>JAUMIR010000003.1:52985000-54235000 GCA_030847615.1 Gambelia wislizenii | reverse complement strand
GTTTTTTTTTTTCCTGGTAGAGACATTGTTTGCATTTTTAATTAGGTATTCACCTCAGCATTAGAGCTAAACAGCTGAACACAACAGAAGTTACACATTTTCAGCTATTATAAAACAGTATCATTTTTATCATTATCTTTATCATCACCATCATCTACAAGAACACCAAATGTGTGGTCACAGACAAAACACTTTTATATGTGTATGGGGGGGGTGCTTTTCAGCTTTCTAAAACAACCCTTTCCAAGGTTTAATAATCCACAGTAAAGCATTCCAGACCTAGCATTTTCTTTCAACTGTGAATTTTAAAAGGTAAATCATTAATTAAATTTATAATGTAACACGTTCATTCCTCTAGGGCTACTATAGATTTAGTAATAGCTCTATTCACTGGTAAAGTGGCCTATTTTTATCTCCAGTGTCTCATATTAACACATAAAATACTTCACACTTCAGCAATGACCTGTTCTGGATCTATAAAATGGGGGCTTTTCAACATACAGTGAGCCTGCACACAGTATAAAAGGAAGGAGAGCTGACATTTGAAGGCTACATCGTTGGGAAATATCTTGAAAGAAGGGTTAGCAGAGAGAAGGGGGAGAGGCAGATAAAAAGGGAGGGAAGTGTTCTCCATTCAGTGTTTTTAAAGGAATCTGTAGCATATGAAACTGTTTTTAAAATATATATTTTTCTAGAAAAACAGACTTGAAAACAAACTGCGCCTTCAAATTTTTTCACTTCTAATTAAAAAAAAAACAACAAGATGCACATAGCCTTAGTGAAGCTAGTCACACAAAAGCTCTTGACGTTTGTCCCCATACTTAGGATTTTAAGACTAAGTTAATCATTTGGACACAGAGAGAAAAATAACACAGAGGCACCTTGCCAGTTCATTTTAAACAAATGATTTTCTCTCCCAATCTATTAGATTACTGACTCTATTTGAAATGAATCTATTTGAATCTACAGAAGGGATGCCTCTGCATGCACCAAAAGAAAGCCTAATTCATTGACCTTTCCAAGGTATAGGATTAGCTTGGGATGCCTGGCTCTCACTGAGATAAAGCTGTACCTTTCCCCACTGTCAAAAGATGAGGGCAATTGCCTGCAATCAGCAGTGAATGCGTGCTGTCTCCATTGCCAGAGGCCTGCCAATCATTCCCTATGTGGAGAGGGAGCTAAGATTCTAGGGACAGCACTGTGTGCATAGGCAAAGCAGAACTTGACTGCAGTCAAGTTCAGGACAGCAACAATAGGAGCAAGACAATCCTCCATTTTCCCATGATAGGGCTAATTCCGACCTCATGCATAATGCATTACTAAATAAACAGCCTCACATTCCTTCCATTTGCCACCACTTCTACCCCTCTCTCTCTTTTTTCAATTACAGGAACAAGGAATGTTAACCTACAGTATATTTCATTAACACATCGAAGAAACCGGCTTTTGTGTTTAATATATATCTGGTAATGTTTTAAGACTTTCATTTGTAATTATTTGATCTTAGTTAAGCATGAACTGTTTGCCTTTAAGCACTGTTAAAAAAAGGTTTCCATTTAATTTTAAAAGGATTTAAATGTATTTGAATGTGGCAGGGAATGCCATTTTCACTGCTGGCATTCAGCTGCCCCCATCCCTTGAAATTGTTCTTAATATTCACCCTATGTGTGTGGCAATGAAAATAAAGCCATGTTTTTCTTAATTAATAAAATTCCTGATCCCATGACATGCTGAGTATTCTTGGTTACCCAATCCATACAATAAGAATTACAGCCTGCTCAGCAATTCCTCAGCACCACTGTGGACTGGCCACATGCTATTTATCTACAAATCCTCTGCTAAATTAGGAGTGAAGTTTTGTGTAGAGCTGACTAAGCTGAGATCCTCTCTCCCAGCGTCCAAATCTGCAAATGTGTTAAACATTCCCCATTCACCAATGGATTAGTCCAAGCTCTTGTTCTGCTTCTCTTTGTACAATACTCTGCTACCCCCCAAAAGCAGACATTTTGACAGATGTAAAAAAAAAAAAGTACAAGGAAACCTGTGAACTAAACTATCAACTCTGAGAGCATCTGTTTTCACTCACTGGAAGGTAAAACTATTAATGATTGTCATTTCACATTGTTGGATTTGTCCTAGATATATTTTAACTCTTGCTATATTAAAATATTAAAGTATTTTTATAGACAGCGAGAGTGAATGCTGTCACTGAGAAATGGCATATAATTGTATAATTTGGGCAAAAGCAAGATGTTTGGACTTTTGATGAAAGGATCATACAAAGTAATAAATACTAATGATTTTTTAAAAAAAAAATTGGAAGGATATAGGCATGGATCACCAGATACAGTATCTTAAATATCTAGGGCTGCTATCTTATGCACATTTACCTTAGGAATAATCCCCACTAAACACGTGGGCCTGACTGCTAAATAAACAAGAGAAGGCAATCCAAAAGCAATTTCACTAGAAACTAAATCTCATTGAACTAAATACTGTATAATTTACTTCTGAAGGAACATGCTTAGGACTGGATAGTAAAACTCATGTTCCTTGATCAAACTTCTTTTTTTAAAAAAGTGCCTTTTCACTTCCAACATTTCTTCCATGACAGAGCTAGCCATGGGGCACTATAAGGTTTCTGTAACAAAGTGTAAGTCACATCATAGGTCAGGAATCTGTCTGGTTCCAACAATCAACAATTGTGCCATTAGGATTCACCAGAAACTTTAGTAACCATTCCCTTTTTCCTTTATGATTACACAGAGAGTCAGAACTTACCCCTCCTTCCAAGGGACTTGCTATCCACCCAAGCTCACCCTGAACCGATCTGGAATCCAACAGAGTAACTGCAAAAAAAAAAAAGGGGGGGGGAAGGGGATAGTAATACTTTTAATTTAAGTCAGAAGATTTCTCTGAAAAATACAGCCAAGCACCCTTTGTAAACCTGAAAGAGATAAATGCACAATTCTATACACAGATATATGAAGCAGTAAGTTTCACTGAACTTGCAGCCAAAGAAATTCTTAAATCCTGCCAAAAATAATTGAGCTTTAGTTATGAGAGCCCATTAAGTGTAGTGGTTTGAGTGTTGGATTAGGACGCTCAGAGATCAGGGTTGGAATCCCCACTCACCCATGGAAACCCCCTGCATGAGCTTGGGAAATTCTCAAGCTAAGGAGAAAGCAAAGGCAAACACCCTCTCAATAAATTCTGCCACAAAAACCCCTGTGATAGGTTTGCTTTAGTGTCGCTGTTAGAAATGTCTTGAAGGCACACAACAACAACAAACCATAAGGTTACTTTAATGCAACATTTTATTATGGTGTGATACTAACAATGCTTGCAGTGTTTCACTGAAATGGTAGCACTCCTCACCACACTTTGCTACAAGGTAAACCAGTTTCAATAGCTTCAGTGCTGTAAATAATAAGACAGCAGGATGGCCCATAGAGCCTAGGGGCCACCTAGTGATCCTCTGTTGCTTTGGACTCCAATTTGAACTCAGTGCTGTTCAACTTAACAGCACATTCTCTGATCCACTCTGAACTGCATGCAACTGTAGAAGAGATCTTCCAAAGGCACTGCTCTGGCAGTTTTACCACTTGTATCCAGATGGAATCCATTTGCATTTTCAAAGCAATGAAAGTGAAGAGAAATATTACTATTGGAAAGCAGCAATTTTTATTAGGTTTCTCAATGTTATATATAGTGCAATCCTGGACAAGTGTAATCAAAGGGAAGTCCCACTGTGGTGAATAAGATGTATTCTTAGGTCAGAAACCACACAGTGCAGATTCTGAACACAATCCCACTGAATTTTATGAGGCTGACTCACTAATCAATACGTTAAGGATTGCAGCCTTTGAGATACAAAGCTGAAGGGACAGGTGAACATACACCTGAGGGCAAGGCCAGATTTAACATATCATCCTCTTAACAGGATGACCGAAAAGCAATTTAATTTGCTTTGTAGCAAGTGTTCTGGGCCTACATCCAATTGCTAGTCCCAGTAGCGCAGGCTAGGGGATATACATAAGGGCCAATTTACCATTCTGCTTTTGATATAGTAGGTCTACTTCTACCTGAGATTTGCAATTGCATTTAGCGCTCTTGTTCCTTTCATCTGTCACTTCTGTCCATGAAATAAATGTACAAAAGTATATCTGAATGCCAGATCAGGTGCTGTATATAACTTTAAATGTTGCTTATTCCAAATGGAGGTAATCAGTACCAACCAAAACTTGGTTATGTTTTTAATAGGGGAAAATTATGGGTTCTCACCCCCTGTGGCCTGAGCCCAGCATGCTGTGTCCCCTTCTTTCATTGTGGGTGTCTAAGGATAATTGTAAGGGGGGAAAGCGGGTTTATTTTTAATATATCTTTCTCTCTTTACACTCCTAGCTAGGAGTGAAAGGCTGAATGCATGGGGAAAGTACCTGAGGGAATGCTTGCAACATGGGAAACAGGGGGAGGGAAGGAGGGCCACAACACAAACAGCTTTTTCTTCCACCCTCCACCACTGTCATAAGCTGTGTGCCTCCGGAGTCTCTTGTTAAAGATGGAGCAAGAGCCGGCAGTATGTTAGGAGTAAAAAATGGCTCCCCGGTTCGGGTTTGACTTAAAAGATACCCAGATTCAATAACAGGGCAACTGCTCAGTTTGCCTTTCCAAAGGTGGGGAGCCCAGTAAGACCAGTTTTTTAAAAAAATAAAAATAAACCACAAATAAACGTTTTTACACAAGTGGAGTAGCTTTTTAAAATGAATATTATCCAGTTTAACCAGGCAAGGAGGTACATTCAGTGATGTCAATGATGATTTTGAGAGTGCCAAATGTTATCCCATTGCATTGATGAGAGGAGTACTGTAATTCTTCACTAGCTCCAGTCTATTGCTTCTTCACCATTGAGGCCAAGGCTAAAACACCCCTTGGATGAAGAGACAAAGGAGAGACCAAAAAGGGAAGGAGGCACGGTAAAGCAGATAATGGAATTGGAGGGAGGACGGGTGAGAAAAGGTCTGATCTCTCAGAGATGGTCAGCCAGTGGCCAAGAAGCAACCTCCAAACTCCATCCTTCATCAGCTCCAAGTTTAAACTGCTTGCTGCTTGGGCATTGGTCTTCCGCAGCCGGTGATTTCCAGCCATCTTAACATTCAAACACGACTAGGTGGCAGGAGAAGTTACAGGGGCCAAAATTCTTAAAAGTGGAGAAACATTGGGGGGGGGCTCCCTCTCATGCACATACAAAGGGAAGGGGCGGGTATGCAGGAGCGCTGGCTCCTTTCTCTCCCCCACGCACGTACACCCACGCGAGTCCACGCGCGCCTCCCCCTTCAGCTAGCTCGTGAATGTGGGAACCCCCTTGACTCGCGGACTCGTCCGAGCGAAGCGTGTCCCCGATTAGGCGACCAGCCCTTGGCAAAGACCCCCCCCCAACCATTCCCCCCCCCCGCTTTTTGGCTCGCTCGTTTCCTTTCTTCCCCTTCGTGGAGACCAAGGTCATTACACCTGTCCCTCCGTATCCACGGATCCGCTATCCGCGGATTTTTAAGTACAGTATTCACGGCTTGAAAACAATTCGTTAAAAAAGAATAATCCCCCCCTCAAAAAAAAAACAAAAACCCAAACCTCGATTTTGCCACCTTAGATCATTTTGTTATGCCATTGCATATAATGGGATTTGAGTAGTCACGGATTTTGGTGTCCAAGGGGGTGGGGGTGGGGGTCCTGGAACCAAACCCCAGCGAATATGAAGGGACAACTGGTATTGTTATTATTCATAATATTTTTTAAAAGCCCAGCTACTGGAATGCCCCGCCAGCAGGAGCATGCATGAAATCAGGTGGTGCAAAAGGAAGACTGGACCCAGGCAAAGGGAAAAAAAGAAGGCAGATCCTCTTCCAAGAAGGGAAAAGAAAGACTGTTGAGAACTTGGAAGGCTAAGGACCACCAGGATAAAGAATCATCATCATAATTTATTTATTTATTTATTTATTTATTAAAAATAAGTATCCGAGGGGTTCGCCTCCCTTGGGTCCACTCTCAGCCCCAGGGCGCCTTCTCGACTGGGCTGGGCGCTGGAGGCTCGGCGGCGGGTGGTTCAAGCCGGGCTTTTGCGCAGCGCTGGCAATCCGGGTCGGCTTGTGCGGCAAATCTTGCTCCTCCGGCAAGAAGCCAGAAGGATCGGAGCCGGTCGGTGAAGCCCCAACCGAATCCCAAAAGGTGGCCTTTTCTTCTATGGTTGGGCGATGATGGGGGAAGAGAGAGGGGAAGGAGTTGGGTTGGGTTGGGTTGGAGACCCAGGAGGGAGGTTGGGATGGGGGGTGAGTGGGGGAGATCTAGCGCCTATTAAAGGAGGGAAACACACAACACACACACACACATACACACCTTCCTTTTGGTTTCCTCTCTGCCCCACTGCCAGCTTGCTTTGGCGCACCGGGTCCTGCTGGGCGAACTTTTCCGTCCTGCCCGCGATCACGTTGCCTTGCCTGGACGCCGCTTTTTGCCCACCCACGCACGACCGCGGTCGTGCGTGGGTGGGCAAAAAAAGCGGCGTCCAGGCAAGGCAACGTGATCGCGGGCAGGACGGAAAAGGAGATATATGTAAAATTACATTAAAGGTGGTGTAAAGAGTGGGGAGAGAAGAGGAAAATCTCGCTCGGGGACTTGCGATCCCTCTCCTCGAAGCCGCCCTGGGGTGGCCCAAAAAGGACGGGACTCCCACCCACTCACCCACCCACCTCCACAGACACTCGCAAAAGAAGGGAGAGCAACTCAGGATCGGCCCGGGACTCCGGGCAGGACTCACTCACCTTCGTTGGCGGGATAGACCCGGGAGCCGGTGACCCCCTCGCAAGTCCCCACCAGGAGCGCCACGAGGGCGACGCGTAGACCAAGGCCAGCCATGGCTTTCGGGGCTCGCCGGTAGCCTCCTCTCGCTCGCTCGCTCGCTCGCTCTATCCCAGTGGAATAAATGCATACATTGGGAAGGCAGCGGGCTCTAGACATTGCCAAGGGGGCGGGCAGCCCGGGCCCGTGACGTCCAGCCGCCAGTCAAAGCCCGCCCGCCTATCAGAGGCGTCGCGGGCGGTCAAGCCACGCCCCGGCCACGCCCCTCCTCTGGGCCACGCCCCCTTCTCGGCTTGGGCTCCGCAAAAAGCGGAGGATGGAGACAGCCTTGCGCACGTTCGCTTCTCCACCTCCACCAACCTCTCTCTTATATCTGCCTCCAAGGTTGTTTATTGTTATTAATTATTATTATTATTATTATCATTATTAATATTTATATCCCGCCCCTCTACAACCCCCCCACCTCTCTCTTATATCTGCCTCCAAGGTTAATAATAATAATAATAATAATAATAAATTATTATTATTATTATTTATATCCCGCCCCTCTACAAAACGCCCCCACTTCTCTCTTATATCTGCCTCCAAGGTTATTATTATTATTATTATTATTTATATCCCACCCCTCTACAAAACTCCCCCCACCTCTCTCTTATATCTGCCTCCAAGGTTAATAATAATAATAATAAATTATGATTATTAATATTTATTTTTATTATTTATATCCCGCCCCTCTACAGAACGCCCCCCCATCTCTCTCTTATATATGCCTCCAAGGTTAATAATAACAACAATCATACATTATTATTAATATTTTATTATTAATAATAATAATAATAATATCACGCCCCTCTACAAAACACAATCCGGGCGGTTTACAATAATTACAATATATATCCCAAACCCTCAATCCCACCGTCCCCCCCCTTAAAATACAATTAAATAATTCAGGAATTAAAACATACTTTTAAAAAAATTGACACTGTTTACACAAGGCTGCTTTTTCAATTAATTACCGCCCCCATCTCCTTCTCCTCCTCTTTCTCTCCCCCCCCCCCAATAGTGGGTTCGGAGTTCGAATTTCGGAGCAGGGAGGGATTGTCTGAACCTGAACCAGCTACCTTCGGAGCCTAACTCTGCCGGAAAGAAGTGATTGCAAAGGTTTCTTTGGTACAATGATATATTTTTTGGCAGGGGGGGGCTTCTCTGACCCCCCCTTTTTATTTTTTTAAAAAAGGATGATGATGATGATGATGGCAACGGTCCTCGCAAGCGGTTTATCTAGGTCATCATTCCCTTCCTTCTTATTCCGAAGACCGAATTGGCATCCGCTTGTTGGGCGCAGGCTTTAATTCGAATTGAGTCCGCGCGTTCGATCGCTGGCTTTTTTTTCCCGGGAAATCAATCTGTCGATTGTCGAGTGGGGAAAAAATGTTCCGTATTAGCCAGAAGGCCGCAGACTGGATGGGACATCTTTGGGATTTTTCTACCAAATAGTGCCTCGCTTCGGAATCTTCTTGAGCCATCATGATCCTTCCTAAGAAAGCACGACAAAAGACGTCCGCCGCCCCCCCCCAAATATCTCTCCCCTACGGGTGGTGGCGATGAAATCCAGGTCATTTTTTTTAAATTTTCATTATTAAGCTCGACCTTTGCAGGTGGTGAGAGATGCTCTACTAGGGATCCGAAGACAGGGGGATCCCTCTTGAGAAATGGGCAGGAGAAAGGGGGAGAGAAGCGAAGAGGGTCCTTAAAACATCCTTTTTCGCCTCCATTTCCTCGGATGGGGGGGGGGGTCCAGATCAAGGAAATCTAGATACCCCGCGTGTGCGTGGAGAGTGGGTTGCCAGATCCAGCTTTCTCCCCCTTTGGAGAAGATTTCTCCGCAAGATCACGACCCACTCCTTCAAGGTCGAGGGAGGGCGACCCCCCCTTCCCGATTTAAGGCTCTTCCTCCGCACTTCTCAAGCGCATACACACGCACACACACACCGCGTACGGCGTGAAACCGCCACAAAACGACCCGGGGGTGGGTGCATCCACACTGCAGAAATAAAGCAGTTTGACACACACCCCCTTTAACTGGCAGGGCTCCGTCCTACAGGATCCTAGGATTTGTAGTTCTGCGAGGCACCAGCCCGCTTTGGCAGCGAAGGACTTTAGGAAACTACACATCCCAGGATTTCCAACTGCCAAAGTGGAGTCAAAGCGCATTATTTCAGGCAAAGCACTCCAGAGAACGTTGTCCTTTGGTGGCTTGGCGGGCTGGGAGAAAAGAGGGTTTCCCCCGCACACACATCATCCAGCTTGGTGTTCGAGAGCTACTTCCCACCCTTTCTTAAAAAATAAAGACGCGGAGGAAAAGAGAAGGCATCTCAGCAGCGCGTTTCATCATTCACACATGCGGGGAAAGAAAAAGAACGAGAGCGAACGGGCGTTTCCCAACCTGAGGCAACAGCGCCACCTCGTGGCCTAAAGCTCAGCGAAGAGGGAAAGTGGACAAAGACGTCAAAGTGACAAGCTCACATTTTTTAAAAAAGAAAAAAAAGTGTTGCACTGAAGTCTTTTCCTATCACCTAGCATCGAAGGGGTTGCATAAATAAAGTATTTTTAGCAAGCGCGTTCAGCCTGTTTTTCTTAGATCTCAAATGCCTCGAGAGAGGAAGAGGAGAAATACTCCCAACTAACCGGTTTCTCTCTCTCTCTCTCTTTTTTAAAAACCTTAATTAATTCATCAGATTCTTTACGCTGCAAACTTATACAAGCGAATAAATCCCATTAGGAAAAAAAAAACAGGGCTTGTTTCTGAGTAGACGTACTGTACGTACAACTGTGTAATGTATGTGCATAAATATTAGGGAGGGAAAGAACATTCTGAATTATTCATTTCCAGCTTGGGAAAAAGAAGCAGGTTTCCCATTTGTTGGGAAGCTCCATTAGCAAGAATAATAGAATTTTGCACCATTTTCTCCCATTATTTGAATGTCCTAAATTGTGGCAAAAGCATTATTCTTCAGAGGAAAACACAACAGTTTTTTCAGAGGAAAACACACAATTTTTTGTGTGTTTTCCTCTGTGTGTATGTGTGTAAAGGTTTTTAATAATAATAAAAAAACCTTTACACACAAAAAATGTTTCCTGTTCAAAAAAAAACCCAACAACACTTTTTCCTAGGCAGAAAAAAACCTGTTTCACATTAAGAAAATGCTGTTTCCTGCAAGGGAAACTTATTTCCAGTGCAGAAAATGGGTTTTGCACCACAGAATAATGCCTCCACATTGCTTCAGGACATTCAGACATTGGGAGAATACTGTGAAGGTAGTCATGTTCTCCCTCAGAAGAAAGAAACAACCATAATCATTTGTCCCTGCATGCAAGAACAAAATAGGCAAGGATTCACATCCCTAATAATTATATACACAAATGAGTTGAACACCAAATTAGAAAGGCTAGAATGAAAGAGGGAGGACCCGAATCAAACACTAAAAAGTTTGCTTTCTTGGGGATATTTTTGGAGTGAGACAACAACTCACATCCTTTGTTTCAAATCTGAGAAACTCTTATTGAATGTAGGAAAGCTGACCTCTGTCACTCCAGAGGAATTACATTTTCATTTGTTAGTCACTTTGTGATCAGAAATGGAGTGTCCAAAAATGACAGCCACAGCCATGCTAGTTGGGGAATTGTGGGAGTTTTTCAGTCATCAACGCACTTGCAGAAAGCGCGGGATTAATCCTTCCTGAATCTTCGTTTGTGAAAAAAAGCCAGAGAGAGAGTCCCCAAAAGTAACATTTCCAGGCTCTGCCAAAAATACAGTAGATTCTTCTTCCAGTTTTTCTATCATCCTTTTTTTTCTTTTTTAAGTGTCCTGTTGATAGTGCTCATTCTCTTACCCGGGGACAGATCCATATGGCTGGTGTCAACTGACTGGACAGGGCTTGAAACAGAAGAGTACACATGAGACTACAAGACAGATGGGCAAATGAGTCCAACAGTGCAATTGACATGATTGGATTCCATAACTGTGGTTTGCCAAAGTGGTTCAAGGGACACAGGTGGCAAAATTCATGGTTTGCTTTGTCCACCCAGTCACGCTCTTTGCTTCTGCCTGTGAGAGCTGATACTAAGACATTTCCCAGGTGAGGCTTTGAACAGCAGCTGAAGAAGGTAAGATATGAAGCCAGCTCATTTCACATGCTCTGCTAAAAGATTTCTTGTTGTATTTTATTTCTTTTCTTGTGTGTTTTAAATCAGGGGTGGGAAAAGTGCAAATGCTGCCCCGCCATTTAAAAAAAAACACAAACATTTTATTTTCAAATTTTAGTAACAATACAAAAAGGCTAAGCATCAAGGCTCATGCACAGAAGTTCTTAGTATAATGAATTGTGAAAAGTATTGCTCTTGAACATATTATGTTGTTTTCTTTTCTTGTTTTTTCCCCCTTTTATGCCCTTATGTTTTTGGTACAGAATCAACACTCCTCATGTAACATGTTCAGCTCCAGTGTCAATATTGTCAAATACTGTAGGTCCATTAAAATGAGTTTCTCCAAAAGTTCAGCTAATTTTTGTTTTGGTTACAGTGCTGATGATTCTTCAAAAGCAAGCACAATAAGTATATATCATACTGAGAAAAAGTTGTTGTATTGGTTTCTACTAAGGTCCTTAGTTTAAATGTTAGTTTTTCAACTTGAGTGGTACATCATACCTTATTATTAAGCTGGAGCACTGGCCGCCTCTGGTGCTCCAATAATCTCCTTTCTGGAAGCTGCCATCAACACTAAGATCAGCCTTGTATTCTGTACCGATGTATTGGGTCCCCCAACAATGAAAAAAGTGGAGATTTTGTCAGAGACCCCTTAAGTCCCCAAACCCAGCCAAACATTATGACCATAAAACAGAAGAAAACACCCAAGCCAGCTGGCTGGGGGATTCTGGGAACTATAGGCCAAAAAAGGAACACTTCCATGCTCTGAACCAGTATATACAGACTCAGAGCATATCTGCTGTATCAAGTGTTACTTGTGTGTCTCTCTGTGTGATGGAGATTCGTCCTTTGTGCCTACAAATATCTAAACAAGTATTCACACAGGACATTTGCCCTATGTTGCTAACACTACTATAGTTAATAGTGACATAAATAAATGAAGAATGATCATTGCAAATCCTCTTCAGAGTCACTAAGTTATAAAAACCTTGAGTGGGTCTTTAAGCTGTGATCTCCTCATAAACCTGCCACACACTCAAACATGTGCAACACACACACACACAAATCATTTTTCCTCTGAATGCTGAAAAGGTTCCCCTACTTCCTTCTCTTTAAGTGGTTCACTGAAAGGTGAGTGGCACACTATCAGCTACCACACTCCCCACTGTCTCCATAACTGTTGGGCCTGCTCCTTCCTGCAACATATGTGACTATTTGTCATACCCCCTACCCCAGTGGAACGCACTCCCTCGGAGCGTGGTGGGGTCTCCTTCCTTGGAGGTCTTTAAACAGAGGCTGGATGGCCATCTGTCAGGGATGCTTTGATCGTGATTTCCTGCATGGCAGGGGGTTGGACTGGATGGCCCTCGTGGTCTCTTCCAACTCTACAATTCTATGATTCTATGATTCTATGATTCAGTATTTCTCAACCAGGGTATCTTGGAACCCTAGGGTTCCCCAAGAGGTTGCTAGTGGTTCCTCAAGAGATTGTGATTGTGGCCAGGGGGTGGGGAGCAATAGCAGTATATAGAATTATGCTTATGCAGGGGTTCCCTGAGACCTGGAAATTATTGCAAGGGTTGCTCCAGGATAAAAAAGTTGAGAAAGGCTGCCCTACCGTGTGCACATTTCAAATGAGTCAAAAGGAGCTTCATGTGCATATATCCTCACATGTGCATAGCGTCCCCTTCCAGTGTGTTCCAAACACATAGTAGGGTGGTTTGACATAACTAGTTAAGCAAATCATTGGTGTAATCAGGTCCCCCTCATGCACTTATCCTGTGTGTTTTTTCAGTACAAGGAACAGATCATCAAACCCTATGGTGTTTGGTGACAGTGGTCACTGGGGAGGTAAATGTGTTCTGTGTTTTCATATGAAGTTTAAAGGAGCAGTCCAAGATGTTAAATCCATTGGAGAATAGTGTTCAGTACCTGGGATAGTTCCATTATAAATTTAGATTAAAACTCAGAGCAGGTTCAGCATCCCACTGACATCAGAGCTGGCAGCTGCTGTTGTACAGCTCCCTTGCCTTTTGTCTTTCTGCCATCAGAGAGATTATCTTCGCTGTAATGAGTTTAGAAGTGGACACCATTTGGCAAGGGCAGGGGGTTTATAGAAGCAAAGATGAGGATAAGCACTCCTTTATACTACAAATACTTACTAGCAAAACTGGGCTAAGGAGTTGTGTATCAGGAAGGACAGTCTTCCTGTTCAGACTTTCTTGGTGAAATCATCTTTGCCAAGTTGAATTTTAATTAAGGAATTCAAATCTTGAGCTATGATTTTCTTTTTGTTTTGTTTAAAGATCACAATTAATCATTAAAATATTTCTGATTGCTGATCGCTTCTATAATAATTATGTTTTCTCTATTCTAAGATGTGGGCTATGGGGCTAGATTATTAATAGTGAGGACATTAGTAACTAAATTGAGATCTTATTAATTTTGTTGGTTCTGGTGACAATTTACATGCTAGAGATCATAGAGAATAATTTTACACTGTTGCCATGTGATGATGGACTTAGTAATAGAGCAGACCTTACAGTCTAACAGATCTATTGAGTTTACATTTTTCTTTTCTTCTGTTCCATTAACTTCTTTAAAACATGTGAGTTATTTAATTTTAAAAGATCACAGGACTGGAAAAAAAAATGCAAGCCTCTGTCTTAACTGTGCCACAAGGCTGGGGCTGTGAAGGGATTTTTTTCCCCCTGTTACTCCTAGCAAATAAGTCATTCTCTCTAGATGGTCTTTGAAGGCATCCTTGAAACAGCTTAATTTTATTCTTTGGCTCAAAAAGGTCTTCTTCCTACCTCCTTTCAGAATGCACATGATTGCACAAAATGGTGGGTAGCATTTTCCAAACAGCTCTAAAGCTCCTAGCTGGCTTTTTCCTCCAACTCTCAAAATTGCTCAGATGAAACACAAATTTAAAACAAAGAAGCAGGATAGCATCTGAGCACTGAGCTTGATCAATGGACATCTCAGGCCCTCCACTCTTTTTGCAGATATGCAAATGAAATCATTATTTTTCCAGCTCTGTGGGGGCTTATCCACATCATGAGGAAGATTTGCTTTATAATACAACTTTTTAAAGGGGCACAGTCCACAATACAGAGCATAGTCTTTCAGAATTACCTACCTTTAAATATGCATTTCTCAGTTATATCTGCTGAAGTGTGGAGGTTTGGGTGTGTGGGGTTTTTTCCCCCCTTCTTCTTCTTTCCAATCTTTTTTATTAAGCTTCTGAAGCAGACAAATAATTTTTAAAGCTGAGTATCTATAAAAGACTCACTGAAGGAAAGACAGATATAACAGGTCCTTTGAATATAGCTGGGCTTGAAGGGGTAAAAAAAGTATTTGAACATCAGTGTGCAGTATCCTTCTTAAGGACTAATAATGCTTAGGCACCAATGCTGTTCATCTGTTCTGAAAGAAAAGACTTAGAAATTCATCATTACCCTCAGCTCAAGAATCACATGGCTTGCCAGCATGAAATATGCTGAATGAAATCTTTGGTTCACATGTGAAAATACTGTACATGTGCAAATATTTTTTATCTGCAGGCAAGTAGAAAAGTAGGTATGGGTATTTGATGTATGTACCAATGAGCTTGCCTTTCACATATCCCCATTTACTATTTTCCTTAAATGTAATGCAATCTTAAGTAAGCCCTGTAGGATTTTGTGTGGCTTATTCCCAGGTATATATGCTTTGCATTTTGAGAATATATTTACATGGTTTAAATATTTTTTAAAAGTATTTATCCCAGAGATTTCTCTATGTTGTAGCTGGGCTGTGAAACAGGAAGCTCCCAATTGATTCTTGCCTCTGCCATTAATTTATGATATCCCCAACTGTTCCAGTTTAGCAAGGATAGTCCTGATTAACTCCCCTTCAGCTGCTTTTAAAATAAAAGTTTCCCCCTTCTCCTGTCACTTTCCACCTTTGTCCTTGGGTTACCTCAATTGCTGCAAACCAAACTCAATGTGCAAAAGTAGTTTGCACTCAGACTCTGTAGGAGGAAGAGGAGAGGGTGTGAAGGACTCTTGCCCCTCCTAGTTTATGTATGCCTTCAAGTCACCTGTCTACTTATGACAATCCTGTGAATTTCTTAGAGTTTTCTTAGGCAAGGAATACTCAGAAGTGGTTTTGCCAGTTCTTCCCTCTGAAATATAGCCTACATCAACCTGGTATTCATTGGTGGTCTCCCATTCAAGTACTGACCAGGGCTGAGCCTGCTTAGCTTCCAAAATCAGATAGGTGCCTTTAGGGCATTTAGACACTTGCCCTTCCTAGTAGACTCAAGCAAGAGCAAACTAGTAGGCTCAGGCAAAAGCAAACTGCTGCAGCCCCTCCTTGTGTGTTCTTCCTCATTAATATTTTCTGCCACCTTGACCACACTCTGATGGTGCTTGGTCATACTTGTCCCAGTTTTCATGTGTGAAATGTTGTATGCTATGATTTACTAGAGCTGTATTCCTCCTTACATATTAACCAGTAAATTCTATTGAACTGAGTTGAGCTTATTTCTGTAAAGGATTATATCACCTAGAATACTGTGTCCAATTCTGGGCACCACAATTCAAAAAGGATATTGACAAATTAGAGTGTGTCCAGAGAAGGGCGACTAAAATGGTGAAAGTTCTGGAAGGCATGCCTTATGAGGAAAAACTTAGGGAGCTGGGTAGGTTTAGCCTGGAAAAAAGATGGTTAAGGGGTGATATGATAGCCCTATTTAAGTATTTGAAGGGCTGTCACATTGAGGATGGAGCAAGCTTGTTTTCTGCTGCTCCAGAGACTAGAACACGGAACAATGGATGCAAGCTCCAGAAACAGAGCTTCCACCTCAACATTAGGAGGAACTTTTTGACAGTAAGAGCTGTTCGGCAGTGGAACACACGCCCTCAGAGTGTGGTGGGGTCTCCTTCCTTGGAGGGCTTTAAACATGGGCTGGATGGCCCTCTGTCAGGGATGCTTTGATTGTGTATTCCTGCATGGTGGGGGTTGGATTGGATGGCCCTCGTGGTCTCTTCCAACACTACAATTCTATGATTCTATGATTCTGTATTACTCACTACCTTAAGTAAACCACTCTCCCTCAGCCTCTTCCAGTCATCCTTCAAAATGAGTGATAAAAATGGAGGTAGGACCTTGATCACCACTAGCTAGAGTACCACAGTCATGTTAGGTAGCAGGTGTTCAGGTCAAGGTGTTGAACAGGGCACTGGAAAACAAAGAGCTATGTATTCTGCAGAGCCCACCCTGTGAACCGTAATACAGGTCTCTGCTCTCAGGGTCAATGTAACATATTGTCTTGTTATTGTTGAGGCAGGGTTCAGTTGCTGATCCTGTTGGCTTTTGCATGTGAAATTGAAAAGAGAGTCATCTTATTCTTTGCCTCAGGCAACAAAATGTCTTAGCCTAGGCCATGTGCTCATGGGCCAAAAGTGTCGTACTCACCCCAAATTTGGTGCTGGCAGTCCTCATGACTTATGACTACTTCCATGGAAGTAATGCAGTTTTTAGCTCTTAACCTAACTTTTTTCTGCACTAAGCAAAGTTGGGGAAATGTTCGATCTTCTCCGGGAACCCCAGAGTGGTTTGGGGTTTTGTTGCCACACAGACAGCTGGAACAGTTATGATTTGGATAATCCAGTTGTACACATGACAAGAGCAGTGCCATTCCCCTCCTCTATGCTGAGCAGCACAGGGAAGGGGACTGTGTGCCTCTGGAGCTGTTGCTGCCTTCTCCTCACAAGCAGGAGCTCTGTGGAAAGCTTGTCCAGCATGGTGCTACTTCTGCAAAGGCCAGAAATGGGTGCCCAAACATGTGATCAACAAGGAGGAGGGTCGCTCTATCCCCTCTTTGTTGATCACATGGGCACCCCATTCTGCCCTCACCAGAAGCTTCAGCATGCTGGACAGGATTTCCATGGAGCTCCTGCTTATGAGGAAGCAGAGGCTCCAATGAGATGCATCCCCTTCCCTGTGTTCCCACCGTCAGTGCCTCAGCAGCCAAGCAGCCATGAAAAACCTGTCCAGTAGGGTTGCTACTGCTGAGGGCAGAATGGGCAACCCATGCAATCAAGGAGTGGGTAGAGTGTCCCCCTCCTTGTTGACCACATGTCCCAGTGCCCATTTCTGGCCTCAGCAGAGGTGACACTGCTAGCCAGGCTCTTGCAGAGAGCTGCTTGGTTGGCGAGGGGGCAGCAGCACTGGGGACAAGGGGTTGGGTCAGCAAGGCTGATACACTGTCAGCCTGGCTGGCCTGTGTGGACAACAATGTGCCACTGCACAGGATTGGGCCCTGTGCACATGGCTGCCATTATGGTTGATCCTGGGCTAGTCTGAAGCACAGTGCTCTGGACTGGCCCTGGATTAAGCGGCCAGTGCAGACAAGGCCCTGGTCTCTGGTAACAGTACTGTCCCACTCTATAGGTTCATGTAAGGAAGGTAACTACATAATGCGAGTAGAGTAGTCCTGACAGTTGGAAGTTCTACACAACATAAAAATCCTGCTGTGACTCATTTCTCTCCTTCTTCTCCTTAATGGGATTGTTGCAATGGCAGGATGATGATGGCACTGTAGGATGATGCTGATTTTAGCATCCACATATTCTTTAAACATTACACAATCAAATAATATTAATCAAATAATAATAAATTAATCATATTCATTAACAATAATCATATTAAACAAATACCTTTTACTCCTCCCTTTCCCTGTTCAGACAGAAGATGTTATTGAGTGAGTTCGGACTTTTTCGGACGACAGTTTACAACACTAGCAGCCTCGTCCCCGTTGCGAGGCTGCAGCACTGCAGAGCGTCCCTTTCGGATGACGCTCTGCCCTGCTGTCCCTCTTGCGGTACTGTTGCGTAACCACGGGGATGCTGCAGCGTTATATTTGGCATTTTTCTACTCGCGATCAACTTTCGTGAGTAGAAAAATGCCAAATATAACGCTGCTGCGTCCCTGCGGTTACGCAACAGTACCGCCAGAGGGACAGCAGGGCAGAGCGTCATCTGAAAGGGATGCTCTGCAGCACTGCAGCCTCGCAACGGGGACGAGGCTGCTAGCGTTGCAAACTGTCGTCCGAAAAAGTCCTTCGTGTGAGCTGCAGCTTTTCTATGATAATTACAAACAAACCCACCATGAGAGCCACCAAATATTATATGTAAAAATTAAATTTGGATTAATCTCATTCTGCCATTATGACCAGTAATCAGGAGGAAGTAGGTTTTATGACTCACAACCAGAAAACTGTAAGCCAGTTTATCTGAAGTCTGTGCTACATCACAGACATAATTACGAATGCATAACTACCTCTTGTCTCCCACCCCAACTCCCCAAACCTACTTTTACAGCCAGCATCCATACTGAACAAAAGAGGTCTGTTCTGCTGGTGATCAGGGTACAGCAGAATCACATTCCCAGCCTCCTTGCACCAGTGATCTGTGAGGAAATGTGACAGGGTTCCTGCCTCTGGTTGTCACACCAGAGACCACTGGTGGAAGAGGGCTGGATATGTTCTGCTGAACCTTGATCGCCAGCAGAACAGATCTCTATTACTTGATACAGTAGCTAGCTGTTAAGATAGGCGGGAGCAGGATATTAGTGATCATGGCAAAAGTGCCATGAGTGAGTTTGCTGAGAATGTCTGCACATACGGGGCAGTTACGGATCCATAACTCTAGGTTACACATCTGTAATTAAAATGTAGGATACCAGCCATTATTATTAATTTATTTATATCTCACCTTTTCACCAAACCTGGGATTCAAGGCAGTTTAACAATTAAAATATAACACAATTAAAACACACAAAGGGTCAACATTAACTTGGAATTAAACTACCAACAATATTTTAAAACAATTTGAAACATGCAGTTAAAAATCAAAAAGAGAGAAAGAGAAAGAGAGAGGGGGCAGTTTTTTTACAGGTAGGCTTTTTAAAGGTAGTGATGACTTTGAGTTAGAAAGAATAAGAAATTCCTGTAAGTTTAAAATCTGTTACTGACATTCTATATGGAATAGCTCTGGAATGGAGAATCCAGGCCTTGCATGTAGTTACCCACTCCTCTACTAAACCACATCTTAGCAAAAATCTGAACCAGGTCACTGTGCAGGAAACAGGGTGTTATCAGGGCCAAATTAAGAAAGATCATTCAAGCAATTTAGCAGCCATGTGATTGATTGATTGGTTGATTGATTGACTGAGTAAATAGGCATGGGATGTGGATTGAATTCTATCAGGTTTTGTTATTAATAATGCATGATTATGGTGTATTCCAAAGGTTGTTTTTTTTTTAAATGAAAATTATATCAATTGTAATGTTTAATTTCTTTGGGCTCACTTTCAGTTGTGGATTAAAAATGGGAACTGAACTGTGCTTTCCTTCATCTCTCTGTGTTTTTTCCCTTCCTTATGGAACACCCAGTAGCAGTGATTTAAAGATAAGGCTATAATGATAGTGAACCTGTTCATTTTTGTAGAAGAAGATAAGTGGCAGTTTAGATAAAAGAATCAGAAAGTGGTTCATGCAGATAAAACACAATTGCTAAATACTGTTTTCCTTCAGTGAATTATCTATCAAATGTTCTGGATTAATCTGGGAGCAGGGAGATGATTTGGCCTATTTATATTGCAGTATTCCCAACACTTAATTAAAGTTGCTCTGGTCTTTCTATTTTATAATTTTATATATCTCAGCAAATCTGTTCTATCATTGGAAACCTCCTTTGAAAAGTTATACACCTTGAAAGTGAGAGATCACACTTGTTTTTAACAGAAAATATCAACTTTTAAATTGCCAAAAAAAATACCATTAGAAAAACTACAGAAACTGTGTCTATTTTTATTTAAGTAAAAACTTGTGAATGAAATCAGTGTGCATAGGATAGTCTCAGATCTGTTGATATATCAGAGATAGATTTGTAGCAAATCAGCAAAGGTTTGCTACCCTAAGAAGTGTGGGGTATGTTAGAGTCCTGCCTGTGATGCCAACATCTCCTTTAATATTTGGGGAAATGATTAGCTCAGATAGGAGGCCTGCGAGAGGAGGGCAACTTTGGGGATCTTTCCACCTGTGTATATTAGTACTAGCTGTAGATGAGGCTCCAGTTAAAGTAAAATAAAGTATTTTATTGGAATAATACAGAAAGTAAACTAACATGCACAACATATGTTCTTACAAACCATACAAGGCAGAGTAAGGCGGAAAGGTTGGACAGAGAGAGAGAGAGGGCGGGGTCATGGAAGGTAGGGTGATAGTTATCAATCTTGGAGAAAGAGTTCCATGCAGCAAAGATACACATACAGGCACCTCTCCTCACACCCCGTCCTGTCCAACCTTATGAGGTTGTTGCAAGACCATCAATGTTTTATCTTTCCTTAAATAAAGCACTTAGTTGAGTTTTGGTTTCATTCGTCTATCCTGTGGGAAAGCCATCCAAGCTTTGTTATTACTAATTCGCTCCTCCAAGGTGTGAAATATAGGTCATACATATCATAGCTACAATCCCAGCTAAATGTGTCACAGCTGAGGTGTGCTACAGCATATGGATCCGATCACTCTTTTTCTCTGCGTGCCACAGATTGGAACCTCCTGTTCTTGTAGTGGCCGGGGAAGTAATTAAGAGCAAGGGAGTTAAATGACAGTTGAGTTGAAAGGAAGACAACACTCCTTATTTTCCACTTTGCCAGAATCAGTCTTATGGGGCCCTGGTTATTTTGGAGGCTTTGTCATTGAAGATGCAAAAGAAACCTTTAGGATTACCATACCAGTGTGGATCCTCACATAGCCCAAAGGGTACAGGTCACACTTGAGGAAAACCAAAGGTATTGCAGAAATAATCAAGACTTTGATTAGGCCTATCCAGATTATTTTAAATTGTGAATTTTAAACTCATTTTAAGGAATTTGGGGGGACATCCTAGTCTTTCCAGGATCTGCCACAGACCTTTTCTACTCACAGTGTCGAAGGGTTTGGTGAGGTCGACAAATGTTACATAGAGTCCCTTGTTCTGCTCTCTACATTTCTCTTGCAGTTACTGGACTTGTTTATCTTGGATTGGCCTTTTCAGTCATCAGCGTGCTTACAGAAAGCGCGGGATGAGTCGTTCCTTCGTTTGCAAAGAAAAGCCAGAGAGAAAGAGAATTTTAGATTGTACACCTTTGGCAGGTTTCATTCTCTTTTATCCTTGATTGTTTTTGTACAGCGCCGTGTACACCGACAGCACTCTAGAAATCAACTTTAATAACAATAATAATATACTAATTGATTTCAAATGTCTTAGAACTTTATCAGACATGGCAAAAACCGCTTCAGAAGAATGCTACAAAAACAAAAACGGGTGACATTACCAGATGCCCGCATCCTTCAGCCATTCCGGGGGCATAGCGTGGGTGTGAATAATGGATCCCTTTTTATTGACAGCTTAACCCGTCAATAAAAAAGAGATGCTTAATTCACACCTGTGCTACACCCCCAGAACGGCTGAAGGACACAGGTGTGTGGTAATGTTGCCCTTTCTGTTCTTGTAACATTCTTCTGGCACAGTTGGGTATATGGTTTTCTGCCTCATTCCTCCATGTCTGATAAAGTCCTTAGTCTTACTTGTTTTTTAATTGAAAAGTTTTAACTGATATGTGTTTTTAACTAATATTATGTTTATATGTTACTGTGTTGTTCCCAGCCTCATGGCAGAGGGTGTGAATGACTGTCTGGAACCTTGAAAATAGTGCAACACGGTGTCCTTTCATGCTACAGTCATAATGCTAAGATACAGTAGGACCCCTGTATCCACTGATTCATTATCCACCAATTTGATTATCCATGGGACACAAAACAGCACACCTACCATAGAGTTTTCCTAGAAAATGTCTCCTCTCTAGCCATTTTCTAGGTCCTCCAAGGCAACTCTATGGTATTTTAAACTGGAAGTCCCATTATTTTCAATGGTGTTTGCTACTATCTATGGTTTTTGGTATCCACAGCCTCCCCAGAACCAATCCCCAGAGGATATGGGGGTCCTACTATACCACTTGAACTGCCATGGCCATATAGAATCCTGAGGATTGTAGTTTGGTAAGGCTCTAGATCTCTCTGGCAGAGAATTGTGAGTACCCCTCCCTAAACTGCAAATCCCAAGACTCCATAGGTTCAAACCATGGTAGTTAAAGAGGAATCATAGCATTATAAGTGTTTAGTGTAAATGGGCCCATTAACTTGAAACACTGGCAGGCCATCAACAATATAATATTCCCATGTCTTCTGCTTTTAGGATTGCTTACAGATGCATGCATATTTGATAAATAAGACTAAACATGACTTTTGTGTACATCAAGGCAACCATTGGGTTCTGTTTTTCCTTATGTTGTTCTATTGCAATCATTCAGATATTTACTTTTTTAAAAATAATATGCATGAAAAGAACAATATGTTCTGCTTTTAACTGTCTGGTCCTAGTCTTCTGTATCTGTTTATTGGAAAGGACTCAGTCCTTACTGGAACAAATCACTTCTGAAACATTAGCACTGCTGAACTGGCCACATAGGTCTCTTACTCTAAAATCCTCATTCAAAATACTTGAAACCATTTCTCCCACACTTTGAATACATCTCATAATAACTCACACTGCAATGTTAAAAGTGTGGTTTTACATATTTTTTTAAAAAAACAGAAGGTTAGCTACAACTAGAGGGTGCAGTGATAATTTACACAAATAACCCGTTTTGAAGTTTTCTGGGAATAATTTTTCTGACCTTTTTTACAGAACGTTAGCTACAACTAGAGGCACAGTGATTTGGTTTCTATGCTGAGAAATCAAAATTTACACAAATAATAACCCATTTGGACATTTTCTGGGAATAATTTTGCTGACAAAGAATAGACAAAGAACAATATATCCTTGAAAAAATTACTTATTTATGGCTGGGAAATTTCATGGAGTGTGAAAATTGGGTGTCTTTTTGTATAAATTAAATTTGTCCCTTAGCAACCGATAATGATTCAACCTTGAGTCTGCAAGACATGAGCAGTGTTGCTGAAGTCTGGGTTTCATGCAGCAATGGACTAATATGGCTACCCATTTGAGAATTTCATATAGCAGGGTCATACCTCCTAATGGTGGCCCTCAACTATACAGCCATGGGTTTTCAGTGCAATTAACAGTACAGTCCTGTATATATCTTTCCCAGAAGTATGAGAGTCAGTCGGCATGGTGTAGCAATTTCAGTGTTGGGCTAGGACTCTGGGTGACAAGGGTTCAAATCCCCACTCAGCCATGGAAACCCACTGAGTGACCTTGAGCAAGTTACACTATCTCAGCCTTAGAGGAAGGCAATGACAACCCGCCTATGAATAAATCTTGCCAAGAAAACCCTGGGGTTGTCTAAATGGTGAAAATACTTCTCATAGAATTTGAGGTGAATACATTTTGTCTAAATGGAATCCTGTGGTGATTTGCCATATTTGGAAGGAGGGGGGGTCAAAAATGCCATATACTGCATGAAAAAAAGCTTTTGTGGCTTTCCCTGAAGTTTTTTTAAAAACTGTGAGGGAAATGTGCAATTCCTGCTCATTGGGAGAACCAATTCAGATTGCAGTACATTCTCAGTGAGGATGGAAGTAGATTGCTGATTGGTTGGACACGTGCAGGGCGCAGAGCTTGCTGGTAACAAAGTGGCCAGAGCTGCCACATTGAATGTTTGCGGTAGCATTTGAGGGAATGAAACATTTTTTTAAAGCTTGCTTCAGTGGAAGGTCACATTTCCGCACCTTGGATTTACTTTTTTTTAAAAAGTATACTGTTTGGCGGCAGCAACTTGGGGAGAATAAAAACATGAGTTATTCACTTGTGCCCACCATCTTGATTCACAGGCATGCTCATGTGAACATCAGACACAGATAGCTTCGCGTACTTGAGATCTTGCCAAAAAAGCCATGGAGACAAATGGACTCTGCTATGAATTACTGGGCACCAATACACATTTTATTGCCTCATATAGACAAGCACCCTGTAAAAGAGTTGTCTTAGGGTTGGCATAAGTCAGAAAAGATAGAGGGCACACAACAGCACACAAATCTCATTGAGTTCAGTACAGCAGTGTACTTTCAGGTAAGTCAGTAAAGGACTGCAGGTGAATTGGCTGAACTTTGACCAGGATGGGAGTTTAAAATGACCTTTTAAGCATGTCCCATTCAAATGAATTGCACTGAGCTTGATTCTAAGGTTGACACATTATTTTTTTTTACTCTCTGGTTAGTTTGGCTTGATTTGTTATGGGAAAAGCTTGGAAATTAGGTTTGGTATTAGGCCAGGTAAGGGGGTGGAAATCAGTGCTCTGGACCATTTTTATTTAATCTTTTAAATCTCTGTTTCCCTGACTCCCAGCCATGTCTACCCTCTTCCCAAAAGCTTTTTTGCTGTCAGTCTAACAACAGCCTCAGTTAAAAAAACAAAAACAAACATTGTATGTGCCTGAGTTTCCAGAGGCCTTGTGCTACATTTAGATGGGCAGCAGCCCAGGGAGGGGGAGTTGAAAAACACAAGATGTTCCTTTATTATTCAGCCCCACATAGTTGAATGAGGTGGGGGTGAGGAGAGAGATGCTTTTGGCTTTTACAGCCACTGCTTTCTCACAAAAATGCAAGTGCCCCCAGGAAACTCTCTCACACACCTCCAGCCCTAAACAGCTATTTGGAAGTATAAAACATCACCTTTGGATGCCCCACATGCCTACTAAGCAGAAACAGTCCATAGCAATGTACTTTGATCAGACAAAACAACACAGGATAGCTGTAGTTTACAATCTAATCCAAGGGCCCCCAATCTTTTAGGTTTATAGTACCTTATTTGGAGCTGCATATTCTGGGAGGATTTTAACTGATTACTGCAACTGAGTTACTTGAAGTTAACACCTCCTGGCAATGGAAGAATAATTGTTTTTCTCTTCTTAGCCTTCTGTCTGTTTTGATACCCCCACCCCTTAAGTGTAATGAAGCATCATCTTTTTCTCCAGCATGTTTATGGAAAGAATTTCATTGGCATAATACCACTATCGAGGGAGAATTTCTGTTTCAAGGTGGCGAAAAGCTAATGGCTGCAGAAGCAAAACCACTACTGAAAGGTGTCCTAGAACAGTGGTACTCAAAGTGGTAGTCCCTGGACTGGTGCCTATCTGTAAGCCATCAGCTGCCAGTCAACAGGGATTTTCCAGGAAATTATAAAGAACTCCCCCCCCAAACCCCAAACCACACAGTTCTAGTTAATGGGCACAAACATGTTACCAGTTGCTGATATATTGGGGGGTGGGAATTGTCAGTTACTCAGATCAATAACTTGAGAAGCACTGCCATAGAAAACACAGGACAATTTGGAATGAAGCTCAGGAAATATTTGAACACATGGTTCTCTCCCTGAGACAAGGCCCAGATTTTAATTCTATTTTGAAGTTATATTTCTGCCCTTTTTTGTATGATGGAGTGAAAGATAATCAAAACAGGACTCCAAAGCAGACTCAAATCCAGAAGCTTTCCAGATCAAGGTTTGCTTGACACCCTCAAGATTGCTTTATTAGGTGTCTTTAAAACAACAGTAGGCACCTTTGATGATATAGAGACCACTGTCACTCTCCAGGTCCTGTTGGTCCCATCCCCCCACTACTGAATCTGCAGATTTCAGCTGTAAAGCTGAAAATCTTTGTTTCAAAGGACTTTCCACTTTGGTAAGACCTTTCCGGGGCACTGGAAAGAGGCATTAAAACTGCATGCCACACATGTTCTTCACTCCCTGCTCTAGACTTTGTCAAGGTACAATATGAGATCACACATTGTAACTATTTTAATATAGGATGATAACATTAACGCAAATCTATAATGATTTGTTGTTAACTTCTATCAAATCTATCTTGACTTAGGGTGACCCTGTGAATGAGAGACCTCCAAGTCACCCCATCATCAACAGCCCTGCTCAAGTCTTACAAATATAGGACTGTGGCATCTTTGATTGAGTCTATCCATCTGGAATGTGGTCTTCCTCTTTTCCTTTTGCCTTCTCCCTTACCAAGCATTATTGTCTTTTCTAGTGTGTCATGTCCTCTCATGATACGGCCAAAGTACGACAGTCTCAGTTTAGTCATATTGGCTTCTAGGGAGAGTTCAGATTTGATTTGCTAGGATCCATTTATTTGTCTTTTTAGCAGTCCACAGTATCCATAGAACTCTATAATAGGCATGGTATAGATTCTTCCGTTCCCAGCAAAAATTGCTGTAAAAATGGCCCATCAGTGCAGGATCTCCAGCTAAGGTATCCCCAGCAGGCAGCTGTTCAACCTCTTTTTGAAAATGCCCAGAAAAGGAGACCCCACCATCTCTCTAGGCAATTGATTCCATTGTGGAACTGCTCTTACTGTCAAGAAGTTCCTAATCTTCAATTGAAATCTATACTCCTGTAACTTCAAATCATTAGACCTGGTTCTACTTTCTGGGTCAGCAGAGAACAGGCCTACCCCCTCCTCTCTGTGACAGCACCTGGGGTATTTAAAGAATGCAATCATGTCACCCCTCAGTCTTCTCTTCACTAAGCTGAACATGCCCAACTCCTTCAACCTTTCCTCATACGTTTAGTTCTCCATACGTCTTACCATCATCATTGTCCTTCTCTGAACCGGCTCCAACTTCCCTAAACAAGGCACCCAGAATTGAATGCAGTACTCCAGATGAGGCCTGATCAGCACAGAATATAGGGGGGCTATTACTTCCCTCAACTTGGAAATGGTGGTTCTATTAATGCAGGCTAAAATAGCAATCACCTTCACACTGCTAGCTCATGCTCAATTTATGATCAAGAATAAACCTTTTTGCATGAGGTACTGCTGAGCTATGCATCCCCCATCCTGTGGCATCACTAAGGCTTGTGTCACCCCTTCCCCTGATGGGGATCTGCTGTGTTTTGGCCTCTTGGCACTCCCCTAGTGCTGCCACTGCCCCCATCCCATACCTGTTCATTTGAATTTTGTGGGCTACATGTAGAATATTGCATTTGTGACTACTGAATTTCATTTCACTAGTTTCTGCCCAATTTTCTAGTTTATCAAGGTCCTTTGAATTCTGTTTCTATCTTCCAATGTGTTAGCCACCCCTCCCAGTTTTGTATCATCTGCAAACTTGATAAGAATTCCCTCCACCCCATCATCTAATCATTGATAAAAATGTTGAAGAGTAATGGCCCTAGGACAGAAGCCTGAGGCACTCCACTCAAGACCTCCTTCCTGCTAGAGTTTAAAGCACAGGCATTGATGATAACACTTTCAGCATGGTTTTCCAACCAATTATGGATCCATCTGAAGGTAGATCCATCTTCAATAGAATTCATCTATTCCATATTTAATCAGTTTGCTAGTCAAAATATTATGGGGGACCTTATCAAATGCATTGCTGGAATACAGATAAATAATATCTGCAGCATTCCCACTACCTACTAAACCAGTGACTTGATTTAACAAAAGATATCAGATTAATTTGGCTAGATTTGTTCTTGACAACCCCATGCTGGCTCCTGCTGATCACTAAATTGACATCAAGATATTTACAAATGCATATTCTATTCTAAGATATTTCCTGGTGATTAGGTCAGGCTGACTGGCCTGTAGTTTTCTGGATCTTCTTTTTTGCCTTTTTGAAGAGATGAACAATGTTTGCTTGTCTCCAGTCTTCTGGCATCTCATCCATTCTCCAAGATTTCTACAAAATGATGGCAGATGGTTCTGTATGTCAGCAAGTTCCTTCAATACTCTGGGATGCAGTTCATCTGGCCCTGCCAATTTGAACTCATTTAGGTTAACTAGGTAATTCCTGACAAACTCCTTATCAATCTTGATTTGCAATCCAGATTCCTTGCCAAGGTCTCTGCTCTGCATGGAAGCACATAGTCCTGGTTTTTGGGGGAAACTGAAGCAAAATAGGTTTTGAGAAGTTCTGCCTTTTCATTGTGATCTGTTATCATGTTAACATCATTGTTTAGCAGCAGTCCCACAATTTCCTTGGTCATTCTCTTGCTTCAAACATATTTGAAAAACCTTTCTTGTTGCTTCCTGGTTCACGAGCCAGTCTCAGCTCATTTTGAGCTTTAGCTTTCCCTACACTGTTTCTGCAAGCTGAAGAACTCTTGTTAGTAAAAAAAATCACAGAACTTACCGGGAGAGAAATGGAAGCAGCATGGAGGGAAGATGATGGAAGATCCCAAGAAGGAAGGGGGCATGTGAAACGGGACAGTGCTACTGGAACAGCCCCGTTTCTGTCCCGATTTCCCCAGGGAATAACTTCCCTGTGTGAAAATCTCCTGAGAGATATTGCCTGCCTCTGATTTAGAGAAAGCCAGGCACCCATTAAGGGAAGTATATATTTTCAAGCCATCTGTCAACTTATGACAAACCCATGAATTTCATAGGGCTTTCTTAGCCAAGGAATACTCAGAACCCATTAGGGGCCTTGAAATCAAGGCAAGGTATGTTAATATCCTATTTATTTCTTTGGGATATGCAGAGCAAACACTCCGTACTTTGTGCAGTGGGGCTTATCCTTTGCTTTGTATGTTTTGGATGGCAACCCTAGATCTGTGCATGCCTGTCTCAAAATAAGCTCATTGAACAAAGTGATATTTTCTTCTTTGTAAATATGTATAGAATTGGTTCACATGATCTGCCTTTCTTTGCCTGGATTGTTACAATGGTCTCTGTTCCAGTTACAAAACATAACAGTAAACATATGGTGTGAGCAACACTTTGGGAGGAAGACAGCTAAGAAGAACAGAATTTTGTGAACCTAGTAATCAAATTATTGAATCATCTTGATGAAATATAAGTGATGGAAATAATCATTTTTTAAAAAAGAAGGGGGTACAATTATTTTAACAGGAAAACAAACATAGGAATGCTAACAAACAACACCTTAAGTAGTGAGTGGTACACATGATATTTGTAGAGTCATTTGAGTCAATAAAAGCATGTCACCAGAAAATATCTTTCTGAAGATGGCAGGTTTTTTTTCCTGATGTGCTTGATTTTTAAGTTACAAGCTGAACACTGCTGAAAACACAGTGATAGGTATGTCAAAGAGGGAAATGGATTGTTTGTATATGTTTATTCTGTCCTTCAGTTGACAAGGATCCCTGCATATCTCAGATAAAACAAACAAAATCAATAAGTAGAACTCAATAAAATTACCATACTTTCACTCTGTTCAAGAGTTGTTTGGCTTTCTGGATTAGATACCTAAGCAGAGAAGTGCATAGCCCTGTCTTCCTCCATTTTTTGCTTTCCTACTGCAGAAAGGGACAGGTCAGAAGAAAAGAGGTCCCTGTTCATGTGGAAGCAGGAAATAGGATCCTTGCTCACATGGAGAACCTCCATATGAATAGAAAACTCTTGCCTTCTCTTCAAATGTCTTTCTATGCATATGAGGAAAGCAACAAGGGAAAGAGTGTACAGTCAGCCCTCTGTATCCAAGGATTCTGTATCCACAGAGCCAACCATCCATGACTTGAAAATATATATATTTTTAATCCAAAAACCAAACATTAATTTTTGCCATTTTATATAAGGGACACCATTTTACCATGCCATTGTATATAATGGGACTTGAGTATCCACAGATTTTGGTATCCATGGGGGGCCCTGGAACCAAACCCCAGTGGATACTGAGGATCCACTGTATCTAGTCAACCTCTTTTTGCAGGTTGACTCAGACCAGAATGGGGGGGGGGGAATCCAAACACAGCTTCTGTTTTCATCCAAACACTAATTCTATCTCCCATCCTCAGTCCTGCCACATTATTCCAACAGCACCTCCAACTCTCTTTCAGCCAGTCACCTTCCATAGACAGATATGGAAGAATACTCAACATTCTGCACTTGTCACTCAATGTTCATACATTCTCAACTCCAACAATCTAATACTGAAGTGCAAATTGGGTGTATCCAAGTGGCCACCACTGAATAGAGCTCTAATGTTGTGGTGATCTATTTCTACATCAGCAGTGTTCAAAGGGATCAAGGGTGATATAGTGGTTTAAATGTTGGACTAGGATTCTGGAAGACTAGGGTTTAAATTCTCACTCAGACATGAGAAGCCACTGGGTGACTCTCAGACTCAGAGAAAGGCAATGACAAACCTCCTCTGAACAAATCTTACCAAGAAAACCCCATGATAAGGTCACCTTAGGGTTTCCAAAAGTCAGAAATGACTTGAAAGCACACAACAGCAACTATTGCTATTACAACAACAGTGTGTCCAAATGCAACCCTAGGTCTGCATGTAGCTCCCTTGAGGCTTGTGGGTTTTTCTTTGTTTAATTAATCCTTTTTCAGGCTAAAATGGTGAATTGATGCTCCTAAAAGCCTCCTTTTAAGTAGCTTTTAACACTCTCTCTACCTACATATGGTTTTGTTTGGGGTTGCTTTCTTTAATTTAATTTCTTTAAGTTTGGGGCAGTCTGTATGGCTCTCAGAAATTCTCAGAAACAGAAAAATTCTTCCTGAACCCACCAAACTTGTTTTAGATATCCTATTCCATTCCTCTTCTAGTGACAGTACAGAATAACAGAATGGACTGATTTGGCACAATGCCAGCAGGGCCAAGGAGTGTGAGCTATCAAAGCAACTGATAATACTCAATTTGTGGAAAAGAATATAAAGGGGATAGAGATCACCTGCCTTACTTGACCTCTCTTCCTGTAGCAACTCATCCAGGGGCAACCCTTCTTTGTCACAGATTAAGTATATCATTTTCTTTTATTTCTTTTTTTCACAGTTGCTGACAGCTTGTCTTTCATTCATATATATATATATATATATATATATATATGTAGAGAGAGAGAGAGATTTTCAAAATACTGTATAATAAAAATTACAAATATTTGGAAAAAGAAAAAGAAATCTATATCTATATCTATCTATTCTATCTATATATGAACGAACAATGGTTTCTGACTTTCTTTTTGTCAATTATACAGTATATTACATGTACTGTAATATATTCATACCTCTCCCTCTAAAACTACATCATACACTTCTCCCTATAACCAAATGTTTCTAATTATATATTTAAAAAGTTATCAAGTCACTTTTTTTCCCTGCAAAAAGTCTATAAGGGGTTTCCAATCTTTTAGAAATGTCACCAATAATTTTTCTCTAATCAAAGCAGATAATTTGTCCATTTCTGCTTGGTCAGTCTGTTTCAACAACCATTGCTCCCTAGTAGGTAATATTGAATTCTTCCATCTTTCTGCATACAAGAGTCTTGCTGCTGTGGTCAAATACTGAAGTAATCTCCCATGACTCTTTTCTAGCTATTATTATGTACATCATTTTCCAGGAATGTCTTTACACAATCAGGAGAATTAAAAAAAAAAAAAAAGCAAGCAAAATGCTTTTTAGTATAGTCTTACTAGTGAACCAATGTCTGCTGTCAGTAATGGACTGGATGAGGCCAAACAAACTGAAACTTAATCCAGACAAGATAGAGATACTCCTAGTCTATCAAAAGGCAGATCGGGAATAGAGACTCCAGCTGTGCTGGATGGTATTACACTTCTCCTGAAATCTCACATTTGCAGCTTGGGTGTTTTCCTGGACTCAACTCTGAGTCTGGATGCCCTGGTTTCAGTGATGACCAGTAGTACACTTGCATAGTTAAAACTAATACAGCAATTGCACCCATTCCTTGAGATGTCAGATCTGTCTGTGGTAATACATGCCTTGATTACATCTCATTTGGACTACTGTAACAGTCTACTTGGTGCTGCCTTTAGAGAATGTTCAGAAACTTCAGTGGCTCCAAAATGCTGTGGACAGAATGCTGACTGGGGCAAGTTACAGGGAGCATATGATTCTCTTCTTAAAACAGTTGGATACCAGTTCATTTCAGGGCAAAATTCAAAGTGCTGGTCATGACCTACAAAGTGCTATACAGCCTATGGGAAAGATCATATCTCCCTATGCAAACCTTCTAGAGTTAAGATCTACAGGGGAGGGTTTTCTCCCAGTCATCATAGGCTCGCCTGGTAAGGACACAGGGGAGAGCCTTCTCAGTGGCTGCTCCCACCCTCTGGAACTCCCTTCCATGGGAGGCTAGGCTGGCTACATCCCTGCTTTCCTCTTGCCAGTAAGCAAAGACCTTTTTGTTTAAGCACACTGTTAATGTGTGAGCAAGGAGGTGTGTGCTTATTGGGGTGCATGTTTTATTTTTTAAACATTTGTATGGCCTTTAAATGATTTTATACTTTTTTTAATGAGATGGTATTTAATTGTGTTTAAATTCTATTGTTAGATTTTAGCTGATTCTTTATGTTACCTGCCTTGGGTCCCACTCTGGGGAAAAAGCAGCATACAAATGAAGTAAGTAAATATTTAATGCATAAAAGTGAAAAGTACATTGAAGATGTTACAAATGTAAGCTGAAATGGATAACTGCTAGAAACCCAAGCACACAATACTGTAGAGTAGATACTGAGAATTTAAATATATGATCCCAGTAAAATTGCAATAGGAACTATGGGAGGCAAATAGATTAAAATAAATAAACAGATCAGATTTGTCAAAAAAGTAGAGAGCACAAATAAGACAGGGACATGATTTCCTATTTCAGTTTTCCAGCTGTGAAGCCAATGAGGAACCTGAAGGCGGAGAGTTCATGAACATAAATTGAGGCAGAGGAAAGCAATGGCAAACTCCTGCTGGACAAATTTTACCAAGAAAACCTGTGATAGACTTGCCAAATGAGAAATGATTTGAAGTTACACAACAACAAAAATTATAGAAAACAAAGCCCATATTCTCCTCTTAGTAAGTAGCAATAATCATAATCATAGAACCCTTCGAATCCACAGAATCTCTTTATCTCATCAAGGGATGTACAGCTGGCCCTCTACATTAGGTTGGGGTGCAGGACCCTGTGAAAGTGGAAAAACTGTGAATATCTCTAGGCCCCTCCCAAAAAAATAATATTTAACAAACACACACACACACACACACACACACACAAGTATAATCTACAGATTCAACCCACAGAGGCAGTGGGGTTTCTTTGCAAGGCAGAAGTGGCTGGCTGGCTGGCCAGGCTTTCCACCACCTCCACTAATGTCCCACACCATTTTTATTAGGGACTTACAAGCCCTGCCACACTTCTGCAGTCTCTCTCTGTCTTATGAGGTTTGCAGTCCCTATTAAAAATGGCATAGGGCAGCAGTGGAAGTGGCAGCAAATAATCCACAAATAATCAAATCTGCAAAAGTTAAGCCTGCAAATGTGGAGGGCCAACTGTATTTTCTACAAATTCTGCTCAAGCAATTGAAAAAGCTCTCACTGGCCATCTGAAGTGGAGACATCCAATGGGCCAAGGCTTCTTTGATGTTGACCTTACCTGGTGGGGGGGGATCTCACTCCCCATTAAGCAGCCTCTAGGGCCAGAGGTTTCAGGTAGTTCTGGAGTGCAGGGCTCTTTCTATCTAGGTCTGGATGGAGGAATTCAGGCCGCCCCCTCATATATATCAATACATATACTGTATAGCAATTACAGGATTGCGTATAGCCTTAGGAGACTATCAGACACGTTAAAAGTGGCATTACACGAATACCAGGAGATCGCAAAAGGGCTCCCTTTTCAGATGACATTGTTTCCCCCTCATAATGCACCCATTCTGCTGCCTTTCCACCGGCGCTGCTTTTTTATTGATGGGAGAAGCTGTCAACAGATCCTCTGTTCCGTTTCTATCATGATGTTCCTGCAAGTGAAAAGGTGCCCCGTTATGCTGGTGAGATCCCAGCATCAATGGGCGGTCCCTGCCAGAACACTTCTGGGTGAGATCGGGACATCCAGGTAAGTGGCACACTTTTTTTTATGACCCTCCCTCCATTACTTGTAATGTTTTTAGTGTGTTTAGGTGCTTGGTGTAACTTTTTATTGTGTACAGTTGTCCCTCCATATCCACGGATTTGGTATCCATGGATTTAAGTATTCACAGCTTGAAAATATTCTTAAAAAGTAATAATAATAAAAAAAAAAACAAATCTTGATTTTGCCATCTTATATAAGGGATACTATTTTGCTCTGCCATTGCATATAATGGGACTTGAGTATTCATGGATTTTGATATCTACGGGGGGGTCCTGGAACCAAACCCCAGCGAATATGAAGGCACAACTGTATTTCTCTTTTTATTTTTTAATTTCCCGTGCTCACATCTTCTTGCGAGAACAGGCTGGATTTCACTCCAGGAAGCAAAGGGAGCTCTGTTAGAGCTCCATTTGCTCCTGAGCTGCCCTGTCAATGTGAGAGGGGTTAAGTGTAAAGGGGAGGGTGATAGTGGTAGGACATGGGCGGGAGTGGAAATGGTGGGACAGGAACACTTTTTTCATTCTTGTCTGATAATCTTCTTAGTCATACTTACAGTAATGAATGAATTAATTAAGTAGGCCCAGTGTAATCAGTGGAATGCAAGCAAGTTGTAAAGGATCACTGTAGCTTCTCTGAGACTAACAGAAAAAGAAATTTCTAGCATAAGCTTTCATGGGTTCTAGTCCACTTCATCAGATGTAAGCAAGTTGTGTCTGACTTAAGGATTGATTTCAGTGTGTTTGTTCTAAGCATGACTAGTCTAGATCCAAGCAATAGTATAAATAATTGTTGTATAAATATAACAATTGATTAATCAATTAAAAATAGGTTGACATACTCCTTCTGCATCTATTTCTAGAATCTCGTGTGTGTGTGTGTGTGTGTGTGTGTGAGAGAGAGAGAGAGAGAGAGAGAGAGAGAGAGAGAGAGAGAGAATAAATGCAATTTATAGCCTGATCCAGGACACATTATCCAGGAGATGCTGTTAATAGATTCATATGCCTAAGGCTGCTATTGGTCTCTTTGTTTCTGAAACAATAGCCCTATCCCTATGTCATATAACAAACAGTTTTGTTTGTTTGTTTTGAGAATGCTGTTCCAAAGTAAGTGTGATGCAAGATGAGTGTCTGTGGCTCAAATGAAAAAAAGGCAGAAAGCAAAACAAAACACCACATTAAATTCTGGGACATGATTAACATGGGTCTGTGAACCTAAATGATTATCTGGAACAGATCTCTATTACCTGGAAGTAAACCCCATCCCACTGGTCTCAACAGAAATGTGTGTGTGTGCACACATGGCATGCTGGACTTTTATTCTCACTGTTTATGTTTTATTTTATTTTTTTAAAAAATGGTTATAGTTTATTTATTTTTCAAAACCTTTTCTTCCTAACTTTTAAAACTACATTTTTAACATGTGCTGTGAGCTGCTTTTGGTCCCATGTTGGAAGAAAGGTGGCATATAAGTTAAACAAATAAATGAAACAACAGACCTGTTTAAAAGTATTCCCGACATCAAGTATTTTCTAAGTAGCATTATTGGTATTCTCTTGAGGGTACACAGTTTAAGGAATGCAGTGCTTGAAAAGGTTACTTTTCAAAAATGGACTTTGCCAGAGGTCCAGGGTTTCAATGCAAAGTCAAATCAGTCATAGGGGTTATATCCAGGTTGTTTGAAAGACCACATCTCCCTTTATGAGCCCACTAGGGCTCTAAGATTATCTGCCTTTCTCTCTGTCCTATCACCTTCTCAGGCTCCTTTGGTGGGAACAAGGGAGAAGGTCTTCTCAGTGGCTGCTCCCAGACTCTGGAACTCCCTCCCTAGGGAGGCCTGGATGGTCCTGTCCACTCAGTATAGGCTCACTGAGAGGCACCTGGCACAGCTTGGGGATGAACTTACTGTGCTAGTAAGTGGTCTGTTGCTCCAACATTTTTCCTTTCGTACTTAAAGCAATATTACCTTGACAAGCCCTGTCCATGCTTTACTTCTCAGGAAGTCAAAACATTTTAATGCCATTTTAAAATATCTAATGTTTTAATTTTATAAATTGGTAGATTGCTTTTTAAATCTTATATTTATATTTTTTAAAATTTGTATTGTTTTAAATATGTTGTTAGCCACCTTGAGTCCCATTATTGGGAGAAAGGCAGGATATAAATGAATGATAATAATGATTGATAATGGCTGTGATGTTGTTTGCATTATGACTGTAATACTTTACAGAGCAGCCAAAGGAAAAATGAGAGTTTTCTGCCCCAAAGGAGCTTCCAATAACCAGCTTTGAAAAACTCATTGCATCTTTTAAAGGCTAAAAAGTTTATTATGGTCAATTGATATCTAAGGAGATTTTCACACGCCGAAAATATCACTGCCAGAAACCGGGACAGAAATATTTCTGTCCCGGAAGCAGCGCCGCGGTTCGCATGCTCACCTCCCTCTCCCGTTGTTCCGTCGTCCTCGCTTTGGGTTTTTTCCTCTCTCTTCCGGAATATTTTATTAACGGCAAACTCCCGTTAGTAAAATATTCCAGAAGAGGGAGGGAAAAACCCAAAGCGAGGACGACGGAACAACGGGAGAGGGAGGTGAGCGTGCGAACCGCGGCGCTGCTTCCGGGACAGAAATATTTCTGTCCCGGTTTCTGGCGGTGATATTTTCGGCGTGTGAAAATCTCCTAATAAAGGTATCACCTCAATATGTACTTTAGATTTTGTTTTGCAGTCGCCTTGGCTATCCCTACATTCTTTTCCTTGAAAACCTGACACCATAATAAATTGGTTAGTCTTTAAAGTATTTTAAAGTAAACATAGCAGCTCCTCTGGGATCAGCTTCAAAAAGCCATCCTATGGGCGCCTCTTTTCAAGCTTTTCCTCTTTGTTATCACTCTTTGGGGGTGGAGATGGATTCATAGTAGGTAACTGGAACATGGGGGGAAAAAGAGAGTTTTGGCCAAGAAATCCCAGAATCCCCCAGTGGCATGGCTGGGGGATTCTGGGAGCTGGGAGCCAAAAAGACACATTTTCCCCCAATAATCTGTCTGCCTCATATGCAGGGAGGGGGGTGTTGAACTGGGATTAACATTTGAAGCACAATAATATTTGGGGTATATATAGAGAGAGGGGAGGAGGGGGATGGAGAATCAGATAGAGATACAGGTAGAGATAAGAGATGTATCCCTCACTGCAAAAATCTCCCACAAACATAAATATGTTAAACCCACTTCAAAACCTGTCTGCCTTTGTATGTAATCAGGACAGTTCAAGGAACCATGGGCAGGCTGATTCCAGTCTTTGAGTATGGAGACTACCTGAACAGATGACAAAAAAAGAAAAGGAAAAAAAAAAAAAAGCCCAGACTGGGTTATAAAAATGGCCTCAGGCCCACGCTTTGCATACAGAGAGATATGTTTCTACACAGAGCTCTGCCACAGCCTGATGACAAAACTGATTGTGGAGAAGTGGAAACCCTCATTTTCATAACGCATGCTCCTCCCAATTATATATTTTCTTTGTATATTTGAACAGCATGAACTGCTCCTTCATCTTTTCTCTGTACATCTAACTGTTGATCAGTTATGCCTAACTGAGAGTTCCCTGCAGTTCTGTGGAGATTCTATTGCTTTGAAGAAGGGAGTAGCAAGCTCCACTCCAAGCCAAACTCTCTCTCTCTCTCTGGCTTTTCTTCACAAACGAAGATTCAGGAAGGACTCATCCCGCACTTTCTGCAAGTGCGCTGATGACTAAAAAGGCCAATCCAAGATAAGAAAGTCCGGTTGCAGAAAGCACAGCAGAAGGTCTCCTTGGGTGATGTTTCTGGGTTGTGATTCTTTCTGCGTTGTCGTTTCTCTTCAAGACTTGTTCGGCGTGAGTTCTCAGATAAGGCTGCAGCATTGTGGATAGTGTGTCTCTAAAGTGAGCAAGGTTTCTTTGTCAGGTGAAACAGGAATACCACATACCTCTCTCCCCCCACATTATTATTATTACTGCTGCTGCTGCTAACAGTAACTAGAAATGTGATGCTTTTTTATGTCACCCCAAAGCTGCTGCTTAGGTGATTGCCTCTTTCTGTCTAATGACAGATTTGGTATTGGTTCCCCCCACTTTTGGAAACAAAATCAGAATATAAAGGTGGACTGTATTTTTCACTGGAACAGGTCATTTGCTGTTAGGACTGTGGTATTCTTCTCTGAAGCTGAATCATACCAAATCCATTTCATATCTTCGCATCACCTCCTGATCATTTTGTCTGGCTCAAATGGCAATCAGCATTTGTGCTTCTGAATTTTTTATTCCAGTGTTTGGTCTTCAAAGAATTAAAACAGTGAAAAAGTAAGTCTGCGGAAACCTCCCCACGTCATCTCCTGCTCATGATCTTGTCGCTGATGAAATAACTTTTCAGTGAATTCCCCTTTTGGCAACTCATTTAAAAACCAGAATGACAGATGTGGGAGCCCTGGCGCTTTAATTTGTGTTTATCCTATGTGTTTGGAGACAGACATTCACTTGGAGTTGATTTATGCAATGATAGCACAAATCAAACCACACCCGAGCCAAGGCTCCCTATGGAGCAGGGAAGATTTCTGTCACTTTGAAGGGAGCATAAATCCTAATTAATGCTCTTTTTTTATTACCCTGATTAAGCTGTTGTATCCGACACAGACTCTCCCATGATTAAGCATGCAACCTTTCGAAACCACAAAGATGGAAAGTCAGTATGTCATTATTCAAAATGTTTAAAAGGGTGAATTCCTCTACATTTACATGGGGCATGGGGATTTTAGTATAATCAGAAAAGGTTCCCAAGAAAGATCCCACAAAAGCTTTTGCTCTAAGCAAGACATATTTGTATGAAGCAGAAAAAAGAGGATGTGTTTGTGGTTGAAACTTTGCAACAAACCCACACAACATTTTCTCAGAGGTGCTTGCAAACATTTTGAAGATGCATGGCTATATAACATGGACTAATATCATGCATTTGTTTCTGGAAAGACATGTAGAGTGAGGGTGGGGAATAGCCAAGAGGTTTTGCAAATTTATCCACTTCGTGGTCCACAAGAAAGCATATTGTATATGAAAGCATATACCGTATATGCATTTGCCAATTTAGAGGAAATCCTGAGTGTTCGATTCTCCCCAACCCCTTCCCCATTAGATGTGAGTAAATGCAGATAACTTAGAATGTGTTTCCTTAAAAAATGCACACAATCTTTGGACAATATGAGTAAATGAATTAAAATGTGTACATTATGAAAAAAAAGTATGCATTTGGCTACCTTAGGAAAAGCATGTGTCAAAATATACAGAAATTTCCAAGTGGGGATTTTGAAAGGTCTTGTAACCCAGTGCAGGACATGGACAAGGAGAGAACATGGATGAGAAACATGACTGAAATAAGAGGGTATTTACACTATAGCTCTAGATGAGATATACCACTATAACTATTACAGCTGTACCCTGCAGAAATCAGTGATTTGTTGTTTGGTGAGGTACCTAGAGTTCTCTGCTGCAGAGCTCTATGTACTCCTCTGTGCTGCAGCACTAGATCAGCCAAACAGAAAATTCTGGGTACCTCTCACCAAACCGCAAATTCCAGGATTTTATAGGCTGAAGTAATGGCAGTTAACATGGTATGAAACTGCTATAAATATATAATACACACTTAGGCTGCTGCTACACTGCAGAAATAATGCAGCTTGGCACTGCTTTAACTGTCATGTCTCAATGCTATGGAATTCTGAGATTTGTAGTTTTGTGAGATATTTAGCCTCAGAGAGCTCTGGTACCACAACAAACAACGAATCCCCGGATTCCATAGGATAGAGCCATGACAGTTAAAACAGGGACAAACTGCATTATTTCTGCAGTGTGGCAGGAGCCCTAGAGATACACCCTAAATTGAAAAAATTTCAAACCTGTCATGTACTGTCACTAATTGAACATATGGGTCCCAGATCAGCTAGATGCTGTTTGATAGAGTAGAACAATGTCAACCTAATGCACCATGTGCACAAAACTTCTAGGCAAGGCATCTCGTTGATCTAGTAGAATGAAAAGTGTCCTTATCTAGGCAGATGTGAGAATCTGGTGTTCCATGTGTGGTGTTGTTGGACTGCAATTCCCAGCAGCCTTAGCTAGCATAGCCAGTGGTGAGGAATGCTGGGAGTTGCAGTCCAACAACCTCTGGAGAGCCACATGATTCTCACCCTGATCTATGGATATGTGCATGTAATATAGCTTCTGATAGAAGAGGATATTTCTTAAAAATAAAGATGGCAAAGGGTTTTTTTCCCATCTTTTGGGTACTATTCCTGCAAAACACTATTCAACAGTAAGCCTCTTCCCATGTATGAAAATTGGTGGGGGGCAGGGAATAATAACAACTATTTGCAAGGCTCCTGCAAGAAAGGACTTTAGAAATTTTTATTTTTAAAAAAAGTCCTTTGTGTGCAAAGGACTATGGAATCCCAGAATGTGCTCTCTAGGAAGGGTTACCGGCATTTAGAATTCTCAATCAGATAGCTCTATTGCATCACCAAATCATGCACCACAGCTAAGAGAACCCATAGCTGCTTACTAGGATTTTGAATGCCACCCATAGGATTGTCTGGTATAGAATGCTGAACCTTATCAACTAAAGGACAGGAATGATTTTCTACTGCATCATTTATAATAACAGTGATGTGTGCCAGGTTTTGGTACCAAATGAAGTCTTGTAGAGGCCTGAGAATGCTGGCAATTCCAGACCAAAACATTAAACTAATTCAGAACAATAGGTCAATAAATGAACTCTTATAGCCATGACTATGCATGTTTGACTCACCATGTTCAATAGTATCATTCCACAGTGCAAATGATGTTGTGGTCATGGACATTATTTGAGCACTATGTACAATGAGAGAATGCAATGCACTTTCCAGGTTCTAGGATCATCAGAACATATATGTTACTGTCTGTACAATTGAAGAAACCAACAGAATTTTGCTAGCATACTTCCCCCCCACCCTCTGTGAATGTTATGTTGGATTTAGGCTGATAATTTTTATGATTTTATATTTGTGTGTTCTCCTGCAGTCTGTTTTAAATTTGTTTATATTCAATTATCTATAGCATGAAGAACTGCAAAACTTTTTTGTTTTCCTGTTCCACTTAAAAAAACCCAACAATAACCATACTGTGTTTGGTAAAGTATTATTTTGCAACATACCAATTGTTTAGCCAGGTCTTTGCAAAGCTGAATTTTAAATGTTTAGAAATGAAGATGAAAATTGTTTCCTATTAGAAGTCCATTTTTTAAAAAAGCCCCTTCCTTTCTGTTATTTGTGTGCTCATTTCCATCTGCATCCCCAGTTATTTTGTACTTGTTTATGAATACACTTCTTTCAGTGTCAGAAGGCCTTCATAAATAAAACAACTTTTTCAGAACAATATGTCTGGATTAATAAGTCAGCTACCAAGCTGACAGATGGCTACATTTTAATTGGTTAATTGGTTCTTCCTTTTTTATTAGAATTGTCTTTGGTTTTCTTGGGCAAAGTAATACTGTTAATACTCACAATCATGACTGCTTGCCAATGTGGGCTGACTAAGAATTGATTCACTCACTTCTGCATTTGGTGACCACAGAATGTGTGAATGAAAATTCCACAGCATCTCCCATCAGTTTGAACCAGGGATGCACCTATGTGCATGGGGGAAAGGGGAGAGAAGGGCCCTTCCAAATAAGAATACTGTGCTCCAATGAAATTATCCTTTGGTCCCTAACTTTCTAACTTTTCAGAGAATGAGATGCTGAAAATCATTCATACCTAGAACTCTCATATTTGATGTGTTTATCTTCTCTTGGGAACTTTGCCTGCTCCTTTTCTTTGGTTACCTAAACCATATTTCTAAATGCTCAACTGAGATTTTAAATTACTGCAGTTTTAGAAATTTGGAGACTAAGGAGATTATCAGATGGGGACAAAAAAAGTGTCCACATCTTGAAATCTCCTCTCCAACCCCCATCACATCCTTATAATGCTAGAAATAGAAAAATTTTCAGACCTACCTTTAGCATGATCCTCCCTCCCCCTCGGCAGCCCAGGAATGGGCTTCCTAGAATGGAAATCCTGTCCATTCTTGCAAGAGGGCGATTGTGCAGGAAATTCAAAAAGAAAAAGAAAAAGAAAGGTTAAAAAGTTACACTAAGCACAAAAACACACTTAAAAAAAATACAATTAACCTGGGGAGGGTACAAAAAAGTGTGTCACTTACCTCATTGTCCCGATCGCACCTGAAAGTGTTTGGCATGGACCTCCCACTGCCACTGGCATCACGCCAACATAATTCTAGAATTCTAGTCCAACATAAACCCTGAAAAAAAATGTTCCCAATTCACCCCTTCACACCCAAATTTCCTATGAACGCACCTGTTTGCTTCTGCTTCATGCCCACAATTTTTAAAATTGGCAGTAAATCATTTGAAAGAGGAACCAGAAGTGATGAAATATCACTTCTGGTGTGCCACCAATGTGCCAGTAAGGCTATCAGGAAAGGGGGTAGAAGCAAAAATTGACCACTTCCCCTACATAGTTGCCCACCCCTGCTTTAAGATGCCACTAGACTTGGTGGTATGTGTGTGTGTGTCTTCTTTATTATTATTATTGGAACAGACTAACTTAGCTCCCCACCTCAATATGTTTATAGATATGAATCAACACAACTTCATGGATTCCTGGATTCTCCTTGAGAGGAAGATTCAGGGTACTGTTATAATGAGCACCTGTACTTCAAAATTTACCAGTATACTGATGATGAAATACATGTTAGATATGGCCCAGAACATACCAGATCAGGTAGTGCTTTTATAAAACTAGAATTTTTAAAATAAAGTTAGTCATTATTATTATTCTAAAACATTAAAAAAAAACATAGGAGTTAGCTCTCAGCAAGACCAAACTCTATCAGAAAATACCTCTCCTTGGTCCATCCGATTGCATCGAAGGGGTTAAGTATTCACCATCCCTGCCTCCCTCTCCATCTATCCACCCAGTGTGGCTGTCTCATTTCAGCTATCCCCACAACATCTGTGGAGAGATGGCTGATTTAGTTCAGATATTTTATTGTTTTAAAAAATCCAGAAAATATTATCTTGCAAAAGTATGATACAAGAAATGAAGCTGGTGGTGTAACACTGCCATTTAAGAGGTTTTGGGAATATGTCTAGAGAACAGTAATCAGAATCATAGAATATCAGAGTTGGAAGAGACTTCAAGGGCCATCTAGTCCAACCCTCCACCATACAGGAATACACAACTAAAGCAGTCCTCAAAGATGCCCATCCACACTTTTTAAAAATCTCCAAGGATGGAGAGTTCACCACTCTCTGAGGCAGTCCATTCCACTGTCAAACAGCTCTTACTTGCACAGTAAACAAGTTTTTCCTAATGTTTGGAATTTCTTCTCTTGTAATTTGAAACCATTGGTTCAGGTTCTAGTCTTCTACATGACAACCCTTCAGGTATTTAAAGACAGCTATTATATCACTTTTTAGTCTTCTCTTCCCCAAGAGTAAAGATACTCAGCTCCCTAGGTCATTCCTCATAAGGCTTGGTTTCCAGAGTCATAAGAGGTATGGTTAAATGAGATGCTTATGTTTATTTCAAAGAAGAGAAAATCAAGGGGATATGTGACAGAAGTCTTCAAATATCTGTGGTGTTGTCACGCCTTGGATGGAGCAGATTTGTACTCTCTGATGCTCCAGAGGGCAGGCTTAGAACTAATAGGCAGAATTCCACCAAAGCAGATTTCCACTGAATGTTTGGGAAAATATCCTAAGAGCTGTTCATCAGTAGAACAGTTTGGTTTTGAAGGTTGCACAGTCTCCTTCACTTGAGAGATTAACACAGAGGCTGGGTGATCATTCCTCAACGATGAAGTCTTTGTTTCCCCATTGCTTCCCTACACTGAGCCCAGGGTTTGATTAGAAGCCTTTATGCTGTATTTAGACTTTTCCCATCTCCATTTAGAAGCTTTATACCAAAACTTAATCTCACTATCTTTATGGCATTTTCCTATTACAACTATTTCAGTAGAAAATGGGAGATAAGGCTAATCAAGGCAATTACTGTGGTAAACATATGGATCCATTCAACAGGTAGGGAAATCTGAAGGACTTATGTACAGTCCAATCTTATAAATTCAATGGGATTTATTTCCTGGTAAGTTTGCATAGGACTGCAGCCTTAAATACTGCACACCATGAACAGCTCTTGCCTAGTCAATTTTTGATAGTTTGACAAGCTAAAGAATAATGTAGAAGCTGCAATTTACATATAGTTATTTTTATTGTTAAAATTGGGAGGCCTGTCACTCAAACTGTCTATAGATAACTGTTATGCTGGTGCATTGTTCCAATGCAGAATAAGCCCCCATTACATTAATACCACAGCTGTTCCCTAGTTTCTTTTTCTCTGAACTGTTACTTTTGCCTTGATGTACAATGGACTGGTAGTGGTGACCTGATTCTCCTCTCCTAAGCAATCAAAATAAATAAATAAATAATAAAAATGAAATACTGTATTCATTATTATTATTATTATTATTATTATTAAAAATAACCTACCCATCCTTCTTCAATGTGTTGCCCTCCAGCTATGCTGGACTACAACTCTCATGATGTAGTTCAGTGTATCTGGAAGGCACCAGCTAGGGAAGGGTAATCTAGAACTAATACAAAAACTAGAATTAAGTCAATTATTTTAAACAATACTCAGGGCTTTGTTATTGTGGGAAATTAATGGCCAAGATTCTGCATCAGGAGACAGACAGTCAGCCTTCTGTATCGACAGATTTAGCATCCATGGATTCCACCATCCACGGTTTGAAAATACACACACACACATACACACCAAAAAAAAAGAAAGAAATAAATCCAAGAAGCAAACCTTGATTTTGTCATTTTATATAAGGGGTACTATTTTACTGTGACATTGGAAGACTTTACAAAAGAGTCTTGAGTAATAAACACCTGAGGCGAAGCACAAAAATCAGTGTGTACAGAGCCATTGTACTGTCTATTCTCCTTTATGGATCTGAAACATGGGTCACCTATCGCCACCACCTACGACTCCTCGAACGCTTTCATCAGTGCTGTATACGCACAATCCTAAATATACGAATGTTGCTGTCCTTGAGCAAGCAGGGATCACCAGCATTGAGGCCATGATATTGAGAACACAGCTGCACTGGGCAGGGCACGTTTCTAGGATGGAGGACCATCGCCTCCCAAAACTAGTACTCTACGGTGAACTTGCCATGGGTGAGCGTAAGAGGGGTGCTCCAAAAAAGCGATACAAGGACTACCTGAAAGAACATCTTAGGCTCGGCCAAATTGATCACCAACAATGGTCTGCCCTGGCCTCACATTTAGAGGCATGGAGACGCACTATCCACAATGTTGCAGTCTTATTTGAGAACTCACGCCGAACAAGTCTTGAAGAGAAATGACAATGCAGAAAGAATCACAACCCAGAAACATCACCCAAGGAGATCTTCTGCTGTGCTTTCTGCAACTGGACTTGTTTATCTCAGATTGGCCTTTTCAGTCATCAGCGTGCTTGCAGAAAGTGCAGGACGAGTCCTTCCTGAATCTTCATTTGCGAAGAAAAGCCAGAGAGAGTATATAATGGGACTCAAGCATCCATGGATTTTGGTATCCATAGCGGGTCCTGGAACCAGTGCAGTGCAGTGCAGCCATTTCTGTGTTGTTGGGGGAAAGTGGGGGATCAGTGGAGATGCATCCCACTATTCTAGTTCCCTGTACCTGGATGTGCTACAACAGGCATCCACAGGAACCTTCAAGGAGTCTCGGTATGTCCCTGTAGATGACGTCCTTGCAGCATTTCCAGCTTCAGGAAAATTATTGGGCATGTCCCCACAAATCCCTTCCACTCTTCAACAACAAGGAAATGGCCATGTTGGGGTGGGGGTGGGGAGTTCCACTGCTTACAAAGTGGGTTGTGGGAGATGTTTGTATTTGCACAGGTAGAATAGCATTCTGACCTCCACGAGGACAAAAAAATCTGAACTGCATCATAAAACAGGAATGAGATGCTAGTCCAATATTTCTAAGGTTGAAATCTTGTGAATTAGAGCTACCAAAGCCAGTATGTCTTATTTCTGAGTAGTAATGTATAGGATTGCACCAAAAATCCATGTTTTCTCTTTTAATTAAGGTTTTATTACATATTTCATGCTGTGGCCAATAAGTGAGTACTCATGTTTGCTATTAGGTTTTAGAAAATATAGTTTTCTAAAGAAGAGTGAATAATATAAAAAATTTCCCCTTGGCACTTTCTCATAGATTAATCACTGAGTGACTTTTTACTTAGTTTTCCACTAAATTATTTGTCCTTTATTTTATTTTTTGTCCAGGAGATTTGATTTAGAATGGAGAAGCAGGACATACATTTGAGAATGAAATGCCTTAGACTCAAAAGAAGGTCAGCCATCTAACTGGTTGACCATCTGAGGGTCTTTGAGATGCCTTTGTGTTCTTGGCCAGCTGGTAAAGCCCCAAGGCCATTAGGCTGGTGAAATAGCGCTAACCTAATTATAAGATTGAACAACATCTGGCAAATTTGGCAGCAGGCTCACAATCCATTGTCCGCCTGTGTCAAAGGATGAATGCACCATGAGTGTACGTTAGGATGCGCAATCATAAAGCCTCCATTAGCGAGCAGCGATCATAGTGGCATTCTCGGGTAACTTCATCCAATGAAATTAATGGCCCACAAAAAAACGGTGGCAGAAGGCACAAAAGTGTTGATGCCAGCAAGACTGACACGCTGCGGGTGATGTCTGACACCAAGGCCGTGGGCTGTTGTGCGTTGTGATTTATGTTGATGGCATGATGGATGGCTTTCAGATCATTCCCATTCTATCATATCTCTGAGAAATTCCCCTTTCCTCAAACACCTTTTTGTTCTTCAGCTCTAGGCTGCAGATGGCATCAACCCACACATTGCTATTGTTTGAAGCCCACAGTGGACGCCACCATTCTTTCAGATGGTTGAGAGATACTAGCATCCAATTAAGGCTTGAAAATCTGGCTTTGGGCACTTTAACCTCTGCCACTGTGTCCTTTTCACAATTTCCATAGGTTCTACTCAAATGCTATTCAACTATGCCTTAAAAAGACCCTGAGACAGAGAGAGACAAAGAGAGAATAATACATTGCCTTCAGTTTAGTTGGGGTAATAAAATAACTGCAAGTAGACACTATACTCCAGATAGCTTGAACGTTTCTATGATTTCAGTAGAATTTCATCATGATGATCTAAGCTTCAACATGTCAATCATACACTTTAAAAAACATAACCCAAAATTTGACCTTACATGAGCCATCTGTATGCCAAGATATTTCTGCTGGCAATCAGCAAAAGATAGATATATTATGGAAACACAGCTTTCAACATCAAGATTCAGCTTGCCATTGTCATAACTCATACTCATACATGGGTTAAGTATAGTTATTAAATGAAAGGTTAAACTTGAGCATTCGATCAGCCTTCTGGCATATTTTGTGGTGGTAATTTATGGACTTTATTTTTAATTCCTCAGAAATGAAAATCCATTTGTCTTCTTCCTTGGGAAGGGAACACTATTTTTATTTTCGGCAGTAAAGATTGCTCAGGATGATTGTTAGACCTCTAATGAGGTCATTCTGGGACCATTTCACACTACATGATTATAGCACTACTACTATTCCACTTTAAGTGCCAAAGCTGTATCCTATGGAATCCTGGAGTTGGTAGTTTGGTGAGGTACTGGAGCTCTCTTGCTAAGAATTGTAAATACTCCTCTCTAAACTGGAAATGAGAGCCAGTGTATGGTAATGGATTGACTGTTGGATTATGAATCTGGAAGCCAGGCTTCAAATCTTTACTCAGTCATGGAAACCCAATGGGTGACCTTGGAAGGATCTTTGGACCTTAGCCTCAGAGGAATGCAATGGCAAACTCCCTCGGAACAGATCTTCCCAAGAAAATCTTGAGATAGGATTGCCACATGGTCACCATAATTTGGAAACAACTTGAGGGCACACAACAACAAAAATGGCAGCAGCAGCAGCAGTGAAATTATAATTGTAATGTGTGAAAGGGCTCCAGGTAGTGCTCTTTCAAAACAAAATATGGCTTTCTGCTATATCGCTTGAAACAAATAATCAAAGCAACTGATGGGACCTTCACCACCATGGAAAAGTTTGGGAGCCTTTCAGTACTCCCCACGGGATGTTCACATACATTGTGTGTTCATTTCTTATGCCAGCTATATGGGAATGAGGTGGGGAATCTAAAATTTGTCAATGGGTTCTTTTGTTTTGTTTTGTTGTTCTGTTTTGAGGAGAGAATGGGGAAATTCAGGTCCAACCAATCAAAAGAGCCAGGAAACAAGAAGTAAAGGAGAGAGAGAGGGAGGGAAGGAGGGAGTGTTAATAATAAGGATATACTGAAGATAAATCAACATAACTTTAATCAGCCCATTGGTTTGTTATAAATACATAATCCATATGATTTATTTGGAATACACACATAAATAAATATTTGACACAGGAGACACGCTCCTGTACAGGTGAAGATGAACTAGACCTATACTTCAATCATAATAGGAGACACATAATTAAACTCTATAAATAAGCCAACACTTTGAAAATCTTGATGGGAGCCAGCAGCATTTGTTATTGTATAAGAAATCTCAGATCAGTTGATCCTGTCTTTTGATAGGAATCACAAGGTTCTATGGAATGCGTCTTTGCATTGTCCACTGAAGAAAAATGTAAATGTATTTATTTAAAATTTATTTATTTAAAGTATTTCTATATCACCTCCCAATCCATAAGGGCTCCCAAGGAGTAAAAAAATAAAAATGAAGTAAAACAATACAAAGATAAAAACATTTTTAAAACACATTAAAATACTCTAAAAACTCCTAACAGCACTCTAAAAACAATCCTAGATTCCAGTTTCAAAAGAGTTAAAACAGCAATTTCAGACGCGGAATGCCCTGTTGAAATGTGTCTTCCTCTCTTATAATATTGGCTTATTTACAGTGTTTGTCATTAGTGTTCTATTGTAATTGAGCTTCATGCCTAGTTGATCTTCGCCTGTACAGTTTTCAATGCATTTTGAGTCAAATATATATAGTCAGACCTCTGATTCCACAAATCTGGCATCCACAGATTCCATCACCCACAGCTTGAAAATATTCCCAAAAAATTAAATTCCAACAAGCAAACCTTTATTTTGCCATTTTATATAAGGGGCATCATTTTACTATGCCATTGTATATAAAGGGGCTTGAGCATCCATGGATTTCTGTATCCATGGGGGGTTCTGGAACCAAACCCCAACAGATACCAAGGGCTCATTGTATTTATGAATGTATTCAGAACAAATCATATGGATTATATATTTATAACCTGTGGCATCATTAAGGCTGGTGTCACGCCTCCCCCCAATGGTATCACCTGGTGTGGTTCAGCCACACACCCCTAATGCCACCACTGTTTATTTTTTAATTATTTTTTAGTTATTTATACCCCGCTCTTCAGCCACAAGGCTATCAGAGCGGCTTACAAATTGTTTTAAGCAATAGCTATTTACACATCTACACTGCATTAAACAGTTTCCACTGTGTGTTAGCGAATTGCCCCCACAAGCTGGGTACTCATTATATTGGTTATAACCATTATATTGGTTATAACAAACCAATGATCTTTTGATTGGCTAAACCTGTGTTGATTTCTCTTAAGTTTATCTTTATTATTTGTACTCTTTCTAGAGATAGGTTTGGATCCAGGCTGAGGACTGTGCAAGTCTGGGTCTATTCACAGTTTGAACCACCAGGGATCAGGCTGATTTATTTCCAAGTTGACTCATCATGGGGGACATGGAGCCCAGGCACCTACCTTCCAACTACTGCTGAGAAGAGGCAGCCAAAGCAGAGCTTCAGCAGGCAGAGAAAGTTCTAAAGCTTGCTTTTGCCTGAGCCTACTGGGAAGGGCAAGGTCCTGCCCCTTCCACCCCCTCCCTCCACTGAGTTAATTGAGTGCCAGATACTTTTGCAACAATTGAAGAAAGCTGTGGACAAATGGGCAAGGTAGAAGAGGGAAACTGATACATTTTAAAAACAGCTGAAAAGTGGGATGACAGCGGATTAATCAAGACTGCCCCTGACAAATTGGGACAGCTGGAGGGTATGAGTCTACCTCACAGAATCAGGAAAAGCAGGAGCATAGCTGGCAGCTAATAAGTTAACAATTATTATTATTATTATTATTATTATTGTATTTATATCCTGCCCCTCTACAAAATGCAATCGGGGCGGCTTACAACATTAAAATCTACATACAACTCCTCCATCCCATCCACCCCTTAAAATACAATTAAATAATTAAACATCTAAAACACAATAAATACTAAAAACAATAACAATTACAAGTAATATGGGTGTGTATATGTCTTCAAGTTGCTTGTCAACTTATGACAACCCCATGAATTTTCACAGGATTTTCTTAGGCATGGGATATTCAGAAGTGCTTTGTCAGTTTCTTCCTCTGAAATATAGCTTACAGCACCCGGTATTCATTGGTGGTCTCCTATCCATGTTCTAACAAGGACTGACCCTCCTTAGCTTCCAAGGTCAAACAGACTCTAGTACCTGTAGGCCATTTAAGCCCCTAAATAACTAATTATTTGTGGGGATGGGACAGGAGATGAAGGTGTAATAAAGTCATGTTCCTAAAGCAGTGACGGCGAACCTATGACAAGCGTGTTAGCACTGACACGCATAGCCATTTCTGATGAGACACGGCTGCTGAGGCAGCCTCATGCCGAGAAGGATGTTTCATCCTCAGCTCCTGCACAGCAGGATGCTGCTCCTGAGGATGAAACATTTGCAACAAGAGTCTTGGAGTTAGAGTCTAACTCTAAGGACATTTTCAGACACAAAAAACGAATCCTGAGGAATCGGGAGAGGTACGCAGCTGTTAGTTTTTGGTTTATTAAATACAATTATATATAACAATTATACATTTATGTTATTTAAACTATAAATATCGTGAAATAATGTTTTTTCCCCTCAAAGTGACATACCACCTGAGTTATGCTCAGTTTTTTGGTGAAGTTTGACACACCAAGCTCAAAAGGTTGCCCATCACTGTCCTAAAATAATGTAACAAACAAAAATGAAATTCCTTCATTTATGCGATGAAGATACTCATTTTTAGTTTTGGTTGCTCTCTAAAGTTACTTTAAAGGGCATATTTAGAGAGATTTTGACAGGAATATTTCATGTCTTAGGTCATTTTCTTTCACTGCCTCCCTCCCTTTAAAATAAATTAATGAGGAAAGCAAGGAGCTGTGCAACGAGTAACACTAGAAGTTACTTTTCAACACTGTAATGAGCAATGAGAGTGGGTTACTTTCCAAATACTTTAACAAATAGTGGGAATGTTTTTGTTTTAAAAAGTAACTTTCCAAGGAGGAGGAGGAAGAGGAAGAGAAGGAGCAGCAGCAGCCTGACAGGTCAGGGAGTGAAAGATGTGTGGGTGTGGAGTAGGTGTCAAAGACAAAGAATGTTTTGAGTCTAACCCTTCAATGTGAGCATGTGGGTGTGTCTCATCAGTCATACAGTTGCTGTTCTCCATTTTTAATCTGGCTGCTCATTAAATTGTCAGTGTTTACTATTTTGTAATGATAAGTTTATATTGTACACTTTTCTGTTTTACTCTGTATTTTCAGAATTGTTTTAAGCTGCTTTGTGTTTGATAAAAAAAAATTCAGATAGACACGCACTCATGTGAGTTAGCATTATACAGTTGGCTCTCTGTATCCATGGATTCTGCATACACGGATTGAAAATATCCTCCCCCCCAAAAAAAAATATTCAAAAAGCAAACCTTGATTTTGCCATTTTATATATGGGACACCATTTTACTACACCATTGTATATAATAGGATTTCAGCATCCACAAATTTTGGTATCCATGGGTTTCCTGGAACTAAATCCGAATGGATACCAAGGGTCCACCGTACATGCAAAAGTTTATCATATGGGTACATGGGAGCATCTCTAGGTGTTTGTATATTTCTATATGTCATTTATGTGCAAAGCAGAGGTCAGAGAAGGGGGGAGAGAAAAGATTTATCCTTCTTGAAAGTAACTTTCTCAGTTCTGTAGTCTGTCTGTATATGTTCCCCTGTGTCTTTCTTTGGTGTGTGTTTGGGGTGGGGGGAAAGGGGTCATGATAGTTTTCTCTTGTTCATGGCATCTAAAACAAGTACTTATCCTGGTGAAAGGCTGTCTTCACCTTTGCTTCACCTCTGCCTTAACTTAAGCACATCAGGGATGGTGGGGGGGAGAACAAAGCATTCTGTCGTTTATCTTTAAGTTGCCTACAATACTCTTTTGCCATTTTTTGCTGCCACAGACCAACGGACTACCCTCTGGGATCATAAGTACAGTGTTAGCAGTTTATATAACTTTCTTTTGGTCCAGAAAAACAGAATTGCATCTCAAAGTATGGTGTATATCTCATAACATTTAAATAGTACTTCACTCTAATTCCCCCCACCTCTCTCTCTCTCACACACAATCTCTCTTTGTTTAATTTTCTGTATAGAATTACTGGGGATGTGAGCTGTGTATCAATGGCCCAGGGACTAGTTCTGTCTGTGGAGTGATGATTAGAAAGCTTGGTAAATTTCTTCTCAACCAACAGAAAAATTCTTGCTTGAGTATTTTATGTAAGTAGGTCAAAAGAAAATGAAAGCTGTCCTTGGGCAGCTTCAAAATATATTGGTTGTGGGTGGTTTTTTTTTTTTCCCCCACTGTTGAAAAGGGATAAAAACATAAATTTGCTATTGCAAAGCTCTATTTCATTTCATTTCATTTTCAACTTTGGGATCACATGAGAATCTGATCTGGAACTTAACATGACAATAAAAATGCTGCCAAAAATAGTAACTTTGTGTCAAGTTTTCCCTCCTCTCTCTTTCCAAATATCCAGTGAGTCATAACTGGTTCACACAAATGTGCATTTTAAGAGTTAAAAACATCAAAATTCTGAGTGTTTGCCAGACAGGTACATACAGCAGTTGATGAAACAGTTCCAAAGCCTTACTACAAACTTTGTTTTGGTTCCATAAGAAACACGTCAAGACTGGTGGTTCTGTGACCGTGCATGTAGATTTACAGAGCATAAAAGACAGACAGTCAGATCGAAAGACAACTGGCTCTGCTTATATTTCTTCAGTAAAAGATCTTTTGGCGGGGGTGGGGTGGGGAATCCCCTTCTTTTAAAGAAAAGCTTAACATTTAGGGAGAACTGCTGGGATATCCCCAAGTGATAAGGCCCTCTCTTCAACATGTCATCGATGAAAAGTGGGGCACATATGGTCACACAACATCGTAGAGTAGTTAAAAAGGCAAAAGTTATTAATGAAGAAGTATAGCATGGTATAGTGGTTTGATCATTGGTCTAGGACTCTGGAGACCACGGTTCAAAACCCTGCACAGCCACAGAAACCCACTGGGCAACCTTGGGCAATCTCACACTTTTGTTTTCAAAGGAAGGCAAAAGTGAGCCTCCTCTGAACAAATATTAGCAAGAAAACCTTGTGATAAATTCACCTTAGAGTTGCCATAATGCAGAAATGTCTTGAAGGCTTACAACAACAAACAACAGACAAGCTAGAATATGCTGCAGTAGATTGCTTTTGCCTGAATCTACAGGTAAGGGCAAGATTCCACCTCTCCTGTTCTCTCCTCTCTCCCCTCCCCACTGAGTTATCTGAATGCAAATTACTTTTGCATCTTGAACTCAATTTGTAGCAAAGCGGGCAAGCTGAGGACAAAGGGGGGAAATAGGAGGAGAAAAACTGGGATGGTTTTTTTCTTATTAATTGTTTATTAACATTTTCAAAAATCTCAACAATTTGCTTATAGTATGTTTTCTCATTTTTCTTACAGAACATCAGTGTCATCATTTGCACATATAAGAAGGCACCTTAAAGGAGTCTTAAGGAGTCCGGGATGTTTTAAAAGCTGCTGAAAGAGCTGAAATATTGGAACAACAGAGGGACTGTTGGAGGGTAAGGTATAGGCATCAACTGATTGGGGGGGGGGAGTGTAGCAATCCAGATGTTGTTAGACTACTAACTCCCAGTGTTCCTCACCACTGGCTAGGGCTAATGGAATTTTCAGTTCACCTCTGAAGATCAGGCCTGTTGCTCCCTGTTACCTTTATGAAATGGGATGGAGTCTGCATGGACACAGCAGCCCATCTCTGCAGCCGATGTCACACCCTCCGAAGCCAGGCAGGAGGCTCACAGCATGTGACCAAGGCCCCCTACATGTTACTAGCCTTGGTCACATACTGCTAGGCCTCCTGCCTAGCTTTGGAGAGTGAGAAATGGATGGCAGCTGCAGAGATGGGTTGTCATGGCAGGAAAGCCTCCTGTGGTCCCATGGGGCTCAATCCATTTCTTCCACGATGAGGCAGTTTTCCCCATGTGTTTTGCTGAAGGTTTAACGTGTTTTAAGTTGTCTTCCCCCATCTTTGCCTTGTCTTTGCCCTGGGGGTCATGAGGACTGCCCAGCAGCAAGATGAGGCAAACCCTGGGTGTCACATGGACTGCAGGGCTCCAAGATGGGAGCAAGATGGGGTAAATACCCCATCTAAACAAGACCATGGTCCAGGTGCACTGAGTTTAATTTAATCAAAGAAAGGTAGGATGTAAATGTCCAAATCAGTCTTCACTTAGCATGGCCTTTTACAGAATTCTAGATGTTCTTTATTACAAAACAAGAATCATATTTTTATTCTGAAAATTGTCCCTGCTCATCAAATATCTGAGTGAAGACTGCACCATTTATTCATGGTAATTACAAATACATCTTTGATCTTGAAGATCTCTTATGCATATTTTGTTCCATTTGTGACTTTGATCTTGTTCCTTGTTTGTTCATGTACAGGTTTGTTGTTTTTTAAAAAGCTGACATTTCATTCAAAAGACAGTGAATCTTCAACATTTAAAAGGAACTGAAAGGTAAAATGGCAGTGCCACACAAAACAGTCAGGTATGGAACAACAAACAGAGTGCTTTTTTTATTTGAAAGCATCTAGACCTGCTCCAGGAGAGGCTAAAGGTCATCTTCTTCTGCAGGGTGCAACAGAACATCTTGTGCCAATGTCTAATGCCCAGTTAGGCATCTTAAGGGGAAATGTCTTTCTGAGGGTATTTCAGAAGGTAAAGGTGGCAGTTTGGGGAAGGCACAAATTATTGGAAGCATCAGAGTGACAGCAGATTTCATGGGGAAAAGAGGCACATGGGACTCACCAGTGTGTTTTACCCCTTCCAAATCCTGTCTCCATGGCAACATCAAAGTGTGGGGAGCGGGAAGAGAGTTCTCTACAAATCAACACAGAAATTCAGCTGCATGATTAGAAAGAGCTGTCTGTAATTTAGCTTGGCTGTCTTGTTATGTAATATTTTCCCCCAAAATTATTTACATAAATAACTAGATGAAACCCTCTAAAAAACAGAGGGAAGTGGAGTGACCATAGTATAGCCTTTATCAGACTAGCCAGAGTTTCACTTCTGAAGATCACCTCACTGGTTCACATCAAAACATATTCCACATGATATTGTTGGAGCTGATTGCATCATTCTATGCAAGCAAGGGGACCATGTATCCCAATATATTCCAACAAACTGTGTAACTAAAACCTAGTGCTAACTAATTTTTAAGGCATGACTTCACTGAAATATAAAGCATAAAGGGGCCTAAATACTTTGTAGAATTAGTCCTTGAGAGGTTTGAAACCAGTCTATGAGGAAGCCACTGGTTTTTGTGACAATAGGAATTATTGTCATAAAGTAACCTATGTTTTATTACACTCCCATAAAACCATAATATTCAAATGGGAGGTACCATTAGCTGTCTGTTGGAACCTTGTGAATAACTTGCCAAAGTGCTGCCAAAGTATGTTGATACAAGATTTTAGTGGGACCTCCTCTTAATAAACATTCATAAAAATCACTGGATTTTCAAAGGAATGCAAAATTATTTTGCAATAAACTGTGAGAGCATATGGTGTGTTTAAACACAATGAGGTTGCTGTTCTCAAAGCGGATCTCCTCATTATGGCTCCTGTGAACTATACATGAATTTTCCAGCTCCTCCTGCAAGATCAGGAAAAGTAGTACTAACTTGCTTCATGTCATTTGCTGACAGAAAGTAATAAGGTAAGTTCACACACACACACACACACACACACACACACACGGTTTCCTGTTCAGCACTACTGATGAGTGAATGGGCCAGCTGTGTAATATTTACAGCTACTCCTACCCCTTCAGCGCATAACTTGAAAAGTTACTTTTAAAGAGTACAATCCCCAGAATCCTGCAGCAACATTGTGGTACAGGTAGACAAAGGCAGTGGTGTGAAGACCCGACTGGATGTCTTGATTAGTGTGCTGTCATTCTGGTGCAAGGATCTAAATTGCATCAGAGAAGCTACCAAGATTCAACAAGCCTCCTGCTATATCCCTAGATGCAGTCAGATCTGATGGGTACAGCTACCACCCAAGTCTTAACTGTGCAAAAGCACTCCTAGCCACTGCTAAGACCTGAAATTCCAAGCTTAGAATTGAATCCAGGAGAATATCCAAGCTGTGAACCTCCATCTTCAGGGGAGTGCAGCTCCATGTTGCACAGGCTGACTCCTTATTCCCTGATCTGCCTTTTGACTGACTGGAAGCACCTCTAACTTGTCTGGATTAAGTTTCAATTTGTTTGCCCTCATCCAGTCCATTCCTGATGACAGGCACTGGTTTAAGAAATGAGACAGCTGAATTGAGGTGGAATCACAGAGCTGGGTGATATCTGCAAACTAGTGGAACAAGACCTTGAAACTCCAGATGACCTCTCCTACTGTTTTCATGTATAGTGAGCCCTCTTAAACCATGGGCTTCTGATCCATGGTTTCAACCACCTGCCAATTGTCACACTGCATACCTAAAATGGTGGTGATGTGCACATAGTTGTACTGACATGTCTGAGCATGTTGCCACTATTTAATAATATGGAGTGTGACCATCCATGTTATTGCCATTTGCGGGGTTTTTCCAGAACAGAACCCCCATGGATCTGGAGGGCCCACTGTATATATTGAAGAGCATGGGGAACAAAACAGAAAACTAAGGAGCCATTTAGGCCAATGGCCAAGGAGTCCTCTAGTACCACTTTCTGGGTTTTCTCTCCAGAAAGGAACACTGTAAAACAGTGGCTCTAAGTCCCATCCCCATAAGGTAGTCCAAAAGGATACCATAGCTGATAACATCAAAGGCCACCAAGAGGTCCAGCAGAACTATCAGGGATACACTCCTCCTGTTCACTTCCCAGTGTAGGTTATCAACAAAGGGGGCAAAAGCTGTCTCTGTCTCATAGCCGGGCATAAAACAAGACTGAAATGGATCTGACTATTTATTGTTTATTGCCTAATATGTTTTTATTGATTATGAACAATAGCTTTTTCGTCAATCTTGTCATAGGATTTGAAAACTTCTGCTGTAAGTCAAAGGAAAGAAACTGAAATTCATAGCTAAAATTCAAAACAACAGCTCAGTAGTAAAACAAAGATTCAAAGATTCTTCCCCCCACTCCTCAATTACTATTTTGCTATAGAGACCAAAGTGGGGGCGTAAATGACTATTCTAGAATATGAGTATGAAGTGGGCCCTTCATCAAGGCTTCCTATCAGAGCCTATACATGTTGCCATTTTTCGACTACAGTACCCCAAAAACCCTAGCCAACATAACCAGTGACAATACTGGCTAAGAATTCTGGCAGTTGTAGTCCACAAAGCAACTTTTCTGAATTTTCTGATTTTTCAAACTCTGGCTAATTTGATGTTGCTTTCAAAGTGCAGAGGTTGATGATGGACTTTCCTCTTCCTTTCAGTACTGCTGTAGATAATTCTGAAGCTCAACCAACATAGATCATTGGATTTGGCTTTCGTCATAAGATTCTTAGCTGAGGTCCAAGGGTAACTGATACATATATTCCTTTGCAAGGCAAAGTGATAACAAGCATCATAGGAGACAGAGAGAACTAGGAATGATATGTTAACATTAGCATGATATAAAGCATAATGTGCCTTCTGCTCAAATATGCTTATATATGGTGTATGAGGATAAGTGCGGGTACAGGAGTACCTCTGCAATTGGGGTTCTGATGGCTCAGAGTCTGGCTCCTCTTCTCCATTTTTCATGGTGAGGAGGAGGAATCTTGAAAAGTGTGTCTGTATTCCTCATCTTCAACTTGATTTTTGTTTGTCTGAATGAAGTCTATGCAACTGTGTGGTTGATACTTAAGGTAACATAATTAATGGCATCAGCAGGGGTTGCTCCTTGTAACGTTGCCCTTGTGTCATCACCGGGACTGCCCTGTGTGACATTGCAGAAGGTTAGGTTTTAGCCCTTAGAGCCTGGGATAGTCCTAACTAAGGACGTTATCAGACTAGCATCTAAAAACGCTGTAATTCTATGAATGAAGATAGCAGAACATCATGGCATTATAACACTTATTATCACACATAGCTGTAATCATGTGAAAGAAATGCCACGGAATTATCACACAGTGACCACTAGTGCTTTAAGAATGGGAGTTTACTTCTGCAATTTGGCATGGGCAAGATTTCAGCTGTTATCTCGAGGAGACACGAGTGTGCTTAAAACTAAAACAAAACAACAACAACAAAACCCCACCACCCTAAACTAACAAAGTTAATGAACACACAAGCACTGAAACAAATCTAAAAATATGCAAACTAGACAGGACAGTTCATTAAAAGAGCATCCTGTGCTCATTTGTGTTCTTACCTGTAAGTTTGCTTGCTGAGGACCGCCCATTCATGCTGTAATCTTGTGATTACAATGTTTTCACACACCTTCAATGCTGCAAAAAAAGCAATATTAGCAATCTATTGATGGCTTATCCTATCAATTAAAAGTGACACCTTATTTGTGGCTGAGGCACGGCGTAACCACAAAATAATGATGACATCATACGATGGCCGTGGCCATTTGCGCTACCATGATGTCGTAATCCCACAATTTTTGCTGCATCTGATAAAGACCTTAGCAAACCTACCTGGAACATTTCCTAGATTTACAAGAGTTGTTCTGGTCTAGAGTTACAAATCCATTGATATAGTTTAATATACAACATTATATAATCTACTGGAGTTAATTTATTTCTTTACAAAGAGGAAGGGACAAGGATGGTAGGGGGCTCATGCTTGTAAAGGAGAGTGGAATAGGACTAGAAGGATAGAACCTGCAAGGGAGTCTTTTCTTTCTTCTTTTGTCACTCCTCTCTCTGCCCACACTGTTTCCCTTTGCTTTAGTGTTACTTTCAAATGTTTCACAGTGTGATAATTAATTCAGAAAAGTCTCCTTTGTTATTGTGCAGCAAATGTTGTATAGCCCCACTCTCTTGTTCTTTATAGCATATACTAAACCTTGCTGAAGTTATAGGCTGCAGGAGTGTAGAGGCCTTGCCAGATTTACAAGCACATTTGGCTGAGTACGTGTTGGAGTGTGTAATTTATATGAGGCCTTCGTTATGGAGGCATTCTTCCTCTCATGGCTATGGATATTGTATCCAGTAAGAGTACAGTCATATTTTAGTCATAACAGAACAAAGCCAAAGCACACTGAAAGCTGAGCATGAAAGCTGAGCTGCTGTCCACAGGAGTAGTTCTTTTTAAAAACTAGATAGTGATTTAGACTAAATGGATTTTTATTTATTTCCTTATTAATACTGCTTTTTGTTTTCAGCAAAGGCCTCTAAAGCCAACTACATTAAGATAACAAAATAAAATGCCATCAGATAAGAAAAAACAAAACAAAATTAAAGCCCTGAAAATCAGAAGAAATAAGAGTTAAAACTTCACTCTCACATTAAAAGTTATTATTGCCAAGATGGAATGAGTATGTTGTCCAATCCTAAATACCCTAAAGGCACCAGATGCCATCTGATCTTGGAAGCTAAGCAAGGTCAGCTCTGGTTAATACATGGATGGGATAACACCAACAAATACCAGGCACTGTAGGGTATATTTCAGAGGAATATGTCAAAACCAGCTTCGAAAATTCCTTGTCTAAGAAAAAAGTAGGAGGCACTGTTCTACAGTGGTCCCGCTCCTACTTAGAAGGCCAATTCCAGAGAGTAGCATTAGGGGATTGCTGTTCAGCCCCATGGTGATTTAAGCTGTCGGTTGCCACAGGGTTCCATCTTATCCCCCATGTTGTTCAATATCTACATGAAGCTGCTGAGGGAGGTCATAAGGGGGCTTGGAGTGGAGTGCCATCAGTATGCTGAAGACACCCAGCTCTGCTTCTCCTTGTCATTGGAATCAGCTGGGCTGTGCAGGTGCTGGACCAGTGCCTGGATGCTGTAATGGATTGGATAAGGGCCAATAAATTGAAACTGCATCCCAATAAGTTGGAGGCTCTGCAGATCAGCAGTTCTTGGGTCTGGGAATGGGGTAAACAGCTTGTTCTGGATTGGGTTGCACTCCCCCGGAAGGAGCAGGTATTGGGAGTGCACCTAGATCCATCTCTGTCACTGGGAGCCCAAATAGACTCTGTGGCTCAGAGTGCTTGATGCCAGCTTTGATTGGTGCACCAGCTACTACCTTTCCTAGACACAATAGTTCATGTGCTGGCAACTTCCTGACTAGACTACTGTAATGCACTGTACATGGCGCTGCCCTTGAAGAAGACTCAGGGCATTATAAATAAACATCATCGTTGTTGTTGTTGTTGTTGTTGTTGTTGTTGCCAGTTTTAAAAGAATTGCACTGGCTGCCAATAGGTTTCTGGTCTGAATTCAAGGTGCTTGTGAGGACATTTAAAGCCCTAAATGGCTTTGGACATTGATACTTGAGAGAGTGCCTCTCCCCATATGTACCTTCCCAAGGATTAAAATCTGCAGGGGGGGGCCTCCTCCATGTCCCACCAGTGAGTTCAATACACTGGTGGAATGCGGGAGGTGGCCTTCTCAGCCGTGGCACCGCAACTGTGGAATGCTCTCCCAAAACTCCTATCATTTAGGCACCAGGTTAAAACTTGGCTGTTCATCAAAGCCTTTGGGCCTCATTAATGCATCCCAAATACTGTTATTTATAGTTTTAAAAACTTTTAAATTGTTTAAATATGTTTCTAACTCATTATGTTAATATGTTTTAGCTTATTTAAGCTATCTTTAGCCCGTTTAACCTGTTTTAATGCTATTGTAAGCCTCCATGAGATCTCAAGAGATAGGGTGGGGTATAAATATTTTAATAAACAATAAATAAATAAATATTTAAAAAAACCCTACAAAATTCATGGATTGTCATGTTGATAGGTGATTTGAAGGCATATTACACACAATTTACACACAAGTAAGTTGATGCCCACCGAAATGCCTGAAACTGGACTCTGTTTCTTTGGGAGGAAATTCTGTATATGTCCTGAATTCACTGTCTTCCATTCTTCCTATACAAACCTCTTTTTCTAGTGAGTTTAGAACAGAACCTCCAAATATAATTTCAGCCTAGGAGAGAGTTCTCATGAGAGGAGGTAGGCTTTCAGATAGTCTGACCCTAAACTTTATAGGTATTTACCAGCACTTTGAACTAGGCATAGAAATGAATTGGAAACAAATACAGTTGACACCAGACTGATGTAATGTAGATTAAAAGTTATACATCAGAAAGTGACCTGGCTGCATTGTTATACATCAACTGCATTTTCCAAACACTTTTGAAAAGTAACCTTGCATAGTGTATATTCCATTAATTTCATCAGGAAGTGACCAAGGCATGTAACACTGATTAGCCACAAATTCTCATCCTAAGAATGAATGATTTGAAATTTTCACATAAACTATTTTCAGCCTTTTTTTCTCCCAGTCTCAGAATTCAGCCAGCACCCTGCACATTTTTCATGAACTGCATCCATCCATTTGTGTTGTCTTTAAAGTTGCAAGAATTTGCAAGGTTTCTTCTAGAACTGTGAGAAATCACCTGTTGTGCAAAGGGTATGTAAGAGAACCAGAGTCTTAACAATAACAATAACGATGTTGTTCTATACATTCAATGGGGCTTAGTCACAGAAGTAAAGTGAATCTAGAATGACAGCTTAAATTGATTGGCTTGGACATCATGTTTTTTGCCTGCCACCAGTTCCACTTTTGTTTACCTCAATCTATGATAAAGAGAGAGACACAATTTAGCGCAAGAAAGAATGAACACAAATTATAGATAGACACAGTTTAATGCAAGAAGGTGTATTATATTTTAATGAGATATATATATATATATATATATATATATATAAATCTTTGATATATTTAACAAAATAAAACAAATTATATTTGTGTTATTTTTATGTGTGTTAAATTTATATATATACACACACATACACACAGTTTACTGATACAGACTAAGGGCTTGTCTACACTGGAGGTAAAAATTCAGATGGAATTTGGACTACTTTCGCCCAGAGCTGCAGCATATGAAATTTGGACTACTCTCACACAGATTTAAGCGCCACACCTTACCTGGCCAAAACCCAAATCTGCATCGCTCATTGGCAGGCTTGTCTATACAATACAGTGGGCCCTTGGTATCCACTGGGGTTTGGTTACAGGATCCCGGTGGATATCAAAATCCATGGATGCTCAAGTCCTATTATATACAATCATAGAGTAGAAAGGTGTCCCTTATATAAAATGGTGAACAGCAAAATTTGCTTCTTGGAATATATATTTTTTTAATAATATTTTCAAGCTGTGATTGGTTGAATCTGTGTATAAAGAATCCATGGATAAGGAAGGCTGACTATAATTCATTCAGATTTTTACCCCCTGTGAAGCTGCAGATCTGCCACCACTGCCTAGCCAGGCACCTCTATGGCACCACCGCCACTGGCACGGGCCAGAAGAGTGACAAGGCTCTGCCTTCCTGGTGCACAATCAATCACGTGGCTGGCTGCTCACCAGGGCTCTGCATTCCTGGCACAGAGTCACTCTCTCTGAGATCTGAACAAGCAGTCAGCCCCACCATTGCAAGGCTGGCCACTTGTTCTGACCTCATGGAGAGCAACTATGTGCCAGGGCTCTGCTTTTCTAGCACACAATCACTCTCTATGAGGTCAGAAGGACCATTGTGAGGCTGGCCATTTGTTATGACCCACTGCTTTCCCAGTGCACAGGGGTCTGCTTTTCTGGTGCACAGTCTCTCTCTCTGGGGTCAGAATGAGTGGCCAGCCTCACACTGTCAGGGCTAGCACCTCATTCTGGCCTGCAAGAAAGTGACTAGCACAAGGGCTCTGCTGTCGGAATGAAGAAGTGGTGCCAAGGAGGGGGGAAACAGCAGTTCTCAGGCAGTGCTTGTCCTTCCTCCCAACCCCCCCAATTCAGGATGGATGCATTGTTCACACTACACTTTTCTCTGGAGTTTCAAGCAAACTGCAGTGAAAACTGTGAGTTTCTAAAACCTGGATTAAGGTGGTATTCCCTGAGTTTGGTGCAGATGGGGCCACATGGTGTGTAGACTAATCACACCACATTCACGGGAAAGGGAGAACATAGTGTGGCCTTATTGGGCCAGATTTGGAGTGGGGGAGTTCAAGATTTTTCAATAGTGCAGACAAGACCTAACACAGTTATGTCCTTGTATATAATAATTATTGTCATTCTTACTAACTAAGGTCAGGGATTCATACATGACAATATCAGTGGTTTGTATGCCAGCTCATCTCCTAGTGTGATACATACTATCATTTGCCAGCTATGTCCCAATGTGTTTTCCACAGCTCAGACAGGTCAGTTGATATACCAAAGAATAAATAGACACAAATCTGACATCAGAAACTGAAGCATACAAAAAACAGTGCAGGGTGGGAACACTTCAAGACATTCAGTCACTAAAACAGCTAATGTAGAACAAAGGAATTTCTCTTAGGAAGGTTAGAAAGAAAGACTACCGTGTTAACACTGTATTAGCAAGTTTCAGTCAATTACCAGATGTTTGAATCTAGATACCAGATTCTTAGCACATTACAGCATATTACATATATCAATTGGCTTACCTAGAGCCAAGATATGTGTGCTATTAGCAAGAGTTCTGTGGAAAGACCAGAGCTGAGAAGTCTCTTGGCACATCCAGGGGGCTATTTACACGATGAAAATGTCCTGGGAAGAATTTGTGTCGATCCCTGGCAGTTTACACGTACATTGGGTCGGGTACGTGATTTTCGGAAGGGGGGGCCACCTTTTATCCCTCAACCTGTGGGACTTCCAGTCCCGCAGGTTGTGCCGGTTTTTAAAAAAGTCACTGGAGGATGCGGAAAATCGGAAATGTAAACAGCGTGGGACAAAAAGTCTCGGTACTGGAATGACCGGAAATGGTGACTGGGGGCGGGCTTAGAGCTCAGGGAACAGAAAAGGAGGGGTCAGTCACCCGTTCAACAGATCCAGCCTCACCAGCCGAAAACAAAGGCATCCCTTCCAGCTGCACGAAGGTTGATGTGTGTGTGTGGGTGCGTGCGTGTACTCAATTACCTTTTTAAATGGATTTCTACACTGCAAACCCTTCAGCTTTACCTTTTCCTCAACTGCATGTTACAGACAGATCGTAGTAGCTTGGTCACCTCCCTGGCACATTAAAATATTCAAGCCTCTGAGCGAATTAGCACCCTTTAATTCCCCCTCTCTGTGTTTGTGTCTTTCAAAACGCCTGCCTATAGCCATCTCTGCAGCCAGCTGTAGGGGTTAATATTTTAAAAAGGCAAGAGGAAAACCAAGCGCTTGATTTCAAAAGGAAAGCACTCAGCTTGCTTTCAAAGCACTCAGCTTGATTTCAAAAGGAAAGCCCTGCGTCTGAGCGAAAGATCTATCAGGATCTTTCAAAATGCTTTCTGCCTCTTCTGAAAGGGTTAAAATGTTCAAGAAGCAAGGGGGAATAACAAACCTCTGCCCCCCTCTCTCTCTCCCCCCCCCAGCCAGCCAATAGCATCGCTCGTGGCGCGGAACTCTAAAGGAAGCGCGTAACCAAGGTTGTGAAAACACGAGTAATCGCATCTTTGATTGACAGCCAAAAAAAAATTAAAACCTAAACAAAACTGGAACTATGGACATGTGAATATCAGTCACGGGACCACCCGGGATATCCAGATCAGAGACATAAATCGTATAAACAGCGAGGGGCGGATTCGTGATCACTATGTCACGGTAGGCAACGCAACAATTTCTGTCGTGTAACTGGCACCCCAGAGTGACTGAAAAGTCCCCAGAATTTGTTCCTGTTCTTTCCAGTTTTATGCTGGGTTAAAATAAACCAACTGGGGGAGCTGGTATAAAATGTTTTTGATTGTATTGGAAGCTGACACAAAATATTCTGGGATAAACAAATGTGTATAGACCTCCAAAATAAAATCAGAAAGAGCAGGAACAAAATCTGGGACTTTCTGTTGTTGTTGTTCTTGTTTTTAAAATCAGTCTGGATGTACCTTCTGTCACTACTTTTTCAATTTATTTCTCTCTTATGTCAATTCCCTACTCTGTTATATTCCCTCTTCACCATAAAAAAAGAAAGGAAAGAAAGGAAGAAAAGGTGTCTTATGGAATCTTTAAAATTAACCAGTCTATTTTACCATAAGTTTCATTGATCACAATCCAGTTCCTAAGATACACCGATGGTTTTATTCCAGAACTTCTGGATAAGACCTCACACATCTGAAGAAGTGGGCAATGTGCCAGTGTGGCATAGTAATTTGAGTGTTTGGCTATTTCTGGAGACAAGGGTTCAAATCCCTGTTCAGCCATGAAAACCCACTGGTGATCTTGGACAAGTCACACACTCTCAGCCTCAGAAAACCCTGTGGTAGGTTCGCCTTAGGATAACCATAAGTCAGAACCAACTTGAAGTCACACAACAAAAACAACAACAACAATACCTGTGAAAGCTCAGACCACATAAAACTTGTTAGTTTTTAAGGTACAACACAAGTCTTTGAGAGTTTCACATCTCTGAAGGGATTTAAAAAAAAAAACTTTTTAACTTCAGGTTGAGTATGACACGAGAACTATAATTACCCCCTGTGTTATCTTCTATAGAATTGAGGTGTTTTTTTAAAAAAAATAAAATAAAAATAAAAGTATATAATTCTTTCTGTCACATTTACATTCTTATAGTTATGTCAACTAGTAGTTGTAAAAAAAGTTTTCTTAATGCAGAATTATGGGAAGTACATTTAAAAGAAGAAAAAAACCCTGAACATTAATCTTCTGAGGTTGGAAAAATCCCCAGGATCTCAAGATGCGCTGTTAAAACTGTAAAATTAATGAATATTAAAATCTGTCAGTTGATGAGCTAGGAAAAGTGGATGGGGAAATATGGTTCATTATCTGTAGTCTGAGAGTTTTATGGGAAAGATCGCTCTTTATTCTTTTAGTCTTTAAAGGAATTAAGACTGTACTTGCCTCCCTTCCCTTGCTCCACAGCTTTACAGATATGAAAAAGAGGATGCAGTGATTAAAGCCGCTTCTTATTTGGAATGTTTCAGTGTCTAAAAGTTGTATGAAAAAGACAGCATTTAAGGCACACGTATTTTATTCTGTATGCCTGTTGAAGTGATTAAAATGTTCAAGGCATAGCTGAGATTCCCTATGCTCCTTGACAGCTGTCATAGCCATTGAACACAAGTATAACAGGCCAAGAAAGCTTTATTGGGATCCTGTTCTGTTGTGCCACAAAAGCCAGCCTTCCATTTTGCACCAGCATCTGTTACCATATTTTAGTCTTTTTTTTCTTTTACTTCCCCAACAAAGATGAAATTTTGGTACCATGTGTATTTCCTTCTTCTTTATCAAACTCTTTTGTGCGGCTTTTCTGCCGCCATGACCAGAAGGTTTTGTTTACTGAAATCTTGGGGGGGGGGGATACAGTTTTGCAAAGCGGAATTGTCCTTTCAAATCTAGCTATGTGACAACAATGGAGGCCACAGGCTTTGAATAGGAAGTGGCATGGTTCTGGCGCTTTGAATACAGATGCAGATCACAAAATAGAGGAAGTCAGTCAGTTTGCACTTTTTTTAGCTAAGAAAATCAATATTCCCTTTAATTGGGAATCCTAGATCAGGTGATCTTAAAAGAAAGCCACCTGTTTTTCATTTGCATGTTTAACTACTTAACAGTTCCAATTTTGAGAGAAAGGTACGATGATGATGATGATGATGATCATTATCATCATCATGCAAATAAGATAGCCTCCACTTATTTAGTTAAACCAAGGACTTTATCAGACGAGCCCCTTTAAACTTTCTTTTGCTAGCATTAAAAAAAATCAATTTTTATGCCAATAAAAGAACACTCCCCCACCACCACACTTACCTTGCCTCCCGGCAAAGGCTTCCCCGTCAATGAAGAAGACATGAATGCAGCTCCGTTCACTTCCTCGTTCAAAATCCTGTGGATTCTCATGAGAAGACATTCATGCAGGAAATTTTTAAAACCCCAAAAAGGACACAGAAAAAGTTTTTAAAAGCACATAGACACACTTAAAAACTTACAAGTAACACAAGAGGGCCATAAAAAGTGTGTCACTTACCTGGAGGTCACAATCTCACCTTGTAGTGTTCACGCCACACTGGCCATTCACACTGCATTCATGTGAGTACAATGGAGCGAGCTTTCACACTCCGGCAATGCCGGCACTAAAGTGCCACAGGGGATCAATTGACAGCTTCAGATGTCAATTAAAAAGTACAGGTTTGGGCCAGGATATAAATGCGAAAGGCCAATGTCATGTCATATGCGCACCCTTTCGTGTTTATGGGGCATCGTTATGTCACCATATTTAGTGTGTCTGATAAAGTCCCAGGTCAATTGAAGGTAAGTACCAGCCATCAACTGAAGGTAAGTACCAGCTATTCAAATACCCACAGTGAGCCCTGGTGGCGCAGTGGTTAAATGCAGGTACTGCAGCCACAGTGTTGTGAGTTCAGTCCTACAGGGCTCTAGGTTGACTCAGCCTTCCATCTTTCCTGGTAAAATGAGTACCCAGCTTTTGGGGGGCAATTAGCTAACACATTGTAAACCGCTTAGGCAGTGCTTTGGAACTGATAAGTCGTATAGAAATAGAATTGCTATTGCTATTGCTATTGCTATTGTTATTGCTATGAAAACAGAACTTATTTTAAGGTTGCAAGTTACACAGCTCTGTTTTAACAGTGAGGTGGATTAATCACATTCCATTAATATAAGAATAAATCAGTTGTAGAGGAAGTAAATTTTAGGGCTCATTTGGTATGTGGATGGAAATGTCTTCAGTGAAGTGGTAGCTTCTGTTTCATTCTGTCCACACTAGTGAACAGAAAAATCTAGAACCACTAATCTGGGTACACCACTCTGTCACTGATAGCTATCTAGCTCCAAGTTAGTGGTTAAGCTGTAAATAAACACGTTATACCATACCACATTCACACATGGATTTGTTGTTGTGTGCCTTTAAGTCATTTCTGACTTATGGTGACCCTAAGATAAACCTATCACAGGGTTTTCTCTGCAAGATTTGTCCAGATGGAGTTTTCCATTGCCTTCCTCTGAGGATGAGAGTGTGTGAGTTGCCCAAGGTCACTTGGTGGGGTTCCGTGGCTGAGCTGGAATTTGAACTGTGGTCTCCTAGTGCCCTAATCCAGCACTCAAATATTTAACAGCTACAGTTTCCTATCCCAGAATTTGAGAGCTTTGGGAAAGATCTTAACACAACAGGTTAAACTGAAAGGTTTGTTGTTGTGCTGTTGTTAATTGCATCATTCAACAACTTGGGCCTTGGTCTTCAAGCTTCCATCATTGGTCAGTGCTGCTTATGAAAACCCCTTGAGCATACAATAGCCTAGATTAAATTAAAAATTGTCTGTGACAATATGTATTGGTCAAAAAGGAGCACACTGTTTCTTTTAACAATTGCATGAAGTTGGTCTGCAATTTTATTCATGAACAGTACTTAATATGTTTTAGGCACTTTGCTAAATAATAAATTATTATGTCAGTTCCAATTATTTTGAAAGGACAATCCTGTCTTCCTTTAGCCCCTTCTTTTACCCATCTTCTCTAGTTTGCAACACTTCTGCATGTGAAAGACCTTGGTGCCATTTCCTCATACTCATTTATCTTCCATCAATTTGCAAAGTGTAATTTAGGCTTCCCTTTGAAGACAGAGATAGACCAGGGTTAATACTCACTCATGTCACAGTTATTCAGGAAGTGCCACCCAGCCAGACACACAAGCATTCCCACATTTGGCTGCTGGCACTTCTTCAAAGAAGAAATTTGCACAAGCCCTATAGGATGCCTGTTTCTATGACTGAAGGAAAACAGGAGGGGCATGTGTCAACAGATAATTTAGTCCATGGCTCAAAAAATAAAGAAATCTATGAACATCTACTTCATTAAAAAAAAATACACCTAACTATGGAGATATCCATTTTAATTTCAATGCAACTTAGCAAAGAGATAAAGTCTATCACCTATGAGCAAGGACCTCTGATCTTATATTTATAGTTTTAAAAATAACAAATTAGAAATCAATTTGTTTAGAGCCAAAATGTTACATTTGTTTTTGTGTGATGAACCCAATGAACTACTGAAGTAAGATGCAGATGTGCAACTCTTGCAAAAAGTTAATGTTGCCCTCAGACAGATGTTTGTCTCCTCCAAATACCTGGAGGCACACAAGCCATTTATTTATTTATTTATTTATTTTATTTACTTATTTATTTACATGGTTATACTGCTCTTCATAACTAAAACACATTACTGCTTTTCATACCTAAAACTATAGAGTGCTTTAACAATAAAAGAAAAAAAGAGAAAACACAAACACTAATAAAGGAGTACTAAAACTCCAGACACTTCTGAGGATGCCAGCCACAGATGCAGGCAAAACGTCAGAAAGAAATTATTCCAGAGCGTGGCCTCACAGCCCAGAAAAAAAACCAAGGAAAACTCCAGACACTGTTCTAGCCCCTGAACTGCTTCACTTGATTCAGGTGGAATGGAGAGATAGACTTGGCTGTCATTTGCAGCAGCTTCATATTCGAATGAGGTGGGCAAAGTGTAGTCCCTGGGCTGTCTAAAAGTCCCAAGGCCTTTCTGAGGCCATCATCCTCCACCAAGCATTTGAGGGCATAGGGATGTTTTAAGTTCCAAAAAAGTTAAACATTTGGTGGGGAAAAGTGCAGCCCGGTGAGGTCCTGGGGGAAGCAAAGACCCCCATAATCCCTTCCAGTTGCTCACTCCAATATTAACATGAGCACAAGTGATAAGAAGAAACTCTGCTGCACAGTATAGCTTAAGCACCATGGGAGTCAATGGATGCCCCCCAGTAACTCTTCAGAGACATCCTGCCAGAAGGAATGTCCTCAATGTCCATCTCACAGAGCCACACCAGCAGAACACATACTTGATTGTATCAAAAGCTGCCAAGAGATTCAGAAGGATTAAAAGTGTCGCATCTACTGTGGCAACCAAGGTCATCTAAGGCAGTGCTTCTCAGGCTATGGAGGACCAGCAACTATTTTTTACCAATATGTCAGGCACTGGCACCGTATTTGTGCCCATGTTTCTTTATTTTCAAGAAGCTCTCCAAGGACTGGCAGCCAATGGCTCAGGGACTTGGATGAGTCCAGGGATTACTACTTCAAGCAGCATTGATCTAAAACATCTAAGGTAGTTTTGGTGCTGAATCCAGGTTTGGAAATTAAGATGAGCCTGGGTAACCCATTTCATCCAAGAACATCAGAACTTGGTCAACACCTCCCACAACACTATCTTGCTGGCTATCAATTGACAATTGGGCAAAACTGTAAAACTGAGGGTCTGTTGAGGAATGGGTACACCAGCAACTCTTTCAAGGCCACTTGTATCATCCTTCTGGAATAGAAGTATTTATCGCTCTCAGATCTACCTAGCTAACCTCTTTCAGATAGCTTTAATTCATCATTACAGACGTGGATCTACAGTAGGGATGAACTGCTGTGGCTCTTCATATGCTTTTTTGGTCTATAAATCCCATCAGCCCTATGGGAATTATAGTTTCAAACATCAGGAGGGCCATAGTTTCCCAGCACAGATGGTGAGTCAAATTGTTCCAAATGTCTTGTCCTCATCACCAGGCTGAAAAACCTGTGATCCTTTGACATTGGATCAGATGTGATCTTTCATACTGTATTTCCAGTGGCACCTAGCTCAGAGAAAATCAAAGGGGGTTACCCTAAAATTTTGCCCTAAAAGTGTCAGAAAATTTGTCACAGTTGTCCCTAAGGTAACGCCATGCTAAAGGGGAAGTATTCTGAATCAAGGGAAAAAGCAGAAGCTGCTTATTGACTATTGTTTCGTGATTGGCTAATATACTGTTATCTCCAATATTCCCTTATGATTTGCTATATATTGTTTTATGCTATTGCTAGATAGATTTCCCAAAACTGCTATAAATGACAAAATGTATGTTTACTCTAAAGCCAGATTGCTTGGATTCAGTGTTGACATCTGGATTGAAACTATGCCATTAAACAAACTGCTATCTGCAATTCACTATGCCTCCATTCTTGAACCCAACTGGGCAAGCTTCTTCTCTAGACCACTGTGTCCCCTCAATGTTTTTGGATTGCATTTTCCAGAACACCTCACTATTGGTTATGCTGGCAAGGACTGATGCGAGTTTTAGAACAGAAACATCTGGAGAACCCCAGTGACCCACTCCTGCTCTAGCCAACAAAGAAACTAGACATCCACCTCTGCTTTGGTAAACTGTTCCTCTGCCGAAGTCCTATCACAAGGCCAGTGGAAGCTGTGCTGGGCAACAACAACAACAACAATCTTTATTTATAAGACCCTTTTCATCAAAGGGCGGAACATCAAACATATATAGTCAAACATGAAACAATAAAACATAACACTATAAAATGCTAAAATACTAGAATAATATGCTAATATACAAATAACAAAATGGTCATCAGTTGCTACCCATCTTGGACTCAACCACAACCACCAGCTGCTGACACCCACAAAGGAGCAAGAAACTGATTTCTATTTCAGTCCACCCTGTCATACTATTACCTCACCACTCTTTCTGTAGGAACTGATGGTGGGACTGAGGCAGCCAACCAATTTAACAGAAATGCGAAATGTTTTCCACTTTCTCCTTTGTTCTGGCAATCCTGTGTACATACTGACTAGGGATATAATTCTTAACTAAGCTTCTTCTCTAAGGAAGCAACAAGTTTTAACAATTTTCTTCCACATGCAGTTTTCAGAGCCTGTTCACAGTTCAGCATTTTTTCTATACACAATTTCCACATGGTTGTTTATGTACAGAAAACAGCATTTCCTGTGCAGAACACAGCATTTCCTATGCAGAAAACAATATTTGTATGCAGAAATACTATTTACTGCACAGAAACACTATTTTCTGCACAGAAAATGCTGTTTTCCTCACAAAACAACCACATGAAAATTAGGTGTGGAATTAGTCCCAAACTGTGAAGATTCTCATCAATCCAGGATTCTTCTTGTCAGGGTTTCTCCACACAGGGTTTCTCCACACTGGGGGGGGGGGGGAACTCTTTTTTTTTTTTTTGGTCTGCTGAGGACATGAGAGAGATCCTTCTCTGTGGCTGCTCTCACCCTCTGGAACTCCCTTCCATGGGAGGCTAGGCTGGCCCCCTCCCTGCTTTCCTTTCGCCATCAGGCAAAGAAGATGTTTTTATGCAAGCAGGCTTTTAATACATCACTGGGCTTATGAAGGTATTTTATTAGGGTGTATTTTTGAATTTTATTATTATTACATATTATTATTTTATTATTTTTATCTTTTAACTCTTATATGTTTCATGAAATTTTAGACTTTTATATTGTGATGTTTTTAATTGTTTTACATTATATTTTATGTGATATTTTGTGAGCTGCCTTGGGTCCCTTCTGGGAGAAAGGCAGCATATAAATTAATTAAATTGAGTTAAATTAAATTTTTTAAAAATGAATATGCTTTTCATCCCTATCACCACTAACTTCATCATCAGAATTAGGGACCCAAACACAATGTTTACAGTTTGCAAATGTTCTTTTAAGAAGTTGTGTCTCTTCAACAAATTTATCCTATCCACCCTAACCTTGAAATAATAAAAAAGATGTAATTGTATAAATTCTGTTGTAGGAAAATATGGCTACTATGTTTTGCTGCCTGTAAACAGATCTGGCTAAAAAGCATATTCTCAGACTGAAAAAGCAAGGGAGAGTACTAATTAGACTAGAAGCAACCGTGAACAAACATGTTAGCAGAATCAATAACTGGAACTGATCAGCTATTTCTTTAATTGTGCCAGCTGGACTGTAGTGATGTGCTTAGCAAAGCATAATTACCATCTCAGGCATATAGCAGAAATGGCCTGCTACTCCCTCCCTTCCCTCTTTTCCCTCCCTTGCTCATCCTCCCCTTCACATTAGTAGTTGGGTGTATGCCCTTAAAGGAAAAGAAGCTGATTTTGAGAAATGAGTTGTGAAATGGGCCATTCTCACATATTAAAAGATATTATAGGAATAATTAGAAGGAGCTCTGAAATGATTAAGCTAAATCTGACCTAACAAGAAAGCGAGCCATCAAAGAAACATGACTCATTTTTCTCCACCTAAAGAACATTTGTGTGTGCGTGTGTGCAGTGCACAAAGCTGCATTATGAAAAAATTGAGCCATTTTCTTTCATATTCCATTGTGCTAATTTGTAAAGTTGTGATGGATTAAGTTACAGAGTTCTGTTCTTTAAATAGCTACCTCCAGTGTTAGATAGTTGCCTGTGTACCATTAAAAGATGGAAAGAGGAGCGGGGAGAAGCAGAAAGAAGAAGGGTAGGAGCAACATAAAAGCAGAATATAAGATGATGACTAACTGTAAAAGGAAAGAAAAAGGTCATTCCTTTGTTTATGGATGCTGATTTGGGGGGCTGGGGAGTGATATAAAATCGACGTCTCTCTAATGTAAAACTTTTGTAGGCCATTTATGCAGCAAACACATCGTGAAATATGATAGTGATTGGATAAACTAATAGACAAAGAAGTCTTCTTTAGGCTAGTCATTATTACCTGTGCCTTCATATTTCTATATACTAACTGCAAGTGGGAGAGCCAATGTGGATAGTGGTTAGAGCAGAAGTGTGCTCTAGCAGGTTTGGAGCCCTGCAGGCTTTGCAGGGCTGAATCGTGCCATTTTCTCTGGAGCTCTGCAGTGGATGTCATTTTTGGTGACTGTAAATGATGCTTTGGTTATTTTGGAGACTCTGTGGCTTTGTTTCATTTTTGCTGTTTCTGTGTGATGCTCCTAAAATAGCATTATTTAGAAAAATCTGCCCTGATGAGTGTTTTTCCCCCCCCAGTTTCAGGCCATGGTTATCCCCCTAAGTTAGGAGTATCCTAACCATTAAGGCATGAAACTCACCAGTGACCTGACATAGCTCACAGGCCTGTTGTGAAGGTAAAGTGTAGAGAACCGCATACACTCACTTGAACTTGCTTTGGAGGAACTGGGAATAGAAATATACTGAGCAGTGTTCTATCACATCATTTGGTGCTCATATTAAATTTGCAGATGATGGAATTAGGAGGGATATCTAATACCTCAGATGATAAGATTTGGAGTCAAAATGACCTTAACAGACTGGAGTGCTGAGCCAAAACTAACAAAGGGACTATCTAAACAGTGAAAATACTTCTTGTGGAATTCACTAGGAATCCTACCTGTCTAAATGGGATATTCACACTATTCGGAAGTAGGGGGGTCCAAAATGGCAAAAACAATGTAGTAAAAGCCTTCGCAGATTTTCCTGTACTTTTTCAAAAACCATGAGGGGGGTTGTATTCTTGCTCGTTTGGACTATCAAACAACAGGAAATTCGTAGGGAAGCACAAAGCTGATTCGCCGGGTAAAAGTGGGGGAGGGGCTTGCTAGCAGGGTAAGTGCCCACTGCCACCATGTTGGATTTTCACTTAGCGATCGCTCGCTAAGGCAATAAAACAGGATGGATATTTTCTGTTTTGCTTTCCTATAAAATTGGAAAATCACTCTATCACACCAGTGCACCTTGGGATGACTAATGTGAGTAAATCCCTTGCAGCCGCCATCAGGAATGCGAGGCTTATGGGGCCTTCCGAGGCCAGCAAGGTCATTTTCAATTTATGATAGCTGCTTTTATTTCAGAGGGATAGCAGTGGTTTGCAGATGACTTTTCTATGTAGACTTAATGCATAGTGAATAGGGCAATGGATGGAATTTTAGGACATTTTCAGATGCCCCTTACTGCGCAAGCAGCCTCCAGAGCAGTAACGAGGCTGCTGTGCGGCAGGGGGTCCTTTTCGGACACCGCTGTCCCTCTTCTGGGATCACTTTTTAGCATGTACATGAAGCTTTGGAAGCGGCCATGCCATATTTCAATCACAGAAGTTGCCCATGATTGAAATATGACGCGGCCGCTTCCAAAGCTTCACATACGTGCCACGAATGATCCCGGAAGAGGGACGGCAGCGTCCGAAAAGGACCCCCTGCCGCGGAGCAGCCTTGTTACTGCTCCGGAGGCTGCTTGCGCAGTAAGGGGTGTCTGAAAATGTCCTTAGTAGTAGACTTAGTCACTGATCTACATGTGGTCATTTGAAGATATAAGAGTGCCTAGGATTTTTGTTTGTTTGTTTGTTTCATTGATACCCCATCTTTCCTCCTAGGAGTTCAAGTTGCATACATGGCTTTTTTCTTTGCCAGTATATCCCCACAAGAACCTAATGAGATAGGTCACGCTTAGAATGACTGGATAACCCAATGAGTTTCTTGGCCACCATACCACCTGTAACACACCCTGATTTTGTCTACTTTCAGAACTTGAGCATGGTTGGACTTGTACCTTGTAAGTACTTAGATGAAGGGCAGTCAGGTAATGTTAGAAATCTCCAGATAGGTCTAAGAAAGAGTCTTTTCTGAAATCTTGGAGAACTACTGCCAGTCAGAGTTAACAACACTGGACTAGATGGACCTATAAGTGAGCTTCCTTTGTTCTTATTTTTTGTTGTTGTGTGCCTTTCAAGTCATTTCAAACTTATGGTGACACTATGGCAAATCAACCATGGGGTGTTTTTTAAAAAAACAAGATTTGTTCAGAGGGAGTTTGCCTTTGCCTTCCTCTGAGATTGAGAGTGTGTGACTTGCCCAAGGTCACCCAGTGGATTTCCATGGCCAAGCAAGGATTCAAACCCTAGTCTCCAGAGTTGTAGTCCAATCCTCAAACCACTATGCCATACTGACTCTCTGACAACTGGATGCAATACCACTACATCATGTTCCTATAGGTCAGTGGAAATTTGAATCTGGATCTTTCCAGTCCCAACCCTACACTTTAACAACTATGCCACACTTATATATCCACACTATATATATTGCTAGAGGGTGAGAACTCTAAATGAAATGGAGAGGAAGACCTACATGTGTACATAAGTGTGGACCTGGGCTCTTTTCAGACATTCAATCGAACATGCATGGTTCAGTGGAGGGGACAGATTGTGCTGTGCCATATCTGCTGTTCCCTATGTATATTTCTTGTATACCCCAAGGTGCCTGAGAAAAATAATTCATGCTAAACTGGTGAGGGGGTAGAGAATGGTTGAATATATTATTCCTTAAAACAATTGATTTGTGAATAGCAAAAATTCAGGCCATTGAAACTGGTAGTGCAGGAAGCCTACAGAGATTATTTGATGTCAGGAACAGCTCTTTGAAGCTAAAGAAGCCTGACTTATTTTTTTGTCTTCATGAAATTTACATTGTGTTCTGGTTTAAGACATGCTACAGCATTATCAGAATGTCTAATGATACTTCTGCAGTTTCTCTGACAACCTCAACAAAAAAAGGGGGAATTAGGAAACCATGTTTACAACATTAGGCAGCATAGTGTGTTGGCACCCTCTACTGGCAATATAGACATTACCCAAGGAGACTGAGTTCCAGTTGGACTATATTTCATTCATAGGTTACATAGTTGTCAGAGACAACCACAGGAAGCAAGAATTCAGACATTGAATAGTATTCTGGCACAGTTCATAGAAATAGCCAATGAGCTGGTGAAACTGGTTCATACCAGTTTGGAATACAGGCAGGAAATTGCATGGTGAAATGCTTCTCTCTGAGAGTGGGAATCCTTGCTTATAAAAATATAGCTTTTCAGGAAGTACTCTGTGACACTTATATACATATGAATGAATCTCTATCTGTTACTTATCTATCACCTGTCATCTATCTATTTATCATGGTCTATCTACCTGTAGGGTTTGAATCCCTGCTCAGACATGAAAACCCATGGATGACCTTGGGCAAGTCACACATTATCAACCCTTAGAAAACCTTGTGATAGTTTTGCCTTAGGGTCGCCATAAGTCAGAAACAACTTGAAGGCACACAATAAAAACAAGACAAAACCTCTCTGAACAAATCTTGCCAAGAAACCCCTGTGATAGCTACGCCTTGTGTGTATATATGCCCTGAAGTTGCCTGTCGATTTATGAAGACCTCATACATTTCATGGGATTTTCTTAGGCAAGTAATACTCAGAGGTGGTTCTACCAGCTTCTTCCTCTGAAATATAGCCTACAGCACCTGGTATCCATTGTCAGCCTCCAATCCAAGTACTCAGCAAAGCTGAACCTATTTAGCAAGATCAGATGGGATCTGGTGTCTTTAGGGTTTTTAGACTAGGTTCACTTAGGGTCACCATAAGTTGGAAGCCACTTGAAGGCACACATCATCATCATCAACAACAACAACAATCTGAAATGGCATAATCAAGGAATAACTTGAGCACCTTAAGTTCATATTTAGCTAACTGCAGGACAGTAGGCTCAGATTACTTAAAGAAGCAAACCATTAAATCCAGTGACATACAGATAAGCCTAAAAATGTGGTTAAATGTCAGGCTCCCTGTGAAATACAGAAATAGTTTTTTTTTTTCCCCTCCCTGCAAATGCATTCATTTCAGGACATGTAGAAATTGTATTTAAAAGCTGATTAATGTTTAATTGGGCACTGGGACTCAAACGTAACAGGACTTCATGTTCTGTGATCTTGTAATAATTCCCCAAATCCTGGCTATGCTTACAGAACAAAAGGTTTCTGCACATTTTCTTGTATATGCTTTATTCTATAACCATATTTTATCATAATTGTTGTTTTATATGTTCCAGTATTGAATCCTATCTTTAAAAAAGTTATCTGAGCTAAGACTTAGTACATCTTCACAACCTGGCATGCTGTACATGTCCTAGACTACAATACCTGTCACATCAGGAAGACACCAGGTTAGAGAAAGCTAACTTAGGGTGACCAAGCACAATTTTATCTTTACAGTTGTGTTTTCATTGAAGCAAGAACACTATAGTTCATTCTTCCTCTTGAACCTAAATTTCATTTATTTATTTGTTTGTCACATTTCTATCCCATCTTTTCTACAAGGGACTCAAGGTGGCATACATGACCTTCTTCCTTATTTTTATCTTCTTAGCAACCCTGTGAGATAGATTACAATGAGTGATTATGAAGGGCCTGAGCCCCCCCCCCAGCCCCCATGACTTTCATAATAGAACAAACCTCACCAAAACCTTGTTCAATGCTCAAACACAGGGATGGGCAACTGTGGAGAGTCCAATGGGCAATTTTGGTCCCCCATAGCACCTGAAAATAAGGCATTGCACAGGGGAAAATATGAAACTGGGGTCCTTCCACATTACATATTTAGCGCACAACAATTTCACTTTAATCACCATGGTTCCAGCCTATGTAATCCTGAGATTTGGAGTTTAGGTGGAGGGGCATTTAGAATTCTCAGTCAGAGAGCTCTAGTCCCTCAAAAAACTACAATTCCCAAGATTCCACAGGATGGAGCCATGACAATTAAAGTGGAATCAGAGTACAATAATTGTGTAGTGCGAAGGGCCCCAGAGGTGACTTCCAGTTTTTGCTTTCTGCCATTTGTGGCCGATTTTCATGGAGGGGTAGTTTCCAGCTCTGCATCTTTCCTGAAGGCCTCCAGGAATGATTCAGGGCTTGGGAGTGGTTTATGGGCTTCATTTTTCCTACCTTGCTGTAACTACTGTACAATAGTCATCTAATAGCTTGTGTTTCAGTGGACTAGTGAATCTTCTCTGAGATTTAATCAGAAAATTTAAGAGCTATCTAAAGTGCTGAATCCTGTTACCCAAACAAATTAAAGGGTCTATTCAAAAAGGCTCAGCCCTATCCCCAAAATAGGCTCAGTACCATGGATGAGCAAGACCAGGGTCTTCTAAAGTTCAGGCTAAAAGTTCAGACCTGGATCAGATCCACTATCCCTTCCAACATGAAAGCCACCAGCCACCACTGCAGACCTTTAGTGTTAAATATACAAACTAAATGATCCTCAACATTGTCAACTGGTCAACTCTTCCACACTGCATCTATGTCCATATAGAGTAATAAATACGGTAGCCTTTACATCTCCAAATATGAAAGTGAGAATTTACTCTGAAAATGAAAATGTTTCAAGTATAAAACTGCAGGAGAAAGTATTAGACACAACAATGTCATCACATGTTATAAGTTTTTGTGGCTAGATGCTTTCTTCCCATAGTATGATCAGGGAGCTAAGGAGAGGAGTCAATATGTAGTAATCAACTTAATGACTGTATAATAGGTAAATTAGGAGATTGATTCTTAATCATGCAATATGATGCCAGCACACTAGTAACAAAATCTAAACTGAAAGAAATGTACTTTGATTACACTTCACATTTTAAAGGCCCAATTACATTTTAAAAGACATATCTTATTTTTAAAAATAGATAATATGAAGTATAATAATAAAACTACAGAGAGATGAAAAGATATTTAGGTATTATATGCCAGCTCTCGTTAAAGGTAAATATTTTGTATCCATATCTTGAGGATGGTATACACGGCTGCACAATCTGTTTATATCATAAAGCTTGAAAACATATGTCTAGCCTGATGCTATGCATAATATAGGTCTGGTTTTGCTCTACTATGCTGAGAGCCAGTGTGGTATAATGGTTTGAGAACTGAACTAGGACTCCACAAGACCAGGGTCTGAATCTTTGCTCAGTCATGGAAAACCACTGGGTGACCTTGGGCACATCACACTCTGTCGGCCTAAGAGGAAGGCAATAGCAAATCTCCCTTGAACAAATCTTGCCAAGAAAACCCCTACTATAGGGTCACCATAAGTTGAAATCAACTTGAAAGCACATAACAGCAACAGCAATGCAAGACCATTATTTTCTCAGATGCTGATTAGACAGAAGGAGAACACCTATGGGGTAAGATAGTTTGATGCTTTGTCCCTGATCTTGTTGTTGCTGTAACTTCTTACTGTGATAATGTTGGCTGTAACTTATTTTTTTCAATTATATGTTGATGTAGTGGTGATATTATATCACTATGGCAGCAAATCTACTCTGGGTTTTAGTTCAAACTTTAAAGGAGCTATCCAAGGTATGGAGCCTATTTTTTTTCCAATAGGGTTCAGGAACTCCATTAAAAGTTGGACTCAGACTCAGTATAGTTCACCACTACAGTGGAAGCTACTGCTGCCTATGTGTTGATGGATAATTGATTTTAAATAATCTTGAATTATCTTGAGCATCTTTGAAAAGTGGGACATAGTTAAACATATGAAAGTGTGTGTGTGTGTGTGTGTGTGTAGGTGTCTTCAATTCACCTGTCAACTTATGGTGACTCCACGAATTTCATAGGGATTTTCTTAGGCCATGAATACTGAGAGGTGGTTTTTCCTGTCCTTCCTCTGAAATATCCCCCCAAAGCACCTGGTATTCACTCAAAGGTAAATCCCACTGAATTCTGTAGGATTTATTCCCAATTAAATGTGACTAAGGCCCTGTCTACACATTGGAAAAAATATCTGTTTTGGGGGTAAAAAAATCCAAAAAGGCAGCCGTATGCGTACGATATGCCTACATGATTTTTTTACCCACCCTAAACTCCGTATGACTCCCCTTTACCCAGCTAGCTGGAGTGAGTGATCCAAGTAGTTGTTTTAAATCTCCCGCCACTTTTTAATAAATTTTAAAAGGTGCCTGTTTGCGGACAGTCGGTTTTCCCTATTTACAATGTAAAATAAAAATGAATATATATAAAAATCTCAATTTCATGGACTTACCGGGCTCTTGCTTAGCTGGCAATCCAACATGGCAGCTGCTCCCAATTCCTCGCTTTGCTAGCCCTGCCTCCTGTGCTCAGCCAGCCAATCAGATTACACTGCCTGTTCATATGTGTGCGAACGGGGTGTACAGACCGTCGACAATATGAAAGGCTGTACGGATTTTAGCTCGAGATTCACTAATCCTCCCGAATGCTGAATCCACGTAGTTTATGGGGGATTCGCTAGCCCCCTTCCAAAAGACACGTATGCATCTGAACAGCTGTGTGTACACATTTTCAATCTTCCAAACGCCATACATATTTTTTTTTACTGTGTAGATGGCCCTTAAGATTGCTATCTACTTTGTTTAAATGAGCCAGACAGATAAAAACAAACAAACAAACATAATCTCTCCAGTGGGCCCTGACATATTTGATAAGTTGTGTTCTATCATTCTTATTAGATGAGAGTACTATTACATTAATAAATGGTTTAACATTCCTCTTAAGGCAGTATGTCCAACTTTTGCAACTTTGGTAGTTATATAGGAAATGAGTATTTTAAGGTCCCCCTTTTCCTCAAGGGAAGAATGTTTAACACAGGCTTGTCTTAAACAATCTCTAGAACTCTTTTAGCTGTGCAAATTAGGCTGACACTTCTTGAAAATTATCTTATTCCACCAAGCTTGCCCAGAATGGTGATGTTCTTCATGTGTAAAAGGTTAAGCCATTCACAAATTTCAGCAAGGAAATAAATAATGGGCTAAATGCAACATTAGTCCTAACTACAGCAAACCCACTAAAATCAATGGAACTTACTTTGGTCATCACTGAATCCTTTTCATTTCATTGGGTCTATTTTAGGTAGGACTAACATTGGATTTAGCTCACTGTTTTCCCTGGACATCAGTCTGAAGTCATTCAGAGGCCAAGCAAAGCTTGCTTTGTGACAGTACAGTAAATGAGTGGACAGTTTGCCATCCCTGCATAGCACAGGGATGTGTCTTTGGCAATAAATTTGGATTAAATATGTATTTGGAGTGTGTCAGGCATATGCCAGAAGCACTTTGGAAATGTCTAAGATCAATAAATGAACATTGTTCAGAGTTAGCAGAGAATTCTAAATAAGGTTGTCTATCATTCCACAGTAATCTCTTTACCATATTCTAGTTCGTAATAAATTAGCCACCTCACTTAATTTGTTCTATTGGCTCAAGTAAATACATTCATAAAAAGGAGGGTGAATGGATGTCTGCATCACAATGCATCAATTCATAGAGTGTTCAAAGAAATATGAAATATGATAGCCAGAACTGAATTCATTACTGTTGGACCCTTGGCATTACAGGGGATTTAAACTTGAAGTGTACAGTTTCTCAAAAGGTCTTCAGCTAATAGTGAGCACTATATAATCTTTCTACTTTTTACTGATTTTCAACTGTATACAGGCATTTATGTTTGTTGTACTCTTAGGGCTGATTTGGAAGCAACATTGTCCCATGGGCTTACATTTTTGCTAACGGGAAATTTTGACCTCAAACACATCCATCTTCCCAAGCAACACTAGTGCCTAGAAAGTTATTCTGAAAAGCAGTTAGTTATGGCTTAAAGCTCCCGAAATAATTAGTTACCAATTCTTTAATTAGCATTTTCAAAAGTAACGGCAATACTCCACCAGGCTGTGGTACAAAACCCACTTCTCCTCCCAGCCACATTTTCACTGGCTCAACACCTACAACAGACTAGAGGCACAACATAAAGCAGTACTTGAACCATGTGATATTCCTCCTCTGCTATTTAGTGAGGCCATACCCTTCTCACAATAAAAGTAACCAACAGTTTATATTGCAAAAGGAGTGATGTTATCCTTTATTCAATTACAATGGTAAAATAATAGTTAGCATGAATCACATCTCAGATTAGCCTCATTAGCTACAATATTGCCACTGCACAAATACTCTGGTAATGTAACATGGGTCTCTACCTTTGTTGTTAGGAAAAGGAACTAATCAGTAGTTATTTGTACTTAGTAACTTCCAAGGTCATGGCAATACAGGCATACTTCACTTAACAAAGCCTCTGACAAATGACTTTATCAGACCACTCCCCCAGAAGTTTTTTTGCCGGCATATATTAAAGAACTCCCCTCATCAGACCTTACCTTCTTCATGTTAGAGAGGCTTCCCAGGCACTAATGGGGAGCGAATGGGGAGTGGATGGTGTTCCATTCACTTCCTGATTTCAAATCTCACCACTCTTGGGAGAAGATGCTTGCATGGGAATTTTTTTAAAAAAGACACAAAAAATATATCAAAACACCAAAACACACTCATAAAGTCCCAAGTAAATGAGGGGGGTTCATAAAAAGAGCTCCCCCTATCTGGATGTCACAATCGCACCCGGAAGTGTTTGCCCATTGATGCTGCATTCACGTGAGTACAATGGCGCATGGATTCAAACGTCAGCAATGCCAGCAGAAAATCACCACAGGAGATCAATTGACGGCTTGTGACATCAATAAAAAAGTACTGTTTTTAAACAATATATGATAGTGAAAGGGTGAAGTTGTCTGGTACACACACTCTTTTGCAATCATTAGGTGTCCATATGACACTATATTTGACAAGTCTGATAAAGTCCAAAAAAGCTCCTTTTTACATAGTCTTTTTACATTTTCCCAGGCCCTCTTTCCCCCCTTGTTCTCCATCTAGTTGGAGAAGTGTGTTTGTTTGTTTTAGCAACAGCAGCACTAAAAGGATAGTGAAGGAAGGCTGGAGAAGCACAAACTTCTAGTGTCATGTTGCAGCAGCATGCCTGCAGTAAACAATGCAGTAAAGCTTGAGCTGGAAAAGAATGGGATTCTACTGTAGCCAATCCTACTGGAGCAGTGTGTGCCTGCCTACAAAAGGCAAGGTGAACATCATCCCTTACTAAGCATCCATGAACAGGAAAACAGAAAAAAGAGCAGAAAGTGGATAAACCTGCCTCCTCAGCTACTCCCAGTATGTTATAGAATCACAGATCTTTAAGTCTGGCCACCTAAGTGGCAGTCATAAGAAAAGTAGCAGCTGATGAAATTCAAAAAGACATCCCTGAAGGAATTTTGGAAGAAACCTTCAATTATTTTCCAGAAGGTTTAAAATGCTTTTGTTTACCTCTACAAGACTTACCTGTCCTGGTTGTTTTTTTCGCACATGCATATTGTAAGTTTTGGATAAAAAGTTTGTTGAACTTCTCTTCTTTTTTATGGTGAAGGAACTTCTCCCTATTCTTTCCATGTTATTTCTTCTACCCCTAGCACCATTTTTTTTCTGTTAAAGAAGTAATGCCCAGGAACATATCTACTTTGTTAACTGAGGAATACCTATATACACAGAGAACACCGTACTGATGGTAGCTTGTTTAACTTAAGCCATCTGAGGGCTTGCACTAAGACTCTAAACTATCTAGTCTGTGAGCTGCTCTTCGCTGATGATGCTGCCCTTGTTGCCCACACAGAAGCAGCTCTGCAGTGCCTAACATCCTGCTTCGCAACAGCTGCAGAGCTATTTGGGCTGGAAGTCAACCTGAAGAAAATGGAAGTTCTTTACCAGCCTGCACCACAGGACGAACACCATCATCCCCACATTGCCGTCAGCAAATCTGTGCTTCAGTCCGTTCAGCAGTTCACCTACCTGGGAAGCATCATCTCCTCAGATGCCAAGACTGGCAAAGATTAGCAAAGGCATATAGCACATTTGGAAGACTTTACAAAACAGTCTGGAGTAATAAACACCTGAGGCGAAGCACAAAATTCAGTGTGTATAGAGCCATTGTACTGTCTATTCTCCTTTATGGGTCTGAAACATGGGTCATCTATCGCCACCACTTACGACTCCTCGAACGCTTTCATCAGCGCTGTATACGCACAATCCTAAATATACACTGGACTGACTATGTGACGAATGTTGCTGTCCTTGAGCAAGCAGGGATCACCAGCATTGAGGCCATGATATTGAGAACACAGCTGTGCTGGGCAGGGCACGTTTCTAGGATGGAGGACCATTGCCTCCCCAAAATAGTACTCTACGGTGAACTCGCCACGGTTCAGCATAAGAAGTGCGCTCCAAAAAAGCGATACAAGGACTCCCTGAACCATCTCAGGTTCGGCCAAATTGATCACCAACAATGGTCTGCCCTGGCCTCACATCGGGAGGCATGGAGACACACTATCCACAATGCTGCAGCCTTATTTGAGACCTCACGCCGAACAAGTCTTGAAGAGAAACGACAACGCAGAAAGAATCACAACCCAGAAACATCACCCAAGGAGACCTTCTGCTGTGCTTTCTGCAACCGGACATGTTTATCTCGGATTGGCCTTTTTAGTCATCAGCGCACTTGCAGAAATCACGGGATGAGTCCTTCCTGAATCTTCGTTTGGGAAGAAAAGCCAGAGAGAGAGAGAGACCTATATACATAGAGAACACCTGGTAAATGTATTCTGCAGTACTTAAAGCGTAGTCATACATAAATTCACGCATACAAATATTATCTTTTATGCCCCGTTTTTGAGCTTCGAGGGGTGCCTTTGTTGGCCTTGTCAGCCTAATCCAACAAAGCATTTCTTATATCCATGTGATACTGTGCTGAGACAGAAACTCCAACTGCATATTTCCACAAAAAGGCAAGTCAAAACAGTAGCAGTTTTTGTCTAGTACAGAGCTGTAGTTATGTACACTTTCTGTAGCATGGGAAAAATGGGTAGCTGATTAAAAGCAGGTCAGATTTGGCATGGATGTAAAGGAATGCGTTAATGCAGTTATATTCCTAGAAGACTATTCAATTTTTCAATGTATATTATTATGACACAGCTCATGATATCAATTTCTTCCTAAACATGCAGACCAACAAGGAGCTAGAAGAACCCTGCAATCCCCCATAAATGACTAACAGAGAGAGCCTATTCAAAAACATAGCCATGTTAGTTTGGATCAGTATGCAAAGCGATCTTGTAGCATCTTTGAGACTAACTGAGATGTTCCTAGGCACTTCACTCCATGCAACTGATGAAGTAGACATTCACCCATCTAGAATTCTCCTCATCAAATTTTCCCAGCACCAAACTTTCAATCATTTTTTTGAATATTTTTTTCCAATCCCTAGACTGGATCAATTCACAAAGAAACACACACACACAAACTTTTAAAGGTAGTGATGTTAATCAATGTATCATCACTGAACTACAACCTATTTTGGACAACATCAGTGCTCTCTCCAAGGCTCTTGGTGGCAGGCTGTACTTGCCTACAGACAGCCTTCCAATCTCAAACATTTACTTATAGGAGAACACACAACACAGATGGGGAGACAGGTACAAGACCTTGTCACAAACCTAGATGCCAACTCGGCCTCCACATTTTCTTGGGAAATGTCATCAGAGGATCTAATCACATCATCCTCAATATTAGAGGTATTTTCACTTGCTCATCCTCTAATTTGATGTATGCCATCCTCTGTCAACAATGCTCATCAGCACTCTGCACTGGGCAAACAGGGTAGTCTTGGCACCAGAGGATAAAGAGACATAAATCAGATGTTAGGAATGGAAATACAAAAATACCAATTGCAGAACACTTCAGTATTACTGGGCATTCCATCTTGGCCCTCAGAACAGCAGTCCTTGTTGGGGGAGGACGGAGGACTTCAAAGGAAGATTGGAAAGAGAAACAGCAGAATCAATACAGCTCTAACTAAATGAAGACCACAGCGTATCTTTGCAAAGAGTGGCAAATCATAGAGTAAGCATAGTGTGTGTGTTTGTATATGAAACATAGTGATTGCACTTCATGGAATCCACATTCTGGTACCCAGTCAAGGAGAATAACTGATTTTTTTTGCCTAACCCCTGTGGAGCAGCTACCAATGCTCCATCTGTTGGTAATAGGGTGCCATTGCTCCACATTTGCAAGGAACCATCACAGGATAAAAGAAGCATGATGAAAAAGAGGGGTGCTGGAATTTGACAAACTAGCCAATCTTATACGGATCCTAGCTACTCTCAATATTAGAGCATGAGAGAGTATGTGAAGCTGTGTGAATCCACCCACATACTTTTTAACCAAATTTCATTCTCTGTTCATCATTGTGATTTTCCCCTCATGATGCAGACAATTCATATATAACACAAGAATGTGGTTCCCTCATCTGCAGCCTGAAGTGGTGCAGTCCATTTGATGTCTCAGAACACTTACAATCTCATTCTGTGTCTACAGGGCCATGTAGTGCCAGCTTTAAACATAGTGTGCTCCTGCTGTCAAGTTCAAATAATTTTCCTAATCCTGCCCAAAGATGTTTCAGGGGCATGTGAGGCACTCTGCAGCATGCCAGGTCAGAGGTCACTCATAATGGATCAGCATGGAATCATTCAGTTCTGGCTTTGCTGTGGCAAAGCTCAGGCTTTCTTTGTATATTTTTTTGTATTAATCCAAAAGCCTCTTTCAGAAGAAATGTTCAAGGTCGCTTTGCTCTGTAATGTATGTTGCCATTAACTGGAAATACACCGCTGAATGCTTTTGTTGCACCTTGCACTGGTTCACTGGCAGAGGGATGGGGGTTCGCAAGTTCACAGCTGCCACTGCCTTCTCTGTGGTTAATGACTATAAATATTTCACTGGCAACAAAGTTGTTGAATGAGGCATATACAGAGGGAACTGCAAACAGAGGGGGATATGGTTCCCCCACATAGCACAAAACCCAGGAAACCAATTAATTCACAGTTATCACAGGTTCAGTAATAAAAAACAACTGTGTAATCTATATTCAAATCTGGGCCATAGTGCAATGAATGATGGGGGATTGTGAATATGGTTGCTGAAGTCACAGACCTGTATACAAATCCCTGCCCACCCATAAATACAAGATAATTTTTGTGTGTTATTAATGAAGGAATATAAACAAATTATTTTTTAGGCAGGGGACTTTAGAAAATCAAGACTTATAATGCAAACCTAACAGATGAGAGTACCATATGCAGGGGAGCACACCAAAAAATCACATTCCCAACCACGTCAGAAGATTGTTAAAAGAACAGAAAGAGCAACCTTACCAAATGCCTGCATCCTTCTGCCATTCCAGGGGCATAGTGCTGCTGCGGACAAGACTTCCTTTTGTATTGATAGGGAGAAGCCACCAATAAAATGGACACCTTACTGTCACCCGCACTATGCCCCCAGAATGCTGGTGGACGTCATCATCTGATAAGGTTGCCCCTTCCTGTTTTTCTAATGATCTTCTGACACAGTTTTTGCCACATCTGATAATCGCCAGAGTTTAGCAAAAATACTTTCTTGGCAGGGGGCGGGGCGAGATCTCAGCTCCCAGATTCTGGGACTACAACTCACAGAACCACTCTGCCAGAGTGGCCATGTCAACTGGGGCATATGGGAAAGTTATAGTCAAAATAGTATTCTTTTTCAAGCTGCCAATACTATGTACAACTACTCAGAAATAATTCTATTGGGGCCTTTTCCCAAAGCAATATGTAGAAGGCTGTACTTTCAGAAAACAAAATTCTCCCCCTGTGTTCAGTATAATAAAACAAAAGCAAAATGAGGGAGGGGGGAGGTAGTGTTGAAATTTGACTGAGATTTTTTGGGAATGTTGTACCTAATTTGCAAAACTGAAAAGCATAAATATATTGTCACTTCTTTTTTAAAAAAAACACAAAAACCTTTGTGAATGAGTAATGGCCAAGAATAACTTCACCTTTTCCTAAATGGGATGTTCCAACTGATGTACCAGCAAGAGTACTCTGTGACCAATCCTTAAGTTAGTGTTACTGGTAACACTGAGCTGAAACAGGGGCACATTTCAGGGACATTTTTTTCACTTCAGCAAAACATCTCCCACAATTCATATGCACACTCGAGTTAGTTTTGTTTTGCTAGATTTTCTTTCATTGTCACATTTTGTTTTGTTGCTATGTGTTTGTGCACAGCTCTGTCAAAAGGTGGAAAAACTATACAGAAGAGGATGGATGTCAGGGTGAAAAGAGTACGTAACCCCATTGCTGAGCCAACCAGGATGAGGTTGGCTATAGCTCAGGAAAGCTTACGCTATAATAAATTTGTTAGTTTTTAAGGCATAGCATTAGGCAGAGTGAGATGGCTGCCTTAGGCAATGGCTTTGGTGTGTTACGAAAGGGCAGCAAATGGTTTACTATTTAATGTGTTGTTATTATTATTATTTACTGCCTGGGAAAGCAAGAGATGTGTGTGGGATTTTCTGCTCCAGATGCCAAAAATAACTTGGCTGGCTTTTACTATGTTGGAACAGATGAACATCGGAAGCTGCCTTATACTGAGTTGCTCCATTAGTCCATCTGGCCCAGTACTATCAACATGGACTGGCAATGAATCTTCAGCATTTCAGGCAGGATTCTTTCATAGCCTTGCCAGAATATCCCTAGTATTTCCTGGTGGAACCCCATTTAAGTAGAAACCAGGTCTAACCCTGCTTAGTTTCTAACATCAGATGAGACAAATATTCTGGGTTCAGGATGGTATGGTGATAGCTTATCCCAGGTGAGTGAAGGATATCTTTAGCTGCTCTAAACCCTGGAAGTAATTCATTTTCTCACTGACATGAAAGCCTCCAGTAACCACTATCTAAGGTACCAAACATACACTCTGTTATTTTGCTGCCGCCGCCGCCACCACCCCTTTTAATTTTTTTAGTTAATGTGCACTTTGCTCATTCAGTGAAGATGTCACATAAATATGATTAATTTTAAACATTAGTATTATATTATATTTGCATTATATTACTATTGCATAATATTAGTATTATATCATACCTTTTTTTATGCACTCCAGCCAAAATCTTACATCACTTCAGCATACTGTAAATTTCTGCTGGCAGAGGTATGTCACACAGCTCCTATATTGAATGGTAGCATAGTACTGTACAGCATATGTATATCAATAGACAAGTGCATGGATGACAACACATTGTGCAATTGCAATGCACAAAGGCAGTACAGAGGCATTATGTATTCACATTCTATTCTGTGTACAGTATGACCCCTGTATCTACAGGGGATACATTTCCAGACTTACCATGGGTACCCAAAACTGCAGATAATAGCGAACCCTATTGAAATGAATTACTTCCAGCCCAAGCATACCATAGAGTTGTGCTGGAAGACCTGGAGATTCTTAGAAAGAACAACTCTCTAGGCATTTTGTAGGTAGCCTAGTGTGACTATATGGTCAAATTCCTGAGGAAGCATACCACAGAATTGTGTTGGAGGACCTATACCATTGAGTCATGCTGGAGGACCTAGAAAATGCCTAGAGGTGTTTTCTCAAGAAATGTCTAGGTCCTCAAGCATGATTCTATGGTATGCTTGGGCCAGAACATATTTTTTCAGATGTGGGTAAGTGAAACTGTGGGTATTGGTCCCATGGAGATGAGGATTGTACTGTATTTTAATGCACTAGGTTGTGCACAATGGTCGTAGATGTGCAACTCCTCTTATGCTGCCATCAGCTGGATACAACCTTGCTCATTGTCCTCCTCCCAAAAATCACTATATGTGCAGCACAGCTTACACTGCTGTATATAACTAAAAGGATGCTAGCAATAGTCTCTTAAACCAGCTTCGTTCAGACAATGAGTTACAGACTTTGCCTTGAGTCTGACAAACTATCAAGATGAAAACACACATGGAAAAGGGGATGGAGGCAAAAACAAAGGATCAGTTAGACAAGCCCAGAAAGAAAAGTCAATAGGGTTCAGCATGTGTACAACTATAAATACACAGTCTCTGCATGTGTAGTAAGGTCATTGGTTGTACATAGTGTTCACACTTGACAGAGCCTACACACATGCACTGGCACATGTATAGAGATCTGTTCAACCATGCATTGATATCAAAGATTGACAAAGCATGTCCCATTTCATTTTCCCTTCCACAAAAATTCACTGGATCATAGAACCATAGAGTTGGAAGATACAAGGGCCATCTAGTCCAACCCCCTGCCATGCAGGAATAAACAATCAAAGCATTCCCGACAGATGTCTATCCAGCCTCTGTTTAGAAACCTCCAAAGGAGAGTCCACCACACTTTGAGGCAGTGCATTCCGCTGCTGAACAGATCTTGCTGTCAGGAAGGTCTACCTAATCTTTTCCTATAGTTTGAGTCCATTGTTACATGTCCTAGTCTCTGGAGCAGTAGAAAACAAGCTTTCTCCATCCTCAATATGACATCCCTTCAAATATTTAAACATGGCTATTATGTCCCCTCTTAACCTTCTCTTTCCCAGGCTAAACATACCCAGCTCCCTAAACCACTCCTCATAGGACATGGCTTCCAGTCCTCCTACCATTTTGGTCACCCTTCTCTGGACATGTTCCATCTTGTCCATAACCTTCTTAAATTGTGGTGCCCAGAACTGGACACAGTATTCCAGGTGAGGTCTGACTAAAGCAGAACAGAGTAGCACTATTAATTCCCTTGATCTAGACACTATATTTCTATTGATGCAGCCTAGAATCACATTGGCTTTTTTAGCTGCTGCATCACACTGCTGACTCATGTTCAATTTGTGGTCCACAAGATACAGATTTGAAAGTTAGAACATACTTCCTGAAAAGAGGTACCAAAAAATGCTCCTTCCAAATCCCAAACCACAGCTCACCCAGGATTCATAAGGGTAATAGATTGTACCATAGGAGATGACAAAGTCGAACATCGAGGCTTTGTTGTTATTATGTGCCTTCAGGTAATTTCTGACTTTTGGTAACCCAAGTAACCCTATCATATGGTTCTATTGACAATATATTATTTGTTCGAAGGGCATCTGCCATTGCCTTCCTCTGAAGATGAGAGAGTGTGACTTGACCAAGGTCAGCCAATGGGTTTCCATGGCTGAGCAGGGAGTTGAATCCTGGTCTCCCAGAGACCTAGTCTAACATGCAAACCACTGCTCCATGCTGGCTTTACACTTAGCATTTTTGCAAAGCATTTGAAAATTCAACTACAGCCTTTGAGCCTTTCTCCGCTACATTGTTACATCAATCATATATGTTTTTTAAAAAGTTTATTTGGTTCATCTTTTCATCATGCAGTACATTTGCTCCATGTCAAAAGGCAAATGTTAATTATGGTCAATAGCTATATGAGTGACCTGAAAATGGTCTCTTTCTGTGTCATAGTTTACATAGGCATGGGGTGGGGGTGGAGAATGATGCCAACATACATCAGAGATGTAAAAGCTTTCAGAATTATAAGATATTAATGAGCAAGTCTACCCATATAACTACAATTAGAGAAATTCAGGTCTTCCTCCTTTTTATATTATTAAATATATTAGACAGCACTAGGAATTACCTTGTAAAGTAGCAGTGCTGCTGTGTGTTGCAAAGCAATTTGTTTTGATCTAGAAAGTGCCTGGTTTGGATAGCTTAATTTAATTGTTAATAATATTATTTAAGAAAGCCCAAATAAAGTGAACCTAGCTGGTACAAAAGCAATGCTCTAGTTTATATATTGACTAGATTTTGGAAGGGCTCCTTGCAGTTTTTGATACAGTATTTCTTTCATTGTTTATATCAGGAAAAACTTATTAAAATCAGGTAGATGATTCACATTTTCCTGGTCCAGAAGATCTTTATTCAAAAGATTTTTCCAGGTTTTATGTTTTTTGAAACCAGAAAAAAGAGCTGCATCTTATGTGATGCTGTTTTGGTTTAGAAGTTCATTCAAAGCTTGAACACATCATGGGTTATGAAGCCAAGAATGAGCAAAGGCTCCATTGCCCTTCTCCTCTTCTCATTGTTCAGTCACATCCTGGCATATTTTACTGATTTCTTGATTGACATTAATCCTATTCAAGTGCTATTAAAGCATGCTGAATAAATGCATGAGAAAGGGGAAGATGTTCCTCCCATCAGCGTTTCTGTTATCCTCTGTGCATTGATGGCAACTTCCTGAATCTCCTATGTTGGAAAATTCAAGATTCCAGTTGTGAGGAAAGTCTTCATGGATGGTGGAGACCTTCCTCTTCAAACTGTCACCCTTCACGTGTAAAGCACAATAGAAATAATGATGAAGCAGGCTGGGTTAATTTGCTCCTCTTCCTCATATGTATGTTTGTTCAACACACTTTAAAAATCTGAATAAGGCTACCAAGCCAAGGTTCCACAGTTTTAAGGAATGCAAATCTGAGTTTTTGTGCTGAAGGAAATGCATGATGGGATGTGGCAAAGAAAGGCTGAGGAGGAGCACTGGACCCTGATATTAACTCCTACAACTAGATTGCTATCTGAATAGTAGAGGGAAGCACGGGGAGGGGGGCACTGGAGTACTCCTCACTGAAAAAAGGGATAGTGGTAGGTCACACCAAAAAAAGTGAAGGTTAATTGTGTTCTTAAATTTTTGGAGCAGCTAGCATGTGTCCCAGCAGGAGTCACCAAGGCTGTAGAGCTGATTAAAGCAAACTAGGGGGAGAGGGGAGTTGCCTAGCAACTAGGTGGAGATGTGGAGGTCTCTATCTTCAGCCTCCTGTCCTGTCTATAAAGAAGAGTTCAGCTCAGTTCAGCATTGTGTGGTAGTGTCTCTTTCTTTCTGTGGTGTCTGTCCTTATAACTAAAGTTATGAAGTGCCTCAGCAGTTCCTGCTAATGCACTTGGTTCTCCAGTATGTGAAATTCTCTCCAGCCCAGTGAATGCATGAATAAGGACAAAGTTGGATGATCCAGTTTAATAAAGAGAAGAAAGTCCTAAAACTCCCTCCCTACCTCTCCCTTCCACCCCACCCTCTGTGTTTGTGTGTATCTGTGTCTGTGTGTGCAAGCATGTCTCTTAAGTGAGAAATGTGGTAACTGTGGCATTCTGGAAATCTGTGTTCAAGTTACAGGTGTTAAACCTGTAACTTTAAAAAGTTTCCTTGAAAAGGGACATAGAAATATTTAAAATAAAGACAAAAATAATTAAATTCTGCACTATTTATTCATTTTCTTGGCTGTATCCCAGCGACATAATAGCAACCAGTGAGTTCTTTTTACTGCACACCTGGTGGCTTGCCCCTGTTTTCTTACTGCAGTTATAAATAAGTCAGAATGCTGTTGCTTAGTAATGCCAACTTTGCCTCAAGCTGACTGTTTCATTTTTGCTTTTCTCCCATCTTTCATTCATTGATTTACAACCTTCAATCAATCAATCAATCAATCAGTCAGTCAATCAGACTGACAATCAAGAACTGCTCCTTGGGACCCAAGATTTCTTTACATCCATCTCCCTAAACATAATGACTAACACATCATTGCCACCAACACAGGATGTGCTGTTCAGTGTTTCTTAGGGTGTGTATTGTATTCCCAACCAAATCTCTTTCTCTCTCTCTCTCTGGCTTTTCTTTGCAAACGATTCAGGAAGGACTCATCCCGCACTTTCTGCAAGCACGCTGATGACTAAAAAGGCCAATCTGAGATAAACAAGTCCGGTTGCAGAAAGCACAGCAGAAGGTCTCCTTGGGTGATGTTTCTGGGTTGTGATTCTTTCTGTGTTGTCATTTCTCTTCAGACTTGTTCGGCGTGAACTCTCAAATAAGGCTGCAGCATTGTGAATAGTGCATCTCCATGCCTCCTGATGTGAGGCCAGGGCAGACCATTGTTGGTGATCAATTTGGCCAAGCCTGAGATGTTGTTTCAGGGAGTCCTTGTATTTTTTTTTATTTTATTTTTTTAGCACCCTTCTTACACTGACCCATGGCGAGTTCACCGTAGAGTACTATTTTTGGGGAGGTGAATATACATAATAAATAAATGGTGCTGGTATTTGAAAAAGTCTGTGGCTTAAGAAGTAATGGGAGTGATGAGAAACATGGGCATGCTGAAAGACACCAGTAATTAAGTATACTGTGATATACTTAGCCGTGCCATTGATCTGGACTCTGAGGGAGAGGAGATCAGCCAGGCACATCTCTATCATACCTTGGCCCCAGCAGCTGATGAAAGGCCCTCCCTCCATATTCCAACAGCCATTGCTCTGGCCTGTGAGGGAGAGAAGAGCTGTTAGTATCTGCTGGGCTTGATTCCTTTCCTCACTGCCATCCCCTTTTCCTTATGTGTCCGTTCATTCAGATTGGAAGCATGAGGGGAGGAACTGTCAAATTAATGATTTGTAAGCCACTCTGGGAGCTTTTTTGGCTGAAGGGCATAGTATAAATATTACAAATAAACACACAGGCAAGCAAGCAGGCAGGCAAGCAAGCAAATACATACATACTGTACATAAATACCAAATCATAGAAAAGTTACTTTTGGATTACAGTGGCCAGAAGCACCTAGCCAGCATGTCCACCATGCTGGGCGGGACTTTCTGGGCCTCATAGTTCAAACTGCCCAGCTCCAATAAAGCAAGATCACATGCCACCTAATGAAAATTTAATTTGGCAGTTGTACTACCTTTCCAGACATTTCAGTTCTATAGGTATGTACATTCCAAAAACTCATGTTTCTTTGAATAGTCTAACAGAATGAGGAAATAAAGGATGGTTTGGATATCATAACCTTGGCTTAAGACACCAGAGTTTACTAAACTGGGCAACAAACATTAATCCAACACATTGTGTCTGTACTCATTCGTCTTGCCTCCCCTCATGCAATGACTCCAGTGCTTTGGTTAGGTTTCCTTTAAGCCTTTATTTCCACTTCTTTCTGAAACAAAGTTACGTGTTTTAAAATAGATTTAGAATAGGCAACTTGTGTCTCTTAAGATACTATGGGTCTACATATTCCATCTACCCTAGCCTGCAAAACCAGAAGAGAATGATGATGAGATCTTCACTCCAGTGGGGTCTGGAGAGCCACAAACTGCTCATCCATGAACTAAGATCTGAAATGGGACTTTGAAATCCCTGGGCTTGTCTATATGAGACAATAAAATGTGGTTTGATGTTCAGTACACCAATTTGCAGCAGCTTTCATTTGTCTCCAATTATTTTTTTCAAGATTGCAGGCATGCAAAGCCATAGATATTTGTTCAAATGGGCATGCCTGTGAATCAAGATGGTGGGCACAAGTGTTTTTATTGTCACCAATTGCCACTGCCAAACAGTATTTTTTTAAAAAAAGCAAATCAAAGGTATGGAAAGTGAGATCTTCTACTTGAACAAACAGGGGGGAAGGAGAGAAAAAGGCTGTTTTGTTGCCTCAGCACATGATCACTTTGACAAAAATCCAACATTGCAATTCAGAGTGCTGTCTTTCTGGTAAGCTCTGCCCCCTATGCATGTCCAAACAATCAGCTTTCCACTTACACTCTTATCGGGAAAGTGCAGCAATGCGAATCAGTTGTCCCAACAAGCAGGAATGCATATTTCCTTTAGAGGTTTTTTTTTTTTTAAGTCAGGAAAAGCTGCAAAGGCATTTCCTGTGTATTTGGAGTTTTTTCCCCCCTCCTTCCGAATATGGGGAAATGATGTGGGATCCTGTTGGGGCAAAAGACATTCTCCTCAAATTCTATGAAGAGTATTTTTGCTATATGGACAAGCCCTATTTCAGATCCTAGTTGCTAAAATGGCATTAAACCACAGTTCCCTGTTTCAGACATAACAGGAAACCATGGTTTAAAGTATGACACCATTGAGGTATTGAAGTATGCATTGTTGTGGATGAACGGAGCCAGGAGGAAAATGATCAGGTTTAATGTTAATTTGCTACTTTTTTTTGGTCAGGATTCTTATATTTGAACCAGTCTTGAACTAAAGCGAACAAACTACTAATGTCTTGAAGCTTCCCACAACAAAGTTATCTATTTCCCCATTTTAGTGGCTTCTACAGTTGCTATTTGGTAACGTTCTTCTGCTTCTGGTACTGGGCCTCCCAGCATTTGGCTTCATATTTCTAGTGCTTGCCAGATGCCTTCTTTCCCATCATCTTCTCTACTTTTGGCTCTGTCACACCTACTTTTACAGCTGGAGTGCTTTATATTTCAATTAATGGCCATAGTGCCAAAATGTGTCCTTGAAGATACACTTACATTCAACTCTGAGTACCATAAATATTTCCATTGTGGACACTTAATTGATAACTGCTTTAATAACAGCCTTGTTTTAATTTCCATTCTCACAGCATGGGTCAGCCCCTGTTTACAAAAAAAGGAGAGCTAAAGTTAAACCCCCTGCTAGTAAATCTGAAGCCTTTGAAGACTATTTATTTTGCATTAAAAAGTTCTCAGTGTAATTTGATTTGAGTGCATGTGCCACTTAAAATCAGAATTTCTTGGCAGCTGGGATTGCTTATTTACTTGATGTTGCTTTGATACTGTTTATATGGAGTATAATAGCACCAATTAGTGTCATAACTTTATTACCTATTAAATGACTAACTCAATAAAGTGTTTCCTCTTTCTAATGATCATTTAATGTAGATTTTAGATATCAATAACTAGGGAGAGTTTCAATTAGAATAGCCTTGCTCTTGAGCCAAAAGGAAAGTCTGCGGAAAAGCTAAGTGGCAACTGGAACAGATGATGGGAGCTTCTCAGGTGCTTTTAGAAGACATCACTTCAACTTTGCACTGATTACGTAGAGAAATAAGAGTTGCACAAACTGACACCACAAAGATGGATATAAGGAAAGTAGGGCTGGCTGGGGGATTCTGAGGGTTGCAGTCCAAAAAGCTTTTTTGTTTGTTTGTATGCTTTGCTTAGGGAGAATTCTTCAGGGAGACCCTTCTTCCCTTTCTCTGACTGGTTTTATACACAGAAAAAGAGCCACAGCTGAATTGCAGAACACATGTTTTGCACATGGAAGATTCCAGGGGGTCGTTTACACGGGCAAATATTCCCCTAAATATACCGCTAAGATAGCTCATAGTTCCCACGGATCGCAGCACAGAATCGCCTTATTCAGAAGGGGGGAAGGTAAAACACCCAAATATAGCGTGGCAGGGCATGTCGCTATGGGCTTGTTTACACGGAAGGTTTTATTGCGTTAAGTTGCGCTGTAGTGCTTTCACGCATCAGTGGTGGGTAGTTTATACGGTAATTGTTTACACAGCTATATTTTGTGGCGTTCCCACAGCCAAATGTGGTGGGGGCATGGCCAAGCATTGGAGAGGGAAAGGAATGCCATAGGAATGCCTGCCGTGGCCCCAACTCCGTGCTGAACAGCTTAGAAAGTGTTATTCCTTGCTTGAAACAGCATTTCCTTCCAAATACAGGAAAGCCAGAGAGAGAGGGGGGGGGGGAGAGCAGTTCAGCTTGCTACAGCCCTTCCTGAAATTGTTTCTCTCCCTCCCCCATGCACAGGAAAAAAGTTTTACATACTTTTGAAACAGCAGAGAAGGTGAGAAGGAATGCTCCCTGAATGAAAATAGCTGGGAATCCTTTTTGTTTGAAAACTGGCTTGCAAAATAGCAGACAGGATTTTTGCAAGTTTCCTCTAAACGCGACAGTCTTTCCTCCCTCCCTGCCCCTCTTTTGAGCCCACCCCTGCATCATCAACCAATCACAATGCAGCTCTGCTTTAACCCTTAGCGGAATGCTAGTTTACACTGAAAATAAAGCACTACATTGCAAATATACCGGCAAAAATAGCGACATGCCCTGCCACGCTATATTTGGGTGTTTTACCTTCCCCCCTTCTGAATGAGGCGATTCTGTGCTGCGATCCGTGGGAACTATGAGCTATCTTAGCGGTATATTTAGGGGAATATTTGCCCGTGTAAACCACCCCTATTTTTGCCGGTATATTTGCAATGTAGTGCTTTATTTGCAGTGTAAACTAGCATTCCGCTAAGGGTTAAAGCACAGCTGCATTGTGATTGGTTGATGATGCAGGGGTGGGCTTAACAGAGGGGCAGGGAGGAGGCAAAGACATAGTAGCCATTAGAGAGGAAACTTGCAAAAATCCTGTCTGCTAGTTTGCGAGCCAGTTTGGGGGGGGGGGAAGGATTCCCAACTTCTTTCATTCCTGGAGCATTCCTTCTAATACTCTGCTGTTTTGAAAGTATGTAAAGGTTCGTCACTTTTATCCTGTGCACGGGGGGGGGGGGGGGGAGGGAGGGAGAGAAACCATTTCACAAAGGGCTGTAGCAAGACGAACTGCTATTTTCTCTCTCTGCTTGGGGGAAGGAGGGAGGGGGAAATAGGATCTATGGCATTTAGCAGAGAGATTACTCTCCTTCTGCTTTATGGATTGAGTTAATTTACAGGCAGATTTACAGAGACACACAGAGCCACACCCCCCACACTTATTCTAGTCGGAACTGCAAAGCGACATAATTAGAAAAAAAACCTGACTGGCACAGTTGCGGAAAATAATTAAACCGCAAGTTGCCGCAATAAATCTGCTGTGTAAACCGGCCCCAGGAGATCTGGAATCTCCAGGTGGGGCTGGGACGGAGTACTGTCTTAAGCATTGGGAAGCTGTTGTCAGGCAATGTAGACAATAGTATCAGGCAGAACTGATAAAAGACAACTCTCCTAATCACACGAAGTCAGTTTACTGTACTATCTTTGCTATTACAAATGTTGTAAGTGCATGTAGAGTACAGGTAGGAATCACATAGCCCTCCAGATGTTGTTGGACTACAACTTCCAGCATTCCTCACTTTTGACTGTGCTGCATTAGGACTGCTGAGAGTTGCAATTCAATACCTTCATGATTCCAACCCACAAAGCAAAAAGTGTCTGCAGCTCTGTAATTCACCATGCCTGAAGCAGGGAAGTCTTTTACATTTCAAGCCATTTCTATTTAAATAGGAAATGGAACACTTTGTTAAGGTAGGAAATGTTTGAGCAAGAGCACAAGCACTGGTAAATAAGTGTGTGTGTATGTGTGATTTTGTGAATGCATCCTCTGGTTTTCTTTAAAGAAAATAAAAATGGCTAACATGTTAAAACAAATAATTACCGGTAATAAGCTGGGGAATAAGTGTCTCAACATTTTAACTATACAGTATATCTCAGGGTTTCTCAACCAGGATTCCCTGAAACCCTAGGGTTCCATAAGAGGTTGTTAGGGGTTCTGCGAGATATTGAAATTGAATTAAAAAAAAAATGAGCTGTAGATATAATTGAAAACAATTATTGGGTAAACTGGTTGAGAAAAATTGGTATATCTGATTTACTACTTTGGAGTTCTATTATGTTTGTTTGACTTGTGATACATAAAGTCAAGCATACAGTTTACTTGCTTGCTGGTAGCCTACCAGGCTTCAATATTTGGTTTTGCCACTGGCCCAGAATTGCAAAAATACATGAGTCATCCAGCCACTTGGTAGGTCACATGACACATAATATTGTACATTCAGATTGCTAGTTTACAAGTTGAGTAGGCAGCGTTGTATATGTACAATCTTAAATATACACTGGACTGACTATGTGACGAATGTTGCTGTCTTTGAGCAAGCAGGGATCACCAGCATTGAGACCATGATATTGAGAACACAGCTGCGCTGGGCAGGGTATGTTTCTATGATGGAGGACCATCGCCTCCCCAAAATAGTACTATACGGTGAACTCACCACGGGTCAGTGTAAGAGGGGCGCTCCAAAAAAGCGATACAAGGACTCCCTGAAACAACATCTCAGGCTCGGCCAAATTGATCACCAACAATGGTCCGCCCTGGCTTCACATCAGGAGGCATGGAGACACACTATTCACAATGCTGCATGCAGCTTTATTTGAGAACTCATGCCGAACAAGTCTTGAAGAGAAATGACAACACAAAAAGAATCACAACACGGAAACATCACCCAAGGAGACCCTCTGCTGTGCTTTCTGCAATTGGACTTGTTTATCTCCGATTGGCCTTTTCAGTCATCAGCGTGCTTGCAGAAAGCGCAGGATGAGTCCTTCCTGAATCTTCGTTTGTGAAGAAAAGCCAGAGTGAGGCTAGAAAAATAGGAAGCTGTTTTATACCAAGTCAACTCATTGGTCCATTTATGTCAAAGGAGTAATTCTTCAAAGTGTCAGATAGGGAATTTATTTATTTATTTATTTATTTATTTATTTAAAAGAGGAGCTTAGATTTGTAAAGGATTGAATTTGGGACCCTCTGTGTGCCAAGCATATGCTCTGCCAGTGAACTACAGCTCTGGTATTAAAACAATGCTGAAATTAACCAGGGAAAAATCCAATTACAACCGGGTTTGGGGTGATTCCCCTCTTTTTCAGCAGCCTTCTGTGTCCTGAGTAGGGCACTGTAGATGAAATACTGTAGTGACTCACTCCACCCACCCCCAGTAGCCACCAGTTCTTGAAGCCTGATTGTTACTTGTGGCAGTTAATCAAGTTTTAAAAAGAAGAATTAGAATGTGTGTGCGTGTGTGTGTGTGCGCGCGCGTGTGTGCGTTTGCTTGCATACATACGCAGCTCTTTTTAAGACTCCATGCTTGTCATGCCATCTGACCCACTTCTGTCAGCAGAGATAGAGGTGCATGAAGGAGGAAAAGAGAGGAGGATGTTTTATTTCCCTCTTTCTTTCTTTTCTCCCCTGTTTTATTCCCACTGCTTGCACCAGACTGTATACCACTTCCCTTTCCCCTTAGCTATGTAGTACTCTGTCACAAAACAGCCAGTGTGGTGTAGTCATTTGAATGTTGGATTACAACTCTAGGGGTTCAAATCCACACTCAGCCATGGAAACCCGCTGGGTGACCTTGCACATCACATCCTCTCAGTCTTAGAGGAAAGTAAAGGCAAACACCCCTCTGAACAAATATTGTCAAGAAAACCTCAAGATACAGTAACCCACCTTAGGGTCACTGTAAGTCAGAAATGACTTGAAGGCACACAATATGCATATGGGCACATCCTTCTCTAGAAAGTTTATCCAAGGCTTACATGATCTAGTTGTTTCTTTTCATGTGTGCATATTGTGGTGTAGGAACCTCTGGTACCAAATTTTCTGTCAATGAAGTAATATCCAGGAATACATCTACTTACTTAATTGAAGTATATCTGTAGTTAGAGGTAAGTGCTTCCTTATGTGCTACTATTGTGCATATAAGCAACTGTCTAACCTAGCCACCTGAGTTGATCTGTTTTCAGTCCATCCTCACCATTTCCAATCTCAACAACCAACAACCACACTCCATCCCAACTCCCACTTCAAGTCCAACTGGTCACTGACTCCAACTGATCATTCTATAGACTGCACAATATCACACTCCTCACTCTTCAAACACACTGGCAAAATTGAACAAGTGACCTCTGTCTTCATAGCTTATAAATGTAAGGACATTAAAGTTGACGGGGGGAGGCATTTCCAACTCAGCTATAATAAGTTCTCTTTACTTGCTCAGCATCATATTAAAGTCAAACCTTCATGTATTACTTCAAACTTCACTTACACGATTGCTTCCTTAACTCCATAATTGAATGATTTGATTTTAAAAAATCAAGCATGGATCATTCAATTAAAAGGGAGGTAGAGAAGTAATCAAATATCATTTATAACCTATGCCTATTTGGACTGTTGAAATATACTAATCAGATTTGGATAGCTGTTTGGTTTTAAAATTTTGACAGACCATATTTTTTGTGGCTATGATCCTTTTAATGCAGCAAATAAATATACTTTCTGCTAACCTCAACTTTCAGAAAGTGTAAAATATTATTTTCTGAATCAATAAACTGCTGCAAAGGCAAAACAATTAGAATTTATTTATGAGTGAGTTGCATGGGGTTTCTGAGGACAATTGTTTCTAACGTAAAAACCAATTCTTGAGATATTGAATTAGAGAACAAAAAGAAAAACCCTGTCTTTCCACACTGCTATCAAATCTAAGTGTATTTGAAATAGCACCTAAATAAAAAAGAGTGGTTAGGGAGAGACTTTAAATCTGCCCAGGCAATTATGGACACTGGTTCCCAAAAGGCATGACAACTCCACTTCTGTAATTGTCAGCCTACACAAGGAAAACCTGTTTTGAGATTTGTTTTCTAGCATTGCATTATATGACATTTCCAAACAGAACAAATTAAATTAGTCTGCATCTAAATTAGACCTCTTCTAGTGGCAAGATTACTTTACATCAACAGTAATGCTAACATGAGTTAGTAGCATTTGCTAGATAAGACAGGAGAACATGTGGGAGAGAACAAAGCAGGATAGTAGCATCTATGGCCTTACCTTATCAGATGTCACTGTAACTGTCCAGTGGATGCTCTGTAGTCCATCTGTTGCTGGAGCACTCTTTCTCATTGACAGGCAAACCCCATCGATGACTCCTAATTGTGCTGCTTTTCCATTGTTGATGCATGTGTGATAAGTTCCTCTGGAAGAAGTTCCAATCTGCAGGCAGTCACATGGTGTAGGTGGGTGTGGTTATGCTCCTCTCCTCCTCACCCCTCCCAGGTTACATTTCTTCTTCTATTTTCTTTTCTTTTTTGAAGCACTGTGTGATAATGACTGTCCCCAACCCAGTATGTTTGTGTTTTATAGACTGATGCAATAGTGTTGCCTTATGAACCTGATGTGATAGAGTCATATATCTCTACTGCATGTGCGTACAGTTGTCCCTTCCTATTTGCATATTTGTCTTTCGCGGTTTTGCCTATTTGTGGTTTTTGGATGGGGGTGGGCAGCAATGGGGGTGCCATGAGGGGAGCGGCAGCAGCCAGAGCTGCCGGCTCACCATGCCACCTGGGGGTATGTAGACTGGGGGCAGGAGGAGGGGGGCCTTCGGGAGGGTTCCACCTGAGACCAAAGACCCCCCTGCTTAGGTGGGACCCCCAAGCCCAACTGCCTGCCGGCTCCCCCATTAGGCCTAGCCACTTCTGCTGCCACCTCGCCATCCCCACATCCCATTGCCCAGTGACATTGCCGGGTGAGGCAGAGGAGGAGGAGGGAGGAGACCCTCACCCTGCAATAGCCCGGCCCACACCACCCTCACCTGCCCCGCTGCCACCTCTTGGGCTCTGGCTGTCGCAGCATTGCCACCTCATTCCTCATTCTTTCCTTGGGTGAGGGGAGGTGGGCCACTTGGCCGGCTGGGTGTGTGGCCTGGAGGGTGGAGGGTGCAGCCCAAGCTACGGGCTTGCTGTGCTGCTTGGGTGGAGGGTGTCAGGCTGTGGACCACTCGGTGCACGGCCTGGAGGAGGTGAGTGCGCAAGGGGAGGGGCGTAGCCTGAACTATGGGCTCGCTGCGCAGCTTGGGTGGGGGGAGGCTGTCTGCTCAGCCAGATGAGCATGCGGCCTAGAGAGGGGAGGCTTTTGGGCCTCGTGGGAGGGTCCAGAGGGGGGTTGGTCGCTGGGGGCCTGACGGGCTTTTATCGGGGGAGGAGGAGAGGGGGCTTGCATCCAGGGCCTGTGGAAGTTTGCTGTATTCATGGTTTTTTCACTTTCATGGTGGTGCTCAACCCCTGACCCCCATAAATGGGAAGGGATGACTGTATTTGCCAGCCTTTTAAGTATCATTCACACATCACATTTACCTACACATTTTCAGTGGGGATGTTTTATATTGACCATCAGAATAATTTTGCTCAAACAGACCAATGTCCATTTAATCCAGCATTTTTTCTCCCAACAGAAGTCACCCTTCTCCAGTTGTTGGCCTTTGTTGCTCTTGATTGCAATCATGTTGGCTTCAACATATGGTGACCCTATGAATGAGAGACTTCCAAGACACCCTGTCATCAATAGCCTTGCTCAGGTCCTCAAAACTCAATCTTATGGCTTCCTTGATTGAGTATACCTGTTCCTCTTTTCCTACTGCCTCCCATTTTATCAAGAATTAGTGTCTTTTTTTTAATGAGCCACATCATCTTATGATATGTCAAAAGTATGATAGCTTCAGTTTGATCATTTTGAGTTCTGGGGAGTGGTCAGCCTTGATTTGCTTTTATTGTTTTTTGTCATCAAGTCAGCTTGGAACTATGGTGACCCTATGAATAAAAGACCTCCAAAACACCCTGTTATCAATTGACCTGCTCACATTTTGCAAACTCAGAGCTGTGGCTTCATTGATTAAATCAATCCAACTGTAGAGCAGGCTTCCTCTTTTCCTACTGTCCTCCACTTTACTGAGAATTATATTTTCTAGTAAGTCATGTCATTTCATGATATGTCTGAAGTATGACTGCTTGCTCACCTTGGCTTCTAGTGAGAGTTCAGGACTGATTTGTTCTATGACCAATATATTGGTCATTTTGGCTATAGTGTTATCTGAAGAGGTGGGGGTGCTTTAGAGCCCCACTCATGATGCCAAACTATATTAGTATTTGGGGGAATTATTATTATTAAGTCAAAGGGAAAGCTACGAGAGGCGGGTAATTTTGGGATCTTTTCACCTATGTATACCAGTATTAAATGCAGAGAACGCAAGGTTAAAGTGAAATAAAATGTTTTTTTTATTGGAAACAACACAAAGAGCATTCACACACAGAACACACTATCACAAGAACCACACAAGGCTATCAAAGAGTTAAGCAGAAATGTTGGATAGAGAAATAGATTCAGGGAATAGGGTAATAGTTACCAGTCTTGGAGAGCAGAGGTTTGGAGTGCTCAGACTAATTCTGAGGGTGGCACTGGAAGTTTGGACATGAGGTTATGCCGAGAAAGAGAGTGGCTGGTCCATAGTGGCACACCTTTCTATTGTTGTAGGCTAATATTTATACCCTGCTTCATGTCTTGAAGAGGTAACAAAGCTTAGATGGGTTTCCCACCAAGTAGACAAAGGAAACCGAAACTTGGCTGATTGCTGTTAATGGCTTGGAGATGGGAAATGATGGGTTTACAACACCCTCACATTACAGGACAGGAGAGGGTTCTGAGGGATATTTACTGGGGTTGGAAAGGTCACTTGATTGCTTAGGTTGTGTGACTCACTGCTGAAGGGCTCAAGAAGAAATTAGCTCATACCACGTAATGGTTTTGTTTACTAAAGGGCTTCTTCTCAATCCTAGTTTGGCCCTGCTTGCTAAAAAATTTCTAAGACACCTTCCCAAGTCCTTGTGACCTCTACCTGACGTCATTTTGGATCACCCCAGTCTACCTGACCCCTTCAAAGTGTAAAATATTTCCAATTATCACATATTACTGGGAGGAGGCAGTAGGGCCTGCTAACAATAGTCCCCAAAAGTTGTTCCAAGTTCTGGTCTCTCTAGCCTAGGAATCTGAGAAGGAATGATTTCCCTGGGTCTTAGTCAAAGGACCTTCATAGAACCTAAACTGCAGCCTAACCTTTAACTGGAGATACTCAGGACTCCGTCTGGGAATTTCTGCATTTAAAGTACACAACTTACCATTGAGCTCTGGTCTTTCAGTGAGGAACCACAGCTTCATTGCATTCCATTCTCTCTGGCTTTTCTTTGCAAATGAAGATTCAGGAAGGACTCATCCCATGCTTTCTGCAAGCGTGCTGATGACTAAAAAGGCCAATCTGAGATAAACATGTCCAGTTGCAGAAAGCACAGCAGAAGGTCTCCTTGGGTGATGTTTCCAGGTTGTGATTCTTTCTGCGTTGTTGTTTCTCTTCAAGACTTATTCGGTGTGAGCTCTCAAATAAGGCTGCAGCATTGTGGATAGTGCGTCTCCATGCCTCCTGATGTGAGGCTGGGGCAGACCATTGTTGGTGATCAATTTGGCCAAGCCTGAGATGTTGTTTCAGGGAGTCCTTGTATTGTTTTTTTGGAGCACCCTTCTTACACTGACCCATGGCGAGTTCACCACAGAGTACTATTTTTGGGAGGCAATGGTGCCCTGCCCAGCACCGCTGTGTTCTCAATATCATGGCCTCAATGCTGGTGATCCCTGCTTGCTCAAGGACAGCAACGTTCATCACCTAGTCAGTCCAGTGTATATTTAGGATTGTACGTATACAGCGCTGATGAAAGCGTTCAAGGAGTCGTAAGTGTTGGCAATAGTTGACCCATGTTTCAGACCTGTAAAGAAGAATAGACAGTACAATGGCTCTATACACTTTGATTTTTGTGCTTCGCCTCAGGTGTTTGTTACTCCAGACTCTTTTGTAAAGTCTTCCAAATGTGCTATATGCCTTTGCTAATCTGTGATTGATTTCTGTGTCAATCTTGGCATCTGAGGAGATGATGCTTCCCAGGTAGGTGAACTGTTGAACAGACTTAAGCATAGATTTGCCTATGGCAATGTGGGAATGGTGGTGTTCATCCTGTGGTGCAGGCTGGTAGAGAAGTGCTTCTGGGCAAAGCTTTACAGTTTCTCTCCCTTATTTCACAAATTGTTAGAACACTGCTGGCATGTAGTTTTTCCTACACATTTAGTACAGTGTTAATTAAGTCATGTGCAGAGCTCAGACTTTCAGTGGTCCAAGACCCAAACTTGCATGTATACTAAACAAAATACTGTATTTAAGGATAACATTTTCATTAATTATTAATGCAATGCACCTCCATTGACGACTCCTTGTCGTGGGGGAGAGGCTTGTGTACCCTAATGAAGTTTTGATCTATGCTGGGGGTGGCATTATAGCCACCGGAAGGGCCTCCCATGCCAGACAGGTCAAAACCGAAGGGTCTGAAAAGACTGTCAAAGGGCAGGATGCGCTCTCTAGCTACTGGAGAAGCATGATTCACAAGGAAGCATATAAAGTAAGACACCTCTGTTGTGGTCCATTGGATTGAAGAAGGCTTTGTTCTGTATCACATTTACCCCTCAATTTCTGCTTTGAAAAACAAACTCTTAATTGAAATCCTTGGTGACTTTAAAGATCAGTTGGAAGAGGGTTGTCTTTGGAAGAATGTGTTTCCTGAAAAGATGGTGCAAGAATCAGATAGACTTTATATATGCATACATATATTTGTATAGTAGTTATGTAAATATAAATCACTTGCATATTGGGAATGTGCACATTCTTAAAAATGTAATTCATAAGAGACAAAACTTTTAATGTCGAGTAACTGAGTTCAAATGCACAACAGTCCAACTCTACTGTATCTCTACCACTATTACTGCCATCATCATCACCCTCAGCAGCAACATTGGCATGCTTAATGATAAAAGAAAAGGGGGGGGGGCTTTAATACTATAGTAAATAAGTCCATTCAGCAGTTCACCTACCTGGGAAGCATCATCTCCTCAGATGCCAAGACTGACAAAGAGATCGATCACAGATTAGCAAAGTCATATAGCGCATTTGGAAGACTTTACAAAAGAGTCTGGAGTAATAAACACCTGAGGCGAAACACAAAAATCAGTGTGTATAGAGCCACTGTACTGTCTATTCTCCTTTATGGGTCTGAAACATGGCTCACCTATCGCCACCACTTATGACTCCTTGAATGCTTTCATCAGCGCTGTATACGCACAATCCTAAATATACACTGGACTGACTATGTGATGAATGTTGCTGTCCTTGAGCAAGCAGGGATCACAGGCATTGAGGCCATGATATTGAGAACACAGCTGCGCTGGGTAGGGCACATTTCTAGGATGGAGGACCATTGTCTCCCCAAAATAGTACTCCACGGTGAACTCGCCACAGGTCAGCATAAAAGGGGTGCTCCAAAAAAGCGATACAAGGACTCCCTGAAACAACATCTCAGGCTTGGCCAAATTGATCACCAACAATGGTCTGCCCTGGCCTCACATCGGGAGGCATGGAGACACACTATCCACAATGCTGCAGTCTTATTTGAGAACTCACACCGAACAAGTCTTGAAGAGAAACGACAACGCAGAAAGAATCACAACCTGGAAACATCACCCAAGGAGACCTTCTGCTGTGTTTTCTGCAACTGGACTTGTTTATCTCAGATTGGCCTTTTTAGTCATCAGCGCACTTGCAGAAAGCATGAGATGAGTCCTTCCTGAATCTTCGTTTGTGAAGAAAAGCTAGAGAGAGAAAATTTGGCATTTACTATCTACCATTAAACTCAACTGGACTAACTTCTGAACAGAAATGCATAAGATCTGTGCTGCTGAAACATAAATATATCCTGACTCTATAAATTCTGTTGGCAGTCTATATCAACTTGAAACCAGTGAGTCTTATTTATGTGACATTTTTTGGTGGTGTTTTTTTCCCCAAAAAATAGCAGGTCATATAATGGCAAATGAGCCAGTACATTTTCACCATCTTTGGAAATTAGTCATTTTTCTTCAAGACTATGCAGCAAATCATGAAGACACCAAATGATACATTTTATCTCTTTTTACTGTCAAACTGAATCTCAATCAAGCTCCGAATTACCAGGAATTCAAGTAAGGAGTCATCCTCCTGCCCCCAGGATGAAAATATAAGAGGCTGAATAGCTAATCTTAACCTAAATGATTTTAATTTTATAGCAACTTGACTTAAATGAAAATGTATGGCTATGCCACCATCAAACAATAAAATACATGGCCTGATATAATTCCACTGGCTGAAAGTGTTACTAAGAAACTGAGAACCTTTGCCACATTTGCTATATCTCTATTTACCCTTTTACCATTCTGCATAAAGCATGACAATTTCTTAAGCATTTTCAGCAGTCTGGGCCATCTTTTTCAAAGTATAGTCATTTCACTTCATTACCTTTTATAACTGCAGCCAGCCTTCCACCATGCAGCATAGTTATAAACCTCAGTTCAGCTTTAAGGCTTAAGTCAAATCAGCATGGATATGCCACTTTGAAATGCCAAGTTTATGGCCACCAGATGGAAAACTCTGACTTCAAAGTAGCTTTAGCTTTGTTAAGTGCTCACAGCCTTGGAAGGCATTGAACCACTCCCATGGCATTGCTGGGCAAAGGCCTATTCACAATGTAGTGCAGCCAGCAAGGCCACCAAGAGTGAGGAGGGCATAATTGCTGAACTAGATCTTGGAAAAATAATGTTTTTGGATTACAACTCCAAGGCTCTCCCAGCCCCTATGGACTCTGGCCATGCAGACTGGGAGATTGTTGAAGTTGTAGTCAAAAAAATTGTTTTGAACATTTCCAAGCTCTGATATAATATATGACTTTTCTCAACACCTTCCTCAGAGCCCTTCCCTGACTCTTCCCTTTCACATAGTGAAAATGAATTCATATATACACAATCATCATTTGATGAATGCAAAGCCAGGTTACATATGCATATATGTATCTGTAGTGGTATAGTTTGTTCTGCAGGCTTTCTTCATGACAGTCCTCATAGCTATGCCCCAAGGAGAATTCAAAAAGGCAGGCAGATGTGTTGCTCCACAAAAACAAACCAGTTTTAGCAGAGTTCATATCTACCAGAAGCAGGTCTTTTGTAAAATTCATGAGTCTCCATGGTTAATATGAGCTCAAGACACCTCTCGTCCTAATACAACATTACAACAGGGGTAGCTCACAGCAATATTTTGTTGCTGGAAAAATCCCCCCTCCTCTGCTCCACTGAGAATTGCAGCTAAGTTTGGAAGGAAAAGGGAAGGTGAAGGGTCATCAACCCTGCTCATCAAAAAGTCCTGGGAATTTAATCTTGTGAGCCTTTAGATCCACTACTTTCCTGTATAAATTTGATTTATGCTATCACTGTGGCATGTTGATTTTATATTGCTGTCACATATGTGATCAGATATAAGAGGTAGTGACACAGTGCTTTTAAGTAAGACATAATATCCTCAGGGTCAAACCAGATGTTATGCTTATTATAGTCTTATAGTCTGTTTATTATAGCATGTGATTATCTACATATCTTGGATTTAGTATGCTTTGTTTTGTGATTGGTCATTGGAAGATGAACAGGATTAATTTGCAAACATGAATTGCTGAGCCATGCATCTCTGATAAAATTGCATTATGGGAAGGAAAATGGATCAAACATAGGTAGTATGCCCTCCCCTTAATATCTATTACATTAAAGGCAATGGGTTGAATCCGTACTTGCCATTCTGCAACTGGAAGAACTCTTTCTATTTGTGGAAACGGGGGTAAATCCATCAGAAGATTCTCCTTCTCACTGCAGCATCTCCATGTTGGTTAATGTTTGTGAGTTTCCAGAGTGCCTTTGTGATAACACGGGGGAGGGGGGAGATGCAGGATAAAGGGGCTCATGAATGAGTTCCACTTGAAGAGAATCTGGATTTTCCATGGAAATAACTCTCATGTTCAATGTGAGTAAAGAATTAAAATCTCCTAAAATGCAATGCAGATATTTTAGTTTTTAATATAAAAATAATGGGAGGGGGACAGAAATTGTGTGTGTGTGTGTGTGTTGAACTATACAGAATATAGGTAATATGTTGAGCAAATACTTAATTGATCTGAAAACATAATGTTGTGTTCAATCAGGCTGCATCCCCTAGTGCCTAGAAGTGCAGCTTAGAAGACATAGGATATATCAGACAGGGGCACAACCCACAACCTATATGCTATCTATGGCCTTTCCATGCCTGTTGTGAGGGCCCATGTCCCCTGCCAATGAGTTCCTCACACCAACCTCTCCTCTAAAGCTCCACCCCCACCCCATGACCCTGAAGGAGACAGCTAATGTTGACATGGAAGCAGTGACTCCAGCTGGGGCCACTAACTGAAAGTGCATGTTCTGGAAACAAGTCACGGCTAGGGCAGCAGAAGTGAGAGATCCAAAGCCTTCCCATTTCTCCTGATACATCCCCAGAACAGGGATGAGATATGCTAGTGTAAACAGTGGGGCAGGAAAGTGATGAATCCACTGCATTTTAGCTTGCACTGAACCTAGTTTGGGGGTCAGATTCAGCACCTTGGATAGATTCTTTAAATTTGAACTAAACCCCAAATTAGATTCACTGTTCCTCTGACATAGGAGCCACCACCCACCATAGCTCATTTGTTTGGTACCTATATTTGTTTCCAGTGAAATCAATGTGAAGGGAAATGTAAAAATATATTCTAAGTGACAGAATAAAGGGTGTGTGTGTGTGTGTGTGTGTGTGAGAGAGAGAGAGAGAGAGAGAGAGAATTCTTTTCCCATAAATTCTCTCTTAGACTGTTCCACTTGCACATGCAGTTGTTCAGTATATACAGTAAATGTATATCCAGTCAATATTTACCAATATACTCAGACACCAACATTTTTGCCAAGTGTGGAAAGAAAGAAAACAATTTTTAAATTGTTGTGAACAAATGGAAGGTTTCATTATGCAGGACTAAAAACAGTACACAAACCTAAGCACTCTCATGCAGGGGGAAAAACATGTTTTTTGTTTTGTTTTGTAGGAAATCTTTCAGGGAATTCATGTGGGTCACTTTAAAACATTTGTTTCTGCATTGTTTTAATCTATATTTTATATTCTTACCACTTTTATGAATTTTCTAATGTTCCATACTGCTTTCCCCCTCTATCCTTCCTTTGCTTTCACTATATATAGTCCGTTCAGCAGTTCACCTACCTGGGAAGCATCATCTCCTCAGATGCCAAGATTGACAAAGAGATCGATCACAGATTAGCAAAGGCATATAGTGCATTTGGAAGACTTCACAAAAGAGTCTGGAGCAATAAACACCTGAGGCAAAGCACAAAAATCAGTGTGTATAGAGCCATCGTACTGTCTATCCTCCTTTATGGATCTGAAACATGGGTCACCTATCGCCACCACCTACGACTCCTCGAGCGCTTTCATCAGCGCTGTCTACGCACAATCCTAAATATACACTGGACTGACTATGTGACGAATGTTGCTGTCCTTGAGCAAGCAGGGATCACCAGCATTGAGGCCATGATATTGAGAACACAGCTGCGCTGGGCAGGGCACGTTTCTAGGATGGAGGACCATCGCCTCCCAAAAATGCTACTCTACGGTGAACTCGCCACGGGTCAGCGTAAGAGAGGCACTCCAAAAAAACGATACAAAGACTCCCTGAAACAACATCTCAGGCTTGGCCAAATTGATCAGCAACAGTGGTCCGCCCTGGCCTCACATCGGGAGGCATGGAGACGCACTATCCACAATGCTGCAGCCTTATTTGAGAACTCATGACGAACAAGTCTTGAAGAGAAACGACAACGCAGAAAGAATCACAACCCAAAAACATCACCCAAGGAGACCTTCTGCTGTGCTTTTTGCAACCGAACTTGTTTATCTCGGATTGGCCTTTTTAGTCATCAGCGCGCTTGCAGAAAGCGCGGGATGAGTCCTTCCTGAATCTTCGTTTGCGAAGAAAAGCCAGAGAGAGAGAGATATCAGGTATTCAAAGCCATCACCAAATGCAGTACCTCCTTTTTATAGTTACTATTTGTTGAGGGTTGATCCATGCTGGGTCCCACAGTCTGACCCTTTGCTGACAGTAATTTTTCATTTGTTGTTGTGGGGGGGAAGTGGGTGGCTATAAATTAGAAAACTTCACTGTGCCTTGTTATCTTTGTAAACCTGCTTCCAATGGAACACACACCAAACAACACTGACATACCCTCCTTAATAAGCTCTGCCACATGGCTGTGTTACAGCAGTGTACTGTGCTGTAGTGAGTAGTGCAATCCCACTAAAAGGATAGAAGCAAGTGGCAACAGTTCATGTGTGTTTTAAAGAAAGTGGTGTTTTGCTCTGGGGTGACTTGGAAATACAGTAGTTAAATCTCTCTTAAAGCTAAGCTAGACAAGGGTGGGGGGAGCCGAGCTGGAGCTGGAGATGGGAGATGAAAACAATTGCTCACCTAAATCTTACTGGCTGGAACTGGGGGGAGGAGAAGAAAGAGGAGATAGAAAGTGATGTCTGATCACTCCATAGGCTTTTTGTTGTTGCTGATATTTTTCTTAGTGACATGTTGCTTATGAACAGGGAAATAATGAGACCAGGCCACAGAGTTGGGTACTAAGGGGGCGCTTTTCTTAACTACTAAACTATTGAACTTTCAAGTATTTATGATATGCAGAGTCGAGGAGCCTAAAGTGGGTTCCAGCTGCAGCAGGGGATCCCAACATGATCTCCTCCTCAGCCACTCCTCCTCAGGTGAAATGCCTGAGCTTTGAGTGCCAACTTTTTGGTTGGATACCCAGCCAGATGCCAACAAAGAAGACCTTCCTAGGGTACCTCACTTCTACACCCCATGGCATAAAGGGAAAATGTGTTCCAGGTTGGCTCCAAGGGCAGTCTCCTTTCCCATCCTGTAGGGCCCTGAACCATACATGCTTGTATATTCCCCCCATCCTGTGCCTACTTGCCAGTGACTTCCTATTTAACTGCCATACTCAAGACCAATTGTCAAAAATTCATGCACTACAGTGCAGGGTAGGCAAAAAACCTCCTGAGAAAGGAGGAGAAAAATCTTATCTGGCCCTGGAAGGTGACCAGCAATTTCCTGTACTTCCTATGGGGTGGTTGGGTGGGCCAAGCAGCACCAAAGAGAGGGAGGATGCAGAGCAGGATATAAGCCCTATTCACCACCCAACCATCTCAGCATCTGGTGTCATGCTATCAGGTTTGGTCCCTTTGCTCCTGCTATATTCGTTAGATTCCCAGTGGCTTGGGTGTAGAGTGTGCATAGCAGTTTGTGTAGAGGTAAAATGATACATGTGCAACTGCCTGGGCTTTGCTTGGGAAATGAGATAACAAGGCATCTGCAATTAACGGTTTTAATTTCAAGACAAGAGACTGGGAAGATGTTAACTTTCAGTTTAAGGCATGCCTATGTCAGTGGATAATGGACAACCGATAGCTATGCAGCCTACCAGATTTTGTTGATTGTAAAATGCTTTTAACTTAGAGTGTATCTGTTAGGTTCTCAGTTTCAGCAACTATTTTGTCTTGTACGCTTCCTGGATTTCTGGCAATAAAGCTTTCTGATGAATCCTGAAGCTTGTGTTCTATATGTTTGAGAATGCTGACAGGATGAAACAATTAAACACCCCTCTGGTCTCTTTTCCTAAAGGTCAGCCTGCCATTGTTCTTGCCTGCCATTGAGAAATTGTCCAAAGGCAATTAGAATACACCTACATAGAAATATATGATGGTGTGAGGGGGGAGTGCTAGAATGACAGCAAAGGAAGGAAGGATTAAATATTGCAATAATTTTCAGACTAAGGGGATTTTCACATGGGGAAATTATTCCCCTGAGAGATCGGGAGAGAAACAGGGCTCTTCCGGGAGCAGAGCTCCATTTTGCACACCTCCTTCCTTCTCCCGATCTCACGTTGTCCTCACTCTGTGCTGCTTGCATTTCTCTGCCAGTATCTTCTGTCATTTTTTACTAACGAAAGTTCTTTGTTATTAAAAAATGACAGAAGATACTGGCAGAGAAATGGAAGCAGCACAGAGTGAGGACAATGTTGTATCAGGAGAAGGAAGGGGGCATGTAAAACGGAGCTCTGCTCCCTGAAGAGCTCTGTTTCTCTCACGATCTCTCAGGGGAATAATTTCCCCATGTGAAAATCTCCTAAGAGGCCTGAACAACTATGCATGATCCACTCTTTGAAATGTCACAGTTGTGTGGTCTAGATTCCTGTGTGTGTGTATGTGTTTGTGCTTTCAAGTCATCTGTTGACTTATGGCGACCCCATGAATTTCATAGGTTTTTCTCAGACAAGGAATACTCAGAGGTGGTTTGCTATTGCCTTCCTCTGAAATATAGCCTACAGTGCCTGGTATTCCATGGCGGTCTCCCATTCAAGTACTAACCTGCTTAGCTTCCAAGATCAGATGGGATCTGGTGCCTTCAGGGTGTTCAGGTTATAACCCAGATTTCTTAACCACCACCCCCCCCGCTTCCTTCTCCTCCTCCTCCTCCTCTTCTAAAAAAGTCCCTGTAATGTCATTAAGGGTTAGGCAATCAGTGAGATTTTGCCTATGGATCTAAGAAGGTAGATACAAGATAAGTGTGTGTGTGAGGGGGAGTTTGTGGGAAAAGGTCATTTTTTAATTCAAGTAGTGTGGATATGCAGGGAACAATAAGTAATATTAAAGTTATGGTGCAAACTTATACTGCCGAACGAGATCCGTCAGATAACAAGCCTGAGTAGCTTTTAAAAAGCACTAAAGACGGATCTCTTTTGGCAGGCCTTTCCTAATTAGATCCCGGCCTCAGGGGATCCTGGCTTCTTTTAGTCCGCTGGCCACATATTGTATTTTATTGTATTTATTGTTTTAAATGTGATTTTAGATCAGTTGATTTTAATTTATAATTGTTTAATATTTTTTATGGGGGAGGGTGGGGTGGGGGGTGTTTGGGGATTTTATCTGTATTGTATTTTAATTTTTGTAAGCCGCCCTGATTGTTTTAACAGAGGGGCGGGGTATAAATAAATATTATTATTATTATTACTTACTTAGGAGTATTTACCATCGAGCTTAGTAGGGCTTACTTCTGCATAGAGAGCTGTGGAATTGCACCATTAGTTATCCAACATACTAACTATACATACTAACTTATCAAGAAGAGATAAAGGTAGGCACATGTTTGAATTGGGACAGCAAAGGACAACCTTACCAGTTCAAGATGATTCGCCTCAGTTAAAACTCTATGAGGCTCCTGAACACAGTAATTACATTTCTCTGAGTTCCTTATTCTTGGGACACTGCTCTTACAGTGCTACAGCAGATGGAAAGAAGGACGGCAGAGTAAAACAGAAGCCTCCAAAGAGAGAAAAGTATGGCAAGGGGAGGGGGAAGAATGATGTATTAAAACATGGATTCTTAGGGTGGAAACACTAGCACTTTTTAATAAGTAGGAACAAAATATCATCTGCCAGCTACCTCAAATGTCTCTATTTCTTCTGACCTTAGGTCCAACCTACATAGTGGGGGGTGGGTAGAGGTGGATTTTCCCAATAACAATGTGTCGTTATGAGCCTATTCCTTTGTAAAGCATAGTATTTGGGGGTGTCTTAGATGTACAATCAAGACTCAGACTTACAAAAGACCTCCTGTGTGTGGAGATGAAAACTGGTAGAACTGGTTTGTTGAAACAGATCAACACACTGCCTGAATTTTGAGGACTTTCCTTTGGGAAATGGCTATGGTCTCTATTATTTTGAGTGCCATATATCGGAATTTATCACTATGCCTCTTAGGAAAAGGAGAGGAAAATTATGCCATTATCACTACCCTGCACCAGCTTTGGACAAAGGGGTGGGGATCTAGGATTCACAGGGAGACAGGGAAGGTGGAATTGGGGTGATAGCAAGTGATAACAAAGAGTGGTTGCAAAAATAGAATGGGAGCAAAGAGGAGGTTGCTCACCACTATATACTACATAATATTATCCAGGACTATTGGATATACGTGGGAAGAATCATCCATAAGAAGTGCTGGGTATTTATCACTACCCATGTCCAATCAATGCAGAATATTGTTATATAACTAAAATAAGGAAACAACTCAGCAAAAGGCTGGACCAGGGTGTTAAAAAAGATAAACAGCCAGCAAGTCTGACAGATGGGACTGACCTGTCTATATACTACAGTTCTTTGGCGAAGTACATAACATCCAGTTTAGACCTATAATTTGCCAGCAGAAAAGTAAAGACCCTATTTTTAATTTTTTTAAAAAAAGAATGTTTCAACAATAGACAGCCACTTTGTGCTATCCCACTTAATAAGTCAGATTCTATACATGGGGAAACTGGAGAAAGGTTTTGCCTCTGAAGTTCTACATGCTGCTATCACAGGTAAAGTAGAAAGGGCAAAACTCTTTGGTTTTGTACCAAATAAAAGACAGACACAGAGAATGGTACTACATCTTTCATCCACCTGTTATCTACCAGACAAAAGTGTTTTATAGCCTTTTGTGGACCTGAGATCTGCCAACTGCAGGGCTCTTCAAAGACACTAGCATTCTGAGATCATTCTGTGATGCTATGAATGGCTATTTTCAGTAAAGACAAAGGTCTCGTACCACTAATATCCAACCACTAATGGGATGAAGTGGAACAGCATAGCAGGGGAAAATGTCTACTGTGGCTTTTCTACTATAAGGATTCATGAATTTAAAAATGCTGATAGAATAAAGCCTTTGACTTTGAGAGGGATGGAGGAATTGAGCCCCTGGGAAACCATCTAATCTGAAAGCATCCACGGATGTCTGCCAATCAATTGTTTGTGATCTGCTGTGTGCTGATGACTTCATCCTGATATTAAATACGCAGGAGAACATAAAATAATTACAGAGGAGCCTTCAAAGTCAACAAAGTGATACGTAATGACAGTCAGCCTGACAAAGTTAAAAAGGACATAGTTGCCAAAGCAGAAGAAAAACTATACACTCAGCTGAATGCTGTTGTTGGTGAGAAATCTCAGTGCCAAACTTAAAATTTTGCATCAGTTTAAGGTTCAAACTGAACTACATGCAATTGTTAATAATATGTAGTTCTTCCCCACCCCAACCCCCAATGTTTTCTGACAGTGGACAAACTCCCACAGAAGGCTGATACTTTGAGGAATTAAGTAGTAGAGGACTGGAGAAAGGGCTGAAAACCCTCTCCCTGCCACCTGTTTGCTCAAAGTGATTCCCCAAGAGTTGGATATAAGAACCCAGATCTTTTCCTCAGCTTGTGAGAAATCAGCAGTGGAGAGTGTTATTTTGAGCAAGTAGCTAGCAAAGAAAGATCTAAAGAACTCCTTCTCCCCTCCCACTGCTTCTGTGGTCATGATTCTAGCCCCCCCCCCGTCTTCCTTTAAAAAAAACAAACCCTACCTGCTAATTAAAATATTCATGTACCTACATCTAATGTGTTATTTTAGCTCTAAATCAGAAAACCTCTGAGTAATTCCAGTGCATTCCCACATGTATGAAATGGGTACATCCCCTCCAACATTTCACAGATGAAAACCAGGACATATTTGACCAATCAACATCAGAGTGTGGTCAAGTCTGCAAAAGTTATTAATGAGAAGAACAGACAAAGTAGGAGAGGCTGCAGCAGTTTGCTCTTACCTGAATTCTACAGGGAAGAGCAAGACTCTACCCTTTCCTCTCTCTCCTTTCCTTCCCCAGCCCCTAGGATATTATCAGACACATCCAAAAAGTACCTGAGGAGAAAACCAGGATGGCATTCCTGTCCCACAAATGGGACCCTGTTTCACATGTCCTTGTCATGTTCTGCTCCAGTGCTTCTTGCCCTTAGTAAGGCTGTGCTTTTCATTGATGGGGAACTCTGGTCAATGAAAAGTGCCACCTTACTAACGGCAGATGCACTGGAGCAAAACGTGATGAGCACAACATCGTGTGAAACTGGGTCCCGTTCGCGGGACAGGAACATCATCCTGGCGTTTTCCTCAGGTACTTTTTTACTCTGTCAGATAATCTCCCTAGAGTTAATTGGATGAAAACTACTTTTGCACTTTGTACTCAGTTTTCAGCAACTGAAGTAAGCTAAGAATGAAGACGGGGGAATGGGAAGAGGAAAGAGAAACTCAGCTGTTTTAAAAGCAGCTGAAAAAGTGGGTTGACAGAGGATTAATTGGGACTGTCTCTGCCAAATTGGAACAGTTGGAAGATATGTGGGTATTCTAAGACTGCTCTTACATGCACATTATAATCCTATTCAGATTTCATTTTAAGTACTTTCTTGAACATGAAAAGGGGGACATGCCAAATCACTCCACCTCCACCATCAGGTCACACACATTGCATCACTTCTGTCTACTGTTTGTTTTGGTTGCATAAAGGTGGTGTGGCCCAGGTTTCATTCCATTGTATTATTTATTTAATTAATTATTATCCTGCCTTTCTCCTGTTATCGGATCTAAAGTGGCTTATAACAAATGACAACAAAGTTTGGCTACAACCATTTAGAAGTTTAAAACCCATTACGTAAGTAATTCTATTACAAAACCCAAATTAAAGCAGTTAAACATTACATTGAATCATAGTAAAAAGGATGAAAGCCTAACACGTCACATTAAAAAACTCTTCTGTCACAGTAGGTTAAGAGCCAAAGGCTTGCCTAAATAAAAAAGATCTTTGCCTGCCAGCAGAAGGATGGAAGAGGGCCAACTGAGCCTCCTCACAACTTGGGAGCACCACCTTGAAGGCTGTCTATGTCCTCAGCAAACACACCCGTGATGGGGGAAGAATGGAGAGAAAACCAAAGACCTCAAAAGTCAGGCAGGTTCATAGCAGGAGGTACGGTTTTTGAGATAGTCTGGAGCCAAACTGTGTAGGGCTTTAAAGGCCATAACCACTACTTACTGTAAATCACATCTGGAGATTTGAGAAATTGGCCCCCAGATCCTCCAAGGTTGCCCATCCTGATACAGATAAGAGGAACATTCTCATGTATGACCATTTTTGCATCATCCACACCTGGTGGATGCTATACTGCTACCATTTTGGATAACTAGAAATGGCATTATGGGAATTAAAAAAAAACACTTTTGGCAAAGGGGGGTTGTTTCTCGTTGTCAGTGCTGTTTCTAGTTACACACACACACACACACACCAGTGCTAAAATGGTAAATGACACTCCTCAGAGTTACTTTCCTAGTGAAAATTGCCCCTTTTAAAAAACTGACTTGTAAAAAATGAACTCAAGAGCTAGGGTGGGTCAGTGGGGATCGTGGGGGCGGCAGAAGGACTGTACAATATTTCCCCAAAGACTGCATATGGTCCAGAGCCATGTGATTAACACTCCTGATTTAAACGTCACCCATTTATTGCACCTGATTGAGGAGTGGGGTTGTAGTATGTAGCATCAGTACTGATATCACACATGACAAGCTGATCCCTTCCTAGATTCCATGTGTAGAGTGTGAATATTTGAAAATGTAAGACCTTGGTGTGTACAATTGTAGGAGCAAGCTTGAATCTTCCACTATGAGATGGATGTTAGCATGGTGTGTCATGCACAATGTTACTGTTGGGAAATGTGAGAGATAGTACTGGATCTCTCAAACACAGTAATCAAATTGGCACTGCACCTGCTGAACAACAACCAGTCTCACACCCACCCATCTGTCCACGGGGTCTAGCAGAGTAAGAAAACAAGCTTAACCTTAAAACATATAAAAGTATCTTTATGACCAGTATTCTCTATCAGTCACTTTGTTCAATATGGGCAAGAGGGGAATTACAATTGTGGCAATAGTGCCACAATCATGAATAAGTAGCCATAAATGAACAGTTACCTAGATTCATTTATCCATAACTGTTCCTTATTCATGACTGCTACTTAGTCACAATTCTGACAATTTTCTTCCCACTGCCACAGTCGTAGCCCCCTCCTCCAACCTACTTTACTAGGCATCAGCTGTATGAGGAGAAGGATGTCCATTCTGTTGGCAATAAGAGCATGGGTGAATGATGTTTCCATCGGGTCTGGAATGCTTAGGCCAGTAGCAGTTACTTAGTCAAGTATATTTAGTTACTTAGTTAAGTATACTAAATTACTAAGTAGCTAATAGGATCTTATGGAAGAGAGAAGGGAAGAGCAAAATGACTTGTAATTCTGTGAGAGGAGGTCTGGGAAATTTATGACATTGTCCAGAAACAAAAATACTTAATGTAATGGAGATGCTGGCTATATACTTGTTTGCAAAGAGATAAGAGAAGCAAATAAGCTACTCAATCCTCCAGCCAATAAGAGTAGAAATGAAGCTGATTTCTCCTGTTAATTTATTCTTTACCCTCGATCAGCCAATGTCAACTGGGAACTATCTCTCTTACAAACTTTCATGGTCCCTTGCTTTCCATTTTTTACTCTAGCTTTGTATGTGCTTAATCACTGGTGAATGAGGGCGATGCCAACACATTATCTTTCAATGCATCTCACAGTGTTACTCTTTCTCCTGAAAACATTTCTTTAAAACTGTCATGCTTCAAAATAAGACAATATGTCAAGCCTAGAATAGATCTAAAATGCTACTGAGCAGATGCTAGAGATGTCAGCCATTCAGGAATTTAAGGCCTGAATGTAATCAGCTATAATGTGTTTAGTTCCATTTACAAATCCCTAGTTGCATTTTGATGAACACATGAAGGAGACTGTGGGGCAATGTAAACATTTATTTATTATTTATTGCATTGCATGCAAAATAAAATATGTCCAACCTCCAATCTTGCCTTCTATACAAGCAATGCCCTCCTGATATCTGCATATTCAGCTGACTGATTAGGCTTACTAGATGCATACTCTCCAACTGTCCTGATTTGGCAGGAACAGTACCTATTAATTCTCTGTCATTCCATTTGTTCAGCTGCTTTTAAAATGTCCCAGTTTCTGTCTCCTCCTCTCACTTTCTCCCTCCATTCTTGGTTTATTTCAGTTGATGGAAACTGAGTTCAAAGTACAAAAACAGTTTGCATTCAATTAACTGAACCAGGGTGGACCTTTCCCTTCCCTGTAGATTCAGGCAAAAGCAAACTGCTGCAGCCTCTGCTATCTTCTCTGTTCTTTCTCATTAATAATGTTTGGCCTCTTGGCCACACTTGTCCCAATTTTCATCTGTGAAATGTTGAAGGGTATGCAAGTGTATGAAGTTCAATCCTGGAATGAAAGTTAGTTTGCTTGTTCACAATACTAGTTCAGGACATTTTGCCACCTGAGGCAAAGGACAAGATGGCTTACCCTATTGCTTGTCCAGAAGGAAATGGGACAGGCAGTTCAGTTTTCTATGAATACTGGTGATAGCAGGGTCATTCACTCGGGGTGGTGGTGGTGGTGTAAAAATCCATATGAAATTTGGACTACTTTGTCCGGGAGCTGTGGCACATGAAATGTAGGCTACTTGGGCCTGAATTTAAGCTCCACACCTCTGGCCAAAGCCCGAATCTGCATTTGGATTTTTACTTGCTGTCAGAGACTTCAGGGAGAGCAGCTACTGCTGGGGCTTCACTTTTCATAGAGCACAGAGGGGCAACTGGACAAAGCCGCAGTGGTAGCCACTCTCTCTGAAGGCAGAAGAGGCAGCTAGCCTCACAATGGTGGTGGTGGTGGGCTGTCTGTTCTAATTTCAGAGGGAGCAGCTACTGCTGAGGCTTTGCTTTCACAGAACTCAAACAGGCGATTGTGCACTAGAAAAGCACAGCCTCAGTGATAGCCCCTCTCTCTGTCTCTGAAGACAGAACTGTTGCGCTACAGCCTGCTGGAGTCTGTCTATGCTCAGGAGTCCAGCCAGCAGTCAGGTTAGCAGAGTAGCAAAAGCTTGGTCCAGATGCTTCCAGCATGCTCAATGTCCAATGAGTAGATGGACATACTTAGTGTCTAAAAACTAACAGTCTTTATTGTTTACATCCTAAACTACAAACAAATCATTGAACAAACCATTGCTCTAAGCTTACAGTTAGCAGTCAGTCAAAGAAGTAAGTTGAAGAAGAGGAGTGGGCTGCTTTGCACCATGACTTATATAGGGTTTCCTAGCTGTTCTAGCAAGTTCTAGAAACTCCCCTTCATTCAATTGGTGACTGGTGACATCATTTGACATCATCCCTAGCATGGTATCTCCCTTCTCAGACTCATACTGAGATAAGCTGGCAGAAAAACATCAGCTGCCTACTCTACTGCTTAGCTGTTTAACCTTCAGCTTTGTCCTCTACAGATAAATGGAATATATGGTATCTCTTTATGACATAAATTTCCAAGGGCTACACATTCAAAACTCTAACGAGAACAGGTGGCTAGTCTCATGATGGGGTTCTGTAAGTTCACTCTTTTCCCTATGAATAAAGAAAGCTCCATTTTGGAAATGCAGGGAAGCCCAGCCCATGGTTTGTCTTCTTATTAGAGGACAATCCCAAAATCATCCTCTACAACATTTTACTGTTGAACTTATCGTCTATGTTTCACTTTATGAAGTTAAAGGATCTTTCTGGCCGAGCCAAGAATGGTAGGAGTAAGCCTACTTCATACCCTCCATCTGTCTCAATTTGGCAGGTTCAGCCCCAATTAATCTTCTGTCATCCCACTTTTTTAGCTGCTTTTAAAATGTTCTAGTTTCTCTCTTCTCTCCCCACTTTCCCTCTCTGTCCTAAACCTTTTCAACTTATTTGTAGTCTGGTGGTACACTTGGGATGTTCTAGTGCACTCCTCATCACTAAACGCTTGAGTTCTCTGGCAGAGAATTTTAAGTATGTCAGCAGACTACAAGTCTTAGGATTCCACACAACGAAGCCATGACAGTCAAAGTGGTATCATATTACTACAACTGTGTAGTCTGGATACACCATAGATACCATGAACAAATATAAGGAACAATTGATGGTAAATGGCTTGATTTAGACCATGTTGTTGCTTAATAGAAATGGCATTGACATAATTAAAGCAGGCTTCCACAACCTGAGGACCAGCCCACTCATTGGGCAAAGTGAGGCAGCCACGTCAGGCAGGAGTTTGGGAGGTTTCATGAAAGGGTGACAATTTCCTAGTCATTTACTGTTGTTGTTGTTGTGTCTCCAAGTTGCTTCCAACTTATGGCAACCCTAAGGTGAACCTATCACAGGGTTTTCATTGCAAGATGTGTTCAGAAGAGGTTTGCCTTTGCCTTCCTCTGAGGCTGAGAGAGTGTGACATGCCCAAGGTCACCCGGTGGGTTTCTGTGGCTGACTGGGGATTCAAATTCTGGTCTCCAGATTCCTAGTCCAGCACCCAACCACTACAGTGTGCTGTCTCTCCTTTTTCTATTACCGCACTTTTAGTCCCAGGGGTTGGAAGAGGTCCTTGTGGGATTGCCTCCTTCGTATGCCATAAGACCTAGCTGCTTTGGGGTACTAGGCTACTCAGTTTGGGTAAGTGGGCAGCCCCATATTCTCGAGCTCAAGCAGCAATATTTCTTGGACTGATTCTACCCAACCTCGTGCCCTATAGATGTGTTGGCCTACAGTTTCTACCACCCCCAGTTACAATGTTTACAGGACATGATGTTTGAAGATATTGGAAGTTTGGGTCCAATAAATATGGACAACATCATGTTGGGGACAGCTGTTTTAGAACAAGAATGAGTGAATGAGTGAATGAGGGGAAATAAAACTTGGCAGAGCATTCCTGAAACTGATGTATTGCTGGAGCTATGTTCAGACGGGAGAGATGAAGAATGGAGAAGATTCAAGGAGTTTATATATATATAAAAAAATGGATTCACAGACAATCCCTGTTGTAGTAAAGCAAGTGTAAACAGTAATATATTAAGATCCCCCCTTCATTCTCAAGTGCTTTACAAATTGTATCAAATAAATATGATTATATCCAGCATTGCACCAATGTGTCTGTTTCATTTCTGCAACAGAAAGAAGGCTAAATGGGTATATGGGAAGGGTCTTCTCCAGGGCAGAATCCAGACATGGAATGCATTGGTATTGGCTACCCTCCCCACTGCTTTATGGCCCATCCTTCCAAATGCAGCACCATTCTCACAATGCAAGTAAGTCAAAGGCAGCATAAGAACATTAAGTATATTTTCCCTGCCTTTCCATGATTCAGGAGGCCACTGAAGGAACTGTGGATGGTTGTCCCTAAGAACCTTGAGCTGGCATTTCCTACAGTGTATGCTCCCTGTCAGGGGATGATAGGACACTCAATCCCAGGCAGAAGCCATAACTATCTCAGCAGACTTAGTAGCAACCCATTCCCAAGAATACTCATACACAGTGTTTGATGTCCAAATAAGTAGGAGGCACTTTTATCTTCAAAGTTGAACAGTTGCAATATGAACAAATACTTACAATTGAAGGACAAACTGCTTCACTAGGTATCAGCATTCACAAGAAGAAGAGAAGTGAGCTCTGGACTATGTATGTATATACATACATACATATACACAGACAGACACACACACAGAGGACATTGCCCTCTAGTGGCCTGACTAGGCATGACTTGGTAGTTCATAGAGCCAGCCATTATGATTTAGCATGATTCTGCAGTTGTTCAGCCATTTTATAATGGAGTTCAGTCTCTAATTCCTGACACTCCCTGCCAGTTAAAAGTTTCTATTTAGCTTTTTTTTTTTAATTACCATTTTAAACTTCTAGGAGTAGTTTATGATTCATTGAGTTCTGGCATGTCGTGCATTACAGAGGACAGTCTTGTATCTCAAAGCATCTACTGTTTGACAGACTGTCCAGTCCAAATCACCTTAAAGATAAATGACAAGAAGAAGAAGAAGAAGAAGAAGAAGGAGGAGGAGGAGGAGGAGGAGGAAGGCAATGAAGTCATCCTTCCATGGTTAGTACCTGGACAGCAGATTGAGCAGGAATCTTGATTGCCAAATCACAGTCTAATGCTGAGATGCATTACAGTAATCATTCATGAATTTGCATATATACATATAAATTAGTATAAATTTGATGCACATCTGTGTCTCAGGATTGTTGGTTCAGGATTGTCCCAGGCCCTGAGGTTCCCAGGCCAAAAGCTGAGACATAGGGATGGTCCTTGGTGATGTCATTAAGTGTTATATATTAAGTATGAACCACAGCTGCTCATAGCTTGTCATTCAAACAGGGAGAGAGAGGAAGAACATATTTTCCTGTTTGGAAAGTAAGATAGAAATCTTAGCTACAGGGGCTGTTCCCACATCAAGGTGAAATGAGGGGATAAGAAATATTTAATCTTGCCTGCTTGCTTCTGGTCAGATGATGGATGCACAGCAGAGTAAAGCAGAGGGTCAGCCCTGGTGCTACAGTGACTAGGAGGGAAGGAGGAATGTAACTAAATAAATGCATACCCCCCCCCCCAGTCTATGCAAGTTGCAGCAACAAATCAATTCAGTCTTGAAATTTGTTGCAAGCTGTCACTCCACTAGTTGAGCTGGAGATTTGTGCACAACCCTTTCTTCTCACCTAGAACTGAGCTTACCTAAACTGGTGAATTTTCACCCTTGTCTCCCACCTGGATCAAAAACAAGTAAACAAACAAAATTGAAGACTTAGAGCCAGGCCCTGTGTTCTGGAAACTCTAGAGTGTATCCCTCTTTCCCCTCTTTTTTACTGATGCATTCTCTCTTCATTTCTCAGCAATGGATAAGTGGCTACCCAATTTTGCTCACAAGAGAAGAAGGATGTGGACTGCAGCAATGTGTGGAGAAATGTGGCTCTGAGTCCAGTTGTCAGAGAGCCAGTTTGGTATAATGGTTTGAGCACTGCACTATTACTCTGGAGACCAGGGTTCAAATCCCTACACAGCCATAGGAACCCACTAGGTGGCCGTGGGCAAGTCACATTCTCTCAGCCTCAGAGGAAGGCAAAGGCAAACCCACTCTGAACAAATCTCATCAAGAAAATCCTGTGATAGGTTCACCTTAGGCTCTCCATGTCAGAAATGACTTGAAGGCACAATGACCCACTTGTCCCATGTGTTGAGTAAAGGGGTCCATAGGCTGGAATGACTTTATCTACCTAGGTTGGTGGATGGCTATAAGAAGGGCTATAAAGTATTCTTGTTAGGACCATTTTGTACTACAGACTTATAGCACCAAAATTTTACTCTAATTGTCATGGTTCCATCCTATGAAATCCTAGCATTTGCAGTTTAGGGAGGGGCATTTAGAATTCTCAGCTAAAGAGGAAAGGCATTTTTCCTGGAGCAAGTCAAATCTACAAAATTCTTTCCCTACCATCTTCTATAATTTGTAACAATAAGAGGATGGCTGTATGTTTGTCTGTCTGTTAGAATGATAAGGTACACAGACATGAAATTTAGACAGTTGAAACAACTAAAATTCATACTAAGAGGACCACAGGGCTGTACAGCTAGAGGTTATTTCATTTTCTAAAACTCAGAAATATTAATTGATGTAAATGTCTCCATGTGTTTGACATGTGCAGTATAGTCTCCAGTCACTAGATGGCAGATTTTTGTAATCAGACCATACATTTGCAGTTGATACAGTTTGAAGCTGGGACAGAGTAGTCCAAGCAAGGAACAGAGTTGTCCAAGCAAGGAACAGAGTTATAGGCTACCCCCACACACACACACACATTGCTGTGGAACAGCCCTCCCTCATGGGCATGGACAGACCTCTCTCTCTCTCTCAGGGGGCTCTAGAGGATGCATCATGGAAGCAATCCTGTCCCAGTCACTGTGGCTTCACTCAAATCAAGCAAACACAATGTCTCCAAATATAACAGACACATGCATTTACTTAAAGGCTTTGGTGTACCAAACCAATTGTTACCTATCCTGAAACCCCTTTTCCTATATCTAGTTGTAATAAATTGGCAATATTTAATAATCAGGTCAAATGTGGTCTTCCACACAGTGCAGCCATTAAAAGCTGGGAAATTCCAACAAATTGCAAAGACTAGCGTTCAGACTCAGTCAGGTATGCACTTAAGGAGGAGCTGCCCAAATTCCAAAGAAATGTTAATTTGCAAGGCAACCAAAAGTCCAAACACCTGACTAATCCTATCAGCTAAAGCTGGGAACCTCCAACCTGTAAATGATCCTTATTCCTTCACCCTCTTCAAAAAAAAAAAAAAAAAAAAAAAAGAGGAAGTGGCTTCCTCCTTTCAATCACAAAGTATCCACACATTAAAATGTCATTAACATAACCGGAGTACCTTTGTCTCACTTTGAGCGACTCCAAGAAACATTGTCTGCCACTTTAAATCTCATCCCCAGAAGGTAATTATTGACTATAAAAACCCTTCCAAAACTCCACTACAGCATGCACAGATCCCGTTCCTGTGGACACTACATCTGTCTGTGCAGCAAAGTGCACAGTCCCACTGCTTCTAGATGCCATGTTAGATTGTGTAGCCATTCCTGAGTGATACCCCCACTCTGCTGGTTTCTTCTGCAACCTCATCTGTACAGGACAGTGTCATATCTCCCACAAACAATTCCCTTCTCTATCCCCAATATTTCTTACTTTATTTGCTAGCCTTGCATGAATGGTTGAAGCCTGAATGTATGTGTGAATGTTGTTATTGTTTTTCTCAAATAAAGATCAAATTGTTCTACTATCTAGCTTAACGTCTCCTCCTTAGTACTGATAAACATAGGTCAAAAGATTCTGCTCTCTTGCCCCCTCTTACATAGCCAAGCTGAGTACATTAATTCCCCAATTAATGTTGATATTTTGAGGGTCCATAAGATCTCTGAGCACATAGGGTAACCTAAGGTCTATTACATTTTGCAATGCTATAGACTTTTACTAGTAATTACATAAAAGAATCTTTCCCTCACACACACACATTCATTATCACGCTAGTCTCTTTTGCTAAACAAGGATCACTACACTTTGGTCCACAAAAAGCAATGCAAACACTTTGCTGAATACCACAATCCTTTGATGGGAGTCAACAATGGCTTATCCATCCTTCAGAGGGGGACTGATAAGCAAACCTAAGAGCTGCTGTTAAATATAGCAAGCTCACTTGAGACAGAGGTAACTAGTTTCTTCTTCTTCTCCTGTCTTTGCTTAAGATTACATTAAGTTACCATGAGCTGAAAGAGGGACACAGCTGAGCTTCAGCATCCATCTACTTTATATATCACAAAGAAAGCAAAATAGAACTTATATCAATTCTGTGCAGAGGCTGGGGAGGGAGGAGAGCTCCAGCTTTCCTTGCAAGCTGAAGGAAGAAAGAAAAAATGATTAGCAGAAAACTAGTGAAAGACACAATGGTCCATAGGGGAACACAGGTTCAAATAAATCACAGCAGTGTTATAAATCTGACCAGTGCACAGGTCTTAACTACAACTAACTTGTAGCAAAGGTGGTCTGCAAATGTAATAAATAAATAGTTGTACTACTGTGGTTCTAGTTCCAAGACAAGATAATAAGGACAGCTTTAGCCCATTTCATCCTTGCATGTGAGGATGGATAATTTCCATAGTGTTCTCCCTACTCTGACAAAACAAATATTCTTGTGCAATTTTCGCCTGATATACGAACATCTTTCAAGTTTTGTTAATTTGCTGGGTTTTTTGGCAGTCCATGTGACCTTCCTATGGCAGAATATGAAGCAATCATTTCTGGCTGCAGATGTTGACAGGCAGCAACAAGGCTCTAGGGAGAGAGGTGTATGCCAGGCTCCCTTGCCTGTACAACATAAATTAAGCTACTGAATTTAGGTATGACAGAGGATGCTGTTCCATCTTCTGTGCTGAAGGAAGTTTGAATTGCCAGATGCCAGTTGGGTGGTGCCCTCTCATTCTTTGCCTCAGGAACCAGAATGTGTTGGGATGGCCCTGGTCTCTGCTGAACAATGCTAATGGACTCTGGCTTCCTTGAATCTGCATGTGGCCTTTCAGAAAGCTCATTGTTCCATTAAACCAAATCTCTTCTTGCTGAAAAGTCATTTAAAGATCATTTAAACTTTATTCAATGTGCGATCAGAAATAGCTGGCTTAGCAGCTGTTCTATCATGAATAGTTTGGCATTCTCGACAAACCAGCAAAGCTGGGCAAGAGACAAACAGTTATTTTGGAGAGGATGGAAGAAAGATGCTTGAAAGAGGTTTCCCTTTCTATGCTGTCCCTGCTTATTGTTTTTCTTCTTCATTCTGAATCACAGGCTTTGCAGGGTTTAAAACCAATATGAAATCCCGTTAAGAACTGTCATCAAATAATGGGTTGAGTACACATCTTGCTAATAGTAATTTTATTTGTTGCAATTTATTAGTTACATTTATTTATTAGTTACATTTATATCCCATTTATATTCTTAAGGTGAGCCCAAGGCAATGTGCATGGCTCTCTTCCACCCCACTTTATCCTCACAGCAATCCTTTGAAGTAGGATAGACTGGGAGAGAGTCACAGGTCCTGGACAAGTTTCTGTTAGACTAGGGGGAGCAACCTGAGTGTATCTATATTTAGTAGATGCTACTTTGCATGTCTCTCCAAGAGTTTAGGTGAAGCATGTATTCATGCCATTTCTTGTTTGTTGGTCTTAGCCACACCCTTTCTCTTCTGCATCAGTTAGTTTGAAAGTAATCTGTTTGTTCGTTCTCTTATTTTTTAATCTGAATTTTTCACTCTCTCCTACATGTTACAGACACTCTCATCATGAGATGGTATGAAACCTTTAGTACTTGTAAATAAGCTTACTTCATATGCTTTTACAAAGAAAACCAAGGCTACTTTATTTCCCTGCTAGATCCTGTGGGGTGGGGAGGTTGTGGTGTGGGACTGCTTGTTGCTCACCTTCTCCTTGCAAATACTAATTACTGTTTTTTTTGTGTGTGTGTGTGTTACATTGCTTTCTCTCACATTCTGCAAGAGTTTCATGGCTAAGTGTGAATTTGAAATTGGTCTCTGTTTTAAACCACGTAAGCATTCATTGTGAAGGGGGGAAAAAAGCCCTGGATTACCTTCTAACACACCAATTAAAAATAATCCAAACTTAGAAACACAAATGTTATAGAACCCTATGATTTCATAGGATTATCTCCTTATTTGGGTGTTCATGTGTTAATGTGTGCATGTATAATCCTTCAGGAAGTCTTCAGGTAAAGTATATAATCCCTAGTGAATTCACTTCAGTTGATTATATGGGGGGAAATACCTTCAGTTCTCTGATATCTTTGAAAAAGAAGCTTAGTTCTTTTTCTTTCTTATGATTCCCCATGTTGCTGGATAAGAAAACAATTCAGAATGTTTTGAACTTATCTCTTTCAAGCCATCCATCTTATGCCTGAAAATGTCATGTGGGAATGATCAATCTGTTCCAGGAAAAAAACTTTTAAAACATATAAGAAAACTAAAGGTCTGGTGGGGAGAAGGTTCAGGACTAGCAGTATAATCATGAAAATGTACTCTCAGAAGGAAGTACTGTTCAGTTCTATGGGACTTTTCCCCAGGTGAGTATTTCAACTCTAGCTGCCAGATGGATGGCACAGATCACTTTCTGATAAGTAAGTTTGACTTCCACCAATCATCCTTTTGTAACATGACTGCAAATACAGCAGTGGAGGCAGATGAATGCACCATGGGCCTTGCTCTGAACTTTAAAGGAGCTGAATAGTTATGAACCTATTTTGTGGATAGAGTTAAGACTAAAACCTGCAGTGGTTACCTGCAAAGTGGAAGCCACCAGGTACCAATGAAATATAGCATAAAAGAGCTCAAAAGGTAATGATCCATCCAAGTATTCTGTAGACTCAAAAGTAAAATAAAAACTTCATTTGTTGAGGAAGGATGGATAATATATTTCTTAGAGAGCAAATTAGGGATAGGGAAAAGATCTAAGGGAATCAGGTAGAGAAATTCTGCATGGAAAATGTTGGAAACTCATTTCGTTGTCAAGAGTGTCAGCAGAAACTTTGCACATGTCTGGATCAATATGACAGCACACAACACCAAAGTACAAAAAATTCTAAGAAATGTGGGGACCTTTTCCTTTAATACAGTCGCACAGTCCATTGCTAACCCTCACAGAACAGGAAATTCCTGATAGACAGCTTTTGGAAAGGAGACAAAGAAACTCTCTGCCTTTCTAATCATCCTTACTGGTACAATTTCTTTTATATTATGCCAATGTGTTGTAGAGCTGGGCAAGTCAGTTTGCTGTCTGAAACAAAGAAAAATATCAAATACACTTTCCTTCTGCTCCTGCTCCTCCTCTCTATTTATTTATATGCCACCTTTTTTCCAGTCCAAGACTCGGCAGCTTACAAAAGTTTTAGAATATGCTGCTGGGAAAAAAAATTAATACCATACAAAAATTATCAAACAATTAAGCTATCAATAGAATTAAAAGCCCTGAAAAGCATGACCTTTAAAAAGAAAATCAATCAGTATACACAATATTGCACATTATGAAGGCCCTTTGGCTCTCAAAGACCTGCTGAAACAAAAAGGTTGTTACCTGCCTACAGAAGGACAGCTAGGATATTGCCCATCTAACCTCTCTAGGAAGGGTGGTCCAAGATCTGGGAGAAGCCACCAGGATGGCCCTCTCCCGTGGTCCCATGAGATGTACCTGTGAGATTGGTGGGGCAGAGAGAGGGGCCTCCCAGAAGATTTCAAGTCATGAGGAGACTGAGGCCTTCAAAGCCCCTGGACCTGAGTCATATAGGAACTGATAGGTCATAATCAGGAATTTGAATTGTGCCTGGGAAACAGACTTGCATCCACTGGAGCTGTTGCAACAAGGGAGTTGTGTGCTCCCCCATAATCAACCTCAGTTAACAATCACATATCAATGCCATGCAGACTGCTGGATGTATTTTACTTTAGCACTGCTTCTGGAACAATGCCTACCTCTGCATTTAGGAGCAGTCCACCTGAACCATGATGTCCTCCAGATATTATTTGATCCCTAGCATTCCTTCTCATTAACTGTGCCAACTAGGGTTTCTGGAACTTGCAGCTTAACAATATCTGGAGGGCAACATGACTCTCACTCTGATCCTATTAGCACAACACATAAAGTCTGGTTTAGGAGGTACTGGAGAGGTGGCAGGGCACAGACACACAGTTCTTTCTGCAACACCCAGAAGACTCTGGGGGATTGCATAGAAGCTACCCCACCACCTCCATATATACTGGCCATGGTAGCAGTAGGATTCTGGGAACTGTGCTAAAAAAAAGTGATCTTCTGAAGCTGTGTATGAGGTGGCTATTTCACTCTGTCAAATGATAAGGCCTGCCTTGGCTTGCTCTAAATAAGTGCCCCTCAAAGTGGTGGTCCACAGACTGGTGCCAGTTTGGAAGCTATTGGTTGCCAGTCTGTGGCAAGTTTCCAGGAAACTGTTATTGCAATAAAATGGTACTAGTACCTGGGGTGGGGGAGGGTAGAATCATAGAATTGCAGAGTTGGAAGAGACCACGAGGGCCATCCAGTCCAAGCCCCTGCCATGCAGGAAATCACGATCAAAGCATCCCCGACAGATGGCCATCCAGCCTCTGTTTAAAGACCTCCAAGGAAGGAGACCCCACCACGCTCCGAGGGAGTGCGTTCCACTGCTGAACAGCTCTTATTGTCAAAAAGTTCCTCCTAATGTTGAGGTGGAATCTCTGTTCCTGGAGCTTGCATCCATTGCTCCGTGTCCCAGTCTTTGGAGCAGCAGAAAACAAGCTTGCTCCATCCTCAACGTGACACCCCTTCAAATACTTAAACAGGGCTATCATATCGCCTCTTAACCGTCTTTTTTCCAGGCTAAACATACCCAGCTCCCTAAGTCTCTCCTCATAAGGCATGGTTTCCAGACCTTTCATCATTTTAGTTGCCCTTCTCTGGACACGCTCCAATTTGTCAATATCCTTTTTGAATTGTGGTGCCCAGAACTGAACACAGTATTCTAGGTGAGGTCTGACCAAGGCAGAACAGAGCGGCACTATTACTTCCCTTGATCTGGACACTATACTTCTATTGATGCAGCCCAAAATCGCATTGGCCTTTTAGCTAACGCATCACACTGTTGACTCATGTTCAACTTGTGGTCTACTAGGACTCCTAGATCCCTTTCGCACGTAGTCTCGTTCAGCCAGGTCTCTCCCATCCTATATTTATGCATTTCATTTTTCCGCCCTAAATGCAGTACCTTACATTTCTCCTTATTGAATTTCATTTTGTTAGCTTTGGCCCAGCTCTCCAGTTTATCCAGGTCATCTTGAATTTTGATCCTGTCCTCCAGGGTATTAGCTACTCCTCCTAATTTGGTGTCATCTGCAAATTTGGTAAGTATGCCCCTAATTCCCTCATCCAAGTCATTGATAAAGATTTTGAATAGCACTGGGCCCAGGACAGAACCCTGTGGCACCCCACTGGTCACATCTTTCCCAGATGAAGAGGTGCCATTGCTGAGCACCCTTTGGGTTCGGCCGGTCAACCAATTACAAATCCATTGAACTGTTAACTTGCCTAGCCCACATTTTACAAGCTTGTTTGCAAGAATGTCACGGGGAACCTTGTCAAAGGCCTTACTGAAATCAAGGTATGCAATGTCCACAGTGTTCCCTTCATCTACCAAGCTGGTAATTTTATCAAAAAAAGAGATCAGATTAGTCTGGCATGACTTGTTACTCTGAAACCCATGTTGACTTTTTGTGATTATGGCATTGCCTTCTAAATGTTCACAGACTCTCTGTTTAATGATCTGCTCTAGAATCTTCCCTGGTATTGATGTCAGACTAACAGGACGATAATTGTTGGGATCCTCTTTTTTCCCCTTTTTGAAGATGGGGACAACGTTTGCCCTCCTGTCTGCTGGGACTTCTCCAGTTCTCCAGGAGTTCTCAAAGATTATTGCCAATGGCTCTGAGATCACATTTGCCAGCTCTTTTAATACTCTTGGATGTAGTTCATCTGGTCCTGGAGATTTAAATTCATTTAGATTAAAAAGATATTCCTGTACTACCTCTTTGCTTATTCTGTGCTGGATTTTCCCTGTTGTGTCTTCTGTACCTTTATCCTCAGGTTGGTCCCCCTTTACCTTTTCTGAAAACACTGAGGCAAAGAAGGTGTTGAGTAATTCTGCCTTTTCTCTGTCCCCTGTTAGCATTTTGCCATCTTCTCCGCGTAGTGGCCCTACCATTTCCTTCTTCCTCCTTTTGCTGCGGACATACCCCCCAAAAACCCTTTTTATTGTTCTTAACCTCTCTAGCAAGCCTGAGCTCATTCTGTGCTTTAATTTTTCTGACTTTACTCCTACATGTGTTCGCTATCTGTTTGAATTCTTCTTTGGTGATTTCCCCCTTTTTCCATTTCTTATACATGTTACGTTTAAAACTTAGCTCTGTTGATATTTCTTTAGTCATCCATCCTGGTTTCTTGAGACACCTCCCATTTTTCTTCCTCAATGGTACTGTTTGAAATTGTGCCTTCAGTATCTCCCTTTTGAGAAAGTCCCATCCGTCTTGAGGTCTCTTCTCTTTTAGTATTCCTGACCATGGGATCACCCCTAGTATTTCCCTGAGTTTATTGAAATCAGCTCTCCTAAAGTCAAGAATGCGTGTCTGACTATGCCTGGCTTCTCCTTTCCATTGTATAACAAACTCCAGGAGAACATGATCACTCTCACCTAAGGACCCCACCACTTGCACCCCATTGACCAGGTCATCCCTGTTGGTTAGGATCAGATCTAAAATAGCTGACCCCCTTGTTGCCTCTTCCACCTTTTGGACCATGAAATTGTCTTCCAGGAAAGTCAGGAATTTGCTAGACCTTGAAGTTTTGGTTGAGTTAGATTGCCAACAAATATCAGGATAGTTGAAGTCACCCATCACTACTACATCTCTCCTTTCTGCGTGTGTGTTCATCTGTTCTAGAAAGGCATCATCCAATTCCTCCATCTGACTTGGGGGTCTGTAATAGAGTCCCACAATAACATCCGTGTTGTTTCCCTCCCCTTTAATTTTTATCCAGATGCTCTCCACCTGGCTTCCAGTATTGATGTTGTGGATCTCTTCACTGGTGTAAATATCCTTGACATATAATGCTGTTCCTCCTCCTTTCCTGTTTGGCCTGTTTCTCTTAAAAAGGTTATACCCCTCTATTCCTACATTCCAATCATGAGACTCGTCCCACCAGGTTTCAGTAATGCCTATTATATCATATTTGTTTTGTAGTGCTAGGAGTTCAAGTTCACCTTGCTTATTTCCCATGCTCTGTGCATTAGTGCAGAGACAGCTAAGACCATGTGTTCCCTTTACTTGCTTCCTGTGCAAGTTTTTTTGCCTCCCACTGTTGGGTCCTTGTGCTGTTTGCCTTGTTCCCTCTATGACAGCTTGACTATTTTCTCCAGCCCTTTTGCCTTCCAGAATACTGTCTCCCTCCCCCATTTGACTCAGTTTAAAGCCCTCCTGATCAAATTCTTGAAACTGTAGGCAAAAACGTTTCTGCCAACTGGTGTGAGATGCACCCCATCTCTTGCCAGAAGTCCCCCCTCATGGAAGCGCAGCCCATGATCCAAGAATCCAAATTGTTCTCGGCGACACCATCTACGGAGCCAGTTGTTTACATCGGCTATTTTCCTCTCTCTTCCTGGACCATGCCCTTCAACTGGCAGAAGAGATGAGATGACAACCTGTGCATCCATTTCTTTCAGAGCCTCATAATCTCTTCTGATCTTTGGAAAGCTGTGCCTTGCCGTGTCATTGGTTCCCACATGGACCAAAAGGAAGGGGTAATGATCCGTAGGCTTGACGAGTCTTGTCAGCCTCTCCGTCACATCACGGATCTTTGCCCCAGGGAGACAACACACCTTCCAAGACATCTTGTCAGGCCCACAAACCACTGCTTCTGTACCTCGCAGCAAGGAGGTACAGAACCCCTTGCTCCCACCACCACCAGACGCCTCCGTTAAATGCCAGTCTACCACATCAGAGAACCTGAGAAGCACTTTTACAAATGATTGATGTGACTCAGCAGAACCAATCCCAGGACCTTTATTTGAGGGAGAAACCACCAGGTATCTCAGTCCTGCAAGGAAGATCTATATGCAAAACTGTCTTCATCTGTACTTTTTATATGGATAGGCCTGCACGTTTTCACCCCAATCTTCATGTTTATCCAGATGCTATTGGAATAGTTGGATGTGACTTTTGATGTCTGGGTGAATGTGCATTCTTATCCAAACGTTATTTATAGTGGATCAACTGAGTGATGGCTGCAGTGCCTTGAGCAATGACACCCTGAAAGCCATAATTTTCTGCTTTCCATGAGAGGAAAGAAACATGTAAGTCTTTTTTCTGAAAGCTTTATTTTGTCATGAAAACACTTGAAATGTATAGTTGTGTGGTAGGGGAGGGAAAGAGGTGTCATTTGACTATTTGTTGCCAGAAGCTTTTTTTCCCCCCATTCCATCTCCTGTTATAAAATTAAGTTCCCCTTGCCAAAGAGGTGTTTACAACAAGAGTCACAAGTGCTCATGATAACTCTATATTACTGGTAGCTCTGCAAGCCTTTTGGGCTAAAATTCAGCAGAACTGAACATGATATTAATGGCAGTAAATCTTAGTCCATGGCAGGTTTTTGAAAGAATGTATAATATTCCTTTCCCTCACCCATGAAAAAACAATCAAGCACTGATCAAGGAGAACTGTGGAGCCAATTTTATTCCCTCCCCCACCCCCCCAAAAAAGTTTTGGGTTATGTTAATGATCACCTTTTTTTAAAAAGCCTATTGCAAATGCAATACAAAAGATGTCAGTTATTCAGTCTTCAGAGAAAAAGCTTTATGAGAAATGTAAATGACTTACCCTGAGTTTGATGGAGAAAGAATCTGACACTGGAAGGTGGTGACAGAGCTGTCAGAGGGGGTGTAGATCACAGATTGACAGCCAGAGTTGAAAAAATAATTTGGGGGGTTAAGCCAGAGGCAATTTTGCAACAACCATAAAAAGTACTGAGAAACACCTTTGCCAAAGAGATTCTGTCTTTCTAAGCTTTGGTTCATAAATACCATTTGCCAGGCATGACATCTCAATGGGCAGAACTCAAGGTTCTTTGACATCTTAAGACCACATTGGGAACATTACTTCAAAAACAACCCATGTAGGAGTTGTTACTGCATGTATAAAGTAGTCCAGCTGAAACACTGGATTATTGTTCAGCATTGCACTTGCAGGCCAGTCTCAGGCTGTTGCAGTGGTATAGTGAAAGCTGCTCAATCCACAAAGAACCCTCATGGCATATTGGCTGCAGTCTCAGGCTAGGACCAAACCAGAGGTGGTTTGTCATTGCCTTCCTCTAAATATGGCCTGCAGCACCTAGTATTCTCTCATGGTCTCCCTTCCAAGTACTAACCAGGCCCAATCTTCTTAGCTTTTGATACCATCACAAGCTTGCTTGGTGAAGACACAAGAGAGAGCCTTCTCAGTGGCTGCTCCCACCATCTGGAACTCCGTTCCATGGGAAACTAGACTGGCCCCCCTCCCTGCTTTCCTTTCACTGTCAGGCAAAGACATTTTTATTTAAGCAAGCTTTTCATGTATAATCTAGAAGCAGGGGGACTTTTTAATGGATGTTTTATTTATCATTTTAAACTTTGTTAAAATTATTTTAAAATGTTTTTATCTGTGATTTTAATTGTTTTAAAAGTTATTGTAATTGTTTTAATTGATGATTTTTCAAAGCTGTCTTGGGTCCCACTTTGAGAGAAAGGTGGCATATAAATACAATAAATAAATAAAATAAAAATAAATCTGGAGCATTCAGGATATTCCATCTATCTGTTTGTGGCAATTGCATGTAACATTTGAATGCACTGTACATGTGGGAAAGGGCAGTATATTCAGTAGCATATTCATCCCCTGATCATGCAACCACTTGAAGGTCTGTAGAATGCCTACATATTTATTTATCAGTTAAATTTATACCCCACTTTTATTTCAAAGATCTCAAGGTGCCATAAATGGCTTTCTTCTTCCTTACTTTGTCCTCACAACATTCTTATGAGGTAGGTCAGACTGAAAGAGAGGCACTCAGTGAATTTCATGACCATGTGGGGCATGAATCTGGATCTCACAAGTCAACAGGTCAGCACTCTAACCTCTAAACCACACTGACTCTCGGTATTCATAATAATCCTTTAAAAAGTAACTTGTGGTATTAGTGATTGCCTTACTTGCTACTTAAGTGTTTTTAAAACTTAAAATACAAATAATACAAGAATGACGTGAAACTTGAAAAGTTCCTGCCAAAATGCCTCCAAAAACATATAAGAGGTAATTTGAAAAGGTAAATAGAACTTGTCACTTAATACACCCACTTCCAGTCATTGCTGTGATTTTGAAAAGTAACTTTGTTATGTTCATGTTACTCTGAAAAGTAATTCATGACCTTTAACTATGTTATAGTTAACTTTAACTTCTGAACTCTAACAAACCAATGCCAGCTCAAATTCTCTGTAAGTTATTACGCACACTGGTTGGCCCTCTACACGGTGAGAAAATGCGGGGCAGAGGTTGTATGAGTTTGCACTGCTTTAAAAGCTGATAGTCCTGAGAACTAATGCATGGGGTGGCAACTCACATTTAGACAGCATGAGAAAATCTCCTACAAACATACTGATACATGCACTCTTCTTCCACATGAGGAGCAGAAAACCTGGCTGGGCAATTTCTCTCCATGCTAGCTGAACAGGTAGAAGGCAGAAAAACATTTCCATCTCAAGAATTAGAGTCAGATGGCATGGCCATGGCATGGGAAGGATTAAGGAGATTATCACACACTGAAAATATCCCAGGACAGGGACAAAAAGAGAGCGCTAAAAGGCTTACCTTTTAGACATCGTCGTCCCTGTCCTGAGATGTTCCTGTTCTGCTCCTGTTCCTCCCCTGCTTCCTCTTATTCGCAGGAAAATCTGTGAATAAGAAGCTCATTCCATTATCATAACAGAATGACAGACGAGTGAACAGGAGCCCCATTCTGCTCCCGGGATGATGAAATAACGTGACATCACCAGGAGATCTGTGCTGGAGACTTCTGGGTTCAATCAGGACAGCCAGGTAAGTTACACCCTCCCCTCCCCTCCCCTCCCCTCCCCATGTTACTTGGGCTTTTATTTTTCTGCTTTGGGGCTTTGTTTTATTTTTTGATGTTTTGATTTGTTTTTATTTTTAAATTTCCCACGTGATCATTCTCTCGTGAGAATGAGTGGGATTTGGCTTCACTGCAGCAAAAGCAGCTTTACGACAGCTGTCTTTACTGCAGTGAAGCTGAGGGGAGGGGGAGCCATTTCTATTCCAGAATAAGGTGGGTGTTTGAAAAGTTTTTTGTCATAGTGTTACAGGGACAGGAGTGGGGTGGGAGTGGGGTGGGTGGGAGGGGTAGTGGGACAGAGATAGTTTCCAGGGACCCGTGTGATAATCTCCTAAACGATAAGTCTCTGTGGTTTCCTTCTTGCATTGAATTATGAAGGTCCATGAGAATCACCTTTATTTCTTAGTATAATCTACCTTCAATGGCTGCTGTGAGGATAAAATGGGGGTAGGGTGGACCATATTTCATGTTATTTAGGATCCTTGGAGGAGGATCCTTGGTGATGCTGATGATGGCAATTATACTGTAGTGGCAAAAATAACAATAAGGCTAAACATGCTGTAATTGCTATCATGTATTGGTTTGAGTGTGGGACTAGGACACTGGAGACCAGGATTCAAATCCCCATTCAGCTATGGAAACCCACTGGGTGACCTTGGCCAAATCACATTCTCTCAGCCTTAGAGGAAGGCAAGGGCCCCTCTGAACAATTTCTGCCAAGAAAACCTCATAAATCAGAAATGACTTGAAGGCAAAATACAACACCAACATAGCAAAGCAATCCAGAAGGACTTTATCCTACTTTACTTTGTACTATGGTCAAGTTTGAATGCTTACTGAGTAGTAATTAAATTTCTGAAGTACCACCCCTCTCACATACCCCATGTACTGTGCAACACCAGGCAATCTATGGTTAGGTTTGTATTTATGTAAGTCTCACACAATATCTTACTGCCTTTTTTTGGAAGGAAGAATTATAATGGTGTCCTCCTAATTGGCTAGGGTGGGAGAAGAGAAATAGCTATAAGAACTAGGCTTATAGCTGAACACATGATGACAAGCAACTGAATCATGTGTTTCATAAGGGTTGTTTTAGGAGAAAGGCACAGTCCCTGAAGGTAAAACTGGCTGAGCTATCCACTCACCTGAGGGGAATGTTTAGATCGTGTTTCCCAGGGCTGATCCAAGGTGTCCTTCTTCCTGAGGCAAAGGACAATGGTCCCCATCACCACCAACTCCATGTGCCAAAGTGAACTGCACAGAGAGCTGGATTTTACTTCTGATGTTAAATTAGTTGAATTGAATTGCCCTCTACCAAGACTATTAGGACTGGCCATGTAGCACTTGCAGCTCTGTCCCTTAACAGTCATCCAACTGCCCCTGCTCTGTCCCCCCACCCTCAAATTGACTCACTCTGCCTCATGGTAGCAACAATTACAACTTCCCCATTGATTTCCTCACCATATGGTCATGCAGTGAAATGTAAGCACTTTTAAAAAAGAGATTCATTTTGAAAATTTACAGTTTACACAACTTGAAATTTTGGAAGGAAAATGTTTTCACAGGCTGTAAATGTTTCTTTTTTTAAAAAAAATCTAGCCTTTTTTTAAAAAAAGATGTTACAAGAAAGACTTTGGCCTCAAACAAATTCTAAAATATATTATATAATAAAACTATTCCTGGTAGGGAGTGTTCTAAGACAATAATTTAAAAAGCAAGAAGAACCAAGCCGGAAATGTAGTGTCTGGTTTATAATTCAAATATGATGTGTGGACATCTTTTTATTTCCCTCTCAAATGTAAATGCACTTGTCAGAGAGCACAAAGTAAATTTCTCAGTTCTTTGGGAAGGAGAATATCATGGGTGCCCTTGGAACATATTTCAAAATAGCATCTGGCAGAAGCAGGCACAGGATTCTAATGAAACCTCATCTTTGAAGGGAAATAAAACAGTTTGTTTTCATGGCTCCTTTTTTACCTAATGTTATCTTGAACAACATTCATCTCAGGAGGCTGTCATGAAGAAAGGCAAGCTAAAGATTGTGAAATGTTTTGTACATTTGAAATACTAAATAAAACAGTAACACCAGGGTTCTCAAAATATGAGGCAATGCCCCCAAAGAAAGCATAGACAGTTCTTAAAGAAAACATTGCTTTATGCTTCTGCATCTATGTTGACCAAATATAGGGTAGCTAAATTATTAACTATAATCGAGCCCATTGAGCATACTACACTTATGCTTTGTCAGCTGCATTGCCATCTAATTCCCTTCCAGGCCCAAATTAAGGTGCTAGCATTCAAGCTTTAAAACCCTAAACAGCTTGAGACCAGATTACATGTAAAATTACTGTCTCCCATAAGTACCTACCCAAGCCTAAAGTCTTCCTCAGAAGATCTACTCTTGATGTTCCTGCTGACTGAAGTGAAGGCAGTGACTACAAGAAAAAAGGCAGTTTCATTAGTGGCATCCCAGTTTTGGAAAAGCCTATCCAGAGAGGCTCACCTGAACATTTTCTGTTCATTGGCAACTTCATAGTTATATTTAATTCATGTAATCTGCCCCCCCCCCGCCCAGTTTTAAAATCTGTGGGATTGCTGTGACTACTGTTGTGTCATTATATCTTGAGTTCCTTTTGATTTTACATTTTTATGTTCACTTTTGTCTTTAAACTATTATTATACTTGTTTACTAGGAGCTGCCCAGACAAACTGTATAGTGTGAGGTGTCATACAAATGTTGTAAATAAATAAATTATCTGTTAGGTAAGTGTCAGGGCTCAAACCTGAGTTCCCTTCCCAGGAGCTCCAGGTTAGCCCTCTCTCTGTAGGGTTAGTCCTGAGTATCCTCACCCCAGGATCCTCCTACAAACCCCCAAAACCATCCAATCTGCCACCACCCACTGGGTTCAACTGGGGGGGCTTATTTCCCCCTTGGGACCCCCCCTTTTTCACGCACACTATGCAGTGGGAAGTTGTGCATAGTCTATATTAATCAGTGGCACTCCTTGCCACTATAGAATCAACTAACTCCCTCCTCCTAACCCCAGAGGAGGTTCACAGTAGCATAGTCAAGAGTAAGGCACGTGGTAAGCATCAGGATAGGAAGATAAATCTATTTACTCTGTTCAAGAGAAGTAGTCATGCAATCTCACATGAGGCAGGGTTCTCCCCTACCTCAGGCAGGTAGGCTTAAAGTGATAACAATACAGAGTATCAAGATGAAAGCATTACATTACTCAGGTTACATTCAGTTACTAATTTAGCTACATTCAACCAAAGTAAAGAAATTAAAAAGAATTCCTAACACAACTAAACAGGCCCTAATCTCTACTAAATACTTGCAGTTTGTTGCCTTGAGATCTTATCCAGGCAGCTGGGAACAAAAGCCAAAGATGGAATGGCTGTGCTCTACCAGCATAGCAGTCTTTGTTTTCTCACATCTCCCCAAATCTCACTCATCTCACTCACTGGTTTCAAACAAAAGCAATTAAATCCTCTCCAGATTTCCCGGGCTTAAAGCTGCAATTGGTCAGTCCAGTCACATGGTGTTATGGTAATGATGTCATCTCATTAGCTCTGTGAAGGTGGTGCTTGAGCCCCTTCCCATTAACCCTTTTCTTACCTGATACTATGCTGGCAAGACAATCTGTTTACAGACAAAGGGAGTTATAGTTCTCTAGCAGAATGATGGGAGTTGCACCTTGTGGCAACATGATGGAAATCCATCATGACAGTAAGAAAGGGTGAATGTTGTCAGGCAGGCCTAGCCTTCCCGTGAGGTAGGGTAAATCAATCATTTGCGTCAAATGGTGAAATTGAAGGAATGGCAAATTGTACTCTCCACTGCAGGGAGGGCACCCCACTGATGCCATCTCGCAGGAGTGAGGTGTCACAGCAGGTGTTTCAAAGAGCCCTGCTAGCCTCATTCTCCCAGTGTGGCAGAAACTGCAGCATGAAACTATTTGGTGGATTTCTCCAGTGCAGCCACAATTCCAGTGCTTTTTCTCTTAACCATTAAAGAGTCAGGCATTTAAACTTGGCTGGCCCTTAAGGCACCTGCCATGTGTTTCGGAATGAACCATTGGGTGAGTAGTGGCACTTAGGGGCAAAATGGGCAACAGGAACAATAGGGTATAGCAGCACAGGTCTTCCCACCTCAGGCAGCAGGGCCAGCTTGTGCCATCGCTGCTCTCAGAAGAAGCTGGAGCTGGAAGTGAGAACCCTCAATTTTGTGTGTAGCTGCCCCAGGCAGTCAGCTATAAAAGTACAGATTGGAGAATTTTCTCATATAAATAAGTGTTTCTTCAGCTTTGGTCAGGGGCCACCCACTCCAGCTAGCAATTGAATTCTCCTAGGAAGATCAGGGCCATAAGAGACTTCCTGTATGGATTGAGTGGACTGTCTTTGTGCCCATGGTGAGTCTTCAGCATTTCTTTCAGCCAACTTCAAGTTTTCAGCACAGTGTTTGGTTTCCTTTTGATAGTTGCTTATTGCCCTGTGAAAAGGGCTCCAAGTGTTAAACTGCCTTTTGCTAGTCAGACTATAGGCTCATGCTGATCAACATTATCCACTCAGACTGGAAGCAGTTTTCCAAATTCTTACACACAGGCTGCATGTGGTCTTACACCCTGCAAATCATTAATTTTCAAATAGGTTAAGGTCTAGAGAGCCTGGCTTTGCCATCATGTTGGCCTTAGGAGACAAAGGTGTTCCGTTTTCTTTCAGGTTCAAATGGGCCACAAGAAAGAGCTTTGTAAAGCAAATCTGAAAGGGACTCACAGCTTTTTTTTAATATATAAGTGTTGTGGTTTTTTTGGTTTTGTTTTTACAATACTGGCTGACATTTAATACAGTTCCAGGAGCCCCCATGGATACCAAAATCCATGGATGCTCAAGTGCCATTATATACAATGGCATAGTAAAATGGTGCCCCTTATATAAAATGGCAAAATCAAGGTTTCCTTCTTGGATTTTTTAAAAAAATATTCACAAGCTGTGGGTGGTGGAATCTGGATGCCAAATCCATGGATACAGAAGGCCAACTGTACAATGCAGTTAGTTATAGCACTGTGATTCCATGTTAACTGCTATGGAATCCTGGGGTTTGCAGTCTCTCTGTGTGTAGGTGCCTTCAAGTCATCTGCTGACCTATGGTGACCCCATGAATTCCATAGGGTTTTCTTAGGCAAGGAATACTCAGAGGGTTTTTCCCCCCAGTTCCTTCCTCTGAATTATAGTCTACAGCACCTGATATTTGTTGGTGGTTTCCTGTCCGAATACTAACCAGGGCTGATCCTGCTTAGCCTCCAAGAACCATTGGGAACTGCTGCCTTTAGGATATTTAGGCTTTCAGTTTTCAGTTTAGGCAAAAGTATTTAGCATTCTCAGTCAGAGAGCTCTAGTGCCTTAACAAACTACAAACCCCAAGATTCCACAGCATGTTGCCAATGGCAAACTAAAATCATAGTGCTATAACTACACAATGTGAAAGGGCATCAGATGTCTCTACCCACAGAACTTTCCTACATGTGATAGCATTTTAGAGACACCATATGACACAACTATTTATCCCTTATATATAATTTCTATATACATTATGGATTTGGGATGGGTGCCAGCCACCCCCATCCCACCCATCCCCATCCCCAAACCTCCTTAAAACCTGAAATGTTGTAGAAACTATATCTGTGTTTACATTTCAGGTGTCTGAATGATACAGCTTCTTTGAAAACTGGGAAGATAATGGGCAGGGTTGTCTGTAGCTTTGTCTATTAACACACTGAGAACCACAGAAATGAGGTTTCTTCCCCCACCCCTATCTGAATAAATCTGGAAGTCATCTGACAATGTCCCACAAACATTTTATTTTAATGTGCATTTCCTCTTTTAATTAACTTTTCCTCTATATGTGCTGCCTTGCTCACACTGTGAGATATATGGGAGGTAAATGAGTATAAAATGGTGGCTCTTTGTCTTTCCTGAAAAGGCAAATTGCTTCTTTCAGTGATATGTTTTTTTCTCTTGCTGGCCCAATATGCACAGAGAGCATAGTTTAGCTATCAGATCTCGTTGGACCTCCATAGTGATTTCCTCTCAATGTTAAGGATGCCTGCTTTTGAGGAGGATGGGGGGGGGGTTAAGGAGAAGAGATTGGTAGAACTGATTTTTGATCTCTCTTTTTTTGTTATCATTATGCTGATGATGGAAGAAGCGTTCATTGTCCTTCTGCATTTCATCAAGGTATTAATTATAGCATGAGGCTTCCAGACCAAGATCAGGAGAGAAGCTTTTCAATCACTGCCCCTGCATTTCAATTGAAGTTCTATGCTGTAAAACAAGGTGTAAATCAGTTTAAGAACATAGCTCTGCATTCAATGCTTGTTGGTTTATGACTCCCAAACGACCTTCATCTATCTTCCTTAGCTGTAGAGGTGTATAATTGAACTAAAGAAAAGCTTGAATAATGAGTATAAGAACAGCAGTTCCACTGAACTTGCTTAATAGTATAACAGCTTTGCTCTCCACCCCCCACCTTTGAAATGTAACAAAATACTCTAGCGGGTCCAATTCTTCAGAGTGACAGTTGCTGATACTTTATAACAAAACAAGGCAAACAACTCACTACATCTTCTCTTCTGGGTAAACTCCAAAGGGAGAGGGAAAACAATTACAGGAATGGTTCTCTTTTTAACATCTGTACATGGAACACCTCTCCCCCATACACAAACTGCAGAATACATTTTTAAAGCCACTAAGATCTATAATTATTATAAATATATCGATTGCTGTTATTAATTCTGCTCAGAGTAGGTATAACTGCATCTCCAAAGTGTGTTCTAAGATAGGTATATTACAGGAAATATTTAGTGACATTATTTGAATTCAGTGATACTACCTGAATATGGTAAGCAGGATTTTCCAACTCCTTGAACGCTTTCATCAGCGCTGTATACGCACAATCCTAAATATACACTGGACTGACTATGTGACGAATGTTGCTGTCCTTGAGCAAGCAGGGATCACCAGCATTGAGGCCATGATATTGAGAACACAACTGCGCTGGGCAGGGCATGTTTCTAGGATGGAGGACCATCACCTCCCCAAAATAGTACTCCACGATGAACTTGCCACGGGTCAGCATAAGAGGGGCGCTCCAAAAAAGCGATACAAGGACTACCTGAAACAACATCTCAGGCTCGGCCAAATTGATCACCAACAGTGGTCCGCATTGGCCTCACATCGGGAGGCATGGAGACGCACTATCCACAATGCTGCAGCTTTATTTGGGAACTCATGCCGAACATGTCTTGAAGAGAAACGACAACGCAGAAAGAATCACAACCCAGAAACATCACCCAAGGAGACCTTCTGCTGTGCTTTCTGCAACCGGACTTGTTTATCTCGGATTGGCCTTTTCAGTCATCAGCGCACTTGCAGAAAGCGTGGGATGAATCCTTCCTGAATCTTCATTTGTGAAGAAAAGCCAGAGAGAGAGGGGAATGGGCTATGTCTGTTTATTTTGTCTCCAGGCTAGAGGAAGGCATAGTGTTACCTGTGGCAATCTCTGTTTCTGCCCATGAACTGTTCTTCTAATAAAGTAATCAGTCTCTCCCTCCCTCTCTGGTACATTTAAAATGTTTATCTGGTGGCTGAGAACTTTTTTGAAATGAAGCATAGACCTCTAGCTGCCCACCATCTTCATTGCACAAAGACATTCTTAGGAAGTAAAGATGGTGGATGGCTGGAGGTCATAGCTTCACTTTGAGATGTTTCCAAATATCTGAGAAAAGCAAAAGAAGATAGATAGGCTGGATCTTCTTGCCACTGCCTATATATCACCCTCTCCCATTACATAACTAAGTGGACTGACACTTTACTCCTACTCCAATTGGACAGCATGTTCTGGAGCACCTAAAGTGAGCAGGAAGGCCACTCAGTCCTCTTACAACATGTTGCCACTCCTCATCCTCCCCAACACCTGCTCCCTGAGGCAGTGTCCTCACTCCTTCAAATGATAGGGCTGACCCAACTGCTTCCTTAGTGGTGTTTGAACATGCTGCAGAGAAACCAGAAGAGGTTTTACTGGCTGGCCTTAAGGTGACCTAACATTGTGGGAGGGAAAATGAAGTAGAGTGGACTGAGCTGGGGGGAGGAGTGACTTGCCATGTGAAAGGAAGAAGTGGGAAGGTAGGGGGCTAAGATGAGAAGGGCTGGGAAGAGCAACAGGAGGCATAGAGTGGCCTGGCCAGCAGGGCAACCCCATTGAGTTGGTGGAAGACAAGGTCTCTGTGTGGATTTTTTTTTTGGGGGGGTGTTTATGTATGTGTATGAGAGAGCACATGCACACACACTCCATTCATAATGTTTATATAAACTGGTGAGTGTGAGTGTATTAGGAAGTGTTCCTGAAAGAGAGAAAAAAAGAGTAACTGGGGTAAGTAGATCCTGTGTACCAAGTGTTCAGTGAGAGGGATGGGGATGGGGATGGTCCTGAAAGAGAGAACTATGAGTTTGAATAATTCATTATCAGTCCCCATTTCTTGACCGTATTCAGGATCTTTGTCAAATTACTTGTCCTTCAGCTTTAGCAGTTTGACTTCTCTCATTATTATTTTTTAAATTGGAACAGGAAACTGTGAATTGGAATGGTTGGCTTTGGGCTCAGACCTCACCTATGATTTTTCAGGATTGGAAGCAAGTGACTTGTCTTTTAGCCTTTCTGTGAAACTGGTGCTTTATAATGGCTGCACATGCCTCAGCAACAATTTTGTGAATGCCTCCCCAGAGCCTTTTTGTACAGTCACCCAGATATTTCTTCAAAAGTCCAAATGGGTCCATCAGCCCCCTCCAAAAACTTGGCTATCTTCATTCAAAGCAAACCAATCAGTTGGTCCAAAGGTGCTGCCAGATTTCCCCCTTTTATATTTGAAGTATTCTTACATCAACACATAAATATGTATGAAATTCATTCTGATATAATTACAAACATCTGATTGCTATTGGTCTTCCCGACCAAAGCAGATTTGCTGAATCAATGGGGTTTTCATAAGAGATGACAATTGATTCAACGGGCCTACTCTAGCTCGGACTCCCAATAGGATGCAGGCTTAAAGAAAGGTGACATCAATATACAGATAATGAGTATGTACAGAAACAAAAATAATTGTATATTGTTTTCTCTGATTACCCTGCCTCTGCTTCTTCTTCTGTTGTTTTCCTTGGTTGCGTGTTGTTCAAAGCAGCAATCTGTCCTTTTCTGGGATATGCCAAAAATGGAGCCCCAGACCTTCTTTATGAAAAGCATAGAATCTACCACCAGGCTCAGTCTTTCTTTCTTTCTTTCTTTCTTTCTTTCTTTCTTTCTTTCTTTTTCTTTTTTTGTATCCTTCAGCAGTTTAAAACATGTTACAGCCTTCCAGCTGTAGACATAGCTGGATTTTGGAACTTTTGCATGTATTTTTTTGGAAAATCTCCAAAGAGCCAGAAGATATGTTCTTGCTATTGCAAGGATACAACTCTAATTTTTGATGTTCCTGGTTTGGCATATACTGGAAATATGGGATGAATCTCTACCATCCCAAACACAAAGCAGTATGTAACATGGAGGAGCAAAATAACAGCACCACACATTGGCAAGGCTTTGCAGTCATCCACATCTGCTCTTCAGACAAGAAAAGGGTCATATGGACTCAGATTACCATACAAGTAGCTTTTGGATATACCAAATGAATGTATCTGAGCTCAGAAGAAAACATCAACATGTTACATCATACCAAGAACCTTTGAAGAACTCTTGCTCCTTGGTCAGAAGTAGCTCATTAGAAAGTTCTCCTATACAATAGCAATGGAGTTCTTCCAGTGAGTTTAATTTAGATGTGTATAAAATGACATATTAAATCCCCACCTGTTTCTGCACTTAACCTTATGACCAAGTGTGAATCTCTGGAGGTCTCCTATGCACACACCAAGAACTCCAGTTAATCTAGAATCTGCTGCCACCACCCATTGACTTCAATTTACCCTTCAATGTAACCCAATGGGAAGTTACAGAGTTCAACTTGTACTTTCCACACCGACTCTGCAGAGCTTCACCTCCCTCCCCCCACCCTGTGTCGAAGAGAGATAAGCAAGGCAGGTGAAGCTAGGGTGCTGAGAAAGGAGAGCTTTAAAGGAAGTTTATTCTAAGCAGACTACACAGCATAATAGAGATTACTCTTTCATGAACGGCACCTTCCTTTCAGGCACACTTAGGAGTTACAACATTACAGTTACGTCTTGTCATTCCAGCCAAGTTTATAAAATAAACATAAACCCTGACACAACTAAGCTAAATAATTCCCTAATCTATTCATGAAGATGGATGTTCATGAGGGTTGGGAGTCTAGGTCTTTCAGCCCATCCTCTACCAATCACACCCCTTAGCTGGGATGAGAGTCCCCCTAGCTCAGGTCTCTCTTTGTTCTTCTCTCTGGTAATATGCTCTTACCAGGAGAAATGGTACTTGGTGTTGTGGGAGATGTTTATAAATGAAATTCAAACAACCCACTCATACACATACCTACTTAGATCTAAATCCTATAAAATTCAGTTGATTTACTTCTATGTAAGTGGGTAGAGGGGTCACAATCTTAGTTAACATATCAATGACATTAAACTTTTTTTAAAAAACACCCTTTCATGGGAGGCTAGGCTGGCCCTCTCCCTGATTTCTTTTTGCTGGCAGGTAAATACTTTTATTTTCAGGCTGGCTTTTAAAGTATAAGCAGCAGGGCTTGTTTTTATCTGGTATGTTTTAAATTTTATATGTTTTAAACTGATTTTATAAATTTTAATTGCATATATTGTATTTTTAATCTGTTGTTTTATGGAAGCTGCCTTGGGTCCCATTTTGGGAGAAAGGCAGCATACAAATGAAATAAATAAACATTTGGATTGGGGTAGACAGTCTACAGTCCACATGATGTTAGATTCTAATTTCATTCAACCACAACCAGCACAGATAGTGGTCATAGATGATGGGAAGTGTAGTACAGCTACACTTGACAGGCTACAGATTCCCTACCAATGTTCAGATTGTGACGGGAAGGAAGGTGGGCCTCATGGTGACTTTAGAGCTCCCTGTTTCACCAGCAAGTTTAAAGTGTGTTAAAGGAAGCTTCAAAATACAGAGGAGCAAGAGTTACAGCTTCCCCTCCCACACTCCCTGACTGTAGCAAAAGAGGCTTGCATCTGAGATACAGAATGTGACTTCACCACACATCTTTTTAAAAAATAAAAATCTCATTATAGAGAAAGTAATAAAGGTTCTAACACTCCCCTATGGGGGCCTGAGCTCTAAGTAGGAACATGAAACCTGTCTGGGAGGAATAAGGCAAGAGTCCTCTGTGCCTCTTTTCAATTTCACACCTTCTCTACCTGCCTACACTGGTTAAAACACAAATGTGATGATCCCCTTGCATTTGCTCTGACATGCGGGTGATGCTTGCAGTGGCACAGTGCCGGCAAATTCTTCTCTGAAATCCACTATAGGTATACCTGGAGCATTTGCCAGGAAGTAATAGAGAAATCAACTTACAAGCTGTCACCTCCTTCAGACTAACTTTGGTTATCAGTTGCTATAGAGAAGGTGACAGCCCCCCACTATTTAATGTTCTAAAGGCCTTGTGCATATGTTTTTCTGTGGTTTTTTTCCCCATGAAACATCAGGAATAAATTCTTCCAGAACACAGCCTGGAAAAAAACCCACAGAAAACCTATGGATGCCGGCCGTGAAAGCCTTCGACTTCACCTTATGCATACATTAGACTTTGTACTTTTTTATCTGGTGTGAATTCTGGGTTACTTGTAGGATGATGTTAGGAACCCTCCTGCTTTTTATGTTTGAATAGCCGTTCTACATGGACCTCTGACTAAAGCTAGAAATAAAAAGCAGCCACAAGCTGCCCTTGGATAAATGTTGTAATAGACAGATATGTATTCACACACATTGTAAGTTTGTTATACATGCTTGAGATCAAATTCAGTTTTCTGACTATGTACTACCATAAATACAGCTCATCTAATATGAGTAGTGGTTAAGCTGAATTAAATGCAATAGGACCTGTGTTAGCCACAAGTAACTTGTGAGTCACAACTAATTTGCATTCAGCTATACCGTCCAGAACATACCTGAGCTTTTCTGATTTTAGCAGCTTTGCAGGGTCAGGCCTGGTTAGAACCTAAGCAGAACAAGGATCTTTCAGCAGAGATAGGAAAGAATCCTGTCTGAAACATTGGAGAGCCACTGTCATTGCCACTCACAGTTATCAATACTGGGATAAATGGACCAATGATCCAAAGGCAGCTTCCTATGTCCATGGATCAGGTATGGCAATATTGACAATGGCTTTATAGGCCACCATGTGTCATCTAACCAAGGCCAGAGTTGATAATACTGGGGTACAGAGACCGGTGGTCTGACACAATGTAAAGCAGCTTCCTAGGTTCCTAATGGGACTGACTGTCTTGAGCTGGATTAGGAGTACTGGGCAGGATTATCTTCCTGCAATCATTACTGGAGAGGCAGTGTTGCATAATGGTTTGAGGGCTGTTCTACAGCTCTGTTCAGATCCGCATTCAGCCATGGAAACCCACTGGGTGGCCTTGGACAAGTCATACTCTCTCAGCATCAGAAGAAGGCAAGGGCAAAGCCCCTCTGAACAAATCTTGCCAAGAAAACTCTGTGATACATTCACCTGAGGGTTGCCATATATCAGAAATGACTTGAAGACACCCAACAATAATAATCAGTGATGAAGCTCCCATTTCAAGTAGAGCAGGATTGCAATGCAAATTTGTCAGGTGTTTTATAGTGAACTTTGTTAATGAGAGCAAACATTTCAGTCTTAGAAGTATGTGCCACGTCTCCTCTGCCCTCCTTCTTGAAACATCTAGTTGAACATGGGATGTGACATCACTGAAGAGATGTACCATCACCCATTGGTCCATTATCTGAGGAAGGAGCAAGGCAATGTTCAACTGAGTGGCATCGCATCACTAGTGTTCCACTAGTTGAAAAAGACAATTGTTAAGGAAACTATAAATTGATCTGACTAACCTAGATCATTATTACCTGATCTCTAATCCTTCTTTTTGTGTCTATTCCTAGAAACAATGGTGACAACACAGTTCCAGGATTTCTTTGATAAAACTGCTTATTTGGTTCCTTTCCAATCTAGGCAGTTCATAAGTTCATAGAATATATGGATAGAAACAAGTCTTTGGTTGGCTTTGTTGCTGACTTACGCTGAGAACTAGATTGTGTAAATTAGTGCATTCCTGTTGTTTCTGCTGGATATCTCAGTGGCACTTGAGACAATTATGTTTATGATCAGGAAAATCTGGGATGCTTAGATTATATGAGAGTGCAGGGCACCTACAGTTGTTCTTGTCCTGTTTGGCTGAATGTCCTTAGAAGGTGGTGCTGGCACTATTACTCAGCTCCATTGCCATTAGCCGATCGAGTTCCTCAGCATGCTATTTTGTCCATTTGCTATTTAATCTGAGACTGGAACTCAGCCTGTTCTATATGGGTTGCACTTACTTTGAAGGATCAGATTTATAGCTTGGGGGGTACTTCTAGGCCCCATTTTGCTCCTTGAAGAACAGGCAGTTGCTATGGCCAGTTGCAGCTCTTCTTGGAGAAGACTAGTCTAGCCAGCAATCCATGCTTTGATCACTTCTTGTTTCAATTACGGAAGTGTGCTTGATTTTGGGCTCCCCTTGGACAGTGTTTAGAAAGAGCACCAGGTGCAATATAAGACATCCAAATGTTGTCTGGTATATGCTTTGTAGATAATGGGTCAGTGTAAGAGGGGCGCTCCTAAAAAGCGATACAAGGATTCCCTGAAACAACTTCTTAGGCTTGGCCAAATTGATCACTAACAATGGTCTGCCCTAGCCTCACATCAGGAGGCACGGAGACGCACTATCCACAATGCTGCAGCCTTATTTGAGAACTCATGCCGAACAAGTCTTGAAGAGAAACGACAACGCAGAAAGAATCGCAACCCGGAAACATCACCCAAGGAGACCTTCTGCTGTGCTTTCTGCAACCGGACTTGTTTATCTCGGATTGGCCTTTTTAGTTATCAGCGTGCTTGCAGAAAGCATGGGATGAGTCCTTCCTGAATATTCATTTGCGAAGAAAAGCCAGAGAGAGAGAGAGAGAGAGAGAGAGAGAGAGAGAGAGAGTACTGGCTTCTCATCTTATACACAGAAATGATGAATGGCTTATGCACTTTCACAATAAATCCCAACACTTTACAGAAGTTGATTCATCGTTAATTAAAACATTTGTAATTGGTTGTGTAAGAAGGTTAACCTGGCACATTATGATTATGTGTTCATTCTAAAAGTGTAGACAAAACTAATTTGAACAAGCAGCAATTGGAATAACAAATATGGGAAAGCCCTCTGCTAGTATACTTGACATAAATTCTGGGATCTGACTGTGATTTGGGTAAGATTTGGCTGCTAAACCTAGTTCATGCTATTAAAAATGGCTAGGTTCATTCACAGAGTCACTGGGGCTGGTTCCATGCCAGGGAAAAGTTTGCAAGATTCCAGATTACCGTTCTTTCACATTAGGAGCACATAAATCACACGAATTCTGGCATATTCGGAAGATGCAGCCACTTTCAGTTCACACAGGCAAAGGTGGGGGGGGGATTGCCTCCAGATGATTAAAGCCAGGCAGGAGGTGGGGAGGGAGCAAGGAGGGGGTCATGGAGACCATAAATAATGAAAGGGAAGAAAAGCACAAACAAACAAAAGAGTGAAAGAGCGATCTGTCAACTTCCCATCTTCCCCTGCCCCAAAAGGCTTCTATAAAGAAAGGAGTGAATGAAAGCACAAACAAACAAAAGTATGGTGAAGCGTTCTCCGTCCCTTCCCTTCCCTTCCCTTCACGCACACACACACAAACACACAGCACACAAGCAGGGGCTAGCCCCATTCCTGAACCTCTTCCCTGCCTCCGAAGCCTTGAATAAAGGCAAGTGAAGGGAAGGACAAACAAACAAAAGGACAAACATGTGATTGGCTGTTTCCCCGCACACACGAATGCACACACATACACACGCACACACCAGCGAAGCAGGGGCTAGTCCTGATCGTCTTCCCAACCCCCAAAGCCTTCCTTTGAAACAGACAGGAAGGGCTCAGAGCAGCTTTTCCAAAGTGGGCTGCAAGCAGAAGAAGGGTGAATTTCTTCTCTCCAACCCCTCAGTCTATTAGGATAAAGCACAATGGTCACTCCAACCAATCAGGATTCAGCTCTGCTCACAGTAATTCGAAAAGGTAGATGCCAGTTTACACGATGGTTAGTTCCCATGAGCAATTATGCACATTTTCGCGAACGTAATCAAAAAAGTCTGCAAAACTAGCGAAAGCTGATACTGCGCGACTTATGGGGTTTTTGCACCCCCTCCTTCTGAAAAGGATGCTGTTGCTTCGAAATGTGTGGGAACTATCAGGCTTCTTGTCACATTCTTTGAGGATTTATTTTGCCATGTAAATGACCCCACTGTTTCATAAAGTCAGGACACGTTCTTCCTAACAGCAAAACCAAACCAAATCCTATCTTAGGTTGCAACCTTGTACTGATTCCTAGTCCATTTAAAATGCCCTGGCCTAGGATTGTACACATAATGATTCACTCCTGGGGGCTAATAGAATCGGATTAGTTTCAGATGGCTTTGAAGAAGAGGATTGCTGAACCAATCCATGACTTTACTGACAGCCTGATCCATAGCCATCAATACAAGGACTCCACAGTGGGCCATTTCAATCAGTACAAATAAGTTAGTCTAAGAGAAGGGTTGGAGAGGGGAGAAGAGACTAGATCTTCAGAGGATGAAGAAACAATTTCTTACATCTAGTTGTAGTAAATTGTGAATGGTTTTGTTTTTGAGAGGCTCATGAGACCACAGCCCAATCCTGTGTGTGTGGTATTTACAGTGAAATAAATCACATTGAAATTTACTGGGTTGGAAAGAATACACAAAAATATTTGAAAAAAGACCACAAACTATGCTTCTCAAGTGTCAGCAAACCCTGACGAGGAGAATCCTAGATGAGTGAGAAGCTTCATATTCTGTAGCAAAAATTTGTGTGGCTTTTTGTGTGTGCAGAAAATGACATTTTCAGCACAGAAAACATTTTTGCACTGGAAATAACATTTCTACACAGAAAATGCGGTCTGTGCACAGAAACCATATTTTCTGCATAGTGAATACCATTTTCTGCATGAAAAGGTGCATTTTTTTTCCATAGAATACATGTCAAAATACAAATAGTCAAGTTTTGCAGGTTTTGATGACCTGGCGATGCAGTGGTTAAATGTGGGTACTGCAGCCACAGCGTTATGAGTTCAATCCTACAAGGCTCCAAGGTTGACTCAGCCTTCCATCTTTCCATAGGTTGGTAAAATGAGTACCCGGCTTGTTAGGAGCAATTAGCTAACACACTGTAAATGGCTTAGGGAGTGCTTTGCACTGATAAGCGGTATAGAAATACACATGTGATTGCTATTGCTATTCTTGCGGAGAAGAGAAAAATAGTAAAATTATTTGTTGTCACTTACAAGAATGACATTTAGAAAGATTTCCAAATATTTGCTTTTCTACATTGAATTAAATAGGATTTATTCCCATGTAATTTTGTACAGAACTTTCCTCTTGCTGACATGCCAATAAATAGACTTTGCTGGGTGAGTAATTCCACCATTGTGTCATGTACATTGTGTTCAGTGATACCACATAGATAACCAGTGGCATAGTAGAACCAATGCTCACAGGGCTAAGCCCTGGGATGTTTTGATTAGAATCATAGAATCATAGAATCATAGAATTGCAGAGTTGGAAGAGACCACGAGGGCCATCCAGTCCAACCCCCCTGCCACGCAGGAAATCTTGATCAAAGCATCCCCGACAGATGGCCATCCAGCCTCTGTTTAAAGACCTCCAAGGAAGGAGACCCCACCACGCTCCGGGGGAGTGTGTTCCACTGCCGAACAGCTCTTACTGTCAAAAAGTTCCTCCTAATGTTGAGATGGAATCTCTGTTCCTGGAGCTTGCACCCATTGCTCCGTGTTCCAGTCTCTGGAGCAACAGAAAACAAGATTGCTCCATCCTCAATGTGACATCCCTTCAAATACTTAAACAGGGCTATCATATCGCCTCTTAACCGTCTTTTTCCAGGCTAAACATACCCAGCTCCCTAAGTCTCTCCTCATAAGGCATCGTTTCCAGACCTTTCACCATTTTAGTTGCCCTTCTCTGGACACGCTCCAATTTGTCAATATCCTTTCTGAATTGTGGTGCCCAGAACTGGACACAGTATTCTAAGTGAGGTCTGACCAAGGCAGAATAGAGTGGCACTATTACTTCCCTTGATCTAGACACTATACTTCTATTGATACAGCCCAAAATCGCATTGGCCTTTTTAGCTGCCGCATCACACTGTTGGCTCATGTTCAACTTGTGGTCTACTATGACTCCTAGATCCCTTTCGCACGTAGTCTCATTCAGCCAGGTCTCTCCCATCCTATATTTATGCATTTCATTTTTCCGCCCTAAATGCAGTACTTTACATTTCTCCGTATTGAATTTCATTTTGTTAGCTTTGGCCCAGCTCTCCAGTCTATCCAGGTCATTCTGAATTTTGATCCTGTCCTCTAGGGTATTAGGTACTCCTCCCAATTTGGTGTCATCTGCAAATTTGATAAGTATGCCCCTAATTTCCTCATCTAAGTCATTGATGAAGATGTTGAATAGCACTGGGCCCAGGACAGAACCCTGTGGCACCCCACTGGTCACATCTTTCCAAGACGAAGAGGAGCCACTGCTGAGCACCCTTTGGGTTCGGCCGGTCAACCAATTACAAATCCATTGAACAGTGAACTTGTCTAGCCCACATTCTACAAGCTTGTTTGCAAGAATGTCATGGGGAACCTTGTCAAAGGCCTTACTGAAATCAAGGTATGCGATGTCCACAGCATTCCCTTCATCTACCAAGCTGGTAACTTTATCAAAAAAAGAGATCAGATTAGTCTGGCATGACTTGTTTCTCTGAAACCCATGTTGACTTTTTGTGATTATGGCATTGCCTTCTAAATGTTCACAGACTCTCTGTTTAATGATCTGTTCTAGAATCTTCCCTGGTATTGATGTCAGACTAACTGGACGATAATTGTTGGGATCCTCTTTTTTCCCCTTTTTGAAGATGGGAACAACGTTTGCCCTCCTCCAGTCTTCTGGGACTTCTCCTGTTCTCCAGGAGTTCTCAAATATTATTGCTACAATTTAGTGGGGACTATGATATTATCTGCCATCCACCACACAATAAACTCCCCTGTTTCCTTTGAGTTTAACCACAATCCCCAAAGTAGCTGGAGCGAAAGTAGATTTTCACCAGAAATTGTAGCAATAGGCCATTGTTGTAAGCTATCATTGTTGTAATCTGAAGTATTTTAGGGTGACTTGATCTTGTATTGGGAAGAATCATTAGTTTTACAAAAGACCGCACTTGGTAGCAAGAGCTAGAAATTTCTTTTTCATATGGATCAACCTACTCATCAGCATTTCTTCATTCTACAAGTATAATTATAGGGACTATCATGATAAAGCTCTGCACTTTCTGCCACTACACCACTGCTGATAACTCTTAATATGGAAAGGTAAAATTTTTGTAGTTCTACTTTGTAGATTTGAAGCTGCATGTACACTGTCTACATTTTTATAAAGCATACTATCTATGGACTTTATCAGACTAGTGGTTAAAAACACTGTAATTCCACTATTGAGGAAAGCAGAAACATAGTGGCATTATTAAACTTATTATCACACGCCACTGTAATCATGTGATACTACTGCCATGGAATTATTGCATGACCACCACTAGCAGTTTAAGAATGGGGTTTTACTTCCATGATTTCGTATGGGTGAGATTTCAGCAGTTCTCACAAGAAGACACGAGCGGGCTTAAAAACTCCAAAGAACCCTGAATTTACAAAGTAAACGAACACACAAACACTTAAACAAACCTAAAAACATGCAACCAAAATGGGACACTTCATAAAAAGAGCATCCTGTGGATAGTTTTCATGTTCTCACCCAGAAATTTTCTCACTGGGAATGGGGAGGGGGGAAAGAGGACCACCCATTCACACTGTAATCTCGCTATTACAGCAGGACATGGTTTTGCATGCTCTTCAATACCGTGAAAAAGGATTATTGAGAACTATTGACAGCTTGTCCTATCAATGAAAATTGATGTCTTATTTATAGCTGGAGCACAGATTGACCATGTGAGGATGACAACATTGTTTCATAGTGGGACACATTCACTCTACCATTATGTTGTAATCATGTGATTTTTGCAATGTCTGATAAAGTCCTACATCTTAATTTATGAAGAGATTAATAAAGTGTAGAGAGAAGTCTACTTTTTAGCCATACCTTTTAGATTTAGTATTATTAAGGCAAAGTATAATTTCAGCATTACTAGATTCTCAATGGTGGCATGAGCCCTCTTAGAATTCATGGCAGGGGTGTAGCTACCAGGTGTGTGTGTACAAAATGAGAGTATTGCCCCCAAGAAAAATTCTGCGCCCCCCATTATATATTCCTTCAGTCTCCACATTTTTAGCACTGTAGTAATTTATAACTTCAGTTGAGCATTTAGAAATACTCTTTAGGCATCCAAAGTAATGGAGCAGGGAAAGTTACTAAAGGAATGCAAACACAGCAAATGTAAGAGTTCTAGGCATCAATGGTTATCAGTATCTCACTGTCTGCAATGCTAGAAATTTGGGGACTGAAGGCATAATTGATTTGGGGGGACAAAGTTCTTAGTTGGGGGGCAGAGCCCTTACCCCTCCCATAGCTATACCCCTGGGCATTAGGATGGCCAGGTGCAAAAGAGGACAGGGCTCCTGCAGAGAAAAGACAGAGTGCTATGGATGGCATAGAGAAAATGGGGTTATACATATGCAAGCACAGTGGATGTGTAGGTAGGAAGGAGGTTGAGTTGGGTAGAAAGCCCTGCTGTGGAGTGCAGTAAGAAAGTGGCTCAATCAAGGGATGTGTAGAGTGGGGAAAAGAGTGAAGGTTAACGGAACAGGATTCTAGAGGGAACTGTGGTGGGACAAAAGGAAAGTGTATAGCACAAAACAGACTTTAGTGGTAGGGATATAAGGGTGGGAGAGATAATGTGGGTAGTACTGAGAGAGGAAAGTGCTCTGTGGGGTGCAAAGTAGAGAGAAAAAGATTGTTGTGGAGCATGGAAACATGAGAAAGGGATAACAAAGGCATTTAATCACTTTTAATGCCAAATGGCAAAGAATGATTAAAAAGTGTTTTCTTTTTTTTAAAAAAATTATACATTTCCATAGTTAAGAAAGTGCTGTGGGCTTTTTATAGTCATATTATAAAAGTAGCCCTTTGATCGATCTGTGTTGAACATTCCTCTGGAGACACTGAACAGGTACACCTGATAACAGACTAGCACTGCCTTCTCCAGCCTGAGGCCCTCCAAAAGTTTTGGACTACATCTCCCAAGAACTCCAGACCCCAATAGTTAGGAAGGTGCCGTTTACACGATGAAAAAGTAGTGGGAGGAATTTGTGTCGAGCACTGGCTGTTTACACGTACATCATGTTGGGCATGGGATTTTGGGAAGGGGTGCCACCTTTTATCACGCAACCTGCGGGACTTTCAGTCCTGTGGTTTGTCCGTTTTTTTAAAAAAGTCACGGGAGGATTCAGAAAATCGTACGTCTAAACACCCGGGGCAAGATATCTCAATACTTGGTGATGACCAGAAATATGTGTGACCAGGGGTGGGCTCAGAAAGGAGAGGAGGGGTCAGTCACCTGTTCAATAGATTCAGCCTCACCAGATGAAAACAAAGGCTTCCATTCCAGCTGCAGGTAGGTTTGTGTATGTCTGCATTAAATCACCCTGTTCAATGGATTTCTACACTGAGAACCCTTCTATTTTAACCCACCCACCCCTTGCATGCTTGGTTTAAATTTCAAAGAGAGAGTAAATTGTAAAGAGATCACAGATGATCGCCCATTAATGCCCCCACCTGCATCCACTCCATTTGTTTAAAGGCACAGTAAAAAATGCCATCGTCTGAGCAGATGATCGCACATTCACACACACACACCCTCCTGCATCCTCATTTTCAATGGGATTGAAATGGTGTTCTTTCAATTTGGAAGGACAGCAAAGGGTGTAGCCACTGATCACTCCTTCCTTCCTCACTTTCAATGGGTTTTAAATGATGTTCTTTCAATTCGGAAGGACAGCAAATGGCATAGCCTCACTCCTTCCTTCCTCACTTTCAATGGGTTTTAAATGGTGTTCTTTCAATTCGGAAGGACAGCAAAGGGTATAGCCACTGATCGCTCCTTCCTCCCCATGTTAGGTAGCTCATTCCTCCCCTCATCCTCTCATTGCTTCATCCCCAATGCAACACTCAATCATCCCCTCATCTCCAATGCAGAAGCTTTAACAACCATTTGAGCCAGCCAATAGTATCGCTCGTGGTGCGAAACTCTAAAGGAAGTATGTCACTGCGGTTGTGAAAAAACGAGTAATCGCATCCTTGATTGACAGCTAAAAAAATAATAATCCTGGGACCGTAAACTCGTGTAAACAAACAAACAAACAAAAAAAAAACTGGGGTAGTATACAGTGGGAGAAGGTACATATTATGGGACATGATGCCATGTAAACAATGATCCCGGGATCTCCCAGGATACCCAGTTCAGAGACAAAAATCGTGTAAACAGGGAGGGACAAATACAGGATCAAGAAGTCCTGAGACGCCCCGTGACAAAAACTACTGTCTAACTGGCACCGAAGATTGAGAACTGTAGCCCCAACCCATTGTGAGGGGAAGGCTGGACTTGTAACAAGTAAAAGTCTTTCATACAAACCATGAATTCTATTTGGTCTTCCAGAATTGATTCATGTATCCATTCATTAGCTAACTTCTCATGTGTTTTTAAAATGCAGGTCACACCAGTCTGCACTGCTGTATGAAGTGCTTATGTATTTTGGAGCACACAATGGCCTCAATAAATCCAAACCTGAAGCCTGTCCAACTGAGAAGCCAACATGCTGTGTAGCAGCATCTATCATCAAGCTGTTCTCCTGTGCCGGTCTTTCACCAGGCTAATTAACCACAGGTGTACATGAAAGTAGTAATTAAAACGATGCATCATCTTCTTCCATCTGATAATAATATAGATTTTTGGCTGATATAAACAAGAGGGTTTGGGAGTATTCAGAACAAGTATTGCAACAGAAACAGAAAGCAATAAACCTATCAGCTAGTCAATTATAAAGCTCGTCTATCATCCTTACAAAGAATACAGTGCTCTATCTACAATACAACTTCATTGATAGCACTTCTAGTGGGGCATATTTCTACATTGTAAACTATCTTGATGACATTATTACAACTTAGTCACCAACTGGTTGGATTTCTACATGTTGGGTAATGTTAATGTTATTATTGGGCTGTGATTTCTGTGAATGGCCTTGGATAAAATCACTGCCTTTCAGTTTTGCATTGTGTCAGTTAAATGGGGAAATTGTTCTTTTCACGGTTTGATGTGATGGTCACATGCATAGATCTTTTTGTAATTAAGAACTTGAATTTGGAAGTGAGGGGTTATATTGAAGTGTTACAGGGAATAAATCACTGAAAGCTACCAAGGCCTTTAAAGATTGATTGGCCATGTAGGAGCTCTTTTCTTCTATAAGCAGTTCTTCCCCAACCGGAATAAAGTTTAAATGATCCTCTTATATGAGTGAGGACTGATTTTGTGGATCTTTCCCACAGAAATGACACTACTGGAATGCCAAATGGGGTTGAGACTAGAAATGGATGACTAGAATTTACCCAAGTTTTCAAAAATAGATTTTTTTGGAGAAAAATGGATTTGGAAAAAATCATTGAATAAATGTGCCCATCCCTGATAGGATGGAGGATGAAAAGAAATAGTGTATCAACCATACAGTCATGAAATTGTTGGATTTTGGAAATATTATATTGAAATTCTGGTACATCGTTGCCACTTAAAAAAAAATAATTTGTTGGTGTTGCTTGTTACCTGACAGCTTCAAAAGTAATTGGTTCTTTAATTGTTATAACAGGCTACTCAGCCACTACTTTTCATTTTCTTACAAAAATAATTAAAATAGAAAAAACAAAACAAACCTGTCCTTATGACCCTCAACAACAATTTGAAGTAATGCGTAAATATCACTCGTTACTCAAGTAATTGTTAACAATTGATAGTCCCAACTATAATAGAGCCATTAAAGCAATTTATGTACAGTAAGCAATCCATGTACAGTAAGTCAACACTTATGTAAATCCCAGTGATTCAATGAATCTACTCCAGTTGGGATTGGGAGGTGGATTTAGGCTATTGGCATTAAATTGATAAAGAATAACATAACATCATCCCTTTCCCCTCTTGGGCACCCTCATTGATGAGCCACATCACAAACAAACAAGTGACCAAAACAACCCTTATCTTCAGAAAATACTCCTCATCACTCCTCCCTGTCCTACAATGCTAAGGTTGTCATAAACCCATCAATTTCTATCTCTCAGCCATTAAAAGCAATCAGCTGAGTTTTGGTTTCCTTTGTTTATACAGTAGGAAACCCATCTAAGCTTTGTTCTTAGCCTAAATACCCCTTCAGGGCACAAAATACAGTATCAATATTAGTACCCTGACAATAGTAAAGTGTGCCACTGTGAATGACACCTGGACACTCTTTCTGTCAGTGCGTTCCTAGATCAGATTTCAGTGCCAACCTCACACTTTTGTCTGAGCACTTCGCTCCTCTGTTCATACTGGGAACTATTGCCCTATCTCCCTAATCTATTCCTCTATCCAACTTTTCTGCCTTAAACTCTTCACTAGGTCACGTGTTTCTTGTGAGCATGTGTTGAGTGTGTGAATGTTTTCTGTGTTATTTTCCAATAAAAAACATTTATTTTACCTTAACTGGAGTTCTCTGCATTTAGTACTGGTATACATAGGGGAAAACACTGATATAGCGGTGCACAAGATCCTGAAAGTTACCCAACCTCATGCAGCCATCCATTTGAGCTAATGATTCCCCCAATTAATAACTGAGATTTGACATCACAAGTGGGCCCCCCATGGACCTCCCCCACCTCTTTGGGTAACATGAGTGCAGCCCTATTTAAGACCCACTTGATCAACCTCCCCCTTATGGTTAGATTATTTAAAATGCTCACTCTATTGAAGTCTGTCCAACTTTAGTGGTTGCTGGTAACTTTCATGTCAGTGGGCCAGTGACCCCATTCCAATTTTTAGTCAGAACTTTAAAGGAGCTATCCGATGTGCTGAAACTATTTGGGGATAGGTTTCAACACCTTGGGTAAAATTTGGATTAAAATCTGCAGCAGGTTCACCACCACAGTGGCATGGAAGCCACCCACTGCCCCTGAAAGCAGGGCTTGACAAATGTCAGTATGGTGGCCATAGAAAGGGGGGGAAGAGAATTTATATTATCCAAAAAAGGACAAAAGAGGACACCAATTTGCATAGAATTGCATCTGTTATGTTATATACAGAAATTGTTTTTTATAATTTAAAAATAAATACTTTTTACCTCACCTACAGGGGAGGACTATGACCTGACCAAGTAGCCTGTCTGCTTCCTGAGTCAGCTCTCCAGGTAATAACTGTAGATGGGCAAAAGCAGGTCTCTGATCTCCCTTCCTTACAGTTCTTTATCCTTAAATCAGAAAATCAGCCACCATGCCTGTTTTGGGGGGAAAGATGGGGTATAAATAAAGTTAATTATAATAACAATCTGATGGAACAATTATCCCAAAATATGTTGCATTCAGATGTTCTTTGTGCACAACTAAACAATTATCCAAACTGATTACATTATTCATTCTGTTACCCTGGAGTAGTTGGTTTTAGTTTATGATTATTGAATCTCAAATTCTCCACCCAAGTCTTTCCAGGAATTTTGGTTCTTTCAAATGGAAATACCTCACTTCAAATGGCACACTTAATTATTGAAAGGAGAGAGAAATGATTTTACATAATGTAGGTGAAAGACAGTCCCACAGCTCCATTTTTCTTTCTAATTATGTGAGAATTGGAAATGAGCAGAACATAAGTGCAGGCAGAATAGATCCCTAATTGTTCTAATTGAGTATTAAATGGAAATGGGGCAGAAACAGTACTGAATCAGCATTTACAATGTTCTTTTCCCTTTTGCTTATTATCAGACATCATCATCGATGTACCAAAGTATTATTTCCAAAAAGACTAGTCAAATCCATTGGGAAAAATAGCAGAATAATACCCAGCAAAAAGGTCATTCTCCCTCTAATGCAAGGGTGGGCAAAGTGCCCTCCCAGGCTGTTTTTGTGACCCTCATCTCCTCCAGATCCCCAAATCACCCTCTTTCTGGCCAAAAGAAGACAGAAGGGTGATTGCCTCTCCAGCAAGCCTCCAGAAATGGCAATCATTTTAAAAACAGATAGCAGGTCTCTCCTGCACATACAAGTGTGCACACACACACACCAACCAACCATAATCAGAACCATAAGCCAGCATCTGAATTGTGAGGTTTGTAGTCCAAGGCATCTGGAAACTGCCAGACTGGGTAAGTCAACTAAAAAGAGTCAATTTGAAGCAACAAACAAATAACTAATTGTGCCACTATCAGGGACTGGTATCAACAGGATCAATATATCATCTTCTCATAGGGTTTTCTTTTTAAAAAAACTTAACTTGTAACATCACATAGAATCATAGAATTGGAAGAGACCACAAGGGCCATCCAGTCCATCCCCCTGCCATGCAGTAACACACAATCAAAGCACGCCCGATAGATGGCCACCAATCCTCTGTTTAAAAACCTCCAAAGATGCATACTCCACCACACTCCGAGATAGTGCATTCCACTGCCAAACAGCTCTTACCATCAGGAAATTCTTCCTGATGTTTAGATGGAATCTCCTTTCCTGTAGTTTGAACCCATTGCTCCATGTCCTAGTCTCTTAACCTTCTATTCTCCAGGCTAAAGATACCCAGCTCCCTAAGCCACTCCTCATAGGACTTGGTTTCCAGACCTTTCACCATTTTGGTCACCCTCCTCTGGACACATTCCAGCTTGCCAATATCCTTCTTGAATTGTGGTGCCCAGAACTGGACAGAGTATTTCAGGTGTGGTCTGACCAAAGCAGAACAGAGTGGTACGATTACTTATCTAGTCACTGTACTCCTATTGATGCAACCTAGAATCGCATTGGTTTTTCTGGCTGCCACGGGACACTGCTGACTCATGTTCAGCTTGTGGTCTACTAAGGCTCCTAGATCCCTTTTGCATGCACTGCTATCAAGCCAGGTGTCACCCATCTTATATCTATGCATTCCACTTTTTGTGTCTAAATGTAGTATACTCTGCATTTCTCCTGCTGAAATTAATTTTGTTAGTTTTGGCCCAGCTTTCTAATCTGTTAAGGTCATTTTGAATTCTGTACCTTCCCTCTGGGGTATTAGGTACCTCTTTTGTAATTTGGTGTCATCTGCAGAATTGATAAACATGTCCTCTATTCTCCCATTCAAGTAATTGATAAACATGTTGAATAGCACTGGTCCTAGGACAGAACCTTGTGGCACAGTGGATACAATAATTAAGTCAATGCATTAAATTTTTCCACACTAATGATAACATAAACTGAAATGTGGTTTTGGGCTCTCTAACTAAAATAATAAAGAAGTAGTGGTTTTGTACTAATTTTCCAAGCTCTGGGCTGAAGTTATCCCATTAATTTGCCCTGAACTACTGTTTCTTTTCTCTGTTCATGAGAAAGGTGAAACAGGTTAAAGCACATGTTATCTTAGAGCTCACTCAAGCAGGAAATGGTCATTCAAACTAGCTTCCAAGATGTCAGCATCTTCATTTAGCAGGGCTTTGAATAAATGAATATACTCACTCTACAATACCGTACATATCTGACACAATTAGTTTCTGCTGAAATACCACAGGTACAGGGATCTAGAGAGGCACAGAACTTGCCATGGGCTTATGTTATTTCACTTTCATTCCATTTTCAACTGAGATATTTTGTTTGCTTTTATAAAATAGGGGCATCCATCTTTTAGGGACTGATTTCAAACAGTCATGCTGTTTCATACACAGCAAACGAAAGACAGTTGGATCATAAGGCAGAAGATAAAATCTCATTTTGCCTAATTGCAAGCTGGCTTTAAGCACATCGAGTTCAAAAGTTCAACCTCAGCATTAGTGAGTTTATGCCTGGAGTGGGAGGTTGCTTCCCAATCAAAAAGAGCAGAAGCAACACAGCAGAAATGCAATACAGAAGCTGGGTACTTTCATAAGGTAAAATATATTCAGGATAAAAATGCAGCAGTTAATACACTGACTCATCTCATTAGTTAGTACTTTTAGCCAATTACACAAGAGGTCTAAGATCTGAGCTCACATTGTGGGGAAATTCAAGGCCAATCTTGTATCTAATGGAAATACAGTATTTAAAGGGGAAAATGAAATCTGCATCTGCTGCTCACTGGAAAGATATCCATGATCTAAGTCAGATATTTTTGCACCTTCATGTCATTTCCAACTTATGGCAACCCTCTCACAGGGTTTTCTTGGCAAGATGTGTTCAAGGGGGGGGGTTGCCTTTGCATTTCTCTGAGGCTGAGAGAGAGTGACTTGCCCAAGGTCAGCCAGTGGGTAGTCATGGTTGAGTGGGGATTCAAACCCTGTTCTCCAGAGTGATCGTCCAATGCTCAAGCCACTACACCACACTAGCTATCAAGTCAGACATAGCTTAGATAAACACCATGTTCAGTCATCCTCCACGTGGTATACCATCATTTGTGAACACCAAAACAAAGGCAGTCATGATGATCTACAAGAACAAAACAAAATCCTGTATCTACAAGCAGGCAAGACCAATTATAATTCCACAGTAATGTGGAAGGTTTCAAGTGCTCCAGGAGCACTCTTGAGTTCAAAGAGCACTGTTGTTGTTTGCCTTCATGGCAACCCTGAGACAAACCTATTTCAGGGTTTTCTCAGCAAGGTTTGTTCAAGGGTGTTGTCATTGTCTTCCCCTCAGGCTGAGAGAACGTGACTTGCCCAAGGTCACCCAGTGGGTCCCCATGAGTGAGTGTGGATTTGAACTCTGGTCTTCTAGCATCCTAGGCCAACACTCAAATTACTCTGACCACTCAGACCACTGCTGAACTGAGCTACCAGCTGTATATTTCCAAACATGGAGACTTATCATTTTAACTTCATTTCAGCAGAGGTTGCTAGGTGCCAAATGGTACCAGAACACCTGCCAGTGACTCATCAAAGCTTCACTCTCTATCTTGGGACTGAGTTTAATTGCAGATCTGGTGGCTTAAAAGATCTAGTCAAATATCTGGACTTCTATGTTTCTATCCACTCCCTTTTAAACCTATCTGATCTGATGAAGAGTTCTGGAGAAAGTTCTGGAGAATATTATTGTGGAATCACATGTAGAGGCCAGCATAGATTGATTGGCTTTCCCTTCATCACATTTATGTCACTGGTTTCATGACTTCCTTTCCTGACTGGCCCTACTATCAGAGTGAGGTGGCTGCCCCAAGTACCAGATCTGAGGATGTCATGAAGGGACAGCAAATGGTTACTTAATTAATTGATGGTTATCATATTTGTATTGTTATGCATCCAATGCAACTTTGACTTGGGGAGCTAGAGGGTGCACTTTTGTGTCATTTTGTGCTCCACAAGGTGTCTTGGATCATCCCGGCTTCCTATTTGTTAGGAAGGTGAATGTCAATAGTGGGGAGGCTTACTGTATCTATATATGGAGGCTTCATCCATAGATTTAGAACCTTTGAAGTTCACCTTCCTAGTACACATTTCAAGTAATGTGGGTATGGTGATGCAACACAGGCAGTGCAGCTATTTTCCCTGCTCTCTTCCCTCTTCACACGAGGGCCATAATTCTGAAGAAAGTGCATAATTATGAAGAAAGGAATGGAAAAGAACAAAATATAAACAAACCATTTTTCCTACCATTTATATTTTCTGCACAGATGAATAAAAATTCTTGCCACATATAACTGCAACTAATACCAAGAAAATCTGATCATGTGATTAAGTTTGAATCTGTAATACTGCCCTATAAACCTAAGTGGCACAATGGAACCACTTCCAGGTTTTTGTTTGAACTTTAAGAAACCATCCAAGGTGCAGAAACTAGGTTAGGGGAAGGATTTAGCACCTTGGATAGCTCCTTCAAGTCTGGAACAAAACTCAGAATGGACTCATTGCTTCATTGAGTTGGAAACCGCCAGCTGCCACAGTATGGATAGCTTGCATGGGAAATGTTGGCCAATAAAGAGTTTTGGATAACTAGTCTACAGTACTGAATGCTCTGACAGAACAATTTCATCAAAAATAACAGAAGCCACTTTTAAATTGATACACAATTGTATCTTACATTGGGACATTGTGGCCAAGATGTTGGATGGATATGAAAGAGGATAAAGACAAGCAGCATCTGGCTTATTTCTACAGCCAGACACACAATAAAGTAGTCATCCTCTGGAGTTCCTGGATGATGCTGTTTTTGTGCATCCAACTATAGGAACATAGATGGATACTGCTTGGCTGCATCCTCCAAGGCCACTAAATAGCCGGGTCAGGGGGAGGGGACAGGAGGAGACAGATAGATTTTGTGGGCAGAGGGGTCATTGCATAAAGTAGGTAGTGAATGTGTCGTCCTTCTACAACGAGGACACCAGGGCATACACAGGTGTAATTTGACATTATGCCTGCATATGTCACAAAATGGATTCTTAGATGTGCATAGTAGAATTATAGAATCATAGAGTTGGAATCATTGAGCCTGCATATGTCACAAAATGGATTCTTAGATGTGCATAGTAGAATTATAGAATCATAGAGTTGGAAGAGACCACAAGGGCCATCTAGTCCAACATCCTGCCATGCAGGAATACAGTCAAAGCATTCCCGACAGAAGACCATCCAGCCTCTGTTTAAAAACCTTCAAAGAAAGAGACTCCACCAGACTCTGAGACAGTGTATTCCACTGCCAAACTGCTTTTACTATCAGGAAATTCTTCCTAATGTTTAGATGGAATCTCTTTTCCTGTAGTTTGAACCCATTGCTCTGTGTCCTAGTCTCTGGAGCAGCAGAAAACAAGCTTGCTCCATCCTCAATATGACATCCCTTCAAATATTTAAACATGGCTATCATGTCATTTCTCAACCTTATCTTCTCCAAGGTAAACATGCCCAGCTTCCTAAGCCGCTCCTCATAGAGCATGGTTTGCAGACCTTTTACTATTTTGGTCCCCTTCCTCTGGACAACACTCCAGCTTGTCAACATCCTTCTTGAATTGTGGTGCCCAGAACTGGACACAGTATTCAAGAAGAGGTCTGACCAAAGCAGAATAGAGTCGGAATGTTGCACAAAACTTTCTGTGATTGCTGGAAGGATTGCAGTACAAATCGACCATGGATTTGATATCCACAGTTTCACTTAACCACATCCAAAAAATATATTCTCTCTTGGCATTTCTAATTCTATGGTCAACTTCTGGTGTTTGTCTCATTGAAAATAATAAGGTTTCTTATTATCCACAGTTTCAAGTATCCATGGTGGGGTCTTGGAATGTATCCCCTGCAGATACAGGGGTTGTTCTGTACTCATAGGTGATGAGTTCTTGTTCTTCAGGAAACTGAAGTCATCATGAATATCACATCTTTACCTGAGACACTTTTGTATATTTTCACAAGATTTTATTTGCAACATAAAAGTTTAGTCAATGGAGCACACTCAGTATTTGTTCTATACTGTAAACTGAATAGGTGAAACAACATGGTACTTGAGATGGGACAACTACCTATGAAAAGCTCAGTCATCTGGCTCTTAAAGACAGTCTTCCCTAAATGTGTACATTCTAGATATTTTAGACTTTAACTCCCATCAGTTCCAGCACCAAAAGTTGTCAGAAATACTGAGAGTCGTGGTCCAAAACTTTTAGAGAGCACCAGACTGGGCAAGGAGGCTCTGAGAGATGCTCTTTACATTTAGCATTATAATTTTGTTTCTTGCCCTTCATGTTACTCAGCCTCCATTTTATGCAGCCTCCAGCTTTAAATTGTATTTCTATGCATCAAGACCTTTGGTGTAGTATTATTTTAACAGGAAAACAAACTTATTGTTTTCAGATTGTGTAAATGCTCAGTTTTACTTTCTGTGAAGAAGAAGAAGAAGAAGAAGAAGAAGAAGAAGAAGAGGAGGAGGAAGAAGAAAGCTTTAGCTAAAGCTTGACCCAGACAGAGAACATTTTCCTCTAAGTGTGCAATAATGAACATCCAAGGTCATGTGGTGTTTCATGCCTAGCATCAGGGCACTATGCATAAGATGTGAAAGTAGCATATTCATATATTCCTATAGGCACATGTCCCCACTGTAAACTGATAAAAATAAGGAATATAAGATAATGCATTTTGGGAGTATGCCTAGAGCTTGGAATGCTACATTTGAAAAGTAATCCATTATATAGTTCCAATCCTGCCTCCAGGAAATAGTTGCCATTATAGTTACAGTTTTGAAAACATAATGTCCCTTAACACTTCTCAGAAGTTACAAATAGTTACTTTTGGCTACTTTTAAAACATCTGGATGATATGAGCCCCTGTCCTGTAGTACAAAACACACTTTCCTCCCATTCACCTCATCATTATCTCAACACCCACAATAAAGCAAAAGGTATCATCAGCACATGTCAACATTTGAACCATAGAATTGCTGTCATGATATACTGAGGCCACACCTCTGTGACTATAAAAGTAAGTAAACCTGACACCACAAAGTGAGTGATGTGATCCTTGATTAATATAGTTGAGGCTAAATGAATGGTAAAGGGAACCAATTACAAGTAACAAACTAATTACAAGTACTGTAACTTGTTTCTTCTGTGTTTTGCCCATTTTCTAAGAAAAATCTATGTCTCAGGCCAAACCTGCATCTTATTATAACTCTGCAAGCATATCTGAGGCTCCTGACACACTGCAGAAATAATATAGTTTGACAGCGCTTTAACTGTCATGGCTCAATGGAATTCTGGGATTTGTAGTTTTGTGAGATATTTAACCTTCTCTGTCAAAGAGCTCTGGTGCCAAAATAAACTACAAATCCCAGGATTCCATAGGATGGAGTCATGATAGTTAAAGTGCTGTCAAACTGCATTATTTCTGCAATGAGGCAGCAGCCTCAGTTTGGAACCAATGTATTGTATTCAATCAAGTCACATCTGATATTTTCTTCCCAGAGCTAATCAAATTACACATGTTCCCACTGATATCACTGGAAATTTAAAATGGTCAGGTTTGGTTAGATTAAAGCTGGTATGGAGCAGTCATGGAAAGAAATACTGAATATAAAGTAACCAATAAAGAAAGAGAAAGTAGAAAACTGTTGCTAATTCTTGGTCAAATATGATCCAGCTTTCTCTGTTAATGTTCATATATCTCTTTACTCATAAATGCCATTTCACAAACACCATTGAACATCAAGACAGAGGCAACCAACTGAAATTATTGCTCTCAGGGAGTCTGTTTGAGCACTTTACCTATTATACTATTGACTCCCAACATAATGCAAACAGTCTGTTACCTAGGTAGGCCACTGGTGGAGCGGCTGCCACAAGCTTTTGCAAATCCAAAAATTGGTCAGGGCTGATTCTGCTTCTCTGTTTTGAAAGTTAATCATTTTGTAGAGTGAAACCTGTCAAAGGATTCAGCACTGAAAAAACTCCTTTATATCTTCTGGGTATGGCAAAAATCTTGCCAGACATTTGACATCAGGCCCTGTTTACTAAAAGCTCTTCAGCTAGAACCAATAAATGATTAACAAGGAACTTCTCGAGTCACTTTCCAGATGTTGTTTGCTGAGACATCCTTGTACTACAGTGACAAATGGGGCAGAATTAAATGAATGGCAAGGGATTTGACGATAACATAGCACTGCACAGCTTGGTAGGATTCTGCCATTCAGCAGAATGCCCCCAAGGCAAAATAATCTAGGCAACTACCACAGCACAAAGGTTAAACATACATTTATTTATACACGAAGCAGTGCTGCCCCAGCTGGTGTTCATTAGGTTTGAAAAGCAAAACATTCATTTTTTTAAAAAATGAGCATTAACAACAAATGCTTAATTAGACTGCAAAAAGGTAGCAGTTTTGTCATTATTATGCTATCTGATGCTTCATTGCTTTTTTTATTGACTAATGAATTTTGCCCCTTTTGCCAACTCCCATCTAGGTAAGTTTCAGTATGCTGGGTTCTTAATAGGGGAAAAAAAGGACTATTTGGGGTAGCTACAGATTTGAATGAACATGTGCCTCAACAGGTAAAGAATAAATTAATATCCATCTTCTAATTAAAATTGGGCAGGGGCTGGCTATACACATTTCTCCCCATTCAAATGCCTTAGACAACTCACATTGGCCACAATTCACTGAGTAGTTCTCCTCTGCTATTCCTACTGAAATTAAAAGGCAATTTTCTTTTCCCAAGAGGTTTGAATATAGTGGTTTAAGAGTTGGATTAGTACTCCAGGACACTAGGGTTAAAATAATCACACATAGCCATGCAAATCCACTGAATGATGTGGGGCAATTCATACACTCTTAGTCTTAGAGAAAGACAATGGCAAACTTTCTCTGAATAAATCTTGCTGAGAGAAACCTCGGATGCCCCCCTCCACCTTTTTAACATAATTGTTTGATTGCTTTTCAACTTTGGTAAAACAAGGTTTTAGCTCAACTTTATTTTAAATTATTGTAAGCTGTTTTGGGTCCTATGCTCAGAGAAAGGGCCATAGATCGATAGATAGATAGATGGTCACTATAAGCCAGAGCCAACTTGAAGGCCTATAACAAAAACAGGGAGGCAAGTTTCTCAGTTGAAGTACAATTGTCCCTCCGTATCCACGGATTTAACTATTCATGGCATGAAAATATTCTTTAAAAAATAATAATCCAAAAAGCAAACCTCAATTTTGCCATCTTATATAAGGGACACCATTTTGCTATGCCATTACATAGAATGAGACTTGAGTATTCATGGATTTTGGTATCCATGGGGGCCAAACCCCAGCGAATATGAAGGGACAACTGTACTCAGTGGCAGAATTTCCTCCCACAGGAAACCTGCCTGGCTCCATCCCTTTTAACATTTAATTGGGCTGCCAAAACTAGGCACTATTTTGCATGGCCTTTGACCCTAAAGTCAGGGTCAGCATTTGTTTGGTTTTCATTGGACATGTGGGTTTGTATTTTTAATTGACTGTGTGGGCTTAAAAAACCACATTTGCTAAGATCCTATACTGCTGTCTTAGGACTTTATCAGATACATCAAAAAACATATTATAAGGATGTGATGGTAACATAAAAGGGTGAAATTATCAGATGACATTGTCATCCATCCATTCCAGGGGCACAAAGCAGGCGTGAATAAGGCGTCACTTTTTATTGATGGATTTTTTATTTTCTATAAAAAAAGTGACGCCTTATTCATACTCACACCATGCAGTGGGAATGGGTGAGGACACAGGCATCTTAACAAATTTGCCCTTTGGGCTATTGTCCTGTCCTTATGACACGGTTTTGTATGTGTTTTTTTGCTACATTTCCCCACATCTGATAAAGTCCTCAGTTACAAATGTGTAACCAAGCATCATCTCCTGGCCTGCCCCCCACCTCCCAAACATACCAGCAGCCGTGCCTTGCAATAGAGATCTGTTCTGCTGGTGACTGGAGAGAAGCAGTATGATGTCTCCAGACCTCTTCCACCAGAGATCTGTGGTGCGATAAGGAACTGCAACAGAGGAGATTTTCAGATGCGATTTTCAGCTGTATATATTCCAAAACAGCTCTGTTGCTGCCACGCAGCAGGGGAGCAGTTTCGGACGACACCGTTCCTCTGCCGAACCCCTCCATGTCACTTCCGTGACGGAATGGAGGAAGCCACGTCATATTTCACTCACGGGCAACAATTGTGAATGAAATATGACGCAGCTTCCTCCATTCTGTCATGGAAGTGACACGGAGGGGTTCGGCAGAGGAACGGTGTTGTCCGAAACTGCTCCCCTGCCGCGTGGCAGCAACGGAGCTGTTTTGGAATATATACAGCCAAAAATCGCATCTGAAAATCTCCAGAGTACCTGCTTCTGATTGTCACATCTTCACTCACTAGCCAGAGAAGGCTGGAAACATAATCCTACTACACCTCCATCACTCAGTGCAGCTCTCTGGAGTTTAAGGTGGGATTTGGGATGGGCATTTTCGGTTGTAACAATAGTGCCATGATTATGAATAACTAGTATAACTGAATACAATGCATTTTATGGATCTGTAACTCTAGGTTATGAATCCATAACTGCAGCAGAGGATGGCAGGCTTCGTTTTAAAAATATTTTTATTTTGTTTTTAAATAATGTTCTTATCTGTTCTACTTCCCCTCAGGGGCCCTGGAAGGTTGAGAGGTGATAAATAAATGATTGAATAAATAGCTAATATAGATATTTCAGGTCCTTGTCACTTTCTATGTGCTTACACATAATCAGTGTTCTATCCTATTTCTATGTTAAGCTGTGATAAATTTAATGGCAGGAATCCTGTTGGTTAGTCCCAACTAGAGTAGACCTATTGAATTAATTTTTGAATGATGAGCCAATGATACATAGATAAATCCAATAGACTCACTCTAATTGGGACTGACAGTAGAAATTGGAGCAATATCTTTTGTATGTAAGCACATAGTATGAATACTTATGGATATACATATATGCTTATAGAGAGTTGTCAAATGTTTGACTATTTTGTCACAAAATATAAATGCTATGTTTGATTACCCAACAATAAGCCTCTCTGAGTTCAGTGGAATTTACTCCCATGTAAGTGGATACTGTCAGGAGTTATTGACTGAACTCCAATTTTAAAATGGCCAAACAACTGCAGAAACCATGCTGAGTCATGATGGCTGACTCCATGAACTACCAAGTCATGCCTAGTCATGCCACAGCTGCATGAGAAGGCTTACTAGAGTGTAAGCTATGTAGAAAAAGATCTGATGCAATGTGACCATGCTGTTAAGTAAGCCAATGCTCTACTGATGTGTATATAAGTGGGCTAGACCAGAGATCATTCTCTTCCTGTGTTTCTATGGTGTCTGCCGTAGCACTTTGACTGATGATTGTAGATATTGTGAATAGCTGCAACTACTTTGAAGATTAAAGCACCTCCTGTATTCTGGGCGTCAAAACACTCTGTGTGTGAGTATTCTTGGGAAAGGATTGTTACCAAGTCTGCTGAAACAGTTTTTGGCTTCTGCTAGGGATTGTCCTGTCATCCCCTGCCAGATACAGGGTTTCAGTCTAGATGCATTTTCTATCAAAATATGCATTTTAAATGTGTTTTCTTTCAAAACTGATATTTTTAATACATTTAAAAAGAATTTTTGAACGGAACATTGCAACATTCAGGAAATACAGAAGCCAACAGTTGACTAAGCTTTCCCCCCTCTTTTCTGTGTGTGTGGGTTATCCTCCATTCCACTTGTATCCAATATTCATGTTATCTTTGTTATAATCCCTGACACTTCAGGTTACTTATGGTTTGTGTACACTATCAAAAACCCTGAACCCCCCCCCAATGCAAATTTCCCAAAATCTGCAGTGATCAGGCTACATGTGGCATGGCCTTTTCTCCAAATCTTGGCGAATCCAGCCACACACTGCATTGCCCAGATTTGGGGCATTCTGGGGCATTCTAGATGTGTAGTATGTGGGATTCTGGGTTTTCTCTGCATTTTCATCCACTGATGCAGCTGCCACCATCATCACCACTGCCACTGTGACCAATTTTAAAACTCAGGAGGCAGTTCCTGGCCAAAGGAAAAGGTTTTTTCCCTTCCCCTGGCTTGGCAGTGCTACCTCCATCCACTCTCTGCTTGCCCGTCACTTCCTTCAAGCACTTCTTCCTGAGACTGGCAAGTGGGACAGCAGGTGAAAGCAGCACTGCCAAGCCGGGAAAGGAAGAAAACCTCTCCTTTCAGCCTGAAACTGCCTGCTGAGGTTGAAATTATGAGTGAGGTGATGGTAGCAGATGAAACTCCACAGGGACAGTGAAAACAAGGTACCCCACATCCCTACAGAGAATAATGATGTTCAGAGCTTCAGGGGGAATGTGGGGGCATGCAGGCAGAACTCCATTCAAAGTTGTTTTTGCGCAAGTAGACAAGCCCTAAAGAAAAGAACATTTGATGATCCAATAATCACTCGAGACCCTATCCATATTTGCAAAAGGATGGTACGTCTCCCTATAAAAAAACTGCCTTTCTTTCCCCTTTGTAGCCCAGTGATATTTAGGATGTCATTTCTGTTTTCCTTTCTAATGGGAAAACATGGCAGATGGTGAAAAGACAGAAAGGGGCAGAAACACAACATTAAAAGTATGACCTCCCATAGAGGTATACATCATTTAACAAAGTACCTATGTTCCTGGACATTACTTCTTTAGCAGAAAGCTTGGTACCAGGGAAAGAAATACAGTGATAAAATAGAGATAGGTTTCTGCACCACAAAAATAAAGAACAGTTCAACATGTTTCAGCAAATGTTTTATCCAAAACTTTAAAAAAAAACCAGTGCAAAGAAATAAAAGAAGACAACAAAAATGGTGGAACAAGAGACCTCTTCCACAAGATCTGTAAAATCAATGGGAAATTCAAACCAAGAGTGAGGATGATATACGTCCAACAAGGGGACTCACTGTTTATTCAGGAAAACAAATAAAAAGGCAATGGAAACAATACACTGAAGAGCTATATAAAAGAGTTGAAAGGATAACAGATCTAGTCAAGAACCTTTTGTCAATAAACTCACAGTTTTAGAAAGGGAAAAGGCTCTCAAGACACTTGGGAGGTATAAATCACCAGGAAAACATGGCATACAATTATAAATCTTGCAAGGTACAAAGGCAAATTTTATTCCAATTATTACTAAAATCTGCCACCAAATATGGAAAACAAACAATGGCCCACAGATTGGAAAAAATCAATCTATATTCCAATCCCAAAGAAAGAAGACAGTAGGGATTATAATGAGTATCAGATCATTGCATTAGTCTCCCATGCAAGCAAAGTGATGTTCAAAATTTTACAGCATCTGCCATATATGGAGCAAGAAATGCTAGATGTCCAAATTGGATTAGAAAAAGGAAGAGACATCGGGGATCATATTGCAAACATAAATTGGATAATGAAGCTAACTTAAGAATTTCAGAAGAATATAAGCCTATGCTTTATAAATTATACCAAAGTCTTTGATTCTGTAGATCATAAAAAACTACAGATTGCTCTTAAAGAAATGGATATGCCACTACATTTGATTGTCCTGACACGTAACCTATCTTCAGGACTACTATAAGGACAGAATATGGGGAAACAGAATGGTTTCCAATTAGCAATAGGGTCAGGCAAAGTTCCATTTTATGGAATCATAGAGTTGGAAGAGACACAAGGGCCATTTAGTCCAACCCCCTGCCATGAAGGAATACCAAATGAAAGCATTCCTAATGGATGGCCATCCAGCCTCTGTTTAAAAACCTCCAAAGAAGGAGACTTCATCATACTCCAAGGCGGTGCAGTCAACTGCCAAACAGTTGGGAAGTTCCTCTTAATATTTAGATGGAATCTCTTTTTCTGTAGTTTGAGTCTGTTGTGCTGTGCCCTAGTCTCTAGAGCAGCAGAAAACAAGCTTGCTCCATCCTCAGTATGACATCCCTTCAAATATTTAAGCATGGCTATCATGTCACCTCTTAACCTTCTCTTCTCTAAGCAAAACATACCCAGGTCCCTAAGCCACTCCTCATAGGGCATGGCTTCCTGACCTTTTACTATTTTGGTCACCCTCCTCTGAACACGTTCCAGCTTCTCAATATCCTTTTGTAATTGTGGTGCCCGGGAGCCCTGGTGGCACAGTGGTTAAACGCCAGTGCTGCAAGCCACCACGTTGCAAGTTCAATTCCAGCGGGCTCCAAGGTTCACTCAGCCTTCCATCCTTTCGTAGGTCGGTAAATTGAGTACCCAGCTTGTGGGGGCAATTAGCTAACACACATTGGAAACTGTTTAATGCAGTGTAGATGTGTAAATAGCTGTTGCTTAAAACAATTTGTAAGCTGCTCTGATAGCCTTGTGGCTGAAGAGCGGGGTATAAATAAATAAATAAGTAAAAAATAAGGTGAGATCTGACCAGAGTTGAATAGAGTGGCACATTTACATCCCCTGGTCTAGATACTACAGTCCTATTGATGCAGCCTAGAATCACATTGGCTTTTTTAGCTGCCACATCACTCATGTTCAGCTTGTGGTCCATTAAGAGTCCTAGATCCCTTTCACATGTACCTGCCATGAAGCCAGGTGTCACTCATCCTATATCTTTGCTTTTAATTTTCACTGCTCAACTGTAGTATCCTACATTTCTCCCTGCTGAAATGCATTTTGTTAGTTTTGGCCCAGCTTTCTAATCTGTTAAGGTGATTTTGAATTCTGATCCTGTCTTCTGGAGTATTAGCAACCCCTCCTAACTTGGTGTCATCTGCAAACTTGATAACAATGCCCTCTGTTCCCTCATTCAAGTCATTGATGAAGATGTTGAATAGCACTGGGCTCAGGACACAATCCTGTGGCACCCCACTAGTAATTTCTCTCCAAGATGAAGAGGAGCAATTGGTGACTACCCTTTCAGTTTGGTTGGTCAACCAATTACAAATCCACCTAAAAGTTGCAATATCTAGTCCACAAGTTACTATCTTTTTTGCAAGGATACCATGAGGCACATTGTCAAAGGTCTTATTGAAATCAAGATGCAGTACATCCACAGCATTCCCTTCATCTACCAAGTTTGTAACTCTATAAAAAAAAAAAAAAAGAGAGAGAGAGAGAGAGAGTTAAGATTAGTCTGGCATGACTGGTTTTTGAGAAACCCATGCTGACTTTTAGTGATCACAGAATTCCTTTCTAAATGCTTACAGACTGTCCGTTTGGTGATCTGGTCTAGAATCTTTCCTAGTATTGATGTCAGGCTGACTGGGTGGTAATTATTTGGGACTTCTCCTCCCCCCCCCCTTTTAAAGATGGGGACAACATTTCCCTCTTCCAGTTTGCTGGGACCTCTCCTGTTCTCCAGGAATTCTCAAAGATTATTGATAGTGGTTCTAAGATTACTTCTGCCATTTCTTTAAATACCCTTGGATGTAGTTCCTCTGGCCCTGGACTCTTTAATTCATTTATACTGGCCAGGTAATTCCTGAACTACCTTTACCTATTATGTGCTGCATTTTTCTCCTACCACATCATCTGCTCCATTTTCCACCGGTTAAGCACTGTTCTCCTTTTGGGAGAAGACAGAGGCAAAGAAGGTGTTGAGTAATTCTGCCTTTTCTTGGTCCCCTGTTAGCATTTTTCCATCTTCTCTACACAGTGGCCCTACCATTTCCTTGTTCTTCCTTTTGCTATAAACATAACCCCCCAAAAATCCCTTTTTATTGTTTTTAACCTCTCTAGCAGGCCTGAGATCCATCTGTGTTTTAGCTTTCCTGACTTTCCCCCTACATGAGCTGATTATTTGTTTGAATTCTTCTTTGGTCATTTCTCCGTTTTTCCATTTCTTGTACATGTCCCTTTTAAGTTTTAGCTCAGTTGAAAGTTCCTTAGACATCCATCCTGGTTTCTTTAGACACCTCCCATTTTTCCTCCTCTTCCTATTTGGAACTATTTGAAGTTGTGCCTTCAACATCTTCCTTTTGGGATCTCCCATCCATCATGTACTCACTTCTCTTTTAAGTATTCCTGACCATGAGATCACCCCCAGTAATTCAAATCGCTTGCCAGAAGTCCACCTCCCTGAAACCACACCCCATGGTCTAGGAAGCCAAATTGTTCCCGGTGGCACCATCTGAGAAGCAAGTTGTTCACCACCACTACCTTTTTCTGCCTTCCTGGGCCATGCTCTTCCACTGGAAAGACAGACGTAATGACTATCTGTGCATCAAGGTCCTTCAGCTTCCTACTCAGGGCCTCATAATCCCTTTTGATATTCTGAAGGCTATGCCTTGCAGTATCATTGGTTCCCATGTGGACCAAAAGACACCTATCTGTTTAATTGATATGCAGAACATATAATGCAGAAAGCTGAGTTACACTTGGAGGAAGGAGGCATTACAAATGGAAGAAGGAATAGCCACAATTTAATATATGGTGGCATTATAATACTTGCAGAAAATAAGTTTCGCAGTGACTAATGAGGAAAGTAAAGGAAGACAGTGTAACAGCAGGATTATAACTGAACATTAAGAAAATAAAATAATGGGCATAGATTTACCTGTTTGTTTTTTTTGGGGGGGGGGGTTTGGTCATTTATATCATGCCTTTCTCCCAATAATGAGACTCAAGGTAGCTAACAACATATTTAAAAACAATCTAGATCAAAAACTACATAAAAGCTTCAATGAAACTATAAATATAAAAGTTATTTCAAACAAACAACTTATTAAGTGAAAACACTAAAATGTATTAAAAGACTATATACAAACCTTTAAAACAGCACAGCATAACAATAAAAGCCCATCCCAGTCAGTTTCTAAAAGCCTGATGGCATAAACATTTAATTTGCCTGCAGAAAGACAACAAGGACAGAGTTATACTGGCCTCCCTGGGGAGGGCATTCCAAAGTTTGGAGAAGCCACTGAGAAGGCCCTCTTCCTTGTTCCCACCGTGTGAGCCTGAGAAGGCGGTGGGACAGAGAGAAGGGCCTTTGAGAGTGAATGATGAAGGCACTGAGGTAAAGTTTTTCTGTACCTTGGCTGAGCCATAAATCAAAATGGAGACTGTAGTCAAGACATCAGAAGTCAACTAGGGCTGCTGCCACACTGCAGTTTGATACACTTTAACTGTCATGGCTCAAAGCTATGGATTTCTGGGGTCTGTAGTTTTGTGAGAGATTTAGCCTTCTCTGTCAGAGAACTCTAGTGCCTCAACAAACTACAAATCCCAGGATGGAGCAATGATAGTTAAAGCATTATTTCTGCAGCGTGGCAGCAGCCTAGGACTTTGAAGGACAGCTAGATAAGATTCTCAAGTATATATATATATATATATATATATATATCACAGAATACCAAAGTCAGGGCCATCTATGCCATCATGGGTATACTGTATTTGGAAAATGCAGAATATTTTTTGTAAGACAGTGATTATTAACCTGTGGTCCAGGGACCCCCAGGGGTCTGAAATGTCCTCATAAGGAGTCTGTAAAGGCTTGAAAGCTGCTTTGCCCACTTCCTCCCTGCAGTGCAGTGGCCATGTGACAGGAGCCAAGGCAAAGGCTGGCTTGGCCTGTGCATTGCCATCAATCCGCTCCAGCCACAAACTTGCAGGAAGAAGCAAAACATGTCCAGATGGGATCTCCCCTCCCTTCCCCATCCACAAAGAGAGTCAGACACAAGAGTAATTGGAAAGAAACATATTAGCAATAAAGGCCACAACTTTATTGATGGCAGCTGCAGTTGGTTGGCTCAAACACATGGGTTCGGATCCAGACATCAACCAACACACCGGCTGGTTGATGAATCCGTTGTCAACTGACCAGGAAGAAGACAGAGCCATCATGGCAGCAGCCATGAGGACCTGGCTGTGCCATGAAGATGGAGGAGGAGATCGTTCGGGGCCCCACCGGGTTCACATCCCACATCCAGACCGCCAGGTGAGTCTGGCAGTCCCATTGTTGTTGTTGTTGTTTGTTGTTGTTGTTGTTGTTAGGGTTTTAAATCTTGAGTTAAGTCTTGAAGGGCCATGACAACAAAAGATATTTAAAGGGGGGCCCTGGTAAAGAAAAGGTTAAGAGCCATTGCTGTAGGCTATTGCTATATACGTTGCTTGCCTTTCTTGCAGCATATAAAGAACCAAGGTTTTTGGATTTTTCTGCTTCACATTTTGTTTGGTTCTTTAAAAAAAAAATCTTGGCCATAACTGCACCCCTGCACAAAGACCAGTCTTTTTCAAGTGGCCTATCTAAATGATTTTTAAATTGTGAGTTTTAAACTATGAATTTTAAATATAGGTTGTCTTAATAGGTATTTGTCTTATTTGTTCTTTTAAGTTGATGTTATGCTTTTTAACTGATGTGTGTTTTTAACTGATGTTGTATAGAATCATAGAATCAGAAGAGACCATAAGGGCCATCCAGCCCAACCCCCTGCCATGCAGGAATAGACAATCAAAGCACTCCTGACAGATGCCCATCCAGCCTCTGTTTAGGGAGCACTGATGGTGCAGTGGTTAAATGCCCGTACTGCAGCCACAACACTGTGAGTTTGATCCTGCTGGGCTCCAAGGTTGACTCAGCCTTCCATCCTTCTGTAGGTCAGTAAAATGAATATCCAGCTTGTGGGGGCAATTAGCTAACACACTGTAAACCATTTAGATAGTGCCTAGCATTATAAAGTGGTATAGAAGTGTAAGTGCTATTGCTAACTATTTATAACCCTCTCTGAGAGCTTTTGTGGCTGAAGAGCGGGGTATAAATACTCTAAATAAATACCTCCAAAGAAGGAGACTCCACCACATTCTGTGTCAGTGCATTCCACTGTCAAACAGATCTTACCATCAGGAAGTTCTTCCTTAGGTGGAATCTCTTTTCTAGTATGTTGGGTGTTGTTCTGTTGTTGTTCCCTGCCTCGACCCATGGGGATACGATGACGACAACGATGCCGACTAATAATAACTTCTAATCCAGTTCAAATTAATGGAATTTATGCTTGTTGATTGTGGATATGTTATTTGTTTCTTTGTTTGTTTGTTTTATGAAATGCATCAACATCATCTGTTATTATTTATTTTGGTATTCCACTGTATTTTCCTTTTGTTTCTTTAGAAGTAATCTTTGCAGTAATTCTTACGGTATTTGTTTTGCAGCAAGCTAGATGCAATCTTTGCACATGCTCTCTTGGGATGTGAGTCTCCATACATGTCTGCATTCTTACTATATGTAGGATATAAACCTTTTCGGAACACAAATGACTGGAGGGACATGTGGTTCAGCCACTCTGGCAGAGATTTATGGATAAACTAAGTAAACTACAGTTTAGGGCCTGAGATTATGAGGAGCCTCTAAATATCACACACACAGACACACACACAAAAGAGTGGGTGGGTGGAGGGAGGGAGGGACGGTATATATCGTGTAAGTGTGTGTGTGTATTATATGTCTATGTATATGTGTGTGTGTGCATGCCAAAAAGCACTAAAATGTTAATTGTACAAGACACAAACATTTTGTGTGTGTTTATGTCTTTATTTTGTGTGTTTCTGTTGTGTGTTAGTATAGACATTTTACTGCTGTTTGGCTTCTTAAACTCCTCATAGCTTCAGGTTGAAACATGTCTTAATCCAGGCCTTGTGTCAGGGGAATTGTTTCCCACTGTGACCCTTTCTCCATTTTGCCAGAGGATGGCTTACTGTCTGCCCAATAATTTCTGGGCCAGAAACTAGGCTGCTTACTGAAACGTACAGGAGAGCAGCATGTGTAACTTTGGTTTGAACTCTTGGTAGTACAGTGCCCTCATAAGTCCCTCAAATGAGCAACAGAAATCAGAGCTATTCCAGAAAAGCAGCTTGATTGAGGAGAATACTGTATAACAAAATGGCTGTAATAATTAAATATGAAGACTATATTGGGCAGGAGGTGGGGGGGAGCTGAGCCAAGGAGGCTATGTAGTGATTGTTCACATTTTTTGTGCAAAGGGAAATTAGGAGAAGCTCTAGTAGGAATTTGAACATGGTTAGTTAAAAAGTATCAATGACAGTAGAGAAAGGTGCTATAATTAGTTTCTATAGATGGAAAAATATTGGAAAATGGTAAAAAAAAATTCTTGAGTGTTAAGAAACCTTGATTAGAAGACTCCTGGACTAATCAAAATCTTCACAGTTCAGGACTTTTTCTGCACAAAATTCATGTTATTTTTCTGCAGGAAATAATATTTTCTGTGAAAGGAACTGCATTTTCACAGAAATATTATTTTCTGCATAGAAAATCCTGTTTTCTACATAGAGATTTTTGTATTTGAGAACTTATTCTGCATAAAATCTGCACATTTATTCTGTATAGAAAATAGCATTTTCTGCATGGGGAACCACATTTTCTATACAGAAACAGCACAAAAATATCACATATGAATTTTGTGCAGAATTGGTGTTGAGCAGTGAATAGTCTTCAAAAACTGCACAGATTTCAAAGACTTTCTTGCAGTGGGAAGGGAATTGCCAAAATTACTCATTGCTTCCTTTGAGAAGAAAATTGGTAAAGAATTACATCCCTATTAATCATTCACAAGTCATATCCATAGAGAGACTATGGAAAAGTATGTGCGAGCCTTGTATCCAACCTTTTCATGTTGAACTGGAAGAACATAAAAGAGATTGTGCCTGCACACCTTTAGAACAAGGTTATGGTCCTTCCTGCAATCAAGAAAGCTCACTGGGCCAGGTTCTGAATCTCAGAGAGGACTACCTTCATTCAGTCCAACATGATTTCTGAATCTTTTCAGACTTTTCTGTTCAAGGTAAGAAAGTTGGAGTTGGAGGGGGAAGGGAAACACATACACCTCCATCCTCCCCAGATTTACAGTTTATAAACACTCTAATGGGATTAGAATTATACATTTTTCTTCATTATGATCTCCCCCAAAACAGGGAGAAGAAGCAAGGATCCCTAGTGTTTGGGATAACTTGAGGCCAAAATGAGAGATGTTCCTCTGTCACAGCAGTGTTTTAGCACATGGAAGTGGAACATGGCACACCAAACCAGGATTTATTTTTTCTGTGTTACTGTCACAGATTAGAACATAGGCTTCTGGGAAATGAAGTCCTTGGACCAGAGACAATGAAAGTGGGACCTATATAGAGCCAATCTCAGGACTTCCATTTTGCAGCCTCCCTCATGATCTCTGAAGCCCAAGACACCAATTAAAAAAAAAAAATCTAAAAAAAATTAAAATTCATGTTTTCTATCCAAAAATGGCTCCAAATGGCTCAAAGTGCCACAAAATGCAAAGAGATTTTCCCCTCTCCCCAACTGTCTCAATGAATTCAAAATACTGAAAATGGTAAAAAGTGGTTGAAAAATCAGCCAGAAAGGTCACCTTAGGAGCAGCGGTGCATCCAACAGGAGAGATCATGGGGGAAGCCTCCTCTTGTAGTTAACCATCCTGCCCCATATTCAACAGTCCTATTATAGCCATATATTATTTCATAGATATATCTTCATGAAGAGAATTTTGAATAATATTTTTTGCCTTCTGCACATGTGCATGCTTGTTTTCAATGGTCCCAGTACTACCAGCTTCATTTACCTCCTTTGTATTATCTCAGCAGTAAAACTGCACTGCACACACAACCTCATTTTCCTCAGTATTGTTATTACTGTGTGACTTCAAGTTATTTCCAACCTATGGTGACCCTAAGGTGAACCTATCATGGGCTTTTCTTGGCAAGACTTGTCCAGAGGGGGGTTGCCATTGCCTTCCTCTGAGGCTGAAAGAATGTCACTTGCCCTCCACTAATGTTTCACTGAGGGCTCATCTACACTATCCAGGATATGCCTACTCCCCACCGGCATAGCCTGACTGCAAAGCTTGCCCATTCATCCCTCCCTCCACCATTACCTGGAGAAAATGGGCTGGAATCCACATAGGACATCAGCCCATCAGTGAAGCTGCCACCACCACCACCGCCATTTTCTCCACTGATGTGGAAGCCAGGCAGGGGACTTGCAACATGTGACTGCAGACTCCCTGCATGTGACTAGCCTTGGTCACATGCTGAGGGACCCCTGCCTGGCTTCTGGGAGAGGTAGGGAGCTGGCGGCAGCAGTGAAGAGCAGCATGCCAGATGGGCTCCCATGAAATGCTTTATCGGGCCCTATCCCAGCTTGCCCCCATTCCAGCCCCGTATTGACCTAGGGGGTCATTTGGACTGCCCAGGGCAGATTGGGGTAAATGCCCTGCATCATTTGGATGGCAGGGCTCTGGAACAGGGGCAAACCAGCGTTTGGCTGGTGTAGATAAGCCCTTCACTTTCTGTCATCTGCCATGCAACTTGAAACTGAATATAAAGTTTTATACCTCAACTGTCTGGACAAAGTGACATTTTCAAACAGTTGTACTTGCAGTTCCTGTCTCATAAAGTACAAAGACAAGCCATAATTGTTTGACAAAGTCTAGAATATTGGGCTGTGATTTCTCTTTTAATGCTTTCTCTTTTAGCACAACCTTTCTCCCAATAGTATCTTTGATGGGTATGTAGAGTCCAAAGAAATGTGCAGCATTGATGAGCTATCCAAATGGATCATTTCACTTTGATGAGGTCTCAGAACTTTGTTTACCATGGGAAAGAACTTCAAAAATCACACTTTATAAAATATTGAATTGACAGCAAGGATTTAAATTCCATACTTCAGGCAGTATTAATTATGTTACCTCTCACAGACATATAGATTGTTGAGACTATTTCACTTTAGTAAACATTTGACATAACATCAAAAAGTTACCTTTTTGTGAAAATAGATCTCGCAACAGGAGGGATGTGGACCTTTGCAAGAAAATTGTGATGATTTGTTAGCTGCCTTGACTTTGTAGACTGGTGGGATAAACAGGGCTTTAAAGAATTAAAGAATTAAATAACAAATGTAGGCATTCATCTTGAGCCAACACTATTATTGTAGGAGTAGGAAAACTAACAAGATCTTATTTGGATCAAAAATTAATTTTATTCCATTTCTATTTGAGTAGACAAAGGATCTTGTAGCACCTTTGAGAGAAAGTTGATAGCCTAAGCTTTCATAGACTTTAGTCTACTTCATTGGATGCAATTTGCAACTCTATTTGAGCACAGTTTCTAGTGCAAAAGGCAAACTTGATCATTTTTAGATGGTGTGTGTAGCATCATACAACAACCACTCTCAATCTTTTGCTCTCCAGATGCTTTGGACTGCAATTCCCATCATCCCTCAACATGGAAGTCCAAAACATTTGTAGGGCACCAGGTTGTGGGAGGCTATCTTAGGCCTTCCTGTGAGATTAATGGCAAGGTAGCTGCAAAAGGAATTGCTAGAGAAAGGAGAGATACTGATTCTAATAGAGGCTTTTCTTTAAAAGATAGTGCTATACATGTGCAGCTTGTAAATACTTAGAATCATAGAATTGTAGAGTTGGAAGAGACCACGAGGGCCATCCAGTCCACCCTCCTGCCACACAGGAAATCTTGATCAAAGCACCCCCGACAGATGGCCATCCAGCCTCTGTTTAAAGACCTCCAAGGAAGGTCCGAGGGAGTGTGTTCCACTGCCGAACAGCTCTTACTGTCAAAAAGTTCTTCCTAATGTTGAGGTGGAATCTCTGTTCCTGGAGCTTGCATCCATTGCTCTGTGTTCCAGTCTCTGGAGCAGCAGAAAACAAGCCTGCTCCATCCTCAACGTGACACCCCTTCAAATACTTAAACAGGGCTATCATATCGCCTCTTAACTGTCTTTTTTCCAGGCTAAACATACCCAGCTCCCTAGGTCTTTCCTCATATGGCATGGTTTCCAGGCCTTTCACCATTTTAGTTGCCCTTCTCTGGACATGCTCCAATTTGTCAATATCCTTTTTGAATTGTGGTGCCCAGAACTGGACACAGTATTCTAGGTGAGGTCTGACCAAGGCAGAATAGAGTGGCACTATTACTTCCCTTGATCTAGACACTATACTTCTATTGATACAGCCCAAAATTGCATTGGCCTTTTTAGCTGCCGCATCACACTGTTGACTCATGTTCAACTTGTTCTAAAAGTGTTAAACACACACACGCACCCCTATTCCAAAGTTGCTGGTTGATTAATCAAGACACATTTTTGTCAAGAAGTGTTTTATTCTAAGACAGACAGACAGACAGAGACCAGGATCTAATTGAGTTCTTAAGAAATTTTACTGCTGCTTCTGTCAGAATCAGTGATCCCAGTGGTTACCATTTCCAGTAGCTCCTATGTCAGTGAGATGGTGAATCTGTTCCAAGTTTAGTCTGGATTTCAAATAGTTATCCAAGATGCTGAACCAATTTTGGGGATAGGACTTAGCTGCTTGGGTAACTCCTTTAAAGTTTAGACTAAAGCCAAAATAAATTAATGGCAACACTGACATAGAAGCCACCTGCTGTTAAGATAGCACTTGATGATAATCAGATGGGGCAGGGGAGGGTTGCTCTGTTTAGGAAATGTATATCCCACCTTTCCACCAAAAATAAGAAATAAATTAAAATGCAATTAAAAACAACATAACATTTTTGTTTTTCATCTGGTTGTTTTTCATCTGGTGCAAGCCACCAGTCCTGGGGCCTGTCTAAACAGTGAAAATACCCCTCATAGAATTCACTGGGAATCCTACCTGTCTAAATGGGATCCAGTGCCAATCCACACTATTCAGAAGGAGGGGGTCCCAAAACAGCAAAAACAATGGGGTAAAAACCTTCGCAGATTTTCCCATATGCTTTCAAAAACTGCTACGGGGATGCTCATTCCTGCTCATTTGGACTATTGAACAACAGGAAATTCGAAGGGAAGCACAAAGCTGATTGGCAGGTGAGAGCAGGGGTGGGGCTTGCTACCAGGGCAAGCACCCACTGCCACTATGTTGGATTTTCGCCTTAGTGATCACTCGCTAAGGCACTAAAACAGGGTGAATATTTCCTGTTTTGTTTTCCTATAAAATTGGAAAATCGCACCAGTGCACCTTAGAATCATAGAATCACAGTGTTGGAAGAGATCACAAGGGCCATCTAGTCCAACCCCCTGCCCTGCAGGAATACACAATCAAAGCATTCCCTTACAAGGAACCTTTTTTTAATAACACATACGAATTATAACAGCAGCAATAAAGCTCCAAACCAAACACCACACTGGGCCCCATTACTATTATCCCCCAAAGTATCATACTATAGGTAACATTATTACTTTTAACATGTTATCTTGAAGCTCTGAGATTAATTTACATGCTGCCCAAATTGTTAACGCAGATTGAGTTTCCCTTCTTGGGGCCAGATAGGAAGAAAATCAACTCATTTGAAATGTGGTGTTGGAGAAGAGTTCTACGTATGGTTACTGTGGACTGCTAAAAAGACAAATCAATGGGTCCTAGTGCAAATCAAGCCTGAGCTCTCCCTAGAAGACAAGATGACTGAGACTGTCATATTTTGGCCATATCATGTAACTCACTAGAAAAGACAAGGAAGGCAGAAGGAAAAAAGGAAGAGTGCATTACATACAGATGGATAGACTCAATCAGAGAAGCCCCAGCCCTGAGTCTGCAAGTCATGTGCTGGGGTGTTGATGATAGGGTGACTTGGAGGAGGTCTCTCGTTTATGGAGTTGTCGTAAGTCGAAGTCAAACTGATAGCAGTTAGCAACAATTACTTCATTCACCTTGGGATGACTCTTTAAAAAACAAACAAACAAACAAACAAAAACTCAGTGCCAGTGAAGAATTAACACGAGTAAATCACTCGCGGCCACCATGCAAAATGTGAGACTTATGGGGGCTTCCGAGGTCAGAAAAAACATTTAGATATGTCACTGCTGCTGCGAGATGCCAATACTTTTGGTTAATCCAGCCTTTTCCTGGTTCTTACTATGATGGATATATTCTGGAATATTTCCTCTTCTATATGAAATATAATTAACTTATGCAGAAAATGGATTTTGTAGGAATATGCTAATTAGTAAATGAATCTATTGCAGATAATGGTGTTACAATGGATATACATAGGTGTAATTAAGATCACGATCTGGGTGAGTGTTATTAAGCAAGTCTCAATAAGATTATATGGATACTCAAAAGCTAAGCCTTTTAAACAGTGTTAATTCAAGATTTAACAATATACAGTATGTTAATTTCCAGCTGTGTAAGGCTAGATGAATTTGGATGGCTTTTCCCCTTCTACTAGGACCTCTGTTTAAATTAGTTCAGTTATGTTTTAGGTTGATAATCCAGGCTATATATTATATTCAATAAGTTTTTAAAAATGTCTTATAATTGGCCTTACTTTTGCTTTTAAAAACTCATATATCTATTGCATTTTTTTAAAAAAAATTAAAAACAAGAAGCAATTCTGTTTGGCATGTTAAAAATAGAACAAGGAAATGGTAGGGCCGCTGCAGGGAGAAGATGACGAAAGGCTAACGGGGAAAAAGAAAAGGCAGAACTACTTAATACCTTCTTTGCTTCAGTCTTCTTCCAAAGAGGGAACAATGCTCAGCCTGGGGAAGATGGAGCAGATGATGCAGTAGGGGAAATATAGCACAGAATTGGTAAAGAGGTAGTTCAGGAATACCTGGCCAGTATAAATGAGTTCAAGTCTCTAGGGCCAGATGAACTTCATCCAAGGGTAGTAAAAGAACTGGCAGAAGTAATCTCAGAACCACTGTCAATAATCTTTGATAATTTCTGGAGAACAGGAAAGGTCCCAGCACACTGGAGGAGGGCAAATGTTGTCCCCATCTTTAAAAAGGGGGAAAAAGAAGACCCAAATAATTACCAGCCAGTCAGCCTGACATCAATACTAGGAAAGATTCTAGAGCAGATCATTAAACAGAAAGTCTGTAACCACTTAGAAAGGAATGTCGTCAAATGTCAACAGGGATTTCTCAAAACAATTCATGCCAGACCAATCTCATCTCTTTTTTTGATAGAGTTACAAACTTGATAGATGAAGGGAACACAGTGGACGTAGTGTATCTCGATTTCAGTAAGGCTTTTGACAAGGTCCCCCATGATATTCTTGCATAAGGGGAAAACAGTCACCTCAAACCTTATGTGATTAGTCTAGACACCTGGCTTGAGGGCAGTACATGCGAAAAGGATCTAGGAGTCTTAGTGGACCACAAACTGAACATGAGTCAGCAGTGTGATGCAGCAGCTAAAAAAGCCAATGTGATTCTAGAATGCATTAATAGGAGTATAGTGTCTAGATCAAGGGAAGTGCCACTCTATTCTGCTTTGGTCAGACCTCACCTGGAGTACTGTGTCCAGCTCTGGGCACCACAATTCAGGAAGGATATTGAGAAGCAGAAACGTATCCAGAGAAGGGTGACCAGGATGGTGGGTGGTCTGGAAGCCATGCCCTATGAGAAGCGGCTTAGGGAGCTGGGCATGTTTAGTCTGGAGAAGAGAAGGTTGAGAGGGGACATGATAGCCATGTTTAAATATTTGAAAGGATGTCACACTGAGGATGGAGCAAGCTTGTTTTCTGCTGCTCCAGAGACTAGGACACGGAACAATGGGTTCAAATTACAGGAAAAGAGATTCCACCTAAACATTAGGAAGACCTTCCTGACAGTAGTGGAAGTGGAATGCACTACCTTGGAGTGTGGTGGAGTCTCCTTCTTTGGAGGTATTTAAGCAGAAGCTGGATGGCCATCTGTCGGGAATGCTTTGATTGTATATTCCTGCATGGCAGGGGGTTGGACTGGATGGCCCTTGAGGTCTCTTCCATTTCTATGATTCTAAGATTCTATTATTACTGTATTTTCTTTGACTTTAACACAGTATGGATAAGACTATTTTCCTGTGATGTGTGTCTAATGGTTTTACATTTCTTTTTGAGGGCCATATTCTACTTGACCAGTCTTTCCCAATGTGGTGCCCTCAAATACTAAGTCCATCGTTCCTGGCCACTGGTCATGGTGGTTGTTGTTGATCGAAGCTGGATATAATCTTCCTATATTCTGTGCTGGTCAGGCCTCATCTGGAGTACTGAACATTTAGTTGTGGGCACCTCATTGTAAAAAGGATATAGACAAGTTGGAGCAAATTCAGAGAAAGGCAATGATGATGATAAAAGGTATGGAGAACAAATCATATAAGGAGAGGTTGAAGGAGCTGGGCATGTTCATCTTGGTGAAGAAAAGATTGAGAGGTGAGATGATCACACTCTTATAAATATCTCAAGGGCTGCTACAAAGAGGAGGGTGCAGACTTGTTCTCTGCTGCCTCAGAGGGTACAACTAGGTCTCATGGTTTTAAGATACAAGAGGGTATATTTCAATTGAATATTAGAAGGAACTTCTTGACAGTGAGAGCAGTTCAGCAATGGAACCTAGAGAGGTGGTAGGGTCTACTTTTCTGAATGTCTTCAAAAAGAGGCTGGACAGCTACCTGCTGGGGATGCTCTAGCTGGCAACCCTGCATTGACCAGGAGGGGGTGGACATGATGGCTGATAAGGACCCTTTCAACTCTATGGACTTTTTCAGACAGTACTTACTGCACTAGAAGCTTGTGAGAGAGGTACGGCACTGTTGCGCAGCAGGGGGTCCATTTCAGATGATGCAGTCTCTCTCACGAAATTGTTGGTGTCACTTCCATGTATGATTGGAGGCAGCCACGCCATATTTTACTCACAGAAGTTGCCCGTGGGTAAAATATGGCGCAGCTGCCTCCAATTGTACATGGAAGTTACACCGACGATTTCGTGAGAGGGACGGCGTTGTCCGAAATGGACCCCCTGTTGCGCGACAGCACCGTACTTCTATCGCAAGCTTCTAGCATGGTAAGTACTATCTGAAAAAAGTCCTATGAGTCTATGTATACCTAAACATCCAGTGAGCACTGTGTTGGGGAAGGCTTGACAGCTGAGGGGTAACATCTTGCAGTTAAGAAAATATCTGGACTGTTTGCTGAATACCAATAAGACTACATTTATCATGAGCCACAGTGGTACAATATAATAAAAGGGTGTGTACAACCTGGGTTAAAATCCCAGTTAAGGCCTATGCTACATAGATGGCCTTCAGTACACCACACCTTATTTCACCTTTACCTGCACAGCAAGGGAAGCACCAAAGTCTGGTGGAAGAGCACATGATTTGTGTGCAGAAGAACCCAGGTCAAACCATTTTATTTTATTTTATTTAAAATATTTATAGATCCCAGTCCACCAGGATCCCCAATGTAATATACAATAGGTAAAAACATTTAAAATACAGAAATAAAAACTTGGGGGGAAAAACAAATTAAAATACTGTGTAAGAACTTTTTAAAAGAAACTTAAATTAAGTCCTTAAAAAGAAATTTTAAAACAAACAATTAAAACAGACAGAGTGGTTTTAAACACCAAAGGCCTTGCAGAACACCACCATTTTATCTGCCCACTGGAAGGTCAAAGCAGAGGGAGTCAGTCTAGCTTGTCTTGGAAGAGATTTCCACACTTAGGGTGCTGCTACAGAAAAAGCCATATCATGTGTGTACCCCTATCCTCACAAGGTGTTGGGTTGTGCAAGAGGGCCTCTGCTAAAGATCTCAAATTTCAGGCAGGCTGTTATAGGATGAGACAGTTTTTCAACTATTCTGGCCCCAAGCTGTTAAGGGATTTTTAGGTCAAACCCAGCACCTTACAATGAGCTCTGAAACAAATTGGAAGACAGTGCAGTGTTTGTAATACCAGTGTTAATGTGGTCCTTAAAATGTTCACCTGATACTAGCCTGACTGCTGCATTTTGCACTAGCTGCATCTTCCCAATACTTTTCAAGGGCAGCCTCAGGTAGCACACATTTCAGTTGTCTAATCAGGAGGTTACTAGGATATGAACCACTATAGCCATACTGTCCTCCCCAGGAAAGGGAGCAACTGGCCAATAAAGACATCAGGCCTTCCAGGAGCAGCCCTGGGTACATGAGCACCCTAAAGCTGCAAATATAAACTTTCAAAAGGAGTGCAGTGTCACAACAGGGTGTGACCCCAGCTCCAGGTTAGCTTTCCTACTGATCCATAGCACTTCCATCTTGTCTGGACTGGGCCTCAGTTTATTCAACCATATCTGGTTGTTCATTGGCTGTGGTATAGAGAAGTTACATCTGGTGGGATGAAGGTTATGGGCAGTAGGCCAAGCCACACTTGGTTCGGCTAAGTCATGTCCAATAAAGGAAAGTTCTACCTGTCCAAGCAAGGCAGAATGTCATCAGAAGCCCAGGCAGCATTCTGAAGGATCTACTTCACTGGAGACAGCTCTTCATAAAGAGAGTTGTTGTCTCAGAAAACCACTGTGGCCAACTGAGGGCTTGGATAGCTAGTCTCCTCAGGTCCTTCAGAAGCCCCACTTGTGTTGGGTCATACCATCCAACATTTCACAGATGAAAACTGTCATCTCCCCCTGCTAATTCAGTTGAGTGCAAATTACTTTTGCACTTTGAAATCAATTAGCTTCAATTGAAGTACAGTAGGACCCCCATATCTGCTGGGGATTGGTGGATCTGGGGGGCCCTGTGGATACTGAAAGCTGTGGATAATAGTGAATGCCTTGGATGACCTAGAAAATGGCTAGAGAGGACAATTTTTCTAGGAAGACACTATGGTAGGTGTGCTGTTTTGTGTCCCATGGATAATTGAATCAGTGGATAATGAATCAGGGGATACGGGGGTCCTACTGTAAACTGATGACAAAGGGGGAGGAGGAGAAAGAAACTGGGAAATGTTAAAAGCAGCTGAAAAAAGTGGGATGAAAGAGGATTAATTGGGACTGATCCTGAAAAAAAATAAGAGTTGGAGTGTATGTTGGGTATTGACTAAAGGTCCTATGCTCATTTGTGTAGTCTCAGCTCCTTTGTGGAGGGTAAGAGAGAGATCAATGGGAAAGCTAGGCCTTTGGATTCAAGAGATGTATGAGAGGGTGCTAATAATTCTTCCTGGAGCAGGGTACTGGAGCGTCAGATGTGAGAGAGTAGCTGTTTGGTGTCAAATGAGGGCATTGTTCCCCGAATAAGAATTCTCCCACCCCAGATGAAATGTTCCTTTAATCCTCAAAGTTTCAACATACAGTAGTAGCAACTTAACGCTTCAGTTCAGCATTTAGAAATACAGTTTAGGTACCTAATGAAAAGGGGAAGGCAAAGTTACCAAGGAAATGAACATAGAACAAATATAAGTGCTCTGTTTTTAAAGTCTTACTCTTGCAATGCTAGAAATTTGGGGAATGAAGGAAAATTCCATAAGGGAGTGAATTCTTATGGGGGGGGGGCAATGTACTCATAATAGCAACACCCTTTCCTGGAGCCATGGCACTAAGTAGAACACATGGTCCATGAGGATTCATAATATTCATGAGCATGGCATTTGGTGGGGATTGACAGATAGGTAATCATGACAAAACAACAGTGCTGGATCATAGTAGTCAACACATAGGCCAAGATCCTGTTGGCCAGTGTACTTATGCCAGTGTAGCTTGTGGTAGGACAGTGGCAGTAGCAGGACTACAATGGTCCTGGGTACAGTGGTGATGAGGCAAAGCTGAGAAAGTGATCAGGAGAGAAAGCTCAGAGCTGCTTGGGAGGTGGCAAGGCATCTTTCTCTCCTGATAGTGATTATTTGCTATGTTTTACTACTGCTGTGCATCCCTGCAAAAAGTGCATTATTCCCACATAATGCACCGTATATTCCAGCGTATAAGACGACTGGGCGTATAAGACCCCCCCAATTTCCAGCCAAAAATCTAGGCTTAGACATATATTCGCCATATAAGACCAGCCCCCCAGTTTGGCTGGCTGGCTGACTGGCTGGGGGAGCCTTGCCAGCTGATCCTCTTTGTTTCCCAACTCAGGAGGATCTCCTGTGAGTTGGGAAAGCAAACAGGATCAGCTGGCAGGGCAACATTCGCCCCTCTCTTCAACCTTCCAGTCAAACTGGACACGAAGGTGGAGGAAAGGGGTGAAAATGCCCAGTTTGCCCCAGCAGCCCCCTTCCTTCCGTCTTGGCTCTTCCAAAGGGGACCAAGGCAGGAGAAGTGGGGGCAGCTGCGGCAAACCCCAAGATTCGCCTCTCTCTATAGCCTCGATCCCTTCTTCTGGGCTCCCTTCTGAAGTAGCCCAGAAGAAGGCATCGGGGCTGCAGGGTTAAACTTGGCACCTTCCCTCGCTCTCCCCACATTCCTGGAAGGTAGGGAGGGGGGAGCGAATCTAGGGGTTTAACTCCACAGCCCCGATGCCTCCTTCTGGGATCCCTTTGGGAGCCCAGAAGAAGGCATCGGGGCTGCAGGGTTAAACTTGGCATCTTTGCTCCTTCTCCCCACCTTCCTTGAAGGTGGGGAGAGGGGGTGAATCCCGGGTTTGGCAGCACAGCCTCCACATCCTCCTCCTGGGCTCCCTTCCAGGAAGGAGCCCAAGAGGAAGATGCGGAGGCTGTGCAGCCAAATGGGGCATGTTCGCCCCCTCTCCCCACCTTCAAGGAAGGTGGGGAGAGGGGGAGAATCCCGGGTTTGGCAGCACAGCCTCTGCAAGCTCCTCCTGGGCTTCCTTCCAGGAAAGAGCCCAGGAGGAAGATGCAGAGGCTGTGCTGCCAAACGGAGCACGTTCGCCCCCTCTCCCCACCTTCCTTGAAGGTGGGGAGAGGGAGAAACCCGGGTTTGGCAGCACAGACTCCGCAAGCTCATCTTGGGCTCCCTTCCAGGACGAAGCCCAAGAGGAAGATGCAGAGGCTGTGCTGCCAAACGGAGCACATTCGCCCCCTCTCCCCACCTTCAAGGAATGTGGGGAGGGGGGAGAATCCCGGGTTTGACAGCACAGCCTCTGCATCCTCCTCCTGGGCTCCCTTCCAGGAGGGAGCCCAAGAGGAAGATGCAGAGGCTGTGCTGCCAAATGGAGCACATTCGCCCCCTCTCCCCACCTTAAAGGAAGGTGGGGAGAGGGGGCGAATCCTGGGTTTGGCAGCACAGCCTCTGCAAGCTCCTCCTGGGCTCCGTTCCAGGAGGAAGCCCAAGAGGAAGATGCAGAGGCTGTGCTGCCAAACGGAGCATGTTCACCTCCTCTCCCCACATTCAGGTGGGGAGGGGGGACAAATCCTGGGTTTGGCAGCACAGCCTCCACATCCCCTCTCCTGGGCTCCCTTCCAGGAAGGAGCGCAGGAGGAGGGTGCGGAGGCTGTGCAGCCAAACGGGGCATGTTCGCCCCTTCTCCCCACCTTCCTTGAAGGTGGGGAGAGGGGGCGAATCACGGGTTTGGCAGCATAGTCTCTGCGTCCCCCCTCCTGCGCTCCCTTCCAGGAAGGAGCGCAGGAGGAGGATGCGGAGGCTGTGCAGCCAAACGGGGCACATTCTCCCCTTCTCCCCACCTTCCTTGAAGGTGGGGAGAGGGGGCAAATCCTGGGGTTTGGCTCCACAGCCCACGTCCTCCTTCTGGCCTCCCTTCGGAAGGGAGTCCAGAAGAAGGGATCAGGGTCGTGAAGCAAAACGGGGCATTTTTGCCCTTTTCCTCCACCTTCAAGGAAGGTAGGGGGAAAGGGCGAATCTAGCGGTTTGCCTCGGCCACTGCAGAAGCGATCGAGTGGTGGCTGCGGCAAACTGCAACGTTTGCCCCCCTCCTCTGTCTTCCATTACTCCCCATAGGGGGAGAAGGCAGAGGAGGGGGGGGCGAATGAACTTCAAAACACTTTGCTTCACCCCCGTGCCCCATCTCCTGCCTCTTCACTCCGTTTGTGAAGAGGCAGGAGATAGGCAGGCAGGCGAAGCAAAGAATATCCGGCCTATAAGACGACTGTCAATTTTGGAGGGCACTTTTGAGTGCTCAAAAGTCGTCTTATACGCCGGAATATACGGTACCCAGTGTAAAACACCAGCAGGATATCCCATGATTTTTCCCAGTTTGGGACTCAAGGCAGTTTACAAAGGTTAAAGAGAGTCTGCATCACAGTTGTAGTTTCAAATGCATATCTACATATTGTCTCCAGATCCCAAAATATCTTAACAGCCAGCAGCCACATCAATCAATGGAGGCTGTTCTGTGGGTGATTGGGATGCTGTAGGATTATACTTCCAGCCCCCTCCTGACAACAAGCTGTGGTACAATAAGGAGTTGTGATAGTGTCCTGTTTCTGATTGTTGTATTTCAACTCTCTGGTGGGAAGGGGCTGGAAAGTTCACCCTGCAGTACTCTGATTGCCATCAGAACAGACCTCCATCCCTCAGTGTGGCTGCTGATCTGTTAAGGTAGGTTTGGGGGACATTTGCAATCATGGCAATAGTGCTGTGAATGTAAACATGAATACCAGTTATGAATGTATACGCCCAGCTTACACATTTGTAACTACTCAACGTGATGTCAGCCCTAATTAAACTAACAATAGAATTAAAAGTAGTTAAAAGCATGACCATTAAAAAAATAATAAATAAACAGTACACATTCCAAAATGGCCTTTCCCCTTAGCAATCAGCCTGTAGAGACACAAACTTTTCTTGACCCTGGAAAAGGATGAGCAGGATCCTGGCCTCAGGAGCTCAGTCTCCTGGCTTTTTAAAATTATGTATATATTTGTTTTTAATGTGTTTTAGTTAGGAGGTTTTAATTTTATAGTGTTTAATGTCTTTTTATGGGGGACGGTGGGGTGGGTGGTGTTTTTAGTCATTATTATAATGTTTTAATTGTTGAAGCCGCCCCGATTGTTTTTAGCAGAGGGGCGGGGTATAAATAAATTTTATTATTATTATTATTGTTGTTGTTAGGAGAGTGCCAGTCTAACCTCTCTAGGAAGGAATGCCAGTGCTTGGGAGCAGCCACCAAGTAGGCCAAGTAGGTCTTCTCCCTTGTCCCCACCAGATGAGCATGGTGGGACAGAAAAAAGGGCCAAGATCTCAAAAAATGGGCAGGCTCATGTGGGAGAATACAGTCCTTCAGATCTTAGATGCCTTGTCTCCCACAAGCTACCCACCCTCAGTGTTCAAATATAGGAGGTTTTGAATGTGTAGAATAGGAGGTGGGATTCATATATATGTAAATCCCTGCACTTTACCCTTTCTTAATAGAGACAAAAATAGAGAGGTGCAGATTTTAGTACAGTCTAGGGAAACTTGGCTGTCACCAGTATTTTGAGCCTAAATGGCAGGATTTTCAAAGGGAAATACATTTGGATTTGTCATCCCCTCCTTGAGGAAGTACAGAGGTATATTCCTTAATGTGGTGCCACTAGTTTTGATACCCTTTGTCTTGCCATCCATGTTAAGGAGAATGGCAAGAAATGTCATGTTGAAGAAAGGAGTGTATCAGAGAACTGTGGGGGAAGAGGAGCATAGGATTTGTATATTCTTTTTTCTTATCTTGGTAACTTCCAAGCAGAGTATGCTCTTCCTTTTAACTTAAAAAACACAAAACACCTTCATACACTAGTTTCCATGGCACCTCTCAGCCTCCTACACTATTTAGAATACTTACGGGAGGATATTAAGTTATAAGGGTCCTCCTATCAGCACTTCAGGAAGTGTAACCAAGTAGGAGAGTATGTAGATTTTAGGAAATTGTGTTTCTTCCTTTCTCAGGGAGTAAATAAATCCACAAAATAAAGGAGGTGGTGTTGGCACAGTATTAGTATTACAGTGCTGTGCCAAACCACCACAACCTATTTCATGAACTTCACTCATTGAGACTATCATTGAGACTGGACTTTTCACTTGAATAGCCACTATAAAAGAAATTCTGAGCTGGTGGTTCTGATTTTAATGGTTCAGTGAATCTCCAGACTAATGGAGCTTTCCAAAGTGTTGAATCATATCAGCACCTTGGATACATCCTGTAAGGTTTGGACTAAAACTCTGTGCTGATTCACTACTCCTGATATGGAGCCACCACTGAATATTCCTTATTGATTTTACAGTGGGTATGCAATGGGGCCTAAATGTCCTAAAGGCACCAGATCTTGTCTGATCTTGGAAGCTAAGAAGGCTCATCCCTGGTTAGTACTGGATGGGAGGCTGCCAATAAATACTGGATGATATAGGATATCTTTCAGAGGAAGGAACTGGCAAAACCACCTCTGAGTCTTCCTTGCCTAAGAAAACCCTATGAAATTTATGAGGTCTCTATAAGTCAACAGACAACTTGAAGACACATAGACACACATGCAATGGAACAGATCCAGTCTGAATAGCAGTCATAATAGTAATCCTATTTCATAGCAACTCAGTCATCAAGTTGGGGTGTCTGCACATTACAGCACCTTCTTTCTTTTATCCAGTTGTCAGATATGATGGTTTTGGTTCAAGGAACACAGAGAACACAAACCCCTACTTCCTGTAGTTCAGCAATATCCCTTAAAGCTTCTCTGAAGTTGGCAACTTGGCAGGGTGCATAAATAGGCTTTTTTCATCTCTTTCCTCTGCACTAAGTATCCAGAATTCAAGCTCTTTTGAATAATAATGTGTCTGCTATGTACTGCCTGGCAATTTTGGGATGTAAATTTACAAAGATCAGTACAGACATTGTATAATTGTTTGGACTACTGAGATCAGAAATCGAAGTTATTGCACTATTGGATAAAACAATAGTCAGTCTCTTCAAGATGAACATCTTTTATAGAACTCATAAACTTACAGAAGGGATCTGTGCCTCCATGACTTTATGAGCTCTCCTCTATGTGATTCAATAACAGGTGCTCTCCATCATGTTTTTGTTTTTGTTTTTTTAGTCCTAAACACTATGGTTTTATCCTTTTTTCCAATAGTGCAAATTTGTTGATAGGTTCAGGCTTCTTGGCTGATCCTTCATTGTTTGATTTAGGCATCTTGTTGCTATTCACAGGGAAGGAACAATGCAAAGCTGACTTTGTTCTTCCTACAGGTACTCCTACTTCCTAGGAATCCAGCCGTGTATGTGGTAGATAAGAAAAGAACTTGAAAGAAGGCAGCCCACTGAGGAAAACCTCTGTGGGCAAAATGCTAAGTCCTGCTAGTGAAAAGGGGGGGGGAGTATGGGTTGTGGGGAGCCAGTGTGTTGAGGATGTGTTCTTGCCCTTACCAGCAGGAATTGGGAAGACAAAGGGGTTGTTTTCAACTAATTAAACTTGCAAATTTCATACCTTGCAGGGTTCACATTGTAATTCTAACAGGCTGTCATTGAAAGTTAATGATTTACCACTCCTTACAACCTACACAGACTAAGAGCAGAGATTTGTGAGCAATTAATTGATAATGTGTTACAATAAGAAGTAAGCAATAAGCATTTATACTCTCAAAGCTATCAGTAGGCACATGACAGATTGAAATGCAGACAAAGGAAAGTGGAAGAATAGCTCTTTCCTTCACTCTGCACAATGCACAATATGTTTCTTTGTCTTAATTCAGTCAAATCAGTGAAATTTGTATCGAATAAAGTCACTTAGACTATTTCAGTTACACCAGTTTCTAATTATTATTATAGCAGTTCTTGCAAAAATGTGGAACCCTGCTAGGATTTAATGCATAAATATGTGCAGTAGAAAAAATTGCTTGGAATTTTAACATTGATATTGTCAAATAGAGTAGATCGATATAATTGCTATAAATAAGTGCCGTGGTTCCCAAAATGCTTTAGATTGTACTATTCAAGAGCAAGTAGTATGTTTATAACAATTACATTTAGTGTGTTTTTAAGACTATGATTAAGTGAGATCTTGCAAAACGCAGTTCTCTATTCCCCTAATTTTACATTCAGCACTAGCCAACCATCTGTACACCTCATGTGTATCTTTTCACGCTGCCTGCATAAAAGCACAAAGAAGAACGCAGAGAAAACAGGAAATCTTTGATAAGTGTGCATGTCAGGATCCAAGAAAGACTTATTTATGTATGTATGGCAGGAAACTATAAGTCGAGGTGGGTCTTTGTTCTTTTCCTTTAGCAGTTCTCATGGCCAAAAAGAGAAGCCACCATTTTGTTAAAAATTAATGTACAATGTTAACATCTGTGATGGTAGCTCTGTGCACTCAAACTCATTATAGCCTGTAATGATGGAGCAGTCATGAAGGTGCCTACTGGCCCTAGCATCTCATGATCTCCACTTTCCACATGTTTGAGTTTGTTGCTGCATAAGAACATAAAAGCAATGTGCTTCTGCAAAACACACTAGAAAAATATTGTTGAGTGTTTTCGTAGGGATCATACATTCAAAGCACATGAACACAAAGTTATTGAGTACCTTAGTACCTGATGCTAAATTAGAGGTAATGAATGCATGACCCATGGGCGTCATGCAGCCCCCAGGTTGCTTTAGTGGCCCCAAGGGGCTCTGACCCCAATTTTTACTCTAATGACCCCATACCATCTAGAGCAGTTTTGCCATACCCCCTCACCTGTTTTAAATCCAGTGGAGCCTCTTTCCCCAAAAAAACTGAAAGCGAGTTCCTGTTCACTTACTGGAAAAAGTCTCTCCTGGCCTGAAAAGGCTTGCATTGCCCCAAACATGGTAAGATGAGAATTAAAATTCCAGGGGGGTAGAGGGCCCAGTATGTACATGTTGCCCTCCATCTGGAGATGACATCTAAACCCCTGCAGACCTAAACCAACGGTGGGCTACATTTAACCTTTGGATTGTTTGAGAGAATAAATTTAGAGCACAGTCCCAACATGCCAAGATGCAAAAGACTAGCTGAGCCTACATTAGCATACCCTCCAACTGTCCTGATGTGGCTGGGATAATTCCAGTTAATTCTCTGCTGTCCCACTTTCTCAGCAGCTTTTAAAATGTCCCAGTTTCTCTCCCCTCCTCCACTTTCCTCCTTCAATCTCAGCTTACCTCAATTGCTATAAAAAGTAAGTTCAAACTGCGGAAGTAGTTTGCACTATACTAACTCAGCAGACGAGAGAGGAGAGGAAAGGGTGACGTTTTGCTCTTCCCAGTAGGCTCATTTGTTTTGCTTCGCTTCACTTCGCTTTGTTTTTTTCAGGTTTTCCTAAACCTACTACATACATTTCAGGGCCTCTCTGGTTAAAATAGTAGTTTTGCATGTTATTCCCCATTAAAAATGTTGCCCTCTTGTAGCATGGCCACACCCTTTTGACCACACTAGGCCACATGTGGTCTGGTTTTATTTGTGAAATGTTGGAGGCTATGCATTAGGACAAGTAAAGCTCTCTTGGGGCCAAACCCTCCCAGCTAAGGAAGTTGGAAATGCCTTAGGACTACCTTGGCCTAACTTTGTGCTGGTATTGGGTCTATGCCCCTGGGCTGGAGATTTGACTCTGGCTTAACTCGACTCTTTTCCAGCCACAATCCTACTACACTGGGGGTGGGCCCAATTGGGGAGGGCATTTTTGTGGCCTCGGAGGGGAAAACTTGTTTTGAAAACTTTTTTTAAAATTGCCCCCAAATGTCCCCAACCCCCCCTCAGGGGGCTTATGCATCATTTCTACCACTTTTTTGACCCCAGGGCCATTTTAGCCAAAGGAGAGGCCTTTCTTTTTTTAAAAAAAACCCAGGAAATTACTTACAGGTCAAAAAGGGCATCAGCTGGGGCTAAAAGACCCAGAGGGACCAAAACATGTGGAGAAAATGCCCCCCATCCCCAAGATAGTTGGGGGGGGCACTTTGGGACAAAAATATTTTTGTGGGGTAGAGTGGGGACAGTTCTTCAAGGTCTCGGGGGGCATGTCAAATGCAGGCCCCAGTTCTGACAGTTGCCTCTCCCTGTTCTACAGTTCTCTCTTTCTCTTTCTCTCTTTGCCCTTCTGCTGACAGGTCTTAGTAAGCCAAGCAGTTCTACCAACAGAGCACTCTGTCAGCAGACCTATGATAAAAGCGAGTTCTTCCATCAGTAGAAAGACATTTCTGCCAGCAGAAGAAGCTTGTGTCTAATCCTACATGGCACATCTTTGAGGCATGATCGCACCATTTTTGGACCAATAAATGTATAAAATACCAAGATCAAACTTTCAGATTGTGCAAAACTCTCCATACTGAAAAAAAGAAAGAAAATAGACAGCATACAATGAAAATGAATGGTCTTCGAAACAATGGAAGAGAAATGTTAATATAGAGATTGTGTTGGTTAAAGTTAGTGAGCTTTAAAATCAGTAAAATGGTGGGCTGGATCCAAAGTTACTGGTATGAACAGAGTTCCTCCTGTCGAAACAATGGCTCTTTGTTAGTCATCACTGAATTAAAATCTTGATTTAAATAGAACCAAGACATGATTAACTTTCTCTGGACCCACATTTTATTCTCAGAGGGGGGGGGTTCTGAGTACTTTCGTTGTAACTCTTCTCAATGCAAGATTGTATCTATGATGCCCAAGTTTGTTTATTTGTTTATTTATTTATTTATTTTGTTCTGTAGCATTTAAGAATGGGTTTTTACTTCCTAGAGGGCTGACATATTTTCAAAGCAGGGGAAAAGGGAGACAAAGTCTGTACACATTCACCTACGCTGTAATAACCACAACAATCCTGATTTACAGCTTTGTGACAACCATGAAGCCCTAGGTGAACAAAGATTGGTTACGATATCACATCATAGTCTGTAGACACACATAGTCACATGCCATTGCAAAAGCAAGAGTCCTGAACCAATTTCATTTTTCAAAAAATGAATTTGAGCTTCTGGAGACACAAGCTACAATCCTGTGTGCACTTTCTTGGAAACAAGTCTCACTGAATTTAATGGAATTTACTTCTGAGTAGGTACATAAATGATTGCACATAGATGATCCTGGCATGCAACAAAATAGCTTTTCTTGGTAGCCTCAGATTTCCCTACCTCAGCAATGAATCACTTTACTTTTCAGTGGTAACAGGGGGGGAAATGGCACAGAATGTATGGTTATTGCTGTTGTTTTAAAACAGTACATACACCAAGGGAGGGGAAAAAAAGATCTGCAGTGCTATAAAGTGAAACAGGCTATGCGAGATAACTTTCTCTTTGGAAATGAAACATCCACCCAAGGAAAAAAGAATACTTTTGTGATGAAAGTGACAGTAAATTTGCTTTTGATTTGTGCATGGCCTAATTAGATTAATTAAGCATATCATGCACTTCTGAACAATCAGGCAGGTGGCAAATCATATTTAAGATGGCACACAATTTGCATGATCATCTTTACACTTGATAAAAGATGTCTATTCCAATAACAAACTGGGGTATAAAATAGTACAGGTGCAATGCTGATGATGTCAGTGCTGGGAATGCTACACATCACTTGGATTACAGGATTTTTTTACTGAATTAAAGGCAATATAATGTCTTCTTTAAAACAACAAAACACCATTTCTGGCAACCTGTTTTAAGGAATATTGAAGTAAATAAGCTTCAAATTCCATTCATCTGGTTTCAGAGGAAATACCACTAATTCTGTGGCAACAGCTACAACTGTTGCATATAAACCTTTCTATATCTAGATTTAGTCTTCTTCTAATTCCACTAAACCAGGAGTGTTAAACTGTTTTCCTGCTATTACTCTTACTAAATGTTACTATACAGATGTACATAATGTTGGTAGGATGTCAGCTCCTCCACTGCAAAACGTAATCAAGGAAGGGGGAAATTTAGGAGGTAGCTGATGAGAGTGTTTTCTCCCTGTCTCCCAGCACAATCCTATGTGTATATGCAGTGGGCCCTTGGTATTCACTCGGGTTTGGTTCCCCCCAACCAAAAATCCATGGATGCTTAAATCCCATTACATAAAATGGAGTAGTCAAATGGCATCCCTTATATAAAATGGCAAAAATCAAGGTTTGTTTTTTGGAATTTGTTTTTTGAATATTTTCAAGTCATGGATAGTTGAATCCATGGATGCAAAACCCACGGATACGGAGGGGCAATTGCATTTAAAATACATCCCACTATCTTAAATGGAGCTATCTTCCTGGTGAAGTTATGGTGACCCTGTGAATTTCATAGGGTTTTCTTAGGCAAGGAATACTCAGTGATGGTTTGTCATTGCCTTCTTCCGAAATAAAGTCTACAGCAGCGTTTCTCAACCAGGGTTCCCTGGAACCCAAGGGTTTCCTGGGAGATCACTAGGGGTTTCCTGAGAGATGTGATTTTTAAACACTTTTCTAGGTGTAGATATAATCATTTTTAGGCAGGGGTTCCCTGAGACTTGAAAAATATTTCAAGGGTTCCTCCAGGTTAAAAAAGTTAAGAAAGGCTGGTTTACAGCAACTGGTGTTACTTTTCAGTATCCCATCCAATACTGACCAGACCTGCCCCTGCTTAGCGTCTAAGATCAGACAGGATCTGGTGCCTTCAGTCTATTACAGCAAATTAATACAAAATAAAACAATGTGCAGCCAAAATCCTATTAAACAGAAGTTTTTTAAATAAATAAATAAAAACAATTCTGTTAGAAGCCCAAAGTTACAACAGTTTCAAAAAACATTTAAAACATAATTTTTAAAAAGTGCACCACACCAAACTAAAACACCCTTCTGCTACATGATTTAAGAGCCAAAGCCCTAAGTAAATAAATAAATAAATATTTTCCTGCCAGCATGAAGAAAGCAGAGAAGGAGCCAGCCACACCCATGGGAGGGAGTTCCATGGCCTAGAGCAGCCACCAAGACGTCTCTCCCGTGTTCTCAACAAATGTGTCTGTGAAAGTGGTGGGACTAGAAAAAGCCCTCCCTTGAAGATATTAAAACTTAGGCAGTATTCTTGGTGGCTGCTCCCAGACTCTGGAATTTCTTTCCTAGGGGAGCTAGAATCATTTGTCAGGAGTTAGACTGAACTCCATTATAAAATGGCCGAAAAACTACAGAACCATGCTGCATGAACTACCAAGTCATGCCTAGTCAGGCCACTAGGGGAAATGTCTTGCAAATATAAGAAGGAAGTGGGCTCTGTTCTGAACTCTCATATATATATATATATATATATATATATGTTAATATTATATATGGTGAACTCGCCACGGGTCAGTGTAAGAGGGGTGCTCCCAAAAAACGATACAAGGACTCCCTGAAACAACATCTCAGGCTCGGCCAAATTGATCACCAACAATGGTCCGCCCTGGCCTCACATTGGGAGGCATGGAGACGCACTATCCACAATGTTGCAGCCTTATTTGAGAACTCACGCCGAACAAGTCTTGAAGAGAAATGACAACGCAGAAAGAATCACAACCCAGAAACATCACCCAAGGAGACCTTCTGCTGTGCTTTCTGCAACCGGACTTGTTTATCTCGGATTGGCCTTTTCAGTCATCAGCGCGCTTGCAGAAAGCGCGGGATGAGTCCTTCCCGAATCTTCGTTTGCGAAGAAAAGCATATATATATATATATATATATATATGAGTATTCAGAACAGAGCTCACTTCCTTCTTCCTGTGAATGCTGAGGCCTGGTGAAGCAGTTTCTCCTTGGATTGTAAATATTTGTATATATTGCAACTGTTTGAGTTTGAAAATAAAAGTGCCTCCTGCTTATTTGGATGTCAAACGCTCTGTGGGTGAGTAGTCTTGGGAAAGGGTTGCTACTGAGTCTGCTGAGACAGTTTTTGGCTTCTGCTGGGGATTGTGTGTGCTATCATTCCCTGACAGTGGTTGTGGGCCCAGCTGATTGATCTCAGATTAGATAAGGTGCACCCCAAAATTCCCAGAAACTCTTTTGTTTTGAGTGATTTTGGCTAGTTGGCTGAGAAACAGTTAAGTTTCAGCCAGGCCCTGTAATATCTTCAAGAAACCTTGAAGTGCTGCCAGCTGCCAGCTGTTTGTGTTTCATAGCTGGAGAATTGTTGATTCAATCAACAGAATGGCAGATAATAGTCTCATCCGCTTTGAAAAGCTGGCTGATGGAAATTATTCAGCATGGAGTTTATACATGGAGGCTTTATTAATTAATGACAATGTGTGGTACGTTTTGGAAAATGAAAGTGTGATCCCAGAGGGTTCAGAAGATGAAATAGCAGCATTCAGGCTAGCAGACAAGGAGGCTAGAGCTGCAATTCTCTTATCGCTCAGCCCCTCACAGTTAATACATGCGGCCCCAGCAAAGACAGCCTTGCAGGTTTGGACAGCTTTGAAAACAGTTCATCAGAATTCATCCTGCCTCTCAAAGATGATATGCACTAAGAGACTTTATAACACAAAGATGTCTACTAGAGGCTGTGTGAATGCCCATTTGGAGAAAATGAGGCAGCTTTTTCAAGAGGTGGCCAATAGAGGGGTAGACATTCCATAAGCCCATAAGTGTTTTATTTTATTGGGCAGTTTGCCAAAGGAATGGGATACCTTATGTACAATCTGCAAACAACCAGGGAGAGTGATTTGTCTGTAGACCTGGTAGCTGGGCGTATTCTGGAAGAGGTCCAACACAAGCAATTTGATTCCTGGATGGAGGGGAATAAACAGCCACAAATTACCAGACACAATCAGGAGAGCATTGAAACAGAGGCACCTGTGGAGGAGGGAGCCTGCAGCTACGTGAAACACTGTTTCAGATGCAAAAAGCCTGGACATTTTAAGAAGGACTGTAAAATGCCTGCACCGGATAGGAGGGGTGCATCCTCTCAGGCTGCAAGCCATGGCTTCGTAGCACAGCACCATCCTGATGGTAATGAGGAAAGAATTTGGTGGGGCCACACACAATATGGTTAATGATTTACAGTTGTTAAGTAACGTTAAAAATGCTTCAATAACCAATATTACCCTTGCAGATAGTGCTCTCAGCAAGGTGCAGAAAATGGGCACTGCATATGTGCCATCTTTTAGTAAAGATTTTGAAAATATGTTATGTGTTAACTAACTAGAGAACTGTATATTTAGTGTGTCCTTAATGACTACTAATGGTTATAAAGTAATATTTGAGGGGGAACACTGTACAGTAACAGAAAGGTATAACATGAATAATGTCTGTGCAAAAGGGATAAAGAAACATGTGTTGTATTACATGTTGCCTAAGGAGAAGGTGGCAGATGTGAACCCTGCAGACAGTGTGCCCCTACATGATAAGTGTGTTCATTACTACCACAAGCTAATGGGCCATGCTAGTTACAAAGGGTTAAAGGAGCTAGCAAAAGTGTGCCCTGGTTATGAAACACTGCCCAAGGTTTTTAGAATGTACAGTGTGCAGGAAAGTTAAGGTGAAGGCTTTCCCTATTGCCAAAATGACCCAATGTGTCACCAACAGACCCTTTGAAGTTGTCCACGCTGATTTAGCAGACCTCTATAAGCCCACTGAAGGGGGTAACCGCTATTTATTTGTGATAGTGGGCAGACACACTAGGTACACTTATGTATGCTTACTGAAGGAGAAAAATCAGGCTGCAGACAGGTTCCGTGAGTGGGTGAACATGGTGGAACGCGAATTTCCTTCTCATAAGGTTTCCAGTCTAGTGACGGATAGGGGAGGGGAATTCTTATCCAACATTCTGCAGACCTGGATGCGTAGGAGGGGCATTAGACACAAGACCACAAACCCAGCATCTCCAGGGGAGGATGGGCTTGCAGAAAGGAAAATTGGGGTGTTGAAGTGCATGATGGAGTGCATGATGGAAGATACACAAGCCCAAGCTGGGCTGTGGGTGGAGGCAGTGAAGACTGCTGCTTACCATTTAAATAGACTGAGGACGTCTAGCGTCAACCAGACCCCATATTGTCTATTGTATGGTAGAGCATCAAACCTCAAGCACCTGAGGGATTTTGGGCAATATGCAAATGTACTGATTCACCCTATTGGGCAATATGCAAATGCACTGATTCCTTCGTGCCTAAGGAAGCCTGGGCAGCCTAAAACCAGGAGGCTGTGTTTCCTAGGCTACGAGGGTAATAAGTACGTGTTTTTTCTCCATCCTGGAAAGGTGGTGTTCTCCAGGAGTGCAAACTTTGAAATGCACTCAGGGTGGGACAGATTGCATTGCAATCAGGAGGTTTTGTTCCCTTGGGGAGGGATGTGTCAACAACTCCCAAAAGTCTCACAAATGGAGGGGTGGTAATGCCTGATGATGAAGGGGAGGTACAGGAAGAAAAGCCTGACACTTCACATGCCACTCCAACACACACACCACCACAAAGAAGCAGTAAGCCTGACACAGGGAGAGATAGCAGCAGCTGTGCAAGTGAGGATGAGTCAGACAGAACTAGGGTGTTCATTCCCGAGAAGATCAACAAGGGTTAGAAAGGCTCCTGACAGATTTGTTGTTCAGGAAGGCAGGCTATGCAATGTCATGGCAGAGGAGCCTGCAAGTTTTCAGGATCTCCTAAAACTTCCCCAGGAAGAGAAGGAGAAGTAGAACATAGCCATGGACTCTGAATTTGAGTCACTAGTTGAGAGGAAAGTGTTCCAATAGTTGAGAGGCCCAAAGACCAAAAGGTTGTTGGTTTCAGGTGGGTATACAAGCTTAAGGACATGCATGATGGGATACAAAAGTGTAAGGCACACTTAGTTGCAAAAGGCTTTTCGCAGGAGTGCTACACCAATTTTGACAAAACCTTTTCACCCACAGCAAAGCCAGAAAGTCTTAGGTTAGTGTTAGCTGTAGCAGCCAAGAGGCAGATGGTTGTGCAACACTTTGACTTTGAAACAGCATACCTGAATTTTATTTATTTATTTATTTATACCCCGGTCTTCAGCCACAAGGCTATCAGAGCGGCTTACAAATTGTTTTAAGCAATAGCTATTTACACATCTACACTGCATTAAACAGTTTCCAATGTGTGTTAGCTAATTGCCCCCACAAGCTGGGTACTCATTTTACCGACCTACGATCTGACCTGATCTGAATGCTGATCTTGAAGAGACAGTGTTCATGGAACAGGCCCCAGGGTATGACAGTGCAGGTGAGAGCAAAGTGTACTTGTTGCGCAAAGTGCTCTACAGCTTGAAACAAAGCGCACGTTGTTGGAACAAGTGCATACACCAAGTTTTGGTGTCACTAGGTTACACAAAAAGCATCGCAGATGCCTGTGTGTACACCAAGGGGATAGGTGATAGTGCTGTCATGCTAGTTATCCATGTGGACAACCTTTGTGTGGCAACAAAGTGTGCCAGTGATGTCAAGAAAGTGCAGGTGGAGTTAGAAAACTGGTTCAAGTTGAAGGACTTAAGCAGCCTCAGATGTTTTTAAGGCGTAGAGGTAGAAAGAACCGGTCTTGGAGAATTTTTCCTAAGCCAGAAGAAGATTGACAGTCTTGTGGCCAAGTGTGGGCTTAGTGAGGCTAAGGTGGTCAGGACACCGATGACCACTAATTTTGTGAACTTGGAGGCAGAACAGGAATTTGAAAGGCCTGATCTGTACCACTCAGTGGTAGGAAGTCTGTTGTTTATTGCAAACAACACAAGCCCTGACATCAGTTTTGCAGTTGGGGTGCTCAGCAAAAGAGTCTCCAAGCCAAGGAGGACAGATTGGAAAGCCCTGAAGAGGGTAGTTAGATTTCTCAAGGGGACCAGGGACATGCATTTGAAGCTGACAGGAAGACAGGTGACCCTGGAGTGCTATGTAGACAGCTCATTTGCTGCTGAGACTTCAGACAGGAAGTCAGTGACAGGGATGGTGGTCAAATATGCAGAGAGCCCCATAGTGTGGAGATCAAGAAAGCAGAACCTAGTACAACTGAAGCTGAATTTGCTGCCTTGTCTGAGATGGCAAGTGAGGTACAATGGGTTAGGCAGATGCTTGCAGACTTTGGGGAGCTGTGCCAAATGCCTGTTGAGGTGCATGAGGACTCACAAGCCTGCATAGCTATGGCAGAAGCAGAAAACCTGAAATTCAGGACCAAATACGTTGTGGTACGCTACCAAAATGTGAGGCAGTTAATACAAGAAGGTGTCTTGTGTCTGAAGTACTGTCCATCTGAGGACAATGTTGCATACCTGCTCACAAAAGCCCTTCCAGCAGGAAGTCATGAGGAGTTGGCAAAGAGGCTGGGCCTTGTAATTAGTGTGTAAAGTGGAAGGTGTCAAAAGGGAAGGTCAACCGACAGACGTTTGATGTCCAACAATGTATGTTAATGATGTTATGTTGTGATGATAACGTGTCCTACGCAGTAGTCTGACCATTTTGGAGGGGATTGTCAGGAGTTAGACTGAACTCCATTATAAAATGGCCGAACAACTACACAACCATGCTGCATGAACTAACAAGTCATGCCTAGTCAGGCCACTAGGTGGCAATGTCCTGTAAATATATATACGAGAGTTCAGAACAGAGCTCACTTCCTTCTTCCTGTGAATGCTGAGGCTAGTGAAGCAGTTTCTCCTTGGATTGTAAATATTTGTATATATTGCAACTGTTTGAGTTTGAAGATAAAAGTGCCTCCTGCTTATTTGGACATCAAAATCTCTGTGTGTAAGTATTCTTGGGAGCAGATTGCTACAGAATCTACTGAGACAGTTTTTGGCTTCTGCTGGGGATTGCATGTCCTATCATTCCCTGACCATCATAGGCAAAGACTTTTTTTATACCAACAGGCTTCCAGGAATATATCATTTTAAAAGAAAAGGTTTACAACTTGTTTTACACTGTTCTATTTTATAACTGCTTTTTAGCTTTTGTTATTATTCTAATGGTTATTTTAATTGTTTTAAAATATTATAGATAGTTTAGCTATATTGTAATTATAAATGTTTTCATGTTTTTGCATAAACTGTATTTGTGTTAACATTGTATGCCACCTTGTGTCCCAGTTCTAGGAAATATAAAGAATATAAAGGCAGATGATGATGATGATGATGATGATGATTTCATGTGATGTTTACCTAGGATTTAGGTTTGCCCTTACCTGGAGTGTGAGGAGAATGTAGGAGGAGCCCTGCTGGATCAGAACAGAGAAGTACAGGAGTTATGAAAGGGAAACATGTTACTATAGTGCAGTTCTAGGGGTTGTCTATACAAGAAGATATAATGCTGACTGATGTGCATTAACGCAAAATCTCTGCAGCATTCATTGGTCTCAATGGTCCTTTGGCAAAATCACTGGTATGTGAAGCTATCCATGTTTGAAGTTCACACACAGCCATGCCTGAAAATCAACATGGTAGCCAAGAGTGAATTACTTGTGTTATTAGTCTCAACAAGTTGTCACCACTGCACTGTATTTTTTAAAAAAAACTGCAAATCAAAGGTGCGCAAGTGCAACCTTCCGCTCAAAACTGCTGTTTGGCCGCCACAATGCAAATCTTGAAAATGGCACTTTTAGCCACTTCATTGCCAGCATGCCTACCCCCTCACATGTCTGACCAATCAGCTTTCCACTTCCGCCCTCACGGGGAAATGTGCAGCAATGTGAATAGGTTGTCCAAGTGAGCGGTAATGTGCATTTCCACGCATTATTAAAAAAAAAACTTGGGGGAAAGCCGCAAAAAGCTTTTCTGCCATAGTTTTTGGAGTTTTTGCCCCCCCTCCTTCTGAATAAGGCAAATCACCATGGGATCTCATTGGGACAAAAGGTATTCCCTGAGAATTCGATTAGGATTATTTTCACTATCTGGACAACCCCTTAGTTAGAAATGTTAGGGAATTAATATTAGGAACAAGGCTCTTCTGTTGGCAGAAATGCCTGGTAGAATCCACTTTGGCCAGCTGATTTCAGAGGTGTGCCAACAGAACAGTCCACTGACAGAACTGCTCTGCTGGCTAAGATCTACTAGTGGAAGAGCCCCAAATGAGCAGTAAAGAAGTGAGGTGAGAGAAGAAACCTAGTTATGTCTGATCCAAACCTCTTCCAGCTAAGGGACACAGCCACAACGCCAGTGCAAAGTTAGGCCAGGCCAAGATAAGGATAGTTCTGAAAGGTGAACTGGGAGGGATTCAGATTCAGCAGAGCTTTCCCTGGCCTAGTGTGGGCTCAGCTGCCCCTTGGCCATCTTCCTGAGTTAGAATTGCGCTCCTTGTCACGTAACTGGTGGGTATTAAACTTTTCCTGCCAGGAATAGAGATAGATGGTTGTGGGATTTTCTACCCCTCCTGCTGATATAACTTGCCAGCATGGTACAGTGGCTTGAGCATTGGACTGGGATTCTAGGAGACCAGGGTTCAAATTTCCACTCAAGCATGGATATCCACTGGGTGATCTTGGGCAAGTCATACTCTCTCAGCCTTAGAGGAAGGCAATGGCAAACCTCCCCTGAGTATATGTCGTCCCCCCACCCCCAAAAAAACCCTATGAGTCAGAGTCACCTTGAAGGCACACCACTACCACCACCACAACAATAGCAACAACAACAAAGATCTGGGCACCTTGGTGTGTCTGTGTATGTGTGTGGTGTGTACCATTTTCTCCTCTTTTTCCTCCTCCTCCTCAGGCAGCAAAATGTCTTGGACCAGTTATGACCCTCTTCTAAAGTGAAGAACTTAACAAATGTCATTACAGGAAAAGGTATCTCACTGTCACAATCAACTTCATGAGAAAGGAGGATGTCAAAGAAGAAGAGCTGAAGCTAAAAATACTTTTTAAATATTATACTGCAAATGCTGTTGAAAATAAAAAAAAAGTATCACACATACTTTCAGTGATAGAGCTGTAAAAAGAAAGCCAGTATGAAAACCCTTGTATATAAACACCCTTCTGCTAAATGCAGAGTTCATGTTCTAGTAAGAAGAAAACCGCCTACTATGATGCTTTGCAAATATAGATGCTAAAATGTCACCCCTCTGTTATTATGGTTTGCAAATGCCAAGATGTCAGCTGTGGAAGTGAACAAGGCCCTCTTCAAGTAGTTCTTTTTGCCTTGCATGAGTTCTCAATAATTGGGAAGTTAAATACACGGCGAGTGTCATGTTACAAAAAGCAACTCTAAACAAATGGGATTGTGACTCCAGCAGAATATTTTTCTCTTCTGTTCCCTGCCTGAAGTGGCAGATTGCCATTTAGCTGGAGGGAGAAATGGGGAAACAAGTCAGCTGGTGACACATCCAGAGCATCCCAGAAACAAGCCAAAGCTGTGTGATGCCACATGTCATTGGAAGGCATTAATCAGCCACAACGTACTTAACAGAAATCAGCCTGTAATAGAAGAGGCATGTAAACAAAGTCCTAAACAAGTCTGTGCTGGAACAAGTTGTTATAGCTGGTTAATTTAAAAAAAGAGAAAGAGAGGAGGGAGGACTAATGTGTTACCCACTGAAAACAGAGAATGAAAGGATGCTATTGCTAACAGTAAAGATTGCTTAAATTAAATAAACATGTAATGATGCTGTTATTTTTGTTTATATTTATTGCATAGAGAGACCAGAAAAGGAAAGGTGACAGTTTCCATCATTTAATATCTGTGCTTAGTTTACACTGGGATGGGGAAACTGTGGCCTGCAGGCCACATGTGGCCTCTGAGCCTTTTTGTGGCTTTTGGTGCCCCACAGAAAACCCTTACAAGCTCCCAGACAGTCCCTTTAAAATAAGAGCTGTTTTGTTCCCTGCTTCCGGCTTCCCCCACCCCCAGGCCCTTCCCCAAAATGGCCATTAAAAAGCCAAAAGTGAGTCTGGAAATCTTATTACATTATTTCTGGTTTGGGATTTTTAATTTTTTTGGCACAAGTGCAGCCCACATATGGCTTATAGAGGAGATAAAAATTAGCCCCTTCCCCCTATTGTTGTTGACCATCCCAATTTAGACAGTTCTGATGGCACCAGATTGTAAGATTGAGCTGCAGACTTTGAAAGGATGGAAGAACAATGGGGGGCAGAGCAAGAAGCTGCAGTTGTTCTGAATGGGGAGGCACCCCAACATGGTAAGGTGGCTTATGCCAAGTGCCTCCACCAAACTAAAACTAGGCCTGAATTTAAGAAACAGGGATGCCTATAATATCATAACCTTCTGTACTGAAAAATAAAATAACACTTTGTTTATGCCAAGTCTTCTAGTGTACTGTGCTCTATTGTCCTCAGGAAAAATGAACTAGGTGAAAGATGCCAGTGAAGCTAAGCGTGAGAGGAGTTACGGTAATTCATGGGTGACATGCACAGTATGGCAAAAGTTCCAGAGCTTTTGCTTCTAAGGATCAATTTATTGTAAAATGCTGAGATACAACTGTTATTGTTGCTAATAAATATTAATTATTCAATGTTAATAATTAAAATTTATTTATTTATTTATTTATTTATTTATTTATTTTATTTCTCCCAGATTGGGACCCAAGGCAGCTCGCAACACGTAAAAAACAATTTAAAAGATACAACAGTTAAAAGGTTAAAAATAATTAAAATCATTACAATTTAAAATGATATAAAAACATATACAAGTTAAAAGAATAAAACCAATAAAACACATCCCCATAAAAGCCTCTGTGCCTGCAGCTATAAATTAAATACCTGCTGAAATAAAAATGTCTTTGCCTGCCGGCGAAAGGAAAGCTGGGAGGGGCCAGCCTAGCCTTCCATGGAAGGGCATTCCAGAGGGTTGGAATAGCCACCAAGAAGGCTCTCTCGTACATCCTCACCAGATGAGCCTGTGATGACCGAGAGAAAGCCTTCCCCTGATGATCTTAAAATTCTGGTAGGTTCATATCAGCAGATATGGTCTTTCAAATAGTTTGGACCCAAGCCACATAGGGTTTTATAGGTCATGACCAGCACTTTGAATTGTGCCTGGGAATGAACCGGTATGTTAGTCCTGAATAGAATAGACCCCTGTGTTGACTCATCATTCAATATTTGATTGAACAGGTCTACTTTAGATGGGACTAGCCAACAGGATACCAGCGGAGGAGGAGAGAAGAAGAGGAGGAGGAGGAAGCAGCAACAGCCAAAGCCACCACCACACCTGAACATCCTTCATCTTGTCTGATTCCAGAAACTAATCAGGAGGACTGAGCCTGGCTAGTACTTGGATGAGAGAATATCAGGAATCTTTGGGTAAGGCTAGGAAAGAATCTTGCCTTGAAAGCCAGGAGAACTGCAGCCAGTCAGAATTGACAATACTTGGCTACATGGACCAATGGTCTGAGTCAGTAAAAGGCAGTGTTCTATATTCTTATTTTCCAAGCATCATAGAATCATACAGTTGGAAGAGACAATGAGGAGGTAGCGAATGTGTCCTTCTGCAATGAGCACTACAGGATATACGCAAGTGTAATTTGACATTATGCCTGCATATGTAACAAACTGGATTCTGAAGTCAAAGGCTTTCACGGCCGGCATCCGTAGATTTTCCTTTTTTTTTTTCTGGGCTGTGGGGCCGTGTTCTGGAATAGTTTCTGGATTCTCATATGTGCATAGTAGAATTACACAATCATAGAATTGGAAGAGACCACAAGGGCCATCCAGTTCAACCCCCTGCCATGCAGAAATACACAATCAAAGCATTTCTGAAAGATGGCCAACCAGCCTTTCTTTAAAAACCTCCAAAGAAGGAGACTCCACCACACTCCGAGGCAGCGTATTCCACTGTCAAACAGTTCTTATCATCAGGAAGTCCTTCCAAATATTTAGGTGGAATCTCTTTTCCTGTAACTTGAGTCCATTGCTCCATGTCCTAGTCCCTGGAGCAGCAGAAAACAAGCTTGCTCCTTCTTCAATAGGACATCCTTTCAAGTATTAAACATGGCTATCATGTCACCTCTTAACCTTCTCTTCTCCAGGCTAAACTTACCAAGCTCTCTAAGCTGTTCCTTATAGGGCATGGCTTCCAGACCTTACCATTTTGGCTGCCCTCCTCTGGACCTGTTCCAGCTTGAATTGTGGTGCACAGAACTGGACACAGTATGCCAGGTGAGATCATCATCATCATCAATCAATCAATCAATCATCTGCCCCAGGTTTCAGGACAAGAGATTTTACAATAAAAATGTTACAATCAATTGTTTTAGTTGTTTTGATTGATTGATTCTGCTTGATCAAAGCAATTGCAATAAATAGCATCAAATGTCAGTTTTTGTTTAGTTAACTTTTGTGCCGGGGGAAAAAAAAATATTTTTGCATCTTCATGATGTTGTGTATTTTGAGTATGTCAAATGGTAACAATGCTAATCAAATCAAACAGCAAAATGTGAAAAAATCACACTGAATACTTCTGCAAGGCATTGGGTCCCTGTGTAACCATTCTGGAAGCTGAGTTTTTCACCAACTGAAGCTTCCAGGCTATGTTTAAAAGGCACCCCTGTGTAGGGAGAGCCTTACAACAGTATACTCATCTAGTTCTTCTGACACAGAGATTATAATCCCTCAGAATTGTACAGAGAAGAGTTTGCTAAAGTTATATATTAAACATTATTTAAAGGGTCTACATTTTCACTGTGGCATGTATAAACATTTCAAGAGTAAGTAGCAGCAGAGAGTACAGAAAGGTAAGATGTTCAGTAGTGTTGTAGTCACATAGTGTAAGAAGATTATCCAGGCCCTCCAGGGTAGATGAACTGCTACTGCCATCAACCCTCTCCAATGGGCAGCTGTTGGGAGCTTATGGGAAATTGATTAAAACAACATCCAGATTCCTGGGCCTCTTTCTCTGAAAAAAATCTATTATTTAGCCAAAAACAAAGGTAGTTTCCTCAACAGCTACTGGAAGCTGGTTTATTAAACAAGCACTGATGTTTCATGGTTACTAGATAGTGTACTGTACTTGAGTGGGATCTATAGAAAAATGATTAGGCACTTTAAACATTGCTAGTCAAAAAGATGGATGTCTGAATTTTGCAAGCATGATGCAAGGATGCACTGGGTGCAGTGGGGGTTGCTGGCTCCCATGTTAGCGGGGCAGTGAATTCACTTGATGTCTGTATGTGAAATCTAAAGTTGCTATCCAAGGTTCTGAATCCTATGTTGCCAATAGTTTCAACATATTGGATAGCTCCTTTAACATTACAATTAGAACCTGGGTTTGCTTCATGGATGCACTCCTAATGACATGGGAGCCACCGGCTGCCACTGAGTGAAGTTAAGCACTTGGAAAGTTTTGTGTGTGTGTGTGTGGGATTGTACTGCAAGCCCCAGATTCCCTCAGCTACAGAATTATAGTACAGGTTTTTTTTGTCAAGCTCTGACTACTTGCCTTTAGAAAGAACAAATGCTTCTTTTAAAACTATTACTTTTTATGGATATTTCTCTGCTTCCAGGCACCCAACATTTATATTTGTAAATAATTACATAAAACACTCTAAATATACAATACACTCACAAGACCATGTGAAAGATTGCTCTGGAACCTCTGACAGTGTGTGAAAATGAGAAACATAAAACTACAAACTGTTATCTCTATATAAAGCAACTACTTCATATTGCTCCTGCAGTTTTCCTATAACATGCTGGCTTCATCAAAGAACTACTATCCTTGTTGGTCTTTTCTAGTCTGTTCAGTGACAAACCCTCCAGTTCTTTTTCTTTTCTGGTTAAGTCTGTAATCCTAAATTAACCTTTCCCGATTAAGTCAGTCATCTTTTTCAAGCCCTATTCAGACTGAATCACCTGCTTCTTCAGAGCTGACCAAAGATAGTTTGTCACTAGAGAAAGAATAAGCAAAAACAACACCCCCCAAAAAAAAACTACGCACAGAAATAAAACTTAATTTAATTCCAGAACCCATAAAGTACCATTGTTTTCTAATGTATCTGAAGACAAAAAGCTAGCTCAAGGGTCCATGACAGATCTGGTGGCAGGTCCAGCTTTGTCCTTTAACTGAGGGTAATGGCTTCACTCTGACTCTCCTTTCAGCCTTAATCCAAATCACAAATACAAACCTACACTTACCAAAGGGTCCCAGGGATGAGGAAGTCAAACCTGCCTTCTCTTCTCACTGAGATCTAGGGACTGCTGAAGGAGGGGGGTGAATACCACCCCAGTGATCTCCCCTGAGATAGTTGCTTTCTTGCTGCTTCTATCAGTTGAAAACCAGCAAAGCTTGGAACAGTACTTCTGGGAAGAATAAATATAACAGCATGCTGAAGTTCAGCATAATTAAACAATAATTGGATAATTCTTTGATTCCAAAAGTATCAGTCTACCACTGCTCAGTAATGGATAGCTTCAGAAGAATGTTACACTCATTCATTTTTTAAGTAACTTTCAATGCTTTGGAAACCAGACTTCCACAGCTCAGCTAATTAGCTGCTGGTGGTGGTGGTGGTTGTGTGCCTTCAAGTCATTTCTCACTTATGGCAACCCTAAAGCAAATCTATCATGGGGCTTACTTGGCAAAATTTCTCATTGCCTTCCTCTGAGTCTAAGAGAGTCTGACTTGCCCAAGGACACCCAATGGCCAAAGGAGGATTCAAATCCTGGCTTCGCAGAATCCTAATCCAACACTCAAACCACTGTACCATAAACTGGACTGCAGGGCAAATTGTGTGGAGACCATCCAGATTCAGAAGACTCACAAAAAGAGGCCAAGAACACATATACTGTAAATCCAGGTCCTCGGGCTATATATCCCTGCCCTTATCTATCTTCCTTCATCTTTACTCTCTTATTTGATGGGCATTGCATTATTAACTTCCACCTAATTCCACCTCCCATTATATACTCTGCTGCAAAGGCATTATGGAAGGCCTTGACAGAATGCCCAATGGAGAGGTAATTCCTCTGTACATTTAGCATTATCTTTTGAGTTGTACCAGCTTGCTTCCCCCTCTTCCCATTTCCTCCCACCTAAGATTTAGACAGACACAAGGGTACTGGTCAGTGAGTAAGGGGTCTCACTGTCCAACACAAGGATTTAACATCACTCTCTCTCCACCGGCCTATGCACCCGGACGTTCCAACGGTATGCAACAGAAACCGCAGTGGCCACCTACACAGAACACAAGACAGACACTTCACTCACACATCCCTGCCTCCCCCCTTTTCCAAATTGCCCCAAATTACAATATAATCAGTTTATCAATGCCGGCTTCCAAGGTACAACAGTTTCGCCAGTGCGCCCTCACTTTGTCTTACCCGGGTACTCGGGTTGCCCTTTAGGGGGTGACCAAGCCCCTCTTCCACCCTTACTGGGTGGGCACTTTATGCTCTAAATACTTTTTGTTTCTTTGATAATTGCCTGATTCCTGGAGGCAGAGCTCAGTTTCCTTTCTCAGCTTACTAGGGGTTCTCCTTGCGCGCATTGCTGTTCAGGCAGTCATGGCACAGGCTTCTCCCTCTCTCCCAACAAAAATGGTCAATGGCACCAAGAAGGGATGTGTGTGCCATGGCCCCTTCCTGGCACGGCAGTTAGAGCAGGCGAAGGCCACTTCTCTGTCCCATCACCTGCCTTATCCAAGTCACGGCACCAGAAAATGTAGCAGAATTCATAGACAGGGAGACCACGGAGTTTGGAAAAAATAGTTACCGGTATCCTTATTGAAAGTAACGCCAGCGGGCTTTGGCTGGAATCACTTCCAAAATGCCAAGCATCGAACTAAGCTACTGAGTATCTTTTATAGGGTGGTTATGACACATATACAAAAAGCAGCCCCCCTCCCTCTCTTGCTTAGCTGGTTTCACAGTATTCAGCAACTTCCCTTTCTTGCAAGAATTGTTTACAAAACATGAAATGTTCTCAGGACAAGATAAGCTTGAGGTATGATCTGACTGTTATTGCCGAAGGAATTGTTTACAGAACAGGAAATCAGTAGGCTGGCTGAGGAGAGAAGAAAGAGAACTTGCAAAGACCTATGAGGTTACCATGAGGCTATCCAGTATGACCCTGGATACTGATTGTAAAAGTTCATTCTAGCCATGCCAATACAAGCATACAGATATTTGGGCTCACCTGGCTACCTCAGTAGTTCACATGATATCTCAAAAGAAGAAGAAGAGGAGGAGGAGGAGGAGGAGGAGGAGGAGGAGGAGGAGGAGGGATGGAAGGAAGGAAAAGAAAAGCAAAGCATGAGCCATTATCTTTGTGAAGGCCAAGAATGCACTAGGCAAGTCTCTGCTGTTGATGGAGCCACTTCACGTGAGCTGTATCCTTGAAAAATTATTGTTTTAATTTACATGGAGATCCTCCACAGACAGCAGAGGCTCCCCACGTTGAACTGTCCACCTCCATTTGTAGGATGGCAACAGAAATAGGGCTGGAGGGGTAAGGCTGATGCACTCCCCCTCTTTTAATAACAACTGAGCAGGGCTTAGACTTTCCTGGCTTTAAAAGATAATAATAATAATAACTAGGGAGCACATGATCCATTCCACCCTCTCACAGGCTTTCACATACATTTGTCACTCATTTATATACACACACTACATGTACTAGGTGTACGCATAAGATGTTTTTGATCCTCTTCTCTTGTTAGCCTTTGTTATTGTAAATTGGCCATGAAATCAAGAAACCTGATGGAAGTATATAAATATCTTACTCTTCATGCCCACAGACCAGATTGCAGGTAGAGGAAATAGCTGTCTTGATCTTTGCTGTTCCATACCATTGCTTTGATAATGGTTGGAAGGCCTATCTTGCCACCACACTGGATCACTGATGAGTGGTTGGGAACTTTGCTGGGTTTCTGTAATTGCTGTTATAAGCTTAGCTCCCCAAGGTTGGTTCCTGGTGGTCATTTACTCTAAGCAGACAGGTAATATTCATGTGCTTCTTTCCTGGTGCATCTACCTGCCATTCTGGGGCATCAGCTGGTTCTTTCCATTCATTTTGAAAATGCAGATGCTACCTCATTATGTAGGAAAACATGTGCCATTTGCTACTTTTTCTTTGGTGACAATATCACATTTCATAGCAGGCTTTGCATCTTTGCCACATGGATGGTATGCATGTTTTAGAGACAATGCAGAGAGGTGACTGTATTTCACATATGCTTTTGTTGCAAGAGACCTTGTTACAGGATGACATATACACCCTGTTCTGAGGAGCAAGATAAAATTGAAAACCAATAAAATTGTTTCTTTGTTTATTAAATTTATACCCTGCATTTCTGTCAACACATGTCATTCTGTTATAATTCAGCCTGTAGAATCTGAGGAATCTGATGCAGAAGATATTTTAATTGTACGAGGTATCCTATGTGGCATTTTATGTTTTTGTGAGCCACCTTGAGTCCCATTCTGGGAGAAGGTTGCATATAAATGAAATAACCAAATAAATAAATATATAAATACATAATAGAGAGTCAGGCAAGAAATAGCCTACAGCTCCAGAAGACAAACCTTCCACAGAGCCTGAGCAGCAAAGAACACACACACACAATGCAGACTGTCTGGATGATGAGCACCTACTTTAACCACAGCAGTGGATGCTAAGGAGAGACCACTATCATTTGCACAACAACAACAAGCCACAGGAGCAGAGGTAGAGCCAATGCCTCATCCACAGGCTTTAAATACCAGACACTAAGCAATTCACCACCTGGCTGTTAAGGTCAGGCAGCTATACATATCCATTGTACTTGCTTGCTGCTTCTAAGCATAGCACACATTTGAGGTGGCAACCAGTGGTGAAATCAGCTAAAAGCAAAGGCCTAAAACCAGTTGTTAGTCCCAACTAGTGTAAACCCATGAAATCAGTGAAATTTGTGTAAATGTTGACTTATTCAACAATTAATTCAGTGGGTCTACTCTAGCAGGAACTAGCAATTGAACGTAGGCTAAATAGAGCTAAAATTATTTATTAAAAAAAACAGAATGAAAACATAATGAAAGCAATAAAATTCAGCATGTGACTTGCATCTACATAAATGGACTCACATCAGTGGGAACTGAACAGTTTCACAATGACCATATTCAGGAAAGAACTGCCATGACAGTACTACGTGGAGGAGCCAGCAAAGGTATCATGGCACATCAGAACTGATGTGCAATGAGCAGTGATGTGCACCAGGCACTCCTGTCCCCCTCCAGACAATGGTTAGGGATTGCCAATGCACATCAGTAGAGCCCAATATGCATTGGGACACTGGCTAGGAAGTGCCAATTTACATCAGTAGAACCTGATGTGCATTAGGACACTCTTGCCAGAAACCCGATACACATCTTTACAATTCACTAGGAGGGTTCCATAGCACCTCTGTTACATAGCAGGCCACAATATAGAATTGCAGCCATAATTAAAACCCATGATTTAAAAAAAAAACAAAAAACAGTGACATCAAACACTGCAGGGGGGAAAAACATACTTACAAAAAGTATGATGGAATCTGAAAGTATTTACCTTTGTTTACTACATCCCAGCAAGTTATGACAACTGTGCACCCATAATGCACCATTTGTTTTAAGGGTTCCTTGCCTGTTGGTACGTATTTCTTTATCTGTAGTGTGGCATTCTGGTTTGAGTGTTGGATTGTAGAAACCAGGGTTCGAATCCCCACTCAGCCATGAAAACCCACTGGGTGACCATGGCCAAGTCATACACTCTCAGCCTCAAAAAAAACCCATGATAGGTTCATCTTAGGTCACCATAAGTCTGAAATGACTTGAACACACACCACCACAACAAGAACTGAAGGTCTTTCCCTTTGTCTTTACCACCCCTGAGCCTCGGAATCACACCCGCCAAAGGCACAGAAAAATGGAAGTCTTTTCCATTTGGTTTGCAATGTCCCTAGGAAGTGCTACTCATAGCTGCCAAATGATAAAATAAGCTTTCTGTATCAGGTAAGGGGGAAACAGGAGAAGAGATTAATTAAACTTCACCCTTATAAATGCAGAAGTGCAACTGCACCTGCCAAGAGAGACTATGATGTTATGGCTTGATTGCTTTAGGAATGAGCTCTCTTCTAGATGCCCTAAGGCCTTGCAGTTTCCTTTTGGTAAGCAAATTAGTCTTGGGAATAATTTATAGGCTAATAATTTTTGTCTGATTCATGAAGTCAGCCTAATAAATCACAAGGCAACACAAAAATGATTTAAGACAGGAAGTGTGAGTTCTCCAAAATGCATGCTTTTTTCAGATAGAGATTCCTGTCTGGATTTCCCCCCCTCCAAATTGGGGGGATTCAGAGGCTTGTGCAGATGTTACATAAGAACTCCCAACAACTCTGGTATTCTTCCATTACAGCATAAACATTAACATTAGCATTAGTGCTTAGAGATATTGCATCTGTTTGAGTGTTGTCTAGCTAGATATACAGTGCAGAAGCTGCATAAACTGGGACAGCTGAGGATGGGCAGTTGCTATAATCTCTCCAGTAGATTCTACTATATAAGGAAAATATCTCACTGGACAGGACCCCACTCTGTTTGGGTACCCATTTCCGCACATCAGTCTCCCTGCCTGATAGCAGCAAAGGCTAAGGTATTCTTCTACTGTGATGGGCAGGACAGATGGCTTTGGGGATTTCAGTTTCACATTGGACACACCTCATTGGGAGCAATTGGTGGGTCCAGTTGAGTGTTTCAAGGTTGCTATGACAACCACAACCGCAGGCAAAGCTGATGATCTAAAATGGTCTGGGAGAGGACTTTTTCACACTACACTGTTATAATGCTATTATTCCACTTTAACTGCTCTGGCTGCCTCCTGTGGGATTCTGGGGTTTTTAGTTTAGTGAGGCCTAAGAGCTCTCTGGCTGAGAGTTCTAAAGGACTCTTCCTAAAAACTGCCTATCCCAGGATACCACAGGAGGCAGCCAGAGCAATTAAAGTGAAATAATAGCACTATAATAGTGTAGTGTAATAATCTCCTCTGTGTCTCCCTTGTTATGCTGAGACCACATCGTGGTGAAATTAACATTAACAGTGGTCACTCCTCTCTACAGCAGTGGTGGGCTCATTGAGATGTCTGCCCCAGATTTATAGGAAAGAAGGAGTTACTGAGTGTTGTCAGGCAGTTTCCAACTAGCATGGCTGGCACTCCTGTTCAGGCACTGGTTTCACTATAGAATTGTGAGGTAGAATGTGGTTATTTACAAAATCACTCCCAAGAGTTCTCCCTGGTGCTCTTGAGCCTATCTAAACTCCTTGGTTTACTGGAGACCTACAAAACTGTCAGAATTAAAGCTAGAATACAGATGAATGAAATCTCATTGTGAATGTAACCAATACAAGTGAGAGCATATAATTGTGCCTATCTTATGGAAGTGAAGTGATTGTATTTCTCTGCCTTCATTGGGTTCTCAAGCAGCCATCCAGGAGAGCTCTTCTCAATGGTGGATAGATTTGTTGAAACCTAACCTAAGTGAAGTTGGAAGAAGGCTTGGAAGCCTGCTGTGACAAGTTTACAAGGCACCTGTATCTTCCTTCAAGAAGAAAAAACCATTGTTGATGCAGTTCCAGTATAGAGATGCCTGTAGTCCTGTTGTTTGAAATCGTGTTCAGGTAATGCAGTCAAAGGATACAGACATACTTCTTGAAGGGATTCATCCAAATGCCTCTTTCTTTGATCCTTACCTATCTTGGTTAATAAATAATAATAATAATAATAATAAAATTTATTTATACCCCGCCCCTCTGTTATAAAACAATCGGGGCGGCTATTAAGAATTAGCTGTGTAGAACTAAGTAATAAAGAGGATGGCTGAAAGGGGTGGTTGTTCATCCACTCCTTAAGAAACCCTCTTTAGACCAAAAAGATCTCAACAACTATCCTTCAGGCACTTATACCCCCTTTCAGGAGGTATTAGTCTTGATACTGGCAGGGCAGCTTCAGAGGTTTTATGGGGAAGCAGATTATCTAGATGGGTCATGAATGCCCTTCCCTTGGAGGCTTGCTTGGTGCTGAAGCTAACTTCATTTTGGCACCAAACTAAAAAGGTGGCTCATTACCCAAACCATTGTGCTCTAAGAATCTTGGCTTGAATCTATATAAGTATATGGTTTTAAATTGTTTTAAACTGCTGAAATTGTTTCAATTGTATGGTATGTTTTAGTCTGTTTTAGATTGTTTTAAATTGCTCTTTACTTTTTAAAAATTGTTTGAAATTGCTTCTTGTCTGAACACTGTCCTGACATCTTCTGATGTACAGTGTGGTATAAATATTGTAATAAAATAAGGTTGTTTTTTTTTAAAAAATAGATCTATTTCATTCCAGCATTCCAAAGGCTGGGTTTGGCACTAAGAGGACATTGGTTGCCCTGATGGGTGATGACCTTTGTCAAAGGAGAGACAGGAAGAGTTCAACCTTGTTGATTTTCTTCTATCTCTCAGAGGCTTTTGATACAACTGGAAATGGTATCTTACTGAAGAAGCTCTATGGTTTGGGTGTAAAAGGCATAGTTATATGCTAGTTCCATTCCTCCCTGCAAGGTCAATTTCAGAAAGTGGTAAATAGGGCAGGGGGGAATGCTCACTCCCATTGCATTTGAGTTATGGAGTCCTGAGAAAATTCATTTTATTCCCCATGCAGTTTAAAATTTATATAAAGCTGCTGGGAAATGTTAATAAGACCTTTGGGACTCTTTCACAATACACAGTTATAGAACTTTGACACAACTTTACCTGCCATGTCTGCAAAACTGAGATTCATCATTTTGTGATGTACTCAGAATTTTATACCAGAAATTTCTATTGTTCCCCATACTACAAATCCCAGGACTCCATAGGATGCAGCCCCAGTGGTTAAAGTGGTATCAAAGTGCTATGACTGTGTAGTGTGAAATATGAAGTGCCATCTGTATGGTGACACCCAGATCTACTTCTCCTTGTCACCTGAGTCAGGTGAGATTGTACAGGAGCAAGAGTTCATTGAGCAGTGGATGAAAGCCAATAAACTGAAGCTGGGTCCTAATGAGAGGAAGGTGCTTTGGGTAAGGTGGCTGTTATGTTTGCAACCAGCCTAAATTAGATCACACTCCTTGAAAGAGCAGGTTTTAAACTTGGGGTTATTCTTGATCCAGCATTATCACAACAGGTTCATGTGCCCTTGCTGAGCAGAAGTGGTTTTACCACCTTTGCTGTGTTTGCTGGCTATGATACTACTGGATAGGGATAGCTGGCCCACATTATTTTACAGTTCAATAATCTCCTGACTGGGTTGCTGTGTAGATAAGGCGGTTCTTGAAGATGAGCCAAAAGCTTCCATTCAGAATGTTGTAGCCTAAACTACAAACAATACATACAGATAGAATCCTGTTACACAAATTTTGAAGGTTCTGTCCACTTTCTTCCAAGCACAGTTCAAGGTGCTGGTGCTAAAAGGCTTGAGGCCTAAATATTTTCAGGAGCACTGCCACGTATATGAGCCTGACTGTGACTCAAGATTAAGAATGTTGCCGTAGCAGGTAAAGTGGAATTGTTGTGTAGTATGAAAGGGCTTGAAGGAAACAAAAGCTTGGATGGCAACATCTACAATTCTTAAAAGATAATTGACATCAAGTTCCATGCACAATAGACCAAACGCAGAAATTTTCTGGGCAGTAGTGGGAGGGGGGAAAAGCACTCTGCCAAAGTACTCTGATCAATCCTAAACACTCATGAAAATGTTCAGGATAAGAACCTAACCTAAGTGTGTATGTTGAGTTATGATCAAAATCAGTGAATTCTAGAGCAAAATGTACAGAAATCTGAAGTGGGTTTCAGGTACCCAAAGTACCCAAAGTAGTTGGTGGATTGGGTCCAAAACCTTACTATCATATTTGTTTTAGTCCCAATATAAAACATATAATGGCTGAGATACTACATCAATGAGTGTAGAGTAAAAAGTTCAGTAGGTAGGACTACACTACAGTTTGCCTCTCACCACCCTCAGAATTTGCCATTTCACTGTGACAACCCTCCCCACATCACCATTCAGTGGCTGGTGAAGAATGGGGGGAGAGAAGCATCTGGCTATGTCCCCATAGCTGGATACAGAACAATGACAGCATCCACCAAGATCCAGTGGTCCTCTGGAGTTCTCAACATATGATGTAATCTTTCTGTATCTGGCTATGGGGGCAAAATTAAATGCTTCTCCAATCCTCCTGCTCTCCACCAATCACTTAATGGCTGTGGAGCCAGTCTGTTGCAGTGCAACAATGAGCTGAAGGGGTTGGTCATTGCAAAGGGAGGAACAGAATACCAGTCCAGCAACAACCAAAAAAAGATATCTACAGGCATAATATTGGACTTATGCTTCCATATATCACTAAGAGGATGTCAGTCCAAGTCTGATTATTTTATGATCAAGCATGTTGATTTGTATAGCATCACCAGACAGGCAAACACTTGAAGGTATGCTGTACATTAGAGTGTGTGACTGTGGAGGGGAAGAGTAAAAAGTCAGCATGCCAATTAAAATTGGAGGGTTGGGTGCTTTAGGGGCCCCTAGGAAAGCTTAAGGGAACACAAAGGTGGGATTCAAGGGCCCACAAGCTGCATTTCCTCACCTACCCTATAGATGGCAGTACTTGGACATGTGCCCAGTCAGTTTAACACAATGCTCAAATCTGGCACCACTCAAGATTATGTTGAGAGCTCTAGTTTGTTCTAAGTGGCTGTCATTGATCAAGTTTAGAAATTTTGCCTTTTTATTGTACTTCCTGAACATACAGTTAGCCATTCAGTGTAAACTTTGCTGAAGAAATCCATTATTAGAACCAGAGCGTGTGAAAGTTACTTTTGGGGAAACAACTCCTAAAATCCACCAGTCAGGAGTTGGACTGGGTGGGGGGATTCTGGCAGTTTTCTGCCCTAATTTTCCTGATTAAAACCTTTGGCTGTTTCCCTTGTTTCTTTTTCATTTCAAAATTACCCAGAGAATACTGGGTAGGAGACGTATTTGGACATCTGCACTACAAAATACATTTTCAGGTCTCATATTTATATCAAGAGTAAATATGTGGTGTTAAGCTTCCTTTACATTTTCTGACTTACTACATTCTGTTCCCTCTTTAACAGAGCTAGACTGCAATCAGACTACTATTCCCAGAATCCCCCAGCCAGTCATGTTGGTTGGGGAATTCTGAGAGATGTAGTCCAAAAAGGAATGTTTCAAAGCTCTGTTCTTTGACATCATCCCCACCATCTGTTCTACAGATTTTATATCCAATATAAAATATAAAAGCTATAAAGTGCCTGTTTCAGCAAAACACACACACACACACACACACATTAAAATACATAATAGATATGATATCAGAAGCAGTCCCTAAATCCATTATACAATCACAACAACAAAAACAGCAAGGGTATCTTTCATCCATTTAATTTTCTAGGATGCTCTGATATGTTAATCTTGGACTGTAATTGAATTTCAAAACTAGGCTGCACAGATAGGTCTAATCATTACAAGGACTGATGGGTTGTTACCCACTAATACAAGAACCTTCATTTAAATCTCAGGTGGCATTCAGATTAAACAACTGAGTGCTGTGAACTTTCATTAGACAGGGCAGTCTATAAAATATTTTCCCAACAGACGGTGGCTGCTTTAATTATTCAGGGTGATTTATAGCTGGGATTATTGGCAGTTCATTCTGGACATGACATTTTTCTAGTACAGCAAGTGGGGAAATAATCATCATTCTGCATCTGTTCAAATCAATCAATAAAATTGTTATTGTGTTGCATCTGAAAGCTTTTTCTTTACCATGGCAGTGTAGCAGGGATAGTAAGGTGTGGGAGAGAAAGAGAGAAGGGAGAAGAGGGGATTTGGTTACATTTTGTGGTAAACAACTTGTTATCTTTCTCAAGATCTAAGAAGATCTCAGATCCATAGCTAAAATCTATGGAACAAAACAGGAAAGATTTACTTTTGATTTTGAACAGTTTTTTTTGTTTTGTTTTATTTTTTTTAATGAAGCATGTGTTGAACGATTAAAGTTCTGGGGTTGAAAGGACAATGTATTCATTAAGAAAGCTGCTCATAAAAATGATTCAATCATTTGTTGTTTATATTTTAATCCAGAAAAAAAATAATTAACATTTGCATTCTGTGGTTTGACCTCTCGCAGGAAATATAATCAATTCTCTTGATATAGGATACTTTCTGCAGAAAAATACAACTCTTGTGGATGGCATCAATCACATCAACATTCCAGAAGCATTGTAAATGATGAGAGAAACTATTAAATCCCCCTGCTCCTTAGCAGCTGGTTGTCAACTTCTTAGTACATAAATATATACTTACAGGGAACAAAGTTTAATTATAACATTGATTACATTATTGCAGTTCCGGGCAAAATGCATAGTGGGAGAATGGTAGTTGAAGACAGTACGAGATTACTGAGAGATGTTTTCTTGGATGCAAATAGAATAACATGAAGAAATGCAAGCAATTACAGTTGAGCAAGACCATTTACACCAGCATCCTAAATCTGAGAGAATTAGTCCACCAGAAAGTAAAATTTGGAAGGACAAATTCTAAGTTTGAACCAAATGGAAATATTACCTGGACTCATTTCTCTTTTTTCTCCTCTGTAATATCTAGAATCATTTGTTCTGATCCCCTAATTTCCACATACAGTATAAGTGTATGTAAGAGATGTTTAAAACAATAACAAACAAAATGTGAGATATCTCCAAGATGGATGGAATGCATCATGGCTGTTCTATCCTTCATGCTCCTCCATAGCACTATGGAGGTGGTGGGAGGCATCACCTGATGATCTGGATATCTCTTCAAGATGCAGGTAAAACCCAGCTCTGACTCTCTTTTTCAATGAATGTCCTTTGAAAGCCTTGAATTGTTGGGGTTGTCTAAATGGTGAAAATACTCCTCACAGAATGTGAGGAGAATATGGCCTCTCTTAATGGTGCCCTACATCGTTTTGCCATATTTGGAAGCGGGGGTCAAAATGCCAAAAACTCCAAAGGAAAAGCCTTTCTGGCTTTTCCTAGAGTTTAAAAAAACAGCAGGGGAAATATGCATCCCCACTCGTGGGGACAAGTGATGCAAATTGATTGGTTTTCTCATAGGAGTAGAATCATAGAATTGTAGAGTTGGAAGAGACCACGAGGGCCATCCAGTCCAACCCCCTGCCATGCAGGAAAAAACCCTTAAAAGCCAAGCACAAAGCTGATTGGCTGGATGAGCGTGGGGGGGGGGGCTTAGTTACAGAGCAAGTGCCTGGAGCCATCATGTTGGATTTTTGCCTTAGTGAACAAGTAGTAAGGCAATAAAACTGGGTGGTTTTTTTTTCTTTTTCGTGAAGGCAAACTATTGCTCTATCACACTTTGAAAATACGTTTTTTTAAAAAAAAACTTTCGTGGTGGCAAATTGTGGTAAGTAAAAACACAAGTAATTCACTCACAGCTGCCATCTGGATCTGCAGGCATGTGAAGCTTATGCCTGGGAAAAAACCTCCAAGACAAATGGCCGCTGCTGGGAATTGCCACTACTGCGAAGCAATCCACTTTGTTTTCCCTCATACAGACAACCCCCTAGACACAGTGATTGATTGAATGTTGGCTCATTCCAGGCAATAGAGAAGTACTAGCTTTCTTACTTGCATGTAGAGCTAAACTGAGGACAGGGATGTGCATGTGCATATAAGCCCTGACCTTTGGACATCCCTGTATGCCCAGCAGTATGGAAGTGTACATCACTACAGAGCTCCCATGATCAGGAACCCTGTTAAGGGAGGATTCCTTACCCATGGCAGCTCTATAACTTGCTTACACTGAATGTGGGTACAAAGACCTATCATGGTTTCCATATTCAACACACAAAGGTCTGGAATGCTGCACAGAGGTATTCAGGCTCAGAGACAGGAAAGTTAGTGGGAAAGTGTGACTAGATTACTGTACATTTATACTACAAACATTTTTAAAGGGTTTACATTGAAAGAGGTTGATTCATTTTAATTCTGTTTAATTTCATTCATTCATTCATTCTGGTGTGCCATTTTAAGTTCCATTACTGCACTACAAACCCACTTGAATGCAGATGAAAAATCCCATCCATAATTTCATTCCACCATCCCATTATTTCAGTCCTTTTTTCCTGCTCATTCTCTGTGAGCCTTCTTTTACTATTCCTCGTGTATCTCTCTCCTGTTGTCTATCCATGTAACCATCATGTGGCTATTTTTTGTGCAGAAATGCAGGGTTTTTTCACATTTTTGTGGCTCATGATTGCTGCTTTTTGCACAAGATTTTTGTTGTGTAAGATTTTTGTTGTGCATGATTGCTGCTGGTGGTGGTGGTGGTTGTGTGTGTGTGTGTATGTAGAAAAACCTATCTTGCACAAAAAACCCCATTTTTTTTTGCACACGACCCATGATTCTCACACAAAAATATAATTTTTATTTCTGCATAGAATAATTTCCCAAAACAGTTTGGGATGGGTGAATACTGAGTTAAAACTGTGTAAAATCCTCACCACTGCATTATTCTTCCCTACCAGGTTTCCTGAGTGTTGGAAACCCCATTTTCTAGGCAAGAAATGAATAATGGTAAATATGGGGGTGGAGGTTGACTTTAAAACACACTGATCATTAAAAGAAGACCCTCAGCCAGCTGAAATGGAATGCTTCACTTTTAATTAGAAATACAAGCAATACTGCATGAATTATTGTTTCTGTACATGGCCTTTCAGACCCCATTATGTGGTCCCAAAAACCTTCAGTCCCATTTTTAAAGAAACATTCCAGGCTTTTTCTTCTGGCACCCACACTGCTAAATATATGCTGCACATAGTGCCCCCAACTCCTAATGATTTCAATTTCCCTGAAAATGTGATAAAATCAGCTGATAATCAACCCAAACTAATCTGGAAGCGATGCATCACCACTTGTATGGGGGGAGCTGGGGGGGCCCTGCCCCCTTCACAATTTCCCCATCCCCCAATTTTCATGGTAAGTAGGAATGTCATAAATGAAAAAGAAATATATATCCCTCTACTTATTTAGCAACCTGAATTTCCATACCTTTCAAATCTGTGGGAATATGTCACAAATAATAGTCACATTAAAATGTCACAATCTAGTATGAGTAAACTGTTATCTGTGGGTCATATGTGGCCCATGGGCTCTTTTTGTGGCCCCTGAAGGCCCCCAACCTCTCCAGAGCTCCCATTCTAAAAAAAATAGCAAACTTTTTGGCCTGAAACACCTGCTCAAAACTATCACCAAATACTAAAGTTTTATCCCCACAGCCCCGAACCCTCCCAGAATGTTTAACAAATTGCACTCACCCCAAAATGGGCCAAAAATGAAACTGGCAATGATGTGACGTCACTTCTGACAGTGTCTGCTGTGCTGGTGTGGTCCCCATAGGGGATGTTGTTGTGTGCCTTCAAGAAATTTCTGACTTATGGTGACCCTAAGGCAAACCTATCACAGAGTTTTCTGAGGCCACCTATGGGATTTTCATGGTTGAGTGGGGTCAAACCCTGGTCTTCAGAGCCATAGTCCAACACTCAAACCACTACCAGTGAAAAATGCCCCCCACCCCTTTTGCAGTTGCCTATCCCTGATGTAATCATTCCTGCTCTGAAAAGATTCCCAGAGCTATACAGCTCACCAAATCCTCCTTCTCCTACACCTCTACACTGCAGCAATTGTGGCACTTTGCACAAATGGCTTCTAGTAGTATCCATGTGGCTCTCCTAGTCACACTTAAATTTCCTCATACACTGTTTGTAAGGAAAAGAAGATCTAGGGGGGGAAATAGTGTCAGCTGTCACATATAAATATATCCCCTTCCTGATACATTGCTAATTCTATACTTTCTTTTGAATGAAACCTTCTGAAAATAGATTTCCGTACTTGCATTTCCTTTGGGCTCAGCAGCTGACTCAGTTTATTTCCCATCCCTTTGCTATCCCTCTGATTTTCATGTCTCTTGAAGGATTTAGACAATGAGCTGATGATATGTATGAGAACTAGTTTGTTCAACACTTAGTCATGTAAATGCTTAATATACATGGAATAATATTATTGTTGGTGTGTACGTACAGTTATATGGACAAGTGAAAGGAACATTTCTAAAAACACTGCAGCTCTTTTCAGACATTATAAGCCTGGAAAACTGAATGCACATATCTGGGGGAGGGGTAGTGCTGCTGACTTACATTCATTCATTTCTTCACATTTATGTCTTCTGAAAAGGGCTTATACAATTTCTGAATCATCAAATCAAACACAGGTATGTATGGGAGCCCAGGAAGACTCCGTAAACCCCCAGGTTTTGCTGCCTGCTTGGGACTGCATAAGTGTACATTGCAGGTCAAGTACACTGCAGGTCAAAATGGATAAATCTATCACTTTTGCTTTCTTACACATTCATTTTAAAGATTACATTTCAACATCTTTCATATATATATATATATATATATATATATATATATATGTCTTAATATATATTAATAACAGAAAGAAGACCAAATACATACAAAAAACAATTTACAACATATAACATCATGCTACATACATACCTCACAAATCTAACAACATACGTAATCACTACATTACATACACTACGGGTGTGGCTATACGATCATAAAAAAATCCGTATGGGGGCAAAAAATACGAACAGCCTGTCGTTCGTATGCATACGAACCCGCTATACGATTTTTAAGCCCCCTAAGCTCCATATGACTTCCTCTTCCCGAAGCTGGCTGGAGTGACCAAGTCAAGCGGCAGTTTTAAATCTCCCGCCGCTTTTTTTTTTTTTAAGGTTCCTGGTTTGCGGACAGTCGGTTTTCCGTATTTACAATATAAAATAAAAATAAATAAACATATAAATTCACGGACTTACTGGACGCTCACAAGCCAGGAAACCAACATGGTGGCTGCTCCCAATTCCGCTCTGTGCTAACCCCGCCCCCTCTACTCAGCCAGCCAATCAGCTTACCCTGCCTGTTCGTATGTGTGCGAACGGACCGTACAGACCCGTCAGCCATCCAAACAGCGTACGGATTTCTCTTCGCGATCCGCTTTCCCTCCCGAATGCCGCATGTGCGTATTTCAGGGTGGAAAACTGGGGCCCCCCTCTTTTGCATTCGTGCGCATCCGAACGGCCGTTTGTATCGAAGCGCAAACTTCCACACACCGTACGTATTATTTAAATCGTGTAGACGGGACCTACTTTTCTTTGCAAACGAAGATTCAGGAAGGACTCATCCTGTGCTTTCTACAAGCACGCTGATGACTGAAAAGGCCAATCCGAGATAAACAAGTCCAGTTGCAGAAAGCACAGCAGAAGGTCTCCTTGGGTGATGTTTCCAGGTTGTGATTCTTTCTGCGTTGTTGTTTCTCTTCAAGACTTGTTCGGCGTGAGTTCTCAAATAAGACTGCAGCATTGTGGATAGTGCGTCTCCATGCCTCCCGATGTGAAGCCAGGATGGACCATTGTTGGTGATCAATTTGGCCAAACCTGAGATGTTGTTTCAGGGAATCCTTGTATTGCTTTTTTGGAGCGCCCCTCTTATGCTGACCTGTGGTGAGTTCACCATAGAGTACTATTTTTGGGAGGCGATGGTCCTCCATCCTAGAAGCATGCCCTGCCCAGCACAGCTGTGTTCTCAATATCATGGCCTCAATGCTGGTGACCCCTGCTTGCTCAAGGACAGCAACATTCATCACATAGTCCAGTGTATATTTAGGATTGTGCGTATACAGCGCTGATGAAAGCATTCAAGGAGTCATAAGTGTTGGCGATAGGTGACCCATGTTTCAGACCCGTAAAGGAGAATAGACAGTACAATGGCTCTATACACACTGATGTTTGTGCTTCGTCTCAGGTGTTTGTTACTCCAGACTCTTTTGTAAAGTCTTCCAAATGCGCTATATGCCTTTGCTAATCTGTGATCGATCTCTTTGTCAATCTTGGCATCTGAGGAGATGATGCTTCCCAGGTGGGTGAATTGCTGAATGGACATGTACAACACACTAAAATGTCTTCCAATCTCTGTCTGATTTTGAATAGCATCAAAATTAGGTTTCACTCCTTACCTATGTAAATTCAAGTAACTATTGCTTTGTTTTATTTTACTATCCCTCCATAATTATATATTTCTTTATAATTATGTATTGTTTATTTATTGTTAACATTTTTTAAAAAATGCTACATGTTTAGTAGCCAAATCACCACAGGTATTCTTAAAGTATTCTATCAACTCTTCCACTCTTTCCTATAGATAGCTATCGTTCAATTTCTAATTAAGCATGTGAGCATGTCCATTTCCATATATTCTTGCAATTTCATGACCCAATTTCAACATCTTTCAACTGAATTGAAGAATTATGTGTTCATTTATTACTTTAAACCACACCCCCAAAGCTAAAAATTACACTTTCAGTCCTTCAGGCACTTAATTTTAAGTTAGTTCCAATGAACTCATCAGGACTTACAACCTCTTAAACCTGAACTCATAGACTCATGCCAGTACAGCAGAATGACAGCTACTTCTGCTACCCTTGGTATATGATGACAACAGGAAGGTTTCCAGGCACATCCCACAGCCTATCAGTGGCCAGAGGGTTGGGAACTGTGCCCAGCAGCTACCAACTGCGCTTGTGCACCCAGGGAGCGAGAAGCAACTATTGCCCCCAGACAAGTGCAAGGTTCTTTTGTTTGTTTGTTTGTTTATGCACAAGAACTGTCAGGGGGTTGCTCGATGCACCCACTCTGATCAACCAGTGACTGGGAGAGATGGAGCTACACCTGGGCATTTCTGGCTGCACTTGCACATGTGCGGTGCAAAGCCCTTGTGCAAGGCACCTCCTTGCACAGCATCTGAAAAAAATATGTCAGCTGGTGTAACTGGGAGAGGGAGGAGTTATACTAGCAGAATCCACTAATGGGACTATGGCCATAGAACTGTGCTGTGAATCTATTTCTCTCGGCTATATATTTAAAAAAGCCAATATACTCAGGGAATGAGTAATCACTTTCTAGAAGTAGACTGACTCATAATGTAGATCTGATTACTGAATGGGGATATTGTATGCATTTCCAATGTTCAATCTTAAAAAACAAAAATTCTTTGAGATGTTACACCCACACTAGGTAAAGGACAAAAACAAGATTAAATGACAAAAGGCCTTGACTCCTAGGATAAGGTCCACTTAGTGGGGAACAGGGCAAATATTCCATTGTTAACAGATAAGTGATACCCTGGTGTTTCTGAAAATAAACTGTTTCATGTCCAGTCCCAAAACATTTTAAATCTTTGTAGATAGGTTTTCCAAATGTTTTATTAAGATACTTGTATGGGGGTTATACAGTCAGCCTTGCCTCCCCCCTTCCCCCCTCTTTTCTTTTCAATGGTTCTTTTCTCTATTTGTTGGTATTAAATTTTATGATCGTGTCTTTACAGCCTTACAGCCTGCGGCTGGCTCATATCCTAATTTATTTTTTATTTACTTCAAGCCTTCAACTTATCTTTGCCATCAGCACTGATTTATAATGTCTAGGAATATAATCCATCCATGAATCTTCCTCAGGACTGTCACTGTTCCATGAAAAAGAACACCATTTAATAATCTCCTTTGGTGGAAAACAAGGTTGGAAATTATCCCCAGGACCTTTACAAATATAAGGGGATCATTTGTAAGACACTCTGACTGAGGAGTTGGCAGCAGGCCAGAGATAACAGAAAGACCAGGGCTACCCTTTCCTTTGGCACCAAATTTTGATCATTGCCATCTCAGCATCAATGACCTACATTTCTTCAATGTAAAGGGAAAAAATGCTTTATTAACCATTGGCAGACTTACCGCATTCCTCTCTTCATCTTACTAGAACAAAAAAATTATAAAGCAGAGAAAGGTTGAGGCTGAGCTTACAGCCTCAAATGTGATCCACAGGGAATAAAACTCTGGTCTTGGCTGTTCAGTAGAGTTTTATGATCAAAACAATGATTCTGAAGCTAGTTCAAAAACTCAGGGCCAGCTTTTTAAAAATATCATTTTTTGGAGGGTAGATGTATATATTCCCCTTCAGCAGAGATGCCAGGGAGGTATGCACAAAACAAGGGTGGGAAAAATGCACAGATAACATAGTTCCCTCTTTTCTAATGCCCAGGGCCCATTTTAAAACCTTTCCCATCACTATAGCCTTGAAAATTGTGCATAGTAAGGGTAATTTTTTAATCTTTTGTTCTTCATCTTTTCTCATCATATAATTGGAAGGGGAGAGTGCTAACCTGCCCACTCCACCTGTTTCTGACCTCTGTGCAGTGATGTCCATAAAAGCTGTATATGTAGAAGCTCGATATGCACAAAATGCAATCAAAACTACGATGGAGTACTAAGAAGGCATTAACACTTTTGAATGTTTATTCATGGTTTTGTAAAAGATATGTCAGCTAAATGTTTCCCAACCTGGTAACATGAAATAATAAAAACAATCCCCAAACCCAAATATCCTATAAACACATTTCATGTAAATTGAAAATCTCCCTGTAAGTATTAATTAGCAACATTAAAAAAAAAAAAAACATTGCAGCATAAACAAGTGAGAGAAACAATTGCGCCAACCCAAAAGCATTTTAGGAGAGAGTTGCTTTGATCTGGAACCTAAAAGCCAATACTGAAGGAGGGAGGAACATTTCCCTCGAGTGGAAATTCCACAGCTTTGGTGCCACCACAAACAATGCCCTGTCCTATATATCACTGGATTTTACATCTCACAAACTGGGAGCAAATTGCAGAGAAAGTGTTAAAGGGGAAGATTTTTTTTTCTCATCCCATGAATTGAGATGTAGAATTGGGTATGGAAAATGGGAGATTCAGGACAGATAAAAGGGTGAACTTCTTCAAACAGCAAATAGTTCAGCTATGGAATATGCTACTAAATGATGCAAGGAAGGCCACAGACTTAAATGGCTTTAAACGGAGGTTGAACAAATTCATAGAGGTTAAGTCTTTCAATGACTACTCATCATGATGCTATATAGAAGTAGAATAGGCAGCATGAGTCTGAATATCTGCTTGTGGAGAGAACAAGCAGGAGGGTACAATTGTATTGCTGAGTGTGAGCCTCTATAGGCATCTAGTTAGCTACTTTGAGAACACAGTGCTGAACTAGATGAGCTTTTGGTCTGATCTACCATGGTCCTTCCTGCAGTTTAATGCCAAGGGCACAAGAAATTTCTAGTTTCTGAATAATTCTTTGCTTCAGGAAATTAGCAAAATCAAAGTTGGAATTCAAATCAGTTCAATTTTCAATACCCAGGATACCAGATTTTCTTTCTTTCCTTTCAAATTTCAATCAGTGCTGTTATTGCTACAATATTCACAGTTACTCTAGTAGGTTATTCATTCATTTGTTCATTCATTCATTCATTCATTTTGGATTTATATCCTGCCTTTCTCCAAAGATGGGATTCAAGGTGGCTCGGTTAATGTATGGCCAACGTGTTGGGGCTAGGTGGCTGTTTTTGCAGCCCCTCACCCCCACAATTTTGCACACTTTGAGCCCCACCTTTGAATTTTCTCTCCTGCAAACCTCTCCTAACTTTTAATTTCTTGTAATCTGTGTGGGTCCCAGAGGATCTTAGGGGCAAAAGGTTTTATATGTATATTTTAAATGTTGTAAGCCGCCCCGATTGCATTTTGTAGAGGGGTGGGATATAAATAAATGTTGTTGTTGTTGTTGTTCCCCCCAACATCTGCCCAGGTTGCCTACCACCAGTTTAAAGGATGTTTTCATATGTATATGTCCTGCAGCTTCAGGGCATGTTTAGGTTAAGGCTGCCTAAGCAACATTTTTTCTAATACATATGGCTTTTCCCCCCCTCATAAGAAGGTAATTTGGCACAATACAGTCAAAATGTCATGAATATTACAAATTATCTGTTGAATCACCTTTGGCACAAGTCACAAGAAAGTTCACTGGTACACTGAAGGAGTTGAAAAATACTTTGCATTGCCGACAGTTTCATCCCCCCCCCAAAAAAAGTTTAAAGTTCTAGAAAACATCAATGGTAAGGGGGGGGGTGAGCATGAGAATGCAGACATCACAAGAACAGACAAAACTTGACCATGTAATGATAGTTGCAGACTAGATTTCCTGAGAGCATGGCTCAAAATCTAAGTGACAGAACCTCGACACTGTATTTCACTTTCCCCAGAATGTTGGAATCAAGTCTTCTTCTCCTTATAATAAAGTAATTCTCCTCATAGCAGAAACTTGTACTGGCTACTTCTACACATATGCTCATCACTGTTTTGTCTAATCGATAAAAAGTCTCATCTCCGACATTTACATGAAAATGAAGACAGTGAAGATCTCACTTATCTTAAAAGTGCAGGGCTCTTCTGAGAAATGTTTGGCAGGCACTCTCTCTTACAGTAACACTTTACTATAATGGTACTTTAATGCTGAATTGGCAATAAAAGTCCTACAGAGGTGCTCATGGCAGCCACATTAATGCTGAATAAAAGTCATTATGATTGTAGAGCTCTGCCAGGACAGGAATGTCTTATGCACCAGGCAATCTGGCACACACAGTAAATGAGACACATTGACTAGCCTTTGAAATGGAGCTTCATCTCGTTTGAACATAATCACTTCCTGCATTTATACAGCTTCTTTTCCAGTCTTCTAAAGGATTTTCCAAATCCACAAATTGTTTGTGGGGAACCTCATTTCTAGACCAAAGGAATAAATAAGGTCTCTTCCAAGACAGGCCATGCAACAATGTGTGTGTGTGGTGGTGGTGGGGGAGAATTATACCAACAGGGTGCACCAATGTGCCGGGGCATGCTAGAAAAGACAATGATACTTGGTGTCCTGTTTTGGTGGATTCACAACTGAAAATGAGACGCTTGGGGTAGTTGGGAGTTCTGGGTGGGGAAAAGGATGTAAAAAAGGTAACCACCATGTTTGAGGGCAACTTTGAGTGGTTTGAACCAATCATTCCCCTGACCCCAAAAGTCCTTGTAGGACTTGTAGAGCTTCAAGAGACTTCAAGAGCCACACAAGAGGAGCTTCAAGAGACTTCAAGAGCTACACAAGAGGAGTTTGGGGGCAACATCCACCTCATGGGTAACAGTTTCCCCACCCCATTCTAAGAGAAGAGTAACAATAAGCCACCTGAGAAGTATATCAACAAAGTGACTACCATTCTTGGCAAAGGAGGGATAATAAGTGGATAATAAATGCCATAAAATGGGCTTTTTCAGCCATAGTACAGTAGATATTATTGGTCATGCTAGTGGGGAGATTTTGGGAGTTGTGGTGCAAAAGTAACTTTTCCATACTCTGCTCTTAATTCAGGTATTCCATCCAGACCTGAGCAGAAAAATTCTATAGTATTCGTCAACTCTTCCTGGACTCCACTAGTGAAAGTAGAGGATGGCATGTCTAGGAAAATAGCAAGCTGCTTTACACAGGTCAGGCTTTCTGTCCATCTAGTTGAATATTATCTACTTTAGCTGGTAGAGTTATCATTTTAACATTGCTTTAGGAGTAATGTTATTTTAACTGGAAATGCTATGGACCTTGGACTTCCTGTATGCAAAGCAGAGTTTACCACTAAGCTACGGCCCCATAACTTGAAAGACAGGAGTAAGTGAGATACTAGGAAGAGGAAGTGAGATATTAGAATATATATCCCCATCAGTAGGAAAGTTGTAAATCATTACCTTTTCCCCCCATTTTGTTTTTTTGTCATTGTTTGTTTTTGTTAGGGTTTTGTAGTGTTGTTGTTAATTTGTATTTTTTTTCTCCTGATGTAGTTTTATGTATTAAAAAGTGTGTGTGTTTCTTTTTTTTAAAAAAAAAATAAAGATGATATTACAAAAAAGTAAGACAGCAAGCTCTTTCTACATTAAATGCTGACCGTCCATAGAAAAATAGCATATCAGACTACATACAGTGAATAGGCAGGCCAAAGGGGAGAACAATGAGTGTACAAACATAGGAGGAGGTAAAAAAAAAATTCTACCTGTTCTCAGTCATACTGAAGCTACGGTTGACCATAAGCCAGGTAATAAAACCCCTCTGAGTGTTTCTTTCATTTCTGGAGATTTTCAGACTGGCAATTTAATCTGTGGGAGACACGGAACAAGGTTGGGAAAAAGTCTTCTTTTCAGAAGACGTCGACCCTTTTCCATTTCTCTCCCATCTTCATATCGGATTTCCCCGTGATATTTTCATCATGGGGAAACATTGTTTTTGGTTCCGTTTCTGTCATGGAATCAGGGTGGTCCGAGAGGTGTCCCGTTCCTCTCCCACAATGACAGCTATGGGAGGGAGGTCCATTCTGGACACTTCCAGGCAGGTAAGTGGAACCCTCCCCCCCTCCCCAGGTTACTTGTATTTTTTATTATTATTTTTCTGCTTTGTTTTCATTTTTGACAGCTGGGGGGGGGTATTTTTGAATTTCCCTCCCGCCCGTTCTCTCACGAGATCAAGTTGGATTTGGCTTCACTGCTGTAAAAACAGCTTTGCGGCAGCTGCTTTTACAGCAGGGAAGCTGAGGGGAGAGGGAGGACGTTCCTACCTTGGGATTAAGGTAAGTGTTTGTACAGTTTACCTTTATTCCATGGCAGGAACAGGATTGAGGCTTGCAGGGCAGGAATGGGGCATTTGGTCCCATTTGAAAAAAAAATATTTTTTAAAATTTATTTTTATTTAGTTATTTATTTATATCCCGCTCTTCAGCCACAAGGCTATCAGAGCGGCTTACAACTTGTTTTTAAGCAATAGCTATTTACACATCTACACTGCATTAAACAGTTTCCAATGTGTGTTAGCTAATTGCCCCCACAAACTGGGTACTCATTTCTCCTCTGTCATCAGGCTTAATACTGACTTTCACTTGTACAGTATATAAATTCTTTTTTCCCACTTCTCTAAGGACTTTATCAGACTAGCATCTAAAAATGCTATAATTTCGTGAATGAAGATAGTGGGAACATTGTGGCATTGCTGACTGATTCAGGGAAATAGAGACCACACAGAGAAATTGGGGTGAAATAAAAGGAGTACTTTATTTAACCCTACCTATTTAAATCCTTCTAAGATCTTTGAAGGGGGGGAGGCAACCTAGTGAGGGAGCAGCTGGGGCAGTTCGTCCATCCAGGACTGATACTCCCCAGCTTCCCCAGGTGAGCACCTGGGTCCTGGAGAGAAACCCCAATGAATGGGGTTGTTCCCCAGCTGGCCTGCATCTGGAAGGTCAACCCAAAAGTCCCTCACCTAAGCCCCATGGTTTATGATGAGGGATTATCCTTCAGGCCAACCTCAAGGTGGGTCTCCTTCTGTCCCCTTAGGCCAAACAGTCTGAAGTGGCCCTTCCAGAAACCCTGCCTTCACCCAAATAGGTGCCAAGGTGCACACCAACTTCTACACCTCCCCCTTTTCCTGCCAACAGCACAGATTTTACCTATTTAGACACAACCCTTTAGCCAATTTCCCAATGCCGCTGCCATAGTACGGGGTAGGTGAAAAAAAACCCTTGTGAAAAAGGGGGGGATTCCTACCCAGCTCCGAAGCAACCATAATCATACTATATTATTGGTGGGAGGGCAGGTCGAGCTTTGGAGAAGAGGAGGAAGACAAAAGTTAATAAGACAGTGGTCGCATGTAGCACCAGTAGGAGGAAGACCTCCAATGGCCGATCCCCTGTACCATTGCAGCCGACATTCCCAGAGCAGAGGCCGTAGAGGCAGCCCCTATTCAGAAGGAATGCATTACAAATCTTACTCCGTGGAGGTCCAACTTACCCAGCATCCAGAACTGATATTTGGAAAGAGGGGAAATGTCAGCATGTATGAATAAAGGACTGGGGTGAGGCCCGTGCACCATCAGGTATTGCTGAAGGGCCCTGACTGGGCAGAGGTCTCTGTTGCTACATATTGTCAGCCTACACTGCTTCCCTATCCCACACTGGTCGGTCTTAGAAAAACTCAGGGTCAAAGTGACCTGGTGGTCTTCAAGAAATACATCCCTAAGCTCTAAGGCCCTAGCTGACTCATCTGTTTTGGAGGAATGCACCAGCTCCTTCCTCCAAATGATGCACAAAGCACCGAAGAATGCCAAGAGGGCAGCAGCATGAAAAAGCCGCATATCATAGGGTGACGTACAAATGTCAGCCCATACCTGGGCTTGGCCTTTAAGTATGATTGGAGAGAGAGGAGCCCTGGTGTCGGCCCTCCTACCCCGGTCCCTAGCCCATCCCTCCAATACTTTACGTATATGAAAAATCTCCTGTGTGGTCGGCTGCGCCCTGGGCCTTGAGCCAAAATGCAATAGCAAATAACCTAATCCGAATGGGGGGTGGGGCTCCTCCAATAAAGAGAAATGGAAAACTGTATCAACTGTTCCACTGGAACAGGTATGCTTTGGCGAAAACCCATCTGCTGCCAAAAGTGAAAAAACTGCTGAAGGGCCCTAGCGTACCCCCTCTTGGTGCTAGGGGCTATGGCCATGCTCAAAGCCCTCACAAGCTCAGCCTCCCAAGCCTCCACAGGCTTACTGGCATCTGGCCTCCCTCAGGTGCTGTGTCTGGGGCCAAGTCTCTGAAGCGTTCCATCTGCATGCGGGAAAGAGCATCAGCAGTGCCATTGTCAACACCCGCCACATTCTGAGCAACAAACAGAATGTTGTGCCTGAGACATTGCAAAGTTATGCCCCTAACAAGCACCATAACCCGCAGGGACTGGGAGGTCAAGGAGTTGATTACCTGGATGGTTGCCAAGTTGTCGCACCAAAAATGGACGGACAAATTGGACAGCTCTTCAGCCCAGATGGTGGCCGCCACCACAATTGGAAAATATTCCAGAAATGTAAGGTCTGACACAATATCAGATGCCCTCCAATCAGGAGGCCACTTCTGGGCACACTAGTGGCCACCAAAATAAACTCCAAAACCCAGCAATCCAGCAGCATCCGAAGAAATCTGCAGGGCCCCCTGGAGTTTCCGCTCCTCTCACCAAAAGGAGACATCATTGAATTGTGCTAGAAAATCACACCATACCACCAGGTCCTCACGAATGGGCTCTTAGGACAAGGACCCTTACTCTGTGGTGGGGAACGCAAACACCCTTTATGGCATCACACAACCAGCGAAGAAAGGCCCTCCCGGGGACCACTACTTTGCAAGCAAAATTCAGGTGACCAGTAAGTACCTGAAATTCCTGCAAGGTGGCTTTCTGCTTAGTCAAAAATTGGGCAACCTTTTCCAATAGCTCACTTACCTTACCCATAGACAGCCTGCATTGCTGGTTGACTGTGTCAATTTCAATCCCTAGGAAGGCCAATTGCTGGGCTGGCCCCTCCATCTTTTCTGGTGCCAGTGGTACACCAAGTTCCACCACCATCAGCTCGAACTGGCGTAACAGGTAACTGCAGTGACTCGTTGCATAATGCCCAATAAACAAAAAATCATCTAAATAATGGACCACCCCAACCAGGCCAGTCCTTGTTCTAAGAGCCCATTCCTAAAAAGTACTGAAGGTTTTGAATGCATTGCGTGAAACCAAACAGCCCATAGGCAATGCATGGTCCATGTAGTACCGTCCTTTAAACTGAAAGCCTAATAGTTCAAAGTTGTGTCGATGAACCGGCAACAGGCAAAATGCAGATTTAATATTCACTTCGCCAGCTCTGCCCCGATGCTATGAAGCTGGACCTCCCTAATCGCCACATCAAAGGACGTGTACCGAACTATACATAATTCAGAGGGTATAAAATCATTCACTGAATCCCCTCTGGAATATGATAGATGGTTAATGAGCCTAAACTTCCTGGGGGCCTTTTTGGGACCACACCTAAAGGCGAGATCCAAAGGTTGGGGACCGGAGGGCTGTTGAAGAGGCCCAAAACACACCCCTCAACAACCTCCTTCTGAATTACTATATGTTTCTAACTATATGTTCCATACCTGGATAGATAGCAGATTACGTGCCCTGTATGGGCGCTTAATGCCCTGAAATGGAATCCTAAAACCTAACTGAAACCCCTGTAATAGATAACTGGCTGCCTGCTTTTGAAGGTTGGGTGGGGGCGCCACCACCTCAGCCCCCAGCCGGGGCTCCCCTGCCACCCTGAAATTGTCCCCTTGCCCTGGGGCAGTTCTGAAAGGAATGCCCAGCTCCACAAATGGAGCACTCATGACTAAAGCAGCATGGCTTGTGGGTGCATCAGCCTTGGGAGCTAAACTCCCAACACAGCATCTTGGGGTTCTGACTAACTGAGGCAGGGACCCGCTGTGAAGTACTAACAGACCCCCTGATTAAGTGGCCACTATCGGTTCATTCACCTTGAATAGGCCATGTGGACATCATGAGTTGCATCCATAATTCTGGATGCATCATGCCCCACCGCAATGAGGGATAGATGGCAGCCCTCATTCTGAAAGCCTCATCATGTAGGAGCCATGCTGGCCCTGAAAAATCCCCATAAGCCCGGTGAATGATATCCAAATATTGAAAAAGGAGTGCTGCCCTATGAGGGTGTACCCTAGCTATGACACCTGCATAAATGAGGAACCCGGACAGGCAATTTGTCCAGTTCCTGTCCACCTTACATCTCTTCAATTTTTCCTTATCCTTCTCATCCAGCTAGTCCTTATCTTTTTTCTCCATCTCTCTATATAGAAGGGAAAACACATCCACGTACTCTCGCTTCAATATTTTTTCTCGAGTTGCTTGTAGGAGGTACTCCCCCAATGGGAGGGACATCTCCCCAAAGGGGATGGCTGAGTAAGCCACTGACTTGTAACCTGGGGCCATACCTGAAACATAATGGGCCAAGGGGGACCACTTTAAACAAAGGCTGGATGGCCATCTGTCAGGGATGCTTTGATTGTGTATTCCTGCATGGCAGGGGGTTGGACTGGATGGCCCTCGTGGTCTCTTTCAACTCTACAATTCTATGATTCTATGAAATGCCACAGAATTATCATATGATGATCACTAGTGCTTTAAGATCTGGAGTTTACTTCCTGGATTTAGCATGGGTGAGATTTTGGCTGTTTTTGTTAGATGTGAGAAGATGTGAGACACTTAAAACAAAACAAAACAAAAACCAACAAAAAACCCACCCTAAATTAGCAAAGTTAATGAACACACAAGCACTGAAACAAACCTTAAAATGTGCAAACTATATCGGACAGTTCATAAAAAGAGTGTCCTGTGCAAAGGTGAAAAGAGAGGGCCAAAATAATGTCCCAGGTTGCCTGGCTGTTGACACACTGCTGAAATAATCCAGTTTGGCACTGCTTTAAATTGCCATGGCTGAATGCTATGGGATTCTGGGATTTATAGTTTTGTGAGATATTTAGTCTTCTTCGTCAAAGAGCTCTGGTGCCACAACAAACTACTAATCCCAGGATTCCATAAGACAGAGCCATGATAGTTAAAGCAGTGTGAAATTGCATTATTTCTGCACTGTGTCAGTAGCCTGTGCTTCATTTTCCAAGTCTCATTCTTTCTCTTTTTTATTTTTTAATATATTTTTATTAATTTTATAATCATACATTATATTATCCAATCAATACTTAGTTAGTATAACACATAAAATTACTATAAACATCGCAATTTTTCTATTAACTAATTTCAAAAGTTAAGATAGATTCTTTACAATAATTCTATTCAAAAATATTAATTCCCCTACCTCCCCACCTCAGTGCTCCCCTTCACCGGAGCCATTATCCCTTACCTAATCTTTCCAGAATCTCATTTCTTCTCGTGGAGGTAACCTCCCATCTTTTGTCTGTAATACTTTTTTAACAAATACTTTCCAAATTTTATCAAAATCACTTTCTTTCCAACTTCCTCTTCTTACTTTAATTCTACATGTTAACTTATCATTTATTGCCATTTTCCAAACTTCTTTATACCACTCTTACACTTGTACATTTATTTGCATTTTCCAATGTTTTGCTATAATTAATCTTGCTGCCGTTAATAAATTTGTTATTAAATCCTTTTCTGCTTGGTTCCCATTCTCTCCATTATAAATTGACATCAATGCTATGCTCGGTTTCCTTTCTATATTTCTATTCAGAATATTCTCTATTTCTATGAAAACAATTTCCCAAAACTGCTGTACAAATTTACAGTTCCACCACATATGCATATATGTACCTATTTCTTGACAACCTCTCCAACAATATTTAGAGTTATTCTTATCTATATTATGCAATCTTGCTAGTGTCAAATACCATCTCCATATTATTTTATAATAATTTTCTTTTATCTGTATCAACATATTTTTTAGATGTCTTTGTTTCCATATCTTATCCCATCATGATCTCCAATTTTTAGTTTCAAATCTTCCTCCCATATGCTCCTTAAATATTCTCCTTTGTTTCTTTCTCTTTTTTGCTAGTACTGTACTCTGACCATTGCCCATGACCATACTGTGTTGAAAGGGTAAATGTGCCTAATCTGAGTGATGAGAGTAAAATCATATCAGAACTGCTAGATATGTCCTGAATGGATTGTAGTTCCTGGGACGAATCAGGAACTCATTGAGAGCATAGGCCACTTCTTCTGTGCTGAGGAGAGACAGGCTTTCGCCACAAAGATCTTGATAACACCCTTTATTTAAATAAAATTTAAAAGTTTGTCTGGAGAAGAGAATCTGTTTGTTATGCATGGTCCTGAAACAGTGGGCCTGATGAGAGGGTGGTAGCGGAGTGACCCAAATGCATGTTTTCATACCCTCCAATATTTCACAAAAGAAAACTGGGACATATGTGGTCAAACTACATCAGAAGATGGTCAAGATGGGAAAAGGTATTAATGAGTAAGAATACACAAGCTAGAAAAGGCTACAGTAGTTTGCTTTTTCCTGAGTCTACTGGGAAGGGCAAGACTTCACTCCACCCATTTCTCTTCCACCTACTGAAATAACTGAGTGCAAACTACTTTTGCACTTTGAACTCAGTTTGCAGCAATTTAAGCAAATTGAGGATGAAGGGGGAATGTGGGATGAGAAGAGAGAACCAAGGACATTTTGAAAGCAGTTGAAAAAGTGGGATGAGAAAGTAATAATCAGGACTGTTCCCGCTAACTTGGAGTATATGCACTTTGACTGCAAAAGGCTTTGTTTTTAGTCCTTGGCATGTCCATGTAAAGGTTAGGAAGGACTCTTATCAGAAACTTTTGAGAACTATTGCAGAACTTAGAAATGTTAGTATTAATGCTTCAACAATAAAAACAGTGAATTTGTTAATGCTAAAAACATTAAGAAATTTCATAAAATCATGTTTAATTAATTATTTTATTAACCTGTTAAATCATTATATTAAATCATCATTAAAATTATTTAAAATGACATGTAATGAATTAAAGGTATGAGAAATATTAATAACTATTCCAAAAATAAAATTGTTGTTATCTAACAATTAAAATAACACAATTTAAAATCAATGTTGGAATTTTTTTTATGAATTAGGGGTAACAAATTTTTAATGAATTTGTTTCCATACTGCTGCCAGTCAAGTCATGCAGTACCGAACTAGATGGACCATTGGTGTTACCTACCCTGACAGCCCCCATCTTGGAATATCACATAATTGGACATATTTAATAATTTGGCTTTATGTGGCCTTTCATGTGTTTAGCAGGTAAACCAGGGACCCCCAGATACCAAGGCTGGAGTCACATATAACTAAGGGAGGGGCCTTTGGAAATTCCCCAAACAAGTAATACTCAGGTCAGAGTTAACACCTGGCGATGAGTCATGCACTAATCCACTCAACAATAGAAGAACCCTTAATGATTGCAAATGGGTTTTTCCTCTTCCTTTCCCCTCCAACAATAGACCTTGCCTGCCTCTACTCCCCAATAACGATAATTAACTCTTCCAAAACACCCTTTGTCTAGTCCTGGGAAACTCTGAGAAACATTATTTTGTACTCAAAATCTCATCCCTTCAGGGGAATGGTCATAAAGATCACCCTAAAACACCACCCAAGTGTGCATGGTTACCCATCTTTTCAATTCCACATCAGTTGGTGTCACCATTCTGTCTTCTCCTCCTCATTGTCAGTTGACTTTACAATCTCAGCTCTATAGGATCAGTATAGTATAACCCACAATCCCCTCATTCTATTCCTCTGTCCAAATACTTCCTACTATCTTTGATAGCCTTCTGTGAATGATTGAAGCTTGAGCATTTGCATGACTGCAATAAAGATGATTTAATTGTATGCTTTGGTTTAGAGTCTCCTCTGTTACTACCGGTATACATAGGTCAAAATATCCCGCCATTACCTAGCCTCTCACTGCCTTTTTGATCTAATTAAATATTGCCCATATTAATTTTGGATACTAGTGGGATCTGCATGGGCCCCACACAATTTGGGTAACAATGGTTTACTTCAAAGTAAGACAGCTTTGTATGTTCCTGCTTCTTTCCAAGCAACAAAAGGACAGGGATTTAAAAATAGCCTAGGCCTCCATAACTTTGCCTGCAATTTTGTGTGCACTAGCCCTTGGGCCAAAATCCTATTGGCTAATGCAACTACACCAGTGTAGGAAGTGGGTATAGATGTGAGTGCAGTGACAGTGAATGCCATGGCAGGAGTGTGCAGGTGCAGTAGGGAGAAGACGGAGGAAATTAATACAGAGAGAAAGCTGCCAGCTCCTGAGCAGCATGTCTCCACAGTGCCTGGCTTCCAGATGGGTCCCAAAAGATAAAGACACTCTGTGAGCAGTGCTTTGGGAAAATATCACCAGTCCAACACAAGTGATTTTCCAGGGAATCCTTCCCAGAGCACTGACTCACCTGGAACTGGCAATTCCTTTGCAGACAGTGGTGAAATTATTTTCTCTGCATTGCCTCCACTATTTCTGTGCAACTCTAAAAACGTCAGCTATGCTAGCATAATGGACATTATACCAGCATTGTGTAGGAACAGGATAATTGGCCTTAGGTATCTCTCCCTCAAGCTTGTATCGTCTTCTGGCCTATTTAGGGTCATCAGAACACAACCATAATCTGTTTTGTTCCTCTGCTAACACACATTATCTTGTTTCAGCAGATCCTGCCATATGCCATTGAAATGCTTGTGTGTGTGACTTCAAGTCGTCTTTCAGCTTATGGTGATTCCATGAATTTCATAGGAATACTCAGAGGTGATTTATAACAGTTCCTTCCTCTGAAATATAGCCTACAACACATGGTATTCATTGGTGGTTCCCATCCAAGTACTAACCAGGGCTGACCCTGCTTAGCATCCAAGATCAGAAGGGATCTGGTGCCTTATTTAGGCTCTTGGAATACAAGCTGTATAATAATAATGATAATAATGATGATGATGCCAAAGTAGATCAAAATTTTGAAAATGGATTCTAACAGAAATTGGGAAAGAGGACACCATGGAAAGATGACTAAGTAACATGTGAAACAGGCAAAATATAAGGAGTCTAATTTTGCCCTTACAATACAAGGCTACATATGTGATTATCTATATCCTGTTTTTTTATGTGTGGCCTGCTGGCTGCCATTAACCCCCTACAAAGAAAGCAAGCCATTACAAGTTCACTCAAATAAAAAGTGTGCAGGATACATCTTGCAGCCTTTTCTACCTGGCAGGAAAACAAGGGAGTCTTTTAGAATGAGTCTATATTTTTCGCTCCTCCTTTTCCTTAGGGGATTTAAAGAGTTGAGACCTCTAAGGAATTTATTGCTCCAGAGGGAATGAGCCACATTGCTAAAACAGCCAACAAATTTAACATTACCCAGTAGGTTCTTTACCCAAGTGTGAAGCCTCATTCTCCTGGATCTGAAAACTACTACTTGATTTTTGCTAGTCCCTCAGGCTTGGGGAATTACAAGGTCTAGGTCACAAGACTCAAACTACTTACTCAAGAGTAGTTCCAATGAGATAAACTGGTTTACTCCCAAATAAGTGGCTTGAGGTTAGCAGTCTCAGTAACTGATCCCCCCTCCCATTTCTAAAAATAATAAATGATCCATATTACTGAAACCAGACATTTCTTCACATCTATAAAATCTGGAGGACTTCAGAAAGTTGTAGAAACATTTGAAATCCAAGCACAGTAAAGACCCCAAAAAGAAAACAAATACCTTAAGAACATTCAGACAACTTTTTTTCTGCTTTACAAAACATTTTTGTCTCTTAAGCACACCTATCTAAACATCCTGAACTGCTAAAATTCTCCCCAAAGAAGAATGCTTTAGGTTTTACCAGAAATGAATGGAATACTCTGCTGGGATGTTTGTATCCAGTGAACGGATTAAACAGATCTATTTAATTTTTCTAGTTGCCTGAGAAATGACTGAAAATGAAGAAATTGCTGTAAATCGGTTATTTAATTGAATCACGAGGCATACAGGTGTGAAGTGCAAAACTGAAATAAATTTGATTTTTGAAATGTGTTTATTTGGTGTAAAATAAAAATGGAGAACTTCTTTGCTTTGAACTTTTGTTACATTAAGTAACAACACATGGGAAGATGTGTATTTAAAATCTTGAGTTTGATTTGCACGTTAATCTGCTAATACTAATAATAATGTATTTCCACTCTAAACATAGTTTTATATCTGGAGGAAAATGCCTTAGCTAACAGATTCTGAGTTTAAAAGGTGACTAAATCAAGCTTAACAGGAAGAAAACAAGCAAAAAACAAAACTGCAAGCTTTCCCTCATTACTAAACTGGTAAAACAAAACATTAAAGGGGGGGGGGAGACATTTACGTTCTACCCTCCAGATCACTATCTTGAACTTTGAAGCTTTCTGAGATAAGACCTGTCTTCTAAATCCTGGAATCTGAGATACAAATTTATAATGTTCTCCTTTAATGGTCTGGAGGAACATACATTAAATGCAGCAGTCACACCACTGATATATTTGCATAGTTAGAAGTCCTTGCAAGACCAAACACAGACTACGAAGGTCAAGACAACAAAAAAAGAATAAATCATTTCTTAGCTCTGTGGACCTGTCAAAGGTTAAGGATTGAGAGGATACAGTGGTATCAAGGGGCTTTAGGGGATAATTACTTAACCAGATCTGTTTGAGCTACCTTGGACAGGTGGTAAGTAACTTCATTATTGCTAGGTTTTATGAAAGTACAGTAGGACCCCCATATTTGCTGGGGATTTGTTGTGGGGGGGGGAACGTGGATACTGAAAATCGTAGATAATAGCAAACGTCATTAAAATAATGGGACTTCCGGTTTAAAATACCATAGAGTTGCCTTGGAGGACCTAGAAAATGGCTAGAGAGGACACATTTTCTAGGAAGACTCTATGGTAGGTGTGCTGTTTTGTGTTCCATGGATAATTGAATCAGGGAACAATGAATCAGGGGATATGGGGCCCATACTCTATTTCTTACCTCTGTATGGAACAAACAAGGGCCTAAATACCCTAAAGGACCAGATCCCATTGCATCTTGGATGCTAAGCAGGGTCAACCCTGGTTAATACTTGGATGGGAGACCACCAATGAATACCAGGTGCTGTAGACTATATTTCAGAGGAAGAACCTGATATAAACCACCTTTGAGTATTCCTTGCCTAAGAAAATCCCATGAAATACATGAGGTCACCATAAGTCGACAGGAGACTTGAAGGCGCGCATGCACACACATCCACACATGGAACAAACCAACGATGCTACAGATGCATTTCTGATTATTTCTGTAGTCATATGCCAACAAAGAAAATCTGCTGGTCCATTATGTTTCTTCCCAGAAGTAATATCTTCTAAAGGAGTAGGTAATATGGCAAACACTGTTTCTAACAGTGCTCCTAAGCCTCTAACAGTGATATGCAAACAAAAACATGTATCACCACAGCAAGATATTTAAGAAACCTAGATACTTGCTAAGTTTGTTTGTGGCACAGCGGTTTGAAAGCAAGGTGTCTCAAAAGTGCAACAGAATTAGCCAACACTGTACCATTCTGTAGTTAGATTGTGAAAACTGTGAAACAAATTAATAGGTGCCCTTATTATACAGACTGTTATAGAGATGTATGACCAGTGCATAGAAACATACTTAGTTTTACATGTTCCAGATGCATGTTCACAAAGTATTGTAAACACAGCTTGAGTTCAGACTGTTTGAAAAACCATATCACTCTATATGAGCCTGTCCATGCTCTAATAGGGTCCCACCACTTGGTCCCACCACTAAATCCAGCATGTTTGGTGAGGACATGAGAGAGAGGCTTTTCAGTGGCTGTTCCCAGGTTATAGAACTCCCTTCCCTGGGAGGTCTCAATAAAATAAAATAAAATAAAATAAAATAAAATAAAATAAAATGGCATATGCAGCAACATCAAGGGGTAGAACTAGTCCTGCTTATTTCTTTTGACATACCATGAATTCCTAAACAGAATTTGAGATAGTCATGTTTATCTACCTTGAAATCAATGGGATCTATATTAGTCTTCAGTAACTTGTCCTATTGGTTTCAATGGAACTAAAACAGAGATGGGTATCATGTGGCTGTGTGTACTCCCCTCATCCATGCCTCAACAACCACAATCCCAAATCCATCCCTGATGCTGAATATACAATTGGCAACAAGAACTCAACATTTCCATCCTTCAAAACAAGATACATGCAGTGAATTCACCTTCTTGTTTCCCCATCTAGTAACAACCCCAGAAACATCCCAGATGTGCTGTTAGGAACATAAACAAGGTACGCCTACCATACACACCTTATTTCAAATGAAAATATTTATTTCAGAGCAAGGTTAATGGTTCCTAGAAGGCTGAGGGCACCTCTAGGATGCTTCTGAATCATAGAGTTGGAAGAAACGACAAGAGCCATCCTGTCCAACCCCCTGCATGCAGAAAAACACAAACCATGCCTAACAGATAGCCATCCAGCCACTGTTTAAAAACCTCCAAAGAAGGAGACTCCACCACACTCCAAGGTAGTGTGTTCAACTATTGAACAGTTCTTACTGTCAGAAAGTTCTTCCTAATATTTAGGTGGGATCTCTTTTCCTGTAGTTTGAACCCATTGCTCCATGTCCTATTCTCTGGAGCAGCAGAAAACAAGCTTGCTCCTTCCTCAATATGACATCCCTTCAAATATTTAAACATGGCTATCATGTCATCTCTTAACCTTCTCTTCCCCAGGCTAAACATACCCAGCTTCCTAAGCCACTCCTCATAGTGCATGGCTTCCAAACCTTTCACAATTTTGGTTGTCCTCCTCTAGACACACTCCATCTTGTCAACATCCTTCTTGAATTGTGGTGCCCAGAATTGGACACAGTATTCCAGGTGAGGTCTGACCAAAGCAGAATACAGTGGCACTATTACTTCCCTCGATCTAGACACTATACTCCTATTGATGTAGCCTAGAATCGCATTGGCTTATCTGGCTGCCACATCACACTGCTGATTCATGTTCAGCTTGTGGTTCACTAAGACTCCTAGATCCCTTCTGCATGTACTGCCATCAACTCAGGTGTCACCCATCCTATATCTGTGTATTTCATTTTTACTGCCTAAGTGTATTACTCTACATTTTTCCCTGTTTAAATACATTTTGTTAGTTTTGGTCCAGCTTTCTAATCTGTTAAGGTCATTTGGAATTGTGTACTATCTTCTGGGGTACTAACTACCCCTCCTAATTTGCTGTCATCTGCAAATGTGATAAGAACACCCTCTATTTGGTCATCCAAGTCATTGATAAAGATGTTGAATAGCACTAGGCCCAGGGCAGAAACCTGTGAAACCCCACTAGTCACTTCTCTCCAGAATAAAGAAGAGCCATTGGTGAGCACTCTTTGGGTTTAGTTGGTCAACCAATTACAAATCCACCCAACAGTTGCATTGTCTAGCCGACATTTTACTAGCCTGCTTTCAAGAATATCATGGGGAACCTTGTCAAAAGCCTTACTGAAATCAAGATACACTTCATCAACAGCATTCATCAACAGTGGAACGCACTCCCTCGGAGCGTGGTGGGGTCTCCTTCCTTGGAGGTCTTTAAACAGAGGCTGGGTGGCCATCTGTCGGGGATGCTTTGATCGTGATTTCCTGTGTGGCAGGGGGTTGGTCTGGATGGCCCTCGTGGTCTCTTCCAACTCTGCAATTCTATGATTCCTGATTCCTTTCATCTACCAAGCTTGTGACTCCATAAAAAAAAAGAGAGATAGGATTAGCCAAAAAACAAAATGCATACATCCCAACTGCCTTGGCCCTTAGATCACACTTTCTCAGGTTTAGAGGACAGTGTTGGCAAACCTCCTCTTAATAAATCTTGCCAAGAAAATCCCACAATAGGTTCACCTTAGGGTTTGCCATAAATCAGAAATGACTTGAAGACACACCACAACAACAGCCACTGAATTCAGAGGTGCTTCAGTCAAGAGGTGCAGCCCCTTGGGGACTCCATGGAAATTTGGCTCTGAAGCCTACAGACATTGCCAACCCCAGACTAAAATATGCCTAAATCTAGATCCAACCCTATATGTTGTGACTTTCCTCAAAATCCATCCCATACAGTAACTTTCACAAGACTGTCTACTTAGTCACTGGCAAAATTTACACCCAACCATCAGTATGCCTGGAAAGGCAATCACTCTGTCACTACTATGGCTCTGCACAGGATATATAGTGCAAAAGAAGCAATATTAACACCAGTGCACAGCAATATTTATTCTTTAAAACAGAGTTTGTATGGAACAAATAAAAAATAGCAGTACAAATGAACCATACAGTATTTTTATTTACAACAGGAAATAACATATACCATGTCAAACCTCCCTAGCTCATTTGCATGCCCCTGAAATCACACCATGAGGTTGTGTAGATTGATATGTTCCCATCACAAAATGCTTCTTAATACATTTGTTGGTTCCTTCCATCTTGAGCAGGTCACTATAATGCCATCATTTCTGCAATACTGTATATCACAGAGGGTCTACTAAGTTGCAGAAACAATCACAGCCTCTGCAGTATCTGTGTTCATTTTTTAACCTTCTGACAATGACACCTCACTAGGGATAATAAAGGTTTTGCTTTTCTCCCCTCCTTTGTAATATACTACTCTTCTCATTTTGCTTTTGTACATTTTGGAAATTATCAGATGTGGTTAATGTGGCACCAGAATAATGACAGCGGAAGGCAAAAGGACACCAATATCACATGACATTATCCTTTTGTGTTCTGCTGTTGTTATTCTGGCATTTCTTTTTATTGATGGGCTGGAGCTGTAAATGTATTGCCCATCCTGTTTTGGTGCCAGCATTGCCAGCATCTGAAACCTCACACTGTTTTTGACTTGTGATTCCAGTTTCAATGGGCAGTCCTGCCAGAACACTTTTGGGTGTTCTGGGATCATGAGAACCAGGTAGACTGCCCTCTTTTTTGTACCCTCCCTGGGTTACTTGTCATTTTTTTAGAGTGTGATATGTTTTTCTAAACTTTTTTGTATGTATTTTTATTTTTGAATTTCCGGTGCTTGCATCTTCTCGTGAGAACAGGTAGGATGTCAGTCCAGGAAGTGAATGGAGCTCCGTTACAGCTCTGTTCATTCTTGGGCTGCTGTTGGACAGAAGAGAAGGGTGCCAGTTGGACGGTAGTTTTTGTCACAGGGCGTCTCGGGACTTCTTGATCCCGTATTCGTCCCTCCATGTTTACACGATTTTTGTCTCTGAACTGGATATTCCGGGAGATCTTGGGATCATTGTTTACATGGCATCACGTCCCGTGATATGTACCTTCTCCCACTATATACTACCCCAAGTTTTTTGTTTGTTTGTTTACACAAGTTTACGGTCCTGGGATTATTATTTTTTTAGCTGTCAATCAAGGATGCAATTACTTGTTTTTTCACAACCTCAGTGACATACTTCCTTTAGAGTTTTGCACCACGAGCAATGCTATTGGCTGGCTTAAATGTTTGTTAAAGCTTCTGCATTGGGGATGAGGGGATGAGAGGATGAGGGGAGGAATGAGCGATCCATGACCGACCTAACGTGGGGACACCATTTAAAGTCAATTGAAAGTGAGGAAGGAAGGGGCGCCCAGTGGCCACACCCTTTGCTGTCCTTCCGAACTGAAAGAACACCATTTAAAGCCCACTGAAAGTGAGGAAGAAAGCAGCGCCCAGTGGCTATACCCTTTGCTGTCCTTCCGAATTGAAAGAACAGCATTTAAAGCCCATTGAAAGTGAGGATGCAGGCAGATGTGTGTGTGTGTGTGTGTGTGTGGATGAATGTGTGCTCATCCACTCAGACACTGGCATTTTTTTGGAGGGGAAGCGGCCGTGTATGTGCGCATGTGTGTATGAATGGGTAATCGTCCACTCAGACACTAGCATTTTTTTGGAGGGGAAGCTGCCATGTGCGTGTGTGTGAATGTGCAATCGTCCACTCAGACACTGGCATTTTTTACTGTGCCTTTGAACCCATGGAGGGGATGCAGGCAGAGGGGGGATGAATGGGCGATCGTCCACCCATGATCTCTTTATAATTTAATCTCTTTAAAATTTAAACCAAGCATGCAGGGGAGGGACAGGTGAAAGTTGAAGGGTTTGCAATGTAGAAGTCCATTGAACAGGGTGATTTAGTGCAGACACCCACAAACAAACCTACGTGCAGCTGGAATGGAAGCCTTTGTTTTCAGCTGGTGAGGCTGAATCTGTTGAACAGATGACTGACCCCTCCTCTCCTTTCTGAGCCCTCCCCTGGTCACAACAATTTCCGGTCATCACCAAGTACTGAGATATCTTGTCCCAGGCTGTTTACATTTCCGATTTTCTGAATCCTCCTGTGACTTTTTTAAAAGCCGCTACAAACAGCGGAACAGAAAGTCACACAGGTTGAGTAATAAAAGGTGGCCCCCTTTCCTAATACCTCGGAACCGACACAATGTACGTGTAAACAACCAGGGTTGGACATGAATTCTTCCCACTACATTTTCATTGTGTAAATGGCACCAAGGTAAGTCTAATGGGGAGGGTTACTGTGTTGGGACAGGGACAAGTCTGGAGATTGCAGGACAGAAACGCTTTTTGCATTCCTGTCTGATTATCTCCTTTGTCTCTTCTCCCTCATTATCATTTTTGGTTTGTAGCCTATTACTTATCCTTTTCCTCCCATTATACAGTGCATTCTTTTTAACCACTTTGCCACTATGAGATGATATAGGAATAAAAAAACAAGACATTTATGTTGAGTTAACTCATGCCACAACTCAGTGCTCAGTTCTGAGCCATTCCCCTCCAAAAAGACCATTGTAAGATTTTCAGAATGTCCAAAACAGAGTGCCAAAATGATCAGGCAACTTCATGTCCCCTATGAGGGAATGTTACATAATCATTCTCAATGCAGTACTCACTAGATGTCTTGGATTACAACTCCCATTGGCTATACTGAATGATAGGCAAGCTGGAAATTGTAATCCAGCACATCTGGAAGGATGGGACCACATTACTGAAGGCTGGAATGTTTGTGCCTGGAAGTAGTTCAATGTCTAGAATTAATTTTTCTCTGATTCAGTCCCTTGAAATGATATTTGAAGTGGAACAACTATTGTACCATGTGATTCTTGGGAAGAGCCCCTAGTCCTCAACAGTTTAAGTCTAAGAGATTTTAATCAATAGACTCACTTGGCACAAAAGAAACTGGAATTTAAATATTGTTAATTGGATGAAATTAAAACTGATAATTACAGGAATAGAGACAGAAGACATAACATTTCTGGAGAAGAGGCTTTTCTTTCCCCCTTATCAGTGAAGAGAAGCAACAGCACAATTGAAGACGAAACTGTTTTGGAATCCACTATTATATTCTCAATACATTTTTCATTGCTTATACAGGTATGTATTGTGTTATAATAGCTTGGGAGAAAAAAAATTACCCTGAAAATGAGATAGTACAGTGAGTGCTGATACTTTTTTTAAAGGTGACTTTCATATGCCTTTGTTGCAGAGATTGATTTAAAAGACAGTCTGCTAAACACACCCAATTACGCTTTATTTTATATGAAACAAGACCAGTATATAAATACTTTTGTTTGAAAACGTTGCTCCTTCTAGGAAGATATCATGCACCTACTGTTCATTTTCTGAAACAATTAAGAAAGATAAAAAGACAGCCATTGCTTAAAAACAAACAGACTTTGAAGTATCCTTTCATCTAAGCAAGGAAATACATAGATCCTGTTGTGTTTTGTCCTCTTACTATCCTTTATAGCTTCCTGTGAATCTTTACAAAACATCATTCTGATCTGACCAAGGCCTGCAGGTATGTCTCCCCCCCGCCCCAGCAAATATTTGAAAATTTATCATCTCTTTGGCTCTTGCCTGTACAGGTATTTACAGATAGGAAGGAAAGAAATTGGTGTTTTTTAAAAAAGAAAAAAGAAAGGAAAACAAGCCACTTCTAAACTTGTTCCCCCCACCCCGACTTTGCATTATATCTTACTGATTATTTCATACCCTGCAATCTTACCTGTTTCCCCTCTTGGAGAGCACTGTTGCAAATGTGTACGGAATCAACACCTAAACATATAATCCAGCTGTACCGATTTTGCTGATAATACCATTGGGGTTTTGTTTGCCTGCTTTTAGCTTTGATATCAGAACTAAGAACATCAGTAAAGTGTATTCTTGTTCATCCGAATTTCTCTCTCTCTCTCTCTTTCTCCTTTTAAGTCTGGATCCACATTTGGCTCTAAGTGTACAAGTGTACTTATAGTAGAACCACTGAAACAAATGTGACTATTTAGTACTTTTTAACAGAAGTCCTGTTTATTTCAACTTACCCATTCTAAGCAAATCTGGATAATAGTTCTATGTGCTGTATTTCAACCAAAAACAACCAGGTTGCATGGATTTATCTTGCTCACAAACTTGCTGAAAGCTTTCCACTATGAAGTCACTCTTTCAAGTCTCTCTCTCTGATTTTTCTTCACAAACAAGATTAAGGAAGTAATCATCCCGTGCTTTCTGCAAGCGTGCTGATGACTAAAAAGGCCAATCCGAGATAAACAAGTCCGGTTGCAGAAAGCACAGCAGAAGGTCTCCTTGGGTAATATTTCCAGGTTGTGATTCTTTCTGCGTTGTCGTTTCTCTACAAGACTTGTTCGGCATGAGTTCTCAAATAAGGCTGCAGGATATTGTGGATAGTGCATCTCCATGACTCCCGATGTGAGGCCAGGGCGGACCATTGCTGGTGATCAATTTGGCCAAGCCTGAGATGTTGTTTCAGGGAGTCCTTGTATCACTTTTTCGGAGTGACCCTCTTACGCTGACCTGTGGCGAATTCACCGTAGAGTACTATTTTTGGGAGGTGATGGTCCTCCATCCTAGAAACATGCCCTGCCCAGCGCATCTGTGTTCTCAATATCATGGCCTCAATGCTGGTTGATCCCTACTTGCTCAAGGACAGCAACATTCGTCACATAGTCAGTCCAGTGTATATTTAAGATTGTGCATATATAGCGCTGATGAAAGCATTCGAGGAGTCGTAAGTGGTGGCGATAGGTGACCCATGTTTCCAAAGACTAGATGAAAAGGTTTGAGAAAGACATCACATCCCATAGTAATATATGTCACATTCCGTTTGTCTGAATGTCCTCTGTGGTCAAACTGCTGCATTTGCAGAAAAAAACCTTCTCAAAGCAGCAATGGCACAAGATGCCCCATCCCTGAGGTAGGGACAAGTATTGCTGTTCCTTCCCCTCATCACCACCACCCCTCCCTCTGCCAATGCCTGTCACATCAGGTTGGGGTGCTCTCTGAGGATCATGATGATCACAAAAGCAACTAGCAGAAAGCAAAACAATTGCTCTCCAAAGCCACCTCTCCCACTAACCCCTTCTGCAAGGACAGACACCCTCGATCTCTCTCTGGAGAAATCTCCCACCCAGAACCCAACTACCCAGTCTCTTGTTCTAATGGGACCCTCTCAGAGTCAGCAGTTGGATTAGCTGCTTCAGGAAATCTGGCTGGCCAGTCACCTCCTTAAATGTCAGCATTTGCAGGAGAGCTATGTTGATGGGTTTCTGTAAAGCACCAGCAGTGCTGCCTTGCTGAGTTGGCAGCAAATGGCACACAGTGATAGTGGTGGTGGGGAGTAACTCTATGCCCTCTAACATTCCACTAATGAAAACCAGGATGCATGTGTTCAAGCAGCATTTGAACACTATTATTCCACTTTAACCGCTATGGATGCCTCCTGTGGAGTCCTAGGATTTGTAGTTTAGGGAAGAGCATTTTGCATTTTCAGCCAAAGTGCTCTTAGGCTTTACTAAATGACAAACCGCAGAATTCCACAGGAGGCAGCCATAGCAGTTAAAGTGGAATAATAGTGCTATAACAGTGTAGTGCAAGCAACTTTGACACTTTGAATTCAGTTTGCACCGACTGAAGTAAGATGAAGATAAAGGGGGAAGGGACAGCAAAAGATGGAAACTGGGACATTTTAAAAGCAGCTTAAAATGTGGGACAACAAAGGGACTGTCCCTTCCAAATCAGGACAGTTGACAAGTATGCTGTGCAGGGATCAGAGGTGCCAAAAATAGCCTTCTGATCCCCAGCACATGTCCTACCCCTGCTTTAGTTCTACATTTGCTTTTGGATGTGTGTCATATATTACACACACACACATTGCAAAAAAATATTGAAGGATATTTTATTAAGGGGAAGCCAATGTTGGGTGCCTGCAGCTTGAACCCATCAGTTTAGAGCCTAGTGAAAGTTCGAACCCAGGGTGCAATGGAAGAGCTGTAATATTGTTGCTCAGCACAAGCATATATATCTCCATCACAATCTGTTCAAGTAAAAATAGAAGTTCTGATTTATAATCATAGCAAGAAACAGATCAATGTATACTGGGGGGGGGTGGAATATATAGCCAATTGACAATTCCAAGAAATGATATCTGTACTGACTGAGTGGTGAAATGCAGGGGTGAAAATAGAAAAAGATAACAGCACCATGGCCACACTTCAAAATTTCATAAGTGAAAAAAGGGAGGGGGGGCTTTGAAGGTTAGAATCAGAAACCGTGCAAATTATATTGAAACTGGATGCAGAATACTGGATCACATTTTCAATCATGACTTAGTTTGCTTGATGGATTTTTTCATTATTAAAATGCATATGTAACATCATGGAATTTGGCTTAGGCATCTGTTTGCATGAAGCATAAAGAGAAGGAATGTCAGGCAATCAAATACAGACAAAGAAAGGTGCTTAATTTTAAACAAACCTGTAAGATTTGATCTGAAAGATTTCATCATGAAAAATAATCAACAATGTCAGTTCAATTGTTTTTTACTCTTTCACAGGTCTGTAAAATAAATGCAAGCATTGCAATATGTCTATGATTTCACCATGTTTGTACTATGTAAACTTGCACTTGCCATTTCTAAATGACATTAATTTAGCCTTTTGGTAGTCTACTGATAAAAGCATTTCAGTTGACACATCACCAATGAACAGTGGTTTTAAATGTGTTTTGTTCTTGTTCCTAGAGAGATTTTCCTCTCCCAGCAAAAACAAACAAAACAAAACCCAGACCTTACTTTAAGAAAATGTGATGGGATACAAAGCAGTGGGGAAAGCCTGGTGGAGTGAAGAAAGCATATTAACCTGTCCTTAACTAGAAATTTCACTCTTGAGACTGTCCAAGAGTTATTATTTTCTGTAAGGGAACGTGGGAGTTGTAGTTCTCTCTGCTTCCTCAACTGAATTGAAAGGGAGAGAAAACCACCTTCTCATCTTCCATTTTCCTCAACATGACATTCAGTTTATGAGACTAAGAAAACTATAAATCATATGTTTCCTGGCAGAAAACTCATTTCTTCAACAAGCCTAAAAACATAACTGTCATATAAGAGAAGAGCTAAAAGGTTGACTCTACCACAGAGTGAGACAGCCACTGCTGTTTTGGGATACTTCCAAGGAATGGGAGAGACACACTGATTTACCTCCCACTCCACCACATAACCAAATAATTTGACCTGTCTTGAGTATTATGTGCACGGTCTACAGGCAAACAGCAAGAAGGAGAACTATACCCACAACTATGAACACAAGAATCAAGTGTCCCTTTCACATTACACAATTGTATAGGTTGTCATATTCCACTTCCTTAAATCTAGGGATATGATTATTCTAATTTACATTCTGATTATACAAATTGAGCAATTAATTGTTACATTATTACTATGCTTCAAGTTTCATACTAGTTTTTACAGTTAGAACTGATAAGAAAGAACCAGTACAGTATATTGTTTAAATTGCTGGACATGGAACAGAAATCCATGTTCAAGTCTCTGCTTGGTTAGGAAATTTACCATGTGACTCTAGTGCAACCACTACTTCTCAGCAGCACTAATGTCCCTCCTCTCCCCTTCCTTTTCTCTTTCACCACAACCCCCTTCCCTCCTACTCACTCACTCACTCCACCTCATGCCCTTACAATGCATCCCACCCTTGTTTCTTGCACTCTGTTGCTTGTACCACTTGCTCTTCCTTCCCTCCACTCATTCTTCCTTCCTTCCAATTCCTTCTCTTGCAACTTCACAGTACATCCCTCCAACATATACATGGCTTACTCTCCTTTTCTTTGTGGCTCAAAGGCAGAGATGTTTCTTCCATGCCTGAATGATTTAACAGAAGAGTGCCTCCACATTTTGCTCCATAACTCTACTCCTAGAAGGGCTAAAGACTTATGGATGTGGGTTTTTTTAATGAAAGCTTAGAATCCGGGTCATGGAACAGCAGACCATGGATTGGAAAGTGAGTTTTATTACACCGGTGGGCCTGACTGGAATACCTTCCAAAGAGTCAGAGCCCAGAGCTATAGCTACAGAATACTTTTACACAATAATGACAGTATGCAAAAAGCAATTCCCTCCTCCTTCTCTTTGGTGTCAGCAATTTCTCTTCCTTGAGACAATTGTTGATAGTTCAAGGCAAGATAGCTTAGGAACATTTGGGTACAGTTCGACCGTTATTAGAGAAAGAATTTGTTTACATCAGCATATCATATGTTTATGGAACATAGAGTTGATTAGTAAGGAACTTTGACTAGGCCTGAGAGTTAAAGGAAAAAGACTTTGCAGAGTCCCAGAGTCTCATGGGCTATCTAGTCTGATCCCAAATAGTGATTGTAAGGTGACAGCATTCAGCAAATAGACATTAGAGTCCAAATGGCTACTACAGTCCAAATAGACACTAGATGCCATGCCTAGAATCCTGGTAAAACCCAACAAAACCAGGAGCATGGCAAACCTACAATTATAGATTCCATGTTAACTGCCATGGAATTCTGGAATTTGTAAACTGGTGAGGTGCTAGAGTTCTCTGGCTGGGAATGCTACATTACCACTTCCTAAACTTCAAATCTCTACATTCCATAGGATGGAACCAGGGCAGTTAAAGTGGAATCATTTGTAATTGCATAGGGTGAAAGGACCCAATGAGTCAATCTTGTTCTTTTTCACAGGGGCTAGGAAGGCATGGAATGAAGATGTGGAATTGGCAGAAGCCAAGATGTAAAGTCACAGATCAATTTGTAGCATGCTGGGTGGCACATCAACCTGTCAGGGCCTAGTGCCATTTGTTGCCTAGCTACAGGAGATGAAAATAGCTGGGCTAAATGGGGAACAGGGAAGATGTAATATTCTGCTAAACAAATTCATCAAAGGTAATAATCCAACAAATGGGAAAGAATTGATAAGATTAAGATGACAATGAGGAGTGGGTTGCTCATCTCCACATGATGTAAATAGACATATGAAAACAAACTAATTTCAAAATGTAGCAGAATACCTGTAGGAAAAGCTTATCATTGGCTTCCAGTTTCTTACATTTTAAGGAAAAAAATGTCTATAATCTTATGCCCATTTAATCTGAACTCAACATTGCAGATGATTGTGCTCTTAAAGTTGATACATGCAGCACCATTTCTGTAAACAGAAATATGGTGGAACAGGAGCTGAGATCTCATGGAAGACTGATATCATCATATAGTTTTCAAAATATAGCCACTGAATATAGGATTTCAAACTATTTCAGAATCGGTATTAAGCAAATCCCAGCAAGGAAACATCTTCCTCAGGTTGATAAATTATTTATTATTATTATTTAGGTATTTATGTACAGGTATTTCTAATAAATATTATTTATAAATGAATAGATTTTAAGCATTTTTATCTTGGGTTTTTTAAATCTAGAAATGTATCCAAAAGTAGATATCAAAATTGTAAACAACAAGAACACAATAGTATAATTACAGGGTATCACTATTGTTGAGGTGGCAGAACTTTGTGGTTGTAGTGCTCAGCTTATCCAATACCACAGCAGAAGAGAAAGAGGAGCAGTGTTCATCTCCCTTCCTTCCTTTGTTTTAAAAAACACTTTCCACCTCCAATCACTTGCAATGTGAGTGAAATTCGTTATACCAGCTCTAGGAACTAGGAGGCTTTCCCTCTTTTGCCTATACTACACACATAACCTTTGAGCTTCTCCCTTTCTTCTCTCTCAGACATCAAAGGTGCAAGGACTGCAAGTCCATGCATGTGGGCAGGATGGGAAAATCTAAGACTGGCTCTCCTCCTTTGAGGTTGGAGCTCTCTTTTACTCTTAGAGACATTCCTGGGGGCAAGTGTCCCTCCAAGGCATCCCAGGGGCCATGGGTATACTTGGCACTCTCCCTCTGCTCTCAGAGAACTAGATCCAATCTTACCTGCATCCCTTGGGACAGCATCCCCAGGGCCAAGGGATGCGCTCTTAGCCTAACAGCACAAATGTATGAATGTTAACTTGGCAGCAAATCTTTGGAACATTAGCACTGGTTAAGAATAATCTGGATTGCATCTTAAAGCATTTCAACAGAATTTTGGAAAAAAAAAACAACCCACACAAATCAATAGCAAGTCAACCAAAATATCAATCTGATAATAATATCATTGAACAATTACTGAATTTAAGTATCTTAAGAAAACAAAAACCTGCTAGAAGAAATTAGTGTGCAAACTCAAAGACAAGTAGAGTAGACTTGGGTAGAATGTACTTGAGAAGTGGTTCCATAACAGAGGAGACCCAGTCCTAATAATTACTCACCCCAGTTCTGATCAAGGCCCCCAAAGCTAACCTCAGTGTTCTGAAAAGATTCATATTTAATGATGGTAAAATGTAAAAGAATCCTGTAGTACTTCTGAGATTAACTGAGAAAAAGGAATTTCTAGCATAAGGTTTCATGGACTTCATCTCTCCTTAGCCTCTCCTTTCCCTTACCAGAATATCAGTTATCCAATCAAAATCAATCAAAACAAAGGTGTTCACTGTCCCTCATTTACACTTACCCAATCAAAACAAAGATCTTTAGATATGAGGGTACTTCAGGTACAGTTGGAGCCTTTGTCTGACTGCCCTCCTAATTACAGTACATCAACCATCACAGTACCTGCTCTGGGGTTATTCTTGGTCAAATGTACTGGCTGTCCTTTTTATCTACTGGCTGTGCATTGAGCTCACTGCATCTGCTAGAGGTTATATTACAGGTCTCATTTGTTCACAACCACAGTGTGGTTTATTCCTGGCTATGCCAGCACTGCAACATGGGTGCGGGCTCTCCCGGCTGGGTATACAGTCAGTGAGCAGATAAGGGAAAGTGGGCAGGGGGTGCGGTGTGGCCTTGGTTCATAGAAATAACTTAACCTTGACCAGGAAGCCTAGCCAGAAAACAGCTTGCATTGAGTGCATGTACCTTAGCCTGAAAACCAGGAATAGTCTGGGGATTCTGTTGGTATACCGGCCACCCATTGCTTAACAGCCTCCCTAACCGAGCTGACCCAGCTAATCTCTGAGTTGTTGTTGGAGTCACCCAGACTTTTGGTTTTGGGCAACTTCAACATTCCACTCGAGACCAGCGTGTCAAATCTAACTGGTGCGGCTCGGGAGACCATGGAAACCATGACAAACATGGGCCTATCCCAATTGGTTGACAGGCCTACACATTCTGCAGGTCATACCCTCAGTGCAATCTTCAGTACGGAACAGGAATATCCGTGGGCAGAGGTTACAAAAACCTCCGCATTGTCATGGACGGATCACTTCCTGGTCAAGATGGAACTAAGAGCCACTGTCTGCCCCTCCGGGGATGGCGGACCCATTAGAACAGTCCACCTCTGAAGGCTAATGGAACCAATTGGTTTCCAGAAAGCCCTAGAGGTTTTAATAGTTGGTAACGCCGGTGATTCTGTCAAGGCTTTGGTCAACATCTGGAACACCGATCTTACCAAGGCTATCGACACAATTGCTCCCAAGTGTCCTTTCCAGCCCACCTCTAATCGTAAGCCCTGGTACACAGAGGAGTTTGGGAGGATGAAACGAACTAGACAACGGCTAGAGTGCAAATGGCGGAAGACTCGGCTCTTATCCGACAGAACTCACCATAGGAAGCATCTTGATTCCTATCGGGAGGCAATACGTGCAGCACAGAGATCCTTCTGCTCTGCACATATTGCGTTGGCAGAGTCCTGTCCAGCAGAGCTGTTTAAGGTGGTGGGGGAGCTGATGCAGTTTTCTCCTATGCCAAACCCCCTACTTAACCAGACAACAGCCTACTGTGATGCGTTTAACATCCACTTTGCAGCTAAAATCTCTTGGATAAGAGCCAACTTGGACGCCAATGTTCCGACAGAACCCATAGATGTGGTGCCCAACAACTCTGTTGATGGCATTTTACTGGATCAGTTTCAATCTGTGAGTACCGATGACGTGGACAAGCTCCTTGGAAGAGTGAGAAAGACGACTTGCCCTCTTGATCCCTGTCCATTTTGGCTGGTCGTCCAAGGGAGGGGGAACGCGTTGTGAGTATTCCTACAGGATACAATCAATGCGTCCTTCAGGGAAGGTATCATGCCATCTTGTTTAAAGGAGGCGGCGGTTAAGCCACTCCTGAAAAAACCTTCCCTGGACCCCCTGGACAGGAACAATTACAGACCAGTGTCCTTGCTACCTTTTTAAAGCAAGGTGATCAAGAGGGCAGTTGCTTCCCAAATCCAAGCCAAACTGATTATCTTGATCCATTTCAAACCGGCTTCAGGACAGGATATGGAGTTGAGGCTGCCATGGTCGCTCTAACCGATGACCTCCACCTGAGCATCGACAGAGGTAGTGTGACCCTTCTGGTGCTCTTGGACTTCTCAGTAGCCTTTGACACTATAGATCATTCCATCCTCTTGGATTGCCTGAGAGTTAGGAACTGGAGGCACTGTTCTGCTGTGGTTCTGTTCCTTTCTCTCGGGCAGATCCCAGAAGGTGAGGCTCGGGGACAGTTGCTGTTCTAGAATTGAGCTTAATTGTGGTGTCCCTCAGGGTGCCATCCTATCCCTGATGCTATTTAACATTTACATGAAGCTGCTGGGAGAGATCATCCGGAGGCATGGAGCTCGGTGTCATCAGTACGCTCAGATATATTTTTCCATGACCAAATCGTTGGCTCAGACTGCAGATAGCATCTCTCCTCTCAATGACTGTCTCAGAGCGGAAATGGATTGAATGAGGAAAAACAGATTGAGACTAAATCCAGACAAAATGGAGGTACTGACAGTCACAGGCCCGAAACCAAGTCTGGGAATTTAATTTCCAGTCCTGGATGGAGTCACACTCTCCTCTAAAGACTGTGTTCGCAGTCTGGGGGTACTCCTAGATTCATCGCTTCACATGACTAGTCAGGTGATTGCGATGGTCAGGAGTGCCTGTTATCAGCTTAGGCTGATACGCCAGCTGTGCCCTTACCTGGATACAAAGGATCTGGAAACTGTGGTACATGCTTTGGTAACCTCACGTATGGATTACTGTAACGCACTCTACATGGGCCTACCCTTGTGCCTAACCCGGAAACTTCAACTGGTACAAAATATGGCAGCCAGGTTAATTACGGGTACATCTAGGAGAGTGCATATAACACCTGTGCTTAAATCTCTCCACTGGCTGCCGATCAGTTTCCGGGCACAGTACAAGGTATTGGTTTTAACCTTTAAAGCCCTACATGGCTTGGGTCCATCTTATCTCCGGGACCGCCTCATCCCATATGATCCCCCCGCGCACTTCGGTCCTCTGGGAGGAACCTGCTGCAGCCTATGAAAACTAGGCTGTCGTAGACCTCCCAGAGGGCCTTCTCTTCTAGGGCTCCCAGACTTTAGACTGGCCTGCCGGACGAGATCCGTCTTATCACTACTCTTGTTAGCTTCAAGAAAGCGCTAAAGACAGATCTCTTCCGGCAGGCCTTCCCAGAATAACTTCCCGGCTCAAGTGGAGTTCATTGCCTACCCGCCTCCCTGCTGCTATTGCCATTTTTTTTGTTGTAATTTGTATATTGTAGTGTACTTTATGTTTGTTTTAATTCTCCACAAGTTTAATTTAGTTTTAAGGCGTGAGAGGGTTAGGATTGGGAAGGATTATTTTAACTTGCTGTTGTTTTAATCCTGTTGTATGCCACCCCAGTTGCCAAGCAGAGGGGCGGGTTAAAAATAAAAAAATATGATGATGATGATGATGATGATGTGTTGTTGACATCTGAGTAGGTCTTTTCCCAGACTTAAACTGAAGTCAAGTTCTCACTGATACTGACACACATCTTAATACATCTGGCTTTCTGTATTATATCTTAGAATCATAGAATTATAGAATTGTAGAGTTGGAAGAGACCACAAGGGCCATCCAGTCCAACCCCCTGCCATGCAGGAATATACAATCAAATCATTTCCAACAGATGGCCATCCAGCCTCTGTTTAAAGACCTCCAAGGAAGGAGATCCCACCACATTCCAAGGGAGTGTGTTCCACTGCCGAACAGCTCTTACTGTCAGAATTTTCCTCCTAATGTTGAGGTGGAATCTTTGTTCCTGGAGCTTGCATCCATTGCTCTGTGTTCTAGTCTCTGGAGCAGCAGAAAACAAGCTTGCTCCATCCTCAATGTGACACCCCTTCAAATACTTAAACAGGGCTACCATATCACCCCTTACCCATCTGTTTTCCAGGCTATACATACCCAGCTCCCTAAGTCTTTCCTCATAAGGCATGGTTTCTGGAACTTTCACCATTTTAGTCACCCTCCTCTGGACACGCTCCAATTTGTCAATATCCTTTTTGAATTGTGGTGCCCAGAACTGGATACAGTATTCTAGGTGAGGCCTGACCAAGGCAGAATAGAGTGGCACTATGACTTCCCTTGATCTAGACGCTATACTTCTATTGATGCAGCCCAAAATTGCATTGGCCTTTTTAGCTGCCGCATCACACTGTTGACTCATGTTCAACTTGTGGTCTATTAGGACTCCTAGATCCCTTTTGCACATAGTCTCATTCAGCCAGGTCTCACCCATCCTGTATCTATGCATTTCGTTTTTCCGCCCTAAGTGCAGTACCTTACATTTCTCTGTATTGAATTTCATTTTGTTAGCTTTGACCCAGCTCTCCAGTCTATCCAGGTCATTTTGAATTTTGATCCTGTCCTCTAGGGTATTAGCTACTTCTCCTAATTTGGTGTCATCTGCAAATTTGATAAGTATGCCCCTAATTCTGTCATCCAAGTCATTGATAAAGATGTTGAATAGCACTGGGCTATTCCCTGTGGCACCCCACTGGTCACATCTTTCCAAAATGAAGAGGAGCCACTGCTGAGCACCCTTACATGTTCTATGGCAGTGGTTCATAACCTGTGGTCCATGGACCCCCAGGGGGCCGCGATGTTCTTAAAGGGGGTCCATGAAGGCTTAAAGGCAGTTCGACCCAACTTCTCCCTGCATAGAATGGCCACATGATAGGAGCCATGGCGAAGGCTGGCTGGCTCAGCCTGTGCATTGCTATTCAATCTGCTCCAGCCACAAACTTGCAGGAAGAAGCAGGAGAAAAGTCTTCACTCCCCCTTCAGGGCCTCTGAGGAAAAGTTTAATGGATGATGTAATTATGTTGTTGTTGTTGTTGTTGTTGTTGTTAACAGGTATTATTATTATTACTATTATTATTATGGTTTTAAATTTTGAGTTAAGTCTTGGGGGTCCGCAGCAACAAAAGGGGATCCCTGGTAAAGAAAAGGTTAAGAGCCACTACTCTATGGTATGCTCTATAGCTTATACTAGGTTACATTCTGTACTTTATAAGTATATTCCCAGGCCTCAAAGATTAACACAAATACATCTGGCCTGTAAAAAGAAGAAGTGGAGTTTAGAAGTGGGGGCGGGGGAACAGACTGAAAAAAAGTCTGAGATGAGAAGTAATGAGGAAAAACTCTGAGACAAAGAAGAAAGCTATCAAGATAAAGAAGACCTGCTGAAAGAAAAGCTGTCAAGCCTATGAAGGATACCCTCGTATCAAATATACAGGGAGGGAGGAAGCCCATGTCACAGAAGCATCATTACCTGGTATTTTTGCTGGACCTCCCCTGCTTCCCCACAAAATATTAAGGTTATCACCATCTGTGTTGAGGGATGGATAGCTAGCACATTGAAAGATAGGGACAGAATTCAAAAGGATCTTGATTAAGTAGAAAACTGGGCTGAAATTAATAAAATGAAATTCAACAGAGACAAATGCAAATTTTGGCATTTAGACCGCAAAAACAGAATGCACAGGTATAGGATGGGGGATACTTGGCTCAGCAGAACTACATGTGAAAAGGAAGTTGGGATTATTTGTTGATTATAAATTGAACATGCACCAGCAGTGTGATGCTGCAGCAAAGAAGGCATATGCTATCTTAGCCTACATTAATAGAAGATTAGTTTCTAAGTCTATATTCTGTGCTGGTTAGGCCTCATCTGGAGTACTGCGTTCACTTCTGGGCACCTCATTTTAAGAAGGATATACACAAATCAGAGGAAGGCAACAACGATAATAAGAGGCATGGAGAACAAATCATATGAGGAGAGATCGAAGGAGCTGGGAGTGTCCAGCTTGGTGAACAGAAGTCTGTGGGGGTGATATGACTGCAATCTAAATATCTCAAGGGCTACCACAAAGTGGAGGTTCTGGCTTGTTCTCTGCTGCCTCAGAGGGTAGATCTAGGTCTAATGGTTTTAAGTTACAGGAGGGTAGATTTCAATTGAACATTAGAAGGAACTTCTTGACAGTAAGAGCGGCTTGGCAATGGAACCAATTACCTAGAAAAGTGGTGAAGTCTCCTTCTATGAATGCCTTCGAAAGAGGCTAGACAGCTACGTGCTGGGGATGTTTTAGCTGAAAATTCTGCATTAAGCAGGGGGTTGGACCTGATGGTCCATAGGGCCCCTTCCAACTCTATATTCATCTCAACCAGGCTTGCAAATCAATAGGTTCACAGCAGTTTTTGGGGGGGGCTTGTGGAAATTCAGCATTCTTCCTTCCCCCACCCCACTTGCTTGCTGTTAGAGCAAGTAAGTTCTTAGAGAGGTTAGGGATCTCCTGCATGTCAAGAGTTCCTCCCCCTTCTCCTCATTCTGTCTTTAGTGGGTATGGTTTGTAAATACACATGGCCATGCTACAAGATCATGTGACCTAGGCTTACTAAGCTCATGGTCTAAGATCATTTTTTACTACTCTTTGTTCTTACCTTCTGAGAAGAAAGATTCCTTCCCTGCATGCTCCGTATGGATGCCTGGCTTTTCCTCCCCCACCCCGTCTCACTGGAATGGTGAGTGAAGACTTCTACCCTATCCTAAATCCATTAGTTAGTTAGAATGTAGCTTCTAATACATAAGTAGATTTAAAAGCCATTAGTAAAGCTTAAGTATTTCTTTCAAAAAGAACTTGCCTGTTTCTTTGTTCTTGTGGCTGGGGGTCTAAGCACTGTACTTAGTTGAGTCCTGCTCCCATCTCTGCTATAACTCTGCTACTAGAAAGTTGATTCCTGACAGTTTTAACTCCAAAGGGTTAATACCCTGAGACCTTTATGTTTTTTTAATTTTTATTTCCACAATTTTAAAGTTGGCAGACATCTGCAGCAGCACAATCCCTCGTAGGTAGGTTTTTCAAGATGGAAATCACTAATTTAGGCTTACTGCAGAATAATCACATTTGCTCTGATAGTACAGTGGGCCCTTGGTATCCACTGGGGTTTGGTTCCAGGACCATGGATACCAAGTCCCATATATACAATGGCATAGTAAAATGGCAAAATCAAGATTTGCTTCTTGAATTTATTTTTTTAAATATTCTCAAGCTGTGGATGGTGGAACCCATGGATGCCAAATCCATGGATACAGAGGGCCAACTGTAGGATCATTCCTCTTAGAGCGAATACATACTATATAATTTCAGAACACTTCCTTTTTTTTTACTCTGAGGTAAGCATAGAGTACTCCAACCCAGACTGGGACCTTGAACATGTTGTGGAAAGTTTAAGCCTTCCTCCTTAACTATCCCCACCCCCAAATTTACCCCTTTCCCCTTGAAGGGCTGAAAATAAAGCCTCCATAATTGATGACAAATGAAAGTTTTCTTGTCTTTCCTTTTCTTGTCTTTCCATTTGAAAAGAAATGGCTGGGGAAGATGTTTAAATCTCCTTCATCTATATACAAGAGTCCTGATCTTGACCAATGCACTGCATGCTTACTTGAGAGTAAAAAAGCAAGCAATCATAAATAGCACACTATGTATCCATCATAGGAGATTATCAGACAAACCGTCTGATAGTGTCCCTGTCTCGCCAACCCCCCACCCGCCGCACTCCCGTCCCTGTTCCATTTTTAAAAAAATCAGACACCTACCTTATGCCGTGATAAGAACTGCTCCCCTTCCCCTTGGCCCTCCGGGAGTGAATGCAACTGTCATAAAGCTGCATTCATGTCCCATAAAGCAAATCCTGCCCATTCTCACGAGAAAACGATACATGGGAAATTTAAAAATAAAAAGTAAAGCAAACATCAAAAAAGAAAACAAAGCCCCCAAACACTCTACAAATTAAACAAGTAACCCGGGGAGGGGAAAAACAAGGGTGCCACTTACTTCCTCATCCCAATCACACCCGGAAGTCTTCGGGATGGACCTCCCACTACCGCTGGCATAGCTCCAGCATAACAGGACACCTCTTCACAATCCCATTATTCTGTTATAGAAACGGAATGGGCGATCTATTGATGGATTAATCCATCAATAGAAGAGAACGCAACCAGAATGGAGGGTGCACAGGAGCAGAACTAGACAGGGATGAAGCATCTGAAAAGAGAGCCCTTTGGTGCTCTCCTGTCATCCCTGTTCTGGATTTAAAAGGTCATCTGATAATCTCCATAGTCTGTTGTTAACCCTTAGGGAATAATCTAGCAATTTATACCTGAAGCAGCCTCAAGAAGGTATCTCTTTAGACTCTGCCATTGGAAACTTCTAAGAAGGAACATTCCACAATCATCTTCCTCTTCTTTTTCTTCTACAGTAATGTTATCCTTATGTAATTTCCCCAAACTGACCTTCAAGTATTTAAAAACCTACTGATAGTTACTTATCCTCAGGAGATATTTTGAACAATAGTTCTCTTTTTTCTTTTTAACATCCTTTAAATATTTATAAGGAGCCATACATTGTCTCTCAATCTTTTTTCTTTCTTTCTCTTCAAACACTTCCACTCGGCATTTACATATATGCTATGCTTTTTGTATCTTTTCTTATTCTTATAGCTTTCCTCTAAATTCTTCCTAAACCTTCTTGAAATACAGCACTGGAATGTTATGCACTACGTTCCAAATGAGGTTTTACCAGTTATCAGTTTGGTGATACTATTAAGAACTTTGTCACACCAGCATGTGATATTGAAGTAATTGTGTTCTGGAAGCAATCAGGAACATACTGGTTTGAAAACATTCCCTATCACACTTCCTCTGCAATCATGCTATTATTCCCATTTGGCAATCCATGGTCCTGTGCTTGCCCTTTTGCATTGCCTACCTAGCCCTCCCTCCCTCCCAGTATATGCCCTCCCCAGCGCAGGGCAAAACAATAATTTTTAAAAAAAGAAATAGTAAAGAAAAAACACACCAAGTAAAAGTTACCTCAATCTGCTTAGGAATAGCAAGGAGGAGATGGGAAGGGAATAGGAGAATCATGGCCACTCACATGATTATCAGTATCAGAATGGCAGAGAAAGGGACCTATCACACAAGAGGAAAGCTGAAATAGCAGTGATATTGGCAGCTATTGATGGGATTTCCCCCTCAATTAAAAGCTGCATCCCACCAACAATTCCAGTGCAAATCAGCAACAAGGGGGATGTGGCATCATGTGATAAGCCCCAGCCAAAGCCATGATCATCCAGCTCCAAATGCAGTTTATAGTTTAGTGTGATAAAGTCCAAAGTCTCAGTTATCTGGATCCAGCATGGCATAGTGGTTTGAGTGTTGAACGATGACTCTGGAAACCAGGGTTCGAATCCCTGCTCAGCCATGAAAACCCACTGAATGACCCTGAGCAAGTCACATACTCTCAGCCACAGAAAACCCTGTGATAGGTTTGCCTTAGGGTCACCATAAGTTGGAAATGACTTGAAGGCACACAACAATTTATATTAGCAAATGTTGTCACATTAAAACTGGAAACATCGCCTGTACCTTTAATATCTGGGTAGAAAAGGGAATTTCAGCACGTTTTGCTTGCTATGCAACCAGGTAACAAGCAGCACCTGCTGAAATTCCATCTCCTACTTAGCCACTAAAGGTACAGGAGATGTCTCCAGCTTTCACTCTGGCAACCCTGGGCCCAAGACATTTTGCTCCCTGAGCCTGCAAAGCACAAGATGTCTTCTCCTTACCCCTCATTTTACATAGAACAGTAAAATAGACTAGTAGCTGAACTTTACTTCAACCTTTGTGGCAGGAGAGGTCCTCTCACAACAGTTAAGAGGAAAAGGCTAATTTAGAAGAAACAGGGAAGATTGCTGTCCTGTATCTCATTACAGTAGCACCCCCACATCCGCTGATTTCCCATCTGCTGATTCAATTATCTGTGGATTGCGACAGCGAGGGAGGGTGAGCAGGGGAGGGTGACAGGGGGAGGGGAGGAGAGATCTCGCCTCAGTCCTCCCTTTGCCCCAGGGACACTCCTGGGATGGAAATGGCAATGTGGGGGCGAAGGCAGGGGAGGAGAGATCTCACATCCCTCCTCCCTTTGCAACTGGGATCACTGCCCAGGATCACTCCCGGGGTGGAAATGGCAATTATTGTTATTATCCATGGATTTCATTAACCGCCGGTGGGCCCTGGAACCAATCCCTCACAGATACAGAGGTCCTATTGTACTTCTCTCTGGCCTGCCAGGACAGTGTATGTTGCCTGAGGAGGACCAGTCCCCTCTAGCCACAGCATCTTCTATCTGAGATGCATTTGCCCCCATTCCATAATAATGAATAATTCCTGCATAGGAGAGAGGAAGAGAATTAGGCACCTCTCAGCCAGCATTTCCAGAGAGTTCCTTGGAGTGTCAGTTAAAACCAGATCCCTCCTTTGCCCTCCTCCTCAGGTGGGGAGAGGAACAATATGATGTATTCTCAGCCAGTGTTTCTGAGGATTTGTGGAAAGAATATTTTCCTCCCTGTACACCCACAACCTGGGGAGAAAAATAAATGAGTGAAGCCTGGTTCCTGAGAAGACTCCACCTAGAGCTTAACCAAGGAACCCTAAGACATGGGGACATATCCACTTGGGAAATCTGAAAAAGAACAGTGTATTCTATGAGCAGAAGAATTAGTATTCAGAAGCAGAAGGTAATCAACAACATGTCCCACACCCACCCACTTCCACACCCAGGATGTAGCAGAGAGAAAAAGGAGTGTGTGTGTGTGTGTGTGTGTGTGTGTGTATGTATATATATATTTGTGTGTATAGATCCATTGTACTGTCTATTCTCCTTTATGCGTCTGAAACATGGGTCACCTATCGCCAACACTTACGACTCCTCGAACGCTTTCACCAGTGCTGTATACGCACAATCCTAAATATACACTGGACTGACTATGTGATGAATGTTGCTGTCCTTGAGAAAGCAAGGATCACCAGCTGGGCAGGGCACATTTCAAGGATGGAGGACCATCACCTCACAAAAATAGTACTCTATGGTGAACTCACCATGGGTCAGCGTAAGAGGGGTGCTCCAAAAAAGCGATACAAGGACTCCCTGAAACAACATCTCAGGCTCGGCCAAATTGATCATCAACAATGGTCCGCCATGGCCTCACATCAGGAGGCTTGGAGATGCACTATCCACAATGCTGCAGCCTTATTTGAGAACTCACGCCGAACAAGTCGTGAAGAGAAATGACAACGCAGAAAGAATCACAACCCGGAATCACCACCCAAGGAGACCTTCTGTTGTGCTTTCTGCAACCGGACATGTTTATCTCAGATTGGCCTTTTTAGTCATCAGAGCACTTGCAGAAAGCGCGGGATGAGTCCTTCCTGAATCTTTGTTAGCGAAGAAAAGCCAGAGAGAGAGAGAGAGAGAGAGAGAGAGAGAGAGAGAGAGAGAGAGAGAGAGAGAGAGAGAGATTCATTATATATAGTTAAAATATATTAAATAGCTTTGCTTACAAATACTAAAGGTTTCATAAGATATCATGGTAAAAGGTTATGTAATATGGAAGATAAACAAAGAACTGTACAAAATGGAGGGCAAACAATGCAGAAACAAAGAGGTTGTGGCTAATTCTAACAAATGGAAATGGCAGGGATACCTATGCCTTAACTCTTAGCAAATCAAACTAGCAGCTACTGGGTATACGCTTGCTAAATTTGCTACCTCTAACATAACGACTTCCTGATGTCACCTACCCTATGGTGGGCTTGAGATGGGCTTTCAGCCTCTTTCCTACCCCATTTCACTTTCTCACCCTTGACCTAATTGGTTTGTCAGGGGGTTAATGCAGTATTATCATGGTGTATTACCACACAGTCCATCCTAACTATAACATTGTGCATTTCCTCTACTATTAACACAAGTTGCTCACTGTTTTCTTCCAGAAGTCCTACACACCTCATTCCACCCCAGCAATTGCTTCCCTGTTGTCTTTCTACTTCTCAAAGTGCTGCTTCATAGTGGTTTTTAAAGCTTCCTGTGAAATTTCAGTATACAGGTTTGAGTAAACTGACTAGAGCTGTTGATTTACCCTGTTTTCAAATGTGTTTTTGATACTACTGGCAAAGCCATGCAACCCTGCCTCCCACTCTGTCACCCAACCTGCCCCTCTGCCATCTTAAATGTCTCCTACCTCTGTTCGTCTGTGTAATAACCAGATGCAGCCAATGCCTTACCAGTATTGCTAAGGCCTCATCATTTTCTTTCTCCCCTATCTAATTAAAGTATTGATATGCACTTTGCTTTGTACTGTACACGTTTATCATCTGAAACACACCTCCTGGGAGTGTTTTTTTTTTAAAAAAAGGATTTATTTTAGAGACTTGAAGCAAGGGGGTATATGTGTGTTGTAGGAAGGCAAAGTAGAAAAGGCAGGCACCAATTAAATACAGGAAGTAGAAAATAATAGACAGACAGGAGAAAGCTGATGCTGATCCAAGAAGAGCCCACAGGGAGACAAGTAGAAGGGTATTTCACAGAGTTTTCTTTTTCTGTTCCTTGCAAAGGCCTGCTTGCAATCTAACGCCTCTCTAAGCTTCTGAATATCTTGGAAAACTCTCCTCTTTTTTTCTTGTTCAAAGTTACTTTCTTCCCTTGCTCCTTCCAGCCAGCACACATCTTTATTCTGTTCTTTTCCTTAGGGAGCTGGTTCTACAATCATTGAGTGTGTTTTGTTTTTTGTTTTGTTTTTTTTAAAGACATCATTTTTTCTGACTGGGAGATGCTGGAAATTCTAATCCACAAAGTAACTTTTCTACCTCATGCTATCAAGGGTGATTATTTCTGGTGGATTTTTTCCCCCTCCCATCTTTCTAGGCCTATGATTGTGTTCCACTAGTTGTATCTAATCTAAGATAGCAGTCTTCAGTATAGGAAACCATCTTCTAATATACATTATCAAACACTTGAGTTAGGTGGGATATTATTGTGCCCTTCTCACAAGCAGTGAGAAGTTTCAGGTGTAATGCTACTGGATTAGTTTCCTGCAGATAACAGAACACTACAGAGTCATTTTGTATAAATACCAAAGATACCAGGAAATACACCACAATACTGAAGAAGCGGACTAACATTCTTACAAGGTAGCAAATCTTGTACAAGGTAGTGTTTCTCTGGCTATCTGATCTGGGAGACCAGCAATTTTTCTACCTGATGTCCCAAGGATTCATACCACATTTGTTTCCATTGGCTAGAACTGTTTCTTTCTTTCCTGGAAAATCTCCATGGACTAGCAGATAATGGTTTGCAGACTGGCACCAGTCAAAGGACCACCACTTTGAATATTACTATGCTAACCTACATCAGAACCCCTGAGAGAGAACTTTCACTTTCAGCCAAGTCAAAGTTCTTCTCATTCCTTCTTTCTGGTTGCTTCCATACAAACATCCCTTGGCATAGCTGTTCTACAATCAGTTACAAATGGAATTATAATGTTGGTTCTACATAATATAGTACTATATACTAGTACTGTTGACATCCAGCAATGTTTGTCCAACATAGAAAAGGTTCTCTGTAAGTAAACATTACAGAAGATGTCAGTAAGCTTCCCTAGCTGTTTTAACTGTTAGTGTGTCTGTGTGTGCGTGCAGCAGCTAGCAATCCTGACAGAATAGTAATGATACCAGTGGCTAATGAAACAAACTAAGGCTTTATTGTAAGAATGCTGTTAAAAATAAGAAAGCTCACTAGGATAACACAGAAATAAGCTAGTCTCACTTTCAGTAGAAGTGAGAGAATAAGGGGGAAGGTTAGCAAGAGAAAAGGATCAAAGAACCCTAAGAGTATCAGTTTGCATCTAAGACTGTAGACACAACGCAGAGTTAAAGCAGTTTGACGTCACTTTACCTGCCATGCCTCAATGCTATGGAATTCTGGGATTTGTAGTTTTGTTATATATTTTGCGTTCTCTGTCAGAAGGCTCTGGGTGCCACAACAAACTACAAATCCCAGGATTCCATACGATGGAACCATGGTAGTGGTGTCAAGCTGCTTTAATTCTGCAGTGTGACTACAGCCTCAGAGAGGTTAGGGTAAGCATGTTACCTACCCTGACACCCCCTGCCCCATATCTATAATAAATTGGCAATATTTAATAATTAGGTCAAATGTGGCCTTCCCTGTAATGTGGCCATTAAACCTGGGAAATTTCAAAACCAGGAATCCCAAAGCCAAATATTGCTCAGTCAGGGATGCACTTAAGGAGGAGCTGCCCAATTTCCAAAGAAATGTTAATTTGCAAGGCAATTACATGCCCGAACACTTTACTAATCCTGTCAGCCTAAACTGGGATACTCAAGGCCAAACAGAACCTTCACGCCTCTTACGTTCCCCAAACAAAGAAGGTTGCTTCCTCTATTCAATTACAGAGTATCAGCACATTAAGTGCTATTAGCATATCTGGAGTGTCTATCTTTGTTTTACCCTGAGCAACTCAGAGTAGCATTGTCTTTCATTCTAAATCCCATCCCCTGAAGGCAGTTATTGACTATACTGTATAAACCTCTCCAAAACCCCACTCAAGTATACACAGTTTCGCTGCTTCTGGACTCCATGTCAGACTGTGTCACCATTCTGGCTTCAGGACCCCCCAACTCTGCTAGTTTCTTCCCATGACCTCATCTTCTCAGATTGGTACAGTATCACCTGAAAACAAACTCCCTTCTGTCCCAATATTTCCTATTTTATTTGCTAGCCTTGCATGAATGCTTGAAGCCTGTGTGTATGTGTGAATGTTGTTATTATTTTCTCAAATAAAAATAAATTATTGTACTATTTAGCTTAACATCTCCTCCTGATTACCAGTATATGAGGCCTATCTATTAAATAACAAGACTGATATAATAACCATCTTTATTTGTATATATTACAATTCTAATGCTTGTCCCCTTCAATATACTCCCTGTTCACACTCACACACCAATGCAGTCTTGTTTTCAACTGGTCGAAGGCATGGAGCAGATCACTTTCTGTCAGCTGTTTCAACACATCTGCTATTTTCTTCTTTGCTGCATCAATTGACACAAAACATGTTCCTTTAAGCACCTATTTCACTTTAGGAAAAATAAAAAAGTAACACGGTGTCAAATCTGGCAAATATGGAGGGTGTTCAAGGGTAGTAATGTGTTTATCAGCCAAAAACTGCTTCACAGAAAGTGTTGTATGAGCAGGTGCATTGTCTTGATGAAGAATGAAACCATTTTTCCACAGTCACAATTTCCTTATAATAATGCTGGTTCACTGTTCTGTCTTCTGGAACCCATTCTGCAAAAATTATGCCCTTGATTTCAAAAAACCCCAATGAGCATCACTTTGAATGTGGACCTGCTTTGGCATGCTTTTTTCATTCTTGATGATGATGGAGTTTTCCAGTGCATTGACTGTCGTTTTGGCTCAGGATCATACTGGAAGATCCAGGTTTCATCACAAGTGATGATTTTTTTGGAAAAGGTTTGGGTCTACCTCAGGTTACTGCAGAATGTCAGTGCAGCACTCTTTTTGCTCTGGTGTGAGAACACTAGGGATCATATTGGTGCAAACTTTTCTCATGTTGAGATCCTCATGCAAAAATTTCCACACAGTGTCTTTGTCAATTGTTCATGGATTCAGCTATCACTCAGACACTGAGTCGGTAGTCTCCTCGAACAATCTGGCTGATTTTCCCCACAATTTCTTCGGTTCTTGAAGTGGAAGGTCGTCCAGGGTGTTCATCATCTTCCACATTCTCACGTCCTTCTCTGAATCTTTTGTGGCACTATAGGAGTCACACACACCCAACATGGGGCGGGAGGTCTCCTCTTCCCTTGGCCTCCATACGAATTTGACAGAAACGTTGAGACAATATCTGCAATTTACTACAGGGTTTATTACTTGCACCCCAAAGCATACAGAGCAACAAAACAATTAGAGGATACTGTACAGGTCTTCCTTTCAGATAGCCCTCCTCTTAACCCCCTTACAAGTCTCACAGGAACAAAACTTAAAGCCCTTAACTCCAGGGTTCACACAAACTGCATCAGCTCCTCCTTCACCAAAAGGTTTCTGGCCCCTTATGCTCTTTCTCCATCTCCTCCCACTCTGCTTTCTCTCTAAGCCTTATGCCTCTGCCACAGGTCCACTTATGCCTTACCCTTTCCCCAGCTCCCTCTCCCAGTCTAGTTTCAGAAAAGGAGGCTGGGTGGCTAGGTGGTTCTGAGGCTATTTTCCCTCCCCAGGGCTAGGCAGTCTCAGACTTGTGGTCAGAATGGACTTCCTCTCAGCCTGTTCTCTTCCTTCCCCTGACCGCCTGTCCTCCCTGTTGCCTCTCACTCCCTTTCCCCCAACTACCATCCACCTTTCCCTCATTACTACTAAAGTCTTTGTTTCCATCTCCCCACCCCTTCTCTTGAGTACCTTCCTTAACTGCCCAGTGTCACATCTCTCTCCTAGCCCTCGGCTCTCCATCTACCTCTTCCTCCTCCTCCCTGCTCTGTACGCTCCCTGCCCTTTTCAAGTCCTCACTCTCCTCCCCTTCTCCATGTCCTCCTCTCACATCATCCAATTCCTCCCTTTCCAGGGCTGGTGGAGTTTCTGCTGTTGCTGCCGATGTTCCCTGTCTCAGGTCACCCAGCGTGGCCATCCTTGGGGTCTCCTCTGACTCTAGGTGAATCTGGGGGTCTGCTCTGTGACCATGGCAAGCACCCCGACCACCCTCCCAGAGCACCACAGCCACTCAAACACACATGCACGAGACATGCAGTCTTCCCGTAGACCTCTCTCTCTCTGGCTTTTCTTCACAAACGAAGATTCAGGAAGGACTCATCCCACACTTTCTGCAAGCGCGCTGATGACTGAAAAGGCCAATCCGAGATAAACAAGTCCAGTTGCAGAAAACACAGCAGAAGGTCTCCTCGGGTGATGTTTCCGGGTTGTGATTCTTTCTGTGTTGTCGTTTCTCTTCAAGACTTGTTCAGCGTGAGTTCTCAAATAAGACTGCAGCATTGTGGATAGTGCGTCTCCATGCCTCCCGATGTGAGGCCAGGGTGGACCATTGTTGGTGATCAATTTGGCCGAGCCTGAGATGTTGTTTCTGTCACAGGAATGTGCAGAGCGCAGGAGATAAGCAACGAAAACGTGTGCTTTGTGAGCAAACAAATACTCCTTTGGTGCAAAAGTAAGTCCATGCCAAAATTCTTTTAGGCTTTTATTAATAACAATTAAATAAAAAGAAAAACAATAACAGAAAACATTTAACCATGTTTTCTAGGTTCTCTCTAAGCAAGAGAGGTACACACAAGCTTGAAGCTCTCTTCTATCTCAGGAACAAAACAATGTAACCCCTCCCAGTTATATAGGCCATAACACTTAGTCCTTGGGAGAAACAAAAGTAATCTCAAGTTTCGTTTCTCATATACAAGCCTAAAGAACAGAATAACAAAACAGACAGATTTATTAACCTCTGATAGCCAAAAATGGCGCCATACATGTCTGGTTGAAAATTATTCAGGGAGGGGTGTCAGGGAAAATAGTTTTTGAGATCAGGAGTTTGTCTCCCCCTCCCTGAATAATTTTTAACCAGACATGTATGGCGCCATTTTTGGCTATCAGAGGTTAATAAATCTGTCTGTTTTGTTATTCTGTTCTTTAGGCTTGTATATGAGAAACGAAACTTGAGATTACTTTTGTTTCTCCCAAGGACTAAGTGTTATGGCCTATATAACTGGGAGGGGTTACATTGTTTTGTTCCTGAGATAGAAGAGAGCTTCAAGCTTGTGTGTACCTCTCTTGCTTAGAGAGAACCTAGAAAACATGGTTAAATGTTTTCTGTTATTGTTTTTCTTATTTAATTGTTATTAATAAAAGCCTAAAAGAATTTTGGCATGGACTTACTTTTGCACCAAAGGAGTATTTGTTTGCTCACAAAGCACACATTTTCATTGCTTATCTCCTGTTCGGATGAACAGGGAGTGACTGCGCTCTGCACATTCCTGTGACAGTTTCAGGGAATCCTTGTATCGCTTTTTTGGAGTGCCCCTCTTACGCTGACCTGTGGCGAGTTCACCATAGAGTACTATTTTTGGGAGGTGATGGTCCTCCATCCTAGAAACATGCCCTGCCCAGCGCAGCTGTGTTCTCAATATCATGGCCTCAATGCTGGTGATCCCTGCTTGCTCTAGGAGAGCAACATTCATCACATAGTCAGTCCAGTGTATATTTAAGATTGTGCGTATACAGTGCTGATGAAAGCGTTCGAGGGGTCATAAGTGGTGGCGATAGGTGAGCCATGTTTTAGACCCATAAAGGAGAATAAACAATGCCTCTATTCACACTGATTTTGTGCTTCGCCTCAGGTGTTTATTACTCCAGACTCTTTTGTAAAGACTTCCAAATGTGCTATATGCCTTTGCTAATCTGTGATCGATCTCTTTGTCAATCTTGGCATCTGAGGAGATGATGCTTCCCAGGTAGGTGAACTGTTGAACGGACTTGAGCACAGATTTGCCGACGGCAATGTGGGGATGGTGGTGTTCGTCCTGTGGTGCAGGCTGGTAGAGAACTTCCGTTTTCTTCTGGTTGACTTCTAGCCCAAACAGCTCTGCAGCTGTTGCGAAGCAGGATGTTAGGCGCTGCAGAGCTGCTTCTGTGGGGGCAACAAGGGCAGCATCATCAGTGAAGAGCAGCTCAAGGACTAGATAGTTTAGAGTCTTAGTGTGAGCCCTCAAACGGCTTAAGTTAAACAAGCTACCATCAGTACGGTAACGTTTATATAGATGCTGTCTTCTTCTTCAAGCTCTGCCACAGCCCTTTGGAGCATCATGCTGAAGAAGATTATAAATAAAGTTGGAGCAAGAACACAACCTTGCTTCACTCCATTAGTTATTAGAAAGGGCCCTGAAAGAGCATCGCCGTATCTGACTTGACCGTGCTGGCCCTCGTGTAGCAAGATAATCATTTTAAGGAATTTGGGGGGACATCCTAGTCTTTCCTCAGTAAGCATTTGAAAAGATTCTGTTGGTGTTTTGCTCAATTTCACTAAAAAAATTCAAATTGACACTGCTCAGCTTTTAAACTTAGCATTTTTGCAGCAAACAACAGACAGCACAGCTGCTTTAAATGATGATTGGCAACTGAATGGCTAAGAGTGTTGATGTTTGTCATGCAGGTTCAGACATGATCAAAGTCACCACTCAAATGTTCACAATCAGTTCTCCCTAATTTATCTGAAAGGTAGAAACACAGTCTCATTATTTAATAGATAAACTGCTATCTGTTGCCCCCTCTCACATAGTCAAGCTGAGTATATTTATTCCCCAAATTAATATCAATATTGTAAGGGTCCTTAATAATAATAATAATAATAATAATAATAATAAAATTTATTTATACCCCGCCCCTCTGTTAAAACAATTGGGGCGGCTTAAGTCCCCTGAACATTTAGGGTAACAGGCAGATAAAAGATGAAGTGACTTTGGGTCACTTAATCCTATCACTGCTGCTCACAATAAGAGTTTTTAACTCTTTAAATGCTGAACATTGTTGCATTTCCTACATCAACAAGCAATGTTCTCCTTTAGGTTCTGTCTTTCTGATTGCTTTTTCTATTTATCATGGCCATAATATTACTGAATATTAATCAATCCTGAATATGTGGGTGGGGGAGAGAGGGACTTTAATTGCTTATTTCTTCTCTTTATTTTCTTTTCCTATTGACAAAGGAGGGGGGAGCCGGAAAAAAATAAAAAAGCAAAACAGGAATCAACGACATCTATGCTTGTGAGAGAAAAGGAACTAATGAATTAAGAGCTAATGCAGTTGAACAGGAAGTAATTACAGAGCATTTCTAAAGGAGCTATAGCTCTGGATCTTCTTGATGGACTTTGTCAATTGATACTGGACTGGCCACCACTGTAATTTTACTAGGGATTGTTTCAAAGTAGGAAACAATGTCAACAAATCAAACCTTTCCACAAATCAAAACTGAAAGGTATACAGTATAGTGTGCTACCACTTTAAAAAAAAACTTGCAGGAAATATGTGAAAATTAAACTATTGCTCTCCTGGGATCTCGTAGTTCTGTTCTCAAGGTATATGGTGAGCTTTTTCATATCCATATCTATTCAATAAATTCATATTTAAGCAATAGATGTTACAACAGAAAAGCAACATAAAACACTAGAACACAACAAGCTGACAATGATTTCACCTGGTTCTTCATAAAAAGTGAGTGAAGGATGGCAACTCCATATATACAATGTGGAAACAAGTTCTCTCGTTCAACTTCAACTTCAAAATTGTTGCTTTTCACAGACCACACCCACTGTAGATGAAATGCCTGTTGAAGCTATAACCATTAAGGAAAATAATGTTCAGGGATTTTTCATTTTACCCCTAACTTCCATCCAGAGTCACTTTTGGTAAAAGTGTAATGATAGCTGCATTCAATCTAATCTGACAGCAAGTTCACAAAACGATAGAAATATCTCCCCACCATGCTGGATTTCCAAGTAACAGACTATAGAAATAAGCCTGTCTTGATTTTTATCCCTTTTTTACTGCAGGTTAGTTCTTTCCTACCAAACAAGCTCTGCATCGGATGGAATTTTATCTTTACAGTAGACAGTAAACTGGAGTAGAGTAATCCAAATGGGAACTGGAGAAAATTAGTAATATGTATTTCATAAGATACCAATCCATTTATTTATTTACCAGTTCACCCATTTATTTATTTATTTTAGAATAAATTTATTCATTTTCTTTTAAAGGAGAAGATTTCAGTATTCCAAGCAAATATGAAGCAGTAATGGGAGATGAAAAGAGAAAACTCTGAGATTCATCATCAGTAATAAGTTTGGTTTTCTTTGACATGCTTAATAAAACCATCAGTTTTGTCATTTATTTCTAATATGTGTAACAGTCATTTCTTTGTTCTCTTGGTTAGTTTTACTGTAATCTATCATAACTGCACCCTATGAACGTCTGTTAATGTGCTTCATTTATTGATTGATTCTCGACTCACTAGGGCTCTTAGAGTGATATGTTAGTGAAGATGGAGATAATTTTTGAAAGCATATAATGTGTCTTCAGAATGTAAGTTATTTTGTATTCTGTTTGTATTGCTTGATGACGTATCAGAATTACACGTTGTCATTAAAGGAGTCAGTTCCAGGTATGACATATAACCCTTAACACTGGTCCACCTTTTTTCAGAAGCTACTGCTGTGGAGTAGTTGAAGAAAACTGGTAATCAGTAATTGTGTGGAATGAAGCTAGAGCCAGGCCCAAAGAAGAAGTCAGGGACAAAGGAATTCCAGTTTGCTTACTTGTTGCTGCTGCACAGGTTTTTTAAAAACAGAAAATCAAAGGTGCACAAATGCAACTTTCCACTTTAAAAAGCCTCAACACAGCGAAAAAGTGCATTATTGGCAATGTGAAACTTAGCATTTCTGGCCACTTCATTGCTGGCAAGCACACCCCCTGCACACATCCAACCAGCCAGCTTTCCACTTACACCCTTGCCAAGTATGTGCTGCACTGTGATTCAGTTGTTCAAACAAGAGGAAATGCGCATTTCCATCGCATTGTTTTAAAAACTGCAGAGAAAGCTGCAAAGGCTTTCCCCTCATAGTTTTTGGAGTTTTTGCCCCCCACTTCTGAATAAGGCGAATTAGCGTGGGATCTCATTGGGATAAAAGCTATTCCCTGTGAATTCTATTAGGATTATTTTCACCATCTAGACAACGTCCTAAGTGTTGCAAAATATATGTAAAATATAGCATACAACCTATAACAACTGTGGGCAATTAAAATGATGACTATCCAATACTCATTAGAGCACCAACCAAAATGAGTGAAGCAATGGTAGATTCTTTGTGTCTCCTGATACCATTATGAACAGAATAATCCAAAACATCATACCTAAAATTCTATAATAAAAAGCTATTTATTGAACTTGAAATAGAAATTGGGAAATTGTCAAGCAGTGATATATTTAATGAACTATGATGCCAATGCGAATCATGTTGCTATCTATCTATATAATCCTCTTGGGTACGTTGCCATTTTCAGTGTGCTAATTGGCTGCTTAGAAAACTTACCAACCAATCAAAGCTTTCCCTTGGGCAGCCAATCAGCACACTGGGGGTGGGAACATGTGGAAGTTTAAGTCCTTTCTAAACATGGTGGCGGCAGAGTGGCTTTCCTTTGTTGCAGGCATGGTGGGTATGAGTAGCATGGGGAATGTAGCATGGTGTGTGTGTGTGTGTGATGTGCGTGTGTGTGTGTGTAAGCATAGTGTGTGCCTATGGGTGGGTGGGTGGCATGAGGGAGTATGTGCGTCCAGCGTGGGAGGGTGGCATGTCCCTGTGGGGTGGGGGAGGCTGCACATGCCTCTGGTGTGGAAGGCAGCATGGGGGGTGGCATGTGCCTCCAGCATGGGGGGGGGGGACAGTGCATGCCTCTGTCACAGTGGGAAGCACAAGGGGCAGTGTGTGCCTCTGGTCCAGGGGGGCTGCGGGGGGACAGCGTGTGCCTCTGGTGCAGGGAGCAGCGTGTGCCTCCCGCATGGGGGGGCAGCATGGGGGGAGGCATGTGCCTCTGGCATGGGGGGCAGCATGAGGGGCAGTGTGTGCTTCCGCCATGGGGGGTGGTGTGTGCCTCTGGTGTGGAGGCGGAGGCGTGTGTAGTGGGGGGTATATTGTGGGAGGTGTATACACAGTGTATGTTACGCTGGCTATAGCTAGTTTAGAGTTTATTAATGCAGCCCTACAATGGACCCCTTGATAAATCATCTTGTAATTGTCACATCATACCACTCTAGAGACTCTTCAGCCATTTTGCATTGTTTATTGATTTATGTACTCAAAAGGGTATGACCAAAACCACCAGCATATTAAAAAGCCTAGCATATTAACTATTAAAGTTCCCTCTCCCAGTCACTCAGGAGAGATACTTCAATCTCTTAGAATGGGGGGAAACACAAAACATTTTGTTGGATAACCTCCAAATGATGATATGAATCTGCCTGAGTTCTAAGATCTTCAGAAGACAGCTTTCTCTTCGGCCTCATCACTTTCATGGATTGTGAGGACACAGGAGAGGGCTTTCTGTGGAACTGTTCCTAGGAAGTGGAATTTTCTCCCACAGGAGGCTAGTCGCTTCTCAGGGGTGTAGCTATGAGTGGGGTGGGGGTTGACAGTATTGCTTCCCCAAATAAGACTGCTGCTCCCAATAAAAGTTCCCTTCAGCCCCCAAATTTCAAATGTTGAAGAGAGTAAGACGCTGAAAATTGTTCTTGCCTAGGACTTTATCAGACACATTGGACTCATCTACACGATGAAAAAAAAACCCTCAAAGAATTTACTAAGAATGCTATTGGTCCTCATGGAAGATGGCCCACATTCACAATATTTAGAAGAAGGGGGACTGAAAACACCACAAAGTCTGTGATAACTGCTTCCGCTCTTGATCACACTACCTTTTTAAAAAAAGTGCATGGAAATGTGCACAATATGTCATCTGTACAACCAATTCGAAAAGGGGCACACAGCAGAGCTTTAACCTGATTGGGTGGACCTCGGAGGGGGAGGGCTCAGAAGGAAAGGCGTGCAATGCAGCCACCATTGTTGCTCTTTGCTTCCATCCCCCCTCCTTCCCTTATGAGTACCTGGCCCCCTTCTCTTTCTTTCTTTCTCTTTTGGGGGGATTTTTGCACCCACCCACCCACCAACCTCCTCTTCTTCCTCGCCTCACCAGCCACCTCATCTCTCCCCACAACCAGCAGCACTGCAGCTGCCACTGCAGCTCCCCGAACCCCGGCGCTCTCTCCATCGCAGCCAGTGCTCAGGGGACTTGGCCCCACCAAGGCACAGGGAGGCAGCCGCCCACACATCAGGGGTGAGAGAAAGGCTGTGGGGGACCCATTCCCCTCTTCACAGGTAGTGGCAGTGGGAGAGACAGCCACTCTGGCCTGAACAGAGGCACTGGCTTGGCCTCTCACTGAGTCCCTGACAGCATGCCTCTGAGTGGCCTTCATTTTGCTCAGCTCTGCCACCGTGAAGGCCCGAGGCAGCCTGGTCACTGAGCCAGTGGGCCTTCAGCCACCCCACCCCCTCACAACTCCCCTCACAACTCCACTAGGCCATGTGATGACCAGCCTGCGGGGCTGTTGGCTGTACACCCACGACCTGATTGCCAGGCCGTGAACTGCCCCATCAGCTGTGTGAACTGCAAAATCGCTACTTTTCCCCTTCAACCAATTTCAAACAAAATTGTGGGTACAAATGGGCACTGGTGTGAAAGGGAGGTAAGGTGATATTTTCTGGACTTAATTCTCCCATATAGCTGACCCCATTGTTTTAAACATGCTGGCATTAAAAAAAGCATTTTTATGCCAGCAAAAGAACACACACACACACACACGCATTCACCTTCTCTCCCAGCAAAGGCTCCTCCATGAATGAAGAGGAAGTGAACAGCACCTGGTTCATTTCCTTTTTTGAAATCTCACGCAAATTCATCGTGTGGGAAATTCAAACTGTAAAACAAAAATAAAGCATAAAAAGTCACACCATGCACGCACGCACACACACAAACTTCCAAGTAGCCCAGGGAGGGTCATAAACAGAGCGAAACGTACCTCAATGTCCCAATCTGACCCAGAAGTGTTTGCGCCTGACTGGCCATTGCTGGGAAAGTCTAACGTTTAAAGGGACAGAGGTATTGCATTAAAATCTAATGGGGAGCAGAATTTTTAGCTGGTGGGACATATCATTCCCCCCCCCATAGCTACCCCCATCCCCTCTTTGCTCTCTTTCCATCTGCTGGCAAAGACCTTAGATGGACTTTGGGGCATTAATAGGTGGCTGCAGAAGGATTTTTAATGGTGGGTGCTGTACTTTCCCTCTTCTTGATTGTTATGTTTTAAATGCTTCTAAATTATTCTAACAATAATTACCTAACACACATTGGAAACTGTTTAATGCAGTGTAGATGTTGCTTAAAACAATATGTAAGCTGGTCTGATAGCCTTATGGCTGAAGAGCGGGGTATAAATAAATAAAAATAAATGAATCTCTCTCTCTCTCTCTGGCTTTTCTTCGCAAACGAAGATTCAGGAAGGACTCATCCCGCGCTTTCTGCAAGCGCGCTGATGACTAAAAAGGCCAATCCGAGATAAACAAGTCCAGTTGCAAAAAGCACAGCAGAAGGTCTCCTTGGGTGATGTTTCTGGGTTGTGATTCTTTCTGTGTTGTCGTTTCTCTTCAAGACTTGTTCGGCATGAGTTCTCAGATAAGGCTGCAGCATTGTGGATAGTGCACCTCCTGATGTGAGGCCTGGGCGGACCACTGTTGGTGATCAATTTGGCCGAGCCTGAGATGTTGTTTCAGGGAGTCTTTGTATCGCTTTTTTGGAGCGCCCCTCTTACGCTGACCCGTGGCGAGTTCACCACAGAGTAGTATTTTTGGGAGGTGATGGTCCTCCATCCTAGGTTAAATGAATAAATAAATAAATAAATAAATATTCTAATTCTTTTCCCACCTTTTTATTTAAACAGGCCTCCAACTGTAAATTGGCAGAAGGTGCTTTTAATGGGTTTTGCTGATTTTTTGTCTTCATGATGCTTTGAATGTGTTTATAACCATTTTAAATGTTTTAATTCAATTGTCTGTTTAATGTTTTTTTAAAAAAACTTTTGTATTACATATTGTTTTAGAAGCATTATGTTTTAATGTATATTGTAAGATGCCTGTGGTCCCATATTGGAGACTGGTGGGATATAAATAAAATAAAATATTGTTTTCAGCTGCCTTCTGTTTTCATTTGCCTTGTAAACTACCTTGGGTTCTTCTCTAAAAGAAAGGTGAGATATAACAAAAATCAATTACCGTATATTCCGGCGTATAAGACGACTGGGCATATAAGACAACCCCCCAATTTTCAACTAAAAATCTAGGGTTTGGCATATATTCGCCATATAAGACCACCACCACCCCAATTTGGCTGGCTGGCTGGCTGGCTGGGGGAGCCTTGCCAGCTGATCCTCTTTGTTTCCCAACTCAGGATGATCTCCTCGTGAGTTGAGAAAGCGAATAGGATCAGCTGGCAAGGCTTTCCCAGCCAGCCAGCCACAACATTTACCCCTCTCTTCCACCTTCAGTTGCTCCCCAAAGGGGGTGAAGGCAGAGGAGCCGAATGAACCTGGTTTGCCTCGACCACTGCCCATTCCCTCCGTCTTCATTCCCTTTGCAAAGGGAATGAAGATGGAGGGGATGGGCAGAAGGGTGGCTGGAGGGGGGGTCTTCCCAAAGCCACAATCGGGAGCTTGATCGCAGCATCATCATCATCATCATTATTATTATTATTTGTATCCTGCCTCTCCTATCAGGATCGGGGCAGCAAACATACAAAGATCAGAACAATCCCATACAAATATTAAAACAGCACTATTAAAACAATTTCTATTATTATAAATAACTTCCCACTTTAAATACTTTAAATATAATAAAAATGTAAAAAACCTAAATAAAAAAAGATCATAGTATTACTTTTGCCGTACAGTAGGACCCTGAATCTTTGTTTGCGAAGAAAAGCCAAAGAGAGAGAGAGAGAGAGAGAGACAGTAGGACCCCTGTACCCACTGATTCAATTATCCACGGGACACAAAATGGCACACCTACCATAGAGTATCCCTAGAAAATGTGTCCTCTCTAGCCATTTTCTACATCCTCCAAGGCAACTCTATGGTATTTTAAACTGGAAGCCCCATTATTTGCAAAATTCAGGTTAAAAATAATAATAATATTCAAAACAACATTTTTGTAAAAATTACCTTAGCTTACCAATTAAGCAGGGCATGGGTTTAGTCAATTGGACAAAAAGTTGATCAATTGAAAAAAATATTGATTTTTATCTTTTCTTTCTTCCAATGAACTCAAGGGAATATACTGTATGTTGCTCTCCTCTTCCTGTTTATCACTTTACAGTGTTATTGTGCTATTATTTCACTTTAACTACTATGGCTGCCTCCTGTGGAATCTTGGGATTTGCAGTTTAGGGAGGGACAATTAGAACTGTCAGCCAGAAAGCTCTTAGGCCTCACTGAACTACAAACCCCAGAATTCCACAGGAGGAAGCCATAGCAGTTAAAGTGGAATGATAGCACTATAACAGTATAGTGTGATAAAGTCGAGGTGACCTTGGGCAAGTCACATTCTCTCAGCCTCAGAAGAAGGCACTCCTCCCCTCTGAACAAATCTTGCCCCCCCAAAAAACCCATGAACTGGAGCCGGATCATGGCTTTGGGGAGGAGTGGCTGGACGGAGGGGGGTTCAGGGAGGGTGGAAGGGTGGCTGGAGGGAGGGGGCTTCTCAGCCACCAACCCCCTCCCCAAAGCCTCAATCTGGAGCTGGATTGCAGCTTTGGGGAGGGGGTGGCTGGAGGGAGGATGCTGGAGGGAGGGGGTTTCGGGGAGGGTGGAAGGGTGGCTGGAGGGAGGGGGCTCCTCAACCACCCACCCCCTCCCCGAAGCCGCGATCAGGAGCCCAATCACAGCTTTGGGGAGGGGGTGAGTGGAAGGGAGGACTGGAGGGAGGGGGCTTCACAGAGGGTGGAAGGGTGGCTGGAAGGGGGGCTTCCCAGACAGCCACCCCCTCCCCAAAGCCATGATTGGGAGCCAGATCACGGCTTCGGGGAGGGTGGAAGGGTGGCTGGAGGGGGGGGCTTTCGAGCAACATTCACCCCCCCTCCTCTGTCTTCGGTTGCTCCCTAAAGGGAGAGAAGGCAGAGGGGGGGGGAAATGAACCGTAAGCACTTTGCCTCACCCCCCCCCGCCTGATCTCCTGCCTCTTCGCTCCATTTGCGAAGGGAGCAAAGAGGCAGGAGTTCAGACGGCAGGGTGAAGCAAAGTGTATCCACCGTATAAGACAACCTGTGATTTTGGAGCCTATTTTTCAGGGCTCAAACCTCATCTTATACGCCGGAATATACGGTAAATGAGAAAGGGAGGGTGGCTGTCTCAGGAATCCCCAAGGGCTGGGTTGGGACCCTGGGAGAGCCAGTTTCCACTCCAGGACATGAAACTGCCTACCCTAATTCTGTAGGATACATGTTTTTATTGGGAAAGGGATACTGGTTGCTCCCCATTTACCTGTTTGTGCCAACACATTCCAGATTTTATCCCTATTGGTATGGCATCTTGGGTGACTTCTCAACACTGGCATGATACTGTCATTTGTAACATGGGGCTGGAACAAAAGTCGCTTGCATCTGATTCTAAATAGTTATTTTCTGGAGCAGTGGTTCATAGATCAGGCTGAAAAAATAGCGATACACTCCACACACACACACACACACACACACAAATCAGTTTGATGTTATTTTCAAGGAAGCTTAGCATTGTCTCATGTGAGGGGAAATGGGTGTATTGAGCAGTTTCAAACCCTGCTTTTGTGTCAACTGAATCTCCAAGGAAATAACTTCCAGAATCAGTGGAAAGTGCAAAAGCATTTTCTCTACAGCAAAGCAGGATACAAACCATTATTCTATTTCTTTGTAGTTCAAGAGGTCACTACTGTGAGCCCAAACAGACACTTCTTGGACTACCAGAGGTGTGGGGGGAAATCATGAATAGTTTCAATAAAGTGAACTTTCCCCTGCTCACAGATAAATTGAAGTCAACTATGGAAGCAACCTCCTTGTCAGGTATGGAATTGGAAGTCTGTGTATTACAGCTGATTCTTCTGGTCTGGTGCATTTATTAAGTGCAACTCAGAGCACATGTTACAGGAGCAGGAAAAGGCAAGCACTGAAGGCTATTTTTAGAGATTGTTTCCTGCTTGCTGCAGCTGCAATATGTAGTATCATGAAGTCTTAATCATTATTCCTCACAACCTCCCAGTGTGAAGCTGAATAGCAATAATGGAAAGATGACAATGGAAAAATAAATAGGGAATCCAGTTTCTAAGTTTAAAAACAAGTGTTATTTGAACATAATTTACATCTTAGGAAATGTACACTGAAACAGTACATCACATTTCATAGTGCTTTTCTAGATAAGAATGTGAAAATATTCAAAGTCTCAAGAAAAGCTACAGGATGTATCCTCACTACACAGTTACAGCAGTTTGTTACTGCTTTAATTGTTTTGGTCCCCTCTTATGGAATCCTGACATGTGTAGTTTCATGAGATACTTAAAATTCTCTGTCAGAGAAAAAGGCCCCACCCATTCACAGGCAAGAATAAAAAATATCTCTAGTAAGCCTACTTGGGAATTTGGAAAAATGCAAGATTCCAAAATAATGTTGAAGACATTTAGGGCTTCCTCTTTCACTGAGTTGCAGTGTATAAGAAACATGCTCTATAAGCATGTATTCCTTTTTATAGTTACTTGGAAGTAAGTTCCATTCATTTAGTAGAGCTATCTCCAACATAAGTGTGCCTAGGATTTTAGTTCAGGAAGCTAAAAGATGCTCAGGATGCTGCTGCTAACATCCAAGGAGGATTCAAACAACTAGTGTGTGCAGGAAACTCTTTCCTTGAACCCATGCCACTAAGGACACAATCCAGAGAAAGAAGTAGGCTGGTACTACAGTTGTCCCTCCACATTCACGGGGGTTAGGGCTGCAAGACTCCTGCAAATGTGAAAAAAACGCAAATAAAAAATAGGTCACGCCACGCCCTCCCGGAACCCCACCCCACCCTCCCAGAAGCAGTGAGGGGGGCTTCTGAATCCCCCATCGCTGTTCCTCTCCACCACCCCCGCCTTCCCAGAAGCAGTGAAGGGGGCTTCTGAGGCCCCTGTCGCTGCTCCTCTCCACCCCCACCCCCACCCATCCTCCCAAAAGCGGTGATGGGGCTTCTAAAGCTCTGTTGCCACATTTGGGGGGGGGGGCTCCCAAAAACTCTGAATAATCAAAACCGCGAATGTTAAAGCCGCGAATGTGGAGGGGCAACTGTATTTTGAAAGAGTCAGTCTCTGCCTTTCTGTGTTGTGTTACTACCCTGACAGCCCCAATCTTGGAATATCGCATAATTGACAATATTTAATAATTTGGCTTTATGTGGCCTTCCACGTGGTTAGCAGGTAAACCAGGGATCCCCAGATATCAAAGCTGGAGTCACGTATAACCAAGGGAGGAGCCTTTGGAAATTCCCAAACAAGCAGTACACCAGAATTAACACTTGGAGATGAGTCATCCACTAATCCACTCAACAAAAGCAGAGTCCTTGATGCTTGCAAAACAGGTTTTTCTTCTCCCCTTCCCCTCCAACAATAGACTTCGCCTGCTTCTATTCAGTTTCAAATACATTGGTCATTTAAAAATTATTAACTTTTCTGGAACACCTTTTGTTCTGTAAGATACATTGTATTCCACTCTAAATCTCATTCCTTCAGAGGAATTATCACATATAAATATCACGTTAAAACACCATCCAAGTGTGCACAAATCCCCTGCTTTCTAACTCCACATCAGTTTGTGTCACTATTCTGCCTCCCAGACCTCCCCTCTGCCAGTTTACTTCACGATCTCAGCTCTACATGATCGGTATAGTATAACCCACAATCCCCTTACTCTATTCCTCTATCCAAAGACTTCCTACTATCTTCAATAAGCTTTTGTGATTGCTTAAAGCCTGAGTGTTTGTGTGAATGCTGTTACTATTAATTTCCAATAAAGATCATTTAATTGTACATTCTGGCTTGGAATTTCCTCTATTACTACCAGCATACATAGGTCACTAGCTATTCCTGTCTATCTCTGCCCACAATCCTGGAGATTTTCTGCCAAAGTGGAAAATATTGGGATAGCTGACATACAGTCTGACTTGCTATAAGGTGGTATCCTGTGCACCTCTGTAATGTAATGTATCCCATTTTTAAATAACACAAAGAGTGACTTGCTTATGCCCAGCCCAGTGGTGAGCAAACTTTGGTCCTCCAGGTGTTTTGAAGTTCACCTCCAGAAACCCTAGCCAGTTTGGCTGATAGTCAGGAATTCTGGGAATGAAGTCCAAAATATCTGGGGGACCACAGCTTGGGAGCCACTGGTATAACCCAGGCACACACTCTCCACTATAGCACACTTATCATCTTGCTCAGGACTTAGAAATGTAAGTGTTTGGACTATTAATTATGGAAATCGTCCAGCAAACTTAGCACCTGAACGTGCTAGCTGGTGATTGTCAGGGTACTGTAGTCCCAAAAGTAAGATTTCCAAGCTCTGCTCTTGCTCCATCACTACCACACCTGCAACAAAAGCTTGCTTTCATTGGTGAAAATTATCAGTGGTGGCAGAGCAACACTGATTGGCAATGACATAAACCAAGGACCTTAAATTGGTGAGAAGATCACACTTCCCATCACACGTTCCCTTGCTTTACTTTGAGAATCACTGCTCTGAGAGAGAATTCTCATATTGATTTGGGCCAGCAGAGGCAGCAAATTCAGGTGGGTAGAAATTAATTTCTTCAAATATTAATTTTAGTTAATTATAATAATGCCTAGGCCAGCATTCTTCAAATAAGAAAGGCGAAGAGAAAGCCAAAATATTTCCAGCAGGACTGCTAAAGCCAGCTAACAGTAATCTGCTAATCTATATAGCAAATAGGATATGTTATTTAATATTTCTTTTTCTTCCATTGGTAAATCATTCCTCTTTATGTTCAGTACTGCCTGACAGATTCCAACAAATGAAATATTCCATATGTGAGACTCCCTCACAGTGTGAGCAGAAAGATTTTTTTGTGTGTATGTGTGCGACCTTTGAGCTGGGAGAGCTCACTTTGAAATAACATCCACCTCAACAGTCAGGCTACAGAGTTAACAGAATAAAATCATTTCAATTAATTGCAAGCAGGTACACGTCCCTCAGGCACAGTCTTACTCAGAAAGAAAGTGTGTGAACATGGCAGCAGGTAGAGAAGGGGGGAGAAAGAGCTGGCATGCTATTTTTAGCAATTTTGTGTTATATTTTCCTATAAACCCCTTATCTGATTTATCTGGGATTTTTGGAAAAATTCTAAAACCACAAAACTTACATCAACACAGTGAAAAGACAAGTGTGGGAAATGAGAGAGTTAGATACAGTATTTGAATAAGGCAAAATATGCATAATCTTAAATCTGTCCCTGCCATACTTGTGGGTATGTTATAGACCAATGAAGGTAATACCCAAATTTAACCTCCATAAAATCTGCTGCACCTTTTCTATCATTTGAGCATTTGCCAACATCAACATACCCTCCAACATTTTATAGATGAATACCTAGACTGCCATCCTCCATCCTCTCCCAGTTGCAGCAGCTACCTTTGACATAACCACCACCACTGCTGCTGTTTCCAATGTGGGCCTATGTCTGCTGCTGTCACTGATGTCTGGTCCTCCTCCCTCCAAGCCCTGAACAAGCACCAGCTGTTGCCTCTCTACCATCCAATCACCCGGCACAACCATCTTGGATAGCTCCTCGTGGGGTGATGATGAGATTCTGCCATTCAGTACAATTGGGAAGTTGTTTAATGGGCATCTAATCTATCTAGCTCTTTATATAGTCCTCCCCCTGTTTGAGTTTTTTTAATTAGGTATTTATACCCCACTCTTCAGCCACAAAGGCTATCAGAGCAGCTTACAAATTGTTAAGCAATAGCAATTTACACATCTACACTTCATTAAGCAGTTTCCAATGTGTATTAGCTAATTGTCTCCACAAGCCAGGTACTCATTTTACTGACCTACGAAAGGATGGAAGGCTGAGTGAACCTTGGAGCCCTCTGGAATCCATTTCTGCCTTCTCTTTCAACTGTGCATTCTTGTGCAGAGTTAGCTTGAAGACAGTGCCCCTGTTGCTTTCTGAAATGTTGCACTTAGTATTTTTTAGGAAACTATTAAATGATGACATTGATACTACAGTATATTTCTTTACTCGAGCCTTGTTTCGTGATTAATGAAGGCTCAGGAAATAAGCTGTCAGGAGCTCCCACTGTATTCAAATTAACACAGAAGCCTCAATAGTGTGTGTGTGTGCGCCCCACATTCCACAACCATATGGTACAATCACAGTTTGTGGCTCATATCACATTGCAAATAATCTGCAGGATATAGCAAACTGGGCTGTTGTCACTAGTGTGAGATTCCAAAACATTCAAACAAATCTTCTCCATGCTTAAAAATACATGAAGACAAGTATACTTGTTTTCACCTGACAACCACTACATGCTATGAAGATGTGTTGTAGCTGGTGACGTGATGATGATGATGGTGATGATAGGGAGCCATGGTGGCACAGTGGTTAAATGCCAGTACTGCAGTCATAACATTGTGAGTTCAGTCCCAAGGGTTCAAAGGTTCACTCAGCCTTCCATCCTTTTGTAGGTTGGTAAAATGAGTACCTGGCTTGTGGAGGCAAATTAGCTAACACATTGTAAACTACTTAGAGAATGCATAGCACACTACAAAGATGTGTAAGTGCTATTGCTAAACAATTTGTAAGCCGCTCTGAGAGCCTTTGTGGCTGATGAGCAGGGTTTAAATACTCTAATAAATAAAATAAAAATAGTGGTGGTGGTGATGATGAACCAGTCAAGAATTCTGAGTGTGGAAGCAAATGGCTGAAAATATGAAATAGTAAACACTATGTGCTGCTGCTGAATAATGCTGGAAGTATCTGGGTTGCTTTCATGAGATCTGATGGGAATCAGCACATACACATGTGTGCACACACACAAACACATACACAGAAAGAGAGAGAGAGAGCCAGCACATTTGGCTCCCCATGGGAAGCATAAAGATGTTGCCTGGGAAAAGAACACTTCCTGTGTTCTCAGTTGCACACTGCAGCTGGCAAACAGAAGTGGAGAACATAGCCTCTTGGATAGATATTCAAAGTTCCAGGATCCCAAGTGAAAACAAGAGGCCAGAGATGGAAATGCATGAGGGCAGATATATTTTCAGCTTATGCATAAAGGTGACAGTGTACACATGTTCTCCTGCAACCTTGGAAATTGAATGCAATAGGCAAGGGAAAGGGAATTCAGTAAGAAAACAAACAGTAACTTCATAAGCATTCTGGGGGGAAGAGACCCCCTGCATTTCTACAAGACAGCTGTACATCATATCATTATAATAAATATAAAAGCTGAATTCCCAGTTACTTTGCTTATTTGGTGGGGGGTTTTTTAGTGCAAATTATTCAGAACATTTTAGCTTCAGGGAAACTGTTCTCATCGTCTTTCTTTCCACAAGTTGCTATCTGAGAGATATTCATGAAAGATTCACCAGGGCCAATTTTCTAGGAGTATAAGCAAAAGCAACATCAATATTTCAATGTCTCAAAAAATGTGACTATTCTCCGGTCTTGAGTAGATGGTTAGAAATCATTGCATTTTAATGGACTGAAGATTTCTTGAGAGATTCCTTATGAAAATTTATAGGGAGCAAGCAGGGCCCCACCTATGCAGCCCTTTTACCTTCTATTTTGAGAACAATACCATCTTAAGATTTTTTTTGTGATGGAGCAACAATGTCGGAAGGGATGCACTGACTAGTGATCTTTTCATCATGGTCCTTGTAGACTGCTGGTTTCCTAGGCAGTTTCAGCTGTCACAGTTGCTTAGAGTTCACTGAGCTGTTTTTAGTTACTCATTCAAATATTCATAAGAACCGAGGGCTGCAGTTTGCTGTCTGGTAACAACTTCATTTTCTGCTCACACAAATCTTGCCCTTGTGGGAGGCTGTTGTCTATCCTGATTGGCTCTTTCAGGGTCACATGGCCTTTCAAGGATAATGGAGTTTCCTTGGGAGTAGGTGAAAGTAGCATGTTCTACCTTTTATCTTTGCTTGGCTGAACGATGAAAATGATTGCAGGCGACAGTTATGGATTATCAAAGAGATGTGAAGTGATCAAACCTATATCAAGCACTGGTTTGTGCTACCAGAGAAAGCACATCCTTTAATTATTTACCTGGTGGGATATCTCACACCTCAGGAAACCTTAAAACAGTCACAGTTTTGGGCAAATATTTACTTAACAATATTGTAGTTGAAACACAGTAATGAAAATAGGTGTAATTTTGTGTAATGCTCTTAGGAAAGACCAATGGACTGTGACATTTCACTGCATGGGGGCAGAATCACAGGAGCACTCGGCTTTTATTTCATTAAAGCCTGAGTGAAATTAACCCTTCAAGGCAGTCAAATCCCAGAATTGCTAAGAAAATGAATCGAGGAAGAAGGATGTAGAACTGCCCTTCTCTGGTGACAATGTTAGCTGCAAATTCAGGCATTCAAATTTACCTGTATTATAATGAAAAGTGGGGATGAGCATACCAGCTTTCCTCCCCCTGAACCCAACCAAATAGTGAAAGCTCCATGTGTAATTTAACTCCCTGCAAAGACAGAGTTCTAAACTGTGTGGAGAACTTACATATTTTGCCTACCCCATCCCCATAGCAACTCATAGGACACGTCCTTCTCCATATTGTCAGAGAGCCCAGCCTTACTGAGTAGGATTCCCATAAATAGTGTCCTTCCACATACTGTTACCTTCCTCACCATTTGTCCTTGGACTAAACAGAATATGGTTTCAGAACAAAAAACAGGAACAGAGACTGTGCTCCCAGCTTTAAAAACATTTACAATTCGGCTAGGAACCAGAGCTTGAAAAAAAAAAATACTATGTTTTGGACTATAGGAGCCAGCTCCCCAGCCAGTGGTCACTTTGGCTAGAAGATTCTGGTTATTATAGTCGTAGAATCAAAAAGCAATTTTTCCATAACTGACAGTAATGTTATTTGTACTTTACCAAATATATAAATTAATAACAATCCTGTATAGTTGTAACTGAAGGCAAATGCAAAGGAGCTTCTATGTTAGTTACCTCTATACTGGTGGTGGGCAATTGTTGGGGTTTAGGGGGCGAAATCAGCCTCCCAGGAGACCACAGAGGATTGTATCCCACTTCACCTCTACACAAAAAATAACTTTTTGCCCCCAACCACTGTGCTCAGTTGAAAGTATTTATTACACAGTTCCTGGCTAAAGTACCAGCAACAGACAGCAGAGAAAGCTTCTGTCCAAAGTGAACAAAGAAGCAGTGGGCACATCATTCTGTCTTGTCCTTCTTTGGATCTGATGGAACAAAGCCTTGTGAAGGTAATCCCAACCCCACCCTATAAAAGGAATGCAATTTCATTATAAATATAAGATAAAACCATCCCTGGAAAGGTAGGAGGGGAAAAAAAATCTAATAATGTCATTTGCTCATAACACCCACTATCACAGCAACAGCGAAGAGACTGTCAGCATTTCTATTACGGTGCCATATTTCAGGAGCTTATAGCCATGCCATGAAAAGATGCTCTGAAAATTGAATCCAGAACACAGGCTGTCTTTCGCTGCAACTTATATATTACTATCAGAACTGCAAGACTGGATACCATGAACATGAAATGCCGACCATAAACAAGACACAGTTATATCATAACAGGTGCATTGATGTGATATTAAGTTAAGCATGTCACAAGGCTGAATGGTTGATCATGGTCTATTTTTCTCCAGTTTTAATATCAGATTATCAGAACATTGAAAGAGCATTGGGGGGATATGAGAAGCACACACTTTTCAGAACAATTTGAAATATCATCATCGTTCACAGTATTCCTCTTAGTGCATTCCTAGAACTGAAATGAAAAGGTATGCTAGGTATGCTGTTTGAAAATGGATATCTAAGCTTCCTAGTTTTATCTGAAAGTCATTTCCCAACATTTCATTACACTTCTAGCTGGCTTACTGAGAAATAGAGCTTAGGCAGGCTATGCAAATACTGGAGGTAGCTTGGTTGGTTCTGCTAACTTTAAGGAAGGCAGGGCCAGCCCAATACATTTTGCTGCCTGAGGCAGAACAGGAAATGTCATCATTTCCTCTAACCAAGAAACATAGTACCAGTGGCAACTAGCAGTTGCCATGTTAGGAAAGCCATGCATCTGCTGTGGGATTTAGTCCAAATTTTTAAAAGAGCTGTCTATGGTGCTAAACCCCATCCCTTTACCATTCAGACTAATTCACTGCCCCACTCACATGGAAACCATCTACCACTACTGTATAGTGTCCAAGTTGGGCCAAATTATTTACTCACATAAGATAGCAAATCCCAAATATGTTTCTCCCTAGGGGTAAAAATACAACTATAATAAATCAAATAGTTTGCTGCCATTTTATGACACCCTGAATCAGCTGCCTGAAGTGGCTGTTTCATTGTGTGTAATAGCAGAACAGGTAGTAGCAGGATATACGAAACCGCCACAGACTGTAGGTTGGCAGCTAAATTTTGGTGCACTCCTACCCATAAGCCTCCGCAAATCAGAAATCCAGCATAGCAAGCAAAAGTCTTGATAACTATTTTATTGCTGACATTCTGGCTTTTTCTATGTGAATGTTTGTGTGCGGATGAGAGAGTATAATATTAATATACCCCAATTGTAGTCTGAAGTGATACAACCCAATCTTGCACCTTAGTGACCTAAGGAACAAATTAAGGGACAAACTGTGAATGCATATTTAGTATCTCTTGTTTTTACTTTAAAAATAACAGCCATAGCAAGATCTATTAGACATGTTGTCAATGGCAGCTTCCCTCTGGGAGGAAATTGAAAATTTTTGACAGTGTTGGTGGTTTTTCACTGGGCCTGTAGCAAAGGGGGGAAATTTAATTCCTCTCCTTGTGTTATGTGTGTCCTACTAAGAACTTCCCCCAGTGGTTGCTATTTTTAAAGTAAAAGTAAGATAACTTTACATGCATCCACACATTTAACCTATTGTCTTGTTTGAATCTAACACTCCCTTGGAATATCATCCTATGGCATTGGATTTAAACCCACCTTAAATGTCTGCAATCTGGAAAATAATTTAGATATGGGATATTCTAGACACTTAGAACCCCAGAGGAACGCTTTCATCCCATGTCAAGGAATATAGCCACTATGTTCTGCTTTTATCGTTTTATGACTGGTCTATGATCATTCTTATCAAGTTTGCAGATGACACCAAATTAGGAGGGGTAGTTAATACCCAAGAGGAAAGGCTCAGAATCCAAAATGACCTTAACAGATTAAAAAGCTGGGCAAAAACTAATAAAATGAATTTCAGCAGGGAGAAACCTAGGATACTACACTTGGGCAGTAAAAATGAAATACACAGATATAGAATGGGTGACACCTGGGTTGATGGCAGTACATGCAAAAGGGATCTAGGAGTCTTAGTGAACCACAAACCAAACTTGAGTAAGCAGTGTGAGGCAGCAGCTAAAAAAGCCAATGTGAATCTAGGCTGCATTAATAGGAGTATAGTGTCTAGATCAAGGGAAGTAACACTGTCACTCTATTCTGCTTTGATAAAACCTCACCTGGAATACTGCGTCCAGTTCTGGACACCACAATTCAAGAAGGATATGGACAAGCTGGAGCATGTCCAGTGGGTGATCAAAATGGTGGGAGGTCTGGAAGCCATGCCCTATGAGAAGCGGCTTAGGGAGCTGGGTATGTTTAGCCTGGAGAAGTAAAGGTTAAGAGGTGACATGATAGCCATGTTTAAATATTTGAAGGGATGTCATACTGAGGATGAAGCAAGGATTTTTCTGCTGCTCAAGAGTCTAGGACACAGAGCAATGGGTTCAAACTACAGGAAAAGAGATTCCACCTAAAAATTAGGAAGAACTTCCTGACAGTAAGAGCTGTTCGGAAGTGGAATGCACTGCCTCGGAGTATAATGGAGTCTCCTTCTTTGGAGGTTTTTAAACAGAGGCTGGATGGCCATTTGTCAGGAATGCTTTTATTGTGTGTTCCCGCATGGTGGGTGGTTAGACTAGATGGCCCTTGTGGTCTCTTCCAGATCTATGATTCTATGATAATAAAATTGATTGAACAATTGATACATCCAGGAAGAACTTACTCATCTCTCAAAACAGTTCCATTTGATACCACTGGAAATGGTCAAAACAGCTGTGGGTATGACTACATATTGACTTTGCAAGTCTTTTCATGGGTGTCATGGGTCCAAGTCTTTTCATGGGTGTTCGGTGATGGTGGATGCACATTACAACTGGCTGAAGGGCTTTCCTGTCAACATTACTGCTTTATCAACTAGCTGTGGACTTCCTTTCATTATTGCATCTGTGACCGTGCTTCCATATTTATGAGCTAGGAGTTCAAAGAGTTCCTTAGTACAACAGGATCACAATGCAACAGGGGCCCGCTTCTGTATCCCACCAGTGCTGGTGATACAAAGTGAGAAGGGATGAGAAAGGGCCTTCTCAGAAGGGGCACCCTGATTGTGGAATGCCCTCCCCTTGGAGGTCCAAATGGTGCCAACATTGGTTTCTTTCTGATGCCATGTCAAAACATGGCTGTTTATTAAAGCCTTCGAGGACTAATTTATTTCAAAATATACATGTTCCTGGTTCTAAATTGGCACAGTTCTTAAAGTGGTTTTAACTGATACTATGTTTAATGTGTTTTTATCTTGTTTAAATAATTTGTGTTTTTGTGTGAAGTTGAAGGCTTTCACGGCTGGCATCCATAGATTTTCCTTGGGTTTTTTTCCGGGCTGTGAGGCCGTGTTCTGGAACAGTTTCTTTCTGACATTTCGCCTGCATCTGTGGCTAGCACCCTCAGAGAATGGTTGGGTAGATGTATGTGTGGAGTTTATATGCTGTGAACCCCTGTTGGGGAGTATATGTAAATTTGTGTAATTGAATGGTTAGTTTCTGGGTATAGAAATGCAAGGCTCGTTAGTGTCTGTTTGGCTAATGGTTGGTTGATGGGCCATTATCTGCTGGGAATCCCCCTGTCCCTGGGTGGAATTCTTTTGTAAGTGTTGAGTTTTGATTCTATTGTATTTCAAAACTGGGAGGCAGATTTTGTTTAGTTTTAAGTTTTCTTCTTTCCTGTTGATGTTGTCCAGGTGTTTGTGGATTTCAATAGCTTCTCTGTGCATTCTGACATGATAGTTGTTGGCCTGGTCTAGAATTTCTGTTTTCAAATAGCATTTTGTGTCCAGGTTGGTTTATAACATGTTTTGCTACTGCTGATTTTTCTGGCTGGCCCAGTCTGTAGTGTCTCTCATGTTCCTTGATTCGTGTTTGCACACTGCGTTTAGTGGTCCCTATGTAAACTTGTCCACAGCTGCATGGTATGTGGTAAACTCCTGCAGCTGTGATAGTCTCTTTTGTCCTTCACTAAGCATAGCATTTCTTGGATTTTTCTGGTTGGTCTATAGATTGTAGATGCAGGCGAAACATCAGAAAGAAACTATTCCAGAACACGGCCTCACAGCCCAGAAAAAAAACAAGGAAAATCTATAATTTGTGTTTTTAATCAGGAAGAGTTTTGGATTATTTACATTGTATGCTGCCCTGAGATCCTATAAGAAAGAGCAGAAAATGTTTTCATAAATAAATACCATAAACAAATATCCTTTCCCCAATGGGTTGTGGAATGGAAGTACAAACTAGAAAGTCTATCATCAAAAAGGGAGATGACAAAAAGGATCACACTGGGCTCTGTGTCACCTGTCGACTTACAGCAACCCCTTGAATTCCATAGGGCTTTCTTAGGCAAGGAATATTCAGAGGTTATTTTGCCAGTTGCTTTCTCTGAAATATAGCCTACAGCACCTGATATTCATTGGTGGTCTCCCATCTAATTACTAACCAGGGCTGACCCTGCTTAGCTTCCAAGATAAGATTGGATCTGGTGCCTGGGCTATGCAGCTAGAATCAGAGAATTAGAAGAGACTGTAAAAATAATCTAGTCCCATGCTCAACCACTTCTTGAAATCCATTACCAGATGCCTGATAGATGACTAATTTCTGCATTAAAAATCTCTAAGGGAAAGGACACCAACTTCCGAGGGAGTCTCTTCCACTTTCCAATAGGTCACACCATCAGAAATGTTTCTTAACGCTGATTTGAAATTTCCTTCCTTGGAATTTGAGCATGTTAGCTCAGTTCCTACCTTAGAGCAACAGAAAACAAATTTACTGCATCATCTGTTGGGAATGCTTTGATTGTTTATTTCTGCATGGCGGGGGGTTGGACTGGGTGACCCTTGTGGTCTCTTCCAACTCTATGATTCTATGATTTGTGTGCTTGCTGTTGAAGATGGCTATCATATCTGCTTGCAATTGTTAAATACAATAAATAAAATAAAAATAAATAAATAAAAACCCTCCAACTCCTTCACTCTCTACTCATAGCACATTGTCTCCAGGTCCTTTACCATCTCTGTTGCTGTCTGCTGGCCACAGTTGGAGTGTCACTTCCATCAGGAGTGATTCATATTATTATTTTCAATCCAGGAAAATCATAATTCTCAGGCATGTTCAAATGGTGGGTTAAATATACTAAATTACCCTTATTTAGAACTGAATGGCATCAAACCAGTTTGTCTGCCATTTGCAGCACCAAAAAGCACCAAATCTTTTTTTTCCCTGTGTAACACTATGATATAATCAGAAGTTCTTTTTAATTTAGAAAAGCAAACAGAAAGAGTTAGGATATGAATATAAAATATGTGTGTGTATGTGTGTGTATTTGTAAAGGTATATATACCTTTACATACATACATACAGACAGACAGACACATTTTATATTCTTATCCTAACTCTGTTTTACATTGTTTTAATGAGTTACGTTTTATCCTTCTCTTCGGTTTTGTTCTTCCTAATACTGAGTCAGAATGTCCTTTCTTTTTCTGCTGTCTGCCTGGGACTGCTTGATTCAATAAAAGATATACCAGGACCTAAACCTGCCACATTAATGTATCATTTCTTCTGAAAATCCAATTTTCTTAATCAGAAATACATAGAGACTGACTGTGCTCTCTGTTGTTGTTGTCAACTGACGTCAAGTCAACTTATGGCAACCCTATGAATGAGAGACCTCCAAAGCCCTGCTCAGGTGTTGCAGACTCAGGACCATGGCTTCCTTGATTGAGTCCATTCATCTCAATCTCAAGTGGTCTTCCTCTTTTCCTACTGCCTTCTGCCTTACTAAGCATTATTGTCTTTTCTAGTATGTCATGTCTTTTCATGATATGGCCAAAGTACAACAGTCTCAGTTTAGTCATCTTGACTTCTAGGGAGAGTTCAGGCTTGATTTGCTCTAGGACACATTTTATTGGTCTTTTTAGCATTCCATGGTATCTGCAGAACTCTTATCCAGCATCACATTTCAAATGATTTGATTTTCTACCTATCAGCTTTCTTCCCTGTTCAGCTTTCACAACCATACATAGAAATGGGAAATACAATGGCATGGACAATCCTAACTTTAGTATTCAATTATATAATTTTACACTTCAGGATCTTGTCTAGTTCCTTCATAGCTGCTCCTTGAAGTCCTAGTCTTTTTCTGATTTCTTGATGGCAGTTTCAATTCTGATTGATGACTGAGCCAAGGTATGAAAACTCTTGAAGTATTTCAGTGTCTTCACTGTCTACTTTAAAGTTATGTAAGTCATTTGTGGTCATTATGGTCATTTTATAGACGCTGCCTTGGAAATAAATAAATAATTTTTGTTGTTGTTGTTGCTTTCTTAACATTCACCTGTCAACCTGCCTTTGCACTTTCTTCCTTTACTTTCTTCAGTATTAATTCCAAGTTCTGCTATTTTCTGCTAGTAGTATGGTGTCATCTACATATCTTAAATTGTTGGTGTTCCTGTCAGGAGTGAGAGACTGAACTCCATTTTAAAATGGCCAAACTGCAGAGTCATGCTGAGTCATAATGGCTGACTCCATGAACTACCTAGTCATGCCACAGCTACAGAAGGAGGGTTCTTATTGGTGTGTAAGATCATGTGATTGAGTAAGCCCATGCCCTGAAACTGTGTATATAAGAGAACTCAGAACAGAGCTCACTTCTCTTCTTCCTGTGAATGCTGATGTCTGGTGAAGGAGTTTCTCCTTGGATTGTAAATATTGATATATATTGCAACTGTTTGAGTTTGAAGATAAAAGTGCCTCCTGCTTACTTGGACGTCAAACACTCTGTGCGTGAGTTTTCTTGAAAAGGGTTGCTACAGAGTCTGTTGAGATAATTTTTGGGCTTCTGCTGGGGATTGCTTGTCCTATCATCCCCTGACAGTTCCTTCCTCCAGTTGTGCTCTATCTATTGGTAAAGGAAACTCCTCTTCACACATTCACATATTTGCTTACGGACCAGAACTAAATCCTGGCATTGAAATAAGATTGAATTCTGACTAGGGGTGAATCACTAATTAGAGAGTTAGATTATGAATATACTATTACTATTGCCATATCAGGTGCTAAACTATTGCCTCTTGTTCTTGAACATGACATCCTTGGTTCAGCTGATATTGGCCTAAATCAGGGATAATGGGAATTATGCAGCCCTCCAGATGTTGTTGCACTGCAATTCCCAGCAGCCCTAACTATTATAGTCAATGGTGTAGAATACTGGAAGCTGGAGCCCAACAACATCTTGGGGGTTGTATGATACCCAAACCAGCCCAATTGCTATTCCACAACTAGAGTGTATCCATTTAATTAATTGCTGAACAGCAAGTCGACACTTAGATAATTTTAATGGATACAATGAATCTACTCTAGTTGAGGGATAATAATTGGATTTAGACCTTTGGCTCCTTAATTAGTGTTATTTTTGCAGCACTCCTGCCTTTTGCTTCTTACATGTCAACAACCCCTACTTAGATCAATGATCCATCCCAGCTCACTATTATGTCTCTGTGGGTGACCTCATTTGGATTCTTGAGCAGAAAGTGTGTAATGCCCTACTAAAGACTACTCCATTTACTGCTGTTTTCCCCATCCTTAAAGACCTGAAGACACATTCACATTAGCATATGTTGGACAGAAAATCCACTAGCAAGATAATGATCAAGGGAGTTAAATTGCATGGAAGTGTTTTTACTTACGTAATTTTCCATATTTTATGAACTAACTGGGGGAAATCCAGGTCTCATGTTATTTAGAAGACCATGGTTGAGGACTATGATGGCCTTATCTCATTAAAATACATAACTAACTGCAGAACTGCTTTTATTTTAACACAGATAAATCCTATGATAATTTTTAAATTACATAGATGCTAAAGCTTTGTATTAATGTTGAAAATTACAGCACAGTTCTGTTACAATGATACAAGTAATCCCTGAATCCAGTCCAGTAGGTCAGAGTGCGTAATATGCATAATAATGTGCTTGAAGCAGAGATTTGTGGGTGCAAGCAAATAATGTGGTGAATGTAGAGTAGGCGACAGACCATTTAATAGGAACTGGAAGGAAGACAGCCGAAGAAGGAGAAGTTGGAAGTAAAAAAGATGGCACTGAAGCAAGAAGTGGTTTAATGAGGGAGGGACTGTGAAGGGAGAGGGCAGTGAAGGAAGGCCAGTAAAATAATAATAATAATGATAATAATAATAATAAATAGTTATATTCATTTTTATCCCACCTATCTCGCAATAATGGAACTCAACGCAGCTAACATCATATTTAAAACAATACAAAAGCCAAAAGTATAAGATATAATATTTAAAAAACAATTAAGCAATTTATAAGTTAAATCATTAAACATTAAATATATTAAAATTCATTAAAAGACTATATATATAAATTCTAGAAAACCTTAAAAACAGCATTAAAGCCCAACCCTAGTCAGTTTGTAAAAGGCTGATGGCCCAAAAATAAATTTGACCTGTCAATGGTAGGACAGCAAGGATGGGGCCATCCTAGCCTCTCTAGGGAGGGAGTTCCAAAGTTGGGAGCAGCCACCAAGAAGTAAAGCCTGGTCAAGCTGTGTGTTTGTGAGGGGAGAGTCACAGAAGACATGGTGAGTCTGGCCAAAATACAGGTTTGCTAGAAGTGAAACAAAGTAGGCAGTAAGCAGATAGGCACACACCTGAGGAAACTTGTTTTGGACTTGGAAAAAAGGATTAGCCAAGTAGAGGATGGCAACATTTCACATACAACAGACTAGGGATAAAATATGCAGGGCCTGGTAGAATACAGAATTGGCAAATACAAAAAAGGAAATCTGCTTATTGTAGCTTGCAGCATTGTGACCAAGCAATCGTAGGAGCTGTACAGGTTTCCAGGGAAGTGAATTTCACAAAGTGATATTACCAAGCCAGTTAGTTCTTTAGGTGTAAGTTTCTAATGTATAGATTTACCTAATGTCTAGATTTATCACAAGAGCTCTGAGTGGATAGCAGAAATGAATCCTGTCCATCTAAGAACTGATGGAATATAAGACTATAGGCCTTTCTCCCTTGACTTAAATTGCTTATAGATAAAGTATACAAATACTGCTTCTGTTAAAAGCTGATTAGAATTTATATCTCTCAATAAGAAATATCTAACTACACATCACTGTCTGAGTGGCTGGTCAGTCCCAGTAGATCCAATACAAGTTGCAGTGATAATGCTGTCTTCAGTTTTCTCCCTGTTATAACCACACAGCATCTGCAGCTATTTGCTGCAAAGAGCAACTGGAGTCCAATGAGGAGTTGTGTGATAAAATGTAGGAAGCTGCCTTACCACAGCTTATACTATTTGACTGTCATGCCTCCTCTGGCTGTTAGCCAAAGTCTCAGGCAAGACTCCTAACTTGGAGATACCAGGCAGAATGTGACACCTTCTGCACACAAAGCACAAGACCTACTACAGAGCTACAGCTCTTCCCCACTCAGCCTAATTCGGGACTAAATTCTACAAGTTACAATGAAACTCCCTATTTGTACACTCACTCAGATGCTGTTTTAATTAGACTGTTGTATGGACAAAAAAATACTTCTCAAGATTAGGTGCTATATTTTAAACCTTGAAATTAGAAATACAAAATTATAGATGTGGAGGATGCAATATAGTATAATATTTCTGTGTTAATCTCTCTCTCTCTCTCTCTGGCTTTTCTTCGCAAATGAAGATTCAGGAAGGACTCATCCCATGCTTTCTGCAAGCACACTGATGACTGAAAAGGCCAATCCGAGATAAACAAGTCCGATTGCAGAAAGCACAGCAGAGGGTCTCCTTGGGTGATGTTTCTGGGTTGTGATTCTTTCTGTGTTGTCGTTTCTCTTCAAGACTTGTTCAGCGTGAGTTCTCAAATAAAGGTGCAGCATTTTAATCCAAGAGTATTAAAAGAGCTGGCAAATATAATCTCAGAGCCATTGGCAATAATATTTGAGAACTCCTGGAGAACAGGAGAAGTCCCAGCAGACTGGAGGAGGGCAAACGTTGTTCCCATCTTCAAAAAGGGGAAAAAAGAGGATCCCAACAATTATCGTCCAGTTAGTCTGACATCAATACCAGGGAAGATTCTAGAACAGATCATTAAACAGAGAGTCTGTGAACATTTAGAAGGCAATGCCATAATCACAAAAAGTCAACATGGGTTTCAGAGAAACAAGTCATGCCAGACTAATCTGATCTCTTTTTTTGATAAAGTTACCAGCTTGGTAGATGAAGGGAATGCTGTGGACATCGCATACCTTGATTTCAGTAAGGCCTTTGACAAGGTTCCCCATGACATTCTTGCAAACAAGCTTGTAGAATGTGGGCTAGACAAGTTAACTGTTCAATGGATTTGTAATTGGTTGACCGGCCGAACCCAAAGGGTGCTCAGCAGTGGCTCCTCTTCGTCTTGGAAAGATGTGACCAGTGGGGTGCCACAGGGTTCTGTCCTGGGCCCAGTGCTATTCAACATCTTTATCAATGACTTAGATGAGGGAATTAGGGGCATACTTATCAAATTTGCAGATGACACCAAATTGGGAGGAGTAGCTAATACCCTAGAGAACAGGATCAAAATTCAGAATGACCTGGATAGACTGGAGAGCTGGGCCAAAGCTAACAAAATGACATTCAATATGGAGAAATGTAAAGTACTGCATTTAGGGCGGAAAAATGAAATGCATAAATATAGGATGGGAGAGACCTGGCTGAATGAGACTACGTGCGAAAGGGATCTAGGAGTCCTAGTAGACCACAAGTTGAACATGAGCCAACAGTGTGATGCGGCAGCTAAAAAGGCCAATGCAATTTTGGGCTGTATCAATAGAAGTATAGTGTCTAGATCAAGGGAAGTAATAGTGCCACTCTATTCTGCCTTGGTCAGACCTCACTTAGAATACTGTGTCCAGTTCTGGGCACCACAATTCAGAAAGGATATTGACAAATTGGAGCGTGTCCAGAGAAGGGCAACTAAAATGGTGAAAGGTCTGGAAACGATGCCTTATGAGGAGAGACTTAGGGAGCTGGGTATGTTTAGCCTGGAAAAAAGACGGTTAAGAGGCGATATGATAGCCCTGTTTAAGTATTTGAAGGGATGTCACGCTGAGGATGGAGCAGGCTTGTTTTCTGCTGCTCCAGAGACTGGAACACGGAGCAATGGGTGTAAGCTCCAGGAACAGAGATTCCACCTCAACATGAGGAGGAACTTTTTGACAGTAAGAGCTGTTCGGCAGTGGAACGCACTCCCTCGGAGCGTGGTGGGGTCTCCTTCCTTGGAGGTCTTTAAACAGAGGCTGGATGGCCATCTGTCAGGGATGCTTTGATCAAGATTTCCTGCGTGGCAGGGGGGTTGGACTGGATGGCCCTCGTGGTCTCTTCCAACTCTGCAATTCTATGATTCTATGATTCTATGATTGTGGATAGTGCGTCTCCATGCCTCCTGATGTGAAGCCAGGGCAGACCATAGTTGGTAATCAATTTGGCCAAGCCTGAGATGTTGTTTCTGTGTTGTATCTGTGTTAATAGTACAAAGCAAAATTATGAAGGCCTTAAGAAAATGTTTACAGTGCTACAGAGAAAGCTGCAACTGCTTAGTATTAACATTTAAAGAGAAAATCAATGTGCTTTAGAGGATTTCTATTCCATCCCTTATCATTAAAAAAAAAATGATTATTTCCTTTTAATCTGCACTGTAAAGCATCTTGCTGAAAGGTTAAATAACACTTATTCTTCCAGTTTATGCTACATAAATGCTGGTGCACGAGGCAGATGAATATTGTTTAACTTGTTAAAATTAGAACTGTGGTTTATCAGAATTTTCCATTTTGTTTCTGGACACAAAGATTGATGGGACTGGAGGAGTAATTTCAGCAGATTTCTCAAGGGAAATGAGAAGTTCTCCCCACAATTTCACAGGGGTTGTACCACAGATTCTTTCCTTTGCATAGTGGTTTGTTGTTGTTGTTGTTTGCGCATGGGTGTGTGTGTGTTTTCACTGCATCTGGCAGGTACAGCAAATGTCATACCCACCAACTGCCCCATTTTGGTAGGGACAAACCCCATTAATCCTCTCATCCCCCTTTTCAGCTGCTTTTAAAGTGTTTCTCCTCCTCTCAGGGCTTATCTACATGGGCTTATCTACCCCAGCTTGCTAAGGAAGACAGGATGCACCAGCCAAATTTACCCTATTATTCAACCTGGCCACCTCTCCACTTCCACTGCCACCTTTCTTACAGATCCCTTATCTCTTCTTTGGACTGGGGTCTGACTTTCTGGTGGATAGTATACATTATTGTGTTGACTCAAATGGCAAGTGCGCCTAATAGATGTCAGTGAGGGAAATAATTCACAAGGAGTGAATAATTCACTAAGATTTTTTTATTAACTGTATGTTTGTAACAAAAGTGTTTCAGTACTGTGCCTCCAATTTTGTTAATTGCTTAATATCTATTAGTCCCACTCTGTAGTGACCAATTATATACAGAAGATCAGATAAATATTCTTTGAGCCCTTAATAATAAAACCAGATAACCACCAGACTCAATCACTCTTTCTTACTCTCTTAATTTCCACTCACTATATATAATCCATTCAGCCTCAACACTCTCTCAAGCACAGATCTTTCTTCACACAGCCACTACTTAATTTCACTCAAAAACCAACAGACATAAACTCAAACTGATTCTCTCAACTGTTATATGCATCTTTCAAACTCTAGGAAACCCCTCCCATTACAGTTTCCTCTTCTAGGATTGGCTCCCTCATGCCTCTTCCCATTCGCTCAGCAGCATTCTATCAACCACTCATCACATTTGCCCCTGTTCCAGAACACTGAAGTCCATGTAATGCAGGGCTTTTGCCCCAATCTGATCCTGGGCAGTCCTCATCAGCCCTGGAGTGGATACGGGGCTTGAATGGGGGCAACCTGGGATAAGGCCCTTTACAGCATTGTAAAGTAATACTTGATTTACCCCATTACCACTGCGGTGTAATGGATCGGGCACCACATATCCACAGGAACCTGTCCCAGCATGCCGTCCCTTGCTGCTGCCACCATCTCCCTGGCTCTCCCAGAAGCCAGGCAGAAGTCCCTCTGCATGTGACCAAGGCTGGTCATATGCAGGGGGCCTTCAGTCACAGATTGTAGGCTCCCTTCCTGGCTTCTGATCCAGCAGAGAAAATGGCAGCGGTGGCGGCAGCGGCAGCAGCAGCAGCAGCAGCAGCAGCAGCAGCAGTGATGGACCAGTGTTCTGTTAGGAGTCTCTCGTGTTTCATCAAGGTAATGGGGGAAGAATGGGCCAGATGCAGAGCCAGGATATGCCAGCAGGGAGCCAGCATATCCTGTCTGATGTACATAAGCCCTAATTCTCTTCCTTCATCCTCCACATACTTTAATAGCTGCAAACTGAGTTCAAAGTGCAAAAGTAGTTTATACTCAGTGATTTTACCTGTAATTTCAGGCAAAAGAAAATTGCTGCAGCCTCTCTTAGCTTGTTTATTTTTTCTTCCTCATTAATAACTTTTGCCATCTTGACCACGCTTGATGTTGCTTGGCTATATGAGTCCCAGTATTCATCTATAAAATGTTGGAGGATATGCAATGTAATGGTACTAGCCTCACCACCATTTTTCATCCTCCACAGTTCCCAAGGTGTGTATGTGGGATGGGAGAATGGAGGTGGCTAACACAACTGAAGAAGAAATGGTTGATTATATTTGGAGAATATCTTGTAAAGTGATCTTCCATTTCACAGAAAAAAGTCTTCAAGAACAGAGTGGAGATTATGATAATGATGACAATGATGACAATGATGATGAAAAATCTTTAAAATATATGCTTTTATTGGTTTTTGAAAACATGTTATACAAATAATTAGCATAAACAAGCAACATAGACAAAAGAGACAATTGTGGTAGGTTTTAAAGGTCCTGATTTTACCTTGCAGAAATAGGAGTTAATCTCCATTAAGCATGGGGAAAGTTCTAGAAGAGAGTCTCACTAGCTCACATTTTCACATCTGTTTAACATTTTGGAACGTATAAAATGTTCTGCACCTCCCCTCTGCTTTTGAGAAGGAGATAACCAGTTTCCTTTCTTTGGTATCCCCGCCATGCACAAATGAACTATTTTCTTCTGTGTACCAGTTCACTATATTTTGCATCAAACCAAGGGCTTTGATGTTGTCACCACCTCTTGAATTGTCTAAAATGTAAAACCCAAAAGAAATGGGCCAGCTGATCTATTCCCATTGAAGTTGTGCTTGACCTTTTATGAAAGCTTGACTCTATATGCAAATCAAGCTTGAATTGATAGTTCAATGTGGTTCTAGGTGCATTTATGAAAGAGATCTATCCCACTATTCTTTCACTGTGGAATCTAGAGCATCAAGGTGGAGAGTAGATCCTGATATACTTAGTTTAGGTGACATTGTGAGACAAAGTTTCTCTTCCCTAGAAGGCAAGCACACATCTGATAAGTGGGCTGGGTCATCCATTATTCTGTGCCACCACCAGCCCAAGCACAACCACTGGCTTCTATCCACAAATATTCACTGGTTCCATCACACTGAATCCACACCTGGAAGACACCCTCTGCCAGCATCTAAATAGTCAACCAATTTACTCCCAATGTGGAAGAAGAGTGGTTGATAGGGTGACAGTAACCAATGTGGATTTCCCTTCATATGTGTTTGAAGCCAGTCTCCATTCTGTTTCTAAACACGTAGCACATTCTTTCCAAATCTGGAAGGTGACCGCTGACAGCTTTTCAACATTTAGCATATTCACATGGTATCTGGAAGGCAACCTCAACCAGGGCCTAGGCAGTAGTCATCTTGTCAGCACCACATACACATAATCTCTGTCCTACATACACTTAGACAACCATAGCCCAGGTGATACCTGTGAAGGAAGATCCATATTACTTGCCATTGACTTCATTAGCCACTCTCCTTTCATTCACATACATTCCTTGGCTTCATTTTACACATCACTACCAAGCTTCTGTGAGCTCAGTTGCTTTCTAAAGATAAACTTCCATCACCCTGCATCCACAAACCTCCATCAGCTTTTGTCTGGCATTGGCTTTTGCAAAGTCAGCAGATATCACCCAGCTTTTGGCCAATGATATATGGCTGCCTTCCGGACATTAACTCATCTTCTACTTACCAAGTCCACTTGCCTTTTGCTGTCCCACCTATTCTCTGCATGACCTGCATCATGTTACTGAATTGCCTCCCTGCTCCCTCCACCTTGCCTTCTCCACTTGACATCCATATTAGTGTATGTGCTTGACTTAATCTATATAAGAGACAAAAACTGAATGGATATATTAAAATGTCTCAAGATGCCTCAGCTGTGTCATGCTATTCTGCAGGAGAAGAGCATAAGGTAGGTGGGAACAAGGGAACTGATCTCACCTTCCTCAAGTCCTGTAGTACTCTAGATTTCTTTCTGACATTGTACCTACTGTTCCTTAGGTCCTTTCACTACCACCTGGGCTTGATAGCCCTAGGATATGCTCTTAACACCCACAACTCCTTCCATGCACATCAATATGCAATAAATATGACACTCAGCTTCTCCTTAGAAAAAGTGCTGTTCTCAATTTTCTTTTTCTCCCTGCACACCTTCACTCTTCAGTTTTTTTTCTCCCCACCACTCTTATTTTCTCTGCTGGTAAATATGCTGCCCACCCTCCTGCTTTTGCCTCCTGCTGTTTCTACCTTTTTCTGAAGCCTGCAGCTACCTAAGTGAGCAAGCTCTCTTTAGCCTTTGGCGGAGATGTGTCTGTGACAACATGAAGACTCAGCAGCATGAGATACCAAGGTAGCATAAGCCTCGGGGATTGGCTGAGTTCTAATGATGTCAAAATCCCCTCATAATCAGAAGCTTTACCTTTTCATTTTGGCTGTAGGACATTGCTCAAAATGTGCAGCAAAAACTCAGTAAAAAATAAATGAGAAGGAACACAATCGCCCATCTTAGCTTTTGACTCAGAGAAAGCATTTCAGGTTTCATTTGGGGGGGGGGGCGGAATTGTCTGCTGTAATATGTAAGCCTTAGTCTGCAATCCTATACACATTTACCTAGAAGTAAGTCTTATTTTATGTAAATATATATGCTCAGAATTAGTGCCTTTGGGGCTAAATTTGTGTGAGATCTATGTGGGACAGCTGTGCCACAGGGAAGGAGGATGCCATACGTTTACCACTTCTCTGCTGTCAGAAGTCAGTATGTGTGTAGTTCTGTGCCCCATTCATTGTGCTCACTTTGGTCTGTGTCAGAGGAAGAACTTGTTCTCAAAATAATGTTCCTACATTCTGATATCAGTGGAGGTTGCCCTGCTTTGTGTTTTAGGATACCCAAAGGTCAGATTGGCTTCTGCTGAAAACAGCCATCCTGTCAGCCATCTATCATTTTTTTTCTTGTTGTTGTTATAGTCATATTCATATTCACAACCCACCTTTTTTCCAATCTCGGACCCAAGGCAGCTTACAAAAACTAAAATGCATACAGAAAAAAAATTGTCAAAAAGTAGAAAAGATAATTAAATAATCAATAGTTGTTGTTGTTGTTTTTTAAATGAAGTTCACAGATATAGAATGGGTGATACCTGGCTTGACAACAGTACATGTGAAAGGGAGTCTTAGGACTTTTTCGGACTTTTTCGGGAGTCTAGGAGTCTTAGGACTTTTTCGGATGCTGAAAAATAATGCAAGCAGCCTCGTCAGCTTGCGAGGCTGCTGCGCTGCAAAGCGTCAGTTTCGGATGACGCTCGCCCCTGCCGGTACTGTTGTGGTACCGCAGGGAGAGTTGAGCATCATATTTTAATCACGAAAGTTGATCGTGATTAAAAATCAAGGAAATATGATGCTCAACTCTCCCCACTGTACCGCAACAGTATCGGCAGGGGCGAGCGTCATCCGAAACTGACGCTTTGCAGCACAGCAGCCTTGCAAGCTGACGAGGCTGCTTGTGTTACTTTTTAAATGTCCGAAAAAGTCCTTAGTAGACCACAAGCTAAACATGAGTCAATAGTGTGATGCATCAGCTAAAAAAGCCAATGTGATTCTTGACTGCATCAACAGGAGCATAGTGTTTAGATCAAGGGCTGTAATAGCACCACTCTTTTCTGCTGTGGTCAGACCTCACCTGGAATATTGTGTCCAGTTCTGGGCACTACAATTCAAGAAGGATATTGACAAACTGGAACATGTCCAGAGGAGGGCAACCAAAATGGTGAAAGGTCTAGAAACTATGCACTATGAGGAGTGGCTTAGGAAACAGGGAATGCTTAGCCTGGGGAAGTGAAGGTTAAGAGGTGACATGACAGCCATGTTTAAATACAGTACTTGAAAGGATATCATATTGAAGGGGAAGCAAGCTTGTTTTCTGCTTCTCCAGAGACTAGGACTCAGAGCAATGGATTCAAACTATAGGAAGAGATATTCCACCTAAATGTTAGGAAGAACTTCCTGATGGTAAGAACTGTTTGGCAGTGAAATGCATTGCCTCAGAGTGTGGACTTTTCTTCTTCTTTGGAGGTTTTTAAACAGAAGCTGGATGGCCATCTGTCAGGAGTTCTTTGATTGTGTAGTCCTGCAGGGCAGGAGGTTGGACTGGATGACCCATTTGGTCTCTTCCAACTCTATGATTCTATTAATTAAAAATTGTTAAAAACCTATTAAAAAGAACAATAAATATAACAACACAGCACATGAAGGGACCTTTTCCCCTGAGGAGATAGCCCTCAAAGTCCTGCTGAAACAAAATGGCCATTGCCCACCTACAAAAGGATAGCAAGGAAGGTGCCAGTCTAACCTCTCTAAGAAAAGGAGTTCCAGAACCTAGGAGCAGGCACTAAGAAAATCTTCTCCTGTGTTCCCACCAGATGTAACTGTGAAGGTCGTAGGACTCCCTTGAAGATATCAAAACGTGGGTTAAAATACAGTCCTTCGGATAACCTGGGCCTGAGACATGTAGGGCTTTGTAAGTTATAACCAGCACTTTCAGTTGTGCCCAGAAACAGAGCAGAGTACACCTGTCCTGAAATTTTGCATTATTGGCGATGAATATTATTGGCAGATGCTATTTTCATATAAACTGGCCCCACCACTTCCATTCCCCACCTCCCCACTGCAAAATGTGAAAACTCCATTTCACAAGCTGCACCTAGCATTTTGCAGGGTTGTTGTTGTGTGTTTTAACAAGGACCACTTCCATGCTATTTGTCATTTCCATTATAACTGCACAGAAGAAACTAATGGGATAAATGTACTATTTCATTGAATCCTCTCCTGCCCCCAGCTGTAAAGGCTGCTATTCAACAAAACTCGCTGTACCCTTGATCATTGAGAAAGGAAACTTCCTGCAAATTTTATCAATTTCTGTATACAAATAAAAATGTTATCAGCAGTTCCTTGATTTGTTTGTTTTATTTTTTATTTTTCAAATGTAGCACAGCTTAAATGAGCCAACCAGACATGACTTTCCTGTTCATCCTTTCCTTCCATCCACTCCCCCATCATCTGTTTTATTTCAATGTGTTGAACTTTTAATTGTAAGTTCATTGGGGCAGAGAGAAATCCTCTTGTACCCTTCAAAGTTCCTGGCAGGCTGATGGAGCTAATATGAAGGACTGACCCACTTGCAGCATGTTAAAAACTTGTATCTGGAGGAGTGCCTTGCTAGCTCACATTCTCATAATGATTTCACATTTCGGTACATATAACTACTTGGCTACAGATATTCCAACATCAAGCACCAGCTGTTCGATAGTGGACTATGCTGCCTTGGAGAGTGATGGAATCTCCTTCTTAATGGAGGTTTTTAAATAGAGGCTGAATGGCCATCTGTCGGGAGTGCTTTGATTTTTTATTCCTGTATGGCAGGGGGTTCGACTAAATGGCCCATGTGGTCTCTTCCAACTCTATGAATTCATGATTCTAGAATTCCCACTACTTTTTGGAAGAAACTGGATTTCTTTATTGGTGACCGTGCTATATACTGAGGTATTCATTATTTTCTTTTTTATACTAGATGGTGTTCTTCTTTGCAGTTTTTATTCAACAGACAACCTACACACACCCCTTTACTTGGGGCTAAAGAGAAACAAAGCATTTAATTAAAGCTCATTTAATTGTGTCTCAACTGTGGCATATGCACTGTAATTTGTGGACATGTCAATCCCATATATCTATATAGATATTGATATAGATATAGATATATGTGTTGGTGAGTATACAACATATTGAGCTTTTGATCGTGCCAGAATGAAGTTTAAAAGTACATTCTGTTGGTCTTTCTCTTCAAATGTCCTTAACTGACTTATAGTCATCTCTCATATTCACAGTTCTATTAGGCTAATTCATACAATACACGATAATAAAGAGTATGAGAGGCAAGAAGAAACATGGAAGGAAGCTGCAAAAGAAGTGAATAAGGATCCTTGAAGTGAAGTAGAATTTTCTCTTTCTTCCACTTACAACCTTAAAGTGTCAGTACTTATGGCAAAATAAATGTTCCCACAACACTTGAATGCATTTCCCCCCACAAAGTGATTATTTCTACATGAATGGTATGTTATGTATGACACAGCCATGATTGCTATGGGTTTTTTACCGGAGAATGTCTCAGGAATAGTTCCCTATAGCATTTTTACATGTATAGCGTGTATAGCAAATCTAAGTATGCAGTGTTTCAGTGGAAAATGTATTATTTTCTATGTACAGCATTGCATAATTGAGAGGTGGTTTAAAATATGCACATGCACAGAGGAAAAGAGAGAGAGAGAGATAATTTTCTGTTAGCATTTCAAAGCTTGTACATTCCATTTAATTTTAGAATCCCTTTCTAGATGTGTAGCACATTGAGGGGGAAACATGCAGTCTTGCAGTGCCACCTAGTTTTTAAATCTAGGCATATCTGGTGGCCGGCATTTCTACTTTATACACACATGTAAACCCAGACAATGCTCTATATCATATTGTTATGTTAATATAACAGTGTTACATACATGGTATAACTGCTGGTTGGAATAGCTGTAGATGACTTAATATGCAAAATAACAGCTCAGTCCTAACCATACCTACTCACATTCAGTTTCATGGGAATTACTGTCTATTAAATGTACACATGTATAGAGCCAGTGTAGTGTAGTAGTTTGAGTGTTGGACTAGGACACTGGGAGACCGGGGTTCAAATCCCTGCTCGGCCATGGAATCCCACTGGGTGACCTTGGACAAGTCACATTCTCTCAACCTCAGAGGAAGGCAATGGCAAACCTCTGAACAAATTCTACCATGGTAGGGCACCATAAATCAGAAATGATTTGAAGGCACACAACAACAACAACAACAACATGTACACAGCAATGCAGCCATAGTAATGTTCTACAAGTGAATGCCAAAAATTCCACTGACCCTTGCAAATCTAACTTAGGGCAAGCACACATTGGAAACAGATAACTTACTAGACCATAGTCTGATGTTATATGCTGCAGCCATCTAGATGAACCTAAGCGAGTCTTAGCTTTCTTGGTATATGAATGGGAAACCATGTGGGATTACCATGAATACTCCTTTGAGATCCATAATGAAATATGAAATATGAGTTTGCTGATACTGTATTAATTTCTGCTTTGATATGGTAGTTCTGTTCTACAAGTATTTGTGGTTGTCTAGACAGTGAAAATACTCCTCACAGAAACTGAGGAAAATACCTTGTGTCCCAATGGGATCCCATGGTGAATTGATGTCTTCAGGAGTGGGGGGCAAAAAACACCAAATACTCTGTGGAGAAAGCCTTTGTAGCTTCTCCCATTAAAAAAAAACTCCAAAGGAAATGTGCATTCCTGTTTGTTGGGACAACCAATGCAATTTGTTGTGAAGTGCAGAGGGCAGAATTGAACATCTGATTGGTCGGACATGTGCAGGGGCAGGCTTGCTGTCAAGCGCCTGGAAGCACTAACAAATGTGCACTTTTTAAAACTTTTTAAAAACTGTCAGTTTGGTGAAGAAGGGAAATTGGCAGCACCTGGCAACAATGAGGAGGGCAGCCACTGTGAGGAACAAAAGGAGAGAGCCACCCACCCTTCACCCATCCCAGTGGTGGCCTCTGATTCTGACTGCAATTAAAGGGAGCTACCTGGCCAGCCACTGGTTGCAGAGAAGGAAGAGGATGGTAGCTCTCAATGCTCTGGTTTCATCTCAACTTCCCAGGCTGGGCTGCTCCTTTTCTCATGCCTGTCCTATGCCCTCCAAAGCCTGCTGATATTGAGCTCAGTGTGGAGGACAAGACGCACCTGCCAAATTTACCCAATTATTCAGCCAGGCCACCTCTCCACTTCCACTGCCATCTTTCTTTCAGATCCCCCTTATCTCTTTTTTGGACTGGGGTCAGACTTTCTGTGGATAGTATACATGATTGTGTTGACTCAATTGGTAAGTGCACCTAATAGATGTCAGTGAGGGAAATAATTCACAAGGAGTCTGGACTTCATAAACAAAACACAAAGATTGGTTTATTAATTGAATGTTTGTAACAGCAATGCGTCAATACTAGGCCTCCAACTTTGCTAATTGCTAAATATCTCTTAGTCCCCCTCTGTGGTGGCAATTACATATAAAAGCTAAGATAACATTCTTTGAGCTCTTAATAATAAAACTGTAAACTACCAGACTCAATCACTCTTTCTTATACTATTAATTTCCAGTCACTATATAATTCATTCAGCCTCAACATTCTCTCAAGCACAGACCATATTTCACACAGCCATCACTTAACTTCACTCAAAAGCATACAAATATAAACTCAAACTTAACTCTCTCAACCATCATACACATATTTTAAAACTCTAGGAAACCCCTCCCATGAACAGTTTCCTGGTCTGGGATTGGCTCCCTCATGCTCTCTTCCCATTCACTCAGCAGCATTCCATCCACTCTTCACACTTGGCAGACAGTCATGAGAGGAGGAGGAGCAGCCCAACCCAGGAAGGAAAGATGAAGCCAGAGTATCAAATTGCAACCAGAATCGGAGCCACCATCACTGCTGGGATGGGTAAAGGGCAGGTGGCTCTCTCTCCTCCTCCTCTTCCTCGTGGTGGCTGCCCTCCCCATTGTCTCTGGGCACTGCTGGGTTCTCACCTTCCTGTGTCTCCCCCAATCACACACCCCATCACACACAAAAGACATGGCTGCCATCTTGATTCATGGCCATGTGAACATCAGATTGGAGAGCTTTGTAGCCTATCATTTTTGAAGAAAACACCATGAGAACACTACAATGCTGCTGTGAACTGGCTATAATGCTCAGGTATAATGAGCATTATTTCTTCTTGTCTAGACAAGCCCCTAGTGTCTGTGTGTGCTGTTTGACTGGTGTTTTATTAGCAGTATAATTTCAATCTCTTCACCACTTAGAAAGAAAGAAATACTAAGCAAACAATAACAATAATAAATACTGTACTAAGCAAACAGTAAGAAATAAATAAAACTTTCCAAAAGGCCTAAATACGGATAAGTATGGAGAGATTATTTTGCAGAATTGCATTGGCATAAATCTACACAATGAATTTATGTTGCCTAACCAGGATTAACAAAGAGGAAGACAATAATGGTTGTGCAGTATAACCATCACCCATAATCACTCAATATAAATCCACTCCTTGGAGGTGTTTGTAAGACATTCTGTCTGCTTTTTGATCTTGAGCCTGTCTTTGCACTGAGTGCTCATCAACATGTTGCTCCATCCACCTACACGCTGTACAGAGTTGTTATTTAAATTTTCTCAACAATGCTTTCCCAAACAGCTAATATTACAGCATGTGTCAGTGCCATAGTAACTTTCATTACTTTGAAAGACATTTAGAACAATTAGTTTTAACAGTGATCACAGGTGGGCTAGACTTTGATTGCTTTATTTTGTATTTGGGAACATCTCACTCTGGTAATCATACTTCCTGCAAAAGCTGCACTACTTGGAAAAGAGTGTTATTCATATTCATTAAAACTTTATGATAATCCAATTGAAGGCTTTGAACTTTGCTGGTTTCAAACATTATAAAACAAATATCTCAGGCTATTTTCTTAGTCAACCTTGAAACAATCAGTCAAACAACTCAGTTTCTGTTGGCCTTTACAACGGTAATTTATTAACCATTGAAAAAGTTTCCCCTACATCATGCTGATTTACAGTTTTGTTGATACTAGCACCAAGATATGGCTATCCAGATGCGTGGAACCTGTTATCCTGTTTACAATGATTTCCCAATTGTTTCAGTTAGGACACCTCTTATGCATACATTCTTTAATCCAAAGAGACCATCTTCCTTCACTGAAATTGCACACGTGAGATCCCATGGTGTTAAGGTGTACACAGTACAGTACAGACGGGGATTTTTAAAAAATGTTCTAGGCCAGAACTCAGTCAGTTTCAGTGACTTCACAGATCCATTTATTGACAGTTCCATTTCCAAGCCTTTCATGGACTTTTGGAGAGATGATAAATGGAATGGGAAAGAAAAAGTGGGATAAATATTTGAGACCTATCCCGTGCTGAAATCCTTACGTGATCTAGATCCCCGAGATCTAGGTTACCTTGTGAGCCTACCCTCTGGTATGTTTGTGCTGCTCCACCATCCTCCTGCCATCCATCATTCATGACTTTGTTGTGCATGAAGGGGTCAACTTGGTATGCATTACAAAGGCCTGGGTGGATGAGCCTGGATGGGTGGGTCTGTCCCAGTTCTGTCCACCCAGATATTCAGTGCAGTGCCAACCTACATTGGCAGGCTAGAGTTGCCATAATCCATAAATATTCTGTCTCTCTCACAAGGAATCCCACCAAACCCCAACATCAATTTTTGAGGGCTTGTACCTATTACTGGGCCAAAGAAACAGAAGAGGGACACTGCTGATGTTCCACCCACCCTGCTGCTGAACAGTTCAATTTTATTCCCCATCCTATTTAATATCTATATGAAGCTGCTGGGTGAAATCATTGAGGGTTTGGGGCTTGGATGCCACCAGTATGCTAATGAGGCACAGCTCTGCTTCTTATCATCAGAGTCAGCTGGGGCTATGCAGGGGCTATCCTGGGGCCAGTGCTATCCAACATCTTTATCAATGACTTAGATGATGGAATTAGGGGCATGCTTATCAAATTTGCAGATGACACCAAATTAGGAGGATTAGCTAATACCCTGGAGGACGGGATTAAAATTCAAAATGACCTGGATAGACTGGAATGCTGGGCCAAAGCTAACAAAATGAAATTCTATACGGAGAAATGTAAGGTATTGCACTTAGGGCAAAAAAAAAATGCATAGATATAGGATGGGGGAGACTTGGCTGAATGAGACTACGTGTGAAAGGGATCTAGGTGTCCTAGTAGACCACAAGTTGAACATGAGTCAGCAGTGTGATGTGGCAGCTAAAAAGGCCAATGCGATTTTGGGCTGCATCAATAGAAGTATAGTGTCTAGATCAAGGGAAGTAATAGTGCCGCTCTATTCTGCCTTGGTCAGACCTCACCTAGAATACTGTGTCCAGTTCTGGGCACCACAATTCAAAAAAGATATTGACAAATTGGAGAATGTCCAGAGGAGGGGGACTAAAATGGTGAAAGGTCTGGAACCCATGACTTATGAGGAAAGACTTAGGGAGCTGGGTATGTTTAGCCTGGAAAAAACATGGTTAAGGGACAATAATGATAGCCCTGTTTAAGTATTTGAAGGGGTGTCACATTGAGGATGGAGCAAGCTTGTTTTCTGCTGCTCCAGAGACTAGAACACAGAGCAATGGATGCAAGCTCCAGGAACAGAGTTTCCACCTCAACATGAGGAGGAACTTTCTGACAGTAAGAGCTGTTTGGCAGTGGAACACACTCCCTTGGAATGTGGTGGGATCTCCTTCTTTGGAGGTCTTTAAACAGAGGCTGGATGGCCATCTGTTGGAAATGATTTGATTGTATATTCCTGCATGGCAGGGGGTTGGACTGGATGGCCCTTGTGGTCTCTTCCAGCGCTACAGTTCTATGATTCTATGATTCTAGGTGATAGATCAGTGCCTGTATGCTATAATGGGCTGGATGACGGTCAGTCATCTGAAGCTGAATCCCAATAAGACACAGGCTCTGTGGATTGGTGGTTCCTGAGCCTTGGAACTGGATGAACACCCTATCCTGGTTGGAATTTCAGTCCCTTTGAAGGAACAAATGTGTACATTCAGAGTACTCTTCAATCTATCTCTGCCACTGAAAGGCCAAATGGCCTCTGTGGCTCAGAGTGCTTGGGTTCAGCTTCAACTGCAACAGCTACGACATTTCCTGGATAGCCATAACAATTCATGCACTGACAAATTCCCAATTATACTAGTGTAATATGCTCTATATGAAGTTGCCCTTGTAGGTGACTCAGAAACTGCAGTTCGGTTCCTGGCTGGAAGGAATTACACTGGTTCCCAGCATATTTCTAATCTGAATTCAAGGTGCTGATAAGAACAGTGAATGTCCTATGCTGCTTGGGACCTAGATACTTGAGAGAGTGTCTCTCCCAATGTGAATGTGGATGCACTGAACTATCTGCATGCATGTTGCCACAATTATTAATATAGGATGCAATAATCTACATTTTTGTCATCCACGGGGGGTTCTGGAACTGAATCCTCATAGACCAAGAGGTACCACTGTATATGCCTACCCAAGGATCCTGATCTGCCAGGGAGCAGGGATCCTCTTTGTTGCCTTCTTTTCCTTTTTTACCACCATTTTCCTAGTTTCAGACTCAAGGCAGCTTACAATGGTTAAAACAAATACAGTATAGTTAAAAATTTACAGCATAACAAAATTAAAAGGCAATTAAACCACCATAAAAGTTAAAAGAAATTAAAACAGCAGCAAATAAAGTCAAGCACATTATACAAGGCCTGCTTCCCCTGAAAAATAAGTTCTCAAAGCCCTGCTGGAATAAAAAGGTATTTTCCTTGTCTGCAGAAAGATAGGAAAGGGGTGCCAGTTTAATACTCTTGGAAGTGGTGTGTTCCAGAGCCTGAGACCAGCCACTAAGAAAGTTCTCTCCCATGTTCCCACCAACATATCTATCAGAGTGGTGGACCTCCCCAGAAAATCTCAAAACATAGGTGGGTCCTTCAGATAACCTGGGCCTGAATCATATAGGGCTTTATAGGTCATCACCAGCATTTTGAATTCGGCCCAGAAATGGACAGGCAGCCAGTGGAGCTGTTGCAACAAGGTAATTGTGTGCTATCCATAGCCAGCCCCAGTTAACAATCCCAATATGACAGGGTAGACACAGAAGGGCCTTTGCACCTGTGGTGCCCCACTGTGGAATGCCCATTTTTTGGAGACCCAGTTGGTGCCAGCATTGGTTTCCCTTCAGCACCAATCAAGACATGTTTTTTTTTTATTAAAGTCTTTGAGGCCTAATTAATTTTAAGCATGTGTGTGATGCTTTATGAGCCAGTATGGTGTAGTGGTTTGAGCACAGGACTACAGCTCTGAAGAACAGGGTTCAAATCTCAGCTCAACCATGGAAACTTACTAGGTGACCTTGGGCAAGTCACATACTCTCAGCCTCAGAGGAAATGCAAAGACAAAACCCTTTCTGAACAAATCTTGCCAAGAAAACCCCATGATAGGTTCACCTTAGGGCTGCTATAAATAGGAAACGAATTAAAGACACCCAACAACCCCATGTGATTTTAACTCTTTTAGCCTTTTTAAGCTCTTCTAACTTATTTAGACAACAGTTCATATATGCTTTATTCAATATGCTTTATCTTGTTCAAATCATTTACTGAATTTACTTTGTAATTGTTTAAACTGTTATCTGTTTCCTGCCCTGAGATCTCATAACAAAAGAGTGGGATAAAAATAAATAAATAAATAGTTATATGCTTCATTACTGGAAAAAAGAGGTAATTAAAAGTGAGTATTTGTTATTTGTAACTAGATACTTCCAAGCTCTGGTCCAAGGCACCCTTTTATTTCATTCTATACCTACTGTATACCCACTGCCTGAGCCACTCTTTTGCTCCTGGCTGTATTTGGTGGATCTTGGGGTTCCAACTGGAGAAGCAAAATAGAGCCCGCAATCATTCATTGTTGTTCTAGGCTGGAATCCTCTTGGAGCACTGTCCTAGAAGCAGCACTTTTTTCCAGAGTTACATAACAATGGTGAAGGAAGGCTGACAAAATCAGCTAGCCCAAAGCAGCCTTTCAATGCCTGCCCGCCTTCACAAACCACAGCATCCACTGCCTTTTTCCTCCTGCCACCACTATCTATTCCTACATAGTTATGCCAAGATTGTGTACCAACAGGATCCTGACCTGGGTCCTCCAAATTCCAAGTGGCATATTAATCAGCCTAGGTATTTGCTATTAGACAGTATTGATAAGCCAGACTGACAAAGGAAGACCCAGGATTAAGTCAAGAGAGGAGACAGTACTAACTAGCTTTAAATAGTCTAAAGTAAATTAGAAATGAGAAGATGCCATAGGTACTGAATTGGGAAGGACTACTCAGAGGGCCTAAATACCCCCAACATTTTATTTATTTTTAGGTATTTATACCCTGCTCTTCAGCCATGAAGGCTCTCAGAGTGGCTTACAAATTGTTAAGCAATAGCACCTACACATCTACACTGCTTTTATGCAGTGTGCTAGGCAATCTCCAAGCAGTTTCCAATGTGTGTTAGCTAAAGCAGCAGATCCCATCTGATCTTGGAAGCTAAGAAGGGTCAGCCCTGGTTAGAATTTGTTTGGGAGACCTCCAATGAATACCAGGTACAGGTGAGGAAGAAAGTGTTAAAACCACCTCTGAGTATTCCTAGCCTAAGAAAATCCTGTGAAATTCATGGGGTCACCCTAAGGTGACAGGCAACTTGAAGGCACACAGACACACACATTTGCAGATCAGCCCTACTTATATATATGTTTGTCACTAAATGAGTAACTCAATAGGGCAACAGATAAAGCAAACAAAAAGGAAATCTGTGGTTATTTTAGCCAGAGTGATGCTTTCTATGCAATGCAAACAATATAGGTTACCTTGCTGGTCAGTCATTCAACAAATGTTACCAAACGTGATCGATACTACATATAATACAGATCACTGAGACCATACCAAGGCAAACATGTTGAAACAAATTTTCTTTTATACTCTACCTGATGATAATAATGATGATGATGAAGAAGAAGAAGAAGTAGAAGAATTCAAAAACAGCTGTTTCTGATTTTTCTTTCCAGAAACAGCTGACAATGTTCACATTTATTTGCCTCTTCTTGGACAAAATACCACCAAAAATAAAAATCTAGCTCTTTAAGAAATCCAGAGCAGCAATTAATTCTTGGGCTTGCATTTATATCCATCGATTATTTTACTGCTCTTGTCACTTCTGCCAACTGACTGAAGCCATTATTAGGTCAGGAATTCATCTCCTATAAAAGGAGAACCCAGTCTCCATCATACAACATTTCATCAGCTTAATATTTCAAGAATTTCATTACCTTCATAAGGAAGCATTAAGAGTAATATAACAGTCTGTCAGCAAAAATTCTATTGCTCCTTTAGGAAAAGTGGCCATTACAACATCACACAAAAGTTTCTCATTTCCTGAATGACCGGACACAGCTACTGAGGTAAAGAAAGAGGAGACAGAGGAAAAGGCCAAAGCTGTCATATTGATAATCCTCTCAACTGCTCAAGACCAATACATAGGTCCCGTCTACATGATTTAAATAATACATACGGCGTGCGAAAGTTCGCACTTCGGTACAAATGGCTGTTTGGATGCACACAAATGCAAAAGAGGGGGGGCGGTTTTCCACTCTGAAATACGCACACGCGGCGTTCAGGAGGGAAAGCGGATCGCGAAGAGAAATCTGTACGCCGTTCGGATAGCTGATGGGTCTGTACGGTCCGTTCGCACACATACAAACAGGCTATGTAATCTGATTGGCTGGCCGAGTAGAGGGGACGGGGCTAGCACGGAGGGAAATTGGGAGCGGCTGCCATGTTGGTTTCCTGGCTAGCGAGCGTCCGGTAAGTCCGTGAATTTATATGTTTATTTATTTTTATTTTATATTGTAAATACGGAAAACCCGACTGTCCGCAAACCAGGAACCTTTTTTTTAAAAAAAAGCAGCAGGAGATTTAAAACTGCCGCTTGGCTTGCTCGCTCCAGCCAGCTTCGGGAAGAGGGAGTCATATGGAGTTTAGGGGATTTAAAAAATTGTATAGCCGGTTCGTATGCATACGAATGACAGGTTGTTCGTATTTTTTGCCCCCCATACGGATTTTTTTTATGATCGTATAGCCGCACCCATAGAAAAGGAATGCCTTTCATAGGACTTTGAAATGTTTCTGAGGTGGAGAAAACATATACAGAGAAGGAGTACTCAGACCCCTAGCAGTACATGACACATCTCTTGAACCTCATCCTTTGGTTTTGCATTTTGTGTTTTACTAGGTATATCTATGAGCAGAAAAGCAAAAATGGAAAACCAATGGATGAGGTGTTCAGATGTGTCATGCATTGCTAGGGGACTGTGTTGAGAAAAGGTCTCTTTCCCTACCAGTGATTTTTCTTTCCAATGAAGACAGGCATGGGAAAATTAGTGACACCCATGTCACCCATGTCAAACTGATGTCATTGTTGTGCACCTTCATGTTTCTGACTTATGGTGGCCCTAAACTGAACCTATCATGGATTTTTCTTGGCAAGAGTTGCCTTCCTCTGAGGCTGAAAGAGTGTGATTTGCCCAAGGTCACTCAATGGGTTTCTGAGGGCTCATCTAGATGGGCAATATACCCATCTTGCCCCCATATTAGAGCCCTGCAGTCCTTACAATGCAGGGTTTTTGCTCCGTTCTGTAGTCCTCACCATCCCCAGGGCAGATACAGGGCTCAGACAGGGCTAAAATGGGGTAGGACCATTTACTATGTTTTTTTTTTTAAATACCTCTTTTAATCTGTTCCTACCAGGAAGGAACGGATCAGAGCCCGCATGTCCATGGGAGCCCATGACAGCAGGCCAGCCCTTGCTGCTGGTGGTCTCCGTGGCTCTCTCTGAGTAGGAAGGAATCCCACAGCATATGACCAAGTTAGTCATATGTTGTGGGTTGGTTCCTGCCTTCTGAGACAATGAGGGAGATGCTGGTAGAGGCTGCAGTGATGGCCCAGTGGGTCTTTCTGGACTCCAGCCCATTTGGAGGTGGTAAAGGGGGAACAATGGGCCTGATCCACAGCCAGGATGCTCTGGTGGGGAGACGGCATATCCTGGCTCATATGGATGAGTCCCAAAACAGAGTAGGGATTTGATCCCTGGTCTCCAGAATCCTAATCTAGCCCCCAAACCACTAAACCATTCTGGCATCCTCTCAAATTACTTACAGTAATATGAGCTGGCCTAGGGAGCATTCAAATCTCTTTTCTTTAACATCTTTAAGGATAAAAAGCTTCACAGAGGAGCTAGAAAGCATGGCCTCTGACACATGCTCTCAAAAGGGGTCCAGAAATGTTTTTGGAAATGATGCTACATGAGCATGGAGTGTCATTTCCCAAGGGAACAGCATGAAAAAGAAAACAGGTTACCTTCTCTAGTCCCTGAGACTATGTAAGCACATTGAGTGTTTCTATATTAAACGTTTATAGCACTTTGATAACACTTTAGTTGTTATGGCCTCATCATATAGAATCTGGGAATTTGTAGTTTGGTGATTTGTAGTTTGGTATTGTTCTGCTTGAAGAGTTGTGCTGGGGAGCTCTGGTACTATAATTTAAGGAGATGTCTAAGTATACAAACTACAAATCCCTAAATTCATTGAATGGAACCATAGAAGTTAAAGGACTATCAAACAGCTAGAACTGTACAGTGTGAACACATTCATAGGCTGAGATCCTATATCAACTTGGCAAAGTGTAAAGGTCTGCTAAATGGGACCTTTTTGCTTCCTCTCCACCCCTCCCCACATGCAGCCTACATGTCAGCTTCTGGCACACGTGCGTACGTGCACACAGACACACAGCCATTTAGTGGCCAGGGAAGGCCTAGAGGACCTCAGGCAGTTCAGCAGTTCTGTATCTGGACACACAAAGGAAATATCATCCTCTCAAACCTCCAAGTGGATGTCACGTGTACAGGGGGCACTGCGCAAAGAAGGTACCAAATACCTCCTTCTGTAATGACCTTAAAAGGACATATGCTGGTAGAACAGGAGTTCACATCTCAATGTGTCACTGGCAGGATTCAACAGCTGTCCCCAAATTGTGGAATGACCTGCCAGAAGAGATCCAACCGCTTGATACACTACCTGTGTTTAAAACAGCATAAAAGACCAATCTTTTCTGGCAGGCCTATCCAGATGGTTTTAAAATTATGAATTTAAATTTTAATATGTATGTTCTTTTAATTGATGCTATGCTCTTTTAATTGATTGTGTGTTTTTAATTAGTGTTCATGTTGTTAACAGTTATGTGTCTGTTTGTTGCTGTATTTTAATCTGTTGTTCCCTGCCTCGATGATATTTATTATTATTTGTAGTGCTTGTTCCAGAGATATTTCCAGTGACAGTTTCAAATTCCTCAGAATGCCTTGCATTTCTGAATATTTACTAAGATGTGTCCCACAGAGATCCTCCTGCCATCATCCATGAGGGCCCTTCCTGTCAGATATTTGAGAAAGCTTTGCCCCACATGCAACCTGTACCACTAATAATTCTACCTGTGAGACATTCAGACCAACCCTAATGTTATTAACAATTTCCTCCTATACATACACAGTTCCCTTCTAAGATGGCTGCAGTGTGCTTCCTATGCTCTTTTAACAGATTTGCTCTTCACAGGTGTTCATTATTGGAGAGTCAACTGTAATCTTAGTGTTTAAAGAGGTAGATTTCAAAAGAAAAGAGTAACAAGGCCAAGTACTGCCAAGCTCAAATAAATAAAACACATTAGATAGAAGACTGTCTCCAGTTGTTTTAAAGACCACACAAACACACACACACACTGCTTATAATGATGTTCTATTGAAGGGCTTTCAGAAACTCCATTTTCTCTTTGAGGTTTGAAGAAGGAAAGCGGCAGATTCAGGAAACATCTAATTTAGCTGCTCCCAGTTGCCAGAGACAGGGATCTGTCTCTCACACACACACAAAGGATTTTTTTTTTTTAAACAGCACTCTGTAATTTATGTGGGATAGGAAGGTGCTTTGACTAGTGTTAATGCCATGAAGGCTTCCTAAGCACTGGATATTAAATGCATATTCAATAACCATCATTTTAGGAGCTTGTTTAAGTTACTCAGTCTCTTTTGCCAAGCCAAGAAATTCATTAAAAATACCTTTCAAAAGAAAAATCTTATTGTCCTTGATGGGATAACTCAACGGATGCTATGCAATGAAAATTATCAGCATCTAATTTCGGAGTGCCTTTTACTTGAAAGCAAGTTCCGCTAATTCCAAAGGAACTGTATTTCCAGGTAATTTGTGGTATTCATTTTCTGAGCTTCAAACAATTCAACAGTATAACTGCTCCAAATTCTGTTTTGGCATCATCGTGGAAGTAGGAAATGGAGCTGGCAAACCCTCCATAAAGTAGAAATGGAAAATGTTTTCCAACCTGGATGTCAAATTCCAGTTTGGAAAGGGTCTCATGGACTTCATCCCACCAGTGGCTAGGGCTAAGGGCATGAGGTGAGGTCAAGGATAGAATAATCCAGGCCAAAACAGTTCTCACAAATTCAGCTGTGCATTCCTGCACTGGTGGGGTCTAGATAGACTATGGGGTACTTTCCAACTTTATGATTCTATGGACATTTCCCCACCAGGAATACAAAGCAAAGCCCAGTTCTTTGCAACAGCTTTCCTGCTTGCAAAACACAACTCAGTTCCATGCCACCATGTTCCTTTATGCACAGCACAGTTCAGTTCTATGCAGGGTGTTAAAAGGTTAAATACCTTTAAATACCTTCTTATCTTCTGTTAGGGCTTGTCCCCAGTAAAGACAAGTTGCAGCAGCTGTGACTTGTCTTAATGGTCTTACAGCCCCCATAAACTTTGCATGCCCTCTAGCCAAGATGGCGGCCATAAGTGAATTACTCATGTTTTTAAATTTGCTGCTGCCTAACCTTTTTTTAAAACTCCATTTACATAGTGCACGTAAGTGATATATTGTTTTTTGCACACACAAAAAAGAAGAAAAAGAGAAGACAAACCTCCATTTTATCACCTTAGCAATTGCTAAGTCTGGAAGCCATGCCCTATAAGGAGCGGTTTAGGGAGCTGGGCATATTTAGTCTGGAGAAGGAAAGGTTGAGAGATGACATGATAGCCATGTTTAAATATTTGAAGGAATGTCATACTGAGGATGGAGCAAGCTTGTTTTCTGCTGCTCCAGAAACTAGGACACAGAGCAATGGGTTCAAACTACAGGAAAAGAGATTCCACCTAAACATTAAGAAGAACTTCCTGACAGTCAGAGCTGTTCAGAAGTGGAATACACTGCCTCAGAGTGTGGTGGAGTCTCCTTCTTTGGAGGTTTTTAAACAGAGGCTGGATGACCATCTGTCGGGAATAATTTGATTGTGTATTCCTGCATGGCAGGGGGTTGGACTTATGGTCTCTTCCAACTGTATGATTCTATGAGATACTGAGAAACTGTTTCACAGGAAAGACCCCAGTTCACAGGAACACTTTTCCAGAAGGAACAAAGGGTGGGAGGGGTTAGCCTAGCACTTGAAATATTAGTTTTTGAAAGTCATGTGCTTCTCATTACTTTTAAAAGTACAGTTGTCCCTTCGCATTCACTGGGGTTTGTTTCCAGGACCACCCATGAATATCCAAATCTGTGAATACTCAAGTCCCATGATATGCAATGGCATAGCAAAATGGTATCCCTTATATAAGATGGCAAAATCAAGGTTGGCTTTTTGGATTATTATGTTTTTACGAATATTTTCAAGCCGTGAATACTTGAATTCGTGAATGCCAAATCCGTGAATATGGATGGACAACTGTACCTAATTGGCTTTTGGTTGTGTATTTGGTTGCCCATTTGGGTATACTCTAAATTTTGCAACATTGCCATTCAACAGAAGGGTGGTGGGGCATATTCATGCCGAGGTTTATGCTGTGCAACCCCAATGTTAGGTCTTAGCTAGAGATTCCACTCATTATTTAAAAAATAACTTGCTTGCTTTCTCATTAGTGCAATTGCTTTTAATTAGTTATTTTTAAAAACAATATACTTTTGATATAGAAATTACAAAAACCCTTCTCCAAGATGAAGCAGTTATAGCAACTCTGTAAGCATAGTAAGTTGGGGGAAAAATGGCATTGCCATTACTGTACATTCGTTTTTCAAAATGATATTAGTTGGGGCCTTGTCCTCAAAGTAACATTTTACAATTAGAGTTGTTACTTGCAACATGTTTCTTTCAAGCTTTCGCTAGTGAGCAGTTGGCAATACTTCACTACCAGGAAGAGGCTACAGCTCTAATAGATCATTCTATGGCTGCACATGAAATGGCTGCACATGAAATAAAAGAATCCTCTGGTTCTAGCTTCAGCAGCTCCTGACATGTTACAAGTCCTAGGCAATCAAGGGCTGGTCCCCGGGTCCAATCCAAGACATTTTGCTCCTTGAGGTAAAAAACAAGCTGATGCTTTCCTGCATTCCAGGACAGCTGATGGGTGTTACTTCAGCACTCATGATGGAGCAATATCCATATTTCACCTGAAATCAGCAGGCTAATTAAGGGTCACAGGGCAAGCCACATGGCATATACAATTCTACTTTCCAACAACTCACCACAAAGCCTCCTTGGACCCCAGCATGTACTACCTGAGGTATCTGTCAGGATATTGGGACATACGGTAAGTAGATCTATTCTGTCTAGAGCTTAAATGTAGGAAACAGAGCTGCAGACTTAGGTCCTGTCTACACGATTTAAATAATACGTACCGCGTGCGAAAGTTCGCACCTCGGTACAAACGGCCGTTCGGATGCACACGAATGCAAAAGAGGTTTTCCACCCTGAAATACGCACACGCGGCGTTCGGGAGGGAAAGCAGATTGCAAAGAGAAATCCGTACGCCGTTCGGATGGCTGATGGGTCTGTACGCTCCGTTCGCACACATACGAACAGGCTGTGTAATCTGATTGGCTGGCCGAGTAGAGGGGGCGGGGCTAGCACGGAGGGAAATTGGGAGCGGCCGCCATGTTGGTTTCCCAGCTAGCGAGCATCCGGTAAGTCCGTGAATTTATATGTTTATTTATTTTTATTTTACATTGTAAATACGGAAAACCGACTGTCTGCAAACCAGAAACCTTTAAAAAAAAAAAAAAGCAGCGGGAGATTTAAAACTGCCGCTTGGCTTGCTCGCTCCAGCCAGCTTCGGGAAGAGGGAGTCATACGGAGTTTAGGAGGTTTAAAAAATCGTATAGCCGGTTCGTATGCATACAAATGACAGGCTGTTCGTATTTTTTGCCCCCCATATGGATTTTTTTATGATCGTATAGCCGCACCCTTAGCTAGCTGGGAAAATATATCAACATTGAGTAGCTTACAGCCCAGAAGGTCAGCTGGTGCAGAGCTGACTGGGGGAGTTGCTAGGATCTCTGCAGAGCTGGGTATTTAGTTTGTCCTATAGAGTTAAACTGAGCAGTTATGTGCTGGATTTCACAGAGTGAAGATGCTTTCATTTGAATGCTGTGCAGTATATATCTGACACAAAGCCTGTGTCTGTGTCTTTATTGTGATGCCTGAACGAACAACCCTCTGCTGTCTATTTTATGTTGCCTGGGGTCTGTTTAGGTTCCCAGTGCGTGCTATAACAACTGACAGTATCTGCCTCATATTACCCAATGAAAGTGTCAGGCCTACGTACTTATATTCACCCAATGACATGTACTACAGGGGTTCTCGAATGAATACAGAATGTGAGCATATGACTAAAGAATGTAAGCAACCATTTTTATTTCAGTCCTTACAGTTTTCCTCCAAAGTAGTGGGTCTGTACCCTGAAGGTATCAGATCCATTCTGATCTTGGAAGCAAAGTACTGTCAGGCCTGATTAGTACTTGGATGGGGGTGGCATCAAGGAACACCAGGTGCTGTATGCTATATTTTCAGAGGAAGACAATAGCAAGCCATCTCTGAGTATTCCACACCTAATAAAACACTATGATATTCATGGAGTCACCATACATTGACAGGTGACTTGGAGGCACACATACACAGAATGGGTCTCTGGGTTTCTCTGCTATTGAGAGAGAACTCCTCTTACCCAGCTTCACTGATAACCATCATGGCATAATGGGCCTTCAGCTTTTAACTGGTTGGGATAGTGCAACAGGTGCACTAGTTTGTATATATTATCAGTTTTCATGTGTTTTTAAGTGTCCCAAATGCCTGTTTTTAAGTGGATCATTGTTTATTTTTTTAAAAAAAATGTATTCAAGATTGTTTCAGCTATTTTATTTTAACAGACAATGTAAGCCGCTTTGGGTCCCATATGGGAGAAAGCGGGAATAAGAATTAAATAAATATGTAAGTAAAATAAATGTTCAGGAGCAGGCCATTTTACTAATAGAGGGAGTGATGTGTTTTATCTTACAGTTCTCCTTATTTTAACACATAAATTAAGCAGGTTTTGTATCATCAACTCTCATGGCTGTTTCAAATCTCTGTGAAATTGTCTACATTTTAATGAATGGCCTGACCTTTTAAAATTAATCTGTACATTAAACAGTCACAAATCTAACAGCACAAGGACACTTAACACTAGCAATATGATTAAGGCTTTGCTTCATAATAAAGCAGCAACCAGACACTTTCCAACCTTTTAAATAATGAGCTTAGATCTATGAGGAATATGCCAATAACTTATTTTCCAGAACAGTGTGTTTCACATCGTTAAAAAGTGTGCAATCACAGCAGGATTTTATTTGTACACCAATTACTTTAGAGAACTAAAAAACAGCTAAAATTGAATTTGAGTCATTAGCATGGGTCTGTTAATTGCTTTAGTGAGGGTGCTGGTGTTCTACAGACATAAAGTTTTGATTTAAATTTGCTGTTTAAATCAGGTTGTGTGTGTGTGAGAGAGAGAGACACACAGAGAGAGAAGTAGAGCAACCACAGAGCAACTTCAGAACAACCCAGCTGTCACAGTCCAAATAAAACCCTATTTCAGTTTAATATGAACAGTGTGCAAACTTAAAAGGTTATGCTGTTCATGTATTTCTCTGTTGGTAAGGGAAAAGTAAGAACTTGGAGAGTTACATTTTAAAACACAGAGTAACATAACAAATAATAACCACTACAAAGAAGGTCTATAGAAGTCACCATTTAAAGCCAAATGCAATCCAAACAAATGCACTGTATACAAATGTAAAATGGTCTCAAATATTTTTGTAAACCTGCTTGGCAGTATCAAATAAAAACTTCGTACACACAAAACACACTGACTTACTTAGGAAACCCTCTTCTTTAAGGGAAAGACAGTGTATGCAACTCTATATGAGTAATACTTCTACCCATTTGAAAGCAAGCTATATGGTGTGGCATTTCATAATGTTATTGTGTAACTGAACACTAGAGAGCAGTCTTTTCCCACATTATCACACATATCCAGCTAACCACTATGCAAGATGTCCCTATGTCTTGATCTGTAAGCATAAACTTATATAGGACAGAAGCTTGTTGAAGCAAACATACTCAGTGAGTGTTATGATTCTTTCAAGACTAAACAGTTTATTTCAGCATAACCTTTTACGGGCTACTAGAGCTGATTTCATCAGATGCATGAAGTACTGTTTGCCATTTTCAAATATATACACAGAGATGCATACAGATGTAGGTGGCTGTATCTACCAGTGAAAGATCACTCTTCATGTATCTGAAGAATTAGACTCAAGATCATAAAACCCTATGTCATAATAAATCTGTTGGTTTTAATGACACCATAACATGTCCGTGTAAGAGTGTGTGTGTTTGTCTCTGTGTCTGTGTCTGTCTGCAACCTTCAAGCACCTTTGCATGTGTCAGCAACTAAAACAGTCATCACTATTATGACTGTGATCTAAGGAGTCACCTGACCTTATAATAATGTAGTTCACAATTTCATTTGGCACCAGTGGAGGGACTTTAAAACACACACACACACACACACACACACCAAAACCCTCCAAATGTGAGGTGTGCAATAATTTTTAGTTCAAAATCAAATTGAGGAGGAAGGTATAAACCTTGCCCAGTGGCACACACTGTTCCTGGTCCAGATTGTGGCTACATTCATTTCCTTTAGAGTTTTGAAGCGTGATTTTTGGCAGCACACAGTGTGTTTAATGTAACATGTAGTTTGTTGTTGAGATAGCTAATCAGAAAACTGTAAGCAAGACAGTTCTTTCTGATCATTCAACCCTATGGTTGCAGTTCTTCTGTTCTATTATTTAGAAAATCTGAAGTACACCCACTGTCAAGGCTCATGAATCTGTGTCACACAGCAGTTCTTTTTCAAATGCAGTGTTGAAGGAATTAGTTCCATTGCTCCAAAGTAATGAATGCATTTTTTTTAGTGAAAAGTTTGGTTTCTAAAACAAAAACAAAAAAAACAAAAAAATAACAAGCTTGGTTCTGTGCAAGATACAATACCAAAGCTATTTTCTTTACTGCTGTCAGATAGAGTGTGTCCAAATGTAGACTGAGCTAGGATCATCTCTAATTGAAATGTTGCTTGTTAAAAATAAATCTTTTTTAAAAAAAACAGGGACTGCAGAGACTGGATATTGGAAAAACACAGTATGTGAGTCAGATAACCCCCAGTATGCTTTTCAGAGCTATTGTAGCTCATCTTATTAAAAAGGAAAGTTATGAAACTGTCACAACATCCATATTCCTAATTTCTCAGCGTACAAAGGCATGGAAAAAGAAAATACATGCCCAATTTACATAATTTTAGCTAATTATTATAAGAGGAAACTGTTTACTTATTATACATGTGAAAAGCAATATGTCTCTTTTAGTTTGAAATATGGAAATGAAAGATAAAAATGGAACATAAAGAAAAATGTAGGAAAACAAAACCCTCCAAGTTATAATGAGGGTTTCCCCCTCCTCTCCTGTCTGAACCATTTACTTATTGAAAGAACTGCGTGAAACATCACCACATTAGAAGGTTCCAGTTAAAATTAAAACTTGGTATTTATATTTGTTACTGCTAGATGTTTAGCTTTTTAAAGGGTTTTTTGGAGGAGTTGTTCTGTTTTTCACTGTGGCTTTTTGTGACAAATCAAGTTAGCAGGGAGTTAGCTAGCTTTTCATTCTGTTTTCTCACCAGATTCTCATAATCTGTGATTTTTTAATGAAAATGAATTAATGTCATCTTTTTCTTCTGTCTACACATGCCAGATCTCTCTCAAGTCCTGTTGTTGTCCACTGGTGAAAACTTCAATCAGTAGCATCAGAACTTCACTGGAGTTGACTGTAGGCCTTGAAGGGAAGTTTCTTTGGTTCCACATGGATGCATTACAGTGTGCCATTAGGAGAGCTTAATAATGTTCAACAACATTAACTGCTCAACCTTGTCACTGACCCCAAACTCTCTACCCTTATCATGCTTATGCACTTTAGACTTTGTCACTGCAATTAGGAAGAACATAATTGGGGACTGGAGTAGAATGGATGAAGATAATTAGTAATATGCTAAGTTCACATTAGTTTGTGCTTGAGGCTGCAATTCTATCATTCCCTGGGATGGGATCCCAAGGATCAGAGGACAGATTGAAAGCTCTCATTTGATTTGAGAGATGGAGCTCCCACCTCAGTGGAAGAGATTCTAACTTGGATCTTTTCCTCTGCCCTGTAAATCTTTTCTCATCCCTCACCTCTCCAAGTGGGGTAGCCAGTTTGGAGAAGTTGTGTAACATAAAGACACCTGAATCCTATTAGTTGTCAAACTAGAGTAGACTCAGATATGTAGCTACAGGAGGGGGAGACAAAGGAGGGCACTATCCCCCACATAAGAATTCTGTCCACCACATGAAATGTCCCTTCACCCAAATTTCTAGTACTGCACTCAGCTAAACATTTAGAAATACAGCCTAGGATCGAAAGAAAGGGGGCAAACTTATGAAGGGAATGCAAAACAGCAAATATGAGTTCAAGGTGTGAACAATTTTCAATGTCTCACCTTTTGCAAAGTTACAAATATGAGCACTGAAGGAAAATGTCATCTGTGGGGCCAACATTCTTATTTCAGGGCCAATGCCTCCACACATACCCCATACATCCCCGAGTAGACCTATAGAACCTTTGGGATTCTTGAGTCACCATTTAATAAGTGCTGACTCAATTAGTTGCTGACTTACCATTTAATAATTGATTCATCAAGTTTGCTATAGTTCAGACAAGCAAGATGTTAACATTTCTGGAACAGCATATTCTTTTTCCCAGACTGCTTACAGAAACAGTGAACATTTCCTTTCTCTCTATCCCTTTGCCTCTTCGTTTGTCATGCTTTGGTGTTATCTGCTTTAAGTGTAATGTATACAGGAAAAAGATGTATCCAGTATGACTCCTGTATCTGTGCAGGATACGTTCCCAGACTTACCGTGGATACTGGAAACTCTGGATAATAGCAAAACCTGTTAAAATGAATGACTTCTGGCCCAAGCATGCCATAGTGTCATGCTAGAGGACCTAGAAGATGCAGAGAGAGACCATATTTTTTAAGGAACAGGTAAGTGAATCCACAGATATGGGTCCCGTGGATGGGGGGTGGTCTATCTGTATAAATAAAGTGACTATGGATTTCAGTGCATAGAAAGTGTTCAGTATGTAGAGGGGTTTATTGGGTGTATCTATAGATGTGTTTATAATTAATGCCTAGTATTTTATATCAGCTACTCATATAAGTATAAGTAACTAAGTAACCATCCTGGCTGCCCCCCTCCAAACCTGATGGAAATGTCAGTCACCTGTACTGTGACCACTGGCAGAATAAGACCTCCTTCTCCCAATGTAGCCAATGCCCAGGAAAGTAGATGGGATGGGGGAGTTACAATCATGACAATGTCACAATTGTGACTAAGTAGCAATTGTAAATACAAAACAGTTACCTAGGTTTACTAATCCATAATGGTTGTGTATTCATGATAAGTACTTAGTCATGATTGTGACACTATTGCCATGACTATAAACCCAACCAACTTTACCAGGCATCAGCTGCAAGAGGAAAAGGAGGCCCATTCTGCCAAAGGTGAGAATATGGGTGCATGACATTACTTTCAGGTTTGAGGGAGTCAGGCAGAAAGAGGTTACTATTTTATAAGTAGCTGATATAGAACACTAATATTTATCTCTCGCCACTTCATAAAATTGACAAAGTCATTTTAAGTCAAAGCTATACATACACTAATTGACACATACAGTAGCAGCTCTACCTCTGATAGAATCACAGAATCATAGAGTTGGAAGAGACCACAAGGGCCATCCAGTCCAACCCCCTGCCATGCAGGAAGACAGATGGCCACCCAGCCTCTGTTTAAAAACCTCCAAAGAAGGAGAGTCCACCATGCTACGAGGCAGTGTATTCCATTTCCAAACAGCTCGTACTGTCAGTAAGTTCTTTCTAATGTTTAGGTGGGATCTCTTTTCCTGTAGTTTGAACCCATTGCTCCATGTCCTAGTCTCTGGAGGAGCAGAAAACAAGCTTGCTCCATCCTCAGTATGACATCCCTTTAAATATTTAAAAATGGCAAACATGTCCCCTCTCAACCTTCTCTTGATGTCAGTGTGGGGAAGAATCTGCTCCAGATTTTAGCCTGAAATTTAAAGGAACTATCCAAGGATCACCTTAGATACCTCTGTAAAGTTTAGACTATAACCCAGGATTGAAAAAGGATTGGAGCATTATTGAAGAAGGATCAAGCGGATATAATATTTTTGCAAGAGACACATCAAAAAAGGGAAGGAGTAAATGAATTGAAATTGAATTGGGTAAGAATCATAGAATCACAGAATCATAGAATTGTAGAGTTGGAAGAGACCACGAGGGCCATCCAGTCCAACTCCCTGCCACGCAGGAAATCTTGATCAAAGCATCCCCGACAGATGGCAATCCAGCCTCTGTTTAAAGACCTCCAAGGAAGGAGACCCCACCACGCTCCAAACTGCCGAACAGCTCTTACTGTCAAAAAGTTCCTCCTAATGTTGAGGTGGAATCTCTGTTCCTGGAGCTTGCATCCATTGCTCTGTGTTCCAGTCTCTGGAGCAGCAGAAAACAAGCCTGCTCCATCCTCAGCGTGACACCCCTTCAAATACTTAAACAGGGCTATTACATCACCTCTTAACCATCTTTTTTCCAGGCTAAACATACCCAGCTCCCTAAGCCTCTCCTCATAAGGCATGGTTTCCAGACCTTTCACCATTTTAGTTGCCCTTCTCTGGACATGCTCCAATTTGTCCATATCCTTTTTGAATTGTGATGCCCAGAACTGGACACAGTATTCTAGGTGAGGTCTGACCAAGGCAGAATAGAGCAGCACTATTACTTCCCTTGATCTAGATACTATACTTCTATTGATACAGCCCAAAATCACATTGGCCTTTTTAGCTGCCGCATCACACTGTTGACTCATGTTCAACTTGTGGTCTACTAGGGCTCCTAGATCCCTTTCGCACGTAGTCTCGTTCAGCCACGTCTCTCCCATCCTATATCTATGCATTTCATTTTTCCGCCCTAAGTGCAAGAGTGTATGAAAAAGCATATGGGAATTCAAAAGCTAGAGGGGTAGCAATATTAATAGCAAAAAGATGTAATTTTGTCATTAAAAAGGTGAAAAAAGATGAAAATGGTAGATATATTATAATGCAAGGTGAAATGGGAGAAGATAAATAAGTTCTAATGAATGTATATGCTCCAAATGAAAAACAAGAGGAATTTTATGTGAAAGTATTTAAAGAAATGGAGAATATGCAAGAACAAAATATTGTTGTAGCAGGAGACTTTAACATGCAAATGGAAAGAATAAAAGATAAATCAAATTATTCATTAAGGTATAAATATGATAATATTACAAATTTAACTAAAATAATAAAAAGAAAGGGGTTGAAAGATGTGTTGAGATTGGCAAAGGGAGACGAAATACTTTTCAATGGTACATAAGAGTTATTCAAGAATTGATTATATTTTTGTTTCAAAAAATTTGATTGATAAAATCATACATTCAGAGATAGAAAATATAAAAGTAACAGACCATGCCTTGGTCAATGTGGAGATTATAATGAAGAGAGATTATGAACAGGTGAAAAGGTGGAGGTTGAATACAAAGATTTTAAATTACAGAGAAGTAGTAGAAAAAATTGAGCATGAATGGCAAGAATTATGGGAATTAAATGATAAAGAAATATCAAAAGGAATTTTGTGGGATACTATGAAAGCTGTGACAAGGGGGATATGCATAAAAGAAACCTTTAACTTAAAAAAAGGCAAGAAGAAAGAAAAGGGAAATTAGAAAGGGAAATAGAATTATTGGAAAATAAATATATATTAGATAAGGAAAAACAAACTTATATTGAGTTACGAGTAAGGAGGGAGGAATTGGATAAAATGGAAGTAGATGAAGTACACGAAAATTTAATTTATTTAAGAAGGGAGTATTGTGAATTTAATAATAAAAATTCAAAAATGTTGGCTAGATCCACACAGAAGAAGAAAATGGAAAATATGATAAATGGGATTAGAGATAAAACAGGTAAAATGTGTAGAACAATGAAGGAAAAACTAACAATTTTTGAGGAGTTTTATAAAGACCTGTACCAGTCAGGGAATAAATCAGTGGAACAAATAGAAAAATATGTAGGGGAAAATTGTAAGATTAAAATAGAAGAGGAAGGTAGGGATTTATTAGAAAAACCAAATTACGAAAATGGAAGTATAGGAAGCAATAAATAATTTAAAAAGTGGGAAAGCTCCAGGAATAGATGGGATAGGACCAGATTATTATAAAGTATTTAAAAAGAAGTTAATACCTAAATTATTAGAATTATATAATAATATAATAACAGGAGACAAAATCCCTCCATTATGGCAACAATCATTGATAATATTGATACCAAAGCCAGATAAGGATTTGATGGACCCAGGATCATACAGGCCTATATCATTGATAAATCAAGATGCAAAGTTATTATCAGCAATAATGGCAAAGAGAATGAATAGTTGTATGTATAAATATATATTAAATGACCGATGTGGATTTGTGAAAGAAGACAAATGCCAAATTTAATAGGAAGGGTGTTAAATAAAATACATATAATTGGCAAAACAAAAGTAAAAGCAGGGATATTAGCATTAGATATATTTAAAGAATTTGACCATGTGGAATGGCCAACATTAAAAATAATAGTGAAAGAATTTGGAATGGGGAAGAGGTTTAGAGGATTAATAGATCAATTGTACTCTCATAACACAGCTATAGTGATGGTTAATGATGGAATAATAAGAGAAAGAAAAATAACGAGAGGAACAAGACAAGGTTGCCCACTTTCTCCAATACCATTTGCAATCGTAATAGAAATTCTAGCAAATGTGATAAGAAAATGATAATAGTATAGAAGGAATTGGATTAGAAACAAAACATAAGATAAGCTTGTTTGCTGATGATGCATTGCTAACAATTAAGGAACTGATTAACGGAATAGAAAAAATTAAAAAACATTTAAAAGTATTAAATGTATTAAAAGTATTAATTGGAACAAATCAGATATGATGTTGTTTAACTATACTAAGGAAGAAGAAAATATATTTGTAAAAGGGAAAAAATTAGAAGTAAGATTAAAAAGTAATATTAAGTATTTAAGAATAAATATTAGAAAAGATTTAAAAGAATTAGAAGAGAAAAATATTATGGTCTCTGGCTTTTCTTCGCAAATGAAGATTCAGGAAGGACTCATCCTGTGCTTTCTGCAAGCGTGCTGATGACTAAAAAGGCCAATCTGAGATAAACAAGTCTGGTGGCAGAAAGCACAGCAGAAGGTCTCCTTGGGTGATGTTTCTGGGTTGTGATTCTTTCTGCGTTGTCATTTCTCTTCAAGACTTGTTCGGCGTGAGTTCTCAAATAAGGCTGCAGCATTGTGGATTGTGCGTCCCCATGCCTCACGATGTGAGGCCAGAGCAGACCACTGTTGGTGATCAATTTGGCCGAGCCTGAGAAAAATATTATGGTATTAAGAAAAGAAATGGAAAAGAAGTTGGAAGAATATAAAAATATTCAATTATCATGGTTTGGAAGAGTAGCAGTAGTTAAAATGAAAATATTACCTAAGCTAAATTTTTTGTTTAGAATGTTACCAATAAAAATATCAGAAGTAGAACTGAAAAAAATGGCAAAATATGTTGAATAAATATTGTAATGGAGGGAAAAGGACAAGATTAAATAAATTATTTTGGTATATATCACAGAAGGAGGGAGGATTTGGTCTTCCCAAAATAAAAGGATATTATGAAGCTAATCAATTGAGATATGTTATAGAAGGAATTGTAGGACAAGGGGATTTAGAATGGTTAGAGATCGAAACAGGGAGAATAGAAAAGAAAATATGGAACATATTTTTTGGTAATTTTACAAAAAAAGGAAATTAAAGGAATTGAGAACCCATTTCCGCAAAATATATGGGAAATATGGTATAAATATAAGAGAGAATTTGTGCCTATTGATTCAGTATTAACACCGGTTATAATGGGGGGGGGAAATCCCAAATAATTTGAAGGAAAAAATGGGAAAGGAATTAAAGAGAAGAGGACAAGACAAAATAGAGGGATGGATAGGATGGATGAATGAGAAAGGGAGTATAAGAGAGAAATTATGTGGAATGAAAATTTCATGGTTTAATTGCATACAGTCAGAACAATGGATTAAATATTGGGAAAATAATCATAAAGAAACAAAGGAATTCACAAAATTTGAAAATTTGGTGGAAAAAGGTGAAAAGAGGGATGATAATGAAAGTTCGAAAGGTATTACAAGTGAATTATATAAAATATTGATAAAAATAAGGATAAAAAAGACAAAGGGGAATATTTAAGGAGAATATGAGAGGAAGATTTGAAACTAAAAATTGGAGATTATGAATGGGATGAGATATAGAAACAAAGACATCTAAAAAATATGTTGATACTGATAAAAGAAAATTATTATAAAATAATATGGAGATGGTATTTGACACTAGCAAGATTGCATAATATAGATAAGAATAACTCTAAATATTGTTGGAGAGGTTGTCAAGAAATAGGTACATATATGCATATCTGGTGGAATTGTAAATTTGTACAGCAGTTTTGGGAAATGTTTTTTATAGAAATAGAGAATATTCTAAATAGAAATATAGAAAGGAAACCGAGCATAGCATTGATGTTAATTTGTAATGGAGAGAATGGGAACCAAGCAGAAAAGGATTTAATAACAAATTTATTAATGGCAGCAAGATTAATTATAGCAAGACATTGGAAAATGCAAATAAATGTACAAGTGGAGGAGTGGTATAAAGAAGTTTGGAAGATGGCAATAAATGATAAGTTAACATGTAGAATTAAAGTAAGAAGAGGACGTTGAAAAGAAAGTGATTTTGATAAAATTTGGAAAGTATTTGTTAAAAAAAGTATTACAGACAAAAGATGGGAGGTTACCTCCACGAGAAGAAATGAGATTCTGGAAAGATTAGGTAAGGGATAATGGCTCCGGTGAAGGAGAGCACTGAGGTGGGGGGGGGAGGTAGGGGAAGTAATATTCTTGAAAAGAATCATAGTAAAAAAATTATGATAACTTTTGAAATTAGTTAATAGAAAAATTGTGATGTTAATGGTAATATTATGTGTTTTACTAAATAAGTATTGATTGGCTATTATAATGTATGCTTATAAAATAAATAAAAATATATTTTAAAAAATATAACCCAGAATTTTTTTATTCATTACCCCATTGGCATCAAACCCATCAGCTGCCACTGGACATATGACAGAGTTTTTTAAAAAAACATTTACAACCTGAATGCTAATAAAAAGGAAAGTCAGAAAACAGAAATGTGCCTTGTTTCACATGCCTTCACAGCAGGTGGCAAAACTACAGTTGTTCCTCCGTATTCACGGATTTGGTATCCACGGATTTAGGCATTCATAGTTTGAAAATATTCTTTAAAAAATAATAATCCCAAAAGCAAACCTTGATTTTGTCATCAGCTGCGCTGGGCAAGGCACATTTCTAGGATGGAGGACCATCGCCTCCCAAAAATACTACTCTACGGTGAACTCGCCACAGGTCAGCGTAAGAGGGGCGCTCCAAAAAAGCGATACAAAGACTCCCTGAAACAACATCTCAGGCTCGGCCAAATTGATTACCAACAGTGGTCCGCCCTGGCCTCACATCGGGAGGCATGGAGACGCACTATCCACAATGCTGCAGCCTTATTTGAGAACTCACGACGAACAAGTCTTGAAGAGAAATGACAACGCAGAAAGAATCACAACCCAAAAACATCACCCAAGGAGACCTTGTGCTGTGCTTTTTGCAACCGGACTTGTTTATCTCGGATTGGCCTTTTTAGTCATCAGTGCGCTTGCAGAAAGCGCGGGATGAGTCCTTCCTGAATCTTCGTTTGCGAAGAAAAGCCAGAGAGAGAGAGAGATAAGGGACACCATTTTTCTGTGCCATTGCGTATAATGGGACTTGAGTATTCATGGATTTTGGTATCCACGGGGGATCCTGTAACCAAACCCCCATGAATATGAAGGGACAACTTTATGTATTTTATTGATTCTGAAATTTTTATCTCTTACCTCTCCACCTCCAAAAAGATCTCAGGGCAGGTGACCCAAAAACCAAAGTGATAGACTAATAAACAGTATAATGAGAGAGAGGCCAATGATCATACAATAATTGGAATGCTGATAACCTATAAAATGCATAGACTAATTACACTGGAAGGTGTATGATTTGCATTGCTCTGAACCAAAAATGTATTTCTAAATGGGTAGTGTTCACACATGGTTTAATAAATCTTGGAGTGATAGGTTAAGGTTTTGTTATTTATTATAAAGGGGTAAAGGGCATGATAGAGAAAATGGGGCTAGGCAAACTTTGCACAACAGAGGAAAAGGCACTAGCTACCTAGCTTGGTTGTTTGGGGAAGAAGGCATATGCCAGTGGCAGAGCATATGTTTTGCATGCACACAGTCCCCAGAATCTCTAGGTGGGGCAGGAAAAGCTTTTGTCTGAAATCCTTCAGAGCCATTGCCAACCGGTGTTGATAGCACTGTACCAATGTACATGTACCAATTTTCCGATTCCTTATATGGTACCTTCCTATGTTCCTGTCGTAATGTCATCAGATGTCATTGGCCAATGGTTCCCAACCTTGGATGTCCAGGAGTCCATTCACACTACACAGCTATAGCATTATGATTCCACATTAATTGTTGTGACAACATCCTGAAATATGCAGTTTAGGGGAGGGGCAATTAGAATTTTCAGCCTTTGGCACAGTTTATGGAGATGTCTGAAGAAATGCTAACACAATACACAGATAAAATCTTTAGAGTAAGTACAGTGGCTTCAAAAGAAAAAGAAGTGCCAAGAGGTACAGTAATTACATATATAAAATCATTGATAAGGGAGGAGATAATACGAAAAAGCTATCGAGGAAAATCAGAAATAGATGGCCAAGAGATACAGATTTTTAAAGACACACCACCAGAAGTACTTAGAAAAAGACAAGAGTATAAATTTCTAACGCAAAGACTCATAAATAAAGGTATCAATTATAGGTGGGAACGTGTTGAAGGGATTTAATTTACTTATTATCAAAAGAGATTTAGAATCAACACTATAGAAAAAGCAAATGAATTCTTAGAGAAAATGAATCAAGACGAAAGGAAATATGATCTAAAGAGACTCAAGAAAAAAGAGGAAGGGAAAGTCAGGAAATCAGATAAACAACTTGGCAATGAAAAAGAAAGAACAGGGGAGGAAAACAATAAACAAGGAGGAAAAGAAATGGGGAAAAAAGAAGCAGAATCAAAAGAAGACCAATGAGAAGAAATACAAGAAGATATTCCGAGTGAACAAGAAGAAGACAAAGAAGAAACAGAAGGAAAAGAAGAAGAGGAAGAAGAAGAAAGAAAGAAAGAAAGAAAGAAAGAAAGAAGAAGAAGAAACAAACACTGGAGATCTAGAGTAGAATAAATAGTTTAGGTGGAAAAAGACATAAAGCAACATGACTTTATCTATAACAACATGGAATGTGAAAGGATTAAATACACCCGAAAAAAGGAGGAAAGTCTATAACTACCTTGAGAAACAAATGACAGATATAATAACTATTCAAGAAACTAGAATAAGAATGCAAGATGCAAATTATCTAAATAATAAGAAGTTAGGACAATTATTTTACTCAGCTGACAATAACAAGAAAAAAGGGGTGGAGATTTACGTAAAGAAAAAATATGAGGCAAAAGAGATCATGAAAGACAAGAATGGACATTATATGGGGTAGAAATAAGATTAACAGACTGGAAATTAATATTGATAGCAATTTATGCCCCATTAGAGAAGAAAAGTAAATTCTATAACTCATTGAAAATGGAACTGGAAAAATTAAAGGATAATAATATAATAATTACAGGAGACTTTAATGGAGTTTTAGATAGGCAAAGAGACAGGACAAAACAGGAAAAAGGCAAGAAAAATCAAGGTAACCTACCAGTTATTTGTAAAGAAAAAATGGAAGAATATAAGTTGACTGATGTATGGACCCAGAAAAAAGGGAGCGAGAAGGGTTATACATTTTACTCGGAGGTTCACAATTTGTGGTTTGAACAGGATTGATATGTTCTGGGTAGCAAAATATATAAGCACAAGGGTAAAAGACATGGAGATACTTCCGAGAGTAATATCTGACCACAACCCGATCAGAATGACATTGAAAATAAGAAGGAAAGAATATATATGGAAATTAAAAGAAGCATTACTCAGAGATGAAAAGTTTATACAAAAAATGAAGAATGAGATAAAAACATATTTTGAAAATAACAATTCAAAAGAAATTCAGAATAAAGTGATATGGGATGCGTTTAAAGCGACTATAAGAGGGGGATTTATACAAAGAGGAGCAGAAATATGTAAGCAGAAAAAAGAAGAAAAGGGTAGATTATTAGAAAAATTAAAAGAAAAAGAAAATATATTAAGACATAATCCCCAAAATAAGAAGATTCTAGAAGAAATAAAAACCATACAGAATGAATTAAAGCAAGAAATAATTAAAGATATAGGTCACAAATTAAAGAGAATAAAACAAAACCATTTTGCAAATGTAAACAAAGTAGGCAGGTGACTGTTGTATAAACTCAAGAAGGAGAAAGAGAAGAAACTTATAACTGAAATTAAAGATGATAATGCAACCTATACCATACAAGATTACATTATTAATAAATTTGAACAATATTATGTAACTTTATACTCAGACACAGGAATGGAAAAGGAAAAAGAGAAAGATTTGAAAGATTACCTAAGGAACAATAATATTGGGAAATTATCAGAAGAACAGAGGGAAAGATTAGAGACACAGATAAAAACAGAAAAAAATATCCTTGGTTATAAGAGAAATGAAGGTGGGGAAAGCTCCGGGTCCTGACAGTTTCACGGCAGAGTTCTATAAAACATTTGAAGAGGACATTGTTTCTCACATGCACAAAATGTTTAATAAGATTAAAGAGGAAGGTGTTCCAGAATCATGGGAAAAAGCAGAAATATTTCTAATTCCAAAGGAAGGAAAAGATACATCAGATGTTAGAAATTACAGTCCAATCTCTTTACTGAACACAGATTACAAGATATACACAATGATTTTGGCGAACATACTAAAATGGATATGAACAGACTTCATTCATTTAGATCAAAAAGATTCCTCCCTGGAAGACTGATGGTAGAAAATATAAGAACAGCTTTAAACATATTAGAATATTATGAAAAAAATAAGGATTAAAAAATCAGTTTTAATATTCGCAGATGCCGAAAAGGCTTTTGATAACCTTACATGGCCATTTATGAAAGGAGTAATAGATGAGATTGGAGCAGGACAAGACTTCTGCAGAAGTATAGACCAGATATATCATAAGCAAAAAGCAAGCATAATAGTAAATGGTGAAAGATCAAAGATAATTAATATACAAAAAGGAACAAGACAGGGCTGTCCACTTTCCCCCCTTCTTTTCATTTTAGCTACAAACAAATTAGAGAAGACAAACCAATACCAGGATTGAACCTTAAGGGAAATTAATATAAAGTTTTAGCTTACTCAGATGATTTGCTGTTAGTTATACAAGACCCTCTGTTACATACAAAGAAACTACTGGAAATTATAAATACATTTGGAAGTGTATCCGGGTATAAATTAACAAAAATAAAACGGTCATAATAACTAAGAATTTATCAAAAAAAATGAAGAAACACAATTAAAAAATGAATCTGGGTGTAAAATTGAAACTAGAACAAAATATCTAGGTATATGGATTTGCAAAAGGAATAAAGAGTTATTTGAGAATAACTATAAAAGAAAGTTATAAAGAAGATCTAAAAAGATGGTGAAAAATGAACTTATCTTTGCTAGGGAAAATTGCCACGGTAAAAATGAACATACTACCAAGGATGATATTTCTATTCCAGAATTTAGCAATCTTGAATAATGACAAGCCATTTGCAGAATGGACTAAAGATTTAAAAGACCTCATTTGGAAAGGCCACAAGCCAAGAATAAAATGGTCAACTTTAGCAGACACAAAGAATAGAGGTGGGGCTGCGCTTCCCAACTTTAAGATATACTATATGGCATGCAGAATAAATTGGATTAGCAAGTGGATAAGATTAGATAATACCAAATTAGTAAATCTGGAGTTCTATAATCTGAGATATGGATCCCATGCGTACTTATGGTACGAAAAAGCAAAGGTAGAAAAAGTATTTGATAACCACACAGTGAGAAGGCCTTTAATGAAGATATGGAAATATATAAAACAGAGATTCTATCAAGCCATTCCTTTGTGGTTATCTCCTGTAGAAGCCTTTCAAATTAAATGGAAGAAAAAGAAAGACTAGTTCAAATATAAAGATTTAATAGAATTGGAGAATGAGACAGAGTTTTGTCTAAAATCAAGAGAAGAATTGCAAAGATGAGGGATTGAAACACACTGGTTTACATACTACTAAATAAAAGAGAGATTTGAAGAAGATAAAAGGAAATATGGCTTTATGAAAGAACAGAATGATATAGACAAGATTATATGGAGAACCAGAAAGAAGAAAATTACAAAACTATACAAAGCAATGCTAGGAAGAGAACTAGAAAAAGAACTGGTGAAAGACGTTATGATAAGATGGGCAAGGGATATAGGTGATCCCATATCTCTAGAAGAATGAGGAAATGCTTGGACTAGAACAAATAGATTCACGGCAAACCAAGATCTTAAAGGAACTATTTCAAAATAGTAAATAGGTGGTATCTTACACCTGCAAGATTAAGTATGATCTCTCTCTCTCTCTCTCTCTCTCTCTCTCTCTCTGGCTTTTCTTCGCAAATGAAGATTCAGGAAGGACTCATCCCGCGCTTTCTGCAAGCGCGCTGATGACTAAAAAGGCCAATCCGAAATAAACAAGTCCGGTTGCAAAAAGCACAGCAGAAGGTCTCCTTGGGTGATGTTTTTGGGTTGTGATTCTTTCTGTGTTGTCGTTTCTCTTCAAGACTTGTTCGTCGTGAGTTCTCAAATAAGGCTGCAGCATTGTGGATAGTGCGTCTCCATGCCTTCTGATGTGAGGCCAGGGTGGACTACTGTTGGTGATCAATTTGGCCGAGCCTGAGATGTTGTTTCAGGGAGTCTTTGTATCGCTTTTTTGGAGCGCCCCTCTTACGCTGACCCATGGCGAGTTCACTGTAGAGTAGTATTTTTGGGAGGCGATGGTCCTCCATCCTAGAAACGTGCCCTGCCCAGCGCAGCTGTGTTCTCAATATCATGGCCTCAATGCTGGTGATCCCTGCTTGCTCAAGGACAGCAACATTCGTCACATCTACAAATTAGAAAATAAGAAGTGCTGGAGATGCGGAAAAAGTGGGATCTCTATATCACATGTGGTGGGCTTGTCCAGTCATAAAGAAATTTTGGGAAAAGATACATGGAATAATACAAAGGATGTTGGGAGTAAATTTTGCTATGGAGCCAAAATTGTATTTATTAAATATAACTTCAAGGCTAGAAAGACAAATAAAAAAAGAACATTGCAGAGTATTATTGTATTTAGTAACAGCTGCTAGAGTAAAGATCACAACTAGATGGGAAAAGAAAGAAGCTCCAGAGCTAGAAGAATGGTTAGAAAAAGTATCAGAGATGAAAGATAATGATAAATTGACAAGAATAATAAATAAAAGAAACATGGAGGAAATGAACAAAGAATGGAAGGGTATAAGTGAATACAGTCGTCCCTTCACATTCGCGGGGGTTCCGTTCCGCGGACCCCCGCGAATGTGAAAAATCCGCAAATAACGACTCCCCTCCCCCCTCCCTCCCCAGGCCTTCGCGGGGCCTTGCTAGGCCCCACGGAGGTCTCCCCGGCCCTTCCTCCCTCCCTCTCCAGGCCTTCGCGGGGCCTTGCTAGGCCCCACGGAGGTCTCCCCGGCCCTTCCTCCCTCCCTCCCCAGGCCTTCGCGTGGCCTTGCTAGGCCCCACGGAGGTCTCCCTGGCCCTTCCTCCCTCCCTCCCCAGGCCTTCGCGGGGCCTCCGGAGGGCCTCCGGGGGTCCCGCGAAGGCCTCTCCACCCCTCTCCAGACCTTCGCAGGGCCTCCGGAGGTCCTGCGAAGGCCTCTTCACCCTTCCCCAGACCTTCGCGGGGCCTCCGGAGGGCCTCCGGGGGTCCCGCGAAGGCCTCCCCACCCCTCCCCAGGCCTTCGCAGGGGCTCCGGAGGGCCTCCGGGGGTCCCGCGAAGGCCTCCCCACCCCTCCCCAGGCCTTCGCGGGGGCTCCGGAGGGCCTCCGGGGGTCCCGCGAAGGCCTCCCCACCCCTCCCCAGGCCTTCGCGGGGGCTCCGGAGGGCCTCCGGGGGCCCCGTGGAGGCCTCCCCGCTCCCTCCAGGTCTTTCACGGGGCCTCTGGAGGCCCCGTGTCGCGGTTTTGGGGGGGTGGGGGGGCCCTCCCAAAACCGCGAATAACCAAAACCGCGAATGTCAAGTTCGCGAATGTGGAGGGGCAACTGTATTTGAGTAAATGTGGGTATTTGTAAGGAGGAAGCATGAATTATTACTAATTAAAAAGAAAAAGAATAAGTATGAGAGGCAAGAGAAACTGCAATATTAATAATTCAAATATTATATGTAAATTTTTAAAAAAGGGCAAATTACAAGTAGAAAAAATCAGAAAATAATATAAAAATGTAAAGATAAATTAGATAAATGTTTTTGAGAAGCCAAGATTAAGGAGAAAAAGATCAGTAGAAGAAAATCTTTGGTTTTATAATTCTAAGGAAGTCATAAGGTGGGGAAAGTAAAGAAAATGGTAATTTAAGAAGTAATGCATTATACTGATACTATGGTTATTCCTTGATTTGATTGATGATAATTTAGTAATGAAAAGTTGTTTAGACGTATTGGAATATTAGATTTTCTTTGATGATCTGTGTAAACGAAATGGTATAAACTGTTTAATGATTATTTAAAGCTTGAATAAATAAAAATAGTAAAAAGAAGAAGAAGAAGAAGAAGAATTTTCAGCCAGAGAGCTCTAATGCCTTGCTAGACTACAAACTCCAGGATTCCATAGGATGTTACCATTACAGTTAAAATGGAATGTAGCACTATTATTGTGTAGTGTGGATGGGCCCCAGCTGTAGCTGAATTACGAATCCTAGAATCCAGGACCATTGCCAGGCATTTGGGGGGTCCCAAGGTGGGAATCATAGATTTAGGCTGCACTATGTGTCATTTAAAGTCTGCCTAAATACCCTAAAGGCACCAAATCTCATCTGATCTCGGAAGCTAAGCAGGGCAGTCCTGGTTAGTCCTTAGACCACCAATGAATACCAGGTGCTGTAGGCTATATTTAAGAGGAAGGAACTGGCAAAGCATCCACTGAGTATTCATTGCCTTAAGAAAACCCTGTGATACATGGGGTGCCATAAGTCAACAAGTGACTTGAAGCAACACACACACAAACTACTTAAACAGAACTTAGAAAATTTCCTTTCAGCTCCATGTTGGGTAGGGAATTCTGGGAGCTGCTGTCCAAAAAAGTAATTTTTTCCAAGGCTCAGGGTGTTTTTCACAATTCAAAATGTAGTATCTTAATTCACCTTTAGAAAGTTTGTCTCTCAGTTTTCTTCAGTTTAATAACTTCAACAGATACACAAATGCTGTGGGTGAGTGAAAGACTCAAGAGTGAAAGAGCTTTTATTGTCATACAGGAAAATACACAGTCTCTCTGTAAATGTAGATATCAGGAGCTGATGGCAGCTGGTAACTGACAGTAAAATTCCCTAGGCCCTGTATATTTTTGCAACAATTCCTTGTTTCATCTTTCTAGAGAAAACCTTTCCTGGGTACATTGCAACAGCTTGTTTCAGAAAAAGCTGGGCTAGAGAGAATGCCAACTTGACTGGAATGCTGTTTATATCCCTTTTGCTTGCAACATTCTGCTTAAAATAGTCTGCTTTATGCCATCATAAAAACATTTTTTTAAAAAAGAAATCAGCAAAACTTAATCCAGCTCAAAACAGGATTAGCACGGATGACACTTTCCTTACATTTAATTATGTCAATAAAAATTCCACACTTGGCTGTAGTCATTTCTTTCTATGCAATTAATATCTAGAATCTGGATTCTGCCTATGTGTTATGTGCAATTCTCATCCGATCAGATTACATCATGCATTTTCACAATACTAAGCTTTTCCTATGTAATTTTTATGAACTCTAGTTACTGATGGATTTAGGATGTCAAACATGGTTTGTTTGTGCTTGATAAAAAGAGAGACCCCTTACCTTAAATTCCTTGATACCAGACCCCTCCCCACTGACTGTGTAAATTAAATCTAACTTTTTGAAACAGTCAGAACAACATTCATTGAGTTAGGTTGATATGATTTTAAGAACTTGTCGAACACCTGATCTTTCTGCCATTTATAAATACAGTACTATAGTAGCAGTTGTCTACAAAACAAAACAAGCGTCCATGGGTGTGCTTTGAGAGAGAAGTGGTTTCTAAAACTAAAGGGGTGCCTTGGGTGTCTCCCTGTTTGACAGGTCAATTGCTCCACCTCTTGTGATGTCTAGCTAGTATTGAATATACCGTAGCTCTGGAACAGTGTGAGGTGTTTGGTCTCAACAGCCTGGGCTCTTACCTCGCAGCCTTCTTCAGTGGATAAATATAAGGAGAGCCACAGAGGCACCAGTACGGGTAAGAAAAGTTGTTGTTATCATTAGCAATAATAATAGTATTCGTTAACTGCTGCTTACCAGGTCTTCCAAAGCAATGCAATGAAATATATATTTAAACATTCTTTTAAAACAGATGTAAAACAAATTTAAAAGGCAATTATTTTAAAATGAAATCTAAAGACCAAAGGACTAATACAGTGTTGATTGCTTTCTAGGACCTCAAGAAAGATGGCTTCCCTTGAGTTGGTGTTCCACAACAGGTGACGTTCCACTAGAGGCAGTTCATGTACTCACCAGCCTAGCTTCTTGGACCCTTAGGACACACAATATGGCCACAAATGAAGACTGCAAATTCTTGGCAGGCTTATATGGGAGGAGGTAGTCTTCCAGATATTCTGCCCTCAAGATATTTAGGGCTCTATTGGTGAAAACCAGCACCTTGAGTTGAGCATGGAAACAAACTGGAAGCCAGTGTAGATGGTTCACAATCAGATATATGGTCTCTAAAGTTCAGGCCTGACAGCTTTCAGTTTCACTTTCTTCCCTGTTGGAATTGTCAGAAGCTCTCATTCTTTTCCTGAATATAAAGTTTGACAGATTTTGGAATATTCTTCCAAAATGAGCTGAAATGAAATTCTTCCCCCTTTTGCACTAGTCAAATTCAATAGGTACACATATTACCTGCATGAAGTGGCCTATGTTGTCCTTGTCTGCCATATGGGTATTAAAGATGAGGAGCCTCCCAGGGAAAAAAGAGGTGGCAACCTTAATAAAACAGGAACATGCTTGAATACACAGGGATTCAAACCTGGACTTTTAAGAACTCAAAACCTTAGACCTAGATCAGGGGTGGGCAAAGCATGGCCATGGGACACCATGAACCCCTAAAATGTTTGTGTGGCTCTCAAAACCTACAGAGCCCCAAGATTGGTCTTATTCTGGCCCCCAAAGAAGGTAAATTGCTGCTTCTGAAAGCCTCCAGGTATAACAATTTAGCTTTAAATGGGTTGCAAGTCTTCCTTGTACTGATTAACATTTTTTTTAAAAAAATATGAGCATTAGGAGCAGACTTCCAGCCACTATGGGATGATGATGATGATGATGATGATGATTTTGGTAGTCCATGTGGACCCAAAAGGATGTTAGGGCATAAAATGATGCCCAGGCCTGCTGTATTCTCCCCCCCCCCCGACCTAGATGGACATATCTTCAATCTTACTTTTTCCTACATATGAACATTTTTTTAAAGTATCAAAATCTTTCCATCCCAAATTTCCAAAGAAATTTACAAATTTTGACTTTTTTTATCAAAAACAAAGTGAAACATTCTTTTTACCTACTACTAGATCTAAAGGATATCATACATTCCAACATTTCACTGATGAAAACCAGGTATACATGTCCAAGCAATATTGGAATGTGATCAAGAAAGCAAATGTTAAAAATAAGGAAGAACACACAAGCTGAGAGATGCCATAGCAATTTGAATTAAAGCTGCCTTGAATCCCATGTTGGGAGAAAGTTGGGATATAAATTCAATCAATAAATCAGATTCCAGCCCTCTCCTCTTCTCTGAATTTATTGAGTGCAAACTATTTTTGCAATTTAATCTCAGTTTGCAAACTATTTTTGCAATTTAATCTCATTACCCTGAGTGAAATGAGGATGAGGGGGGGGGGACAGGAGGAAGAGAAAGAAATCAGATCATTTTAAAAGCAGCTGAAAAAGTGGGTGAAGGAGGATTAATCAAGACTGTCCCTGCCAAATCAGGACAGTTGGAGGGTATGGTATAGAAGATATTAAGAGCACATTCTTAGAGCCTGTTGGCTTATAACACCTACTGGTGTGGGGATTAATAACTATTATCTAATTTTTTTTAAAAAAAAACTTTTCTTAGCTATGCACATCCTCTTCATTGTCTAAAGAGAGTTATACTCATGAAGCACATCTAAATTAGACATGGGCAATGATGGGGATGTGATATAGAAGATGGTTTTCCTTTCTTTGGCTCACCTTTTCACGCAGCTAAGGACAAAAATACACAAGCTTGTTCAACAGTTAATAAAAAGCATGGATGGACAGATCAAGCACCACACAGCATTTGTATCATCTGATACTGTACTTTCAATGACAGCAGTTCACACATTTGAAGGCAAATCAATGATTCCTAAACAATCAAATAATAACATTTTCAAGTCACAAAAATATCTAGTGAATCAATGCTAAATTAAACTTTCTGAGACAGATTCACAGTGATAGCAATGAGCACAATAATTGGAGAAGCTTAATCAACATCTTTCACCACCATATTATCAGAAAATAGGATGGGTCTTTAGACAAAGGATAAAAAATTATAACTGAAGCTTTGGGGATTTGGGTGAGGGGCATCAAACAAATCATTGTCTACAGATTATCTGGCACTTTCTGACACTTAAACAACATGTACTCTGATTTTCAATGAAGTAATTATCACACAAGTATGAATCAAAGGCAGGTTACAACAAACAGAACAAGATGCCACACCTGAGAGAGATAATGTTACCAGAAGAACCATTATCTGTAATCAGAAGTATATGCTCAAATGATTATTTATGTGTAAGATTAAACCATCTGCTCCAAAACCACACTGTAGGAACTTGTTCACTGTTTTTTCTTGCCTTGGACAGATTGTGTAATTATTTTGAGTCCTATATTACTGAAAAAGGATGGGCCAAACCCAAAGCTCAAGGATAGGGTATTTGTGTAGGCTGAAAGACTGACATCTTAATTGAACCATCCACACATCTAGAGAATCTTGGCAAGTTATTAGCTCCAATAAGCACAGCAACTATGCTATTATTTCAGTCACAATGCTATTATTTCAGTCACTCCTCTTTAAAGAAATGCATTTGGGGTGGGGGGAATAATTTCCTCATATTCAAATTGCTGTATGTGAGTGTGGAATGATGGTAGAAATAGTAAGACATTGTTATAAACCTTGTTCTGTACAAAATGTCATTCTTGGCCATATGTGTTGTCTTTTTTCATCTCTTTGCTCTCACACTCAGGGTGTGTGAAGGGGTCGTGTAGCACCTTTAAGACAAAGTGAAAGAAGTTGGTAGCATAAACTTTCTTTGATTTAAGCCTAATTTATCAGATGCCAGCATTCCTGTGCTGCAGTGTTTTGGAGCTGCCTTCTGAAAGTTGTATGATCCAAGGCAGGTTTATCTGCCTAAGTAGTAAGGAAAAAATTAACATGCACCAAATGCACATGTGTAGAGGGGGATACAAAAGGGCTTTCTAGCTTCTGTGTCTAATTTTAATTGAGGGCAGGTTCAGAGGTGGAAAAAGTCAATTTTTTGGACCACAAAATGCCCAACCAGCATGGCCACTGTCCATGTTTGCACTGAGCATTTTTTTCACTATTCTAAAAGCTGTATAGTTGTCCCTTAATATTCTCTGGGGTTTGGTTCCAGGACCCCCTGCGGATACCAAAATCCATGAATACTCAAGTCCCATTGTATACAGTGGCATAGCAAAATGGTATCCCTTATATAAGATGGCAAAATCAAGGTTTGCTTCTTGGATTATTATTTTTTAAAGAATATTTTCAAGCTGTGAATACTTAAATCCGTGAATACCAAATCCATGGATATGGAGGGACAAATGTAATTCCAAAAAGGTAACTTTTCTCATCACTGGGCCATTGCTGGCTCTGTCTCTATACCATCAACAAGCATCCTTTAGAAAGAAAAAGGACAGCAAGCTCCAGCTAGTCCCATAGATGAAAACAACTGCATTGTGAAAAGATCTTGATGAGTTGCTATGATTTGATCTTGTTTATGTTAATATGGTTAATATCTTTAGATGTTACATGTAAGCCTCTGCAGAAAGGTTTTCCTTCTGAAGGAAGGGATATAAAATTTCATTTGTGAAATTCCTCTTATTTTCCACATCTCAGATTATGTACGAAATGTTCATAGGCACCACGCATCCCCAGGAAAATGTAAATTCAATTAACAAAATTAAGCATACAATTTTTACCAATATTAAGATAGAGGAGATTATCAGTCAGGAAAGCAGAAAGCGTTCCTGCCCCCCAAATCTCCACTTTCACACCTGTCCCACCGCAATAATTCTCCCCACCGCACTTAGCTTCTCTCCTATCTTACCTTCTCTCTTCTTACCTTATTCTCTCCTGGGAAGCCCAGGAGTGAATTAGCAATAACAGAGCTCCATTCACTTCCTGGAGTGAAATCCTGCCCATTCTCATGAGGAGACACCAACACGGAAATTCAAACTAAAAAAGAAAAATAAAACCGTAAAAGTGACACCAAGCACAAAAACACACTTTAAAACTTACAGGTAACCTGGGAAGGCTCATACAAAGAGGGTAGCTTAACTGGATGTCCTGATCTCACCCGGAAGTGTTCTGGCAGGGATCACCCATTGATGCTGGGATCTCACCAGAAACATGGGGCACCTTCTCGCACACATGGAAATCCGGGACAGAAACAGAATGGGAGATCTATTGACAGCTTCTCCCTGTCAATAAAAAACAGCACCCACAGAACAGCAGCAGAATAAGTGCATAACAATGGGGGACAATGTCATCTGGTAAGGAAGCCCTTTTGCGATCTCCTGGCATTGTTGTAATGTCACGTTTGATGCATCTGATAATCTCCTTAATCCCATATGTGGAGAGTTCCCCAAAGGAAAAAAAAATCACATTGTATTGTGCAAATCATCTACTTAAATGGCCTGTAATATCTTAGACTAATGTGGCCATAGCTCAATGTTAAGGTCCATGTTTTGTGGGCAGAAGGTCTTAGGTTCACTCCTTTGAGCCTCTAGGTAGGGCTGCAAATACTCCTTCCGAAACCCTGGGGAACTCCTGCCACTCAGTGTTGATACTATTGGCCAATAGTCTGACTCAGTATAAGGCAGATTCCTATGTTTGGAGACATGGCCAGTTGCAATGGAAACACCCTAGTACTCACTGAAGGAGTGATAGAATCATACAGTCATAGAACAGCATCATAGAATTATAGATAGGGCCTCATGGAAGGGGCCTCATGGGCCATCAAGTCCAACTCCCGGCTCAGTGCAGGCTCTCCAACTAAAGCATCCCCAGATGGTAGCTGTCCAGACTCTTTTTGAAGACATTCAGAGGAGAAGACCCCTGCCACCTCTCTAGCCAATTGGTTCCATTGCCTAACCACTCTTACTATCAAAAAGGTCCTTCTAATATTTAATCAAAATCTACTCTCCTGTAACTTAAAACCATTAGATCTGGTCTTACACTCTGGAGCAGCAGAGAACAGGCCTGCCCCCTCCTCACTGGGGTAGCCCTTGAGGTAGAGTGTAATCATATCACCCATCAGTCTTCTCTTCACTCACGCACTCTGGTCCTCTGGGAGGAATATGCTTCAGCCACAAAAATCTAGGCTGTTTGCAACCTCCCAGAGGGCCTTTTCAGTAATTGCCCTCAAATTATGGAATGGCCTGGCAAATGAGATCTGTCAGATGATGAGCCTGAGTAGCTTTTAAAAAAAGCACTAAGGACGGATCTCTTTCGGCAGGCCTTTCCTAATTAGATCCCGGCCTCAGGAGCTTCGGGCCTCTTTTAGTCTGCTGGCGATTTATTATTTTTTTAATGTGATTTTAGATTAGTTGTTTTTAACTTATATTGGTTTAATATCTTTTTATGGGGGAGGGTGGGGGTGGATGGTGTTTAGGGATTTTAATCTGTATTTGTATTTTAATTTTTGTAAGCCGTCCTGATTGTTTTTAACAGAGGGGTGGGGTATAAATAAATATTACTACTACTACTACTACTACTACTACCAAGGTGAACATGCCCCAGCTCCTTCAACTTTTCCTCATATATTTTCTTCTCCATACCTCTTATAATCCTTTGTTGCCCTTCTCTGTCTTTATCTACTTTTAAGGTATATAGATCCTATCTGGTCATTATTTTTGTTTTCTTACTATTCAAGAGTAACCTTCTTTTGCAATTCCTTCCAAAATTTTAATAAGTAGTTGTTCCATATCTTTGCTATTTTCAGCTAGTAATATGGTGTCATTTAAATATTTTAAACCGTTGATGTTTCTTCCCCTGATTTTCCACACATAGTCCTGCGTTCCATATGATGTGTCCTGCATATAAATTAAACAAATAGGTTGATAGAATGCAACCTTCTTGTTTTACCCCCTTGCCAACTGGAAACTATTGTGTTTCTTTATATTCTGTACTGACAGTACTGACAGTAGCCTCTTGTCCAGAGTGCAGGATATGCCATAGATGCATATCCTGTGCTGCAGTGTTTTGGAGTTGCCTTCTGAGACAGTCAACTCTGTAGCACATCCATTTCTTTTAAAAGCAAACCATCATTTTTCATGATTTACACATTATCTCCAACATAATGCCAGAACTGGTGTCTTAGGAGATTTTCACATGGGCTATATACCCCGTGGCAGGAACAGAACAGGGTCAGGAAAGGTTTTCCCTTTCGGACGATGTTGACCCCGTTCTGTCCTGCATCCATCCTGCTCCCAGGACTGTTCTGGAACAATGTAATCATGATTTTTCATTGTGAATAGACCTCCCATTCCGTCACTATCACGCAATCACGGGTGTGTGAACAGGAGCCCTGTTCCTGTTCCGAAATGACAGCCGCGGCGGGGAGGTCCATTCCGAGCACTTCCTGGTACAATCTGGACATCCAGGTAAGTAGCATCCTTTATTTTACCCTCCCTGTTTTGATTATGTGATTTAAAGTGTGTTTTTGTGCTTGGTGAACTGATTTTATGTTTGGGGGAGTTTTACTTTTTAAATTTACTGTCCGGCCATTATCACACAATAACGTGATAACGTTTCAGATGGCCGGTCGTAAAAGCAGCCTCATAGAATCATAGAATGGCAGAGTTGGAAGAGACCACGAGGGCCATCCAGTCCAACCCCCTGCCATGCAGGAAATCACGATCACGACAGCTGCATTTATGGCCGGCCAGCAAGGGGAGGGGGAGCACGTTCCTGCTGCGGAATTAAGGTAAGTGTGTGAAAGATTTACGTTATTCCATGGCAGGAATGGGAGAGGAGGTGGCGGAGCAGTAACGGGGAATTTTGGCCCCATGTGAAAATCTCCTTAGATCAATTACTAAATACAGTATTGCTGATAGCTATCTGGAAAACAGGATTGTGCTATAATCTTTCATTAATATTAATGGGTGTAAAAAGTGCTTAGGTTTGGTTGGATGGGCTGAGGATGATGGGACTTGGAATACATCAAGGGGAGTGCCACCAGGCAGAGAAAGCTTAGTCTTGCGCATGCTGGTTGTTCTGATTTAAAGCAGGGTTGTGGTATCTTTGCTATTGATAAAACATTACTGCTATTGATAAAACATTACTGTCATTCAGCTTCACCACTGACCAGACTGATTAGGCCTGATGGAAATCAATAGGGCTTGACAAGTTACAGTTTTAACTACAGCTCCCACATCCCACCAGCAAGATCCACAAACTCTGATTAAAAAGCTACTTAAGCTCAGTCTCTTCTACTCAAGTACAAACACTAGATGGTGCTAATTGTTCATTCATTGTCTTGTCAGTCAATGATTTCATTGTAGAAAATCTTGTCCAACATGATTTCCTTCATAGCCATTTTCAAGTATGTACTGGAAGGAATTTCCCACTTCACCACACTCACTCCTGGCTTGAGAAAGTCAAAGTAAAGTGTGTGTGTGTGTGTGTGTGTGTGTGTGTGTTGAAGAAAAGGCAAAGTATACAGTATATGGATTTTTTAAAACGGATGAAGGCATTTTCTGAGAACTAATTAGAATGTAACACAGTTTTATAATTTGAAGTCTTCAGCCCCATAATAATGGTTCAGGAAGAAGTACAACACACCACAGACTGGTTTGAAGAGGTAAGTCAAGGAAAGCCACAGGCAAATGATGGGTGTTATCAAATTCCATCTTACAAAAGGATACTTTGGCCAGAGCCCTATTGGTCACTTCCAACTCAAGTAAAGTATGACCCCAGTATCCATGGGACTGATAACCATGGATTTACTTACTCATGTCCAAAAAAATATGGTCTGTCTAAGCACCTTCTAGGTCCTCCCACATGACTCTATGGTATGCTTCCACTAGAAATTATAAAACTGTGTTACATCAAATTATAAAACTGTGTTACATCTTCTAGGTCCTCCGCTGCATCTCTATGGTATGATTGGGCCAGATCCCATTTACTTTAATAGGGTGCATTGTTATCCATGGTTTCCAGTATCCATTATATAAGTCCAAGAATATTTCCCCTGTAGATACAGGGGTCATACTGTAAACCTACTGAATCAGTTGTTGAACAATGAGTTGGTTCAATGGATCTACCATAGTTGGGAGTCACAATAGGTTTCATGCCTTTATATCTAGTAGGTATCAACTATGTAAAGTAGAACTGGCTGGCCTCAAATAGTTTTAGATCCTTTGTGGAAATTCCTCACCTATCAAATCCTTACACATTACCTGTCAACCGTTGTGCTGAAATGCAATTCTATGACACCAGATAAAACAAAGGTTTTCAAACAGATCTGCTAATCTTGAATACTCAGACTGCTTTTGTTATTTTAAAATATTACAAAAATTATAGTCATCTCCCTTTCAAGATGAGTATATTATAATCAATATTAAGCATTCAAGAGGGGAAAGACTACAATTCAGCATCTGAGTCCATACTTTGTCTTTAGATTCTACAGTATAGAAGCTCCATGTTCAATTGCTGGCATCTTCACATTGGTCTGGAAAAAAAACACCACCAGAAATCCTGAAGAGCTACTCCCAGTCAGCCTCAGAAAATGGTGTTCTAGACAGACTTGCGAGGTGGGAGTTGACAGAGGGTACATCTACATTGTAGAAATAATGCAGTTTGACAACATTTTAACTGCCATGGCCCATCCATGTAGTTGTGTGAGGCACCAGCACTCTTTGGCAGAGAAGGCTAAAGATCTTATAAAACTACAATTTTCAGGATTCCATAGGAAGGAGCTACAACACTTAAAGTAGTGTCGAACTGCATTATTTCTACAGTGTAGATGCACCCTCTGACTCATAAGGTACCTTTGTGTTCTCCTAAGTTTGGTGAGGCACCAGAAAGGACTAAATATCTCACAAAACTACAAATTCCACAGGATAGAACTATGGTAGATAAAGTGGTATCAAACTGCTGTATTTCTGCAGTGTAGACAGGCCCTCAGCATCTTCTGTAAAACCAAACTATCAATATACAGTACTAGTACTATACAGCTCAGCAGGGGGTCATGTTTCATTCATATGTACAGGAGGGTAAATCCAGAAGCAAATTAGTATGATTTTTTCTAATGTATTCTTCAGAATTCTGGAGTGTTTGGTATTCAAAACAGAAAAGGAAAGAACATGTGTGTGTATATTTAAAAAAAAAATCCCAACCCTCTCTTATCCTGAAGGACATGGTATATCTTTGCAATAGTAACAGCATTCTCAATGTCAAAATCCAATCTGAAAACCCAGGGTCCCAGGAATCAAGGTCCAGAAGTTTTGGATGAAGATGCCTTCAAGCTCATTTTGGCAAAAGAAAAGAGCACATTGCAACTCTCATCACAATAAGCAATCCTCTGAAAGTATCCTGGGAAATGGGGAAAGCACCTTTTTAACAGACAAAATTTTTTAAAGGTTGAAGAAAGGAGGAGGTCATCTGACCCTTCTGACTTATATGAAACAATAACTTTTTAACCAAAAATCTGTAAGATAGAGAAACCAAGAAACCATTGTCATCATAATCTCCATTTTAACCGATTTCAGTTAGACTCCTCTGACTGAACAACTTAATACATGTTCAATTAGAAGTAATTCCCATCGAATTCAATGGACTTACTCCAAAAAGGGGCTATAGGACTGCAGGCTAAGGTGACAGTCCCCTGTACATTTACTTGGGAGTAAGCCCACTCAACACAGTGCTTACTTCTGAGTACGCATGTAAAGATTAGTCTATAAATGTTGACCCACTAGCTAGTCCAGGAAGGACTGAATGTCTTGTTTGTGTCTCCTAAAAGCTACTCTGACCAGTGACTTGGAATTTCCCTTGCAGTACTATAACACTTATGGATGGTTATCATTCATTAGACAGAATGGGAAACTACTGGAGCAAATTTTTTAATTACACACCAAAAAATTCATGTAAAACAAAAACCAAATATTTTTTCTGACTCATAAAACAGAGTTTAACACTTTTAAAATAGAGGTTGCAGAGGTGGGGAATCTGTGGCCTGTCCCCCAGACGTTTTTGGACTCAGCTTCCTATGATTACACTAACTATTCTGATTGGGAATAGTGAGACTTGGAGTCCACATCATATGTAGGGCCACAGATTTCTTTTTCTTGCAGTAATGCCAGCCATGCCAAATGTTAGCATTGATAGCTGAGGTGGATGAATGAAAACATTCCACTATTTGTGTTTTATTAACTACCAGACACCTTTTTGTTTTAAAAAAAAACAATTTAAGAATAATACAAATAAATAAATAAATGAAACATAACATTTACCCAAAAATGCTTCCTGTCTGTGTCTGGAATAAAAATTGTCTTACAAAATATGTCAACTGACAACTATTTCGGGGGGGGGGGTATAGGTTTTCCCCACATCTTCTGTCAACCTTGTTCATTATTAATTTATATTTTGATTATATAACTAGGAAAAACCACCAACTATGATGTAATGACTCTGATGTCTACCTCTAGAGAAAGAATGATATAATTCAGGTATTACTACCAAAAAGATTAGGTTAGTAACAGATAACACAGTTTCCAGTAATGGTGCCAATCTTCTTTCCAATAGATTTAGCAGATGAGAGTTACAAAAAGAAGATGACTCTCTTCAAATATTTTAACTCAGTTCCTTTAGAGCTTTAAAGGTCAAAACCAGCACTTTGACTTTCACCATGAAGCAAGTTGGCAACCTGTAGATCTTATGTAGGACTGATGCCATCAAACACTGTTAGTAATCCAACAATGATAGGGTGGGCCAAGCTCTTGTCACTGCTTCACTTTATTTTTCAGAGTTTTGTATAAGCAAAAGAAAAGAAAGGATTAAGTAGCACAAGTGTTAAAATACCTTAAATCAGAGTGCACATAATATTATAACAGACATTTGTAGCACTGAGGAAGAATGTAATTTGCTTAAACTGAAATACAGACCGATTAACAAGTTAACTCATCTTGTTCATTCTGATGTTCACTTCACCCTATAAATAAAATAAATAATAAACAAGACTGTCCTCATACACGTGCCTCTCTCTGCCATAGATGCTGGGCTGTGGCCTAATTTCAATTGGTAGTCCCAACTAGTGTTCACCCAGAGAATCAATTGCCGAATGGGAATTCAGCTCTTACATAAATTCTGTTGCTTCAGCAGGTGCATTCTATTTGGGATTAGCAATTGTTTTCAGGCCTATGAAATATAGACACCTGAAACTTGGTATGGATCCTAAGGAAATTCTGATGCTGAACATTTTGGGGTTATTTTCTTTTTAAAATAAATTCAAGAATTGTAGCTAATTAAAATCTGTGATCTGTAGAATTGCTGATTATAATCACTAGATGGCAAACTTCCCTAACCTTTCCTAGAGCAGAATCTGCAGCTAGGTCTGGAACATTCATTTTTCCAGAAGGCCACTAGATAGCTTCACACGGTACTTCCTGTTGCAGGGCCACTGGCCTTTTCCAGTAGTTAAAAAAGAGAAAAACTTCTGCTGCCTATGTGGAGGAAGGGAAGGAATGAGCTGAAGGAAAAGCTGAGGGGAAAGGGAAAGTCCAAAAAGAGAAGGGACAAATGAGAAAAAGCTGAGGAAAAAAGAAAGAGCATCAAAATGGAGAGGAGGGGCTAGGCAGTTTCAAAAGCTTGTAAAGGGTATACTAAGCAAACATAAAATGTCCCCACACAAGCCTGAACAGCTTAATTTTTATCCACCAGTTTAAAGGCAACAGTACAAAAATACATGTACTTAAAGAATACCTAGTCACTATTATTTGCTTTATACACAGCTAAAAAAAATTACTTGGAGATTCACATCTGGTACAAAGTTGGGCAGGTTTCAAAGGAACATTTTATGGTACAGTCTTAGCAAAGATCCTTGCTCTGTTTAATTAGAATTTGCTAGCTGAAAAAAAAACCCCTAATGTCTTGAAATCTAGATAATTTGATTTCAGCTGTTGAAATCAATAAATCCTGTTCAGCTTGCAGAATGTTACAAAATAACTGCCTGTCATATAATGGATTGCTTGTGGAAGGGTGTGGTGACTACAAAGTTCTCTGCAGATGTTATCTTGTTAAGGTCCAGTCAGTCACTATACACTGTGGGCCCATGATCAAAGAAATACATTTTCCAGTCATAGGAGAATTTATGTAAACAAATTCCCATCTTGGATAACTTTGAATCTGTAAACTCTGGCTGTAGATTCAGAAAACTACAATATATTAACTGGTAAAGAAATAATGTTTTTGTTCAACACTTTCCATTTCCATAGATCTCCAAACATAAAAAATCACTAGCCAAGTCATCCAGTGAACGAATAATTTGCCAAGAAAAACTGTTCAAGTGTATATTTATAGCCAAGAATTTTGGTTTTTGAAATGTCCCTTACTGCATGTAACAGCCACAATAATGAGAAATCAGCATTTTATAAAAATGTGTTAAGACATCTTAACTAGACCTACAAATTCTGATTTGCATGGGCAATTGGAGTGAGGTTGTTGATCCTAATAAAGATAAATGTTCTAGTAAAGTTGTTAAGGAAAATCAAGTGAGGTTCCCTAGAATCTTCTTTAAATATACAGAGTACATTAGACTAATACATGGTTGGAGATATTTGCAGCCAAACTCTAGAAACTATACTTTTAATCTCAGATCATAATAAATCTTTTTCTAGATAGATGTTCTGGATTTCTAAGTCTATGGCTAACCTAGGGCTTGACTACATGGGGGTAAAAATCCAAATGATATTTGGGCTGCTTTGGCCTGGAGCTTCTCCATGCAGTGACCTTGCCATGAAATTCGGACTATTCTGGCCCAAATTTCAGTGCCACACCTGCCAAACCCCAAATCTGCATTGGGCTTTTACTTTTACCACGCATTCAAAACTGTTACTCACGCTTGACTCTGAGCTCAAGGAAAAGCAAAGCCCCAGCAGAAGTCACCCTCTCTGAAGCCAGATCAGTGGCTAGCCTTGCAATGGTAGGGTGGGCACCCATTCTGACTTCAGAGAGGGCTACTACTGCTGGTGCTTTGCTTTTCCCGGAACTCAGAGGGGCAACTGTGCACCGGAAAAGCAAAGCCTGAACAGTAGTAGCCCTCTCTGAAACCAGAACAGCCAAAAACAGGGAGGTGGCCTCATGATAGCAGGGCTCGCCGGGTGTTCTGACTTCAGAGAGAGCAACCACCATTATGGCTTTGCCTTTGAATGAGAAGTGGCACCAAGGAGGGGGGGGAAATGGTGGCATCTCAGTCAGCGCTTGTCCTTCCTCTTCTCCACACACCCACAAATCCAGTGTGGATGGATTGTTCACATGGTAGTTTTCTCTGGTGTTTCTAGCAAACTCTGGAGAAAACAGAGTTTTCTAAAACCCAGATTAAAGGGGTATTCCCCGAATACAATGCAAACAGGGTTGTATATCATGTGTCACTATTACACCAGATTTGGGATAAAGGCCACACATCGTGTGGCATTATCAGGCCAGATTCAGGGGGACTTGGGCTTTGTCACTGCTGTAGAGTATGGTCATCTTATGGGGGGGGGAAAACCACATTCAGATTACAGTCCTACCATGATGTTCCTGAAAATGGAGCAAATGCAGTTTAGGTAGAATATTTATTTCTGAAGTCAAAAATATTACAACAATGTAAACAAGAACTTGTTGGGGTGCATGAGCATAAAAATTAAAAATGTATTAAAGTTTCCAGAAGCAAGCCCCGAAAAGTAAAAGTTTAGTGTAGAGCAGAGTTAGGCAGAGACACAAAGTGGAGTAGACTCAATTAGCATTGGTACGTACTCAGGTCATTAAAGCCACATAAACAAAATAAAGACAAGGAAAAACTTTGCTTTAAAAAGAATTTCAAAGCATTTACTAACAGGTTTTGCAATCTACGTATTCAAAGGGAATTTAAATAAGGGTACAGAGCCTATAATAATTTGGGATGTAAGTAAAGATTATACGAGAGGACAATTTATAAAATAAGGTTTAAATTTTTTTTAAAAGAAAAGGAAGATAAACTAATAGGGGAGTTGATGAAGGAAACACAGAATTTGGAGGGAAAATCTAAGGAAAGGGCTGGCTTCCTGGCCTTGGCCCTGGCTCCAGATCAGGCCTGTTACCCCTCCATTACCTGCACAAAACAGGATGGAGTCTGCACAGAAACACTAGCTTGTCTCTGCAGCTGCAGCCACTGCCGTCTGCGTTGCAGTCTCTGAAGCCAGGAAGGAGGCCCACAGCACATGATCAAGGGGGATCCCTGCATGTGACCAGCCTCAGTCACATGTTGATGGCCTCCTTCCTGGCTTTGGAGAGCGTGACATGGATAGCAGTTGCAGAGATGTGCCGGCATGCTCATATACACTCCTGCAGGGCCTGATCCATTTTTTTCCTAAATGAGGTGGGTTTTGCCAGGTATTTTGATGAAATTGTTTAATGGGCTTTACCCTGTCTTCCCCCCATCTTTGCCCCATGCATTGCCAGACTGCCCAGGGGCAAAATAGGGCAAGAGCCCTGCATCAACTGGACTGCAGGGCTCCAAGATGGGGGCAAGATAGGGTAAATAGCCCATCCAGAAAAGCTCTAAGAAGGGTAGCTATGAAAAAAACTAAGATTCTCAACTGTAAAGATGTATTCCTGAATACTAAAAACAGGATCATCCATGAAATAGTATTTCTCATTTGTATACAGTAGATGGAAATGAAAGTTGGACATTGAAGGAAGCTGACAAGGGGGGGTGGGAAATCAATTGAAATGTGGTGCCAGAGGAGAGGACTGCCAAAAAGAGAAATAAATGGGTCCAAGATAAATCAAGCCTTGACTTTCATTAGAAACCAAAATGATTAAACTGGGACTATGTACTGCCATCACTAGAAAAGATAATGTTAGGAAAAGTGGAGGGCAATAGAAGGAGACAAAGACCACATACCAGATGGATAGAATCAATCAAAGAGGCCACAGACCTGATTCTTCAGAACCTGAACAGAGCTGCTGAGGATAGGGTGTCTGAGATGTCTCATTCATGGGATTGCCATGAGTCAAAGTTGACTTGAAGCTGGTTAACAACAAATCCTGCTTTGGACATATAATGAGAAAATATGTTTCATTGGAAAAGATGATAATTCTTAGTAAAATAGAAAGCAAAACAAAAAGAGGAAGATTGTACTTATAGGTTGGTTGATTCAATCAAAGGAACCATGGCCCTGAGTTTGCAAGACTTGAACAGGGCTATTAATGACAAGCCTTCTTGGAGCGCTTTCATTCATAGGACTGGCATAAAACTGAAACTGACTTCACAACATATAACAAGGAGGAGGAGGAGCTAATAAATAAATATAAAATTGTCACTTTTCATTCTAATAGTTTAGTGAGGAGACTTTGAGACTACGCTTAAAAGTGTTCACGTTCATGTGTCCTAACTGGGAAATACTGGGCAGGTGGCTTTTAATGATATTTTGTTGGAGGCCTGTGAATGAAGAGCAGCCTTTTGCAAGGTGCCCACTGTGAAAATGCCTATGACTGTGACATTTAGCATTCATGCTTATGTTAGAAAGGTTGGATGAGGTCACCATGAACTCCAGAGAATATTTATACAACTTCCATTTTTCCACAACCCTAGATGGACAGCAAGATTTTCTCCTGTGAATGTGTACAATGCTGTTAAGAATTTACTGGAATCAACAACATTGAAACTGGATGTTTTTATGGATACTATGAAGATAAATCCTCAAACTGGGCCCTGTTGAGAGGTGGCAAGTGATGAACTGGGCCCCTCCACCATAGCATGAATCATGCCATACATCTTTGATTTTACCAACAGCTGAGTTCTCAGCAGCAGCATCATACATCATTTCATTTTATAGTACTACTGGGCAGACAAAGACCTAAGGAGGTTATGTGATACTTTTTACTAGACCAACATTTCCACTGTAACTACATCCTTTTTACATAGACACTCCAAAGTGAAGTGGCCTCAACAACCGGTAGCAGTTTTATTTTTATACAGCAAAGTTTTATGCTGGGATCTTAAATGATCAAGGACAAAATATTTTATATTCAATCTCAAATGCTCTGATTTCAGTTCTTGCAGCCATAAAAAGAAGAAACCTTAAAGAACAGGGAAATATTGTTCATACAAGAGTTGGAACCATCTTTATACTGACTCTAAAATGGTTCAGAGACCTAAATAACAACAACTACTACTACCAGCACTACTGCTATTATTTTTGTTGTTGTTGTTGTCGATCAAGGCAGGAAATCAAGGTAGGGAACAACAACAGACTAACATACAGCATACATCAGTTAAAAACACACGACATCAGTTCAAATACATAACATCAATTTAAAAGAATAAGACAAATATCCATCAAAACAATCAATCCATATTTAAAATTCATAGTTTAAAATCCATACTTTAAAAATAATTGGGATAGGCCTGTCAGAAGATACTGGTATTTAATGCTGTTTTAAATTTGGAGTGTATATTCAGGTATTGAATCTCTTCTAGCAGATCATTCTACAGTCTAGAGAGGCAGCGGAAGAAAAAGTCCTCTGGGTGACAGTTGCCAGCTTAGTTCTGGGTGACTAGTGTAAATGTTCCCCAGAGGACCTAAGTGTCCAGGGTGGATTATATGGGAGGTTGCAATCCTATAAGTAACCTGTAAGGTAGGCCGGTAGATTTAAATTCCTCCTTCCGCTTCTCAGCATTCGACACTTTTGCAAAAGTATGTAAGCCAAACCATGTAAGGCTTTAAAGGTAATAACCAACTTTTTGTACCTTGCCTGGAAACTAAATGAGAGCCAATGGAATCTACATATATAATTCTCTTGGGTATGTTGCCTTTCCCAGCGTGCTGATTGGCTACTCGGGATTAGCTAACACACATTGGAAACTGCTTAATGCAGTGTAGATGTGTAAATTGCTATTGCTTAAAACAATCTGTAAGCCGCTCTGATAGCCTTGTGGCTGAAGAGTGGGGTATAACTAAATAAATAAATAAATAAAAAGGAAACATACCCAACTCACACCCAACCAATCACCATCCACATGCAAATTCCCTCTCTACCTCACAATGCACTCCTGTCACTCAGTCTGTGGCCCAGACTGCCTGTGACCCAGGCAGTCAACTGAAGGTGGTGACGGGCTGCCTGCAACAGGATCCAGCAGGGCAACAGAGCGAGTCACCCTCAGCAATTCCAGGAAAAGTGTGGAATGCTGAGAAAGGGGAGGAGGAATTTAAATCCATCAGCCTACCTTACAGGGATGTCATGAAATCTACTGGGCATTTTTTGGGGGGGAAGGTTTTTTTAATCGTGTATGTTATGCCCATACATACTAGTGATTTTAATATTGATGTAATATGATCACTCCTAGATGCACCAGTAATCTGGCAGCTGTATTTTGAACCAACTGAAGTTTCCAAACCTGGTACAGAGGTAACTCAATGTACAGTGCATTGCAGAAGTCCACCCTTGAGGTTACCAGTGAGTCATTACCATCTTCAAGTCCTCCAACTATAGGAAGGGGCACAGCTGGCGTAACAGCTGAAGTTGATAATAAGCACTCCTGGTTGTTGCCTCTGCCTGAGCTGTCATTCGGAACAATAGATCCAGAACCACTGCCAGACTGTGAACACAATCTTTAAGGGGGAGTGTAACCCCATCAAGGACTGGTTGACACACCTCCAAACCTAGGTTAAGCCCCTTGATAGTAAGCACCTCTGTCTTGTCTGGATTCAGCTTTGTCTGGATTCAGTTTGTTTTTCCTCATCCAGGCATTCATTCAGAAGAGACACATTATCCTTAGCTGAGGCTGTTTTTGAGATATATGTCCTGCCTTACCAATTGATCTAACAACTGCATGGCAGGGGGTTGGACTGGATGGCCCTCGTGGTCTCTTCCAACTCTGCAATTCTATGATTCTATGAAGGTAGTCTTCCTTCTCTATGTGTAGTGAATTTGTCAATAGTTGGTCATCCTTCAGGTTTGAACTCCTGATCTAAGTGTTTCACCTCAAAGAAACAGATATAACATATAAGCCCTTTTTCACCTTCAAAATACTTTCTCTGAATGTGTGAAGGGTGGCAGTGAGACCTGGCTTTACCCTCCAATATATTTAGAAGTACATTGGGCCCTATGAAACCTTGGGGGGTTGGTTCCAGGACCCCCCAGTGGATGCCAAAAACATAGATGGTCAAGCCCCATATTATTCAATGGCAGTGACATGAAAGTGCATACTTCAGCATGTCTGCATTCACATCACTACCATTTAATAATATGGGGTGTGGAGATCTACAGACAGTCCAATCTATGGATTGGGAACCTGCCGATATGGAGGGCCCACTATCCCTATGAATAGTCCTCTAAGCACATATGAGGGTAGACTTCATATGAGCAACTGGGACTCCTGATTGCACAGGACTCCTCATTAAATGGAAGAGTCCTTCTACTCATAGCTCTACTGCATAGAGGAGACACCATCTTCTGAAAGAGGCTTTGAGCAATTTTGCTTGCCATTTCTGCGCATTCAGGAATATAACTGGAAGATAAGAACAGATCTATAAAGATTAGCAGAACTCTCCAGCAAGCACCAAGATGCACTCATTGTGGTGGAAATGTTATAATGAGAAGATCGATACTATGGCCATAAAGATGTAGGATGATGAGAAGGTACATGTGTATGCTCTGATATACCAGTACTAGCCACTAACAACACAATTTTTCTCTTAGGGCTTCTCTACATGGGCAATTTACCCCATCTTGTCCCCGTCTGGAGACCTGCAGTCCTGATGCAGGGCTTTTGCCCTGTTTTGCCCATGAGCAGTCTTCATGACCCCCAGGGCAAAGACAAAGTTACAATGGGGAAAAGATGGGGTAGGGCTTGATACAATGTTTTAAATAATACCTGGTAAAATGTGTTCCAGCCTGGAAAAAATGGATCAGGCCCTACATGACTGCAGTGTCCTTTCTAGCATGTCAGCCTGTCTCTGTAGCTGCTGGCTGCTTTGCTCTTCCAGATCCAGGAAGGGATCCAGGAAGGTGGCCCACAGCAAGTGACAAGTCTGGAAGGCATAAGCTGCAAGACAGGGAAAGGGATGCATCTGTAGGCATCTCCTTTGGACTTAACGTAACAAGGGAATGAAGGGCTGTCATATAGGACTTGTGTAGAAGTTCATCTGAAGTCTTTCCTGGCTGCCAGACTTGGGACAATAAACCCAAAAGAGTTCCAAAAAAGAGAGACTTAGGAAATTTTCACATGGGCTATATATCCCGTGGCAGGAACAGAACAGGGTTGGGAAAAGTTTTCCCTTTCAGACGACGTTGACCCTGTTCTGTCCTGCATCCATCCTGCTCCTGTGACTGTTCTGGAACAATGTAATCATGATTTTTCATCGTGAATAGACCTCCCATTCCGTCGCTATCATGCAATCACAGGTGTGCCAACAGGAGTCCTGTTCCTGTTCCGAATTGAAAGCTGCGGCGGGGAGGTCCGTTCCGAGCACTTCCTGGTATGATCTGGACATCCAGGTAAGTGGCACCCTTTATTTTACCCTCCCTGTTTTGATTGTGTAATTTAAAGTGTGTTTTTGTGCTTGGTGAACTGATTTTATGTTTGGGGGAGTTTTATTTTTTAAATTTACTGTCCGGCCGTTATCACGCAATAACGTGATAACGTTTCAGATGGCCGGTCGTAAAAGCAGCCTCACGACAGCTGCATTTATGGCCGGCCAGCGAGGGGAGGGGGAGCCCGTTCCTGCTGCGGAATTAAGGTAAGTGTGTGAAAAATTTATGTTACTCCGTGGCAAGAACGGGAGAGGAGGTGGCCGAGCAGTAATGGGGAATTTTGGCCCCGTGTGAAAATCTCCTAAGAGGGAGCTGGGAGAGGAGTCCCTCTACTGGAAAAATCCAGAAAAGTTGGCAAGGTGAAGAAAGGTCGTGAGAATTTAGCCTCCTTTGCCAAAGTGCTGGTTCCTCACCAAACTACAGATTTTAGGATTCCATAGGAAGGAGCCATGGCAAATAATCCAGTTTCAAACCAGATTATTTCTGTAGTGTGGATTTGGCCTAAGTCCTCAGTGATATCCTATTAGTGTTTTTAAATTTCAAACAAATCTGAAAGTCTCTAGACTCTGTCTATGTAGAATCAATAATATCCGTCTGTTCTTAGACAAATGCTTGATACAGTAAAGAACCTTTCATAAAGCAAGGTCTTCCACATAGAAAAATTCAGCACTTCCCTGGAGAATTTAATGTGCATTCATTTAAATGGATGATGTATCCCAGAATCCTCTGCAAACCCCCTTTATCTATCCCTTCTTCTCATCAGAGCCAGGTGAGAAAACTTCTGAAGCCAGTCTACTACTCAGTTAATGTTTCCAGAAAGAGCACCTCCACAATCAGCAGCATTCCCAGCACTGTTGCTCAGTGCTAGAAGAACTGAACAAAGGGAGGGTTAACTTTTCATTTGAATATAGCACTTTTAAAAATATCCTTGCCAGAACCCACCAAACCTCAGGAGAATTGAAGAACCATCGCCTCCCAACCTAGATGCTCTAGGACATTTGGCATCTCCACTGTGATCCTATGCAAAAATGAGTATCTCCTTGAAAAATCTACTGTATGCCTTTAGAGAAAAAGTATGGAAATGTTCTATACTTTTTTCCAACCACACTCCAGGAGAAGTCTCTGTTTTAGCTTGTCCAGCTCTTGAGACTATAAATGTACAATGTGGTCTTCTAGCATAACAACCAGAGATAATTGTTTCCACTTACACCAATTGAGCAAACATCAGCAGTGTGAAGTCGAAGGCTTTCACGGCCGGCATCCATAGCTTTTCCTTGTTTTGTTTTTTTTCCGAGCTGTGAGGCCGTGTTCTGGAAGAGTTTCTTTCTAACGTTTTGCCTGCATCTGTGGCTGCCATCTTCAGAGAATGGTTAGGTAGGGGTGTGTGGAGTTTATATATTGTGAACCCCTGTTGGGGAGTATATGTAAATTTGTGTAATTGAATGGTTAGTTTCTGGGTATAGAAATGTAAGGGTTGTTAAACCAGTAGCTTGGCCCTGTTATGCATCCCTCTTCGCATTCCTGACACAACCATGATGCAATGCGTATCCCCAAACTTTTTATTTTACTCCGTAACCTTTGATTTGAGTAATAATAGAATAACAAAATGAAATAACACTTTATACCCCACCAACTGTCACATGCATGGTTAGTGGAGATGCAAGAGAGGGCCTTCTTGGTGGCTGCCCCTAGACTCTGGAATTCTCTTCCAAGGGAGGCCAGAATGGCCCCCTCCCTGCTCTCTTTCCATTGGTAGGCAAAATCTTTCTTTATTCTTACAAGTTTTTAAAACAAATAGGTTTCTTTCTTTTAAAAAAAAAAAAGAGGCTAAGGGTTCTCTGTTTGTTTTAAATTAAACTGTTTTTATTAACTATCTTATTAACTGAATCTGTTTTCCTTGTTTGAACAATGCTTCCATTTTGCTGCTTTTTGCCTACTGGGCATGTGATAGAAGCAGTATATTATGTTTACCATACAGGAAGCCCCTGCTATCTGACAGGTTACGGACTGGGGTCCTGTCAGGAAATGGAATTGGTTGGAAATCAGGACCCAGGGTTTGGGGGGGGGGGCTTTGCTTTGTTTTCTTTTAGCTTGCAAGTGCAATTTAGCATTTACAAGCTAAAAAAAAGACTGGGTTCCGCATTACATGGCTGTAAAAAGCCTTCAGTTACAATTATAAAATGCTCTCTGAGCCATGACAACACCTTCTTGGTTTCCTAACCCTAGAATTTGTTAGGAAAATCCATGGTGTCATTCACTTTGAGCAGCAGGCAAGATTTATCCCCAGAGCGCAAGGCGCATTTCTCAGAGAGGAAGAGCAAATGTGTTAGGCAATGGGCTTGTAGTGGAAGGATCCTTCTAAAGCTTTTAAAAGCTCCCCCAATGTGCAGCAGGGACAGGCTGCTGAGTAGACCTAAACCCCTGCTCCAAGCCCAGAGCATTTGGTGCATTTCTCTGAGGGGAACAGCAAACACATAATGGGCTTGTGGAGGGGGTTGAGGTCTGCTCAGCAGCCTTACCTGCTACACATTGGATAAGCCTTCTAAAGCTTTTCCTAAGAGCAGCAGGCAAGATTCACCCCCAGAACACAGGATATGTTTCTCAGAGGGGAACAGCAATCATGTTAGACAATGAGCTTGACGTGGAAGGTTCCTTCTAAAGCTTTTCTTAGGAGAGGCAGGCAAGACTTGTCCCCAGAGTCAGAAAAGATGGAAAAGAGAGATGCAGATGAGTGACAAACTGAATTGAAGAGACTGTAAAAATGAGATCTATGCTTTGGGATAGCTTTCCTCAAACTGACTCCCAGGTGTGCTAGACTCCCTCCATTCCCTGGCAACAGTCCTATTATGTTTTTCCTTGGTTTTTTTCCGGCTGTGAGGCCATGTTCTGGAAGAGTTTACTGCTGATGTTTTGCCTGCATCTGTGGCTAGCATCTTCAGAGAGTAGTTGGGTAGAAGTGTGTGTGGAGTTTATATACTGTGAACCCCTGTTGGGGAGTATATGTAAATTTGTGTATTTGAATGGTTAGTTTCTGGGCAGAGAAATGCAAGGAGGATTATTGTCTATTTGGCTAATGGTTGGTTGGTGGCCCATTATCTCACAGCTGCAGGAGTTTACCGCATACCATGCAGCTGTGGACAAGTTTACATAGGGACCACTAAATGCAGTGTGCAAACACGAATCAAGGAACATGAGAGACACTGCAGACTGGGCCAGCCAGAAAAATCAGCAATAGCAGAACATGTTATAAACCAACTGGACACAAAATGTTATTTAAAAACACAGAAATTCTGGACCAGGCCAACAACTATCATGTCAGAATGCACAGAGAAGCTATTGAAATCCACAAACACTTGGACAACTTCAACAGGAAAGAAGAAACCCTAAAAGTAAACAAACATGGCTGCCAGTCCTGAAAAACTCCAGAATAAAAACACAATACTTGCAAATGAACTCCACCCAGGGACAGGGGTATTTTCAGCAGATAATGGGCCATCAACCAACCATTAGCCAAACAGACACTAATCCTGCTTGCATTCCTATACCCAGAAACTAACCATTCAAATACACAAATTTACATATACTCCCCAACAGGGGTTCACAGTATATAAACTCCACACACATTCCTACCCAACCACTCTCTGAAGATGCCAGCCACACATTCAGACAGAACGTCAGAAAGAAACTTCCAGAACACGGCTTCACAGCCTGGAAAAAAACCAAGGAAAATCTATGGATGCCAGCCGTGAAAGCCTTCATCTTCACAGTTCTATTATGTTCTTTGTAGTCTGTGTGGGACAAAATTCCAGGTTGGTAAAAAACATGTTTAAAAGGACAAAAAGCATGTTTGAAGGACCCAATAGCAAAAATGTGCTTCCCTAAGATCAACATGACAACCCCCCTGTCATTCTTTCTAAATCCTATGGTCTGGCCAAGCACTAACATGTCAGTCTACTCATTAATTAATAATAACTTAATAAATGGAATAGTTTAACTGGCCGTTGGTTATGGTAGTGAATTAATTTTCTAATGTTTCACATTTAACATTCTCAAATTAATTTTCCACCTAACATTCTGGTTTTGCCTTTTGGGTGTGTGAGCTACCCTATCCAGTCAAATGTCAGATCAGATGTGATGAGGACCTCCTCTACTACTTTGTCCAAGTCATATATAAGGATGTTTGACAATATCCTTATGACAGAAACATGGATTCTTCCCACTTCATATTACCCATGGCCACTTCTTTTATTATTTTTGCAATCCATCGATGATGGTAGACTGGTAGCTATGAAGTTGTTTTGTCACAACATTTCTAGAGGGAACTCAGATATAATGTAATAAAGCCAGATGCAAGGTAAAGAGCAAGTGGACAAGGAAGGTCAGGCAGTGTTTGATTTGTTCATGTGCTTGTCTGACATTTGTGAAGGCTGAAGAATCAGAGGATTTTACAGAGTTAACACACACACGATATCAAATTGGCACTGTTGAATTCCTAAAGCATTTTGCTTATTCATATAAACACTTGCCCTTTTTTCTTAATGCTCGGTTCATCTGGAATGTACACTGCTGTTTATACCACTATTAAACATGACCTTGAAATATACTTGTACTGTTGGAACACTATGTTTACATGGCTTACAGTTAGATCACTGATGTTATTTATGAGCCCATTTTTAAAAAATGAGTTAAAAGCAACATGTCTGTATTTAATATGATGTGGAAACTGAATCAAATCCCTCCTGGTCACTAAAACTGGTGAAAAAAATGTGTCCTTGGATGCGCACGCATAGCAACCATTGATGTCAATGGGAGCCACATGTGGCCATCTGTATGTGACTTGAAAAGTATCTTGGTCATTGTGAAGATCAAAACAAAACTGTTTTGAATTTGTCATACATCTGTTTCCAACAGTTCTAAATGAGGGATAAGTGTCTGATAAAACATCTATTCCACCAGAATTAATTGGAACATTGCTAACCTGATTTTCAGTAATGATTACAACTCAGTTCTTTCTCTTTTGGATAAAGGAATGCCATTTTTAAGTTCCTGGCAGCAGGTGTCTTAAACCTTTGGCTGGATCCTAGAATATTCATGAATTTGTAGGCTAGGGATTTTTGTGTTTATATTTTTACTCTTAGCTTTATTGAAGAAAGGAGGTCACATATTTGTTATTTTTCTTTTTCATAAGAGGACATAATCAGCTTTGACATCAGTTCCTCCTCCTTGCAGCAAATTAGAACTCTTCCATTGTTTGCTGTTATTTGCTGCTGTAGTTTTTCCTAAATATTTCTAAACACTTCTCTCTGTGCTTTTAAAATGCAAAATTAGACCAAGATGATCACTAAAATGTACCAGTTAAAATATGTTCCATAAATATTCTGCATTTTAGGAAATGGACATGTTACAATTCTGCTAAATTATATTTGCCCTCCTGTTCAAAATAATATGTTGCTGCTTGTTGTGGAATACACAGCTTTACATGAATAAGCAGCCATTAGGGATTCAAAATACCTACAAGACAATCCAGTGGGAAGTTCTCCTATGAAACCTCCACTGAAATGAATAGTAGCAATACAAGCAAGGGCACAGCCATGAGACTCCTGCAGGTTAATTGGATGTACTGAGTGACTCCTAAGCAAAGCTTGAAAAATCATTTTGTTAGACAGTAATGTCCCCAATACACACATCCTTGTCAATGGCTCTGTTGGCTAGGGATTCTGTGAGCTGCAGTCCAAAAAAGTATGTTTCCCCTTCTCTCCTCTTAGCGAGCCCATAACATCATAACCAAGCAATAGCTCACTGTAGATACTAACAGACATAAAATACTAGTAGTAACAGGGTTGGTAAGAGTAGTGGAACAAATAGTACTGCTGTCTCTCACATTTATCCTATTACTATCCCAGACACATGTAAAATATAGGCATCTAACATTCTATCCACTAAGAGATAGACGCCTATATATATCTGTTGGCTTTCCATTATCTAACCTATTACAATTCATGTCAATCATAGCCCATTCACAGTAATGTTTGGGTGTACTTTATCCATAAAATGTCCCACGTGATTAATTTTTGGATGGGAAACAGAGGCTGCTGCCACACTGCACAAATAATGCAGTTTGACACTGCTTTAATTATCATAGCTCCATCCTATGGAGTCCTGGGATTTGTAGTTTGTTGTGGCACCAAAGTTCTCTGACAGAGAAGGCTAAACATATCACAAAACTACAAATCCCAGAATTCCATAGCTTTGCGCCATGGCAGTTAAAATGGTGTCAAACTGCATTATTTATACAGTGTGGCAGCTGCCAGAGTTACATCAGTAGGAAAAGACAACATGACCTTTTTCTCATCCTGGTAGGCAGTGGATTGTGTAAAATGGAACTGATATGACTGCCTATCAGGACAAAAGAACACCTATATGGAAAACATATTTTTGCAAGGTCTACCACAGGTTCAAAACCATTAATTCCACCTCCTCTGCTTAGGTTTTAGGGAATTGGTTGTGCAGCTACAATCCATCAAGATTTTCTTTGCTCTTGCTAGCCTCAGCCAATGCCCGCCCCCTCCAAAAACAACAACACATGTATGTGTGCATGACATGACATGCAGCTTCTTATCTTGAATCAGAAGCCAGAATCAGAAGCTGTTTGGAGCTTTGGAATTGTACTTCAGCTTCCACCTAGAATCCCATGAGTTTCTTCAAAGCTGGCATCAGTTGGAAGCCAAACAACTCTCCCAGATGAAGACCAGCCTGGGGCATTTAGCTCCCTTTGCATTTGGGTGTATAAACACTAAAGCACAGGAAGAACGCAGACTGACTGAAATCACACTGAAGTTTTCAAATATGCCAAGTAAGATGCTTGCAAATAAGTTTTCAAATAAGCTAAGAGACTTAGATTGTTTTATTAAAACATGCTTTAAATGTGGTTGCACATATAACTTCAGCAGTTCCTTCAACTCATTTTCTTACATTCTTCTCTTGTCTTTTATTAGTGTTTGCTGGATCTGAGAATGAAAATAAGATTAGAGAAGCAATGATCTCCATAGAGCCATGACAGAGAACTAAACATATTGGCTCTGGCTGATTACATCATGAATGCATTTCCTTTTCTCAAGGTTAGGCTACTCTCTGTTGCTCAGAGTTTTGATGTGCCAGGACTAGAAATTGGAAAACACATCAAACCAAATGTTGGGGATGGGGGAGGGAGAGAGAAACCCAATTGTGTATTATAACTCTGAGATGTGATTGCTTATAGTATAAACCACTATGCAAATGCAAAACAGGTTGGCTGGAATATTGTATGCATGACACAAAGCAATGAATTAAGATTGCATTTCACTATGGTAGGGTGTCATTTCAGAGAAGACTCTAAACTGGCTAAGTTCCATTGATATTTTTCTGGTGAAATTATACCCACACTTCATTTCTTTATTCTCCTTTAAAAATACTGCTCAAATCTAGCTGAGCCTGAATAACTAAAAGTGTAGGACACTTTACATATACAAGTACAGTATTCCCCTTAATTTCTCATCACTCAATTATGCAATGCTTTATGGCTCAGTTCAATGAATGAAACAGCTTCAGTGAAAAGTGTGATCTTTAGTAGCTAGGAGTGAGTTGTGGGGGTCTGCAGCCTTTAAAAACACCCTCAGCCACCACCTTTTCCTCCAGGAACAGCTAGGAGTGAATTGTGGACACCTGTAGCCTTTTAAAAAGCCTTCAGCTACCACCTTTTCCCCCAGGAGTAGCTAGGATGGGATCTGGTTGCTTCAAACACTGAGTGAGTGAGCCAAGACACCGAGCCAGGAGGCTGACCTTTCCCCCCTTATCACAGGGTCAAGAGAGGTGGCAGTGAGGTTACAGCGGCTACCTGATATTTTTTATTAATAATAATAATAATAAAATGTATTTATACCCTGCCCCTCTGTTAAAACAATCGGGGCGGCTTACAAAAATTAAAATACAATACAGATAAAAATCCCTAAACACCTCCCACCCCCACGAAAAAATTAAACAAATGTAAATTAAAAGCAACGGTCTAAAATCACCTTTAAAAACAATAAATACAATAAATAGCCAGCGGACTAAAAGAAGCCAGGATCCCCTGAGGCCGGGATCTAATTTGGAAAGGCCTGCCGAAAGAGATCTGTCTTTAGTGCTTTTTTAAAGCTACTCAGGCTTGTCATCTGATGGATCTCGTTCGGCAGGTCATTCCACAATTTGGGGGCGATTACCGAAAAAGTCCTCTGGGAGGTTGCAGACAGCCTAAATTTTTGTGGCTGAAGCAAATTCCTCCCAGAGGACTGGAGTGCGCGGGGAGGATTGTATGGGCGGAGGCAGTTCTGGAGATAAGTTGGACCCAAGCCATTCAGGGCTTTAAAGGTAATAACGAACACCTTATACTGGGCCCAGAAACTGATAGGCTGACAATGACAATTCTATACAGGAGCCGCAGATTTAATAATTGTATATTGTTTTTGGATAAATAGTGCAGGACATATGGAGAGAGATGGAGATAGATGGGGGGGATCATGTCTTAGACAGTAAGCAGGGGGAGGCGACTGATACTGATCACACAGCGGCAATACAAGTAGTGTGGGGTAACGGAAGATACGGCGTTAATAGGGTGAAATTTCATTACAGAGGAAGACGAGATCTATATTTAAAATCTATCTTGCCTTCCATTCACCCTTTTACCCCAAAATAGCTGGAGAGCACACCAAACCATCCACTGAACCTTTCCCTGCTCTTGTACAACACCAGGTCGGTCAAAAATAAAACCCATATTGTCCATGATTTATTGATGGATGAGGAGGCTGACCTGGCATGTTTTACAGAGACCTGGCTGGGTGTTGATAGTTCAGCTATTTGGGCTCAGGCCCTACCAGCCGGGTATTCTGTTAATGAGCAGGTGAAGGGACGTGAGCGAGGGGAGGTGGCTGTCGACCTCCTGGACAAAAACAATTATAGGCCAATCTCGCTTTTACCATTCTTAAGCAAGGTAATCGAGAGAGCAGTTGCCATTCATCTCCAAGCAGTCTTGGAAGAAACTGATTTTCTAGATCCATTTCAAACTGGATTTAGGACAGGATACAGAGTCAAGACTTCCATGATTGCCTTAGCCGATGATCTCCGTCTGGGCATCGACAGGGGAAGCATGACCCTGCTGGTGCTGTTGGACCTCTCAGCAGCCTTCGATACCATTGACCATGGTATCCTTCTGGAATGCCTGGGAGAATTGGGAATTGAGGGCACTGCTTTGCAGTGGTTCCGTTTCTATCTCTCAGGCAGATTCCAGATGGTAATGCTGGGAGACAGTTTCTCTTCTAAAAGAGAGTTAAGATCTGGCATCCCCCAGGGCGCCATCCTGTCTCCTATGCTTTTTAACAGTTACATGTTGACACCCAAATATGTTTCTCTATGTCTTGGACTACTTCAGTGACCAAGGATGGCATCTCTCCTCTGAATGACTGTCTTAGGGCGGTAATGGATTGGATGAGGAGAAACAGACTCAAGCTGAATCCAGATAAGATGGAGGTACTTGCTACTGGGACCCCTAACCCAGGAATGGAGATATGTCCACCAGTCCTGGATAGGGTCACACTTCCCCTGAAGGACTGTGTTTGCAGCTTGGGGGTGCTCCTTGACTCATCTCTCCAGCTGACAGCCCACATAGATATGACGGTCAGGATTGTCTGTTATCAGCTTCGGCTGACATGTCAGCTGCTACCCTTTCTGGAGCAGGGTGACCTAGAAACAGTAGTACATGCACTGGTAACCTCTCAGCTTGACTTCTGTAACACGCTCTACATAGGGCTACCCTCATGCCAAGTTCAGAAACTTCAGTTGGTACAAAACATGGCAGCCAGGTTGGTTGTGGGTACATCTAAAGCTGACGACATAACATCTGTCTTAAAATCCCTTCATTGGCTGCCAGTTAGTTTCCAGGCAAGGTACAAGGTGTTGGTTATAACCTTTAAAGCCCTACATGGCCTGGTTCCAGGCTACTTGCGGGAGCGTCTTCCTCCATATAATCCACCCCACACACTTAGGTCCTCTGGGAAGAACCTGTTGCAGCCAAAGAAGACCATACTGGCTGCAGTGGCCCCAGAGGGCCTTTTCATCTGCCGCTTCCAGGCTATGGAATGACCTGCCGGATGAGATCTGTCATATTACCACCCTAGAAGCCTTTTAAAAGGCCATTAAGATGGATCTCTTCCAGCAGGCCTTTCCAGATTAGCCTTCCAGATCAAAACAAACAAAAACAAAAACTAAAACTAATAAATCTAGCCACAATTTTATTGAATTTGTACTTGTAAGTTTTAATATATTCTGCTGTTTGATTCCTATTTTATTACTTTTTGATGTTTTTATGATTGGGGGAGGGATGGGATATGGGATTGTTTTTTAACTTTGAGCTCTTATTGTTATAATATCTTATTGTTATAATTATGTTGTACTCCGCCTTGATTCCCTAGGGAAAAGGTGGAATAATAATAATAATAATAATAATTATTATTATTATTATTAAAATATAAATGTCTGCCTGCAGTAGTCAGCAAGTGGCGAAAAGCCTATGTGAACCACCTTTGTATTCCATATCTAATGGAAATGGAAATATACTTTCTAAAATCATAGTATCTGTCAATGGAAAATTTAGCATTTATTTATTAGGATTTCAATTGCAACTAAACCTTTGTGTTTATGCATGATTCTATGTACATTCAGCTATGGGAACACCTCCCAAGAAAGAGTAGGCTGGTTGCTTCTCAGGAAGGTTGTGATCCTATAGTGCTTAAGAGCCTGTCATAGGAGCTATAGGATTTTTCAGCTTTCACCTTCTGAGGATAGAGAAAAAGGTCTACCTTCAGATGCCCTCTCCCAGCCATTCACAAAAATGTGCATGCCAACTGTCCCCATTTGGCTGGGGCAATCCTGATTTTATTTTCACCTGCTTTTAAAATATCTCAGTTTAATTCTCCTCCTCCAATTTCCCTCTACATCCTTAGCTTACTTCAATTACTGCAAAATGAGTTCAAAACACAAAAGTAGTTTGCACTCAACTGACTTGGCAATGGGGAAAGGAGAAGAAAGGGCAGGAATTTGCCCTTCTCAACAGGCTAAGGCAAAAACAAACTGCTGCAGCCTCTCTGCTGTGTGTTCTTCCTCTTTAATAACATTTTAAAAAGGCAATTCAAAAGCTCAGAAGAAGAAATTTTAAAATGTAAAAGTACAGGACAAAGCTGTTAAAGTCCCTTCCTCAGCAGTCAATCAGTGCCTGAAAGCTTGCCTTGTTAAAGTTATTTGCCTCCCAATGAAAGGACAGCAGGGCAGTGACCAAGCTAGCCTCCTTTGTCAGGGAATTCTACAAAAAGACCTTTTTTCCCCAGATATTCACCAAACATATCTATAAAAGTGGTAGAACTGAGAGAAGGGTCTTGGCAAAAATCTTAGGTCTTGGGCAGGCTAGTATAGAATACAGTGCAGCAGAACTTGGGTTTTGTAGAGTAAGAAAGTAGAGGACAGGGCAAAGAAACAAGGGATTAGGTTAAGAAAAGCTTGCTCAACTCTCTCTGCTCTAGCCGATTTCTATTGACTTCTATTACAGGAAAGGCAACAAACATGCCACAATGAATACTTACAAGTAACTGAAACACACAAACTTTTGTCTGAGAAACAACAGGAGACAATCTAAGCATGGATGTGTGGAAATGACCTATTGAAAATACTGGAAGTTATTTCATCCTATTCGGAACAGAGCAGGACTTTCAACAAAGATCTGCATTGATATTAGGCTATGCTGTTTTGGTGGCCTAATGTACTTTGGAAAATATCACCCTAAACAGGCAAAAGAAAAAAAAAATTAAGAGAAAATGGAACTGCCTGGGAGATTGTACAATCAGGCTTAAGCGTCCTAGAACAACAGACGGTCCCAAGGAGGAAAAAAAAATAGATTGGATACCTATGTGTTGCCAAAAAGAAAAAGAGGAAATGCCTTACCAAAAAAGGAGGACAAAGGAAGGCAGACCTGCATGAAATATGTGTATAATAATAACAGGCATGTACTGTATAGATGCAAATGTAGAAATTATTCCTGTGATTTAAACTGAAGTACTTCCACAATACACAGGACTTTATCAGACTGGCCACTGAAAACATTCTTTTGCCAGCATATTTAAACATATACATTTTATGCCAGCAAAACAATGCTCTCCTCACCCGCACTTACCTTCCTCTCCCAGCAAAGGCAGCCCTGGCGATAAAGAGGACGTGAATGGAGCTCCGTTCGTTTTCTTGTTTTGTTGGGTATTTAGAATTTTCTGCCAGGTAGTTCAAGTTCCTCATCTAACTATAAATTCCAGGATTCCATTAGATGTAGCCATAGCAGTTAAAGTGGAACCATGGGACTATAAATCCATAGTGTGAAAGGGTCTCAGTGACCCATGGGCTTGTTCAGTGTGTGTCCAGTTATTAAGTGTAGATGGACAACTCCAGGACCCAGGCCCTCTGTTCTTGGGTGGTTCTTACCTTTAAACTGCACTTGGTTCAATGACTTTCCTTCAAATAGAAACCAGAATCAAATAGGCCACTATCTTCTGAAGTAAAGGAATCTACTCTGTAAAACAGGGTGTATGCTTACCCATTGGGACAAAACATTCCTCTTGTGTCAGGTAAGTCAAAAGTGAAATCCAGCATATAACACGAGATGACTGGGCTTATAAGACGATTGACCTCCCCACAATCTTTTAAGTTAAAATATAGAGTTTGGGATATACTCACCGTATAAGATGACCCCCCCACCCTCCCTGAAGCCATGATCGGGCTGCCGATCACGGCTTCAGGGAGGGAGGGTGGTGGCTGGAAAGCTCCCCCCCTCCAACCAAGAGGTGGTAACAAAGACTGAAGTAGAATGGACACCAGTCATTCACTATTGTAGATTAAGATGGAACGTGGATAGAGATATTAAGATATAAGTTTATAATAATAATAATAAAGGGAAGAATTTGGTAATAAAAGTATGTTAAGAAGAGTAGAAGGATGAGACGAAAATAGTAAGAATCGTTTTAAGGAATACTATAAGGGAAAAATGGCGGTTTTTAAGGAATAGAGAAGAAGACTGGGAAAGTCACAAGTGAACAAATGCTTCAGGTTATTTGTACAAAGGAAGTCAGGTTTTAATATCTGAAATATTTTGTAAATCGTCATGGGTAACACCACGTGACAACATTACGTGTAATACAAATGACAGTATAAGTGTACAGTTTTGTTCTGGTATAATAAAAAAGTAAACTTTAAAAAAAAAAGAAAGAAAGAAAGCTCCCCCCTCCAGCCAGCCACCCTTCCCGAAGCCTCCCCGAAGCTGGCTGACTAGGGAATCGTGGGACTGGGGAATCTCCCCAGTCAGCCAGCCACCTCCCGTGATTCCCCAACCCACGAGAAGGCTGGCCAGCCTCCTTGCGAGTTGGGGAATCGTGGGGGATAACTGCCTGGCTGGGGAGAGAGACTCAGCCACCTCCCACAATTCCCCAACCTGCAAGGAGGCTAGCCAGCCTCCTCGTGAGTTGGGGAATCACAGGGGAGATGGCTGCCTGCCTGGGGAGAGGCTCAGCCCCTTCCACCCAGCGAGGCTCCCCCACATGCAGCCTCACTGGGTGGGAGGGGCTGAGCCTCTCCATGACTCAGAGTCATGGAGAAGACCCCCTCCTGCCCAGCGAGTCTCCCCTGCCCCATGCAGCCTTCCTGGCTGGGGGGGATCTTCTCCATGACTCAGAGTCACAGAGAAGACCCCCTCCCACCCAGCACTGCTTCCCACACCCATGCAGCCATGCTAGGTGGGGGGGGATAAGGTGGCTAGCAAGCCTCCCCAGACACACCCCGTCATTCCGGGCATATACCTGGTGTATAAGACGACCCCTGACTTTTCAGGAGTTTTTACAGAGTTAAAAAGTCATTTTATATGCTGGAATATATGGTAACTATACGTAATAATAATAATTATTATTATTGTTTTAACAGAGGGGCGGGGTATAAATAAATTTTATTATTATTATTATTATTATTATTATTTATATCCTGCCCCTCTGCGAGCAATTGGGGCGGCTTACAACAATAAAATAGTACACAGTATAAAACAACTCAAAATCCCTCCCCCCCTTAAAACATTATTAAATTAATACAAATTAAAATCAATATATAATACAATTTATGGGGATTTTTTCCCAAGTCCTGTGGCACTGCTGGCATGCTTTGTGCAACAAGAAGATTCATGAGTCATGATCCTGGTGTTCCACTCCCTGACTTGCTCCAAATGGCACAACGGGCCCAAGTTCAGGCACCCATTAGCTTTTGCCCTCATTCCTTCCTGCCTTTTTGGCGCCCCATGTTGCACAAGCATAACACATATACAGTACAAACACCTTAAAACTGAGCCATCTCAAACATTTACATAATAAAATATAGGAATATTTCCAAATAAAGTCACTAACAATTACAGGTCATAAGATAGTCATAACAAATAGGCTAATCAAAACATCTTGCATTAATAAATGCAAACTAAAATGAAACAATCCACTTCTTACTGAAGCCTAACAAAAACAAAAGACAGAAAAATAATACAAATGGAAGGGCGGGGGGACTCAAACCCCAAAACCATCATACCCAAGGTTACATGTTGTTATAGACCAAAACAAAAAAAACCCTGAGCAGGACCTCTCATTTTGACAGTCTCCATCTGATTTCCGCAGCAGGAACAGCCTTTTTAGTTGGAGTAGTCAGGGACATGCCTTATGAGGGCACAAAGAAATGAGCCAGAGAAGGAAAAGCTTTTGTCTTGGTTTTGATGAAAAGGTGGGGTATAACACTACCATCAACAACAACTATAATAATGACCAGGTTTGTAGGCCTCACAGCTAGATGACCTCTATTCCTTGCTTCCTTCTCTTCACCACTTTTGGTTTACCTAATAAGCATGCCTTATATTTTGTCCACTCGATGTGAAGGGCACTATTGTAAAGCAGTACTAAATGTGGCACTATCATTAGGTAGGGTGAGGTCACCCTTTAGATGGCAGATACTGGGCAAGAGATGTTACAGCCTCAGAGCTGTTCTCAGCTCTGTTATTCATTAAAACAGCCTAAACACTGAATCATTAGTGGCAATTGTGGGATTTAAAAAAAAAAAGGTTCACATGATATGACTTGTTACTTTACTCATTATTGGGGGAGGCAAGGTAGAGTGCTGTCACTTATTGAACTATTACACAAGGTGACTAGGGAAAAGGTTGTTTCTCTTATTTTTATTTTAAAATAAAGGTGCCACACCACTCACCCTGGAATGAAAGGCACTCCAGGAGGAGTGGCCAGTTACCAGCCACACTTCACGGTGCACTTGAGGACAATGAGAGATTGTATCATTTCACTCTCCATTTTAGGAAGGAAGTATGGGTAGAGACTGAAGAAGCAACAGCAGCACATAGGTTTCCCAGATCTCAGTGCCTGGCCCTGAGTGTCATAGCATGGATCCTCTTCTCCAGTCCTCAGGACAAGGCCACTGTCTTGAAAAGTGTGTGTCTCTATTCCCCCTACCCAACACACACACGAACATTTGTTAGATTTAATGCATGTGTTTTTTAAAATTTGAACAGCCTACTCTGTGCAACTGTGGTTCATGCTCTATTATAATGCTGAATGACAAAACCAGGGGTGCCCCTTTATAATATTAACTAGGGCCCATTCCCTGCGACATCACAAGGGATTATTCCTAGGTCTCAGGTTTGGGCCCTGATATCTCACTGGTAACCCTAGGCAGCAGGCAGGGTCCGGTGCAACGGTATATGGTGTAGTACTGTAGTGACTGTCAAACCACCTTCCTTTCCTGTTCTTTTGCCAGCATATTTTGTGGTGTTTTTATGTCGGCAAAAAAAACCCTTTACCACATTTACCTGCAATCCTATCAAAAGGCAGCCCTGGCATTGTTGGAGGAGTGAACAGAGCTCCATTCACTTCCTGGATTGAAACATCACCGATTCTCGCAAGAAGACGCGAGCACGGCAAATTCAAAAACAAAGCAAAAGTAAGAAAGAAAAAGTACACACAAGCACAGAAACACGCTAAAAAGTTAAACATAAACTAGGGAGTTTCATAAAAAGAGCATAAAAAGAACCTGGATGTTGCGATCTCAGCCAGAAATGTTCTGGCCGGACTGGCCATTTATGATGTAATTGCAATGAAAAAAAGGTGTGAGGTTTCAAACGCAGGCAATACCAGCAAAAAAAGCACCACAACCGATCTATTGATGGCTTGTCCTGTCAATAAAATAGAACACCTTATTTACAAGACATGAATGTGAAAGGACAACGTCATCTGAAATACATACCCTTTTGTGTTTATGTGGCATCGTTATGACTCTGTATTTGCTACATCTGATAAAGTCCTAGTACTCAAATAAAATAACCTCTCCCATTGTCCACCTTATATTAAGGTAAATGCCAACATTCCTGCCCCCAAATAACAAGCAAACAGTACTCATTACACAAAAAGCAACAAGTTTGCCACTTACTCTCTGGATTTTCTTCACAAACAAAGATTCACGAAGGACTCATCCCGCGCTTTCTGCAAGTGCGCTGATAACTAAAAAGGCCAATCCAAGATAAACAAGTCCGGTTGCAGAAAGCACAGCAGAAGGTCTCCTTGGGTGATGTTTCTGGGTTGTGATTCTTTCTGCATTGTTGTTTCTCTTCAAGACTTATTCGGTGTGAGTTCTCAAATAAGGCTGCAGCATTGTGGATAGTGCATCTCCATGCCTCCCAATGTAAGGTCAGGGCGGACCATTGTTGGTGATCAATTTGGCCGAGCCTGAGATGTTATTTCAGGGAATCCTTGTATTGATTTTTTGGAGTGCCCCTCCTACGCTAACCTGTGGCGAGTTCACCGTAGAGTACTATTTTGGGGAGGCGATGGTCCTCCATCCTAGAAATGTGCCCTGCCCAGCACAGCTGTGTTCTCAGTATCATGGCCTCAATGCTGGTGATCCCTACTTGCTCAAGGACAGCAACATATAGTCAGTCCAGTGTATATTTAGGATTGTGCGTATACAGTGCTGATGAAAGCATTTGAGGAGTCGTAGGTGGTGGTGATAGGTGACCCATGTTTCAGATCCATAAAGGAGAATAGACAGTACAATGGCTCTATACACACTGATTTTTGTGCTTCGCCGCAGGTGTTTATTACTCCAGACTCTTTTGTGAAGTCTTCCAAATGTGCTATATGGCTTTGCTAATCTGTGATTGATCTCTTTGGACTTTTTCAGATGCATGAAATATAATGCAAGCAGCCTCATCGCGTTGCGAGGCTGTTGCGCTGCAGAGCGTCGGTTTCGGATGATGCTCGCCCCTACCGGTACTGTTGCGGTACCGCAGAGAGAGTTGAGCGTCATATTTCGTTGATTTTTAAGCACAAAAGTTGATCGTGCTTAAAAATCGACAAAATATGACACTCAACTCTCCCTGTGGTACCGCAACAGTACTGGCAGGGGCGAGCATCATCTGAAACCGATGCTCTGCAGCGCAGCAGCCTCGCAACGCGACAAGGCTGCTTGCGTTATATTTCATGCATCTGAAAAAGTCCTTTGTCAATCTTGGCATCTGAAGAGATGATGCTTCCCAGGTAGGTGAACTGCCATTCTGCAGAAGAATCCCTCGGGTTCTTCCACAAGCCACTTACTAATTCATTTGCAAAAGGACCATTGTTATTCCTGTGTTACCCTAAAGAGTAACTTGTTACAGATAAGTAACAAGCCAAGATCAAACATGTGTGCATAGCTCCACATGCACAGTTCTATCTCCTCCCATGTTAAACCATGGGAGGGGCCCCTGCTGCTGCTATTTACCAGTGGGGAAGGGAAGAAGGAGGGAAGCAGTTCAGATCATACAGAAGCAGCTGCTCTTAGAAGAAATGGTGGTGCACTCTCAAATGGAGTGACCTGCCTTTTCCCCAGGGCCTCAGACCAGCCAGATCTTCATGCTCTGAATTGCCACATGGTAAGAAGGAGAAACAGCATTGCCTCCCTGGGCTTGACAGCTGTAGGTTATGGGATGTTTTTGGATGGAGTACAAGGGCAAGAAACTAGCCCTCTGCACCTTGTCCAAACAGCATGGATGCTGGCTATGATAGCATAGGTAACATGATTCACAAGCTCTGCAGAGGAATGGTGGTAGAGGATTCTCTCCATGTGCAAGTGGGGCAGATTGGAGGTTCAGCTTCTGTACATGGAATGAGGATGAGAGCTATTGTCTTGTCCATTTGGGCAGCAAAATATCTTGGACCTGTCAACATGACTGACATGTTGGATCTTTCATGTTGGGTCTTTTTCCTGTTTCACGTTGCCTTTTTCCAGCCCCAGATTCCTGACGTGAATTCTGCTGGCCCTGAATTCTTGACATCTACACCTGTACTTTACCTATTTCCATTGGAAATCCTTTTAAAATCAATGACACACTTTGTGTAAACATAAAGAGCTGTGAACTGGCAGTCAGCAAGGGACTAAGCTATATCATTAGTTGACATTTATTTATATCCAGGGTCACCAAACCATGAAACAAATTATGCACACAGGAATAAAAATAAAGAAGGTTGTTCAGTTCAAAGGAGAGGGAGGGCTATGTTTGTGGAAGGAATTGGAGCCTGCTGCCACTACCTGAACTTTCAACTTAACAGTGATGATAGATGGGTTGATTAGATCTCTTGGGGTTAATCAGGGCATGTCTCAGTGGGACAATGAACTTTTCCTGTATGTTCTTGGCTAGAGACACAAACAACATTTGATTATCAGAGGGATATATATATATATATGAGATTCTTTTGGTTTGTCAGAGCTCCTCTTTTAGACTGGTAAATAAATAAAGAAAAAACATCTTCCAAGCTCCTATATTGCATTTCACTCCCAGTGTGGTTGGGTGGTATTGCAACCTAATGATGAAAGACAAGAAATAAGAGGTAAACCTAAAAAGAAAGGTAAGGAGATAACTGAAAAATATGGGAGCCTCAGGTCTTCCTTATCTTCCCCATGAGAGCATCTCAAAGAAGAAATAGTATGCAAGAACATGATGCTACACACATCAGAAACATGCCCCATGGAGAGAGACTCTCAAGGGAGCCATTTTCATTTCACTGAGCTATTGCCTGCCTATAAATGGACAGAGTGTGAAATCAAAACAGAGGCCTTGTGAGAGAGCCTTGAGGAAGAGCAGGCAGCCCAAATGCACCATAGTTGTTCATCTGAGACTGATCAAGCAAAACAGCCCTCAATTGAGAGTCAGAGAAAACAGATCCTCTCAAAGCTGCATGCAAACAAAAACCTGTTGCAACAAAGAGCCTTAACCCTGTCCAGTCTTACGCACATTAATTGGAAGTGCCAAACAAAGATGTCTCAGTTTGGGCCAATTAGTGTTATAAACTCTGGAAGCAAGCTTTCCAGTCATACAGTATTCTACCTGTGGCTTCTGCAGCTCAACTTCTTTAGTCGTTATGAATTAATCACTAAGGGCTTTTCTAGACCTTCCAGAATATGCTGGCTTCCTGCCAGTGTTTTCTGGACCTGGATCTGGCTTGTTCCTCCCCCCACCCCACATTACCTAGATGAAATGGGAGGAAAGTCCTCATGCACATGTTGGCCCACATTGGCAGGTGCCTCCGCTGCTGATGTGTGTTGTTCTCTCTGAAGCCAAGAAGGAGGCCCCTGTGGTCACATGCAGGGGGCCTTGATCACATGATAGGGAGCCTCTTTCCTGGCTGCAGAGTAACTTCAGTGGTGGCAACAGTGGTGGGCCAGCATGCAGGTATGGGCCCTGCATTCCCGTGCTGGCCTGGGCCAGGTTTTCCCACATGAAGTGGGGTTTCATGGGTGTTTAATTAAAACATTTTAATGGACTTTCCCCTAGCTTTGCCTTGGGCATCATCAGGACTGCCCAGAGGCAAATCAGGGCAAGAACCCTGTGTAAATTGGACTGCAGGGCTCCAAGATGAGGGCAAGCCAAGTAAATAGCCCATCTAGACAAGCTCTTAATTACATTTGGCACTGTCTGTCTTTAGCTGAACCTAAGTGTGTTTAATCGAAAATCAGTCCCATTGATTTTATCCTATTTCACAGCAACACTTTCCCATGTGAACATGGTACACAGGTGTTGATTAATCTGAATACCATATGTCAGCCGGCCCTAAGTTCATACAGTCATATGATAATATGCAGTACATGCAGCTTAAGGAGACATTCCAACACAAGTGCTCTTTAGAATCTAAGTAACATCCTACCATCTTCAAGTCATAGGAGTAAACCTAAAAGTGTCTATGTTGGGTTTTGGATTACACTGTACCATTCTGATCTGTAATCATCTTCATTAACTCATATTTATATTATTTATTAGTTACATTTGAATCCTGCTTTTCATCAAACTCAAGGAACATACACAGCAATGCTTATCCTCACAACAATCTTCTGAGGTACGTCAGCCTGAAAGTGAATAACTGGTCCATGGTCACTCAGTGAGTTTCATGGCTCAGTGGAGATTTGAACCAATTCTCCCAAGTCCTGATCTGACACTGTAACCTTAATACCACACTGGCTCTCAGCATCAAATTGTCTGAAATTTTCTTTGTATCATGTCTAAGGATATATACTTGACATGTGAATAACTCTCATTTTAGAAGGATTTGTTCTTTACAGATATAGAGAACAAAATTAGAATATGAATGTTCTCTCTTTACAGAGGCAGTCTTGAATTATCCACAAGTACTGCAAAACATCAAGGAAGAAGTAATTTAAGACCCAACATGATGCCAGCACACAAATTTAATTAGGTAATGACTCTGGAAAATAACATTATCGGTAGCTTCTGTTTATTGTTGCACTTACTATTTCAGTCTCTGTGTATCAAATTATATGGTGTTCACCAAAGTGGCACATGACTATAAAATTACACTGCTCCATTAATAAAATGAACTTGGTAGCTGAAACCCTGAAACTGATGCAAATGAGTCAACGGTAGTGCAGCCGTCGATTTGAGTGTCAAGGCCAAGCAGTACATGAAGTTAGAACTATCTCTAACTTGGATCCTCCATGTTTTTGACTACATCTCCCATCATCTACAGGCAGCATCACCAATTGTCAAGAATGATGGGGAATGTAAAACAAGTGTTTGGAGGGTTTGAGAAAGGTTGTACTCAAGATCTTTGACCACAACACCCCACTTTTACATTTTACTTGAAGTCTATGTTAGACTAGGTGATGATGTTGGAAGAGGGCCCGTTAATGTTTCAGCAAACCTCTCACCCAGTTTTCCTAATCTAATTTTCTATCCAGAAGGTGTCAACTGTCTCATTAGAACAAATGCAGACACTTGTAGGTGCCAACATTGAAAATGTGAGCTACCTAACCACATTCAATAGTTTGATCATGGGCATCTAAGAATGAGTCACAGCAAAACTAGTGTGACATCTTCTTAAAAAATATTGTAATTCACAAAAGTGCATGGATTGGCAGCAGTGATTAAACAAACATGATTAAGTTCCAGAAGCTGAAAGAAACATCATGCTGTCGGTGGTCTTGAAAATGGTTTTGCAAAATAACCCTACATAACTCTACAAGCTTCAAAATATAATCTATCTTCTTGAGTATTTTATTATGCACTTGATTTGTTCTTTATGATATTTAGAAAGCAGCTTCTGAAAAAAAGGAGGTATAGCAGTGACTCCTGTTTTCTTTAAAAGGGAAGGTCATTCCAGAAACTTGATTCTTATTACAATTATTTTATGAGCTATGGAATGAACATGAATTAATTCCAGATAGGAAAAATTGCCATTTATAAGTCAATTATCACCTTTTTAAAAAAAGAAGAACACTGCTGAAAATTTGATTTAAAAAAAAGACAGAAAAAGCCCTATGTAAGCACATTTTACTCCATTATGCTCAATTCACAATTAATAGGAAAGAGAAGCACTCACTTCTAGAAAGGAAGGAAGGAAAGGCCAAAAATTGAAAACATCAAAGAACAATCCTTTGAATATTAGTATTTTCTATTAAAATAAACTAGATATAATTGAAGTAAATAAGATGTGAGTATTGTAGAAAAGAGAAATTTGACAAAAGAAGTAATGACATCTTTTTTTTTTACAGAAAATACAACCTTTTTACTTCTAGAAAAGCAACAAAAGAAAAAAGAGACACATACAAGTATCTATACAAAATCAGATGACATACAGTATAATGCTCCTTGTGATTATAGCTGACTCCTTGGCACAGATTATGGCCAGAATCCTGTTCGGCAATTAACCTAGAGTTATGCACTCATGTTTCATATTTATGATCCCTACATAGCCTCTAGTTTAGGGGATACATAGGGACCATGAAAGTTCCAAAGGCAATCGAAAAGCAGCGGGCTGACGGTTCCACTCATACCTCACATGAACAATCTCTGGCAGGAGGAATTCTGACAGGAGTCTTACTTCTGCCTGTTGAACCAGAGATTGCTCATGGGAGGGGTGGGACTGTCAGCCAGCTGCTTCCCAGTCAACAGGGGAATAGACCCCCTATGACTGCAGTGGCTGCTGCCCAGTAAGTGGGAATTTGGGGGATCATGAGGGGATTGACTGTGTAGCACCATAACTATGGTGTAAACCTATGTAAATCCCCAACAGGAGTCCAGCCAGTTTGACTGCTCTGATGTCTCTTAACTAAAACTTCAATAGTTGCTCCCAGCTAGAATAAACCCATTGAATAAACGAAACTCTTCTATTTTGCAGAGGGTGGGAGAAAGAATGGCATCACTATGGCGTCTATTTTAGTTGGGACTACCAAAAGTATTCAGGCCTGTACAGCTGTGTAATCCCTTAAGGGTGCTCATTCCACAGAGATTGTTTGCTGTGGAATCACAACAATTTTTGAAAATGGGACAAGATGGCATTCCAATGTAATAATTTTAATATGTAAAATAAATTAAATAGCTCTTGGTAAACCCAACTGCTAATCCCAACTACAAAATATCCATTGAATTAACTACAAGATGGAAAACTCACACTTGCCTAAATCCCATTGCTTGAATGAACCCACTTTCCAAGAAACCCCTGTGATAGGTTTGCTTTAAGGTCACCATAAGTTGGAAATGACTTGAAGGCACACAACAAGTTGTGACTAACAATTGTGGTTAGATCATTGATGGATATGAAGCTTACATCAGGAGTCAGCAACTGGAGTGGCCTTGAGGGGCAGTTTTCTGCCTTTGGTGTCCTGTGGGAGGGTCAAATGAAAAGGGGAAAATGAAAACAAAAAGGGAGTGGCTGCAAGTCCAGAATCTGTTTCAAAAAATAAAAATAAATTCCTGCTCTTGAAGGATTCTAAAACAGGCAATTCATACTTTTAGGGAGGATCAGAAAAAGTAGGCCACAATATGTCCATCCAATTTAACAACAAGAGGAAGAACAAGAAGCTATTTATCAATTTACATTTATAAATAATAGTATAGTATATATTTTTTAAAAATGTATAACAGATTCAGTTCTGCATCTTTTAATGCAAGCTAAAAGTCACTGAGATATTGACCTTGCAAGATCAACCATATTTGCATTTAAGAGTAATATGACTCAGGACAGTCTAAACACAATGCATCCTTGTTGGGAAATTACTGGCTTAAATGAACAAGAACAAATGTATAAATGTTCTGAATAGGAGCAAGAACTAGGAACCTAGGTTAATTGCAAAGAAAAGACTCTGAGACTATAATGCTGATTTATATTAATAGGCAAGAAGCATCCCACATCTGGTTTGCATCATTTCTCCTATCTGCTGGTCTCAAGATAACAGTTTTCATATCATTTACTAAAGTGAGAACTTCAAAATAGAGTTTTGACTTACAAGAACCTATTAAGGTATCTTGTTATCATAGACACCTTAACATGGTGCACTGTTCTGCTAATTTCACATGTGGACAAGATGGTGGCTCTTCTTCCTATTTTGAGAAGGGCTGGGGGGAAGAAAAAGCATGTGCCCCATGTTTTTAATTGTATCTTTGCTTGTTTGTTCATTCATAGAAAAGAAGCTGTTGTTCTGTGAGAGTCTTCTCCAATGTTGCACTGCTCACACAAGAAGACTACAAGTTGTCCCCAGTATCTGTCAGAGATACATTCCTAGGCTTACTGTTTATAAGTGAAACCATGGATAATAGCAAACCCTATTAAAATAAAGGACTCCCAGTACAAATGTACCATAGAGTTGTGTTTGGGGACCTAGTGCATTTTCCAGCATGTATCTATGGTATTTGTACCTATTTTTTAAAGCTGTGGATAACTGAAACCACAGATATTGGTTCCATGGTTATGGGGGGAGGGGTAACCTGTATTCATGTAAGCAACTATCTCGAAGAATGAATTGGACTGGCTCTGTGGTTTTGGTTTTTTTCCTGGATTACTTATAAAATCCATGTATACATTTGAAATGTTTGGTATTTGTTTTACAGGTTTACTGTTCTTCCACAGATCTCTGTATATTATTTCTGTCTTTTATTGCACTGCTTGGTTTATTTAAACAGAACGTTGTTTGTATGGAGGAAGCCATGGTTTACGCTTAATCTCTTATATCTAGCATGTTGTTACCTGGCCTTACACCCTTCCCCTTCAAAAATTCATAATTTGGCATATTGGACAGCGAGGTCTAAGGTAGGGCAGGGCCAACCAAATTTGAGTTGAGTGAAGGTCACCAAAGACCTAAACAGGTTGTCTTGGAAATTCCCCAACAAACACTAAAACACACACACACACACACACACACACAAACCCCTTAGTCAGAGTTGTTAGGGTGGAATGTGTTAATCTTCCCTATACACACCTGACAGTGAGTTATACTCCAAAACAAACAGTGACCAGAATCCCCATTATCCATGAAATATCTTTCCTTTGTAGCTTTTCCTCCACAATGCAGAGGTGGCCATAAACCCATTAACTTTGATGTCTCAGCCATTAGCAGAAATCAGCATAGCTGGAGCTTCCATTATTTAACCCTGGGAAACTCACCTAAGCATTGTATTTCATTCAAAACACCCCCTGAAGGTATGGTATTGGGGTATAAATATTACCCCAAATCATAACCAAGCTGTGCTGCTACAGTTGGACACTGTCACTCTACGTGACTGCAGTATCACACTCAGCTTCAAGTCTGAGTCTTTCTCTGCAGCACAAACCTCTGCACGCCAGACAGGAAATAATAGTCCATTTCACTGACTCTATCTCTGCTATCCAAGTATTTCCTCCTGATTCTTCATTAGCCCTGTGTGGTTGTCTTGTGAGCTTGGGTACATGTGTGAATGTTTCCATGATTATTTTCCAATGAAAACCATTTTTATTTCATTTTGGCTCAGAGTCTCATCAGAGAGTACTGGTATACATAGGCGCACAAGGTCTCGTAAGTTACCCAGCCTCTCACAGCCATACCTTTGAGCTAATTAAAGTTTCCCAAAATAATATTATATTTTTGGGGAGGGGTCACAAGTGGGTCCCATAGACCCCCAGTAATTTGGGTAACAAAGTGACAGAACTTGGGAAAGTGACTTTTAGGATTATAGCTGCCAGGATCCTCTAGCTGGCATTGCCATCCTGGCAAAGGGATTTTGGGACCTATAGTCCAAAAAGTCACTTTCCCAAGCTCTTCATATTTGCCTTCAACACAGAGAAGCTGGAACCCTTTTCTTGAGGTCAGTGACCGAACTTGCTTGACACAATCATCCCCTCTGGCTTCTGTGCTTAAGAGAGTGCTAAAATGTCTGGCACTTTGGAAAACCAAACACCTTTTTGTGGCAATTGCATAAGACACTGACTAAGGAGGAGGCATGAAACAGACTGTTAATTGGAAAAAAAAAAAAAAAAGTCCCACAGCCGTGAAACCACAAGTGTCATCACAAAAAGTTGCAAGTGTATGAGTAGTTTCTGTTATCCTCTCTCAAATGTCATACTCATACTCAAATGTCATACTCAGGGTGTGTACAGGCATACCTAAAAGTAGGAGTGGGACTTCTGTGAAAGCATTGTTGGTGTGTTTCTTAAGCTCAATGGAAACTAGTTTTATTCTGCAATTTAGTTTTCGGTATGTATCTGTACACACATATATATAAGAAATAAGGAAGAGAAAGAATTTGTCTTGTATATATATTTTTTCTCTTCCTTATTTCATATTCTTTCTCTTCCTTATTTCATAGCTTGGTTTATTTAAACTGAATGCTGGAGGCTTGGTGGGGGGAAACACTATTGACTATCTTGGACAGTGGCACTCTATTCATTTCTTGAACCAAGCATATAGCCTTGGGTACTGCATGGGGGCCATGGTCACACTTTGTCCACCCATTTCTAGATGCAAAAATGGTGGTGAGGTGGTCTCCTGTACACTTAAACTGAAAAACCAAGGTGCCTGTGAGTATAGGTATACTTCAGTTAACAAAATTTCTAACTAAGAAGCTCCTTTTTACAAAGACTTCTTACGCCTGCCTAGCTTCTGCTTAAACTCCTGGTCCTCTGTCTAGCTAGATTTTTTTGCTGTTGTTGCTGTTTGTTGTATGGACATAGAGATGATTGTGAAGGAAGGCTGAAGAAACACAGATTTTTTGGTGTTGGGTTGCAGCAGATGTCTGCAGTAAACATTGGAATAAAGCTTGAGCTGGAAAAGAATGAGGATTTTCCTGTAGTTGATCCTACTGTACCTGTTTGTGCCTACCTACAAAAGACAGCAGTTGCATCCAGAATTAAGTATGTGTGATTAGAAAAACAGAGAAAAGGGGGGAAAGCAAATAAGCCTGTCTCACCAGCTATCCTCAGCATGATAGAAACAACTAAAAACAAAAACATAGATCTGTAAGTCTGGCCATCAGATTCTCTGGCTATCAGACTCTCTGGTGGAGAATTCTAAATATCTAACTACCTAGCGTTCACAGTGTGAAGGTGTAACTCCTAGGTTTGGGGGTCGGCCCCGTAGGTGGGGAAATCTTAAGAAATGTGCTGTACTTGCAGTTCATAAAGAGAGAGATTACCAGAGCTGGAGAGGACCCTGAGGTTTCCAGGATGGAGAAACCAGAACAGCACCCACCTCTCATGTATTGAGACAAAAGAGAGAGAGAGCACAGGAACCAATGATGTATGTACAAACAGTGTAATTCTCTAAAATAACAACACTAGTAGTTAACTCAAAAGTATGATAATTGTAATGAACAGTACAAAAATCTATAAGTAAATGGATGTAAGTCCTGAATTTCTGTAATTACTGCAGAACCATGAATCTTTTGTCCTTCGTAAGATTTTCACAAAGACTTTCAAGGTTCTTAAAGAAGTCCTCAATCAGGTAAGAACATTCACAAACAAAGCAAAAGATGGCAAGTCTGGAAATTTCTGGCTGTTTCGAATCTTCTTCAGTTTTTTAGCTTGTCTTTAGTCCTAAATGACTGCAGTAATTGATAAATACATATGAACTTAATGTTTAATTTAAATACACATTATATTTTATCAAATATAAAACTTTGGGAATAGACCAGAATTCAGTATATAACAGGGATTCAGGAGATATCAGGTTTAAGGAGCTCAAATAGGAGAATATTACACATGAAAAGTTACCTGTATACATACAACCTTATTGGTAAGTTTGTATTTGTTAAACTGTTTAAAATAATTATTGTTATTATACATTTGATAAAATATAATGTGTATTTATGTTAATTCAGGACTTACATACATTTACTTATAGATTTTTGTACTGTTGGGAATTGCTCGTTACCATTATCATACTTTTGAGTTAACTACTAGTTTTGTTATTTTATAGTATTACATTGTTTGTACATGGATCGTTGGTTCCTGTGCTCTCTCTTTTTGTCTCAGTTACCAGGGTGGAGTCAGCCTTTTTAACCTTGAATAAGATAGTGATATTTTCAGTTATGTATTTAGGAGAGAACAACAGAAGTAAATTCTTGGTGGTGTAATTTCTATATTGCATTTGCATCTATTTTGTTTGTTTGTTTTTTAGAACTTTAAGAGTACACTACATCCAAATGTTTCAATACTACTAAGCAGCATAGGCAGAAGGGTCCTACAGTCCAGTCCTGCACTGGTACCTCATTGGATGCATTGAACTTTTTGGGACAGTGCATACATGTCAAATTTAATACACAATTTGTTGTATTGTTGTTAAATGTGTGTGTGTACCTTCAAGTTCCCTATCGACTTATGGTGAACCCATGAATTGCATAGGGTTTCCTTAGGCAACAAATACTCAGAGGTAGTTTTGCCAGTTCCTTCCTCTGAAATGCAGCCTACAGCACCTGGGTGCCGTTTACACAATGAAAATGTCCCGGGAAGAATTCATGTCGATCCCTGGCAGTTTACATGTACATCGGGTCGGGTACGTGATTTTCGGAAAGGGGGGGCACCTTTTATCCCTCAACCTGCAGGACTTGCAGTCCCGCGGGTTGTGCCGGTTTTTAAAAAAGTCACTGGAGGATTCGGAAAATCAGAAATGTAAACAGCCTGGGACAAAATATCTCGGTACTAGGGGATGACTGGAAATGGTGACTGGGGGCGGGCTTAGAGATCAGCGACCAGAAAAGGAGGGGTCAGTCACCCGTTCAAGAGATTCAGCCTCACCAGCTGAAAACAAAGGCATCCCTTCCAGCTGCACGAAGCTTTGTGTGTGTGTGCGCGTGTACTAAATCACCTTTTTAAATGGATTTCTACACTGCAAACCCTTCAGCTTTAACCTCTTCCTCAACTGCATGTTACAAAGAGATTGTGGTGGCAGAGAGTTGTCCATTCATTCCCTGCCTGGATCCCCTCTCTGGGTCTGAACAGATAATCAAACATTCATCACCCCCCCCAAGGCATAGTAAAATATTCCACCGTCTGAGCGAATGAACACACTTTCATTCCCTCCCCCCCCCCACAAGGCATAGTAAAAAAATTCCAGCCAAAATTCCTTGTGTGACACTGGCTTGAAATCTTCACTCTGCAGCTGTAAGCGTCAACATTGTAAAAGGAATCCCAAGCCTCTCCCCCCCCCACTCGGCTTCATTTCAAAATGAAAGGACATGGTTTAATTGTTCCTCCGTCTGAGCAAAAGATCACATTCTTGGTCTTTCAAAATGCCTTCTGCCTCTGCTTAAAGGGTTAACATTTTTAAGAGACAGGGTAAACACAAGCCTATGCCCCCTCCTCCCCCCCCCCAGCCAGCCAATAGCATCGCTCGTGGCACGGAACTCTAAAGGAAGTATGTCATCGAGGTTATGAAAACATGAGTAATCGCATCCTTGATTTACAGCCAAAAAAATATATATCCCGGTAGGCTAAACATGTGTAAACAACAAAAGCACGGGATATAAGAGTGTGTGACCAATAAAAAGAAACGGAACTTTTGACGTGTAAATATCAATCATGGGATTTCCTAAAGAGTGACAAAAATCATCTAAACAGCGTGGGACCAATCTGGGATCAGGAAGTAACAGTAAGCCCCGTGACAAAAATTGTCATGTAACTGGCACCCTTGCATCCATAGGGACTTAAATTGTGATTCTGTTTGCAATATTCATAGAACCCAAAAAGACATTCAGAGGCATAAACAAACCAATCAGAAGACAAAATAAAATGAAGCCAGTTCCTGTTATCATTGGTATAAATCTTTACTCTGAAAGGGCTTGAATAGATGGGCCATCTACCCCGGCTTCTCCCTGGCTTGGAGCCCTGCAGTCCAAACAACACAGGCCACATGCCCTGTTTCTCCTCTAGACGGTCCTGATGATGCCGGAGGCAAAGATGGAGGGAAGCCAGGGCAAATCCATTTGAAACACTTTAAATAAATGCCCAGGGAAACCTGCTTCATGCAGGGAAACCTGGGTCAGGCCAATGCAGGAATGGAGGATTTATACCTGCATGTCGACCTGCATCGCTGGATGCTGCTGCTGCTGGAGTCACTCTGAATCTGGGAAGGGGGTCCCCAACATATGACCAAGGCTGCCTGCAGGTGACCAGCCTTGATCACATGCTGAAGGCCTACTTCCTGGCTTCAGAGGGAGCAACGCAGACAGCAGTAGAAGTACCTACTGGTGCAGGTCAGCATGTGCATGCAGACTTCCTCCTGTTTTGTGTAGCTAACAGGAGGGGGAAACAGGCCAGATCCAGGGCCAGAATACAACAGTGGGAAGCTGGCATATTCTGGCAGGTCTAGACAAGCCCAAAGATGCAACATACCTCAGTGTATGAGCCCTGCCTACCAAATGGCATTCCATCTGGAGACTCCCCTTTGTGTCCCAAGTATGCACTGCAAATGGCATGTAGAATAAACAGATAATTTACTGATGTTTTAATGATTTGTATGATGATTTCTGAGGTTAGCCTGGACAATGGTGTGTATAAATAAACAAATAAATCCTGAGCTTTAGAGGTTCTTTTCAGCCAGAATGAACACCCCTCAGTATGCCTGCAGCAAGGAGAGGGGGCCTCTGACCCTCCAGATGTTGCTAGGCTCATCAGCCACCATCAAACACCAACTGCCAGTGATCCTCAATGGTGAGAGCTACCATAGGGCATATGCAACTCACCCTAGTTCTGTACTATTTATGTGGTTTTTTGTCATCACAGCTGAGCTCAAGGACCCGATCTTGACAGTGCAGCTGTAACACCTGCAATGATGGGACAGTCTTGACAAGTCATCCCCCAGTGTTTCCATTATGGTCCTTGTGCCTGATCCTAAACACTCCTTATTGCTACCACAGCAAGAGAAATTAGGGCAGGAGGTGTTAGATCCATTGGAGTTCCCAATCCAGTTACCATTCTGCTCTGCTAGAAAGTGAGTTTTGTTCTGGATATAGGGTTAATAAATATATGTACATAGATGTAGGTAAGTTGCCATATTTAACATGCAAAGGTTGTAGGCATGGACTTCCTGGCCCTAGGATGCTGGACAAGGATGAAGCCTAAGCTCTCCTGCTGTTTTGCAGTAGGAACTAAAAACTGCTTACCCTCCCCTCCCCACCCTCCTCCACCCCCATTGCACAGAAGAGGAGAAAGAACTGGCAACAAAGATGCTTCCCAAACCACAGAAAGAGGACAAAGATGTAGTAGCATTGCCTGCACTCCCACCATGCCCTCAAGCCAGGAGACACAACAGTGGCACCTGCACCCCCTCACCCTAGAGGAGGAGTATATTATACTTCACAAGGAGTATAAAGCCATGATTGCAGGAGGCCTGCTATTCCAGAGGACAGTATCTGGTAAGGCGGAGACATGGGGATACCCTAGTTGTATCCTCCTCCTTCTTGGAGTGTCACTGCCACTGTTTTGTTGTTGTTGTTGGGAGAGGAGGCATGGACATTGTCATCCCCTTCTTCTTTCTGGGGCAGTAAGCAGTGTGGATGTCTAGGGGTTTGTCTATATGAGGCAATAAAATGTGGATTGATGCACAGTAATGTCAATTTGCAGCAGCTTTCATTTGTCTCTACAGTCTTTTTTTAAAGATCACGGACATGTGAAGCCCATACATTTGCTGTTCAAACAGGCATGCCTGCAAATGAAGATGGTGGGCATGAGTGAATTACTTGTGTTTTTATTGTCATTAGTTGCTGCCACTGAAAAGTGTTTTAAAAAAAAAAGCAATCCAAGGTGCAGAAGTGAGATCTTCTGCTTAAATAAACAGGAAAAAAAATTGGAGGAAAGAGCTGTTTCATCACCTCAGCACACAATTGCTATGCAAAAATCCAACATGGTGGTTCCAGGCACTGCCTTGCTGGGAAGCTCCGCCCCCTGAGCACATCCAGCTAATCAGCTATCCACTCTGAGAATGTGGAGCGATGCAAATCAGTTGTCCTAATGAGTGATAGTGCGCATTCCCATGCATTATTTTTAAAAATATGGAAGAAAACTATAAAGCCTTTTTCCACAGAGTATTAGGAGTTTTTCTCCCCCCACCTCCTTCTGAATACAAGGGATTGATACAGGATCCCGTTTAGACAAAACATATTCTCCTCAAATTCTATGAGGAGTATTTTTGTCATATAGACAAGCACAAAGACAGCTTTCTGTGTTAGGAAATGTGAGATAGCAGTGAATCTCTCCAACAGAATCATCAAAATTGGTAAGGCAGAAGCTCAACAACCAGTATCATGCCCACACGCACACTATGTCAAATATATCAAAGTAGCTTTACTTACAGGATCTGTCCATAATCAAGTACACCGTGTAATGAAGAAAAGAGAGAAGAGAAAAAGAAAAAAATGGCTGCAGGTTAGATTTATGCAGGAAGAGAGGGGTTGGGGGGGGCCTAGCCAACAGGAAGTTACCATAAATATATGATATGACTAAACTCCTAGAGGGTAGTATGCAAACTAGCAGTTAGTATGTGCATGCAAAGGTTGCTAACTCATAACACTCTAAGGGTGGCAAAGTGAGCAGCCTGTGCCCTGCCAGGGAAGAGGGACCAGTGAACTTGGAAATCTCAGGGACCGACCACCTAAACAGATCACCTCACTCATTCTAATGACAAATCCAGCTCTGTGATGGACTAAATGGTGCTTTGCCTTGATCAAGCATTATTTATGTATTTCACAGATGTGTTTGCAACATCAAGAATACCTTAATTCTTACTTTATTTAGAATGTAGCTGTGGCCATTATTATGAAATTATCCAGGCATGAGTAATTTCCTCAGTAATTCCCTTTAATGTCTTTAGAAGCTAGATTGTTTAGTGACCATTATCTCCACACAAGATGAACCAGACTTGTTTAAGGTTGATTAAAGTTATTTTAACCATAACTGTATGTACATTTAGTGCCATATTTTTATAATACAAAATATCACCAACTCAATATTATGTTGTGTAACATTAGCCTTATCCTAGGATAGTTAGCATGTATTCCCATTTTATGCTAAGTGGATACTGTAGTATTCTTCTATACAAGAGTTTATAAGGGCTTTATCAGACCAGGCAAAAACAGAATCATAAGGATGCCTAATGATTGTGAAAGGGTATGTATACCAGACGATGTCGTCCTTTTGTTATCATGTCAAGTCCAAAAGCTGTACTTTCTTATTGACAGCCCAAACTGTCAATAGATCAGCCATGACACTTTGTTACTGGCATTGCCAGCATTTGAATCCGCACGCCATTGTACTCAAATGAATGCAGCATCAATGGGCAAACACTTCCGGGCGTTGCTGTGACAGCCACGTAGGGGACACTTTTTTTATGAACCCCTCCCTTTATTCTTGGGTCTTTAAAAGTGTGTTGTGCTTTGCTGTACTTTTTGTGTCTTTATTTTGTTATTTTTAATTTTCCCATGATAGCATCGTCTCACAAGAATCGGCGAGATTTCAACCCTACAAGTAAACGGAGCTCCATTTGTGCTCCATTACTGCCGAGGAAGTCTCATTGATGCTGCTCATCATAAACGTGGTGGTGGGGGTTCTTTTGCAATCATAAAAATGAACATTGCGAGGGGGGGTGATAAAGTCCTAAGAAGTAGGAAGGATCTGGGAGAAAAGGAAAATAATGGGATTTTGGATGTTGCAGTCCAAAAACTTACTTTTCCAAGCTGTGATTTAAGCAAATTCTTGTTCAACAGCCCTGAGTAGTTTTAAGACACCTATTCTATTTAGCTATTTCTGAGAGACGGAAATATACACTGTAAATAACATATTGTGAAGAAGTGAAAATACAAAACAGTGTTGTATGGCCTCATTTCTCTAACAAGAAGGCACCGACTGGGTCAGGAACAATAGTGTATCAGCAGCAGATCTTACCACAATATATATATATATGTGTGTGTGTGTGTGTGTGTGTATATATATATATATATATATATCCTTGATTGAATTACAAAATTAGGGCATGAAGAGAAAGTGGTAGATGTGGCATAGTTGTATGTTAGTAAAGCCTTTGATGCAGTGTTTCATAAAATCTTACTCTTGAAATGAATTCAAATTGGGTTGAACAGGAACACTCATGTGGACCAAAACCTGGCATGAAAAACCTAAACAAAGAATAATCATAAACAGCAAAACATGAAGGAAGTATTCCAAGGCAGGGGCTGCTGAGTGTCTTAAGACAGGGGATAGCTTTTAGCTGATAGTGTTAAGAGTGACAATTTCAGAGAAGTGAAATTTACACTAGGGATGGGGAAGTCTGCCAGTTTTACTTTATTTATACTGCATTCAATTTTTCAGACTTTATGTTCCTTCCATCCTAAACATATGATTTACAAATTTTGGTAAATTCTTCCCAAATGAACTGAAATAAAGCATTCAGACATTTCCACAGGCTAAATTCAATAGGCACATTTTTTCTCAGCATGGAGAAGTCCATGTTCTATGTGCCTACTATATAGGAGTTAAAGCTGAAAAGCCTTGACAAAGGAGGTAGCAACTCTAAAATTCAGCAGTAACATGGCTGAAAGACAGAGGGGTTCAAGCCCACACGTTGAAGAGTTAAACAAAGAAAGCTCTGGGCCTGGATGGGTGAATCTGGCCATATCATTTTCTCCCATGTGTGTGTTTGTTTCTTTTTCCTCTTCCTTTCTTTTCATTCTGAATATGAAAAAAGCCCGCCTAAAAAACACACACACACACACACACACCCTTGCCCTAAATCCATCTGAGGACAAAATTATAATTATATTAAATACCAAGGCCTAAATCCAATTGTTAGTCCCAAATAGAGTAACACTATTTAATCAATGAAACTTACAAAAGTGCTGACTTACAGGAGATTTTCACACGCTGAAAATATCGCCGCCAGAAACCGGGACAGAAATATTTCTGTCCCGGAAGCAGCGCCGCGGTTCGCACGCTCACCTCCCTCTCCCGTTGTTCCGTCGTCCTTGCTTTGGGTTTTTCCCTCCCTCTTCTGGAATATTTTACTAACGGGAGTTTGCCGTTAATAAAATATTCCGGAAGAGAGAGGAAAAAACCCAAAGCGAGGACGACGGAACAACGGAAAAGGGAGGTGAGCGTGCGAACCGCGGCGCTGCTTCCGGGACAGAAATATTTCTGTCCCGGTTTCTGGCGGCGATATTTTCGGCGTGTGAAAATCTCCTTAGAGTTTGTTTTAATCATTGGGTCTAGTTGGAACAAACAATTGGTTTCAAGCTTAGTAATATAGTATAATATGATATAATATACATATCAATAACAATAGCATTTAATATAATATAACATACCTTCCTATATTTCACAAATGAAAACTGATACAGATGTGGTCAAGCAACATTAGAGTGTGGTCAAGAGGGCAAAAGTCATTGATGGGGAAGAACACACAAGCTAGGAGGAGGCTGAAGCAGTTTGCTTTTGTCTAAGGAGATTATCAGACAGAAATGCAATGAAAAGCGCTGCCTTACTAACTGCTGCATCACAGGAGCAGAAATGTGGTGAGAACTAGGATGTGTGAAACCAGGTCCCTTTCATGGGACAGAAACATTGTCCTGGCGTTCTGGTAAGGGACTTTTTGGACGCAACTGATAATCTCCTAGGAAGCAAGAAAGAGGATCTGAGCAGGGCATCCAGTTGTGAGGACACCCAAACACTTAAGTACCCCCACTTTAATCCCATTTGTTTTAAACACATTTAAGCATAACTGTAAACTGGATTGTAGCTAACTGATATGCTGTCACAAAAATGATTGATACTATTTATCTACTATTTATTTATTAGTTACAATTTTATCCTGCCTTTCACTTAACGAGCTCCTAGCAGCACACATGGCTATTTTTCTTCCCATTTTATCATAGCCAACATTTCTGTGAGGTAGGTCAGGCTGAGATAGAGTATCTGGCCCAAGATGAGTTCATGGCTTCAGGGGGACCTGAATCTGAATGTCCCAAATCCCAATCCAACACTCTAACCACTACACCACAATGATGCACTAGACATGAAGACTCGATTCACATATTGTTAAAAATGATTAATGTATCCCATAAAATGGTGATAACAATGATGATAATATAATGAAGTTTATAGATGTGAATACTGCCATCTTAAAGAGAATCCACTTTGGTTCTGTTAGTGAATACAATTGTCCCTTCATATTTGCTGGGGTTTGGACCCCCCGTGGATACCAAAATCCATGAATACTCAAGCCCCATTATATGCAATGTGATAGCAAAATGGTGTCCCTAATATAAGATGGCAAAATCAAGGTTTGCTTTTTGGATTATTATTTTTTAAAGAAATTTTCAAGCTGTGAATACTTAAATCCATGGATACCAAATCTGTGGATATGGAGGGACAACTGTATTTGCTGAGATGGATGTTTGAACATTCATGTTTTATTTTATTTTATTTTGCTTGCACAATGGCTTTCAGGATATAATTTCAAGGTTAATGTTATCTGTTGCTTCATCTCACAGCTGTTCATATCCTTACAACTAACAATTAGAAACAATGCTGTGGTTTTCCATTTACAATATAACCATAGAACCAAAGAGTTGGAAGAGACCCCAAGGACCATCCAGTCCAACCCCATTCTGCCATGCATATAGGCCTTATTTCAATGGAAATGGCTTTAGAATGAGAGTGTATCAATTCTTGGTGGTGGAGGAATAAGTTGATTAAAATAGGTTGGACCCAGATTGAATTTAGACTCACATTAGTCCATTGATTTTACAGGGGCAGAAGCTGGTTAGTTTGGCTGCATCCCTAGCATCTTAATTTTTGCAATAGTTCCTTATAACAAATGGGAAATTGAGGAATGAAAATGAAGCAAAAGGTTGTCTAGATTAGTAATGAACACTCAGGCATTGGATTCATATACTCACTAGACAAAACTAAATGTATTTTAAAAAAACATTGTAAAGGCTATTTCTAATTCAACAATAAGCCAATTATATTTTATTGAAACCCCATTTGTATTCCTGAACTCTTGAGGTGAGGGCATGCATGGAAATTCCACTCTGTTTCTTCTTCCCAAAATAACTCCCAAATAAGCAAACTATAAAAGCTTTTAAAAATTGAGGTGTCGGGGGGGAGGGAAGGGGGAATAATATGGGTCACATTCACCCTGATTCTCAAACAAAGAACAAAAATATAATTCCGGAAACGATTGCACATTAACTCTTGTTTTCACAGCACAAAACAATGCAATTATCATGCAGATCTGTGTGTTCTATGAGTTCTTTGGCATGCTAATAAGCAACATGTTTACAACAAAGACAGTCAATCTGAATAAGTAAATCAAATTATATTTAATAATATGTGTAATAATTTTTAAAGGGAAACAGCATGTTGGATTCCCAGCAAGTTAAACAACATTTGGGGTGCATTCAATTTTAGACAGACATTTTCTGCTTCATATGCAATCAGATATATTGACCACTAAATTAAGGTTGGAAAAGAAAGGCTTCAGAATCTGTGGGTGCAGAGACGCCAGTTTCTACCAGATGCTTTTTCCTTACATTTTGTAGACATTGCTTAGAAAAATTTGTAACAGCATTTAATATTAAAAGGAAAGGTGTTGACTCTCTGCTTAATAAAATTAGGACATTCCAACACATTTGCATTAATAAAAAGCAGATCCCTTGTTGCTCCCAGGGAATTAAAACTCACAAGTGCTAAAATTTCATTAGAAGAGTTTGCATCTGTTCTGTGCGTGCAACATGCAGATGTGAACAAATCTTTTTCTTTTCTTCTTTTCTGGATACAGTGATAAACGTAATGATAGAGGAAGATGAATTGGGAAGCTTATTTGTTTCGGCTGCAGTCACAAGTCATGCAGAAAATGGTCAGTCTCCTTTTCATTCCACAGCATAAAATGGGTACAAGTTCCATGATCTCTGAAAAACAGCATTCCACAAAACAAATGAATTCCCATTACCAGGGAACATCCCCCACCCCCACCCCATTACCTACTTCTAGCCAGTGGTTTTACTTAGTGCATTGGACGTCATCGAAGGAGATGTGTGCAGACCTTCCTTTGACATGTAGACGACACAGACAGTCCAGTACAGTTTGCAAAGCATTTTGGTTTTAAGTACTTCAAAGAATGCTCTCCTCTTCAAAGTCAAACTTCACCACCACTGGCCGGCTCGTGTTCCACTTTTTGCTCCGATCCTTATCCTCAATGAACTCCTGGTAAGGATCTTTCTTTGAAATGGCTTTCTTGGAGCGAACATAACCAAAAAAGACAGTCAACGCCAGGAAAGAGTAAAACAACATGACAAAGAGAATGAAGAAATAGGCGTTGTCATATGGTTTGTATTTTGGTGTTTTCTCCTTCGTAGCATTTTTGTTTGCATTCAGGTTTTTGTCCAAAATCTTCAGAACACACTGAGAGATGAGAGATGCTAGAGTTGTATGGTTCATCGTATTGCTTTCCCCTAGAGAATCAGGATTTGAATTTTTAAAAATAAAATAAACAGTGATGGTAGTTTAGTGACTCGGGACCTGAGTCCAGTGCAGCCTGTGAAAGCTTTTCCTCTGTGGACCTGGCTGGAAGCTGGACAATTGTTTGGTTGTTTCCTCTTTTAGCAAGGAATGCTGTGAAGCACTTAGTGGGTCTCAGCTGCCTGATAAGGAGGCATCTCTCAAGATAGGCATTAGTCCAAAGGGAAGTGGCCAGTATAAATAATTATCATTACAGGGAACCTGACCTCCATTCAGAGTCCATAAATCTGTGGCTCAGGAAAGATGAATATTTGTGGCTCAGGGAACATGAGCTCAGTTGAAGTACTTCCATTATAGGTGGGCCTAATTCTGCTTAAAATTATTATTATTGTTATTGTTGTTGTCCTCATTTATTTATATAGCACCATCTACATACATGGTGCTTTAGATTAATACAAGCAACCGAAACAAAACAAAAATAAATAGGCTATATTTATTTTTTTACTTTTTGATTCAGAGCATTGGCATTCTGAGAACTTTTCTCCCCCCTCCCTTTTTTTTTCTTTCTTGTTCACATAACTTCAGTGGTTCTATTTGAACACTTAGAAGATTCCAGGATACTACAGCCACACAAACCATTGTGCAACCCTAGAGGATAAACTCTCTTTCTCCAGGGGAAATTTTGTGTAATTTGTCTTCACTACAATTTTTAAGCTCACACAAGCTGTTGAGGAAAGCTCACATGTACATGCACAAAGCTTTACAGTGACACACAAAGTGCAGTGTTCAGGGTTCTGAGGTTGAAGTAAAAAACAGGCCAGGAGATCAGGAGAGCTTTTCTCACAACTTTTGAGGGGACAGCTTACAACGTTCTGCAAATTCATCCCAAAATGGATTGAGACAGAATATGGTGAAGTAACATCTTGATGAGCTAGAGCCTACACAAGCCAGTTTACCATGGTGAAATTTACCCTGACAAAATGTGCCTTCTTGCCCCTTCTAATTAACTGGTGGCCAATATAACAGTCCTTCAGTTTACCTGAGCCCAAGAAAAGGCCTAATTATACCTTCTAGTGTTGACTTAAAAAATGGAAAGCAGAGTCTAAAGGCTGGGTCATTTTGAGTGGAGAAATAGAGAGTCTATAAAATTGCCCTTGTGGGCTGTTTTTTCCTCATCAGATTTCCATGTGGAGTCCCTTTCTTGCAAACATGCATTTAGAATGATATGAAAGGAGGAGCAGTAACCGCAAATGGGGGGGGGAGATCTGGAGTAGGAAAATGGCATCCTTCCTATGCTCCTGCCCCACTTAGGAGATTATCCGATGAGTGTCTAAAAACGTTTTTGTCTCAACAAACGCTTTATATTTTAAAGCGTTAAGTATTATGCCAGCATTAAGTATCCTGTCATAATAACACTTCTTATCACATGTTGCTGTAATCACAAGAAAGAACTGACCCTGAATTATTGTTGTTTACCTCCACGTCCTTGCATGGGTGAGACTTCGGCAGTTCTCGTGAGAAGACATGTGTGTGGTTAAAAGTCTAAAAACACCTAAATTAACAAACAAAACAAACTCACAAGCATTAAAACACACTTTAAAACTAGCCAGCAAAATAGGGAGGTTTGTAAAAAGAGCATTCCATACTTAATTTTCTGGTTCTCACCCAGAAGGGTTCTGGCAGGGACCATCCATTGATGCTGTAATCACACCAGCAGAACGGGACACAGTTTTGCACATAAGCAATACCACACACACACACAAAATGCCATGGGATATCAATTGACGGCTTGGCCCATTAATAAAAAGGAACACATAGATTTTCCTTGGGTTTTTTCCAGGCTGTGTGGCCGTCTTCTGGAAGAGTTTACTTCTGACGTTTTGCCTGCATCTGTGGCTGACATCTTCAGAGATGCAGGCGAAACATCAGAAGTAAACTCTTCCAGAACACGGCCTCACAGCCCGGAAAAAAACCAAGGAAAATCTATGGATGCCGGCTGTGAAAGCCTTCGACTTCACAGCAGCAGAAAAGGAGGAGGAGGATGAGGAGGTCATGTGATAGGGGAGCCTTTCCATGGTATCCTGTCATTGTTATCATGCTGTATTTGCCACATCTGATAATCTCCTTACTGTCTGCCCCTCCCCTTTCATTATCTTTGGTCCTCCCCAACAAATGTGCCCCTTTGAAAACTGATTGTAAAATAGCAACAGCTTTGTAACATGTAATTGCATGTAGCTAACTCCCCACTTTCTTAAAAGTTATTCTACAAACTAGCAATTATACTTGGAAATATAAACTTTGGTTTAGGAAAATAAGACATAAACTGATATGTAAGTGTATTAATAATGTCATTTTTCCCCAGTGAAATTGTGCATGTTTTTTGTTTCACTGAAAGCAGCTTCGCACATCTGCTCCAGATGCAATGGTTGCTATGTTTCTCTTTGCATGCTGATCCTTACTATACAAAATTCCAGTAGCGAGAGCATTATATTTAGACCTAGGCTGAAAATCTGCACACAACTCCATAACTATGAAACATATTGGATGGGCTTGGGCAAAAGATCTTCTCTCAGCCTAGGTTATGTCACGTTAAAGCAAAGTTGAAATGCCAGACTCCCTCTATTTCAATGGTGGGAAACTTATGGCCCCCTAGATGGTATTGGAGTCCAGCTGTCATCAGCCATCATGGCCACAGGTCACAGATGATGGAGTTTGGGTTCAACAACATCTGGAGGGCCACAGCTTCTCTATTCTTGCCTTTCTGTCTTGTTTTAGTATGAAACATGGTATTTTCCTTTGCTGATTATTAAAGAAGAATTCCCCCATCAGACACCTTCCAGAAATCTACCAATGTCTTACGCCAGCATGGCTATTGGCCATGTCTATAAGAAGGGGGGGAACTGCAATCAAATGCATCTTTGCCTGCATGGGGAAATTTGTAATAGAATGACTTCAAAAGTAGTCAGTAACATAAGCAAAATTCAATAATAAAAAAGCGTTAGGTGTGACCTATCACTAGGAATTATGAATGATTTTGTAGTAATATTCTGCTAGAATGTGAAAGCCTCACAGATTAAAAGACTGGAGGTTTCCTTTACAGTGAGTAATAATGGTTTATAGCCATGATCTCTAGAGCATTGGGAATATGCAAGAAAGAAATATCCTACAGGAGAAATGCTTGTAAATATTTCTGTGGAAATTAAATCCTTGACAGTCAGTGACAAGTGGGTTACATGGAGTATTTTGAGAGAAAGAGCAAAGGGTTAAGTTGTCATCACTGGGGGTTGTCACAGGTCATGTCTACTTGCATGATAACAGCAAAGCACAGGAGGCTGCGTGGATCCCTGCTTTCTATTGTGTTTTACAGGCTTAAGTCATTCTAAAGTAAATTGTTGTTTTACAAAGGAATGAAACCTTATCTGGCTGCAGGGGGAAAATGAGTTGGGCTGCCACAAATGACAATGCCAGCTGTTTCTCCCTGTGATCTGAATTCTAGGGAGCCAGCCCTGAGACTTTGAAGTGGAGAGCACCTCGCCAGGCTAGCACTTTTGCCCAACCACGTACTGTTTCTCTAAGCCTGACCCCTGAACTGGTTGTATGATGACTAATTCACATGCTAAGATTGCGGGTATATCAGTATCACTTATACAGCCTGCATTTGTCATTAGGGGTTTGTTGTAAAAAGAAAGATGAAAGTAAAGCCTGTAATGGTATATGAGCAGCCTGTAGGATTTATAGAAGCAATGCACCGCCTTATATTTTAACTATTTGTTTTAAAATTAGCCTTTAAAAATTAGGCAAAATCCCCATTAAAAACAAATGCAGGGAAAGAAAGAAAGAAAGAAAGAAAGAAAGAAAGAAAGAAAGAAAGAGCACGCTAGCTCAAGGAGAGAGCAATAGCAGGTCTTGTGCCACAACATGTTTTGATGATCTTAGACATATGTGTTGCCTTAATCACAGGTTTTGTGGTGAACTGGTCAATGAGAATCAAATGAGAAGAGCACTGATTCTCCTACTGACACCAGGGTTTTTCAGGCTGATTTCAACTGGAATTAAAATAATAATAATAATAATAACATTTTATTTCTATCCCGCCCCTCTGCAACGCAATCGGGGCGGCTTACAATATAAAAACTCCATAGTCCCAGTACCCTAGCCCACCCCCCCAAATAAGCCTTTGGGTACATCTGAATCATCTCTAGATTCAAATGTCTTCACAACTACATGGATATTCACCAAAATCTGGGTCCTGTTTTAAAGTTTTCCATTTGTGCTTTCCAGATTTTTGTCAGATTATTATATTTTTTATAAAAAAATCTTAATGCATATTGATTAAAAATAGATTTGTGGTTTTCCTACAGCAGTCAAATCATGGGGTGTTGTTGTTAATGTAGCACACTGGTTGGAAAACCTGTAAATTGTGCACATTCATATATGAATGCCATTATTTCTGAAATATAAAGAACAAGAGGTGCTTGAAAGGGGCTCATCTTTGAACATGCACAATGTCTTTCATCCCCAGTAGTGCCAAGGAATTTTGTACACTTTGCATGATACTTTTTTTTTAAATTAGGTTTTTATGAAGAGATACAGTACATGGAAAATAAGGGTAAAATAATGTTTCATAAACTAGAAAGATACTGATAAGACTAAAATATCTTAATAGATTTTTTAAAAATGTAAAAACTGACATAACCAATATGAAAATTAAGATCTTGTGTCTCTGATTTAGTAACTTCAGAACTTTGGTTTAGGTTCTTCAGACATGAGACTCTTGATTCAGACAGTGCTGAAAATTCTGGGGTTGTTGTTGATAACTTTCATGAAGAGGATTCCATGTGACAAGAAATAATTTGTATAACCCTCAGCCATCTTAATCTGATGAGTAATTTTTTCCATTGCATAGCAGTACCATAGTTTCATGTGCCAAAATGTCAAGTTGGGTCCTGTGACTCCTTTCTTGTTCTTAGCCACCAATTAGCATGCTGTTACTAGTAGATGGAATATTGAATCCTAAAGTAAACAGACTCTTCTTTGGGGAACAATCTTTGTAGGGCTTTTATAGAATCTTTAGCCACTTGCTGGTTTATGAGACAATGGATTGTTGCTAATACCATCCTTGATCGCTGTTTCATTGTTGGAGTTTTTGTCCTCTTCTTGATAATTCTGGAGTAATGAAGAAAATCCATGATATTGTTGCATGCCTTCCAACATTTATTGGACGTCAATTTGAAATCATTTGAGCTTTATGTGGACCAAACTGTCACCTGTCAAGGAGATTAAGGGCTCACCTACACTAGGCAGGATACACTAGCTCCCCACGGGTGTATCCTGCTTCCAGAGCTGGCCCATTCCTCTCCCGACCCCGCAGGTTACCTGCAGAAAATGGTCTGGAGTCTGAACAAGACACTGGCCCATCGCTGAAACCACTGCCACTGCCATTTTCTCTGCTAAAGTGGAAGCCAGACACGGATCCCACAATCTATGACTGCAGACACCCTGTATGTGACCAGCCTCACTAACACGTTGAGGGGCCTCTGCCTGGCTTCCAGAAGAGCCAGAGAACTGGCAGTGGGTGGGAGGAGTGCTCTGCTGGATGGGCTCTGTGGACAGGTGAAGCCCAATCTGTTTTTTCTCTGGTAAACCAGGGTAAACCAGGTATTTTACTGTAACAGGTTATTGGGTCTTATCCCAGCTTGTTCCAGTTCCAGCCCTGTATCTGCCCCAGAGCTTGTTTAGACTGTCCAGGGACAGATTGTGGTAGATGCCCTGCATTGTTTGGACAGCATCTGGAATGGGAGTAAGCTAGAGTATTTGGCAAGTGTAGACAAGCCCTAAGTGTCAATTCCTGAGTCACTGCAATAGTTTTTAATGTTTGGAAGGTATTAGCAATGGGATGCTGCATAAATGTGTGAAGCATCTAAGAGTTCATTGGATGAAGTTGCCCAAAAGCACGATTTAACTTAAATACTTTGGGCCCATCTAAACAGTGAAAATACCTGTCATGGAATTCACTGGGAATCCTACCTGTCTAAATAGGATCCAGCACCAATCCACACTATTCAGAAGGAGGGGGGCCCAAAACGACAAAAACAATGGGGTAAAAGCCTTCACAGATTTTCCCGTACTTTTTCAAAAAACGCAAGGGGTGTGTGCATTCCTGGTCGTTTGGACTACTGAACAACAAAAAATTTGAAGGGAAGCACAAAGCTGATTGGCCGGGCAAGAGCAGGGGCAGGGCTTGCTAGGAGGGCAAGCACCCACTGCTGCTATGTTGGATTTTTGCTTTAGTAATTACTCGCTAAGGCAATAAAAATAGGATGAATATTTTCTATTTTGCTGTCCTATAAAATTGGAAAATCACTCTATCGCACCAGTGCAGCTGGGGACTTTAAAAAAAAAAGGTAGTGGTGAAGAATTAATGCAAGTAAATCACTCATGGCCACCCTCAGAAATGCAAGGCAAAGCCAGAAAAAACCATTTAGACATGCTGCTGCTGCTGCAAGATGCCAATACTACGAGGTACTTTGGGCTTCAGTTACACGACAGTTTTTATTGCAGTAATTTGCACTGTATCACTGTTTCGCACCAGTACTGCATCGGTCACATGAATTATTGCTTTATTGGTCTATTGGTTTTAGTTTTCAGCTGTTTTCCACTTTGATATTCATACACAGACTGAGGCAGGGGGGTGGCCTCCCAAGCACATCCTCTGATTACCACAGGAATGCCTGAGACGAACATTCACACACAGAGAGACTGGAAAAGGCTAGCTTGGAATTCTTCAGATGGCAGCAGCTAAGCATGAAGATACCAAGGCAGGAGGGAGAGAAGGAAAGGAACGGGGGGGGGGGATCTCAGGAGGGGAGACAAACATTCACACACAGAGAGACTGGAAAAGGCTAGCCTGGAATTCTTTAGATGGCAGCAGCTAAGCACGAAGATACCAAGGAGGGAGGGAGAGAAGGAAAGACACACACACACACACACACACGGCTAGCACCGTGTCTGGAAACAACAGTAGATGGATCTTTTCTCCATCCTCTCCTTGTCCAAACCCCTCCCTGGTGAGTTCAACCAATCATGGCAAAGCTCTGCTGTGAATGTATTGGAAAGATTGCTGGTAGGGTAATTCACACAGCACTTAGTGTAATGGTTGATCACACGATTGAAAATGCGCTACTTTTCAAAAAAGTCGGGGAAAGTCCCAAAATCCTTTCTTGCTTTACTAATGGGGTTTTGTGACCCCCTCCTTCTGAAAGAGGTGACTTTGTGGCGCAATGCATGTAAACAATTAGGAATCTTGGCGAATTCTTCACGGTTTTTTTTCGTCATGTAACCAAGCCCTTGGATTTTTTTCTCCCTCGTATAGATGGGCCCTTTAATATAATTGAATGGGAAGCAAAAGTAAAGATTGGATAAGTCAAAAGAAAGAGAGGGAAATGATAGCGTTTACATATTTTTATGCATCAACACGTTGAACAGTTTAAAATCTAACTCAATTGGTATTTATATACTGAACTTGCTTAATTACAGTTACTGACTGATTATGAATGGAGAAGCCTTAAGCTTTGCTGCATCAGTTATTATGTTTTAGAATGGAGTGTGCCAAGGGCTATAGCAATGAAGCAAACAGTTTGTCAAATGAAACAGCAGGAAGATACTGTGGTGCAAATCAAAGTGTAGCTGCAAGGGAAGCAATATAAGAATTCTGTTTCCACCCCGCCCACCCACCCACCCATGACATTTCCATCCTCAGATTTCTAGCATTGCTTAGAGTAACACACTGAAAATTGTCCACCCCTGGAACTCTTGTATTTGTTGTGTTCCCATTCCCTTGGTAACTATTCCTGCCTTTTTCTTTGGACACCTCAACTGTAGTTCACCTGAAGTGTTAAGTTACTACAATGCTAGACATTTTGGGTCTGAATTAAAATTTCATTCATGTTTGGGGGAGGGCATAGCTACACCCCTGAATATCCTGACTTTGGGTGCATGTTTCATTGAAATTAAAGCAGCATTCTGCTTATGTCCATATTTCCAAAGGCTCACCCTGACTAGAGTTAGCAACTTGCTTGATATTTAGAAATGAAAAGTACAGCTTGAGACACAAAATTCCACACACTGCAATTTTCACAGAATACTTAAAGGATCAGAAAGTCTACCAGTGATGCAGAGACAATGAATGAAGATTAAAAAGAAAGTATAAGATTAAAAGAGAAATGAACACTCAGCAGAAGGAACTAAGATCAAACAGTGGATTAAGCATGTTAGTTGTTGTTCCTTAGAAATTAAATAAGTATGGGGGATAAGGAATTTGTTTCCTTTTGGTCCTAGAAAAATGCCAATTATGGAAGCTAAACGGCTGGGATCACATATCAGTCTGCTTTGGAAATGTGAGAAATGGATGGGAAATATAAACACAGGGCAATAGCTTACAGTTATGTTATGAATTAAGCCTGAAAAAGTATCAAGATTTAGTGACTGAATAAACTGTCATAGCTAATCTCCCCTGATGAATTTGAGCAAAGTCAGAATAGAAGCAACAGCCCTGTATTTTTGCAGATTATCATTACCAAGAGCTGAAGCTCCTGGACCAAAAACGTCCTGGCTCACCCAAAGGACTCTTAAAGTGGGAAGGGCAAATGGTGACCAAGAAGCCAGGAGTGGGTTGCCAGTTTGTACAATATGGTGACTGACCAACTTCCTGCCTGGCCTGTCTCCTTGTTCCTTCTGCTTCTGTTTCTGTCTGATTGTCTCTCCTACCATCTTACAAATATTGTCACAGTTGAAATCAATAGGACAAAGCCAGGGATGTTAACAAAGTGGTCATTCACTATCATTGCACATGGCTGGTTTTTAGCTTTGAGAAGTTACTTTTTAAGAAGTTATTAGCTACAGTTATCAATCTGAGGGCATTTAGCCATTATTATAGTTTATATATATGTATGTGTGTGTGTGTGTCTAATTAAATAGTTAACTTTTGGGTTACCTTTCTAGAAAGTACATAAACATCTGCATGCTGTAACCTGCTAGCTTGTGCCACAAAACATGCTCTCCTTCCACCCATCTCACCACTGCCTCAATTCAGTGGGCCCTTGGTGGCCACAGGAGTTTGGTTCAGGACCCCACACGGGTAGCAAAAAAATGCAGATTATCAAGTCCCTATTAATAAAACAGCATAGGGCAGCTGTGGAGGGAATGGCAATCCTCTGCCACCAGGCACACATTCTTTGGGCTTCCCTACCTCCAAGGAGCATGCTAGGCACCTGCTTCCACTTTGAATGCAGTAGCTGTGGTGCTTCTGTTCATTCATTCACAAGGCAGAAGCAGTTTGCCAATTGATTAGGAAAAGTAAAAAATGGTCTGGCCTGCTACTGTGACAGTGAGATACAGAGGTTAACAGATAAAGCTTTTCACAGCATGGAGACAAACCTTATTATTTGCTAAAGCATGTAGATCAAGCTACAATTAATGTTACAGGAGCAGGGGATGACTAACCAAACTTAGTAATTTGTAGGGTTAGAGGAGGACATATTATGAAGCTTTACATACATGTTCTTGTCTTTCCTCACCTTTCAATTCACCTTGAACTGTATTAAATTGTATGAACTGTATTAAATTGTATGTGATGAACTGTACTGTATTACTGTGTGTATTGCAATGTATGTACCCTGCCCCGATCCTGAGGGGAGAGGCGGGTAATAAATAACTCAGTATTATTATTCACTATAGGAGGGAAAGAGGAGCAAGGTTGGCCCAATATATTTTGCAAAGCAACAAATAGCACCCTTCACCCATGACCCAGCAAATCAAGATCCATGCTGCTCAAAGCTAGCCAAGTTATTTTGGCATGTGAATTAGTGTGTCCTGCAAGCACCTCTCATAAAAATATGAGTCAAACTGAAATAAACCAAAGGCCAATTTAGTCTAGCAGCCTGCTCATACAGTTTCCAGCCACATGGGAAGCCCACTTCTCTGGAGAAAAAAAATACACTAATAGAAAAGTAAATAAGTAACCATATGCTGTATTTTCATGATAGCTAAAATCTTCTGCCTGCAGCAGCCACCACACCCAGCCTAATAGTAGGCCTGGGGCTTGTCTAGACTGCCAGAATATGCTGGCTTCCAGCTGGCATATTCTGACACCAGAGCTGGTCCGTTCCCAGTCCCCATTACCCTGAAAAAACAGGCAAAAGTCTGTTGCATGTTGCATCTGAAGCCAGGAAGGAGGCCCTCGGAATGTGATCAAGGCTGGTCACATGCTGGAGGTCTTGATAACATGTTGGGAGGCTCCAGCATCAGTGCCAGTGCCCAGCTATAAAGGCCAGCAAGCAAGTATGAACTTCTGCATTCCTGCACCAGACTTCTCTTGATTTTCTCACATAACATGGGTTTTCCTGGGTGTTTTATTAAAACGCTTTAAAGGATTTTACCCCAGCTTTCGCCAACCCCAGCTTTGCCTCAGGCATTGTCAGGACTTCTCAGAGGTGAATCAGGGCAAGAGCCCTGCACTGGTTGGACTGCAGGGTTCCAAGACAGGGGGTAAATAGCCCATATAGGGAAGTCTAGAGATGAGAGATCCACTCACTGACCCCATGCCATCCTCTCACCCTAATCAGCCACCACACCATACATTGGACAGCAAAGATCCTCATCAGGGATCCTGTTGCAATAACACAGTGGGATTTAGAACTTTATACTACAGGTTGAGTATCCCTTATCTGAAATGCTTGGGACCAGACGTGTTCTGTATTTAGGATTTTTGTTGGATTTTGGAATAGTTGTGTATACATAATGAGATATATTGAAGATGGGACCCGACTCTAAACATGAAATTCATTTATGTTTTATATATACCTTATATCCATAGTGTGAAGGTAATTTTATACGTAATATTACTAAAAAATTTCTGCATTTTCTGCATGAAATAAAATTTGTATACTTTGAACCCTCAGAAAGCAAAGGTGCCACTGTTTCAGCCACCCATGAGGACCATTTTGGATTTTAGAGTATTTCTGATTTTGGATTTCTGGATAAGAGATATTCAACCTGTACATAGCAGGGAGCCTTATACAAAGTCCAGAGAAGACCATGGAAGATATCAGAACACATAATGGGCTATCTGTCCAGACAACAGACAACAGGGCATGGGCAGCTTGCATTCCCAAAGTCTCTCATTATGCTGTTCAGATTATGTGAGTCTTTCAGTAAACCTGCAGTTTGCACCTATCTCCAATTTAACCTGGATTATTGTTTAGTTTTCCTTTTGAGAACCTTGAAAAGTATAGATTTATGACTATGGGGCTTATTCATTCTAAATCCTTAGTCTCTTACTGATCTACTATTCCCATGATGTCTGGGAAGAGAATTTAGGACCGTTAAATAAAATTGATTTTGTTGCAGAAGAGCATCCTAATTCTCCCTTCTTAAGCCATTGGGCTAGATTTTCTTCGACAGACTCCCTTTGCCCAGACGGTACTACCCTGCTCTCCTCCCTTAAAGAAAACACATACATTCACGTGTGATGAACAAGTTTGCATTGAGTACAAAATGCAGAAAATTGGTAAGGTACAGGTTAGTAGATGATGATTGGCCATAAAGGGTTGCAAAATGGTTGGCACTCATCATTGCCCAACCCAATGTTGGGCAATGGACTCGTGTCGGACACTCTGACCTTCCTGGAGAGAGCTGTTGGCCAAGCCTCCCCACCTGACACTCTCTCCTCCCTTGAAAACAAAGTGTTAATTAAGCAACAAAAAAGGGATCTCCGTGAACTTGAACTTAAACTTCAACTTAAACTTGACAGGCCCCTTCCCCCCCTTTACCTAGATCAGCACCCATGCCATTCGCCCAGCAAATTGTGACAAGTAAATGCAATGGCATGAAATAGAAGGAGGGTGGGTGGGTCTTCGGCTCCAATGAGTCAACTGGGACAGCCTGTGCCGGAGACTGGTTTAAATACTGGCTCCATCGCAGGCTCCCACGTCATCCAACCATGCCGGAAAGCACAGCCAGATAACCCGCCTCTTCTTCCATGCAGGCCAATTGGGGCAGGGCAGGCTATCCCACTCTTTTGTGCTCCCTCCCAGCCTCAAAGCAGGCTGGGAAGGAGGATGCGGGTAATGGTGGCCCCCATGTTGGCCGGCCATGTGGCTGGCGGGGCCGCTGGGGGGGTTGGAGTGTCGGGGGCGTCAGCCGGGCTACAAACTGGCCTACTGGCAAGCAAGTAAGCCCCCTTGCCTGTCACTGTGTCTCTCTATCTTATCTGTATCACATAGGAATGTGAAATGGCTCCATTCCAGACAGCAGGCCTATTGCACCAAGTCAGCATTTCAGTTGCTCTCCTGTTTTGCATGCCCTTAATCAAGTCCCAGTAAAAGGGCACCATTCCAGATTTCTAAGGGTGAAGGTGAATTATAGTGCTGTGATTCCACGTTAACTGCCATAGTAGCATTCTGTGGAATCCTGGGGTTTGTTTCTAAGGCATTAGTGCTCTCTGGCTGAGAATTCTAAGTACTCTTCTGTAAACTACAAATCTCAAAATTCCTTTGGAAGTTACCACAGCACATATAAGAGAATCATAGCTTTATAACTGCATAGAATGAAAGGACCCTTAACAAGGGTGGCAATGGTGAAATTAGTTGATATCTCTTTGGCTCAAGATAATTTAACAGAAGTCAAGAGCTACAATGCAGCACAAATTTGGAAGGACTGGATTGTGAATCAGGTACGCAGGGGCTCCTGAAAGGAAGAGTAGCAATTACTACTTAAAATATTGTTTCTGCGTGATGTGGAAAGGAAATTGTTCATCTAATAGTGAAAATTGTTCAAAATTTGCTGCAATCATAAGTGTGTACTTATTTTAGCACATTGATGATGGGGTCAATACTTTCCATTTTTCTTCTTTTATAGAAGAAAGCATGAATTAAATCAGTAAGCTTAACAGGGTATAGAATTTAGCATGTTTATTTTTAAAATTTCATTTACAAAACAAAATCTATTTTTGAAAATAAGATGGAATAATCAAATTAAAAATACTTATTTTTTTACTTATGTTGTGCTCATCCTGGGAAAAGGTAGGATATAGATAATCAAAAGAATATTTTTTTTAAAAAAAAAGTTTGATTTACATCTGGAAAGCTGATATACTTTATATCTATCTCTCTATATATCTATCTGACTGAATCAGGTTTAACAAGAGAAAAACAATACTAAAGCCAATTAAAATTCACTTTAACAACCTATTTTTATGGGCTCTTCTCCTCAGTAATTTCTACTAAATGACATGGTTTGCAACAAGCAATAGTGATTTCAGGTTACCATTATCCAGAGAAGCTGGACATTTGAAATATTGAGAACATTTAAAGTATTTGCAGGTTCATTCTAGTCACTTAACCACACACCACACAAAAAACAGGAGAAATCATATTCCTTTTCCATACCAAAGAAGGGAAATAGGAAAAAGTCAATTGACACATGAAAATAATAATCTAACAGTGGCTGATGACATTGAATAATGAAGCCTCTGAGCTACTTCCAGATCCAGGACAAGGAAGCAATAGTCCCGTCCTTATCAGCAGATGTTCTTATATATTTGTGTATGAGGCTAACTTGATTAAATTATCCTGTAAAGGTCAAATAAAATATGTCTTCCCACTTGTATTTTGATTTGTCCTGACATTGCCTGATAGGCCAGATAATAAGCTATGCCTGACCACAATGGCTTTATGCTTCAAACATTTGGAGTTACATAAACTCATGGGTCCCTTACCATTTTGCATTACAAAACCAGTTTGTTTGTTTTTTTTAAGTGTGTGCTTTAAGGTTTCATTTTATATTCTCATTCTGCATCATTGTGGTAGATGTGAAGAAAGTTACCTGCCTTCAAGGCTTAATTTAAACAAGAGATGGGGCAGGAGAGGCTAATTTTCTGTGTAAGGTCTCAAACATGAGAAATGCAATGTGATCAGAAATCACAAAACATCTTTAAGCACATTCTGTCATGAGATTTAGTTCCAACCAGCACCCACACATCTGGGGCTAAAGTTTCCAGAAAGGCTATACAGATGGGGAAGAACCAGGCTAATTTGCCCTGGCTTTCCAGGTGTGTACTGTTGGTCCCTGCCCTGGCCCTGTCACATTGTTCACCAGAGCTCTTTACACAATTATGAAACCTTGTATGGTGTTGTGGCAGAGCCCTTAATGTCATATTTCCTCCTGCCCTGAAACCCTCTGAGCAGCCCTGTTTTTAAAGGAAGAAAACATGACTTCCAACCAATCCTCAATTTCCCCTCACTGTATCTTCCTTTGCAGGATATCAGAACTGCCCCACAATAAAACAATCCAAGCCAAACAGATCCTAATATAAGCATATGCATCAGGGAAAATACTATGAAGGTGAATCAGAAGATGGTTTGATTGGCTTGCATTCTTAAACAGGCCATAGCCTTTAGATATGCAAAAAAGAAAAAAGAAAAGAAAAGAAAAAGCTTTTCATAAGTTCCAGTGGATGTGTCAAGCTTCACATTTGGCTATTCTTACAGCCAAACAGAGGAAAAATGAAATACCTTTGCATTGTGGGAGCTGTTGTGGCACAGCTGTTTCCTATACAATGAAGGTAATATCAAATGGTCTGGATCATAGAGGAAGAAAACATTCTTTGGCATTTTCCCACTGGTTGTGGAAGAGACAATGGCAACCTGAGAAAGAACTAGCTCATGGTCTCTTGACATTGACTTTGTGACTTGGACCTCCATCATGCCATAGCAGTTCCCACACACCAGTGCAAATCATGCTATGAAAGTCACATCAAAAGAGGGCCCTGTGTTACCCTTCTTCTGTTCTCTCTGCTCTTTTTGTTGTCTTCTACAATGGCAAACCAGGTATTGCAGGTTATCCTGCAATTCATTTCCAAGACTTTTGTTTTGTTTTAGTGCAATTTGAAGGGACAGATCAAAGTCTCTTTACTGTTTCTGCTTGGGTTGGTTTCAGGGATGTACTGTAGCTATTGGGAGGAAGCAAAATTGCCCACTCAAATAAGAATTCTGCCCTCCTCCATGAAATTTTCCTTCAGTCCCCAAATTTCTAGCATTTACATAATTTTTTACTTCAGTATTTAGAAATACTGTTTAGGCATCCAAATTAAGGAGCAGGCAAAGTGCACACAGCAAATACAGGAATTATAGATGCAAACCATTTCCAGTGTCTTGTTCTCTGCAATGTTAGAAATCATAGGGTTGCAGAAATTCTGGCAGAAAAACAGCCCAACAGGAGAGGGATAAGAAGCCTGCTCCCCATACAGTGGTGTCAATCTACAAACTTGGGGAAAGAAAAAAAAAAAGCAGGAATGTTAGCAATTACAAGGAAAAGGAAGAAAGGAAAGCACCAGGTGCACCAGAGAAATTTTTATTGAGCCCCGTGTATTTTGAACTCAGTTCTTCCACAGAAGGCCTTGTGGAACTATCAGTGTTAACCCTTGCTCATTATATGGGTTTGCAATATTATGAAGAAATTGGGAGGGAATTGTTATTTAAGGGTGCCAGCAACTGAAGAACAAATCAGCTTGAGGCACATTATTCTCAATAAAATGTCCTTTGTACACTTAGAAATGTCTTTCTAAGGGTATATTTACATAAGGGGGCAAAATGAGGCTATTCTGCCCAACCAAATGAAATTCTCATTCACTCCCCAAATTTCTAGTATAGCAGTAACTTATAACTTCAGATGAGCATTTAGAAATATGGGCTGGTATTCTGTATCAGCTACTTATTTAAGGTAACTAAGTAACCTCTCCTGGCCTGCCCCCTGCCCCAAACCTGATGGAAACATCATTCATCCATGCTCTGATCACTGGCAGAATGGACTTCTTTCTCCCCATTCAGTTGATGCCTGGTAAAGTAGATTGGGGGCAGGGAGGAATTATGATTGTGGCAATAGTGTCACAATAGCAACTAAGTAGCAATTGTGAATACAGAACAGTTGTGATAAGTAAATCTAAGTAAGTGTTCCATATTCATGATCACTACAGTCAGGCTCCCATATCTGTGGAACCAATATATGCAGTTTCATTTATCCATGGGACACAAAGTAGGGGACACATACCATAGAGCTGCACTGGAAAATGCCTAGAGAGGCATCCTCTTTAGGTAACTTCTATGTCTTCCAGTGCAACTCTATGGTATGTTTCTACTGGAAGTCCTTTATTTTAATAGATTTCACAGTTATCCGTGGTTTCCAGTATCCACGATAAGTCTGGCAACAAAACCCACATGGATACAGGGGTACAACTGTATTTAGTCATGACTGTGACACTATTGTCATGACTGTAATCCCCCCCTTCTACTTTACCAGGCATCAGCTGCACGGGGAGAAGGAGGTCCATTCTGCCACTGAGTGGAAAACGGGTGAATGACATTTCCCTCAGGTTTGAAGGGGGTTGGACTAGAAGAATAGCTGATACAGAATACTGACCACAGTTTAGGCAGCCAAAGAAAAGGGGCAAGCAGAGTTAACAAACGAATGTGAACACAGCAAATACAAGAGTTCTAGGTGTGAACAACTTTCAGTGTCTCACTCTGCAATACTAGAAATTTAGGAAGTGCAGGATAATTTCATTAGGGGTAGAATCCTTATTTGAGGGAGGCAATCCCCTCTCTGTAGCTACACCCTTGTTGCTTTCCTTTCTCTTTCAGACTGCAATCACAGTGACTATATTTTATAAAAGAAAGACATCTCTAGCAAAAAAATAACGTAATAAGACATGATCCATATTTCCCCCCTCAGATTGGGGGTAATGCTGGCATGGAAAAATTCTTCAGAGCAAGGGCCATGGCTCTGTGGCAGGGCACTTTCTTTGCATGAAGAAGGTCCCAGATTCAGACCTTGGTATCCCCAGGTATGGTTGGGAATGACTCCTGCCTGAAACTTGGAGGAGACACTGCCAGTCAGTGTAGAGTTTACTGAAATTGTAAGACAGACTAATGGCGAGACAACATATAAGATGGTTGAGCTAGAGCATTTAGTACATTTTCAAAATATGTGCTTCCTCAAGCGGTGACAGATGTCTGTTATATGTTTTTCCTCACCTATATAGTTTGTGTTCAACATCCTTTGGTTTCTGATGAGTCATTGAAAGGTAAACAGGGCTTAATTTGCAAGTCTGACTACGGAGGGAAAATTTACTTATCACAGGGAATGCAGATTCCCCTTAGCATCTAGCTTGACCATCAGTGTAAGGCAGTAAAAGGAATAATCATCATCACCATCACCATCACCATCATCATCATCATCACCATCCATAAAGTCAATTGATATGGTTCCATGCAACTCATACATTTTAGGACTAAAAGCAAAAAGTTTTTGGAAAGTTTTCATAGCTGTTTATTCATTATAAATAGGAAATATTTACTGCACTTCTTTAATATGAGACTTTATTTTTACAACACACGTGTTGTTGGTGGAGGTCACAACAGAAAGATAGTATATCTTTTGTTCCATCACCCTTTAAGACCAATGTGCGAACTAATCTCTGTACTATAACCTAGTCCTACTATTTTGCTACTTTCACTGAGCTGAATGCTAAAAGGAATGTATTTGTGCCCTACCTCACTCATGGTTCCAAGAATAAAGAAAAATAAATAACACTGCCTGCCATCTTCCTGTTTCTTCTAACATTTCAAAACACAAATTTATTGACATTTGAAAATGTCACAACATCAAATGTATGTAAACCTTGGTTTCCACTGGATTTCTTGTATACATGGGATGCCACTGTATAATTTAAAATTACATGACAATAACAGGGACATAGTGATTTATGCCCTGAATTTTTCTCAAAAGAATGTAAACATGAGCATAAAGTATATTATCTTCCCCCAATTATCACATGTTGAACTAATAAACTGGAGATCATCTAAAAAACTGGAGAGACTGTAACACCTCAGCATATTAAAAGAGTGAATTATGTACTGCAAAAATAAAAGTACCTGGAAAAATATAATTTTGATTCTATACATAATGCTTTGGATGTTACCAAAGCTTGGTGAGGTACATCATATTGCACATTGTTAAGCAGTCATAGAAATCAAAGGTATCCTGTATTTTTTGCTTGTTTCTTCCAGGAGGTAACTGGAATAGGAATAGGAAAACTTCGCACACAAACAACTTTGCAAAACTTTTCTTCATGTTACACTATATATCTCATTTGCTGTACTGAAGAAGAAAAAAGAACCTTGCCATGTGACATTTATCAACAATATGATTACAAAGATCAAGAAGATAACCAATAACTTATTTCTGGAAGTCTTCAAACATCTAGTCTAGCTTCCTACAGACCTTAACATTTCCTTTAGAGGTCAGTTTCCAGTGTGTAAAACAATGTTCTCCTGCCCATGCTTTTGCAAAGCAGGGTTAAAAGTTAGCATAGAACATCAACAAGGTTTTGAGTTTGCAGCATTCAGTTGCCATATTCTAGAACATGGTGTCTAAATCAATCCGTGCCTCTTCATCAACCTAAAACTGGAATGCTTACTTCATCTTGGCAGTTTGAAGCACTCTGTCCTTTTTTTGAAAAGAAAGAAAGAAAGAAAGAAAGAAAGAAAGAAAGAAAGAAAGAAATTGATGCTGAACTGTGCTATGTTTTAGCTGTGTTATTGCTCATGGCTTTTGTCTTCTGAGCTGCTTTACCCAACATGTCCAAGTGAAAGCATTGTCTGGGGTAAAGAACATAACAGTCCTGTTATCTCTAATATGATCACTTCATTCTGGGCCACATTTTGGTGAGAAGATCACTCCATTCCAAATATTGGAGCAAGACCAGGAACAAGACCGGCTTTAACTTGAAGTGGACAGTTCATTTATGCAATATCTGGCTTCAGATAATGAAAGGCACCTGTTAAAAAAAAGCAAAAGAAGCTTTTTAAGTCATGCTGTGACAACCTCACAGCAAGGGGCAGTGTCAACTACAGGTTGACATTGTCATATTTAATACTGATGTATCAAAGGAAAGGGACTAATATTTTTATTCTTAGACAAGTTTGACAAAACTCAATGTATCTGGGATTATATACTATAATGATTCTTGAGCTGACCTCATTAAGAACATGTGTTTCTAATAGTGAAATGCCAGTGGTTATTTCATTTTGGACAACCCCTCTGTTTTACCTAATGGCAATCAGGTTTCATGTCTCAACAATTAATAACATCAAGATGTTGTTGACATCACTTTAGAAAATAATTATGCAGCAGAAATCTTGCTGGAACAATCCACCAGCTTAGCAGCAAACATAGCCCCACTACAATGAAAGGAAAAGGAGACATTTGCTTTAGAAGCACTCTTGACCTTACAGCATTTTTGTTGCAAACATTTATGTCTTGTTTTGTTATCAGTGATGTATGGATCACTTTAAACGTGCAAAATACATGCCCTCTTAAACTGGATTTTGGGTGGGTTTTGATGGGTTGCATACCATCATGACTATACCACTTTTTAATCATGATTGGTAAACATTTTGCTCACATATTCACTTGTAATGATTACCTATACAAAAAAAGAAAGACCAAACGAAAGAAACAAAAAATCCCAAAACACTCACATGTAAGAGACCACATACTCATGCCAAAAAATGTGATATTGAGAGAGAAAAGACCACAATTTAACATTAACATCTCTTTGGGGAGTTTCTACACAATGCCATTAGCCAGCCCCTTTGGAAATCGTACATATGCTCGATAACTATTAAATTATTGCTGCTAAGTAGTATTAATCTTATGTTAGGAAATCTGCTTTTGTCCCTGTCCTTACACACACTTTCTAGGTTACAACACTGAAAATACAGAAGCCTGTTAATTTTTAAATAGTAAATAGTTGACTTAAAGTTTACATCCCTATTCCAGGTATGTGATTCAGGCTCTTGCAATCTTTATTTTACATAAAGGGTGCAACACGTGTCCAGCCAATCTTACCTAAAGAATTTTCAAGCTAAGTGCAGATTTGAACTTGGAATCAGTTCTTCTGATGAAATGTGTTCCATAAACCAGCAAAATGCCCTTCATTTTTTAAATTGTAAAATTCACAACACACACCACCTAAGACTTTCCCAAGGGTGTCTTAAAAATACCTTTATAATACAACACACAAACATGTAACGTGAAAACTACATGATATTTTTTTAATAGCATGAATAATCATGGGAGCATGGGGTCACCAGACAGAACAGACTCACCCAAGATGGCTTGGAAATGTTACCTTCGGGGAGTAAAGTTCTTAGAATTCTCCCAGCCAGTATGGCCATTGGCCATACAGACTGGAATAATTATGAAAGTTGCAGTCCAAAAAAGCAACTTTTCCAAGTTTTGGGCAGATAGCAGGTTGCTCCAGATGTGTGTAATATTGCAGTCTCTTTGTGCTACTGAACTCAAAAAATATCACTGAGAAATGAGCCCCACATCTACATAGCTAAATAGCTTCATATCGTCCACTGTATAACTCCACTATGAGTTCCATTTCTTGCTCATGTTAGAATGTGGGCTAGTTCTGAGTGGGTATATTTCATAGAGCCTCTGATACTAGACTGTAGCACAAACATACAGGTTAAGTATCCTTTGTCCAGAAATCCAAAATCTGAAATACTCCAAAATCCAAAACCACCAAAGATTGTCCACATGGGTAGCTGAGATAGCGACACCACTGCTTTCTGATGGTTCAATGTACAATGTACAAAATTATTAAAACTATTGTGTGTAAAATTACCTTCAGACTATGTGTAGAAGGTGAATATTAAACATAGATGAATTTCATGTTTACTTGGGTCCCATCTCCAAGATATCTTATTGTGTGTGTATGTGCCTTCAAGTCACATGCCAACTTATGACAACCCCATGAATTTCATAGGGTTTTCTTAGGCAACAAATACTCAGAGGTGGTTTCACCAGTTCCATGCATATGAAATATTCCCAGAGCAAAAAAAAATAATAAATAAATCCAAAATCTAAAGCATTTCTAGTCCTAAGCATTATGGATAAAGGATACTCAACCTGTACTGGATTTTATGTTGATACAAATGACAAACTGATACTCACTTTGTCCATATTGTCCATACTGATATCCTGTGACAGGGTCCATACTATAACCGGTGGTGCTGTATGTTGGCGGGCAGTATGACTGGGATGTAGGCAGGCTGTCTAAACTTTTCATATGATCTAGTCTTTGACTGCAGCTAGCTGATACTGTAGTAGTTGGTTCTAACCCCCCAGTTAATGGAGACAAGGCATAGTCAGTTTGGGGTTGGTGAGGTACACCACCATGATTAGTTAAGAGGCCCATTACCTAAAATAAATAAAGAGAAGATAGAAAAAATGTTAATACACATGTACATTTATATTTTAAGGAATGCTTAAGAGTACTGGAGTCAGTTATTTCATTTCTTGTGATATCTTTTTCTAGATATTTGATCTGCCATTACCAGGTGGAATTAAGCATCAATACATTTACTGTAAGTAATAACTTATGGCTGTCATTTCTTCCCCCATCCCATCATAGCTTGCCTATAAGAATATTTTTTTTATTTGGATTTATAATATCTAATCTTAGGTTACAATTGTTTCACTAATGTTAAACTCTATGGGAAACCAAGAACCAGTATGGTGTAGTGGTTTGAGCATTGGACTATGACTCTGGAGATCAGGGTTCAAATTCCTGCTTGGCCATGGAAACCCACTGGGAGACCTTGGGCAAGTCACATTCTCTCAACTTCAGAGGAAGGCAAAGGCAGTCCCCTTCCCCGGAACAAATCTTTCCAGGAAAACCCCATGATAGAATCATAGAATTATAGAATTGCAGAGTTGGAAGAGGTTCAGAAATACATATAATAACAGCAATAACAACAGAAACCCGTAAGTTCACAGTTAATGTCATCACAATTACTTTTAAACTACTGGTGTTCATAAACAGGCAAGCTATATTTACCTAATTCGGATTCAAAGAGGCATTTTAGAAGGCTGATCCCATCAGAAAATGATTCCTCCCCCATCCTATAATAACAGACATACTTTCTTTGATGGTGGACCAACCCTGAAGATTTGGAAAACATTCTAACACATTATTTTCAGAGACAACTAAAGGAAACTTGTATCTGGAATGCTTCCAAAAGGTATTTATTAAAATATTTATATCCTGTCCCGTCTCACAGTATCTCAAGGTGTCATACAGATAAAGCCAATTTTAAAAATTTTGTACAATTTAAGTTTAGAACAACATTATAGAACATTAAACATGTTCACAATTAAAACAGATTGGAACAGACTGAAACAGTTTAAAACCTGCGCAGATTTGGACAAAACTGATAGAAACCAAAGGCTTTGATTAAAAGCCAAGCTTTAACCTACCTCTGGAGAGGAGCCAGCATTGGCAGTAACCAGGCCGCTGAAGGGAGGGCATTTCATTCTCACACTGTGTATTGCTCCCACTAGTGAGAGTCCTCTGGTTTGGCCCACATTTGCTGAATTATATGCATACTCAAGGCAAGTAGTGTAGCTATGGCAAGGGGTAAAATCAGGGCATTGCCTCCCCAATAACAATTCTGGCCCCAGATGAAATTTTTGTACAGTCCTCAAATTTCTAGCCTTGCAGTAACTTAATACTTCAGCTGAGGATTTAGAAATACAGTTTGTGGGCATGTATGTGCCCTCAGGTCACCTATTGACTTATGGCCACCCAATGTATTTCAAAGGGTTTTCTTGGGCAAAGAATACTCAGAGATGGTTTCCCCTGTTCCTTCCTCTGAAATATAGCCTACAGCCCCTGGAAGTACTGTTTAGGAATCCAAAAAAAGGTAAGGGGAAGGAGGCAGGCACAATTATCAAGGGAATATGAACATAGCAAATACAGGAGTTCTAGTTGTGAACAATTTTCAGTGTCTCACTCTTTGGAATGCTAGAAATTTGGTGAGTGAACAAAAAAAATATTTTTTTGGGGGGGCAGAATTCTTATTTGGGAACAATGCCCTAAATTGGCCTTCTTCCATAGCTATACCCTTGCTCAAGACATAGATGGGCATGATAAGTGTCAATATAAACCACTTTATCATGAAGAAAAATAATGCCACATTTGGTCATATTAAAGTTTCTATAGTACTCACATACATTGCAACACTTGCAATTTTAGCATTGTTGTAGCTTAAACACACAAGCCCAGAATTTTCTTTCTGTTGTTTTTTATTTCCAACTATACACCATATATATACAGAACCATAGCTTGGAAAGCTACTTTTAACTTATTACATACTGTTAGTAGTCCCAGGAACCAAGAAAGTATTGGTTACTGTTATACTTGCAGATTTTTTCAGAAGTATTTTTTCTCATTTCTCCAAAGTAAATAAATACTTGCAATTCCTTTTAAAAAACAAACACCCTTAATTCTGCAATCCTTAATTCTGCAACCCACACCCTTAATTCTGCAACCCACACATGGAACAAACATACTCATCTTCCACTCAACATGCACAACAGAGTGCATAGCAGTGGCACCATCTATCACTTGACCCATGTAATATTCCTGTTCCACCTCTGTATTTATGCCTTCATTACTGACAAAATGACATGGATGCTAAGTAAATAGGTCTTCAGTTGATCATGAGGTCTGCTGGGGAGGCCCGTCTCTCTGTCCCACCACCCTCACAGATACATCTGGTGAAACACAAGAGAGGGTCTTCTTGATTACTGCCTTCTGGGCTCTGGAACTCCCTTCCCAAAATGGTTAGACTGGTACCTCCTTCCCATCTTTCTGCAGGCAGGTTGTTAATTTTCTATTTAAGCAGGCCTTGGAAGACTGATTGCTCCAGGGGAGTGGGCTTTGTTTAATGTTCTGGATTTTCTATTTGCTGTTTTCATGTATGTGTGTCTGTGATTTCCAACTAGTTACTTCCAAACTCTCTACAGAACTGGCACAAGCCCTTTGTAAGTGTTATAGACCTCATGGAATGAGTGGAGAAAAGGATACTCGCACTGTCTTTTCATGGTTTCTCACTCAGCCTTGCCATTCTTCACAAAGCTTGCAGTGAGGAGGATCCTCAATGTCATGAGAAGCCTACAGGCAAATAACAGACTCCCATGTGCAGATTAGCTGTAAGACATCAGTCTCCCCTTATTCAGTGAGTTTTAATTGATGAGAATAGTAATACCTGGAAAAGGCTACAGCCTCTTCCCAAAAAGTTTACAATCTAAAATAGATAATGAATGGCCCAGGAACAACTAGTGGCTTTTGAAGAAGGAATCCAGAAGAGAAAAGGAAATTGACACGAATGACAGAGAATAGGAGAGACTTTTCCAAATAACAGATGGTGTGCAGAAATTGAAAGTGAGAAGGAGGAGATTGCCTTGAAGCTTAGCCTTAAGGGTTGTCTCACAAACTGCCACATCTCAATAATAATAATAATAATAATAATAATAATAATAATATTTATTTATACCCCGCTCCTCTGTTAAAACAATCGGGGCGGCTTACAAAAATTAAAATACAATACAGATAAAAATCCCTAAGCACCCCCCACCCCCACCCTCCCCCATAAAAAAATATTAAACAAATGTAAATTAAAAGCAACAGTCTAAAATCACCTTTAAAAACAATAAATACAATAAATAGCCAGCAGAATAAAAGAAGCCAGGATCCCCTGAGGCCGGGATCTAATTCGGAAAGGCCTGCCGAAAGAGATCCGTCTTTAGTGCTTTTTAAAAGCTATTCAGACTTGTCATCTGACGGATCTCATTGTCACTGAATGATTCACAACTGAATTTGTGAACTTCCTCCAGCAAAAAGCACTGCTTTTGACATATTGTGAAATGATATAATATCTTCATAGTGCTTGAATGATGATGTCATGCAAATTGTCACTTGATAGAGAAACTACTAGCTAATAAGTAGGTACTGTAAATAAACTCACTGTAAGGATTATCTTTCTTTTTGAAAAATGCACATTCTTAAAATTTCATGTCTTGTATTTTAAAATGACTGAATTGTTCATATACTAGCATTTAAAAAAAGTAAAAACAAAGGGGAACATTACAAGTGTTTTATGTAGGCTGTATATTAGAACTTCCTCTTCTGCTCTATCTTTTTATGCTGCAGATATGTCAGAGGACAACTTCTGCCAGGAGAGAAAAGGTTTTCCACAACATCCTGGTGCATAACTGATGAATCTTTTTGGAACTGACCATTTTCTTGGCCACTGCACTAGCTATTGCATTAGTCCCTTTTGAGATAACAATTTTCTTTATTATTATTTTCTTGCCATTTTGCAGGAGATCTATGACTAATCTAAAAGGACTCATGGTTTTTAGGGTCTTGATGAATATTGTGCTTTACTCAGAAGGTGCTACTTCCTACAAGTCAGGAAAAAACAGGCACAGTGGGTACCTGCATTTCCCCTTCATGCTGATAAGCAACTCAGGAGGAGCAACGTGAAGAGAAATGGTTAGACTTTCATTTCCCTTATGACTCTAATTCACACCACACTGCGTGCTCTAGTTGCTCTAATAGAAAATTAATCAGGTTTTATAGCAAATAGTGAAGTCCTGATAAGCAGATGAGTCAAATGCCACACACAGCACTATGGGTCCTTTCACATTACCACCACGACTACTACTACTACTACTACTACTCGTTTACATCCAGACTTTCCCCAAACATGGGGACTCAAGGTGGTTAACAGTTATCAAACACTTTACAGACCAAAAACTATACAAAAACTTCAATAAAAGTATAAATATAAAATATATTTTTAAAAGACAAGCAATTTATAATGTTAAAAACATTAAAATTCATTAAAAGACTATGGACAACCCCAAAACAGCACAGGACACCATTAAAAGCCCATCCCAGTAAGTTTCTAAAAGTCTGATAGCACAAGAATGTCTGGACTTGTCATCAGAAGGAAAGTAAAGATGGAGCCATCCTGGGCTCCCTAAGGAGGGAGTATCAAAGTTTGGATACAAACCCAGAAAGCCCTTTCCCTCATTCCCACCAAAAAAAGCCTTGGAAGGTGGTGGGACAGAGCAAAGGGCCTCTACAGAAGATCTTAGAACTCTATTAGGCTCATAAAGGGAGATAAAGTCCTTCAGATAGCCTGGATCCAAACTATTATAGTGTTATATTCCACTTTAACAGCAATGGCAACATTCTATGGAATTCTGGGATTTGTAGTTTGTTGTTGTTACTATGTACCATCAAGTCCACTTTGATGTATGACAACCCTATGAATGTGAGACCTTTAAGAGCTCTGGACATCAACTGTCCTGCAGACTCAGGGTTCTAGCTTCCTTGACTGAATCAATGCACCTATATGACAACCTCCTTCTTTTCTTACTGCCTTCCATTTCACCAAATCTTATCTTTTCAGCGAGTCACATTACTTCACAAGGGTTATTTAAAATTCTCAGCCAGAGTGCTATAGTGCCTCAACAGACTGCAAACACCAGGTTCTCATAGGATGCTGCCATGGCAGTTAAAGTGGGCGCACAGTGCTAAAATTGTGTCGTGTGAAAGGGATGTATTCTGTTTGCCATGCTGCCAGTCATGATTTGTGTAGTTGCAGCTAAGGCGATCTATCAGAAAGAGCATCAAGTCATGAAAACAGGCACGAAATCACAGCTGCAACTTTCCATACACTTGACTGAGAAATTATGACTTTGTATTTACAAAGGAAACTAAAACCAGTTGTGAGATCAAAGATATAGCCAGAAGATCTAGAAATGCCTTGTGGAAGTTCAAGGAGAGGTTCTCCTTTTTCCTTTTACAATCAACAGCCTCTCAAAAGCATAGGAAGCAAAAAAAACTGATAGAGAGGATGTATTTTTTCCTGACACTTGTATTAAACATTGAAGTGAAAATCCATTTCTTTTAGGAGCACTTTCTAGCAACAGATGGCCACTGCAAATCCTTATTGTTTCCCTCTTTTCAGTTTATGAAACAATGAAATATGGCTATTTTACTTCTGTGCTGAAAACCTCAGAGGTTTTCTTTCCTGTTTAGCATGCATAACCCAAATACATATATGATATGATATACCATGATATACCATGATCATGATATATCATGACATACCATGGCTTGATAAACCATGATAATACATGGTTTCAGTGGAATTTATTTACAGGACGTGTTTGAGGTAACACTCTCCCAAATTTGTCTACTAATCAAGTTTAATAAAACCCTTTAAAACTGTTATAATGAGATTTGTGGTCCCATAAGAACTAAATGTCAATTATGCCATGGTAGCTAGTGGCCCCCATGTCAGTGGGGTAGTTTAGATAGAGGACTTTATCACATGATTACACTGTTATAGCGCCGTTATTATAGGGATATTTACACCATTGAAGAGATCCATGACATCAATACTGGAAGCCAGGCAGAGAGCAACTGGATAAAAATTAAAGGGGAGGGAAACAGCAGGGATGTTATTGTGGGACTCTACTACAACACACACACACACACAAGTCAGACAGAGGAATTGGATGATGCTTTTCTAGAACAGATGAACACACATGCAGAAAGGAGAGATGTAGTAGTGATGGGTGACTTCAACTATCCTGATATTTGCTGGCAATCTAACTCAACCAAAACGTCAAGGTCTAGCAAATTCCTGACTTTCCTGGAAGACAATTTCATGGTCCAAAAGGTAAAAGAGGCAACAAGGGGGTCAGCTATTTTAGATCTGATCCTAACCAACATAGATGACCTGGTTAATGGGGTGCAAGTGGTGGGATCCTTAGGTGAGAGTGATCATGTTCTCCTGGAGTTTCTTATACAATGGAAAGGAGAAGCCAGGCATAGTCAGACACGCGTTCTAGACTTTAGGAGAGCTGATTTCAGTAAACTCAGGGAAATACTGGGGGTGATCCCATGGTCAGGAATACTAAAAGAGAAGGGACTTCAAGGCGGATGGGACTTTCTCAAAAGGGAGATACTGAAGGCACAATTTCAAACAGTACCATTGAGGAAGAAAAATGGGAAGTGTCTCAAGAAACCAGGATGGATGACTAAAGAATTTTCAACGGAGCTAAGTTTTAAACGGAACATGTATAGGAAATGGAAAAGGGAGAAATCACCAAAGAATAATTCAAACTGATAGCAAACACATGTAGGAGTAAAGTCAGAAAAGCTAAAGTGTAGAATGAGCTCAGGCTTGCTAGAGAGGTTAAGAACAATAAAAAGGGGTTTTTGGGGGGGTATGTCCGCAGCAAAAGGAAGAAGAAGGAAATTCTACGTGGAGAAGATGGCAAAATGCTAACAGGGGACAGAGAAAAGGCAGAATCACTCAACACCTTCTTTGCCTCAGTGTTTTCAGAAAAGGAAAAGGGTTATCAACCTGAGGATAAGGGAACAGAGGACACAATAGGGGAAATCCAGCACAGAATAAGCAAAGAGGTAGTACAGGAATACCTTCTTGATCTAAATGAATTTTAATTTCCAGGCCCAGATAACTACATCCAAGGGTATTAAAGGAGCTGGCAAATGTAATCTCAGAGCCACTGGCAATAATCTTTGAGAACTCCTGGAGAACAGGAGAAGTCCCAGCAGACTGGAGGAGGGCAAACATTGGCCCCATCTTCAAAAAAAAAAAAAAAAAGGGGGGGGGAGGATCCCAACAATTATCTGCCAATTAGTCTGACATCAATACCAGGGAAGATTCTAGAGCAAATCATTAAACAGAGAGTCTGTGAACATTTAGAAGGCAATGCCATAATCACAAAAAGTCAATATGGGTTTCAGAGAAACAAGTCATGCCAGACTAATCTGATCTCTTTTTTTGATAAAATTACCAGCTTGATAGATGAAGGGAACGCTGTGGGTATCATATACCTTGATTTCAGTAAGGCCTTTGACAAGGTTCCCCATGACATTCTTGCAAACAAGCTTGTAAAATGTGGGCTAGACAAGTTAACTGTTAAATAGATTTGTAATTGGTTGACCCACCGAACCCAAACCATGCTCAGCAGTAGCTCCCCTTCGTCTTGGAAAGATGTGACCAGTGGGGTACCACAGGGTTCTATCCTGGGCCTAGTGCTATTCAACGCCTTTATCAATGACTTGGATGAGGGAATTAGGGGCATACTTATCAAATTTGCAGATGACACCAAATTAGGAGGAATAGCTAATACCCTAGAGGACAGGATCAAAATTCAAAATGACCTGGATAGACTGGAGAGTTGGGCCAAAGCTAACAAAATGAAATTCAATACAGAGAAATGTAAGGTACTGCATTTAGGGCGGAAAAACGAAATGCATAGATACAGGATGGGGGAGACCTGGCTGAATGAGACTATGTGCGAAAGTGATCTAGGAATCCTAGTAGACCACAAGTTGAACATGAGTCAACAGTGTGATGCGGCAGCTAAAAAGGCCAATGCAATTTTGGGCTGCATCAATAGAAGTATAGTGTCTAGATCAAGGGAAGTAATAGTACCACTCTATTCTGCCTTGGTCAGGCCTCACATAGAATACTGTGACCAGTTCTGTGCACCACAATTCAAAAAGGATATTGACAAATTGGAGTATGTCCAGAGAAGGTTGACTAAAATGGTGAAAGGTCTGGAAACCATGACTTATGAGGAAAGACATAGGGAGCTGGGTATGTTTAGCCTGGAAAAAAGACGGTTAAGGGACGATATGATAGCCCTGTTTAAGTATTTGAAGGGGTGTCACATAGAGGATGGAGCAGGCTTGTTTTCTGCTGCTCCAGAGACTGGAACACGGAGCAATGGATGCAAGCTCCAGGAACAGAGATTCCACCTCAACATTAGGAGGAACTTTCTGACAGTAAGAGCTGTTCGGCAGTGGAACACACTCCCTTGGAGCGTGGTGGGGTCTCCTTCTTTGGAGGTCTTTAAACAGAGGCTGGATGGCCATTTCTCAGGGATGCTTTGATCGTGATTTCCTGCATGGCAGGGGGTTGTACTGGATGACCCTTGTGGTCTCTTCCAATGCTACAATTGTATGATTCTATGATTCTATTCCACTTTAACTGCTATGGCTGACTCCTGTGGAATTCTGGAGTTTGTGGTTTTGTGAGACCTAAGAGCTCCCTGGCCAAGAGTTCTAAACAAACACCCCTCCCTAAACTGAAAATCCCAGGATTCCACAGGAGGCAGCCATAGCAGTTAAAGTGGAATAATAGTGCTATAACAGTGTAGTGTGATAATCATCTAAATTTTAAAGGAGCTAGCCAAGGTTCTGAACTTACTTGAGGAATATGGATAGATCCTTAGATTGTTCCTTCAACGTTAAGACTAAACCCAGGTGTGGATTCAACACTTCACAGCTATTGTAGCATAATTTTCATTGGTTGCGCTCCTGTCACTAAAGTGATTTCTCACATGTAGGCAGAAATTTTAAGTCAGGATGGTCAGAGTATAATGAGGATGGCCAGCATAGGTTTGGTTTTTTTAAAGACAAGGCATGATACTTGCAAGTACGTAATTAAATAAGTTCCACATCCTCCACTGGGAATAAATATGTAGATGGCATGGTAACTTCAGCATACTGAGATAAATGGCCAGTGCATTCCTGTTCTGGGAATAAAAAGTGAGAGTTCACAGGGCTTTGAGGGTGAACCTCCATGCCCTCCCCACCCACCTGACTATAGGCCTGGAATCTTTTCCAGAATTTAAAAATCATTGTTGCATAAGAAAAGATATTATATTCTATGCTTATAGACAGTCCCTTGAGAACTCTTGTAGAAACTATGGACTTTATCAGACACAGGGAAATGCAGCAAAAAAAACCAAATTGTGTCAGAAGGGTGACATTATCAGATGCCCGCATCCTCAGCCGTTCCCAGGGTGTAGTGCTGGTGCAGACAAGGCCTCACTTTTTATTGATGGGCTAAGCCATCAATAAAAAGGGATGCCTTATTCATGCCCACACTACGCCCCTGGAATGGCTGAAGGATGTCATCATCTGATAATGTTGCCCGTTAACTGTTATTGTCACGTCCTTCTGGTGCATTTTTTCATGCATCTGCTAAAGTCCTTTATCCCAGTACAAAGAATTTATTCAGTATGAGCTAACCACTAACAACCTACAAAAAAAGAGTGGGGGGGGGAATCTACACATGCATGCATTAATTATATAAAATTATTGTATTATTTCCAGTTAAGTCTTATATATTATATTAGAGTATCTTCTTATGAAGACATCTTCTAATTAAGACCTGATTTTCAAGTCAAATTAAGACATTTTTTGCCCCATAACCAGCTATACTTCCCTCCAACCACCACAATGCACCCAACAATCCATTCTTGATATGTTGAACAGAAATGGAAATTTTCTTCTTGTCTGGAATTCAGATTTCATTTCCAATGGAAAACAATAGTCACTAAAATTATTGATATTCAGCTTAAGGAACACTTTTTTCCAGGTCCACAGACATAAAATAAATGTATGTGGAATTAACATACATTTTCAGTTATCTCATCTCTACCAAATATAGGTGCTACCTAACTTATCTGTAGATTGCTCATCTTTTGGGATAAAAAAACACTAATATTATTACATCCAACATTGTCATCTCAGAAATACCATCAAAGACTTTCAGATTCATGCTGTAGTTGATTAGTATCTAGATAATTAGATTTTGGGTTCTTTCTCTTTGAAAACTATAAGGGTAGGTAGCCTAAGGCAGAAACTCTGCCTTTTGGCATGTGTCATGACCTTATAGCACCAGTACAAGGAGTGACAGGAAGGGCATAGCTGGATTCCACCTAATCACTTTGTAGGAAAACTATTGGAGGACTTATCCTGAGACATGCTGAACACTTCTGTTTCCCAGGGATTTCAGAGCAGAGCTGTGGGAGAGGAATATATAACTTCTTAGACTACAAATTCCAAAATCTGCCAGGGAGTGGTCATGCTGGGGGTGGGGGGGGGACTCTGGGAGTTGCATTTCAAAAAAGTAACTTCCACAGGCTTTGCTTTAGAAGGAGTATATAAAATACACCATAGTATATGAAGCTTCCAGCAGCTGGAACTTTATTTTATTTATTATTTATTTATGAGACTGCTCTTCAGTCACAAGGTTATCAGAACAGCTTGAGTTTCTCCTGATACAAACTGAAGTGTAAAGGAAGGCTTTCCAGCTACAACACTGACTTTTTCAAATAGTGTCTTAGACCATTTTCCTCACTTTCTTAATTAAACAAATAATATGGTTATGCTAAAGTGTAAAAGAAGATGATACACTTTTCTGTAACATGTTGTAGTTGAATTGCTGTTGTTGCTGCTGCTGTTGTTGTGTGCCTTCAAGTAATTTCTGACTTATGGCAACCCTAAGGCAAACCTATCTCAGGGTTTTCTTGGCAAGATTTGTTCAGAGGGGTTTTTCCTTTGCCTTCCTCTGAGGCTGAGAGAGTGTGACTTGCCCAAGGTCACCCAGTGGGCTTCCACAGCCAAGCAGGAATTCAAATCCTGGTCTCCAGAGGCGTAGTACTCAAACCCATTACACCACATTGGATTTCAGTTGAATTGTTACCTTACTCCATTTCAGCAAAAAACAAAACAAAACAAAAACCAAAAAAATTGGAAAGGAAAGCAAATTCTTCTGTTAACACACAATTTTAACAGGCTGCTAGAAAGAGTAGTAAATGTTGATTTGGCTCTGTTTTATGCCATTGTCATTTTATTGTATTGCTTATTATATGCATTATACATTTTTATAATAATACACATCAAGCTTCCAAATAGGAATGGGGAAAGATATGAGATCCACATGCTTGCTAGCTGTTCAAGTCACAGAGTCATTTTTGTTAAATGGTTTCAGAAACCAGCAAGAAAAAATTCAGTGGTTCAGCCCAATGTGTCGTTTATTTTCCTCTGATAGGCTTCAGTCAGTCCTTTGTTCCACACTTGTATGGATTTAAGTTAAATTAAGAATACTGCTGAACTGGCTCTCATTCCCTTTAGGGTTAAAAGTGAAAGTCCTTTCTCCTACTGAAGTTAAAGATCAAGCCCTTTGGTTTGTGCCACATTTTATGTGCTTAAAGCATAAGAGGGAGAAAATCCATAGAACCTCAAGATTTTCTTCATAAGGAATACAATACACGTCTTTAAATAGTGCATAAACCTTGAGTTTATACAATTAATGACAGCATGCAACATTTGTACACAACTACGTACACTTTTGTCATTGTTGCTGGAGGCCTTCAACTCCAACTTATAAGGCAGTGTTATTGTAAGGTTTTCTTGGCAAGGTTTATTTAGAGGAGGTATGCCACTGAAATCCTTTTAGGCTGAGAGAGTATGGCTTGCTCAAGGTCCCCCAGTGGGTTTCCATGGCTTAGTGGAGATTCAAATCCTGGCCTTCCAGAGCCCCGGTTCAACACTGAAACTGCTACACCACACTGAGTACACTTCAAGCATACCTAACTCCCAATACCCATTTACCCCAAATAAGCAATATCAATTATACAATTCATTAATGTTCCTTTTCAACAAAGTTCTCTTGCTGCATAAATGTCTGACAAAATAGTTTTCTAGGCGAAGTGGCTGCAGAACTGGGAACACATTATGGAAAATATTGTTTTTAGCTTGGATGATTTCATACTTCTAGTTGTCATTGTCAAAATATACCAACTATATGTCAGCTTTCTTATTAAGAATCTGGTGTTGTTGTTTTGCTTTCTATACGGAGCACAGTTTCCCACATATAGAAGACTGAACCTACTAATAAGTGCAGTCAGTTAGAGAAAAAATCAAGTAATACAGTATATAGATACATTGTAATTTTCCATTAAAACAAGCTCATCTGGGGTGAAGAATGGATTTATTTCCACAACAGCTGAAAATCTGAGCCTTTGTATTTAAGGAGAGGTGAATGATGAAAGCTAAATATGTATAGGCAACATCTGGTTTATTATCAAGTTATTGTAGAAATCTCATCTATTCTAGACAACATGTAAATCCTGTTAAACTGAGAAAAAAGTTATTTCATTGAAGTGAAATGCAGTGTCATTTAATATGACTGGTATTACAGCAAGTCAGACCTACCATAGACATCATAAAATCCTCACATGTTTTGATTCATTTACGCATGCCTGCCTTTAATATGCTCTGTAACCATGTCTGCAATTAATATGATTTATGGGAGACCAACATGTGCTATATTTTGGGACTACAGTTATACATTTCCCCCCACTGCCCTCACCCTGATTGAAAGATTTAATGAAATGGCACCAAAAAAATGGTTAGCTGTTAATGTATTGAGTTGAACTGACAGGATCATGAGTAAACTTTAGTGGAGTTAATGATATCCTCTTATCTGACCCTGACACATTTGCGGCATGTAATTTACAGACGTGCTGTCCAGGGAATCTTGACAAATGCTCCTAACGATGTCAGGGCAGTGTTCCATTCTAATGTAAAACAGATGTGGGTCAGATACTCTCATTCATCACTACACTGAACATTTCAAACTGCTGCTAAGATGGATGACATTACCTGCTGTGAACTCTTTTCAGTGAGAAACCCACCACCCCATTCCACCCACTAGAAAAATTACATACCCTTACACTTTTTTTAAAAAAGGAGATATCACATTCTGCAGTCCACCCAATTGATTCCCATGGGATTTAAAACACGTGCCAAGGACAGTGGCCTTTAAAGGAATCAGCTCACCTCAACTGTGAACTCACTTAGGTTGCCCTAGGCAAGCTGCTATTTCAGCCTCAGCACCACTCACCCACCCCACCCCATCCCCACCCAGTTTATTGTAAGGCATACAGATAATATGTATGTAAATCACTTTCAACACTCAAAGAGAGCTACTACTTTTTTTTAGTGAAAGGAAACATCGTTATATAATGACATATTGCACATGAAAGAGGGGCAACCCATGGTCTAAGGGAAGAGCACTTTATCCCCAAGTAGTGGGAGAAGACCCCCCACTTCCTGGTTTGGACCACAGCCTTTCAAGATCCTCAAGTGCCACCCTTTGTTAACAAACTGCTGTCCTTAACCACTCCCTGAACTTTGCAGTAACTAAATATGGGTACATGAACCCAAGGGCTTATTCTGAGTTAAAGCACCTGAACAGCAAATTCCTACAACAGCAACAATATAGGATCAAGTTCTCTCTAGGCATCTTCTAGTTCCTTCAGTGCAACTCTATGGCGTGATTGGGCCAAAAGCTATTCATTTTAATAGGGTATCCACAGTAAGTTCGGGAGCATATCCTCTGCAGATACAGGAGTCATACTGTACATAAATTCCATTAATTCATGGATCTAGTCTAATTAAAACTACCAATAGGTTCCTAAGCCTGCTTTAACCAAATCACATACTATTCTGTTAGCCTCAACATGGAAAGAAAAATGGAAATATTGGAAGGAATTGTGTCCTGCCACATAATATCTAGTTGTAACATATTTGTGCTCTGATTGTAGGCCTGCTCTTGATGCTTTCAAATCTGATTATTTTAATGTGCATTTCTAGAGTAGGGTTTGAGAACCTTTTTTAGCCAGGAGGCAGAACTGGATTTGAGCAAACTTCCCTGGTGTGTGCATATACAGTGTGTGTGTGTGTGTGTGTGTGTGTGTGTGTGTATACACATTCTGTATATGTACACATCAGGGCAGTTAGAGGGAAAATCTCTTATCGTCCACCAAAGGTTATTTACCTGCATGGGAGAGACAGCATGGGGTATGGGAGCAGAGCATAGGGGGAAGGTGGTGAGCCAGACAGGGACTTCCATGAGCCACGTCTGACTCATGGGCTAGAGATTTTCCATTGTTGTTCTAGAGCTTGACAGATGTTTTTCTACAGCCTCTGTGACTTGTGGAACTTCCATTCTTTAGTGTTGAAGCTTCCATTAAAAGTATCATTCTAAGATGTATTCCACTTCCAAACAGCTCTTACTATCAGGAAGTCCTTCCTAATGTTTAAGTGGGATGTCTTTTCCTGTAGTTTGAACCCATTGCTCTGTGTCCTAGTCTCTGGAGCAGCAGAAAACAAGCATCTTCAGTATGACATCCCTTCAAATATTTAAACATGGCTATCATGTCACCTCTCAACCTTCTCTTCTCCAGACTAAACATGCCCAGCTCCTCATCAGGCATGGCTTCCAGACCTCCCACCATCCTGGTCGCTGTCCTCTGGACATGTTCCAGCTTTTCAATATTCTTCCTGAATTGTGGTGCCCAGAACTGGACACAGTATTCCAGGTGAGGTCTGACCAAAGCAGAATAGAGTAGCATTATTACTTCCCTTGATCTAGACACTATACTTGACACGCCAAAGTTAGTGCACTGACTAGAAGCACTTTTGCACTGTCCTGTGCACTTCAAGTTTCAGAAGCATTTGTCAAAAGAAATATCACTATGGCACCACCACAGTCTAATTTGTGGGAAAACAGCAACAGGCTGGTAAGTATATGCATAGAAGGGATAATAGGAAGAGCTGATACAACATGAACAATTTACATATACAGTTGTCCCTCCACTTTCGCGAACTTAACATTCGCGGTTTTGATTATTCGCGGTTTTGGGAGGGCCCCCCCGGACCCCCCCCAATACCGCGACATGGGGCCTCCGGAGGCCCCGTGAAAGCCCTGGGAGGGGCTGGGGAGGCCTTCACGGGGCCCCCGGAGGCGCTCCGGAGGCCCCATGAAAGCCTGAGGAGGGAGTGGGGAGGGCCGGGGAGGCGAGGGGAGTCCAGGGAAAGTGGCGAGGGGAGTCGGGGGTCGCTTGGGAGGGCGGAGGGTGGCCAGATAGAGCGACCGCGAGGCCTCCGGAGGCCTTGGGGTCGCTTGGGGAGGGCGGGGGGCGGCCAGATAGAGCAACCGCGAGGCCTCCGGAGGCCTCGGGGTCGCTTGGGGAGGGCGGGGGGCGGCAGGGAAAAGTGACCGCGAGGCCTCCGGAGGACTCGGGGGTCGCTTGGGGAGGGCGGGGGGCAGCAGGGAAAAGTGACCCTGAGGCCTCCGGAGGCCTCTGGGGTCGCTTGGGGAGGGCGGGGGCGGCAGGGAAAAGCCACTGCGAGGAATCCGGAGGCCTCGGGGTCGCTTGCGGAGGGCGGGGGGCGGCAGGGAAAAACGACTACGAGGCCTCCGGAGGCCTCGGGGGTCACTTGGGGAGGGCGGGGGGCGGCAGGGAAGAGCGACCACGAGGCCTCCGGAGGCCTCGGGGGTCGTTTGGGGAGGGCGGGGGGTGGTAGGGAAGAGCGGCCACGAGGCCTCCGGAGGCCTCGGGGGTCACTTGGGGAGGGTGGGGGCGGCAGGGAAGAGCAACCACGAGGCCTCCAGAGGCCTCGGGGGTCGCTTGGGGAGGGCGGGGGGCGGCAGGGAAAAGCGACCGCGAGGCCTCCGGAGGCCTCAGGGGTCGCTTGGGGAGGGCGGGGGCGGTAGGGAAGAGCGGCCACGAGGCCTCCGGAGGCCTCGGGGGTCGCTTGGGGAGGGCGGGGGGCGGCAGGGAAGAGCGACCACGAGGCCTCCGGAGGCCTCGGGGGTCGCTTGGGGAGGGTGGGGGGCGGCAGGGAAGAGCGACCACGAGGCCTCCGGAGGCCTCGGGGGTCGCTTGGGGAGGGCGGGGGGCAGTAGGGAAGAGCGGCCACGAGGCCTCCGGAGGCCTCGGGGGTCGCTTGCGGAGGGTGGGGGGCGGCAGGGAAAAATGACTACGAGGCCTCCGGAGGCCTCGGGGGTCACTTGGGGAGGGTGGGGGACGGCAGGGAAGAGCGACCACGAGGCCTCCGGAGGCCTCGGGGGTCGTTTGGGGAGGGCGGGGGGTGGTAGGGAAGAGCGGCCACGAGGCCTCCGGAGGCCTTGGGGGTCACTTGGGGAGGGTGGGGGCGGTAGGGAAGAGCAACCACGAGGCCTCCAGAGGCCTCGGGGGTCGCTTGGGGAGGGCGGGGGGCGGCAGGGAAAAGCGACTGCGAGGCCTCCGGAGGCCTCAGGGGTCGCTTGGGGAGGGCGGGGGCGGTAGGGAAGAGCGGCCGCGAGGCCTCCGGAGGCCTCGGGGGTCGCTTGGGGAGGGCGGGGGGCGGCAGGGAAGAGCGACCACGAGGCCTCCGGAGGCCTCGGGGGTCGCTTGGGGAGGGTGGGGGGCGGCAGGGAAGAGCGACCACGAGGCCTCCGGAGGCCTCGGGGGTCGCTTGGGGAGGGCGGGGGACAGTAGGGAAGAGCGGCCACGAGGCCTCCGGAGGCCTCGGGGGTCGCTTGGGGAGGGCGGGGGGCGGCAGGGAAGAGTGAACACGAGGCCTCCGGAGGCCTCGGGGGTCGCTTGGGGAGGGCGGGGGGCAGCAGGGAAGAGAGACCACGAGGCCTCCGGAGGCCTCGGGGGTCGCTTGGGGAGGGTGGGGGGCGGCCAGATAGAGCGACCACGAGGCCTCCGGAGGCCTCGGGGGTCGCTTGGTGAGGGCGGGGGGTGGCAGGGAAGAGCGACCACGAGGCCCCGGAGGCCTCTGGGGTCTCTCGGGGAGGGTGGGGGGTGGCCAGATAGAGCGACCACGAGGCCTCCGGAGGCCTCGGGGGTCGCTTGGGTAGGATGGGGGCGGCCGGGAAAAGCAACCGCGAGGCCTCCGGAGGCCTCGGGGGTCGCTTGGGGAGGGCGATGGGGAGGCAGGGAAAAGCGACCGCGAGGCCTCCGGAGGCCTCGGGGGTCGCTTGGGCAGGGCGGGGGCCGGCAGGGAAAAGCGACTGCGAGGCCTCCGGAGGCCTCGGGGGTCGCTTGGGGAGGGCGGGGGGCGGCCAGATAGCGCAACCGCGAGGCCTCCGGAGGCCTTGGGGTTGCCTGGGCAGGGCGGGGGGCGGCAGGGAAGAGCGACCACGAGGCCTCCGGAGGCCTCGGGGGTCACTTGGGGAGGGCGGGGGGCGGCAGGGAAAAGCGACCACGAGGCCTCTGGAGGCCTCGGGGGTCGCTTGGGGTGGGCAGGGGGTGGCCGGGAAGAGCAACCGCGAGGCCTAGGGGGCCTCGGGGTCGCTTGGGGAGGGCGGGGGCGGCAGGGAAAAGCGACTGCGAGGCCTCCGGAGGCCTCGGGGTCACTTGTGGAGGGCAGGTGGAGGGCTGTCATTATTCGCGGAATTTTCACATTCGCGGGGGTCTATGGAACCTAACCCCCGCGAATGTGAAGGGACAACTGTATTACACACCACAAATCTCCATCCTGAGATGATGGCCATTTAAAATACTGTTTGGCTGTATCACCGACTGAGATGGGAAGGAATTTTTAATTTTTTGTTTTAAACTAACTAAGACAATGGTTGACATTAGATCCTGACACCATTAATTACTTCCTTGTTCCTATAAAGATCAACCATTTGTGACAGAGGGAACGCTTACCACCTCCAGGTAATAATGGACAAAGCAGAGAGTGGGGGGACTATTTAATTGACCTAATGAGAAATGCAGGCCTGCTCTGAGCATGAAAGGAGTGGAACACAGAGAAGGAGTGGTCATACTTAGGACTCAAGCAAACAGTTCTAATTAATTTGAGTTCTCACTGCTGTACGTAGCACAAAGCACACAACAAAATATTACCATACAATAAGTATGAAAATACAATATAAATTCCGCAGTATGTTAATACCCATCATAATCAGCAATATATTAACACAGTAAAAAAGTGACAGCACCTGAACATAAACTTGACTAAAATATTAATAATTCAGTATCTCATAAAAGAAAAACCAAAATGTAGTTCCTAGTCTGTCTGTTTGTTTGCTGCATGCATTTTAGGTTTTAATTTTAACTTAAACTTAACAACCAGAGCAGTAAACCTTTAATTCTGAGAGCTAAGCCTACATTTCTCAGTTCCCGAAGTCCAGATTAATATGAATCATTTATCAAGTCATTGCTCAAATGCATTCACCAAGTTTTACCGGACATTCAGAAAGTATCATCCTCTACTCATAAACTGCCCTAGTTTTCCACTTCTATTTCTGGCTTTTTCCTTATTGCAGAAATTCCACTATGCAGGAAAAAATAAATAAGTCAGAATGTCTGCATTATGCCACCTAATTTCTAGTCTCCAGATGTTTTGGACAGCAGCTCCCACCGTCTCTTATCACTGGCTATGCTCAGTAGAACTACTGTGAATAGAATTCCCAAATATCAGGGAGGCCAAAGGTAGTGTAGGGAGGTGTGGGGACATGGCTGTTCTGTTCATCTGTCACTAAATAGGTCACTATCACATGGATGCCACACATGTTCTGTGACATCCTTCACCCATTAAGGGATTGCAGAATTCCCAAGCCAAAATCCTACCTGGAAAACCCCAGAACATACACTCATTCCTCTTCAGCTGCATCTCCAAGTAAATGCCTCTCAATCTACAGTATTAGCTGTATCCCACTACATTTTACTTTTCATACCTGCTCAAGCCCCATGAATCTTTTCCTTTTCCTGAATCTGTTTCAGGCCATTGGAATGGGGATTAAAAAAAAAAAAAGTTGACTGAAACTTTTAACAACTACCAGTAGTAATTGTTCTCATCCCTTCCCATTCCTAACCCTGGGATCAGCGAAATAAACATGTTCTAAGGAATCTTTACAAGCTACATAGATTAAACAAAATGTACCCAACCAAGATGAACCATTGAAATAATATGCACCACAATATTCTCCAACCCTAGGATGGTCATATATCCTACTTTGCAGAGCACTGTTTGAAGGACTACTAAGTCCAAGCTTGATTTCAAATAAAAAACCACAAGGAAGGGACAGCTGGGATCTTGAGGTTGCCAGAGCAAACTTGGCAGGTATACAACAAACTGAGCCAGCCACAGCCTCCCTGACTATAAAGAAATGTATAGTATTTCAACTTAACTTATAATAATTATTTCTAAATGTGTATCTGTCTCTTTCTCTCTGTCTCACCGTGTCAAAAGAAAGGAAAATCTTTGTCCTCTCTTTTGATCGTGCATTTCCTCTTATTTAGTGATGTGTAAAGTGGTCACAGGTTTCTCAACCAGGGTTCCATGGAACACTAGGGTTCCACAAGAGGTTGCTAGGGGTTCCACGAGATATTGAGACTGAAAAAAATATTTATTTATTTTTTTGAGTTGTAGATATAATAATTTTCAGGCATGGGTTCCCTGAGACCTGAAAATTGTTTCAAGGGTTCCACTGGGGCAAAAAGGTTTAGAAAAGCTAATATAGAAAACAGATGACTGCTTGCTAATGAAACATGCACATAGGCATAAACATTCTGGTGACATCAATATCTTTGCATTTTCAAAAAAAGAAAAGGATCAGTCTCCCATGTAAGGTGCATTTTGCCCCACATCCCAAAAAATTAAAGGCACAAGCAAACATTTTCATCTGTTAAAAAAGTATGGGTGCAATCTATCTTCAAAATATGCTAGTACAGAAAGAAAGTTCGCCACTTATGAAAATGCTCCACAAAAAGACAACATAGAAATTATGAGGCACAGCCTTGTCTAATAAGAACCAAAATCAATAGGGAATTCAGCTGATTTACAACAGCTGAGAAGTCTTCCTGACAGCCTTAAAGCAAGACAATATCTCTCCTGTTGCATTCTGTGATGAAGACTTTGCCATAAATTCAGCTCATCCGATATACTGTCATATTCCTGTGGTGTTTGACAGAGGCATAATGGATGGCAAAGGATTACACAGACATGAAGGACAAATGCATAAGGACAGTAGCTCAGTAGTAGAGCACATGCTTTGCATGCAGTTAATCCCAGCTTCCATCCCTGGCATCACCTGCCAGAAGGATAAGGTAGCAAATTATACACAGTGGAGTAGTGGTAGATCTGGACGTGCAGGTCTTCATCACAATAGTCCCTATAGCAACACCCCCAAAGGAGAATCCAAAAACGCAAGTGGTTGTGTCAGATTGTATATATAAAACCATTTCTTGCAGTTTATCTCCAACGGGAGCAGGTTTTTGGTAAAGTTAATAGGTCTTGGTCACTCAGAACCAAGGCACCATGAAATACTTTGGTTTACAACATGGATAGCTCATAACAGTGCACATAAGCTAGGAAAATCCATTTACCCTCCAGTTGCTATGGAGATTATAGCTAAAAGAGAATAGGGAAATCCAAGGGGAATGGAGGTGGCAAATTATGTCATATTCGCTGCTAATCAAAAGTCTGTTTGGGGCTTCTTTACCCCACTGCTACCATAAGGCAGACTGGGGCAAGTGCTTCAGACAGCAGTCTGGACATTCAGCTGGTTGGGACCCCAATTCTCTCACTTAGGCTTCTACACTCACGTTGTTCCATTGTTACAATCTGCCCTTCTTCTGAATTAATTAATGCTAGGTCTACAAGATTTTTACACCCAGGTTAAATATCAGTGCTATTTAATAAGCTTAACTGAACACAAGTTGCAGTGTGAATAAAATTCACAAGGCGCTGTAAGACACATGAAACAACAAGATTCTGCAAAATTGATCATGGAAAGGGATCTGCTAGGCTGTCCTTTCCTTTTTTTCTTTTGGCAGGAGAAAGAGAGTGATAAGCAGGAAAGGATGGGTGTGACTACGCAAATCCCTTCCTAGAGGGTGTCTGCTTAGTTGCCTCCTCATTTTTCCCCTAGAGGGAGGGTTTCCCTGGGTTGGAGGTAGATGAGAGCCAGGGTAGCCTCAGTGACAAGATGGCTGCAGAGAAGCTAAGTGAGTGCCATCTTCATGATCCATAGTTCCCTCCTCTGCTTGTGAATAACAGGAGGCAGATGGGTAAGAACCCTTTGGACTTCCCTGACCACAGACCAGGACCAGCAGTGTATGCTTGCATCAGCAAATATTACTCCCACCCCCACCTCACCCCCCCACACACACACTTCTGGTGGTTCCTCTTTAAGCACCATGGTTCCATCCTATGGAATCCTGGGATCTGCAGTTTAAAGAAGGGTATTTGGAATTTTCAGCCAAGGAGCTCTAGTGTTTCATCAAACTACAAGCTCCAGGATTCCATAGGATGTAGCCATGACATTTAGAGTGGAATCATGGTGCTATAAATATGTGAAACGGACCACGGTCTCTGTACAAAGTGGAAAACAAGTCATGTGGAAACTTGGACGAGCATTCTAAGAAGGATAAAAAGCATTTGCAACACTCACACACATGCTTCATGTCCAACCAAGTCAGAATGTGGGCTCTTCTTACCACCTGATCTTACGTGTATCTCTTAAGAATTAGGAAGCCTAAGTTCCGTGAAACTTCATATCAGACAATTAGAAAGAACAGTTGTGTGGCAACTTAAAAGTGCCACAGGATTGTTTGTTTTTTTCTAATGCCATGGATTAAGAGGATGATCTATTTGACAGATGTCTCAAGCACGGTCCTATGTGCTTGGGAAGTAGGTCCCACTGAGCATGGTGGAACTTACTTCTAAGTTGACATGCATAGGTACTAAGCATAACAATTCCCTTGTCTAGCAGCACAATCATTCAAGCATGCTCACTCAGAAGTAAGCCTGACCTCATAAGTATTGACAGGATTTTAAACTTTTAATATATATGGGTACTTCTTCAGCTCTTTTGCATTGTTGTTATATGTAGGGAGAGAATATGGAACATGCGGCATATCATGAGGCAATGTTTTTTTATAAGTCAAGTTCCACTAAACGTCTGGATAAACATGCATAGGACTGTAGTGCTTGGCAGGGGCAGGCATCAAAGTGATCAGATAAGTGTTACCTATCACCATATTGTTAAGATCAGAGAACATGGACTGCTTAACAGTCAGAGCAGTAAGGAAATCAACATTTTCCCATTTTCAAATCCCTTGTCTCCTAATGCCCTAGTGTCATTCCTTGTGATGTAACTGAATTGTACCATAGTGCTTGACTAGATTGCACTCCAGCTTTTTAATCAGGGGTGCAGTTAAAGTGGGGAGATGAGGACATTGTCCTCCATAAGAGCTCTACATACCTAAATGAAATTTTCCTTCAATTCCCAAATTTCTAGCATTGTAGTGAAAAAGACACTGTAAATGATAGAATCATAGAGTTGGATGAGACCACAAGGGCCATCCAGTCCAACCCCCTGCTGTGCAGGAATACACAATCTAAGCACTCCCAGTCATCTAGCCTCTGTTTAAAAACCTCCAAAGAAGAAGATTCCACCACACTCCGAAGCAGTGTATCCCACTGTTGAACAGCTCTTGCAATCAAGAAGTTTTTCCTAATATTTACAAGGAATCTCTTCATGCAGTTTGAATCCATTGCTCCATGTCCTAGTTTCTGGAGCACCAGAAAATGAGCTTGTTCCATCCTCAATATGACATCCCTTCAAATATTTAAACATGCTATTATGTCACCTCTTAACCTTCTCTTCTTCAGGCTAAACATAACAAGCTCCCTAAGCCACTCCTCATAGGGCATGGCTTCCAGACCTTTCACCATTTTGGTTGCCCTCCTCTGGACACGTTCCAGCTTGTCAATATTCTTCTTGAATCATGGTGCCCAGAACTGGACACAGTATTCCAGGTGAGGTCTGACTAAAGCAGAATAGAGTGGTACTATTGCTTCCCTCGATCTAGACACTATACTCCTATTGATGTAGCCCAGAATCACATAGGTTTTTAAGCTACCACATCACACTGTTGACTCATGTTCAGCTTGTGGTCTACTAAGACTCCTAGATCCCTTTCACAGGTACTGGTGTCAACCCAGGTGTCACCAATCCTATATTTGTGCATTTATTTATTTTTCTGCCTAAGTGTAGTACATTGGATTTCTCCCTGTTGAAATTCATTTTGTTAGTTTTGGCCCAGCTCTCCAATCTGTCAGGGTCGTTTTGAATACTGATCCTGTCCTCTGGGGTATTAGCTATTCCTCCTAATTTTGTGTCATCTGTAATTTTGATAAGCATGCCCTCTATTCTATCATCCAAGTCATTTCTAAAGATATTGAACAGTACTGGGCCCAGGACAGAACCCTGTGGCTTCCCACTAGTCACTTCTCTCCAGGATGAAGAGGAGCCATTGGTGAGCACCTTTGGGTTCGGCCCTCCTCCAGTCTGCTGGGACTTCTCATGTTTTCCAAGAATTCTCAAATATTATTGCCAGTGGTTCTGATATTACTTCTGGCAGTTCTGTTAATACCCTTGGATGTACTTCATCTGGCCCTGAAAACTTGAATTCATTTAGAGTAGTTTACCAGTTTGGTGCTGCATTTCCCCTACTGCATCATCTGCTCCATTTTCCCCAGGTTCAGCACTGTTTTTCTTTTGGGAAAAGACTGGGGCAAAGAAGGTATTGAATAATTCTGCCTTTTCTCTATCCCCTGTTAGAATTGTGTCCTCCACAGCAGCCCTGTCATTTCCTTGTTCTTCCTTTTGTTAATAGAGGTCAAACCCCATATCCACCAGGGATACATTCCAAGACACACACATCATGGATACCTGAGACCATGGATAATAGAAAGTCCCATTATTTTCAATTAGATGAATACTGGACATTGACCATAGAATCACATTGGAAGACCTACAAATGCCTATAGAGAGCACATTTTGGGGGGCTTAGATAAGTGAAACCATGGATACTGAATCCATGGATATGGGGGTAACCTGTAATCATAACCAAAAAGCCCTTTTTATTGTTTTTAAGTTCTCTAGCAAGCCTAAGCTCATTCTGCCCTTTAGCTTTTCTGACTTTCTCCCTGTAGGTGCTGGCTATTTATTAGAATTAGTCTTTGGTGATTTCCCTTTTTTTCCCCTTTTCTTATGTATGTCCCTTTTAAATCTTAGCTGAGTTGAAAGTTAGACATCCATTCTTGGGCGAACCTATCACAGGTTTTTCTTGGCAAGCTTTTTCAGAGTGGGGTTGCCTTTGCCTTCCTCTGAAGCTGGGAGAATGTGACTTGCCCAAAGCCACCAGTGGGTTTCCATGGCTGAGCAGGGACTATTACTCTGGTCTCCAGAGTCATAGTTCAACTCTGAAGCCATTACACCACACTAGGTATTTCCGGTAGTTATAACTGTTTTTAAATCAAATCAAATCAGACCTTCTCTGTGACTGCTCCCACACGTTGGTACTCCCTCCCTAGGGAAGCTAAGGTGGCTCCTTCTTTGCTGTCCTTTTGGCAGCTGGTTAAGGTCTTTCTTTTCCAACAAACCTTTGGAAATTGATTTTAACAAGCAAAGAGCTTTTTATGGTGTTGTACCATTTTTAATCTTTGTTTTAAAGTAAGATTTGAAATAGTTTTAATTCTATTACAGGTATTTAATACTTTTAAAATCTTTTAAAATGTTTTTAACTATATGTATTTAATTTTATTTTCTGCCTTTTGTAAGAATCCTTGAGTCTAAGTCTTGGAGAAAGGCAGTACATAAATAAAAGGAGAGATGGAAATCTAGGGGTGTACAGTGAGATCAGGCTTCCAAATTTCTTGTCATGTAAATGTTTAATTCAAAACTTCCAGTTTTGGCTGAAACGAGATTGAATTTTTTAGCACTTTGGTCCTTCACTATTTTTGGTTGGCATCTGTTTGATTTCAAACTTTGAATTACACATCTTGACATTTCAAAAGCTGTGCCTGCTTTGATAATATTGCTTTACTTCTAAATGAGTTCTTATTTTTTAAAAGGAATAGAACGACAACAAATTTTCTTGGAATACACAGCTTTTTCATGATCACAATAACAAATATTGCCAAGAGTGGGCCTTTTCAATCTTGTTATGAATCTTCTGCTTCATATTGAACTTTTCCCCCTTCTCCCTACTGCTCCACAAATGCGTTCTGAAGGGCGTCTCTGATCCATAGCAATGAACCCTTCAATTTCATGCTTCTAGTAAGAAAGCAGGCTTTCTTAGCAACTAGCCACAGCCTGTTCCAATTTGATCACTTCTAGTCTCTCTGTTTGGTAATGTTAACGGTCCATAAGCAATTGACTGACTTAGCAGGAAGATGGCTGTTATCAGTCCGCATCTGTCCAAGCTGCCACTTGGACAGATCAAATGCCACAGACCATCTCTGCCATTGCACTTAATTTTCTTTCCACTGTGTCATAATTTTTGTTTTTATTGAAAAGAACATTTCCCCATCAAAGACAATGGTATTTGCTTAGTTTTGATGGATTAACTCCAAACCCGAGAAATGTTTTATATTTAAACCACAGGAACACTGCACACTGTGAGTCTAACAGCATAATAAAATGTCAAGCCTTTTGTTGAAAACTGCACTTAAAAACTAAGATTCTTCAAAACCAATCTTAATTAAAGTCTTACTAGAAATGTATCCACTTGTTTTCATATTGGCCTCTCCAGTTTTTCCCCCTACCAAGGTCTAAAGCCATAAAGTTTCGTATCCCAGTATGTGCTATAGGAATCTCTGAAACTTAATTACATTTACTGTTACAAAAAAGGGTTTATGAACTCTTGCCTTTAGGCAAAAATGTTTATTTCATTGCCTTAGCTATTCATTCTTTTCAACTCCGTTGCCTTTGAACTCTTCAGCTGCACAGAGTTATCACCGTGGTGCAGAAACCAGGAAGTGTACTCTCAAGATGCAAACCACAAGTTGAAGCAAACGAAGGAGGCAAAGATATAGGAGTCGTTATTTTGGCCACCCTTTGTGCTATTAAAATCTCATTTTCTGCCTATTAGAATGCCCTCTCACTGCTTAGGCAGTGGTGATAGTCAGTGATTAGTGTGTAATTGAGTATAATTGTCTTTTCACTTTTCATTTGTGTCATTCCAAGCTCCCCTCTGTTTTTTTAAAAAAATAACACAGAGAGAAAGAAAGAGCAGAGAGAAGATAAAGCTGTTAAAACTCTCTATCTCAGCCCTGAAGAGATCCCTGATTGTAATTATAGATTGCTTTCCCCTCCTTTGTGACATTTGCTCAGAATTCAGCAGACAGTTCCCCTAAACACCTGTGCTAAATCTGGACTAATAAAATAAACTAGTGAATATTTTAGGAATCGTTAATAATGTCAACCCCAAGGCAGATGCCAGAAGCAGGAAATTTACCCAACCTTTTTGACACTCAATTATCAAGGCAATTTATTATCATGATCATCCAAGGAAAGCTCATGCAAATTAGGAAAACAATTATGTCCTTCAAGTATAGTTATAGCCTTCCAGAGAGCAGTAATGCCTTTAATTTATGTATTTATAACTTGATTATAGCCCAGCCTGACGTGCATTGCTGATCAGCTGGGCCAAGAGTAACTTGATTTCTACTTGTAGGGTTAAGTTAAACTTGAAAATATATATATACATATTTTCTTTATTATTTTCACTACAAGCTGACAAAGGATCAAGGCCAAATCACTTATTCTTGAGGGTTTAAAAAGATGAGAGGAATAGATCTTTAAAAAAAAAAAAACCTTAAAAAGCAGCACATAAGAAATGCCTGACAATTGAATACAAGCAGAAAGTCTTCATTATAAAACATTGCCTAAAACTAAATATAAGCTATGACTTCTGATTCATTCAGTAGGAAAGGGGGAAAAGGAAACTAGCAAACTGAAATCATGTGGCTTATATAAAGAATACTTTATGGTTTAAATTTGGCAAATCATTGCACTGTGGCCTTGGGGAATAGACGATTTAGTTTGGGTATACAGCAAATCCTGTGTCTGAAAAAGTAGGACTGACCTGAGGTGAAAGGCCATTGCCAATGGCAGGGTTCATAGGATTGGAGGGCCCAGATGGAGGCACAAAGCTGTCTGTATAGCTGGAAAAACCATGCCTTGTGCTCGGGAGGCAATATGCAGAACTGCTCTCCGGGTTTGAAGGCAGGCTGCTTTGGTGAACAGTGCTTGGCGGAAGAGGCTGAGGTCTGTGAACTGTACTGCTTGGGTCTGACACCGCTGCAAAGAAAAGGGACTGGTTTGCAAATTCCCAACATTCTCCGTGCAAAATCCAACATTTAGAAAGATTAACAAAGCAAACAATAATTAGAAGAGGTATTCATATTTCAAATGACTCTGTTTTTAAGCAACCCTCTAGTCATTTCATGTGACAGAGTATGTTCGGGCCATCAGAGCCATGTCTCAGGCTTGTACACTCCCTCCACCACCATCCCTTGCATGCTTCATTTCTCTCATTCACTTCCTTGTTCAGGAAAACCATAACCGAAACACAGATAAATTATGATTTGCTCAATCTAGGAAGTGAGGAGTGAAACAAGTATGCCAAGTGAAAGGAATAAGGGTGTGCATAATCCCATGGTTTGGCTCTTTTGTATGGCAAAAAAGCACTTAAAAGAATCTCAACTAAAATATCAACATGACATATAAAAATGGGATTTTGGACATACACAAAATAGTGGAATTGGAAAATACTGATTCCGGCAACTCCCAGGTTGATCACCTTTGACTTATTCCTATGGAAATCTAGAACTGAGTTGTACAACTTACTGTCCCACTGGGACTTTGATAATAATTGTATAATAAAAGCACTTAGGATTCTGTACTGAACATTCCTCAGGAGGTGTAGCTTTCAGTGTGCACCTTGGCACTCGGTGAAGGGAGGGTCTCTGGAATGGCCTACTTTAGGTCGTGTTTCTTAAGGAAGTAAAGGAGACCCACCATGGGGTTGGCCTGAAGGATAACCCCTCACCTTAATCCATGTGGCTTGGGTGAGGGACTTTTGGCTTGACCTGTCAGATGCAAGCTGGCTGGGGAGCAACCCCATTCATTGGGGTTCCTCTCCAGGGCTCAGGTGTTCACCTGGGGAAGCTGGGGAATATCGGTCTAGGACAGACAAACTGCACCAGCTGCTCCCTCACTAGGTTGCGTCCTCCCACTGAAGATTTACAGGGTATTAAATAGGTAGGGATCCTTTTTTATTTCACCCCATTTCTTGTGTGTGGTCTCTTTATTTCCCTGAATCGGTCAGCAACTATTATACCTCCTCCATAGAGCTACAATTCACAGAATTTCTTGGAGGAGCAGATTCCATGATAGGAAGTGGCAGAGCTTATGAAGCCAGGAACAAGACACAGAAATGCCCCCTGAAGGATCCCCCAACAATTGGCTCCCATAGGAAGGCTCTCTTTTTTTAAAAAAAAGAGCTATGATTATACAGGTACAGAATCAATATTGAAAAATACTCAAAATGGTTGAAAAAAAGTATTTTTCAAGAAAAACTTGGGCAGATGAGAATCCTCACAGTTTGGAACTTACTCTGAGCAAAATTCACATAAGTTTTTGTGCAGAAAACAGCTGCATAAAAAAAATATATATACATGACAGCCTTGCACAGAATAAATATCCAGTACAAAACGCCTAGAAAACAGCATTTTTCAGCACAGCAAATAATATTTATGCAAAGGAATATTTCTGCACAGAAGTATTATTTTCTGCACAAAAACTGTTGCTTCATGTGCAGAAAATACTGGGATTTGGTAAAATAATAATATAGAACATACAAATTTTGTGCAGAATAAATCCCACATTCTGAATAGTCTTTGACTATTCAGCAGGACAAAAATTGCTAAAATTACTCATTGCTTCTTTTGAGAATGAATTTAATAAATAATTGTGTGTGTGCGTACTCGCCTTCAAGTCACATGTCAACTTATGGTGACCCCATGAATGTCATAGGGTTTACTTAGGCAAGGAATACTCAGAGGTAGTTTTGCAAGTTCCTTCCGCAGCATTATGACTATTCTTCAGTGCTGGTGCCCAGCCCCTGCAACTAAGTACGTATACACACCCATCTGCCTTCATCCTCTTTGTCACAGGAGGAGAAGGAGTATTTAATGATGAAAACGTTACCAAAAAGGTTGTTTTACAGCTTTGCTGCTGTTAATGACTACAGAGAAGTAAAAACAAATCTAAGCACTAGCCAAGATAAATGTATGTTTCCTTCAATACCTTGTGGAATAGAAGTAGGCTGATAAGAGGATTCTGATAGCTGGTATGTTGGTAGGGTCGGCATAGCAGTTGGTGGAAATCCGCCTGGGATCAAGTGATTGAAAGCCATCAGTTGATTCGCCCCAGCTTGCTTCCTCCATCTAGCTCGACGATTACTAAACCAGACCTGCAAATGATTGACAAAATGAGTATTTGAGACAGAACTACCACCAGTTTCAAGTGCATTCATCATCTACCAATGCATGTTTCGATAGACAAGCCACTGTTCAACACATCTTAGTTACATCTTGATGGGATTACTACAGGTGTGTGGCCTATGGCATGTAGCCCCAAGGCCATTTTTGTGCTCTCTTTAACTAAGGGAACCCAAAATGATTTTTTGCTTCCAAATGGTCAACAGCAGCCCACAAACCTCTGTGAAATATTATTTGCCACTTTTTAAAAATATTTCCTAGTATTGGGAGAGTAAATAGTTGGTAATAATTGTGTAATGAAAGTGCCTAGGATTTTGTATTGAATATTCCTATTCCTGAATGTTCCTGAATGTTCATTTATATTCATTTTTTAAAACAGGAAGTGATCACATGCACACTTCCTGTTTTTTAAAAAAAGTGTGAAGGCATTAAAAAGGGTGAAAGCAGGGACAAAATCACAACCAAAATATGGTGAAATAGCCAATAATAACCCACAGGGGCTTGGGTAGCATCGTTGGGGGAGATCCCCCCATCAAATTTGAGGGGATGGAGGAAACAATAGGGTGTATAGCACACCAGGGTCCATGAGGAGGCAGTGCAGTCCTCCAGCCTCTGGCTTTTGCCCATTCTTGAATTACTGTTACATAGGAGATTTTCAGACCTGCAATTAAATCCATGGGAGACACGGAACAGGTTCAGAAAAAAATCTTCTTTTCAGAAGACGTCAACCCTTTCCAGGTTTCCCTGTGATATTTTCATTACGGGGAAACACCGTTTTTGGACCACCCGTTTCGTTTCTGTCACGGAATCAAGGTGGTCTGAAAGGTGTCCCGTTCCTCTCCCTCAATGACAGCCATGGGAGGGAGGTCCGTTCTGGACACTTCCGGGCAGGAACCGGACACCCAGGTAAGTGGGACCCTTCCCTCCCTCCCTGGGTTTCTTGTATTTGTTATTATTATTATTATTTTGCTTCCTTTTCTTTTTTGACAGCTGGGGGGGGTATGTTTGAATTTCCCTCCCACCCGTTTTCTCACGAGAACTAGCAGGATTTGGCTTCACTGCTGTAAAAGCAGCTTTATGGCAGCTGCTTTTACAGCAGTGAAGCCAAGGGAGAGGGAGGACATTCCTGCCGTGGGATTAAAGTACGTGTTTGAACATTTTACCTTTATTCCATGGCAGGAACGGGATTGGGGCTTGTGGAACAGGAATGGGGCATTTGGCCCTGTTTGAAAATCTCCATGGTCTACATGAAACTTCCTCTAAAGAGCCTCAGAAACTCCAGTTGGTCCAGAATGCTTGGATGATCACAAGATCATATTATTGTGTATATTTTCATATTGTGTGCATATTATCTCCACTTTAGAACAGCTGCATAGATTACCAAACTGTTCCAAGGGCTGGTTATTCTGGCTGGGATTCCAGAAAGGACCACATCTTCCTGTGCCATCTGGCCTGCACCCCAAGTTGTCATGAAGATACCTTTTTTGAGTCCTGATGTTGCTCAGAACATATGAGTAATTCTTCCTTGTGCTCACACGGCAGTTTTGGATCTCTTTCCTATTTTACATGTATTTGCCCTTTCCTTTCTAAGCCTGCCCAACCTAATGAAGGTGAATCTACACCTAAAGTGACTACTTTTATTTGGAAGAAAACAAGTGGTGAGCCTCTGCTCTAGACATAGAGCCAGGCTGTATACTTCATTTTGCTTCAGGACATCATCTTCCACTTCCTGCTCCAATTTGTGTTCCAAGGTGCTTTTTGCATTATCTATCTACCAATCTCCCCCATTTTATGTTTTCAAGGGAAGTGACTAAACATAGAGCACTCTTTGTGCAACTTAGAGCCATCTCTAGAGCTTGTCCCAAGCTATTTTGCTCTCTTAAACACAGGACACAATTATGCCCACTTTTATACAATCCAAAGGGGTCTGAGAAGCCAACTCCAAGGAAGCAAATGACCATGAGCAGTAAAAAGCAAAACCAAAACCAGGACTTCATCACACCAGCATGCTGCTAGTTTAAGAATAGAGGCATATCAGTTTGGCATCATTTATTATCACACTTCCTCCACAATTGCACTTTGGAGCTGCTTCGGTGATCCTTGGTCACACAATCTGTTTTCTGCAGTGACACCATAATGCTGCCTTCTGACCCCTGTATACCCTACCCTGAGCATGCATGCCTTTTGAATTGTTTTGTTTTGTTTTTTTACTGCACTTGTGAAATTATGGCAATACTAAAATAAAACAAATAGAAAATAAAAGGAAAACAGCTTGCTTGGAAATAGCAAGGGGGAGTGGGGAGAGGAGCAGAATCATGCCCACTCACACCACATGACTGCCTGAGAAGTGGAACTGCAGTGGGAGGCACTCATCATTTGGAAATCCATAGTGGAAAAGCAGTGTGACTGGGAGGCATTGATGGGTTTTACTCATCAATGAAATGGAGCACTCCAGGAATGGATGGAATGCAAAGCAGCTGCAGGACAGATATGGCGTCATGCAGTAAGTAACAGCCAAAGATGCCATTATCCCACGGAATTAGCACTTTACCAGCCTTATGTGATAAAGTCCCCAGAGTTGGTTATAGAGGAGGAAGAGAAAGCCATATTCAGGCATTACTCATTTCACTTTCTTCAACATGAAAGCAGGGAAACGTGTAGCTCTACCCTCCTCTGTTGTCACTTGCCATGTGATACTTGCAAAAAGATTTCTGTTTTCACGAAATCTCTCCACATGAGCAAGAACCCTGGAAAATCAGGCCTTTTGCTCACATGGAAAGCCTATCAGACATGCCACTTTCAATGTGAATAATGCAACAGTGGCAAAAGGGCAAGGGGTAGCATTGCCTTGCTCACATGTTTAAGAAAATGAGGTGAGCAACACTTTAAAACAGCTCTACTCTGTTGATGACCAGAATTTAGAAAAATTAGGCTTTTAGACTACAATTCATAGAATGCCCCAACCAGCATGAGACTGACAGTCAAAAAAAGTAAGTTTTCTAAACTCTGATAATTATGGTCCTTCTTGTGTGTCTCTAAGACCTGTTTCCCTATACAGTTCAATGATTTTGTGGCTGTTTTTGCTAACATAGTGACACACTCATTCTCCAAGAGTTATACAAGAACAACAACACCATACTATGTAATCAGAGCAGCACCATAAAGATGATGATCAACAACAGCCCCACAGATATTCTGTTTGTGTTGCACTGACAAATCCTCAAGGTTTTCTTCTTGCACCTTACCTAAGGCTCCACTCTTTCCTCTCTCCCTTTCAGTTCATGTCCTTTGATCTTTAAATTTATCTCCCTTCTGTTCTCCCTCCTGTCTTTTCCTTTCCTTTTTTCCATAGCCACTGAACTGACCAAAATTTAAATAAATACTTCTGATGTACAGCAGGGCAGCAAAGGGAATATATTTTTCTGGCTTAAATTAGATGTGTCTTTATCAATGCACCAGTCTTTTGATTTGATATGTATTTGGCATCCATCCCCATCAAGCCCAGACTCCGTTTAGAGCAAACTATCCTGCATTGTCTTGCCGTATTCCTTTCCCCCTCCCTTTTTTACCCATTTGAATGAGAGATCTTGTTGCCTTAAAAGCACATTGGAAACTCTCTGTTTAGGATAAGGGGGTTGGACTGTCAAGGCCAATTTCACTTAGGCCAGCCTTGAGGAAGAACTGCAGCTTTGAAAGGATCCCCAACCAGCCTCAAGGAAATAGGATGTTGCCTTGTTCAGTTACAAACTACTTAGAGGAAAAATGATAACAAAAAGGCAAAGATGTAAATATTAGGAATTGGAGATGGGAAAGGTCTGCAAGGCCATCTAGTCTATTCCATGCCAGAGCTGAATATACTTGACTGATTTGTCCAATCTAATTTGAATGTCTCAAGTGATGGTCTCTGCTTTCTGCCTCCAGAGACAATACCACAGCCCACTGCAATTCATGGTTGAGAAAATATTTCAGATAATATGACTTCATTTTATCATGTCTCCTTAGGCTATAAAGAAATCTTTCCTCTCTTACATGCATAGATCTCTAATATTTGAAATACACTTCTGAGCAGAAGCCTTTGACTTCAAATGCATTGGCTAGCATGCCCTGATATTGATCAAAGGCAGTGTGGTTTCTGTACCAGAAATATTGCATGCAGTTATCCAGAACTGAAACAACTGCCTCAGGCTGAGAGGGGATTTGTAACAATTTGAAATGATCATAACTGATTACTATTCCTGGAAATTACTTGCCAATCTGCAACTGGATTTAAGTCAAATTCCAATGTAAAACTTCTCCCCAGAATCCTTCTCTGTAAATCTGATATTTTCTGGACATTTGATCTCTCAGATTGTTATTTGACATCTAATACTGGATATCTAACACTGCATATTTTCTTCGGCAATGTTTATTATTTGACAGCTAATGATATTAAAAGGTGATAGGGATTTTATGGGGAGCAGCATTTTATTATGTAGCTATAACATATAATCTGAATTTTTAAATTTATATTTACTATTTTATGTACTGATCATCGGATCACCCACCAAAGAGTTGTTGACAGGGAGCTGAAAGATGTAGGGAACAGCACAGAGCTTACTCGAAAGAAGGATGAAAGAATGAGGCAAGAGGCAGAGCACTAGAGCTTGGATTCTAAAATCAGTAAATTTAGGCTGCAATCCTACATACCATGTATAGGGAACCTGAATCCAAGGGTCACATGCAGTGTTTGGTATAGTTACAAATCCTGTCAACTTTGCAAGTACTACCTGGAGGGAAAAATGTTTCCCTCTCCTACTTTCCTAGGGGCTTATCTACACCAGCCAGGATACACTAGCTCCCCACCAACATATCCTGGCTGCAGAGCTGGCCTGGCCTTCTCCCATTACCTCCACAAAATGGACTGGCGTCCACACAGGAGCACCAGCCCGTCACTGCAGCCACCACCATTTTCTCTGCTAACTGGAAGGGGGGCCACAACATGTGACTGTAGGCCCCTTGCATGTGACCAGCCTTATTCATATGCTGTGGGACTTCTGCCTGGCTTCTAGGAAAGCCAGGGAGCTAGCAACAACAATGAGGGCCAGCATGCCAGATAGGCTTCTGCAGGGCCTGATACAGGTTTTCTTAGAGTGGTTTATCGGGCCCTCCCACAGCTTGCCCCCATCTCAGCCCCATATCTGCACCGGGGTGGTGAGGATACAGGTTTTGGCCAGTGGTAATGAGTTTAAACGAGTATTTTCTTAGAGTGGTTTATTGGGCCCTCCCACAGCTTGCCCCCATCTCAGCCCCGTATCTGCGCCAGGGGTGGTGAGGACTGCCCTGGAGCAGATTGGGGTAAATGCCCTGTGTCAAATTGACTGCAGTGCTCCGAGACAGGGTAAGTTGGGGTATTTGGCCCATGTACACAAGCCTTAAGAATAAGATTATCAGATGTGTTTAAAGTGGCATTACAGGAATGCCAGGAGATCGCAAAAGGGCTCCCTTATCAGATGACGTTATCTTTCATTGCTATGCACCTGTTCTGCTCTCATTCTGCCAGCATTGCTTTTTATTGATGGGAAAAGCCATCAATAGATAGTCCCCCTGTTCCGTTTCTGTCACGGATTTGCCTGTGGGTGACAAGGTGCCCCGTTTCACTGGCGAGATCCTAGCATCAATGGGAGGTCCCTGCCAGAACACTTCCGGGTGAGATTGGGACATCCAGGTAAGTGACACACTTTTTATGGCCCTCCCCAGGTTACTTTAACATTGTAAAGTATGTTTTTGTGCTTGCTGTCACTTTTGTTGTTGTTGTTGTTATTTTTATTTTTGAATTACCTGCACTCGCTTCTTCTCACAAGAATCTGTGGGATTTCCATCCAGGAAGTAAAGGAAGCTCTGTTAGAGCTCCATTCGCTCCTGGACTGCCAGAACAGCATTAGAGAAAGTAAATGCATGGGGAGGGTGATTGTGGCGGGTCAGGGGCGGAAGTGGAGAATGTGGGACAGGAATGTTTTTTCATTCTGGTCTGATAATCTCCTAAATTTTACTGAGTCCAATGATAATTACTTCTAAACTTCCATTCATAGGATTACACTGTACTAGAAACTCATGGAAGGACAGTTACCTAGCTCCTCTCCCCACCTGAAGTTACCTGCCCCATCAAATTCTCTGACAATAGTCAGGATTTGCTGAGAAAAGGGGGAATTTGTATCTTAAGACAAATTTACGAGTCCATGGAAGAAAAGTTTCTTATTTTCAGTTCCTTGCAGTAGAGCCCTATCTCACACTTTTTAAGCACACATTTTTAAAAAGCGTTTATTCAGGAGAATCTGAGATTCAGCCTACGGTCAGGACCTTTTCCAAAATGCATCCTGTGTCTTTAAGAGATACATGAGAGGTGAAATGATACCTCTGCTTTTCCAAGTTGGGAAAATTGTACCTGTTGCATATCTTCCTGTCAGTGACTGTTAATGATGTGGCATTTTCAGGGATAGGGTGGGGCACAGTGAGGAGACTGGGGTTGATGACTTACAGTTTTGATGTGAAGAGTGAATGAGTTTTCTGTTTTAGTGGCACTAACAGACTGGCTAAGAAACTTAACAAAAAAAGATGGAGAACCACAATGCATGATATGGGAGTTACCCAGCAGCGAAGCGAGAAGTCTTAAACTGCTGAGGTGGCATTGACGTATCCTAGGATATGCAGGATGCTGCTGCCTGCTTATCTAGGAAGGAACAGATCCTTCATACAATATGGACAGCAAGTAATAAGCTACCAGAATGTTTACCAAACTGATAAGACTTGGAGTGCTTCTGAAACATCAGCAAAAGACCAGAAAGAGCTGGTTGAAGATTTCGTGGACAGACGCAAAAGGGTGAGGCTGTTTGATGCAATGAAAAGACTTTAAAAAGTCGAGACTTTCTAACCAGCAGGTGTGTTCCTGTTCCGCGGCAACGGGACTCCCATGGTCTTCATGAAGTCTGCCTGATCAACAATCTTCAGTGAAGAGCCACTTGGTGTGTATGTGAGTATATGTGTGAGTGCATGGTTAGACTGAGAGAGCTCTCTTGGTACTAAAAGTTATGTATATCATCCTATGAATAAATGTTACATACAAAGTGAAAAAAAATCCAAATTTGGTGTCTCTGCCTCTGTATCAGCCCTATTGGGGTATCTTCTCTGGGGTATCTCCACTACACATTTTCAAAATTAAACGAACGGCCTTATCACCTTGGCCTTGACATTGATGACTTACACGGTTGTAACACCAGTGTTATGTCAGTGTCAGTACTATTTCAGGCATTGCAGAAGGAGGTATCCAGTACTTATTTGAACTATGCTCTTTCCCACATTGTGCAATAGCTGGACAACATTGCATGTGTCTCTACCCCTGACCCAGTGGCTACTGGTTGGCTGGCAGAGCGTGCTGGGAGGGCTCTATTGTCTTTGCATGTCTATACTCAGAAATTGCTAGTTTGCATTATGGTGACTTCTTGTTTGCTTCTGTTACCATACTCGGTCTCTTTCTGCATCACTTTAACATGCATCCATTTTCTTCTTCCATGCATTTGACTTGGCACAAGTACTAATAAGTAAAGTTACATTCATGTGTTTGATAAAGGAAGCTAAGCTTATTTCTTTTTTCTTTGCTAGACCTTGGGAGTGGGTTTGGGCATGGGACTCATTGTTTAGCTTCTGCCTTGCCAACTGATTGAGAGACCCAGTACTATCTTTAACATTTCCCAACATATGCCCTCATACTCTCTCCCAAGCATCCTTTATCCCTCCCACCTGGACCCTCGGTGTAACTCAGCATTGGATAACTGTATGGGAGCCTGGGGGCAATTTTCTCATCCAGCCGTCCCTGCAGACCACAGACACACACCAAGAGATGTGTCTCCACTTCCTGTTGCCATTTTGAGATGTACTGCAGAGGAAAATGGAGGCATTTTCTCTGCAGACCTTTTCAAAATGTCAGCTGGAAGGGAAGACACATCTCTTCCTGTTGCCATTTTGAGAGTGGCTGTAGGGAAAAAAATGGAAGTATTTGGGGTAAAATCAAGTTTGGATGTGTTTGGTGGTCAGTTTTGACATGTTTTGATGAGTCTGGAGGTTCTGTGTGATTTTAGGACAAAAATTGCCTAAAATGTCCCCCTTTTTGTAAAAAAATGGGGGGAGGTTAGAGGAGTAGTGAGTGTTTTGGAGGCGTAAAAGTGGGGCTCAGAGGCCACAGCCTGGGCACCATCTTTGCCCACCCCTTGTACAAGTAAAGATTCTGTGACCTCAGCCTAACTAGGTGCAGAGAAACAGTAAGTAAATGACTTGGTGGCAACAAAATGCAAAAATATTGATGTGGAAAGTTGTCCTCTAAGAAATTGCAGTTGTCCCTTCATATTCGCTGGGGTTTGGTTCCTGCACGCCCCTGTGGATACCAAAATCTGTGAATACTCAAGTCCCATGATATGCAATGGCATAGCAAAATGGTGTCCCTTATATAAGATGGCAAAATCAAGGTTTGCTTATTGGATTATTATTTTTTTAAGAATATTTTCAAGCCATGAATACTTAAATCCATGGATATCAAATCTGTAGATACAGAGGGACAGCTGTAATTCTCTCTCTCTCTCTCTCACACACACACACACACACACACACGTGCGAGAAAGAAAGCAGACACTCTCTGTTCAGTTTCTGAAGACAACTCCTTCTACACTAAGTATGCCTAAGGGAATACAAGGTCCACTGGTTTGAGTTAAAATCACTTTCACTCCCTCTCACTCCATACTTGGTCTCAACAGAAGTCAAGTTGCTTGCCCTGAATTTAAGTTTTCATGTACATTTCTTATGAATGTAAGCTATGTAAATTGATGAAACCATCAGATTAAACTAGAGCCAAGCTGACTCAGAGAACTACTTCTTCATCTTCTTCTTTACTGAGGAAATGTTTGAGAATTTTCTTCCTTCTCTCACACAGACACACAAGAAATCCATTTTACCAGATTTCTTTTATTTGTATAAGTATTTTCACAGTTTTTCTTTCCTTTTTCAGGTGGCAGCTTTGCCCTCCACCTCCACACACCCAGCACACAGAGAAAGAGAGAGAGAGTGCTCTGAAAGGATGCTCAGCCTGAGGCATTTCCATTCCAGAGAATTTATCCTCTCCTGGGAGAAGTTTGGGAAAATGGTCCCCCCAGTTCTTCTGCCAACAAAGAGGGTGGAAAATTACCAGAGGAATTTTGTTGAAGATACAAAATGAAGGCCAGGCTGCAATTACAGTTTCAGAGGCAAGCAGCCAGAGGAATAAAGTTTAAGAGGAAAGAAAGAAGCTGTGTTACTGTCACAGCTAATCAGGAGATCTCATCCCTGAAAATCTGTGGAGAAATTCTTGTCCCCCGGGAGACAAAAGCCCCCACCCAATTTCTCTGCCAACAAATATTGTAGAAAATTTCAAGAAGACTTTTGTGCACAGTTCCCGTTAAACTCTCTTGTCACCAGGAAAAACTAATTCATATGTATCTGTGCCACATGGTTGGCTCCATCCTATGGAATCCTGGGCTTGGTAGTTTGGTGAGAGACATAGGAGACCTCTAATGTACTGCTTTTGAACAACAGATGCCCTGATATGTGGGTAGAATGAGGGAGGAGGCCAGACAAGGGGTAGGTAGGGCCAACAGGAACAACTTTCCCTCTCCCACACACACACACACATATGCATATATAATTGTAATTGCATGAGAAGAAGAATGACTGGAGACAACTAAAGGAACAGAGCAACATAAATATTGGCCAGACTGCTGTTGGGAACTTACATCTTCATAAGTGAACTTATATACGTGGGAAGTAGAACTGCATAGTTATTTAATGTCCACATCTAGTAGGGGGCTGCTGTTGCGTTACTTTATAGAGTTGCCAGCAAAGTGACCATTGCCCAATAGGAGTGATGCACAATGGGACTGATTCATCATATTGGTCCCAATGCTCATCAGGCACTCTTCCTGGTGTCCTGTTATGCATCTTTGCAATGGAGTAAAGGGACTTCTCAGCATTTCTGCTGTGTAGCTTCATTGTTGTGTGCCTTCAAGCCATTTCCAGCTCATGTTGACCTTAATGCAAACTTATCACAGGGTTTTCTTGGCAAGATTTGTTCAGAGGGGATTTGCCTTTGCCTCCCTCTGAGGCTGCAAGAATGTGACATATGAAAGGTTGCCCAATGGATTTCCATGGCTGAGTGGGGTTTTGAACCCTGGTCTCCAGAGTTGTAGTCCAATGTTCAAACCATTAGACCACACTGACTACGTAGCTAGGTATACATAAAGTTATGTAACATAACAGATCACATAGAATTCTGGTGATTATTTTTAATGGGAGATAAAGTCACCCTTTAAAAATAGCAACAGTGTGGAGATAAAGCTGAGAGTTAGAACAACCTGCACAATAAAAAAAAAAAGTTCACTCAGGATCAGAAAGTCTTCAGAAAATGTACTAGATGATTCTTCCTCAGCATCATTTTCTAAATGAAGCATGAGTAGGGAATTTGTTCCAGTTTTGTGTGGTTTATTTTTTTAATTGTTAGACTCCTCTAGATAGGACAAATGTGTCCGGACGTTGCAATATTTGTTACTGCAGCTCCAGCATCTTTTTTTTTCCAATCCAAATAATTTTCTGTTGTCCCAGATTATTTTCTGGCAATTCCTGGCACAAGGTGCAACATTTTATTCCCATCCCTGAGTTGATTCCTTTTTTAATTATTGAGACATTTTGGAACAAAAATTATCCTTCTTCACCTTAAAAAAATGCTTAGACTTATAGTGTATGAGTGCATCAGTGAAATGGCACTTTTTGCACTATATCACTGTACTGTAATCCTTAAGAATTTTTTTTTTACGTCAGAGGAAAACAAATGGCACTTCAAACCACAAGATCACATTAGCAAACCATGCCCCTGGATTTAATAATCTTTGGAAGAGCCCTAGCACAGATCCAATAAATCATTGAAAACAGCGCACACACACCCAAAAATGGAATGAGAAATGACAAGCAATGAAATCTAGCAGAATCCAAGGAACTATATTGCAAAAACTGATGCTTCGTTAGATCAGTCTGTAAGACCTCCTAGTTGTTTGTCATTTGTTATTTATTTTTGTTGTTTTAGTAATAAAGCAAACATACTTTAGAGATGTTTAGATTTTTCTCTTCCTAAAAGAAACTTTCTAGAGAAACAATGTTCACATAGCTGATGAATTACTAGAATTTATCCCTGATTTTAGAAGATATGCCCCTGGGCATACATGACTCAAATTAAGCCCTTGATATAAGTCTGAGAAAAGCAAAAAATGGCTAGTAGGCAGCTGGAACGAAGGCGGCTATTTTGAAGTCAAGGACAGCATAGGCCAGGTTATTGGGCAATGATTCCAAATAATCACATCTGACTTTTTCTACCCACAAATGAGCCTGTTCTGTTTTATTTACTCTTCTTCAGGTGTGGTCAATGAGTGGTTCCCCTCCATTTTCCATTCTATAAGATATCTGAAATCAAAATGGACTAGAAATTCTGAAAGACCTGAGCAACCTTTATGGTTCTTGGGATGCCTCTTCTTTCTTTCTTCAATGTTGAGTTCTTCTTCTATCCCAAACACTTCATATTCCATGAGAAATCATTTATTTTGGTTTCACAGACTTACTTCTTGTCTTCTAGTCTTTGCCCTATTTCTGATCAGTTTTGCTAGTGATGAAATCATGGAACCCTTACTGCTTTACTAATATCAGAAATCTTCAACTGCTGATAAGGATAAGAGGAAAGAGGTGACGTTGTGGCTGATATTAAATAATCTGTGGGGTCAGTTACATGGCAAAATAAATCTGCTTAGAAATTGCAAAGAGTCCTTCCTAACAGTTCCCATGTCTTTTGGATCAAAGCTGCTGTATTTAGAAGGAAGGGGGTAAAAAACCAATAATAATTATTATTATTATTATTATTATTATTAAAAAAATATTTTTACCCCTCCCCTCTGTTAAAAACAATTTGAGCGGCTTACAACAATTAAAACACAACAATACTGGCTAAAATCCCTAAGCACCACCCACCCCCACCTTTCCCCATAAAAAGATATTAAACTAGTATCAAATTAAAAACCACCTAAACTAAAATCACATAAATAAACAAATACAGAGACACGGTATCAGCTTTCACTATTTTCCCCAACTTTTTTTGATAAAGCTCGCGAACATGCGCACAATCAGTGGTGTGAACTACCGATTCACAATAGGCTGTGGGAACTACCAGCAATATTCCTGAAACAGCCACAGCACAGCTGATCCGTGATTGGTCAGACCGACCTCGGGTGTGCTCTTCCTGCCATCGTCTCCTCACCCACCCACCAACCGTCCCTCCTCTGTCGCCGGTGCCAAACTTTTTTGGGTGATGAATCAAGCGAGGAGGCAGCCGAGGAGGGTATGAGCTTGTGGGGAAGGAAGCTGAGGCAAAGGGACAAAGCAGAGGCAAGCCAGTAGGCAGAGGAGTGAGCAGTAGCTCCTTGATCAGCAGCCCACCACCCCCTTCACTCCCCTTCAGTCGGCCAACTCCGCCCTGAAGGTGGCCAACAAGTGAGAAGCAATGGCGGCTGGAACTAAGGCGAAAAGGGAAGCAGGGTGAAGAGGGAGCCCGTGACTCCATTGCTTCTGGCGGCTGGGTGCTCATCCCCCTAAGACCATCCTCCACCTGGGAATCTAGCCTGCTTTCCTTCCCTCCTTTTGTCATTATTCCTCCCCCCCACATGGCCTCCTTTTATGGTTATTTGCACAATTTGCGCGCCCTCAGCCAGCGATCGGAGACTGGGCAGGCACAGGGCAGTGGAGAGATTGACTTAATGACAGCAGACAACTACCCTGTGCTCTGGTGGCCATGCCCCCACCTTTGCCTGTGTGAACTACAAAGCAGAAAACTTACCGGATCAACCAGTTTCACACTCAATCATGTACACTACGTGGCACTGGTGCAAAAGGAAGGTAAGCTGGAATTTTTTGCACTAAATTCTGCCATGTAACTGATGCCACTGGTTGACTTCCCAGCACATCTGTGATCTCTGCCATTATGGCTTTACAAGCATGGTGGATTCATAATCAACACCTCTTTCACTGTTTAACCTCTGTTTCTCTATCTACATTACTGGAGTGTGTGTCATTATTATTGTTATTGTGGAATGTTCACTCATTGATTTCAAAAGCAGGATTTTGGGCCAGCTATTTGTTAGATCACAGAATATCTTTAGCTGTGGTCACTGAGACCTGGTTATTGACGAAAAATTCAATTCCTTTGGCTACTCTCAAAGCACATGGCTTTTCTCATGTGCACTCTCCTCTAACGGTAAGCCCAGAGAAGGGACTGTGATAATTTATAATAATAATAATAATAATAATAATAATAATAAATTATTTATACCCCGCCCCTCTGCTAAAAACAATTGGGGCGGCTTCCAACAATTAAAACATTATAATAATGACTAAAAACACCACCCACCCCCACCCACCCCCATAAAAAGACATTAAACACTATAAAATTAAAACTTCTAACTAAAATCACATTAAAAACAAATATATACATAATTTTAAAAAGCCAGGAGACTGAGCTCCTGAAGCCGGGATCTAATCAGGAAAGGCCTGGTGAAAGAGATCTGTCTTTAGTGCTTTTTAAAATAAATTTATAAGACATCATTGCTCACTAAAGTCCTTGTCAAGAACAGTGATACTTCATTAACATCTTTTGAAGTGACAGTGCTGCAAATAGGTCATTCCTCAGTGGCAATAGCCAGAATTTATAGGCCCCCTGGAATGAATGGGGCCTTCATGGAAGGATTCTCAGAGTGGTTATCTACATTTGTGTCTTTAAACCCTGCTCATATTATTTGTGGGGACTTCAATATCCTTAGAGATACTTCTTCATTTTCTCAGAACTTTTTTTTCCCTTTTGAAAGTTTCTAATTTGGAAATTGTAGAAACACCTTCCAGTCATGCAGCTAAAGGAACTTTGGTTCTGTTCCTGTTTAGGAATCTTGCTATTGAACTGGATGAGGTTATATGGTGGAAATACTCCTCATGGAATTCAAGGAGAATACCTTTTGTCCAAATATGATCCCATGGTGATTCACTGTATTCAGAAGGAGGGGGGCCAAAAACGTCATATACTGCACGGGAAAAGCCTTGTGGCTTTGCTCGGTTTTTTAAACTAATGCAAGGGAAATGTGCATTCCTGCTCATTGGGACTCTCATGTAGACAAATCTCAACAATCCTATTTGCAGGAGAAGATTCAGGCTCAAGCCCATAAGCCTCATCAATTTTTTGCCACCTTTAACATCTTATTGAGTCCAGTGGCCCAGACTGTGATGAGGGTCCTTCCATTCAGGATCTCTCTGCAAGTGACTTGACCTCCTTCTTTGATCAGAAGGTGAGCTCAATTGTTAAATCGTTTCTGGTGGATGGATCTCCACCTCCTTTGCCATCAGTTGATCTACTACAGGCTTTGGTCCAGGCCATGTCTTTATCATCACAGGCACTGTTACCTACCCTGACACCCCCAGCCCCATATCTATATTAATAATTGGCAATATTTAATAATTAAGTCAACATGTGGACTTCCACGCAGTGCGGCCATTAATAAAAACCTGGGAAATTCCCCAACTAAGAAACCCAAAGACAAACATTGCTTAGTCAGGTATGCACTTAGGGAGAGGCTATCTAAAGTCTAAAGAAATGTTAATTTGCAAGGCAAATGAAGGCACGTACATTTGGCTAATCCCATCTGGAAAGGCTGGAAAACTCAAACTTGTATATGACCCTCATTCCTTCACCCTTCCCAAACAAAGGAAGTTGTTTCCTCCCTTTCAATTGCAAAGTATCCATCCATTAAGACACCATTAACATATCCAGCGTGCCTTTTTCTCACCTTGAGCAACTCCAAAAAAACATTGTCTTCTGCTCTAAAGCCAATCCTGAGAAGGCAAATATTGACTATAAAAACCCCTTGAAAACTGCCTTCAGCATCTTTAGCTCCTCCTCCTACATCCATGCTGCTAGTTTGCTGAGTGACCCTCAGAGTGAAACTCTGAGACTCACATTGCTGCAGGAACGTCTGCTCTACAAGAAAGGTGTCCTATCACCAACTGGAAACTCCCATCACTATTCCTCTATCTCAGTATCTTCCCACTTTATTTGCTAGTCTTGCATGTATGCTTGATGCCTGAATGTGTGTGTGTGTGTTGTTAGTATTGTTTTTCTCAAATAAAGATCATTTGTTATACTATCTAGCTTAATGCCTCCTTCAGATTACCGGTATAGATAGGCCAAAAGGTCCTGCCATTGCTCCCTCTCGCATTGCCAAACTGAGTATATTAATTTCCCCAGTTTAATATTGATATCCAGAGGGTTTTCACACACCCGAGCATTTAGGATAACAGCACAGTTTCATTTTTCTCCCATCACAGTGGCAGTCACAGGTCAGATTGTGTTGTCTTCTCCACCCACTCCCTGCCCTACCAATCCTTTCCCTTAACTTATTTATCCAGTCCTTCTGCCTCTGCTTCTGCCTTACACAACCCACTTGGTGAAGTGATCATTTTCAAGGGGTATTTTTCCAGGCTGCTTTAAGCATGCTGCATTATATCCTTTTCTTTAAAAAAAAAAACACCTTCTCTGGATCCTTCACATTGTATTAATTACCATCCTGTGTCTGTTCCCATTTCTTTCTAAAAAATTTGGAGAGAGAGAGAGACCCTTTCCCAATGGATGCCTTATCTGACTACACGTGATCTTCTTGACCCATTTTAATCAGGTCTTTCAAACATCTTTGCCCCAAGTCATTTAGGGCTTTGTAGGTCAGCACCAAAATCTTGAACTGAGCTCAGAAGCAAATTGGAAGCCAGTGTAGTTCTTGCAGGACAAATATTATATGGTCTCTAAAATGCATACCTTACACCAGTCTGGCTGATGCATTTTGCACTAGTTGCAGTATCTGAACACTCTTCAAGGGCAGCCCCATGTAGAGTGCACTACAGTAGTCTAATTGAGAGGTAACTAAGGCATGAACCACTGTGGCCAGATCTGCATTCCCCAAGAAAAAGCACAACTAGCACACCAGCCAAAGCATACCTGGCCACTGCAGCAACCTGGCCTTCTAGAAGCAACACTCGGTGCAAGAGCATCCCTCATCTTTCAGAGGGAGAGCACCCCAACCAGAATGGACTGTGTTGGTTTTCCTACTGACCAACAGTACTTTCATCTTTGTGTGTGTATTCCCAGGATTCCCTCTGTTGCTCTTTATATTTTATAGAAATACACACTGATCTTGGCACTGGCACTTGGCATATCTCCCAGTGTAAGTCCAACCAGTACTTTGGCTAGAGAACCAATGACATCAGTAGAATAGTCACATCCCCTAATGCCATCTGGCCTACAAAGAGGTAGGAGGGGAGGGATCTCTCATACACAAATGGATGCTCATTCCTGACCTAGATGTAGATTTTCACTAACGATCCCATAGGTGTTGCCAGTTTACAGCTTTGGCCCAGATTACATTTCCTGCCAGGAACCACTTTTTAAATGTTTTATTGTGATTATTTTAATTGTTTTATTGTTTCACTGGTTTTAATTCTGTGTTTAGAAGTCTGAAGTACTATTTTTAGTGAAAAATTAGATAAAAGCATAATAATCATCATTCACAAACTTATATCCCTAAGCTTTACAAAATGAACCATGTTCAGTTAGCTTTTTGACTGCAGGTACTTATTCAATTACTGTATAATCTTCCCTTCTCATATTGTTTATGGAATTTAAAATATTCAACAACAATGTTGGACTTTGAGGTAAAATGCTCTGTTGAGATCTAGTAAACTTTTGCATCTTGGCTTCTGAGCTCCAACAAACCTCTCCAGTAGCAGTCTGTTTTACAGCTTTGTTCTGATCCTTTATCTTCTCATGCTCTAAAGCAGAGTTGTCCACTTCATTGGGTTTAGGGACCAATTTTATTCCCCAGGACTCATGGGGATGCATCTCATTTCCAAATTGAGAACCACTGGGCTATGGGATAGGGCAACTTCTCCCACCTGGTACTCTCCAAAGGTTTTGGACTACAACTCTCATCATTGCCAGGCAGTGTGGCCATTGTCTGGAGAGCACCAAATTGGGGAAAGCTGGGATAAACAGTTTCTCCAGCCCATAATAATATACCATATTTTTTTCTAAATTTAACCTATCCTGGTTAGATTACCATATCTCTGATTTTACGCTAATTTCTCTGAAGATGCCAGCCACAGATGCAGGCAAAATGTCAGAAATAAACTCTTCCAGAACACGGCCTCACAGCCTGGAAATAACCCAAGGAAAATCTAAAAATTTATACTAATACTTTTTCTCCTGCTTCTGTTACTGTCCACACTTATATCCACCCAGTTTATATATTTTTTTCACCATAAATCTAAAAAAAAGTTAACAACACCCCCACCCTCAGATTTGACAAATGACATACATTATTCAAATTAAATGCTTTTAGAAATACGATGAATAACTTATTCTGGTTGAAGATTAAGGATCCCTTTAGCCCAAAATTAAAAGCTTGTACAGATACAGTAGCCTGGCCACCAATTTGTCCTGTTGTAGATTTAAAGAGGCATGAATCCTGGAATGACAAATTCAAGAGCAATCTCCCCTCATTCTTCTGTGGCAGTTATGTCTAGTATGGACAAATTTTAAACAAGTACCCATAACTTGGGCCACTTAAAATTCCAGTTCATTTTAATTCACAGGAGATTTCTTTCCCTAATATTTTAAACATTGATTTAATGGGCTTTTCCTCCCTCCCCAGCATGCTTTTTTAAGCAAAAAAGTCCATATGTTCAACACAGTAGAGAATTTGTTAGGCTGTAGATCACAGTAGTAAGTGTGAGACAAGATGTGTCTCAAGGGAACCCCAGGAAGCCATAAGGAATGTACAAAGTCATAGGGTTAAAGCTACATTAAGACAGCTGTTATGTTAATGAAATGTCTGCTTTTCTTGTAACAGTGGGTCACTGCTTTAGAAAAATATCAACATTTATTGTGGCCTTCAAAGCTTACTTGTCCCAGAATTGCCTATGCAAGAAACTAGAGCATGTGCTCATTGTGTGTGTGTGTGTGTGTGTTTAAAAAAAACACTCTTTTTGGCATAATTATATTTACCTAGTTATAAAACTATGCAATATTAGGTATATTTAGGAGAAATATTTTACCCAAAAAAAAATCATATTTTCCTTTCAGTTAGTCTCTTAGGAGATTATCAGATGGAGATAATCAGCACCCCTGTCTCACAATCTCCTCTCCTGCCCCACTCCCATCCCTATAATTTTTTGTTGCTTTTTTAAAAATTTCAGATCTACCTTTTTCTCTGCAAACAGTGCTCCCCTCCCCTCAGGCAGTCCAGGAGTGAATGGAGCCCTCACGAAACACCATTCGCTTCCTGGAAAGGAAATCCCAGCTATTCTTGAGCGAGGACACTTGCGCAGGAAATTCAAAAATAAAAATAAATGTCAAAAACTCAAACCAAGCCCCAAAACACACTTCAAACACCCCAAGTGACCCACAGGAAGGGTAGGAAAAAGTGTCACTTACCTCGATGTCCCAATCTCAACCGGAAGTGCTCGGCACGGACTTACCAGTTAAGCTGGTATCGCACCAGCATAACGGGGCACCTTTTCACTCACCTGTCATTCCATTACAGAAACGGAACAACGGGTCAATTCAGGCTTAGCCCATGAATAAGGAGGAGCACGGGGGGAATGGAAAGGGCATGGGAACATAATGACACAGGGACAATGACATCTGAAAGGGAAGCCCTTTTGTGATCTGTCATCCCTGTGGTGGGATATTAAGGTTGTCTGATAATTTCATCAGCTAATGGAAACATGTCCCCTCTGAATCCATGTTATCTATGCTTGCTTTAGATTAGCTTTAACATAATACTAAAGACAAAGATTACCCAGATTTGAAGGCAATTCATAGGATCTACTTTGTTTTACACTAAAACCCAAAGTCATAGAATCATAGAGTTGGAAGAGACCTCAAAGGCCATCCAGTCCAACCCCCTGCCATGCAGGAATACACAATCAAATCATTCCCGACAGATGGCCATCCAGCCTCTGTTTAAAAACCTCCAAAGAAGGAGACTCCACCACATTCCAAGACAGTGTATTCCACTTCCAAACAGCTCTTACTGTCCGGAAGTTCTTCCTAATGTTTAGGTGGAATCTCTTTTCCTGTAGTTTGAACCCATTGCTCTGTGTCCTAGTCTCTGGAGCAGCAGAAAACAAGCCTGCTCAATCCTCAGTATGACATCCCTTCAAATATTTAAACATGGCGATCATGTCACCTCTTAATCTTCTCTTCTCCAGACTAAACATGCCCAGCTCCCTAAGCCGCTCCTCATAGGGCATGGCTTCCAGACCTCCCTCCATCCTGGTCACCCTCCTCTGGACACGTTCCAGCTCCTCAATATCTTCCCTGAATTGTGGTGCCCAGAACTGGGCACAATATTCCAGGTGACGTCTGACCAAAGCAGAATACAGTGGCACTATTACTTCCCTTGATCTAGACGCAGCACTGTATAAGCACAATCCTAACTATACACTGGACTGACTATGTGATGAATGTTGCTGTCCTTGAGCAAGCAGGGATCACCAGCATTGAGGCCATGATATTGAGAAAACAGCTGCACTGGGCAGGGCATGTTTCTAGGATGGAGGATCATCGCCTCCCAAAAATAGTACTCTACGGTGAACTTGCCACGGGTCAGCGTAACAGGGGTGCTCCAAAAAAGTGATAGAAGGATTCCCTGAAACAACATCTCAGGCTCGGCCAAATTGATCACCAACAATGGTCTGCCCTGGCCTCACATCGGGAGGCATGGAGATGCACTATCCACAATGCTGCAGCCTTAATTGTGAACTCAGCCGAACAAGTCTTGAAGAGAAATGATAACGCAGAAAGAATCACAACCCAAAAACATCACCCAAGGAGACCTTCTGCTGTGCTTTCTGCAACCGGACTTGTTTATCTCGGATTGGCATTTTTAGTCATCAGCGCGCAAAATAGCATCTCGAGGACAGAACTTGGAAAATTACTTTTTGAACTACAGCTCCCAGACTCTCCAGCTATCATGACCAGTGGGTTCTAGGAGTTATACTCTAGAAATATAATTTTTTTCAAACTCTGCTCCTGGAGATTGACATACAATTGCATAAGAAATGGTTTCCAGTACAAGAACTGGAGCTTGTACAGAAATCCTCTCACTCACATACTCATATTTCCCCCCAAGCTTTTGTGATTTCTGCAACATAATTTAGGAGGAGGAAAAAGTCTTGTTATTGTTGCTATCATTAAAGGCTTGGACATCAGAAACCCTTGCCAATCTAGTAAAAATCACTCAGTGATCTATCAGTAGGCCCCATCTATCATCTACCTGCCTCTCATTTACACTCCCAGTTAGGAGAGTTGTGAAATTATTTCAGATGAACAAAATCAAAGCTGTGTGTAGAAACTAAGCTCATCAGCAAAACTGTAGGGAAAAGCAGACATGTGGCTTTGAAAAACCACTCAAACCTTTTTGTGTTTGACTTTTTGAAACCTTACAACACTTCTTCAAAATTTTGCCAGAAAGAACATTGTTCTCAACCTTTCTTATCTTACATTCCAGCAATCAGCCTCTCAAAGAATCTGAGTCCCACCATAAAGGAAAGATAAAGCCAATTTGTTCTGTGAAGGATATACATATGCTTATAGGCATTCTATAAGCCAGAAGTTGCATCTCCATAAGTGGACTAATGTATGTGGGAATTAGAATTGGGCAGTTTCATAACATTCATATCCAGTGGAGGACTGCTGCTACATCATTATGTAGCAAAGCCAGCAAACGGCCCAATGAGCATCATAGAATCATTGAATCATAGACAGAGAAGTTTGGACAGGGAAGCCTAAAGTTTTCTTTCAGTGACTATTAAGAAGACTGAATATGCAGAGTGAGGGAGCTGCTGCAGTCACCTGCAACACCTGTGGGATGTTTGTCTTTTTGCCAGAGGATTTGGGGAGCTATATCTGCAGCAAGTGCAAGTTGGTGGCCCTGCTGGAAGAAAAGGTCAAGCATCTTGAGGACAGGGTGTAACACTAGCCTGGGACTCTCTGCTTGGAACCCCCTGAGCTGAGAGTCCCTCTGCTTGGGTCCTTCCTCAAGATCACCACCTAGAGGTCAAAAAGCTGCCACCACCTACTGAGTTCTTTATACACAGTCCAAGAGGGAACTGTGATCCTTTGTAACCCTCTGCTACTTACAAAGCTGTTCATGGACCAGTGTGCACCCATCCACCAATGCACATCACATACCAATATGCATCATGCACCAATATTCATCATGCACCAATGAACATCACACACTGATGTGCGTTGTCCCAGTGTGCATCAGGCACTCTTGCCGGTGTTCTGATATGTATCTTCACAGTTCACTAACAGAGTTTCTTAGGACTTTTTTGGACGCATGAAAAGTAACGCAAGCAGCGTCGCAACCTGGCGACGCTGCTTGTGTTACTTTTCATGCGTCTGAAAAAGTCCTTAGTGCCTCTGCTACTTAGCTAAGCGTACTTAAAATTACATTTAGTAAAAGGTGATACAGGATTCCGGCGATCATTTATTAATTCTGCAACTTTTTGATGACAGAAAATATTGTAGCATTATTATGGGAAATAAGCATCACATATGTTAAAAACTTGAAATTGCAATAATACTGTTCAGTATAAATTAATGTTGTTCATTTTTAATCTTTTAAGACTATTATAGTTTTGGAGGAAAAAACTTGGGTTCAAAAAAAAAATCAGAGTAGTAAAATTTCACTTTTTTCTCCTGTGTAGTCAAAAAGGATCGCCAAAGAAAAGTTGTGAGTTTAGCTCTGTCAAGAACTTCAATAATTAATTATGAATAGGGCACAAAACTATGAAATGAGGTTAACAACATAAGTGGAGACAAAGAAGCTGATTCAGTCACCGATCATATCCTTCCCACCCTCTCTTTTTACCCATTGCTCCATCAGTGGCTTTCCTGCTTCTGACAAGCCCTCATGTTAGCAGCCCTTCAGGAACCAGTGGTCATGCTGGTTGAAGGATTCTGGGATTGTAGTACAAGAAAGTAACTTTCCCAAACATTGGTTATTCCTTCAGGAGGGCTATGCATTCCTAATGGGACCAACCGGGTCAGCCCTTATAATGATAATTTGTAAAAATAGGAAAATTGTACAACCTCCAACATTTCACAGAGGAAAACTAGGAAATGTGTGGCCAAGCTACATCACAGTGTGATCAAGGGGGTAAAAGTTATTAACAAGGAAGAAAAGACAATCTAAGAGAGGCTGCAGCACTTTGCTTTTGCCTGTGTTTACAGGGAAAGCCAAGATTCTGCCCCTCCTGTGCTCTGCCCCCATGGAATTAATTGAGCTCAATTAATTATCTTTACACTTTGGACTCAGTTTGTAGCAACTGAAATAAGCTGAAGACAAAGGGGAAACGTGGGAGGAGAAAGAAACTAGGACATTTTAAAAGCAGCCGAAAAAGTGGGACAAGGAAGGATTAGTTCAGACTGTCCTTGTTAAATAGGGACAGCTGGAGGGTATGTAATTATTTGTATGCTAACACCTTTGAAACAGCCTGATATACCTCTTTTTCTGTTCACCAAGAAAATGCATTAGTAAAAGAATGAATTCAAAATGGGAATCACCTTTCTTCTTATTCCACCCTCTTCCCATTAATACAAAAGGAACTGTTGATAACCATTAAGAAGTATATTCACCTGAACCCGAGCTTCAGTGAGTTTAGCTCTTTGTGCAAGTTCCTCCCGGGTGTAAATATCAGGGTAATGGGTCCTCTCAAAAGCTCTTTCCAGCTCTTCTAATTGTTCGGCTGTGAAGGTTGTTCTGCTACGACGTTGCTTTCGTTTTAATGGCAAATCTGGCTCAGAATCTATATCAGAACCTTCATCTGACTGTGGAGCTGATGCTGGAAAGGAATAAAGCAACAGAACAATTAATATGTGACTAGCACATGAGGGAAGAATCAAGAATTTAAGTAACAGGAGGGGGTATTGAAGAAAAATGCTTCATTCAAATTAGCCCAGATCGTCCAGTGAACCACACAATGAATAGCCTTGTCTGAGAGTGCTACAGTATATTTCATTCAAATGACTGAATAACTCTCAATGGTTCCTTCAGATAATATAGTCACTTTTCTTCCTTTTGGAATATCTGGAGGCAGATTCCAATTTCCTTGCCTGGGTTATTTATTCAAATATATTCAACTTGGTTTTTCCAATGACCTCAAATATTTGAAACCCAAACCATGTAACTTTGTTGTTGTTGTTGTATGTAGGCAAGTCAAATCAGAAGGTCTTGCTCCCAAATCAAGTACACAAAAATACATTTTAATTTAAATGCTCAGAAATGCACTTTCAGTTACTCTGATAGGTTATTGATTTAGCAAGTGAGTCAGTGTCACAAGCTACCCATTAGGATTCTAGTGGACTTTTAATGGTCGATGGTCCAGAGGGCTATGAGAGAGGCCACTTAATTCCCTTCTCCTTAGGGACAATAAATGTATAGAAAGGTAGAAACAAGATTTTAAACCGTATCTTAAATAAGTAGAATTCACATATGGTATATATTACATAGTGCTTCAGGAAAGTGAGTTACATCAAGGAAACTGCATGAAAAAGGATTAATACTCCCAGTACCATGGCCCTAATCTGACCCTCATATAGCTACACACACACATACACACACACATGCACGCACACTGCTGCTTTTTTTATTTTGTTAAAACCTATAAGAGCTGAAGTTCATTGAAGATCTCCCATATCTCAACTCATTTGCCCCAAGGCAGAAAGCTAGAACAGAAATCCAGTTTTAGTTCTTCTTAAAGAAGCTGTGTTCCTTGGCAATTTTTCATATTCTACCTAGCTATGCATTGATTTAAAAAAAAAAAAAAAAGCAGAATTCTACAAACTGCCCTAGACGTGTCAGACCATAAGTCCCATCATCCCCAAGCATTGTTGGGGTCTGTCCGCCAACCCTTCTGAAAGACATCAGTGGGGAGAGGCTGCTAAGTACATTTTACTCAGAAGTCAATGGATGTCAAAGTGTGGACCTGATTGATTTAGGACTTATTTAAATGGGGAAAATACTCCTCATAGAATTCTAGGAGAATACCTTTTGTCCTAATGGGATCCCATATCATTTTTGTCATATTCAGAAGGGGGCAACAAAAAAGCAATATACTCCATGGGAAAAGCCTTTACAGATTCTATCTGTGATGGAAATGCACATTCACTTTGCTGTGCTTTCTCGATACGAGCAGAAGTGGAAAGAAGTGGACATATACAGTGGGAGGAGCTTGCTGGTGAGGCAGTGCCCAGAACTGCCATGTTGGATTTTCACCATAGCAATCATGTGCTGAGGTGATGAAACAGCCTTTCCCCCCACCCTGTTTATTTAAGTGAAGGTCACACTTCTGCACCTAGATTTTCTTTTTTCTTTAAAAAAAAAAAAACCTTTTGGGCTGCGGCAACTGGTGAGAATAAAAAGGGGAGTAATTCACTCACGCCCACCATCTTTATTCGCAGGCATGCCTGTTTGAACATCAAAAGTGGATAGCTTCCCATACCTATGATCTTGAAAAAAACTGTGGAAACAAATGAAAGCTGCTGTGAATTGGCATTACTGCGCACCAGTACACATTTTATTGCCTCATATACATAAGCCCTTAGTGAGTCTTACAAAGAGAGAAACAAACTCCTTTTACAAGAAGCTTGGCTTTATCAATGTCCACTGCTGTTGTTTGCCCAGAAGCTCTCAGCAACTCCCCAAATATTCAGATGTGGACATGAATTCCTGGATAGCTAGGACACAGTTTTTAGATTAGATTAACTCTAATCTCATCTGCAATTTCAGTTATCTAACCTCTGCACTTTTTTGTTAGGTTTTCTTTTTTGCTCAGCCAAGCCAACAGTTTTGTGAATTTTACTCCATGGCTTCTTATGTTGGCTGGACTAAGATGAAAAGATTCAGCACTGAATAAGTGACCTGTCTTTTAATTTATTTTCTTCAGAATAATATGCCCAAGAATACACCATCACTATAATCTCTAGGTACAAAGGGATCTGTTATGATATTGGCATCATGTTATCCAGTCAAGTTGTAGATAACTAGTAAGGGTGCTCCTTTTCCCACTTAAAATAACACAATGTCTAATCACCTGACTGCTGATTAAACCCAATGCTGATGATTCATAAGGAACAGGAAGTGGGTTTCTCAAAGATACACTCCCATGTACCAGAACATGCATATGTGTGTCCACAGAGGGATGGGGTGTGCCTGTAAATGCTTACTATGTATACATCTGATGAATAATCTTCAGAGCAGTATATGATTAACCTTCGTATTAGTTATTCTGTTTCCAGCAGTCATTGTCTAGCATTTTCCCTTTGGTATTAGACAGATGGGAACTTAAGAAGCATGAAGCGATATATGACCTCAAAATCTAAACAGGCCAGCACTATACCAGAAAAGTAAGTTTCAAAACATTTTTGAAACATCTGAAACTTGAAAATACCTTTCATAACTTGAAATGAGAAAGCATATTTGAGCTTGATGTATTACATTAAATAGAAAGTGGAATTTCACCATTTTTAAAGCAATTCTATCTAGTCAATGTAAATTTCATAGTGACATGACAGACATTCCCAAAAAAAGGTCTGTAGGCTAGAAATCTATACCCACTTACCTAACAGTAAGGCTTATTGAATTCAATGGAATTTAATTCTGAGTAGATATGTAGAGGATCGTATTGTCAGAATCATGTATAAATGGATTAGGATTAGTCTCAAAATAGTTTGCACACTGTAAATATGACCAGTTTTTAACTAGTGCCACTGTTCTTGGGGGGGGGATTATTTTGCCTATCTTATTTATTTCATACTTATCCTACACTTCCCCCAACAAGCTCAGGATAGGTTGTTCCATTTATCCTTACAATAACCTCAGGAGATAGATCAGGCTAAGAGAACATGATGGACCCAAATTACCCAACAAGTTTCATGGCTGCTAAGACGATTGGATCTAGGTTTCACTCCAGCACTCTCTATTATATCACGGTATCTATTATATCACAGACACTCATCTTGGCTGCCTACTCTTCCTGTGTCTGGTCCCAGCTGCTGGAAGAGAAAATAGAATGTGGGGGGGGGGGTTGACTGAATGCAAGGGTCACATTAAATCTTTGAATAAATACAAAGAGTCACAGCATTTCTCCCAGAGAAGTGAACAGCAGTTTCTCACTTAGTGCAGCTATGTAAACTGAAAGAAAATTGATTCTAAATTGTATGTTTTGTGAGAAAAGCATCTGGTCTGTGAAGCTCAGTCAAAACACAAGAAAAGCAAATGTCTTAACACTGCATTATTCTTAGAGACCTTAGTTCCCATCCAGCTGATGTTTTTGTTGTTGTTAGCACAATAATAACACAGTTGTTACTTGGCTGTTTCTCTAGATCATTCCTCAAGATATATGCTTAGGTGGTGGAAGAGTACCATTTCCCTAGTATCAAACTATGCTGAAGGTTCCCCTGTAAGCAGGCAAAATGTATTTCCCTGTAAGTTATGTTTATAATTAACAGTGAGCATGATGTGACTCCACAAGATCACCATGTGCACTTATTGTGTGTATATGCCTTGAAGTCACCTGTCAACCCATGAATTTCATAGGGTGTGCTTAGGCAAGGAATATTCAGGAGTGGTTTTGCCATTTCCTTCCTCTGAAATATTACCAGGTACTTATTTTAAACTTGTCTCGCCAGAGGTGTAAACCATGGGGTGAGACAAATAACCCCTGTCTATGGCTTGCAATCTGAGGCGTATCTCTGGTTCTTTGGGGTTGCGACCAGCTCTGATACAGATCTGAGTATTCAATCCAATAGAGATGGAGCAACCAGATGAGTGAGGAGCAATTGAGGACTTTGAATTTGTTACCTGATCATGGGTGATTCCACTATATGGGTGAGACTCAGGTGTAACTACAAGGGACACAAAATGAGGACATTGCCCTCAATAATGAATTCACCCCCCTATGAATTTTCCATCAGTCCCCCAAATTTCTAGCATTGCAAAGAGTGAGACACTGAAAATCACCCACACCTAGAACTCTTATATTTGCTGCCTTTTCAGTTCCTTTGTAACTTTACCTGCCTCTTTTCTTTGGATGTCCAAATTGTATTTCCAAATGCTCAACTGAAGTTTTAGGTTACTGCAATGCTAGAACTTTGGGGACTGAAAGTACATTTAATTTGGGGAATGAATTCTTATTTGGGAGAGGCAGTACCCTCATCCTCCCTCCATAGTTAAAACTTGGAGTTCCAATCATCATAAAGCAGGGATCAGCAACATGCAGCCTGTGGGCCATATGCAGCCCACCTACTTTTGTCGCTCCCAGACAAAAAGGAGGGGGTCAAAAAGAAGTTACCAAAAAGTAGAACTGTTGGTTACATCTAGAGCAGTACACAACTCTCTCTCTCTTTCTCTGTGTGTGAGAGAGAGGGAGGGAGGGAGGGAGATTTTCAGGGGGGTCCTTCTCAAAACTAGAAATAAATATCTGGTCAATCCTTATTCTGGAAGAAAAAATGGGGGGAAACTGCACAGTGTGATAGGGGTGTGGGCTACAGCAGATACCAGGTGGACAAAATTGACTCTCAGGCTTGCCAAAGGCTTCCATCCCTTCTGTAAAGGACCAGCTCACAAACTAGGGTACTTAATGATTCAACATTGTCATTAGGGTCTTCTCAGTGGCTGCTCCTGTGTTCTAAAACTCCCTTCCTAAAGAGGCTAAACCGATGCTTTGTATTTTTTTTTATTAATTAACTAGACTTTTATCAGTGTCAGTATGAATTTTGTAAACTACATTGAGTTTCAGGAAAGATAGGCAATTAATAAATAAAATAAGAAAGAAGGAGAAAAAAGAAGACAAAATGAAAATGAAAATTAAGGCAAGGAAAAAAAAGGCTCAAGAAATTACTATGGCTTTTATCAGCTGGTATGCCAAATATAGCCATGCCTGGCCATAGCTGCCCAAGCTCTGTGGGCTTTCCATTTAGACTATTGCCATTCATTGTACATCTCCTGTCCAAGTACTAACCAGGGACGACCCTGCTTAGCTTCCAAGATCAGACAGGATCTTGTGCCTTTAGGGTATTTAGGCTCTGCTACCCACCCCTAAAAATTCTGTTCAGAGGCTCTGCCTCAAAGGACACCTGGCACTTTCTTCATCATCTATTCACTATCAGGTAAATCCAGGCTCTGTAAACAAAGTTATGTACCTTGGGGTTTGTTTGTTTTTATAAAAAATATTAAAATCTTTTAAAGCCTGAGCAGCTCATTTTTCTGCTGCTAGACAAGAAAGTGTGCAGAGAGAGTTTTTGTTTTGCTTTTTGCTGCGGCCTACTATATTTGTTGAACTGTAATCATTGTAACGTATTGAATACTGTATTTTATTCTTGGTCTTGTAAGCAACCCTCACCTCCCCCAAGAATAGATGTCAATGGGGACCATATAAAAATGAGAAATAAAGATATAAAATTATTTCCTCCCCTTGTTCCTGAAATCATCTGATAATTTCAGCTTGCACAGACAATGAAGGCATTAGTTCACTTTCCTCAATTGGAAAACAGGTTGGGAGTTGTCTGTCACAGATACTTTTCCACAAAGAACTCAACTGCTATATTTACAATGTTTTCTCTCACTAGTTTTTAGAACTCAATGCAAAATCCATCCAAGGCTGAGCATTTCCAGACATGGACCATGGAAGTGGGAGGCTCAAACTCACCCTCCCTTCAAACTAGGCTGGGGAAAGTGATCTTTCCCAATGATCTGGCAACATTAGGCCATCTAGACTCCTACTGTAGTTGAGCCTCCTCAGGAATGACAGATGAGTACTAAATGATCAAGCACTAAGAAATATTAAGATGGCAATTGTTGTCGAGTCCTTCCAGGACTTATAAAGGCTGTCTGAAATCTATCCTGTACAGTCATCACTACCACCACTTCTACAGTCATATTTTTTTATATTCTGCCTTTTCCCAAAATTGGGACTCAGAGCGGCTTCTGAATAACCTACACTGAACACATGGAGGACACTTCTAAGTAGATATTGTGTACTTGTAAGAGTCTTCAAATTTAATGGGATCTAGGAGTCCTAGTAGACCACAAGTTGAACACGAGTCAACAGTGTGATGCGGCAGCTAAAAAGGCCAATGCGATTTTGGGCTGCATCAATAGAAGTATAGTGTCTAGATCAAGGGAAGTAATAGTGCCTTGTGCTATTCTGCCTTGGTCAAGCCTCACTGTTTCCAGTTCTGGGCACCACAATTCAAAAAGAATATTGACAAATTGGAGCACGTCCAGAGAAGGGTGACTAAAATGGTGAAAGGATTGGAAACCATGCCTTATGAGGAGAGACTTAGGGAGCTGGGTATGTTTAGCCTGGAAAAAAGACGATTAAGAGGCGATATGATAGCCCTGTTTAAGTATTTGAAGGGGTGTCACGTTGAGGATGGAGCACGCTTGTTTTCTGCTGCTCCAGAGACTGGAATATGGAGCAATGGGTCCAAGCTCCAGGAACAAAGATTCCACCTCAACATTAGGAGGAACTTTCTGACAGTAAGAGCTGTTCAGCAGTGGAACACACTCCCTCGGAGCGTGGTGGGGTCTCTTTCCTTGGAGGTCTTTAAACAGAGGCTGGATGGCCATCTGTGAGGGATGCTTTCATCGTGATTTCCTGCGTGGCAGGGGGTTGGACTGGATGGTCCTCGTCGTCTCTTCCAACTCTACAATCTATGATTGTATGATTCTAAAAATGTTTCACTGATAATGGATGGGGAAAGTATTTTGCCTTCCTTCTGCAAGTGCGTGAGAGTAGACAAAATTAATGCCCGTGTTGACTCAACACGCACACACACACCTTAAAAATAGTTCCAGAGTGCCTCTTTCAGAGCAGCCCAAAGTGGAACCAGGGAAGGAGTTAGTGGTTCCATCATCACTTCCCAAACACTGTTTGCTAATGCTGGTGAAGGCAGAAGATAGGGGAAGCATTTCCCCACTTTTCTTTTATGCCACCTCCAGGTTTGCATCATGGAGAGGAACTGGCTTCTGAAAGAATCCATAAGGCTCATGGCCAAAGTCCTGCATGGTCAATGAATGGTGGTAGAAGAGCTTACAGTGGTAGTTTTCTTTCCTTCTGGCCACAGTATGAGCCCCAGCATCTCAGAACTCTACCCACCACAGCTGAGCATCTCACCACAGGTTCAGGCTAGGAGGGGGCCACTTCTACTACATCGTAACCCCCACCATCCATCAACAATGGGGATCAGTATGTAAGACTGCACTCCAAGACACATGCACTGTCAGCCTGTAATCTTGTACTCCAAGGGTGGGCAGAGTGCAGCCTATGGGCAATTTGTGGCCTCCCAAGACTATTTTTGAGTCTCCCTCTTGGCCTTCTCTGCTGTTGTGTGCCTTCAAGTTGTTTCTGACATATAGTGACTCTAAGGTGAATCTATCACTTGGTTTTTCTTGGCAAGATTTGTTCAGAGGATGTTTGCCTTTGCCTCCCACTGAGGCCAGGAGAGTGTGACTTGCCCAAGGTCACCCAGTGGGTTTTCACGGCCAAGTGGTGATTTGAATCCTGGTGTGATGAACAGAAAGGTGAGCAAATGGGAGGAGTGTGTGTCAGAAACCAATCCCAGGGCAGGAAACTGAAATGGGAGGGGTTTCTGTATGTTTAAAGGTTGCCTGACAGCCAGGAGTTCAGTTGAGTTGGAGAGAGAGAGAAAGTCCTGCTGATGACAGTGACTGGAGCAGAGGGCCCCAGGTGTGTGTGTGTTGTACGATTGCGGTTAGAAATGAGATATTTTTTTGTGCAAAGTTAATAGTTTGTATAAGAAGATTGGTTGGGCAAAGAGAGAAAGAGTCTGAGGAATAAGGGAGAATATTATAGAAATTTAAGAACTGTTTAAGCACAAGATTCCACATTACTGTATGCTTTATTCCCCTTTAATAAAGTTCCCCTATGTTGTTTGTTCAACTACAGACTCTGGTCCATTTCTTCAAACTATAGATAAGAAAAGGCAGGCATCCATAAAACACAAACCACACATTTAAGGAAAAGGGTATATCCCTGGTTCAGTAAGATGGAACTAAGGGAATCATAGGAGTGGGTTTGGAAGGAACAGAAGGTAAAGAGGCGGCCAGGCTGTGGCCTGAAGTAAAGTGGGGTTGGCATTTTGAAGTTTGCTCTCGACCACCTTGTGTTGTGACTTCACATAATATCATTTGGTGGCATTTGGTGTCAAGTGTTACACCTGGCCTCCCAGTGTCCTAGTCCAAGTCTCAAAACACTACACCATGCTGGCTCCTAGCACCCTCCTAAAGATCATTTTTCTCAACATAACCCATAGGATCATTGCTGGGCAATTCTGCCATATTTGGGGGGACTGGTCTAGTTTAGGTCCAGAATTAGGAAGTAAACTAGTTACACCTTTAAAATTAGGAAGTAAACTGGTTATACCTCTTCTGAGCCTAAAGCATCCCGGGGAAGGGGGGTGGCAAAATTGTCCCATTGGGGATATTTTGAGAAAAATACATTTTAAAGGAATTTTTTAAAACTCAAGGATGAGGGCAATGGAGATGCAGCCCCCTAAGCCTTCATGAGGAACCAATGTGATCTCCCAAACCCTGGCAGTTGTCCATGCATTGAACTCAGGAGGCCTTATTTCTGAATAGAATTGCATAGGATTACACTATTTGGCCCTACCATTTTCAGTGGAAGAAATTTATGCAAAGACTGGAATCTCTCCCATTGAATCCAATAGGTCTAAAACATGTTTATCTTGGCAAGAACTTTCCCTTTAAAAACATTCATTCATTCGCCCACAGAACACCCTGCTGATCTCTGAATCCAAGCTATCTCACAGTAGGTGAAGAAGTAGGGGAGTGTAATCAGTCTCCAAAGAAATCAAGTACAGAGCAATAATGGGACTCTGGAGGATTACAAATTCCTCCTTTAAGAATGGGAGGAGAAATCCATGAGCACTATCAGTGGAATAACCATGAAGTTTAATTAAAGAAGGAATTACAGAATTAGAGAGTGGTTCTTTGTCCCTTAACCCCTCGTGACCTGTTTGGTGGCCCCGGGAAATACTTCATCCAAGTTAACACTATTATACACAAAATCTTGCACAATTTCATAGGGATTTGATCACATGGAATTCTGTAATTATCAGTTCCCCAAGGAACATCATAAACAGACATGCCTAGGCAAAACACTGGGCAAGAATTAATATACACAAACACTCATTCTGTTCATTGTTTCTCCTCACAGTGGGATATTTCATTTGAATAATTAAAGAAGCAAAACATGACAACCATTTAAAAAGCATATACTCATTAAAAAAAAATACAGTGCTCTTTAAAGGATTTCAACAGAGACTTTCCTCTACAGAGCTTGAAGTCCATGGCTTCGTTAGTGCAATTCAGCATTATAAAATTCAATACAATATTCCACTCTCCTTCTTTGAGATCATAATGCTGAATTATATCTTTAAGTGTTTTAATCCAGTGGTATGCACTTGGAAACAGCAAATGGCTTCAAAGGGAGGATCAATTTTTCATTTAATTGAATCTCATGAATCACATTGTATACTCCAAGTTCTCAATCAGCAGCTGGGTATTTTCATACAAAACTGGACAGAGTAATATTATAATTGGTGTTAGTCCTGGGCGAAAGATAGAATGTTCTATAACTTTCCACTTTTACATACAATGCTGAAACACCTGAACCAGGACATACATGGTATCTATTTTCCACTTGGTTTGTAAGTTGGTAACATGCACTGAACTGTAACTACTACAAATTACCTTTGCACAGTGGTAACGTGGCTGACAAACTATTGCCTGTCTTTATTAGGAAGATGGATTTCACAAATCTGCTAGGCTGTAATTAATTTTGAAATTCTGAATCTTGCCATGTGTAAGTAGGAGTACATAGTAACACCAGTATATTTCTAGAGTGGAAGAAATCTGTATTTTGAAAGTAGCCCTGAAAAGTACATTTGGCAGGACATTCAACTGGCTGATCTGAACTCCTTAAATACCGTACATCCCATGAACCTCTTGTATGCTTAACATAAAGCAGCTATACTTATTTGCCTACACTGAAAGTTATAGGTTATGCAGCAGGCCTGTTGCCTGTTTTCTGATCTGCAGTGTTCTTTTTTTGTAGTGAAATCTATGCGAGTGACCTCTAGCATGTTTACTCGGGTGCAAGGCAGGAGGAGGAGTGCAAGTAAGGCTGATACCCCCTCACAGGCTCACAGTAAATGACAAATGACACTTTCCCTTTGTGAACTTTGGGATTTTTGTTGACTTATTTGGCTGCTTTTGTTGAGCCCTTAGAAATGGCCTGTGGTTGAGGCCTATTTGACCAATTTCCACGCTCCATCTGGGGTATCCATCAACAGGGCCTTTTACCCGCATTCAGGGCTCTGACACCTGCCTAGCAGGATGCAGGAGACACAAAGAAAACAGAAGTGGATGAGAAGGAGGGGTGAGACCGTGTGGATTTATTTTTAAGGGGAGGTTGAACTGGATGCTCTGTAGGGGTTAATCCATGTCTCTTCAGTCCAGAGACTTCAGCACCTGGAAGCTTCCTTTCAATGTTTTTTTATTCCCTCTAGGGAAACCAGCAGAATTTTGAAATGTTAAATATACGGGATGGGGGTGTGCATGTGTGTTTTAAAAACTGATAGGAACTGAGCTATTTACAGGCACTTTCCGATAAATTACAATTGGCGTAGGCACTAGGTGCAAGAAGTAGTGTGGCTTTATGTTGTCTTTAGATCCTTGTTTTTCTGAACCAAAAGGTTTTCACCAGCTGCTCTTTTAACTGTAGCAGGAAAAGACATGTTAGAGGAACCCTTTATTGCTGGTGGGAAAGAGGGAGAGAATGGCCCCTGAACTGTTTTATCCAAGCATTTCCATTTAAGGGAACATTTCCCATTGGAATCATCAACATGATTAAGTATTTAGAATCTGGAGACTGGGCTCAGCACTGCTGCCTTCCAGCACAGGCATGCCTGCTTCTGCTGTGCTTTTACTCCCTCCCTCCCTCTGTGTGTGTGTGTGTGTGTGTGTGTGTGTGTGTCTCGTTCTCTCTCCTTCTTCCCCCCCCCCCTGTGCCATTCCTCTCCTCGCCTCCTTTTGAAAGCTCTGATTCACAGCAAGAGGTCATTAAAAAGAAAATAAACCCCTGCCAGGTCTGAGCTAATCAAAATAGTGCAAATAAATTCTGACACTTAGCAACTCCCCAAGTGCTCACAACCCTGGGAGGAGTGTACAGATTACTTATGAATATGGCAGGCAGCAGGAGACAAGTTCAGAAGGTCTAATGTCAGTATGCAGCCACCTGTGCATTCTGTCAAGCTCCCACCGTACCATATTGTACATTGGTTTAAGAGAGGGTCCTAGGAGCTCCCTTTGTATCAGAGAGAGGAATACCTAACAGGCTGCATATACTCAGAGGTTGGGAAACATAACTTTTTGGATGATCACACCCCGAAACCCAGAGCCAGCATAGACATTGACCATGCTGGTTGCAGGATTCTGGGAGCTACAGTAAAAAAAAAAAAAAAAAATCCTTACCCAAACTCTGCATATCCTTTCATATATGAGTAGTGTGGATTCCTCTTAAAAGCTGTTAAATCAGTATCTATATAATGTTCCTTTAATTGCAGGAAGTTTGAGGAATATCAGCTGACATTTTCCATGTGCTAGCTCATTCATTCATGGCAATGATTTGTAGCAGGTATATAAAAGCTCGTAAAAATGATTAACAATAGTATATTGTCATTACCTTGTAATACATAACCTTAGGCAGTTTGTTTTTGTTTTATTTTTTGTTTTTTGGAAAGGCAATGCAATGCACAATGAAATAAGTATGGGTAGTAAATTCTCAAAAGATCACTGGCTAGTTTCTACTGGACTACTAGCTACTGAGTAGTTGTCAGGGTTCTGGCAAGGGACAGAAACCTTGATGTCAGCAAGCCACATCTTGGAATTTTTAAGCAGGATAGCAGACTCAGGATCATGTGCCATTGATTAGTTTTGTTTTACCTGTGAGAAATCCTCTCTTGCTTTATAAACTGAACCAAATGTAAAGCATGAAGATGTTCATCCAGCACCAGAGATGACTGAAGTCAGCCTACATTTGCAATAAAAAAAATTCAAAGACTGGCTGAGATTCTACATCAGGGTCACATGCTGTAAATTTCTGCATGTAGAGTTATACACTGACTGTGGAACACAACCCTTATGTTGAATGGCAGTGCTGTGCAACTGAATGCACGCCTGAATGTGCAACCAAAGTGTTCACCTTATGTGCAGGTGTATCTGTATGCACAATTTTACCAGATATGCAACTCTAATTCTATAATCTTGTACTGAATGCACAGATTCCACTTTGTAGGAGAACCTGTGCATATGTAAGACATCCATGGGATTTCAGCTAATGTGTATTATTTAAAATTAATACATGTATAGAACATGTCTTGGCTAGAGAGAGAGATGAGATGGATATAGTCTATGAGCACCTCATAGTAACTTGAATAATTTATTTCCAGGGGCTTCAGTAGGTATAATTTTGAAAACTTTAATTCCTAACACCTATCTTTCTTTAACACAATAAAAAAATAGCCTCTAATTATTAGAATCCAGTCCAATTCAGTTAAACATGCTTCAATCGTACTGAAATTGGATTTATTATTTTATTTATTTTTATTTATTTTATTTGTATGCTGCCTTTCTCCCAGAGTGAGACCCAAGGCAGCTCCTAGACAGTCAATTAAGAACATTCACAATAAAATTTAAAAACAATTAAAATCACCATGTAAAACAGTCATTTAAAATCATTTTAAAAACAAACAAAAGTTTTAAAAGATCCAAGGGATCTTTTTAATCTGCATACAGATGAAAAGCCTGCTTAAACAAAAACATCTTCCTGCCAGTGAAAGGAAAGCAAGTAGGGGGCCTGCCTAGACTCCCATGGAAAGGAGTTCCAGAGGGTGGGAGCAGCCGCTGAGAAGTCTCTCTCTCCTGTCCTCACCAAGCAAGCTTGTGATGGGATTGTGACCAAGAGAAAGCCTTCCCTTGTAAATCTCAGAACTCTGGTAGGCTTGTATAGGGAGATATGGTCTTGCAGACAGTCTGGACTTAAGCTGTATAGGGCTTTATAGGTCATGACCAGCACTCTGAATTGTGCCGGGAAACAAACTGGTAGCCAGTGAAGCTGTTTTAACAAGGGAGTTATATGCTCCTTATAACTAGCCCCTGTCAACATTTTGGCTGCAGCATTCTGGACTCACTGAAGTTTCCAAACAGTTTCCAAAGGCAGCCCCACATAGAGTGCATTGTGTGATGAAGTGCATCCACATTTCATTACCACAGATCTGAACAAAGGTACTCCCCAAAACTTTAAAAAGTAGAAAATGATAAAACCTAGTATATTATACATTCATTTACTCCAGTTATATACTCTCTTTCCACTAAGTAACTTGTAATTGTAGACTTAGGACTTTTTCAAATTGGGTTAAAAAAAAAAAAAACAAGGAGGTCAGGAGAAGAATGGGGTTGTCGTGCTTACAGACGCCGCCATCCTCCTCCGTCCTCCTCCTGACCTTCCCCCATGCTTCCTCTGTGTTGCATCCATCAATTTTTTGTCCCTGGGAGCCTTCAGAGACTGCACGGACTACCAAAACTGGAGGGAAAAACAGCCATGACTGGAAGTCCACTTCTGGTTTTGAAAATATGGTAGCTTGGAATGTTAAATAGTGCAGCTGGCCCCTGGGACCTATTTAAAAAATGGATTGCTCCAAGACAATTGGAGCACACAGCGGGACCACAAAAGCAGCCTTGGGGCCTCAGATACCTCAAAGCATGGCACTTTGCCCACCCTGCCATAGCTTGAGGACACTTCATCATCTCTGGTTTTCTGACTGGGTGATCTTGTGGACAGGCTCATCATAGCCTTCTTACACCTCAGTAATGCAGTAATACAATAGTAGGGGTTTTTCTTAATTTTCCATTGATAATTCAGCTGTATGCATCTTTGCAGTACTTGTGGAAAGCAGGTGTGTTGGTGGTGGTATAAGTTTTTCCAAACTTCAACCAGAATCAAACCAATTCTTTACAAACTCTGTGTGTGTGTGTGTGTGTGTGTGTTGTATGCCTCTGACTTATGTGGATCCTAAAGTAAATGTATCACAGGGTTTTCTTAGCAAGATTTGTTCAGAGGTGATTGCCTTTCCCTTCCTCTGAGGCTGAGAGAGTGTGACTTGCCCAGTTACCCAGTAGGTTTCCATGGCAGAGCAGGGATTCAAACCTGTTCTCCAGAATCATAGTCCAGTGTTCAAACCACTGCATCACACTGGCTCACAAACTTCCATTAGTCATCTTTCATTTTCAGTTCCATATTGGTTCTTCATATTTCTCTTTTAGTTAGCCCATTGGAAGCTGGATATAGCATGATGTCTGAATATATTTAATTCCATTTTCCCTTCTCAGGAAATCAGACTGATGAAGTGTGGCCTATTATCTGTGACCAGAACTCTGTCCATGTTGTACGTGCATTTGTACTGACAAGGTGGAACAATCAAGATGGTAAAAGGTTGGGAAAGCAAGCCCTGTGAGGAACAGCTTAAGGAACTGGATAAGTTTTGCTTGGAGAAGAAAAGTCTGAGAGATGATATGATACCCATATTTCAATACTTGAAGGGATGTCATGTGAAACATAGAGCAAAGTGAGCTTAGTTTGTCCTTTTCCAAAGACTAGAACACAAACCAGTGGCTTCAAATTTCAAGAAAAAAAGATTCCACTTAAACATTAGGAAGAACTTCCTGGTGGTAAGATCTGTTCAATATTGTAACAAACTGCCTTGGAGGGTGGTGGACTCTTCTTTGATGATCTTTAAACAGAGATTGGATGGTCATTTTCAAGAGTACTTTATTTGTGTCTTTCTGAAAGGCAGTAGGTTGGATTAGATGGCCCTTGTGGTTTCTTCCAACTCAATGATTTTCGGTTCCTATGTCTAATAAAGAAATGTTGTAGTTGTTCACAAATAATGCTGATGTCATTGAACGTACTGGGTATGCTTCACAATAATTTGAAGAAATATCTAGTGTGGTATATATGTTTTTGGAGATGTCCCAAACCTGCAAAGTCTATTCCCATAGATGAAGAAATGCCAATACTACTACCTATTGATGTACTGTGGAGGCAGTTCTTTACTCTGTTTGCCATCATTTTGTCCAAATATGAACACAAAATGTATCTATAAACCAAAACCAACATTAGAGAACCTGCTGGATATTCCTCAAGCTGCTCTGTCAGAACATGCTATAATTATATTTGGGTCTGGGGGCAATCACTCAAGTGCCCCCACAGGATGCAAAGATAGTCTTGCCATGAAGTAGGACAAAATTATCTGCATCAGGGAGCACCATGAGACTCATAAGAATGTCTGAATGATGGCACTATGAGGCAGATAATGATGTCTGCATGATGGCAGCAAAACTTCTCAATATCTTCGCATTAACAAGTGAGTGGATACTAACTGGACTTCACTTCTTCTTGGGCCAGCACAGATAGGATGAAACCTTTTTCTGTGATTATGTCTGCACTCTTGGTCTGCAATGGCTTTGGGAGCTTTCACTGTGGCATGATCCAAATTTTGAATCAGCATACAGCTTTCATGGGAACTCCTCAGCAGTAAATCTTTTTGGTGAATTCAGCTAGTGAGTATGATGGCAGCATACCAGATTAAGTCAGTTCTTTGACAGGGCATAGCGGTAGTTGAGGAAGAGCTGCAAAAACTTTCTACAGTACATTAGGAAAAAGCTAGGCTGCAGGCTTTGTGGAGATGGTTGCTGTCCCATTGCCAGTCCTGAAGAAAAATTCACTTTTCAGTCCATTTGGCATTTGTACATGTAACAGAAGGAAGAGAACCCAGCTAAGGAACTGACTCAATTATAATGGTAAAATATTTCCCATAATTTCTTTATCCCAAATATGAAGGCTAGGCTCTCTATAAGCACTTGAAAAATAATTGCAGTGTCCTTAAGAAGTGAAAACTGATTTCTGTAATGACAAAGTCTGCATAAGTATTACTAGTGGAGAGACTCTAAGTACACTTGAAGGGGAAAGGGTCCTCTGAAAATAGTGGAATATACTATACTTCCTAGTAAATGCTTACATTTTATATGAGCAGATGGATTCTGATCAATGTTGCTATTTTAAACTGCCATAACGTGACAGCATTTAACAGCTTGAGCCTGTTGGGCGAGGTGTGGGAACAGTATATTTCAAACATAACAAAACACCCTTTTTATATTTAATGCAAACATTTAAGTGAATATGGATAATCTGCTTCAGCTTGTGGAGAAGAAAGAAGAAAAGGAAAGGTTTGGTTGCATGTTAATATCTCAGATCTTAGACTTTTTAAATTGTTTTCAGTGATATTTAGCTGGATTTGTTATTTCAGAACAATAGTGGTAATAAGCAAAGAATTTTCTGCACAATCTATCTAAACCAAAATAAACGGAATTATGTTAAATCCTGGAGATTTCAGTCACATTAAGTCTGTTTAGCTTAAATGAATGTGGCTTGGCTGAAAATGATTTGAATCCTAGTCAACTATAGGCATACATGGCTATATTTCATTCTTAAAAAAAAAACTAACATCACTTTTCTAAATTTCCCCTTTCTCTCATTTTCTAACCACACTTATGTTCCAGTGTACACCTTATACGTGTTCACTCAAAAGTAAGCCCCCTTTAGCTTTTTTTAATCCCCAATTTCTTGTTATATTTTTCTTCTAGTGAAATCTTGAGATCAATATCTGGAGTTCAGCAAAACCTGCCCCTAGATAAATGGGTATACAATTGCCACATGGAACTTAGTTCAGCCCTTCAAAATCACATATCCACAACAAGATTCCAAATGATTTAATATGTTTACTTGATGCAATGAGATGAATAATTCTTCCTCAGCAAGAAGAAATCTCAAAAGGCAAGGGAATGGGTTAACTGTTATTTAATTAAATATCTTGGCTCATTAAGTAATTGTTCATCAGTACCATGTAGAATACAGCTATTTCCTGAGGGCTCTAAGTGCAAGAAGTTGATTTAACTGTAAACATTGTTTCTGGGAAAGGCTTTGACTGATCAATGCACCTTGTAAGGAGGCAGAAGTCCAGGAAAATGGTAGCAGGGACATAAGAAAAGGGGGGAGGGGACCCAAGAGTGATTTTTATTTACAATTGCCAAGAGACTGTCTATTATTGCCCATATGTGCCACAATTGCTCTCCTTATCATAGGTTGGCCATCGTGACCGCTGGGAGCTGTTAATGAACTGGGTAATTGAGCTGCTGACATGTGTTACCAAAACAAAACAATAGGAAGAAGAGACAAATGAACATTTTATTTGCCAATCAGAGTCAGCATTGCTTTTCAGAGGGCTGCAGCTAAGTAAGTGGCTGAATACATCAAGCAGTACATTGAAAGCCAGCAGATGCGCACACAATAATAGTTAACTGACAGCTTACGGCCCATCTGTGCGTTAACATTTTGTTAAAGAAATTACTTGCCTTGCTAAAGAGGCCAAATATACAGCTGCCCAGAACACAGCAGTAGAAGAGATAAATCATTAGTTAAGCCATTTCAAACCGAAAATGACTGTGCATATTAAGAATTATGCTGGGACATTTTGTCAGCAGTTTAATATGGCAACAATGTACCACTTTACAAAAAAAATATTAGCAGTTTGTAGCTTGGAAGAGAAGGGCAGTGCAATGCTAACAATTTAACTGAGCTGACCATGGGACTTGTTAAAAACTTCTCTTTGTATGGGTACACATAAAGCAATGTAGATAGTGAAGTAATATAAAAAAGCCAAAATAAATGTTGCAATGAGTGTTCTGTGTCAATAGTCAGCTTGAGTACAGTATATTTCATTCAAAAAGAAATCAGATCACAAGAAACACTGATTTAAGTAAAATAGGCACAGCTCATTTCTAGTGGGGAACAATAAATGATTTTGCATAAGAGGAAATGATGACAAGAAACAGCAACAGCAAGAATCAAATAACATTGCTCTCTCAGCTATTATTGTTTATTTATGTAGAACCATCAATGTACATCTCCAGACAGTGTTCGTACAAATGCTTTGCCAGAAAATTTCAATAATGTAAGAGAAGCTCAAGGTGAGTTACAACCATGCTGGTCCATATGCTATAAGTTGTCGGTCCATAGCAAGTTTCCCAGAAACAAAGAAACCGTAGTCAATGGGAACAAATATGGTGCTGATCCCTCACACATTGAAAAAGAAATCCTGCCAGTTCCCCACATCAGAGTGCTTAAGAAGCACTGATTTACAACATTAAAAAATAAAATAAAATGGTGTTTTCAACCTCTCCAAAAAAGTTAGCAAAAGAACTTCAATTCACCAGGCCAACCCCCCAGCCCCAAAGAGGATGATCATGGAACACGATTAAAGAGAGGACAAGATGAAACTTCCACATTAAGGAGTACAAAGCCTAGCTCAAGGCTGGAAAACCTCTGGTTCTCCAGATATGGATTTCACTGTGTTCTTGGAACTTGTGAACAGCATCTGGCACTAAAATTCCTGCAAATGTTCATGACTTTTTCTGGGAATATGTAGTTATTATAACCTGGGTATAACACAGAACCTTCTTTGTGCCTTCTTTTAGGTCAGGGGTTTAGAACCTGTGACCCTCACTCCAGCTCCCATCATCCCTGGCCATTGTTCATGCTGCTTGGAGCTGATGGAAGTTGGAACCAACAATTGTCTGAAAGGATTCCAAAAAAGGAATTAAATGCATAGATTGCACTACTGTAGTATACTTCATATACCTGTAAACACACTCCAGAAAACCTCACTCTGCGGATTTCAAGTGGATGTTTAAAGGTGTGCCCATATTCCACACAAGTGGAAAAGTGCACCAACAGTGTCAATGGGTAAACCATTCCAGTTGAGATCATGATAGCCAGGTAGGGGACATTCTTTTTATGACACACACACCCCAGTACTTGGGACTTTTAAAGTGCATTTCTGTGCTTGTGTGTATGTTTTATGTGTGTGTGGAGAGGCGCTTTAACTTTTAAATTTGCCATGCTCATATGTTCTTGTGAGAATTGGTGAGATTTGGAACCGGGAAGTAAATGGAGCTCCGTTCATGCTCCTTTACTGCCAGGGCTGCCCTTTGACACAACGTAAGGTATGGTCTGGTAGGGAGAGGTTCTTTTGCCGGCATAAAAACATTTCAAAATATGCCAGCAAAAGAATGTTTATAGAGGGTGGTTTGATAAAGTCCAGAGTTGTCCTAATGGCATTCCATGTGATTTTGCCATACTGTGAAAGAGGGGGGTAAAAAAGGCCAAAAACATCTTCAGAAAAGCCTCTGCGGCTTTTCCCATTTCTTTTCAAAAGTAATGATGGGGTGCACATTTCTGCTTGTTGGGACAAGTGAGTCAATTTGATTCACCCCCTGCACCAGCTGTCATCTTTGGATGCAAAGCTTATGGGGGTTGCTGGGGGGAACCACCATCGAGACAAATCATAGCTGTTGCGACTTGCTCTTATTGCAGGGCACTATGTTTTTCCCTCTTGTATAGATGGGCCCAGGGAGTAATTAGCCACAAAAGTCAATGGAATTTCTGTCAAACATTTGTTGACTCCCAGTGATAGTCAAAGGGAAACCTGAGGATTTTGACTTCCAAAGTGAGATTGGGATTTGGATCCAAATCAGATTGAACAGACTGAATTAATCCAAGGTAAATGGAACTGTTTTTTGATTCACGAAGCCTTTATTTACACAGGCTATGTACCCCATTCTGCCTCCATCTGAGAGCCCTGAAGTCCAAACAATGCAGGGCATTTGCCCTGTTCTTTCCCCAGGCAGTCCTTTTGACCCCCAAGACAGGTATAGGGTTCAAACAGAAGCAAGCCGGGGTAGGGTCCTATATAGCATTTAGCAAAATACCCAGTTTACACTGGGAGGAAAGGGATCAGACACCACATGTCCATTGGAGTCTTTCCCTGCAGACTGGCCCATTGCTCTAGCTGCCTGTTGCAGCAGGCCTGCAACATGTGACCAAGGCTGGTCACATACAGGAGGTCTTGTCCTGTGGTGTGGGCTGGCTTCCCGGACGAGGCAGAGCAAGGAAAATGATGGCTGTGGATGCAGCAATGGGCTGGCATTCTGTCAAGATTCTGGCCTGTTTTGTCAAGGTAATGGGGGCAGCTAGGGCCTGATCCATGGCCAGGATATGCCGGTGGGAAGCCAGCATATCCTAATACCCTCTGGAGTCAGAAGATTCAGAAACAGAGGAGGAGGCAGACTGCCAGGAATCTACAGCTCCTGATGATGGTAGTCTCACCATGCAGGGGCTGAGACCATGGAAGACCCTACTCCGCAGCAGGAGCTTGCAGGTGCTGAAGACGTGTTATCATCCTTCAAGGAGCAATGGAGAGACAAGGAGAGATTCCACTGATTCCCAGAGGCTGTTAAACAAGAGATAATGATCTAATTAGGCATCTGGTATTTTGAGGGAGCCCTGGTGGTGCTGTGGTCCAGTACTGCAGCCACAACGTTGTGAGTTAATCCTGCAGGGCTCCAAGATTGACTCAGCCTGCCATCATTCCATAGGTGGGTAAAATGAGTACCCAGCTTGTGGGAGGCAATTAGCTAACACATAGTAAACCACTTAGGGAATGCTTTGCATTGATAAGTGATATAGGAATATAAATGTGATTGCTATTGCTATAAATCTCCCAGCAAATCCCTGGCAGCTTTGTTGCTGATAATCATTCTCTTTTGGTGAGTGGAAATACTCTTTGGCATTCATGTTTTCCTCACCTAGGATTGGCTATGATTTATGACTCTGTTTTACTCCTTGCTGGCTGTTTATCTGGACTACTGACTTGCTATACCATTTCTGAACCACCTGACGACCACCTTCTTGCTTCTCCCTTCATCCTGCTGGATAGCCTGTGACTGTCCTGGACTGGATTAACAAGAGCTCTTGCATTCTAACCAGTTGATTCCTAGGGCACTTGCTGACTGCAGCATAGGACACAGGGTCCAAAATGAATCTTGTATTTGGTGCACACCTTTACTACACATCTTCATTTTCTAGACATCTATTGTTTCATGACCATTGTCAGCTAGAAAATGAACCTTCTAACTATATATGAGTTAAATACATTTTTATTTATATTAATGTGATTATTTGCATATTGCTATTTGGGAATAAATGCTCATACGTGTCTTACATAATGAAGGATTCTAAATATACAGTATTGTTTAAAAATCCAAACCAAACAAGCAATTTAACAACAACAGCACCCAATTAATTAAAATAAAATATAGCTGTGTCAAAATAAAATAAAATGCTCCATCAACAACACTTTTAACTCACAGCCGTTAAAATCCAAGAAGAAGTAAGCCAAAAGAGATGATCACTCTTCAAAATATTCAAACATGAGGCAACTTGTAGCTCAGTAGGCATAAAGTCCCAGGGCCTGGGAGCCATCACCAAAAAGACTCTATCTCTCATGCTCACTAGAAAAAATTTGCTCTTACAGGTAGGCCTACATGTAGTTTCTGTGAGGCAGATCACACTACACAGGTAGACTCGCATTCTTTTAGGAAGGCCCTCAAGTAACCTGGGGCTTCTCTACATACAGTATGGGGCAAAAACTCAGAATGGGGTTTTGCCTGCATGCCCCTGAATTCCTCTGGAAGCCCTGTGCATTATTATACTCCACAGGGACATGTCTTCAGTGTCCCTGCAGAGTTTAATCCACTGCCGCCGATGCAAATGCCACCATGACCAATTTTAAAACCCCAGGGCCTATTCTTGGCAGAAGGGAGGGGTTTTCTCCCTTTCCCTGGCTCAGCAGTGCTGCCTCTGCCCATTTTCTTGCTCACCTGTCGCTTCCTTGAAGTGCTTCTGTTGCTTTCTTCAAGTGTGTCTTCCTGTGATGGGTAAGTGGGAAAGTGAGAGGAGGCGACACTGCTGAGCCATGGGAAGAGGAAAAACTTTCCCTTTGGCCGGGAACTACCTCTGGAGCTTTAATATTGGATGTGGTGGTGGTGGCAGCGACAGCTGTGGTGGCAGACAAAACTCCGCAGAGAACCCTGAACCCCACATATTGCATATCCTGGTAAGATACCCCAAAATGCTGTGAATCTGGGCCATGACACGTGTGGCCAGATAGTCCCTGATTCAGGGGGAAAGCCACGCCACATGTGGCCTGATCACAGCAGATTCAGAGGCATTCATATGGTAATTCGGGGTATTTGATGATGTAGACAAGCCCCTGGCCTCATTTAGTGTTTTCTAGGCCAAAGCCAACACACTGAATATCTTGAAAACACACTCATAACCCTGGCTCCAGCATTCAATGGGTGGCCCCATTCTGCATTAGCTAAAGTTTCTGGCCTATTTTCAAATGAACTCCTACATTATTAGTAGTAACAGTAGTAGTATTGTTATTGTTTTTATTGATATCTTGTACTTTCTCACAAGGGCCAAGGATATAGTGTGCATTATCATAATCTAGCCTGGATGTTATCAGTGCATGGATAATGTGACAGGATCTGATTTTTTTTAGATAGCTGGCAGGTGGCATTCAAGCCTAGTATGGGAAATGGCACTCTGAGAATTATGCCGTTTGTACTTCCATAGATGCTACTGAATCCAGCAGGACCTTCAAGCTATGATCTTGTTCTTTTTGCAGGACTGCAAGCTCATCCAAGACCAATTGTATTCTTCCACCCAGATTAAATGTTTTCCCACATTCACAGTACTGACATCTTGTCTGGATTAAGTTTCATCCTACTTCATACTTCTTTGAATTTGTTTAGTGTTGTCCAAGATGAAAGGAATAATGCCAGTGTCAATAATCTTTTCAATAGTCCAGCAGCACCTCTTCTGACTACAAATTCTACATATTAAATCTGTGCATCATAAAAGCAAACCCTTTCCTTGATTTATTGAGTGACTGATGGATTGACTGATTTTATTTAAAAAAATTATATACTCTCTCAACCCATCAGGATTTAATTCTCCTTCATGTTAATCCCATTGAATGTTCCCTTTTTTCTTCATCAACTAGCCAGAATTATTTAGGGGAAGTAAAAATAAATTTGTATTATTATAATTACACCTGTCCCAATGGCCATATACCCATCCCTTAATACTCTCAGTCTCCATTCTCACCCTTATGGTCCTAGCAGGCTCACAAGTAAAACTACCTTTTACTTGAAGCTGCAATCTTATACAGCACCACACTTAAATGAGATTGAAGCATACTGAAAACAGTAAAATATACTTCAGAGTACACATACATAGGACTGCACTTGGTGTGCATTAATTTTAGTAGCCTTCATTGAAAAGTCCAATCAACAGTCAAAATATCTCTCCTAACAATTTATTCAGAATAAATAGTTATCTGAAAATACCTTCCAATCCACATTGCCTAGTCCTTTGGCCTGTGTTTAAATGTTGATAAGTTAAGTGTAATACCACTTTGTTTTTGCTTTATCATCAAATTCAACTTTGGGGTTTCCTTTTTTTACAGTACAAAAAAAGATGTCATTCTTATTTTGAAAAAAAAACCTCACACAAGCATTGATCATGCCATGTTGTTGCAGGACAGTGTGATTGCTTAGAATATGAGCTCAGTACCATCTCTAACAACATCTTGCCTTCACTACAGCTCTCTCACAATGAGCATTAGCTTTCATATCTACCAGGACAGAAGCTTTCTTGAAATCAGGTTCAAGCCATCCATAGTTCTCTTTTTAGAAATTAAAAGACTATTTATTTACAGAACTAACAGTTAAAATGAAATGGTTGTAATACTCACAGTTGCTTATGAAATAGCATTTTAAGGAGCATGTTCCACAGGTATTAAAGTAACAACACTGCAATTTTATATCACTTATATAGATGGAACAAAGGTTAATAAACATCCAGTATTTTTCTTCTTTGTATTACATCCAGTAAACAGAGCACAACTACATAGCAATTGCTTGCCATGAATACTATTAACTACATCTACAATATTCTAAAGTACTGCATATATGCTTCTATTATACTAGCAGTGTAAACTAATCTGTCTAAAGAGAAACAATGGCTAGTGTTTTCAGTGAATCCTCTCTCCTCCTTTCCAATCTTACTTACAAGGTTTAGGGGAGGGCTGCATTTTCCCTCCAGCAGGAAGGTACCCCTGCCAACAAAGTGGGAAAGAACACATATTACGAAATGCATACAGTGCAGTTCATATTATAGGACTGCAGTGTCAGCCCTATATTAAAGATGAGTTGTAGGAATTCCATTCTGCCACTATAACCAGAAATCTGAGGAGCAGCAGATTCTAAGTTTAGGTTCTCAGAAAACAGCTCAACAGATTGGTATGAAATTTAGCAGCATAAGAGAGGCAGGTTTGAAAATGATCTGTGCTGATTTAGAGGAAAGGGTAAGAAATAGTTTACTAATAAGAGTTTGATGCTTGATTAGTGAATTCCCAAAATTTGACAGGTATTGTCTGTCCCCCCCCCCTATAGACTTAGCCTTGAAGGTCCTTTAGTCCAACCCCTTCTCAAGGCAAGCTCAGGTAAAGCATTCTTCCTTGCTTTTCCTGTATATTTCCTACACACAGTTTGGTTGCTTTTGTAATCCTGAAAACAAAAATGTGTGCATTGCATTAACATTTTCCCATAGTGGAGAATGAGCAAAAGGACTGAGAGAGGGACAACTTTACTTTTAAGTGTGTTTTGAGTTTATGGTACAGGAAGGAATCAAGTTTTAGATTTCATGGGTTACTGAACTGCATTGTAACTAATAATAATACAGTAATAATAATAATAATAATAATAATAATAATATATGCAAACTTAGTCAAATGTAAGCCATATGTAAGGACTGACTTGAGGCAGTGTGACTTTCCACTGCAGTGCTAAATCATGCCCATGGTCACATAATAAAAGTCTTGCCTTCTAAATTAGGAATTAAGGTAAGGAATATACAAGACTCTGAAAAACTATGTCAGTATTTCTGTTGTTAAGCTCTCATAATAATAATAAAATCCATCATAACATCACCTTGAATGGGGAGCTCTAAGGAAAGAGGCATCATGCTTGGGGAGAAACAAATTCCACAACAAGCTACAAGAAAGAAAACAGCAATATAGCAACACTGTTCTTCTATTCTTAAATAGTGCATCTGCTCTTTAGAGAAGGGGGAGCGGGGGCTCAGCCTTTGCAAGAAAGGCATACTCTCTGATCTTGAAACCTATTAGACAGAATGTTCTGATTACTTATTTAGGATGAAATGCCACTGTGTGCATATATTTTTGTTCATGGTTGATATACTACAAAGGCAGGCTGTGGCAGAGAAAATGTTTAGCACAGTGCTACTCTAAAGCTGGAGTTCATGACAATGAATTGTACTGCCTCATACCCTCCAACATTTTAGAGATTAAAATGAGGACATGTGTGGCCAAGAAAATCAGAGTATTCAAAAGGGTGGGCCTAAGGAAGAAGAGGGCAATGTGTTTAATGGGGAAGAACATGCAAGACTACTATTTTAAGCAAAGTACTGAGTTGAGGAAAACCTGAAAAAAGAAAAACTCAGTTGAGTCTACTGGAAAGGGCAAGACTCCATTCCTGCTTCTCTGCTCTCATCTACTTACCTGAGTGCAAACTACAGTGGGCCCTCCATATCCATGGATTCAATATCCGTAGATATGAACATCCAAGGATGGTCACTGCATATCTAAAATGGTGGCGCCCATACCTAAAATGCTGCCGCCCATTGATTAATATAGGACTCAACCATCCATGGCTTTTGCTATCCAGGGGTGGTTCCAGAACCAACCCCCTGTGGATACAGAGGACTCACTGTACTTTTACACTTTGAACTCAGTTTGAAGCAATTGAAGTATGCTGAATATGAATGAGGAATGTGGGAGGAGGAGAGAGAAAATGGGACATTTTAAAAGCAGTCTGAGACACTTGTACAACAGAGAATTTACCGGGACTGTCCCTGGCAAACTAGGACAGTTGGAGAGTATGCTACCTCTGGGTGAAATGTTATGCTGGCATTAGAACAATCTCAGCACTCATCCTGTCATTCTTGCTAAATTAAATGGGCTAAAATTACATCCCCCACAACACCTCTTTTTTTTTTCAAAGAATTTTTGTCAACAAAATTTTAGCCCAAATGCCTCCAACACCTCCTAGAGGAAATAAGTGGCAATTTCATCACATTTTGAGTGGAGGGGAGTCCTGTTTGTCTTTTCCAAGTTACTTCTGTGTCACTTTCTATTAGGAAAAAAGCTTCTCCTGGGCTTAAAACAGCTCAAGTTGAGCCCAAATTATGGTGAAATTGCACATGCAGTGTTGGGGCAGGACTGATTGGCATGGATCCATTCCCCTCTCACACACTGGTTAGTTAGTTAATTAATTAATTAATTATACCGTTCATCCTTTGTATTCCACTTTTTCCCCTAAACCAGTACTCAATCAATTAAATGAATTCATTGGCTAGATTTATATAAAACAGGAAAAGGGGCTAAATATACCACCCTGACTTCCTCAGTGGGGATGGGGGAAGAGACATAGGAGATTATCAGACACGGCAAATACGGTGTCATAACGTCAAAACAAGACCGCAAAAGGGCTTCCTTATTACATGACATCGTGCCCTAGTGTTCTGCAAGTGTTCTGCCACTATCAAGAGGGTGTTCTTTTTTATTAATGGGCAGAAGCCACCATTTAATCCCCCTTAGCATTGTTTTTGCAGCTTTGCTTGTGTGCGAAAACATGCCCCATTCTGCTGGTGTGATTCCAGTCCCCGCCAGAACACACTAGTAGTCCCACACATGAGTGGGAAAACTAGGTATGTATGCTCTTGCTTGCAAGTTTCCAAGTGTCTTTCATTGCTTGTGTGTTAGTTTTGTTTTTGGACTTTTGAGTGTGCTTACATCTTCTCTCAAGGACCACTGAAATCTCGCCCGTGGAAAAATGTGGAAGTAAGCAGAGCAAGCGGTCATATTGCTGGATTTAAGAGGCGTCTTTGTCTTATTATTACAGCAGTGTGCAAAAAAAGTGTTATTATGCCAGGATACATAGCCTGTAAAATATGGTGCCAAATGAACTTTTTTAGACCCTTGTCTGATAATCTCCATAAATGTAAAAGATAACAAAATAAAAGCATTGTTTTTCCAATGCATGCTTTGGGATCAGTTTGTGCCTACCAAACCAATGAAGGTTGGGGGAGTAATAGTGGATTTGATTCTGGTCCTTTCTTTATATGTTCATTGTACACAGTTTTCTTGAACATGGCTAGTTTTCATCCTATTGTTTTCAATAGGTATTACTTCCCACTAAGGTTTGAGTGTGCCCCTTTCAAAATGTAGGTGGTAGTTCACATGGCTCATGGTTCTTCTGTTAAGAAATATAAATGAATCACTGGACATAGAAAATAAGCATGTCTTGCTGCTACAGCCTACCAACAGGATTTGGACTATTATATTTTACTAAGAAGATATCAAACCTCACATGGTTTAGAACAGCACAATGACTGCTCTTTTCTCAAACGGAAACTCAAGAATCCCCCTTCCTTCCTTTTTTAAAAATTGTAAATAAATACCCCTTCTTTGCCTGCATTTATTTGTATTTTGCAAACAGATGCTGAGAGCTGTTCTTTCCCTTTTTTCAACCTCCCACCCCATCTGTTGTAATCAGCCAAGGAAAATTAAAAGCAGACAAATGCTTATTATTAATGATGAAGAAACAAGCATATAACATGACAGAAGAACAAACCTTGCAATGTTTCATGGAGAAGATAGGGATGTTCCTGTATACTTGTAACACCGTTAACCTTACGTCAAGACTCATTGTCTGATCACGCACCACTTTGCCAATTATATCTTCCTCCCAAACTATTTTTTTTCTGGAAATCTATGCTATATTAATTGACTCTACAAAAGTCTGCCTGACACTGCATTGAGAAGCAAAGCACACTAGCAAATTACTTAGAGCTTATAAACACACATATTTAAACATGTTTAATATCAGGGTGGAGAAGATACAGCCCATGTATATGTGGTCCTCAGTCCCATTTTTGCAGTCCTAGAGAACCCCTGACACCTCCATTTTTCAATTTTAACCTAACTTAGAACACATTAACACTTCCCAGACATGTTGTACTTTGCCTCTTTCCTTTTAAGAGAATGAACACATGCAGTCTGGTCCTAAATATATAGTGAGCAAAGTTGTAAATCTTTGTAAATTTCACTCAACAACATGCAACAACAAAATCATTTGCTGTTGTTGTTTTTCTCCTCATGGTAAGAAAGTCCTCAAAAACTTATCAGTTTTGGGGGAGTCTTGTGGTTCAGGATGTATTCTGCACAAAAAGAGGTTTTTTGCACAGAAAATGGCATTTTCTGTTGTTTTCTGCCCAGAAAATAATGGGCTAAGATCCTAGATCCCAGTTAAGTATACTCAGCTAAGTAGCATCCGCTGACCTCCCCATCCTGCTTTACCAAGCAGCAATAGCTGCGAGTGATAGAGGTCTGTTCTCCAGCTGGTCATGGCACAGCAGACTGACTTCCACCCATGCACAACAATCCTATTCCTCCTTCCACTGGAGATCGCTGGCAGGAAGGGAGTGGAAACATCAGTTTCCTGTGTCCCACTCAATAGGAGAATAGATATACATTGCTTGCAGCTACTGTTGCCCGGTAAAGCAGAATTGGGAGGCCTGGTACAATCATGGCATTAGTGCAATGATCATGAATACGGTATGTAGGGACTAGCCAAATTATCACACTACACTGTTATAGTACTATTATTCCACTTTAACTGTTATGGTGGCCTCCTGTGGAATCCTGGGATTTGCAGTTTAGGGAGGGGCATTTAGAACTCTCAGCCACGGGGCTTTTAGTCCTCACTAAACTACAAACCCCAGAATTCTATAAGAGGCAGCCATAGCAGTTAAAGAAGAATAACAGCACTATAACAGAGTAGTGTGATAAAGGCACATGAATATGAATATGAATCCGTTTCAGATGTATAACTCTAGGTGACATTCCTGTCCAGAACGTGCCATTTTTTGTGCAAAAAAATGCCATGTGGGTTTTCTGATGCAGAAAAGTCCAAAACTGCAAAGATGATCATCCCTAAGGAATTCTCCTCTTCAAGGTTTCCTGACACTTGGGAAAATCCATTTTTGTTCATTTTTTGAATATTCTTGACTATTCTTTCCACTCCTAATGGTGAGCATTACCAGCATTAGGATAAGTTCAGTTGAATTCAGTACACTTACTTCCAGTGGTAAAGTACAGGTGATGATTTAACTCTGATTAGTGTTTTTTTTTTAAAGATAGGGAGTCTGTGGTAAAACATAAGGTAAAAGAAAACCAAGGCTATCCATGGAAAGACAGTCAATTACAGTCTGCCTGAATTTACATCAGATATTTAGCTTTTTGTAAAAAGCAAACACACTGATGAAGAATCCCTCTTAGAGAGAGGATAAAAATCCAAATAAATGTGGTGGTTTCATTTGAGAACTCAAGGAATCCTGTTAAAACTTTTACCATACTCACAGCCAGACCAAGAAGCCTTCAAAGTAAACTTTCCATTTCAGCAAGCCTACTAGCTTCTTTCCACCACTGCTCCAATGGTCATTCCACCTAATGGTGATGTAGTTGTAGTTCAACAACATCTGGAGGGCACTGAGAGTGGCAAGACAGATTTAAACTATGCTGTCTCAGGAATAGCTTGACTTTTTAAAAAGGAGTGTGCGTTTGTAGATTTTTAGTGAACCAAGGGAGTCCTTGAAGCATGATTGACTTTGGATAGCTTGGTGGGCCTGGAACTGGATATGGAATTTCTCTAGTCCCCATCATGATCGTGAGGGTGTATGTTGCCTTTAAACATGTATAATGCATTGAGGTAATTGGTAGCCCTGCTGTTAATAACACAGCAAACCAGGTAGTCATTTTTAGCTGACCATTTAGTATAACAGCAGTGTACAAATTCAGTTTCAAGTGATATAATAAAAGCTTTTTGCTACACAGTTAACTTCAAAAATAGTTTAATGAAATGTACTAACACCTTTCTCTATGTAGTTGTGAACATCAGCATGTGAAACATTCCAAAGAAGTTAGATCAACCTGTGGTGGACTCTGAGCCTTGTGGTACATAATATTTTTGGTATTTTAGGGCCTTGAATGGAGGTGGAGCAGATTCACATCCTATTTAATCTTCAGCATTGTCTCTTAGCATATGAATGTGAAGCCTTCTATTAAGTCAAATTAACACATGCTGGTGTTGCATTTATCATACTATTGTATATTCTGATTGGTGTCAGAACTCCACAGTCTCAAGTAGGGATCTTGCCTAGACCTGCTGTTCCAATGCAGTTTTAATTCCAAATGTCTAGCTCAAACCTGCTATAAAGTAGGAGTTCTACCAATGAACTGTGGTTTCTCCCTGGGTTGTTTCTTTTTGGGTAATTGCCAGTACTGGGTAATTAGGAGCCCTGGTGGCGCAGTGGTTAAATGCCAGTACTGCAAGACACCATGTTGCAAGTTCAATTCCAGCAGGCTCCAAGGTTCACTCAGCCTTCCATCCTATTGTAGGTCGGTAAAATGAGTATCCGGCTTGTGGGGGCAATTAGCTAACACGCATTGGAAACCGCTTAATGCGGTGTAGATGTGTAAATTGCTATTGCTTAAAACAATCTGTAAGCCGCTCTGATAGCCTTCTGGCTGAAGAGTGGAGTATAAATAAGTAAATAAGTAAGTAAATTGAGACAGATCGAGGAAGCCTTGAGGCAGACAAGCAAGTTGGCATCCCCCATTCCTACTTTTCTAAAAGTGGGGAACATATGTAAACAAACTCCCTTTCGCACTGATAGCCCTAAGGAGAACAACCAGGTTAAAGGCACAGAATAAGCACAAGCTTGAAAGAGAATAAATTGAAAGGAGTGGCTCAAGATGACAGAACTGACTTAAGTGGGGAATGAAACTGGGCCAGGGCTCCTCTCTCCCCCTCTCAAAAAAAATTATACTTTGATTACTGCAGAATTATGTTGTTGTTGCTGGGCTGCTGGTGGTAGAGAAATCTAATAAGGCTATGTTCTAATAATGTTTTTAAGGCACTGAGAAATCTTTTTTAAAAAAAATAGATCTGAATGACTTTCTATGCAACCTGTCTACAGTCTTTAAAGGACCCAGTCATTTGGAGAAGAAAAAGGGACTCAGTGTAGGAAGGTTGGTGCTATGTAACATTTCTGATCTAGTTATAACCATCAGGAGAAGGTATTCACAGTGGAAGTGAGCTGTTAGTGTTAAACAAATTTCATATACCAATGTTTCAGAGTCAACGTGGTATAGTGGCTTAAGCATTGGACTATGGAGACCAGGACTTGAATCCCCACTTGGACATGGCAACCCACTGTGTGTGTCCTTGGGCAAGTCACAGTCACCCAGGCAAACCCCCTTTGAACAAATCTTGCCAAGAAAACCCCATGGTAAGTTCACCTTAGGGTCACCATAGGTCAGAAATTACTTGAAGGCACACAACAATAAAATATATTTAGGCTGGCAGCCAGCATGATGTAGTGGTTTGAGGACTGGACTATGACTCAAGAGACCATGATTCGAATCCCTGCTCTGCTATGGAAACTCACTGGGTGACCTTGGGCAAGTCACACTCTTGCAGCCTCAGAAGAAGGCAATGGCAACTCCACCCTTTGAATAAATCTTGCCAAGAAAATTCCATGATAGGTTCATCATAGGGTCACCATAAATAGGAAATGACATTTGTTGTTGTGTCCCTTCAAGTCATTTCCGACTTATGGCAGCCTTAAGGCAAAACTATCATAGGGTTTTCTTGGCAAGATTTGTTCAGAGGGGGGTTGCCTTTGCCTCCCACTGAGGCTGAGAAAGTGTGACTTGCCCAAGGTCACCCACTGGGTATCCATGGCTGAGCAGGGATTTGAACTCTGGTCCCCAAACCTATAATCTGTAGGCTACAACTATTCCACAGAGCAGCAGCGACAGGATAATGATAAAAACTAATAATGGCATCAAAACAGGTATGTAGTCTTCAAGTCCTATATAGGCTTCACTCAAGGCATTATTCTAATTTGTAGCTATACATATTTTGTACAGTATGAAATAGGCTTTTGTGCTGTTGGCAACGGAGCTTTAATCAGGATCAACAAGGTTACTTCTTAAACCAAATAGATGAGAGAGAGAAATAGACATCAACAATTTTAAAAAAACTACTGTTTCAGTCTTTTAACTTTACACGAATAGTATATTTCTGTGACCAACCACCTGACTGCTCCATCCATGATCAAGCAGGATATATGCACAAAGAGAAGTCTAGCTGCCTTGGATCCAACTCTGTTGCAGCAGGTATTGTGCTTTGTCAACTACATTCAGTACTCCTTTTGCACTATGGCTACAGGGTTCACTGGCTCCCAGGAAGTACTGGCTTTCATCACCAGATTTTGTAATGGCTTTTGCCATTACATAAATTTCATCAGTTCTGGTTCTAGGGGAAAATGTATCTTCCACAGTGATGTTCTGACACAGTTACTCAGCAAGGGGGAGTAAATGTGGGTTTGGGAAACAGTATATTATATTTGGAAGGGAAGCCAAGATTGTGCTGGGAATGCAGTCTTATGAGATAACTGGAAAACATTGACAGAACCTCTGGAAGTTGATTCTGGAGCTCCTTACTAATGCTGCTTGCTAGGAAGGGTTTTTAATAACAATTGTATTATATGTTGATTTTAATTTGTATTGATTTAATAATGTTTTAAGGGGGGGAGGGATTCTGAGTTGTTTTCTACTATGTACTATTTTACTCTTGTAAGCCGGCCCGATTGTTTGCAGAGGGGTGGGATATAAATAAATATTATTATTATTATTACTTTTCCTTACAATTAAGTCCAATTAAATATGAAGAACCTGAAGTACAGAGTTCTTTGTGTACTCTTGTGACACACTTAGACCCAGTTATACAGGTGAGAGGAATGTAGAAAGCTGCCTTCAGAACTTGGGCAAATGACCCTTTTCTTCTAAAATTCCCAGAATCCCCCACCCCAATTGGAGCATTGGACTATGAGACCCTGGAGACCAGTGTTCAAATCCCTGCTCAACAATGAAAATCCATTGGGTGTCCTTAGTCAAGTCACACACTCTCAGCCTCAGAAAACCCAGTGATAGTTTGCTTTTGGGTCGCCATAAGCCGAAACAACTTGAAGCTGCCCAACAATTTGAAAAAGAGCACATGAACCCCTGAGATGGATGGGAACTACTGTGCCTAGGGAGGTTTCAACCTGCCTGCTGCTGTTCCCATCAGTCTCCCCCACCATCCAACGCATGTGAGGTTTTAGCTGGAAGACAGAAGTTCTCATGGAGCTTGCCACTAAGGAGAAAACAGTATTCCATTGGAGGGAGATGGGGGAAAATAAATAAATATAATGTATTTCCCTATATGAGACTGTTTCAACTCTAAGATCACTAGGATAGTGATCTCTCTGCCCCACTGCCTTCCCATGGATGTTTGGTGGGAACAATAGACAGGGCTTTCTCAGAGGCTGCTCCCAGACTTTGGAACCCCCATCCTAGGGAGCTAGGATGGTTACTACCATTCTCTCCATCTGCCTACAAGGGAAAACTTGGAGATTTGGTTGGCGTGTTTTCTAGAATCAGAATCATGGAGCTGGAAGGGGCCTCATGGGCCACTGAGTTCAACCCCCTGCTCAGTGCAAGATCTCCAGCTAAAGCTTCCCCAGCAGTAGCTGTCCAACATCTTTTCGGATGTGTCCAGAAAAGGAGACCTCCACCACCGCCTCTCTAGGCAATTGATTCAATTGCCAAACTGTTCTTACTGTCAAAATGTTCCTTCCAATGTTCAATCAAAATCTACTCTCCTGTAACTTAATACCATTAAACCTAGTCCTATCTTCTGCACCAGTAGAGAACAGGCCTACCCCCTTCTCTCTGTGACAGCCTTTGAGGTATTTAAAGAGTACAATCTTGTCACCCCTCAGTCTTCTCTACAAGCATGTCCAGCTCCTTCAACCTTTCCTCATATGTTTTGTTCTCTATCTTGTATCATCTTTGTTGCCCTTCTCTGAACATGCTTCAACTTATCTATATCCTTCTTAAAATGAGGCAACTAGAACTGAATGCAATACTCCAGATAAGGCCTGACCAGCAAAGAATAAAATGGGACTATTACTTCCCTTGACTTGGGAACTATGCTTCTATTAATGCAGGCTAAAATAGCATTTGCCTTCTTTGTTGCAGCATCACACTGCTGGCTCATGTTCAACTTATGATCACAAAAATCCCAAGGCCCTTTTTGCATGTATTATTGCTGAGATATGTATTCCCCATCCTATATCTGCACATTTGGGTTTTGTGGCCTACATGTAAAATTTTGCATTTGTCTCTGTTGAATTATATTTTATTATTTTCTGCCCAATTTTCTAGTTTATATAGGTCTTTTTGCATTCTGTTTCTATCGTCCAATGTGTTAGCCACTGATCCCAGTTTTGTGTCATCTGCAAACTTGAAAAGGATTCCTTCTACCCAATCATCCAAGTCATTGACAAAAGTGTTGAAGAGCATTGGTTCTAGAATAGAACCCTGAGGCACTCCACGCAAGACCTCCTTCCACTTTAAATCCAGCCATTGATGATGGCTCTTTGAGCACAATTTTCCAATCAATTATGGATCCATCTGATAGTGTTCTCATCTATTCCACATGTAATCAGTTTGCTAATCAAAATATTATGGGGAACCTTTTCAAATGCTTTGCTGAAATCTAGATAAATGACATTCACAGCATTTATTACCACATTGTCATCTAGATACTGGCAGATAGATTCCTACATTATATGTTCTAATGTGAAGTCAAAGGCTTTCACTGCTGGCATCCATAGATTTTCCTTGGTTTTTTTCCGGGCTCTGAGGCCATGTTCTGGAAGAGTTTACTTCCGACGTTTTGCCTGCATCTGTGGCTGGCATCTTCAGAGAAATCTCTGAAGATGCCAGCCACAGATGCAGGTGAAACGTCAGAAGTAAACTCTTCCAGAACACAGCCTCACAGCCTGGAAAAAAACCCAAGGAAAATCTGTATGTTCTAATATTTTTCCTGGTACTGACATCAGGGCAACTGGTCTACAGTTTCTTGGATCCCCTTTTTTATCTTTTTTGAAGAGAGGGACAATGTTTGCCGTTCTCTAGTCCTCTGGCACCTCACCTGTTCTCCAGGATTTCTTTAAAATGATCAGCAATTTCCTTCAGTACTCTGGGATGCAGTTTGTCTGGCCCTGCAGATCTGAACTCATTTAGGTTAGCTAGGGGCTGGTTTACACGGCAGGTTTTATTGCGTTAAGTTGCACTTTAGCGCTTTCCCGCATCAGTGGTGGGTAGTTTACACAGTATAAGTTTACACAGCTATATTTTGTGGCTCTTTGATTTTTTTCCGCTTTGAGGTTCACACAGCCAAAAGTGCTGGAGGCATGGCCAAGCATTGGAGAGGGAAAGGAATGCCATAGGAATGTCTGCCCTGGCCCCAACTCCATGTCCTTAACAGCTTAGAGGCAGTCCCCCCCACTCCCTTTCCACAATTCAAACGGAAGGTTTTCTTCCTTGCCTCCTTGCTTTAAAACAGCATTTTCTGCCAAATAGAGGAAAGCCAGAGAGGGGGGGGGAATAACAGCTTGGAGGCAATCCCCCTCCCCCCCACTCCCTTTCCACAATTCAAATGGAAGGTGTTCCTCCTTGCTTAAAATAGCATTTTCTGCCAAGTAGAGGAAAGTGGGGGGGGGAGAGATAGTGAGAGAGGGGGGGGAAATAGCAGTTCAGCTTGCTACAGCCCTTCGTGAAATGGTTTCTCTCCCTCCCCCATGCACAGGATAAAAGCTGATGAACTGAGCTTTTACATACTTTCAAAACAGCAGAGAGGATGAGAAGGAATGCTCCCTGAATGAAAATTGTTGGGAATCCTTTTTGTTTGCAAACTGGCTTGCAAAATAGCAGACTCTAATCACTACTGTCTTTCTCTCCCTCCCTGCCCCTCTTTTAAGCCCAGCCCTGCATTGTCAACCAATCACAATGCAGCTTTGCTTTAACCCTTAGCGGAATGCTAGTTTACACTGCCAGTAATGCACTACATTGCAAATATACCAGCAAAAGCAACAACATCCCTTGGCACGCTATATTTGGGTGTTTTACCTTCCCCCCTTCTGAATGAAGCGATGCTGTGCTGCGATCCGTGGGAACTATGAGCTATCTTAGCGGTATATTTAGAGGAATATTTGCCCGTGTAAACGACCCCTAGGTGATTCCTGATTAAGTCCCTATTAATCTTGATTTGCAATCCAAATCCCTTGCCAAGGTCTCTGCTGCTACATGGAAGCACGCAGTTTTCTTTTTGGACAAAAACTGAAGCAAAATAGGTATTGAGAAGTTCTGCCTTCTCAGTGTGATCTGTTAGCACAATGGCTCTTAACCTTTTCTTTACCAGGGACCCCCCTTTAAATATCTTTTGTTGCCATGGACCCTCAAGATTTAACTCAAGGTTTAAAACAACAACAACAACACAATTACACCATCTATTAACCCTTCCCTCAGAAGCACTGGAGGGGAAGATAGGCTTTTCTTCTGCTGCTTCCTGCAGGTTTGTGGCTGAAGTGGATTGAATGGCCAGCCTTTGTTTTGGTTCCTGTCATGTAGCCACTCCACTTCAGGGAGAAGGTGGGCCAATGGATAACAGGTTAAGAACCACTGTGTTAACATTTTGCCATCCTTACTGAACAGCTGCCCCACTGCATCTAAAAAGCCCTTTTTGTTGCTTCTTGCTTGCCTAGCCATTCTCAGCTCATTCTGAGCTTTTGCTTTTCTTACATTATTCCTGCAAGCTTGGGCTACACACCTGTATTCATCCTTCCTTCCATTCTTTATACATACTCTTTTTTCTTTTGACTTCCTCCTTGACTTTGCTGTACAGCCACACTGGCTTTTTCAGATCTTTCCTATTTTTCTTCTATGGAATCACTTGTGATTGTGCCTTATGCAATTCCTTCAAGAACTCCCAACCTTTTTCCTCTTTAACATGTCTAGCTATGGTATTCCACTCAGTATATTCTGAAATCCAAGGTCTGTGTTTGGCTTGTACTCATCTTTGCTCTGTCCCACAATTGTGCATTCTAGAATTACATGGTCACTTCCCCCTAAAGTACCAACTGCTTTGATTCCAGTGACCAACTCCTCCCCATTGGTTAGGATCAAGTCCAGGATTGCTGATCCCCTTGTTCTCATTCTACCTTTTTATTTAGGCAGACCTTTAGTGCTTAAATTATATGGCAAAAGGGTGTTATGAAGGCAGAGTGCTGTGCTTTTGTTTCCTTTATCTTTTAATTATGTTTTAAATTGTTTCAACTATGGGCTTTTTAAACAGAATTGCTTGTTTTATTGTTTTTTTAACTTTTATAAAAGATCATCTTAGCTGGCATTCATTTTAAATAAACTTAAGCTACTTTGAATCCTTTGCCAGGAAAAAGGTGGGATATAAATTGAATAAATAAATAATAAAATCTGCAACAGAAGTAGGGTAGGCAGAACGTTGGAAGAAGGAGAAAGATTTAAACCTCGCCACTCTGCACATCCATCTGGATTTGAATTCTTGCACTCTTACTGATGTGTAAAGAAATACAAAAATGTGTATTTACATTAATGTGCAGCTTGACCCCTAGATCTGGAAAGCAGGTATTCAATTCAACAGGAGTGCAGTAGTCTTCCAAGGAAGGAATTTGAACATAATTTTGTATAGTAATAGATATTTTACTAGGGCAGGGCATGCATCATGAAATTATAGTATTATATCTACGTAGAGTGTTTTATAATCTGTGGCTATATTCCCTTAGTCCAGATTCTTGATTTACTTTTACAATGATTTTCCTAAAACACATACAGGCTTAGTACTACACTATATTACAATCAAACTTTTGCAAAAGGAAAGCATGATCCTTCCAAAGGTAAGCACTTTAAGCCCCATTCATCTGAAGGAGAAAAGTTAAGCACATGCTTAAATCCTTTCCATTGAAATTAATGGGACTTAAAGATGCTTAACTTCAGCTAAATTGTGCCCTAAAGAGGTAGGAATCATAATAGCTGGACTGCTGCTACAGCTGAAAATCAACAGAACACATTACCATTTTTATGAGCACCATGAGATTCCCATTATGCTAATAGTCATCTCTGGAGTGCAGGATTTCTCAGTGCATAGTGTTAAATGCTAAATAAGCAGTAATTAATGATGTGGTCACCACTCTTTAAGTAACTTTCAGTGCAGTATAGTTTTTATACTAAAGTGGATATTATCAAGGATCCTTAGCATGACTCATTGCTCCCATCCACTTCCCCAAAAAGTTCATTTGATGAAATTATCACAGTCATTCAGAGAAAATCCAAATGCAACATAAGATCATCCTTTATCTGTTCATTGCATTTTTATTCCACCTTTACAGTAAAAAGTGGTGCTCAAGATGGCTAAGAACAAATTAAATTCAATGATAAACTATGGAAACCATCGCCACTAAGACAAATTAAATGATAGAACCACCAAATATAATAATCAGTAAGTATCAAAACAGTTGAAAAGGCCATTTTGATGAAATTTACATTTCAGCTTACTCAAGCCAGATACTCTTCCAATGGCAATAGAATAAAATTATTGTGAAGCGGTGTGTGTGTGTCATACATCAAGAGGGAGAGGGAGAGTTGTATGTGTTTATAGATTCTTTCTCTCTTTCTATCTCTGTCTATATATCATGATCTTTCTTGACTTCTCAGTTCAAATATGTATCATAATGTTTCGTGGTTTCTATACTGAAGTTTGTGTGGATTCACAAAGACCACGAAGAAGCTATACAGTATAGATAGATAGATAGATAGATACATACATACATACATACATACAGGGAGGGAGGGAGGAAGGGAGAAATACATATATATAGACAACATTCTCTATTGAAATATGTATATGTGTGTGTGTAGAAATATATATATATATATATATTCTGTACTGAAATATACATGTATATTGAAATAAATATATATTTTCTATAGAGAGATAGGATGGATAGATAGATAGATAGATAGATAGATAGATAGATTTCAGTTGAGAAAATCTAACCTGGAAGCACAAAAGATTGTGAGGATTTTCTTTTGCAGGACTGGCTTCTTAAAGAAGCAAGAGGCTTTTGCGGGCTGCTGCACAGCAGGGAGTTCTGCCAGGCCTCCTTTGCTGAGCACCACTACCCTAGACTGGAGGGTTCCCACACTAAAGGCTGTGGGAACTGGGAGACACAGCATTGTCAGAGGAGGTGAGCTGACAAGGCTACTTCTCAGGAACTGCAGAGCTTACAGTAAGACTGTGGGGAAGGATTTACTCTATCTGCACATCAAAGACTTGACATGCACAATGGATAGGTTCCTGAGGCTGACCAGAAAGAGAGAGACATGGATACCTTATTTCCTTATTATATTTCTTTAATCCTCACCTCAGCTGGAGTACCACAAAGCTGGGTCAATGAATATATGTCAACAAGTTTGCCAGATGAGATTTTTAACAAAAGACAAAACCAAAAAAATAAAATTTAAAAAAAAATTAAAACCTTCCAGGACTGTATCTTTTCCTAAAGTTTGTAATGTTACTGGTTATAGTTCATCAAAACATGTTCTTACTGATAATGCTACGAGGCCTTATAAGGCACACAGCAATTTGGACAACATTCAGTTCTTTCAAATAGTACAGGTCTCTACATCTTAAAGCTGAACATTTGAAAGCTGTAACACTTCCCCTCAGCCACAAAGCTTCAAAAATTATGTTTAAGAAAAATTAAAATGATGCCAAGGCTGAGGTGGTCCATAACTGAGCAGTGAATCCAAATTATCGCCCTGCCACTGTTCAGTTGTAGAGGGCTTCAGTGTATCCATTACATTCTTTTTTCTTTGCAATAACTTTCCAAACACTTCCTTAAATAGGAAGTACACTCTGCTACCATGAAATGGTCCATAACATAATCCTGGGGTGGAAATTATGTGAACCTGCAGATGTTGTTAGACTAGAGTTGCCAGAATTTCAGGCTATGCTGTTTGGAGGGCCACATGATTTCTATCCATGATCTAATCACTGACCATCTTTAAAAAGTATGGTTGAGGTGGTTAAAGAGACCCATTAACCAAAATAGTTGAAGTTCAATTTATGTATTCATTCATTCATTCAATGTGGAATCAGGCCAAATTGTAGAAATTTAATCTTGAAAAATGTGAGTAATGTAGGTGAAAAAAATTGCAGCCTCCAGGTCACTTATAAGCTAACCTCCCCAAATTCTCCTCAGCCCTTTATGGCAACTGACTAGTCCCAAACAGCCATACTTTGGCTGTTTGCAAACTACTGTATTTGGGCAGAATCAATTACTTTGTCCAAGGTGGTATGATGCCTCCTTATTAATATAAGTGCATATGGCCCATTGTGCCTTGAGATGCGTCAGTAACGTAGCACAACTGAGGTGCATCAGACTTCAGCTTCATGCCTGTCCTAGGAAGGATGGACAAATCCACCATGACCAATAGCCATGTGATAGTGTTGCCATGGCATTCTAGTAGTGGCTGCAGATGCCTACTGTGGCTGGTGGAAGAGGGGGCAGGATCACCAAAGGCAGACAAAACTGTGTCTTGTTGTTACCCAGTCTCCTCCCTTCCAAGGTCTAAGCACACCTTATGTCCCCTGTGATTGGAAGATGGGTTGAAGGTTAATGGGGCAACACCTCACCAGGAGTACTACATCTGCACTCTAGATAGTATCATGCATTGGTATACATTTCCATGTGTACACTGACTTGACTATCCGTGCAGTTCTATTTCACAACAGACAATTATAGCACTTTGATACCACTTTAACTGTGCTCCATTCTATGGAATTCCTCAGTTTGTTGTTTTATGAAGTATTTAGAATTCTCTCTCCAGAGAGGTCTAGTGCCTCATCAAATACACATCTACAAAAATTACCCCACCAAAAAAAAAATGTTTTTTATAAGTCTTTAGGGGCTACTGCCTTCATCCAATGTGTACGTATAGCCTTGTTTTAAATTTAACTTTTACAATTATTCATTTGTTTAATAAGTTTTTAGAAGGTTTATTTTTACTGTTTAAAATTTTTATTGTCTTGTATTTGAAGTTATTCAAAATGTTACATGGAGGGATGAAAATATTTTAAATCCATCAGTTAGTCAGTCCAAGTATGCCATAGGATGCAACCATGGCAGTTAAAGTGGTATCAAAATGCTCTAATTTTGTAGTGTGAATGAGGCAGAGGTCTGTCCTATGGATGTGATTTGAAATTCTTGTCCATCGCTGGCAAATAAAAAAATATTTATTGGCTAATGGTCTTTTGTTTTTTGTTTTTTTGTTTTTTTCTTTTAAGTCACATGGATCCCATCTGGCCTGATTCAGTGTTGTTTTGGTTATTTGTTTCCCTAGTTTCAGAATTCCATTCAGGGACTTCAACTGAGAATCCACTGTGTTGAAGCTGAAAGGCTCATAATTTTTGGAATCCCTGTACAAACGTCAGTACAGTTATAAATCCCACTTTTTGTGTTTTGAAGTCTCAGCCCATGCGCTTCTTGAACAATTTTTATACAAAACAGCTGGGATATGTGTCCTCACAAGATCAAAATTCAAATGTTGAAGGGTGAAGGGAATAAAAACCAAACTGACTTATTTTACAAATAGATCTCAGGAATAAGGAGAGTACTTGAAAGCTATGGCAATGTTTATTTCTTGCCCATAACTTTATACAGCTACTGTGCAAAACTCCGTTATAGTGTATTCATCAACTGATCCTGTTTTGGTAGTACTAGAATCTCCTCTTTAGCCTTTGGTAACAACTGTAGGTTGGTATTACACATTAAGCTATCAGGAAAAGTACAAGAGCTGACATTGTTCTACTAGTCATTGTGTGAGCAACAGTGGAATAACTAGCACAGCTTCTGCAAGTACCACCTAACCTAATAAAGTAGCATGAGTTGTACAACAGCTAGTCCTCCATCTTATACTGTACAACTCTTTGTGTGACTGGATTTGGCACTTGTACAAAAAAATGAAAATGCGATTTCTGCAAGTTGTAGATCCTTTTTGCTGGTGGAATGACACCACCCCTTAACTTTTCTTTTCATGTATTATTTTTGATAGAATTATTTATTTCTTCTCTATCTCTGGTACTACAGCAAAACAAAAGAAAATATTTATATTTTGTATAAAAGATATGTATAAACTTCTCCAGGTCCTTGGGATAAGGAAGATGGAGATAGGACCTTCTCTGCTCTGTCACCTCATCTCTGAAATAACTCAAAGCAATAAGTCTAGGAAGGAAGGAAGGAAGGAAGACATTTTCCTCCTTTCATTAGAATCCTGCATCTCTCCAAAGATTTCTGTCATCAACAACAGCACTGCTCTGATGTATATAACATGCAAGTCACCTCTCAGGTAGTTCTCTGTGAGAGACATGTGAGGGTGGCATACCTTCCAAGTTTCCTAATATGTCAGGAACAGTCCTGATTAATTCTCTCTGTCATCCCACTTTTTCAGCTGCTTTTAAAATGCCCCATTTTCTCTCTTCACCTCCCATTTCCCTCAGCTTACTTTTGCTGCTGTAAACTGAGTTGAAAGGGCAAAAGTAGTTTGTGCTCAACTCATCAGGGGGGAAAGGAGCAGGGGGGTAGAATCATGCCCTTCCCAGTAGGCTCAGGTAAAAGCAAACTGCTGCTTTCTCTCCTAACTTGTGTGTTCTTCCTCATTAATAACTTTTGCCATCTTGACCATAAAGTAATGTTCTTGGCCACGTCCCAGTTTTCACCTGGAAATGATGAAGTTTGTGGGGTGGGTGTGCACTTGCCCTGTAAAATAGTCCATTGCCTACTTTACTGTTCCCAGCTTAGATACAATGTAAGAGTCTGGGTTTGGTTTTTGGTTTTTTACATGTCTTTACATGCTTTGCATTTCTTTTGAAGGATACTACATGTGCTTGATTAGCCACTTTCAGTCTCATTATTGAAATGTGGGATATAAATGAATACAATAATAATAAATAATAATGGTTGACTGTTCCCTTTATTTCATTAAGTAGTGCCTTTATGAGATGTGCTATGATGTGATGTTTTAATGTTGTGTGTCATAATTACTCCACCATTCTTTAAAGTTCTGGTTTTGACTTTTATTCCCATTAATGGCTTAGGACCTCTGTAATTTTGTTTTTATCTCCTGTACGTAAACTGCAAGGCCAGCCCAAGAGACTTTGCTACCTGAGGCAAAGGAAAATATGTCACTCCCCCATCCCATACAGAATCTGACTGCACTGACAGTTGAATCTTACTTCAGCACTGGTGATAGGATAACAGCATCCTTCACCACATTTGAGATGAACATGTTAGCTTAAAAGGGTGGGTGGCACATTATTAGAATGCATAATCTGTCCTGAGTACCTGGCATGAGGTAGAAACACTCCATATTGTCGCTCACTCAGACAAGAAACTTATAGAGGGCAGGCTGCCAGGAACACACAGCTCCGTCCTCAAAAAAAAAAAAAAAAGGTGGGACCCATCAATGCCCCCTCTGAATTATTCAGCAAATGCTCTCTAGGGCAATGGGCTCATTCTGTCTAATGATAAGGTTGGTTCTAGTAAGCTAGGTTATAGGAATGCCTAAAATGTTTGTGGCTGGTTATCTTAGTAGCCTGTCTTTGGATCTGCTGGTGCCGAAGGCCAGGATAGCCAAAATAGTATTTCTGCCACTTATAATTTAATTCTTGATTGAGTGGAGGTATTCTCACTTGTTTCACCATGATGCAGGTGAGGGAGCTATGAGGAGCTATTCTCTCTCAGCAAGGCCAACCTGCTGTGTATCCACACTATAAATATAGCAGTACGATACTGCTTTAAGTGTCATGGTTCCATCCTATGGAATCCTGAGATTTTTAGTTTGGTGAGGTACTCAGAATTCTCTAGTCTACTCCTCTGAACTACTGCTTTAAAGCTTTCTATCAGAGAATTCTAAGGCCCCCATCAGACTGCAAATTCTATGATTCCATAGGATGGAGCTATAGCATTGACAATGGTATCAGACTGTTATAACTGTACAGTGTGAGTACTCCCCTGGATATTTAGTGCAGCATCAGCATAGGATTGGACAGTGGCAGGAGTGAGGGGTTGCTATCATCTGTAGCAGGTCTTCCTCTCCAGGCTCTTGTCTAGGGGAGCACCACTATGGGAGTGATACATTGTGTTGGGTATTCAGGACAGACTAGAGATTTGGGTGGTATGAGATCCACTGTAGCCTCCCTAATTGAAAAAGGAATTACCTGTACTCAGGGCCAGTTTAAGGCACTGGCGGTGTCAGCTTCCGTAGGGGCCCCCATCATTGGGGGGGCGTAGTAACCCTCCTCCTGCAAAAACATTATTAGTAATAATCTGAATATCCTGTACTGTGAATAGCTTAGGTTGAGTTAGGTTACATTGACCTGAGATAAACATATGGGCCCCTCAAAATAAAGCATTGCGGGGGGGGGGGACAGAATTCCTTAAACCGGTCCTGCCTGTACTGTAGTTGGTCTCCAAGACTCTCAAGTTATCCTCAACATCCTTACTGCAGCCACCTCTTCTGGGACAGCTAGGAGAGCTGCCACAGATCCATGCAACTCCCCAGAGCCAGAAATTGCCTGACTGGAGCCTTTCTTCTGCCCCCTAAAACACAAGAGGTGGTGATAGTTGCAAGCTCCACACCTCCACTGCTCTCAGTTGCCAGCTTTGCTGTTCAGATCCAGCTGCTTCCTGGGTGCCAGGCTCTGTGGGAGAGGTGACTTGGAAAACCCCACAGAGCCAGGCACTGTACAAAATCAGAGCCAGCTACTGACAGAGGCAGAGGGATTGTGACTGTTGTTGCCTTTGCCTTCTGCCAGGAAAGGAGCACTCTGCGAGGCTACAAATATTATGTCCTTCTCTTCCCTGGGTCTGCTGGGAGGAGGGAGGGGTACTTAGAAAAGCAGATAGCCTGCAAGAAAAAGCCCAACTGCATCAGCACCACTGAATCTCCTGCTGCTCCTGCATGTGCAGGCCACACCCAGTGCTGGGCAAGGGAGGTTACCACTTCCTGCCTCAGTCAATGGGAAAACTTGGACCAGCTCATCTGCTCTCTTGCCATAGTCATATCACTCCTTGTAGCCTTATCCTATCATGCCTTCCCAATTTAAAGCTTTTGATATTTGTCCTAGACTAGTCTAGAAGAGAGGAAATCATGCTTATTCCTGTGCATTATTGCAAATTTGCAGCTGCGTTCTTTTGTCTCCATGGTCTTTCCGCAAAAATGATATGCTGAATAGCTATCAGTGTTTGAAGTTCACATGCCCAGGAATCAAGATGGCAGCCGTAAATTAGCGTGTTATAAGCTGCCACTGCTGCACAGTATTTTTTTAAACATTAAAGCAAAGGTCTAGCAAAGGCATATAGTGCACTTGGAAGATTTCACAAAAGAGTCTGGCGCAATAAACACCTGAAGCAAAGCACAAAAATCAGTGTGTATAGAGCCATTGTACTGTCTATCCTCCTTTATGGATCTGAAACATGGGTCACCTATCGCCACCACCTATGACTCCTCGAGCGCTTTCATCAGCGCTGTCTACGCACAATCCTAAATGTACACTGGACTGACTATGTGACGAATGTTGCTGTCCTCGAGCAAGCAGGGATCACCAGTATTGAGGCCATGATGTTGAGAGCGCAGCTGCGCTGGGCAGGGCACATTTCTAGGATGGAGGACCATCGCCTCCCAAAAATAGTACTCTACGGTGAACTCGCCACGGGTCAGCGTAAGAGGGGTGCTCCAAAAAAGCAATACAAAGACTCCCTGAAACAACATCTCCGGCTCGGCCAAATTGATCACCAACAGTGGTCCGCCATGGCCTCACATCGGGAGGCATGGAGACGCACTATCCACAAAGCTGCAGCCTTATTTGAGAACTCACACCGAACAAGTCTTGAAGAGAAACAATAACGCAGAAAGAATCACAACCCAAAAACATCACCCAAGGAGGCCTTCTGCTATGCTTTTTGTAACCGGACTTATTTATCTCGGATTGGCCTTTTTAGTCATCAGCGCGCTTGCAGAAAGCGCGGGATGAGTCCTTCCTGAATCTTCGTTTGCAAAGAAAAGCCAAAGAGAGAAAGCAAAGGTGCGCAAGTGTGACCTTCTGCTTTAAAAAAATTATTTGGGCACCTCGGTGGAGCAAAAAAGTACAAGATTGCTAACACAAAAATCCAGCAGAGCACTTCCAGGTGCTGCCTTGCCAGCAAGCCCATCCCTCATGCACATCCGACCAGTCTGATGTCCAGTTCTGCCCTCTCCAAGAATGCACAGCAAAGCGAATCGGTTGTCCTAATGAGAGCTAATGTGCATTTCCTCATTCTATTTTTTAAAATTTGGCAAAAGCCTCAGTAAATGAAGTTTTTCACCACCACCCCTTCCGAATAAGGTGAAACGCCGTGGAATCCCGTTGGGACAAAAGGTATTCTCAAATTCCATGAGGAGTATTTTCATTGTCTAGACAAGGATGTTGTGGCATTTGCTAGCTCTGTCCCTGGGACTGCCTGGATTTCCCTCTCTAGCCTTTGGCCCCTTACCGAAGCAACAGCATGTTTAAAATAAAAAAACACCACCCTGACCTAAACATCCTTTAAAGTTTAGAGTTCAGTAATGTTTACTAGGCTCTAGAAAGTATTTTAATTTCTATATAAGGTGTAAAAGGTATATATTGATATTATCATTATCTAAATAATTAAGTTATAACCACACATCAGCCAGTGTGGTAAAGTAGTCTGAGCATTGGACTAGGGACTTTATCAGACAGACAAAATACGGCATCATAACGACACCACATAACCGCGAAAGGACACACAGATCAGACAATGTCACTTTTTGCACTTATGTCATGGCCAAAACCCGTAGTATTTAATTGACAGCTTAAGCCATCAATTGACACCCCCCCACACCATTTTGGTGCCAGCATTGCCAGCATGTGAAACCTCGGCCATTTAAATCTCGTCATTGCAGCAAGAATGGCCAGTCGGCGCAAACACTTCTGGGTGAGATTGGGACATCCAGGTAAGTTTCGCTCTTTTTATGACCCTGCCCAGGTTACTTGGGACTTTTAAAGTGTGTGTGGGTGCTTTGTGTATGTCTTGTTTTTGTTTTTGTTCTTGAATTTTCCACATGACAAAGTCTTGCAGGATTTCAAGCAAGGAAGTGAACAGGGCTCCGTTTACTTCCTCTTTATTGCTGGAGCTGCCTTTGCCGGGAGAGGAGGGTAAGTGCAGGGGGGAGCATTCTTTTTGCTGTCACAAAAATGTTTTTTTATGCCAGCAAAAGAACATTTTAAGGGCAGCATCTGATAAAGTCCTAGGACTCAGGGAAACGAAAACCCACTGGGTGATCATACTCTCTCAGACTTGGATGCAATGGCGAACCTCTGAAGAAATCATGCCAAGAAAACACTAGTACAGGATTGCCATAAATCAAAACAGACTTTGATTATATCAAATCAAAGACATATAACAACAACAAAATTAATGCAACAAACTCTGTTTTTGTGTGTGTGTGTGTTGCTGCACTTCTGCAAAGATTCACAGTCCCATTAAGCTGAGAACATGGACATAGGTTCACTTGTTAATGATGCCCCTCTTTGTGACTTATTCGATCTCCTGCCATTCTCTGGGCAATTGATTGGAAGGGTTTGGGCTGCAAGGCTCTAGACTTCAACTACAAATTCCTGACCTAACTTCACCACTCTTCCAAGGCACTGAAAACAAAAAGAAACTAAGCAATAGACTGAAATGAAGCAGCTGCAAAATGTTTTCCCTGTATGTCCAAACTCATGTAATCTACATTTCAGGATGCCTAGTTCCAAGGTGTGTACATCATCATCATCATCATCATCCCACCTTTCTCCCAATATAGGGACTCAAGGTAGCTAACAATGAGTTTAAAACAATACACAATCATTAAAAAAAACCTATAAATATAAACTTTTTAAAACAGATTAAATAATTTACATTGTTAAAACATTTAAAGCATTCAAAATATTAAAATGAAATAAAACTATTTACACTACATAGTTATAGCAGTCTGATACAATTTTAACTTCCATGGCTCCAGTTCTATAGAATCCTGGGAGTTTTAGTTTGGTGAGGTAGTTAGAATTCTAGGGCTGTCTTTCAGGGAAGTGGGCTAGAATTCTCTAGTGGAGAATTCTAAGTACCATACAAAACTCCAAATTCCATAATTTGGAGCCATGGGGCTTAAAGTGGCTGAAAACAGAAATTTGCGATGTAAAATCATTCACATTTCAAGTAAACTAATATCCAAATTGAGAAGACTGAAACAGATTCACAAAAGACCGGAGCTATCTGATTCCTTTTGTTATTGTTGCTGCTGTGTGCTTTCAAGTTGTTTCTGACATATGGGGACCCTAAGGCAAACCTATCATGGGGTTTTCTTGGCAAGGTTTGTTCAGAGGGGGGTTGCCTTTGATTTCCTCTGAGGCTGAGAGTGTCTGACTTGCCCAAGGTCAGCAAGTGGGTTTCCATTGGTAAGCTAAGGATTTAAACCCTGCTCTCCAGAGTCATAGTCCAGTGCTCAAACCACTACACCATGCTGTCTCTCTCTGATTCTTGTGTCATCTGTCAACCCATGAATTTCATAGGGTTTTCTTAGGCAAGGAATACTCAGAGGTGGTTTCCTCTGAATTATAGCCTACAGCACCTGGTATTTGTTGGTGGTCTCCCATCCAAGTACTAACTAGGGCTGACCCTGCTTAGTTCCAAGATCAGACAGGATCTGGTGCCTTTATAATATTTAGGCCTACACTGAATCAGAAATAAATGCTACGGAATTGGAAACTGGCAGAGATTCATTGGTTCAGGGAACTCAGGATCAAACCAGACTGTGCTTTAAAGATGGAGCTAAAAGCTACGGTATGTCTTTTTTTAAAAAATACCTTCTCCCAGAATAAGCAGAGGGAACCCAGTTCAGATTGGTACTCTATCCAGATTGGTACCCAAACATGGGAGGGAAAGCGTTTAAACCCTTTCCAGGCTGCTGTGGTCCTGATCTGGACTAGAGCGCCTAGCCTGGAAATTTTTACTGCAAAAAAAGTGATTCAACTGTTTCAATTGATCTTTTGAATCAATAGAAATTGTGGAGGGTGGGGTCCAGTTTGGAGCTAAAGTGGGAGCAAAGGATTAAAACCACTTTGCTCTCTCCCATGCTACCATCCTCTTCTGGATCAGGTCCCCTTTCTTCCCCAGAACAGGATGGAGAGCTGCTAATTGTATCTAGAAAGTCTTGTCAAATCCACAAGTGGGAAACCTATTTCCACCCAAAGACCAAATTAAACTTCTAGGGAGTTCTTAGGGGCCACATTCCAGTGGTTAATAGAAGCAAATGGGTGAAATCAAACTACCAGAATAGATTATACCTCTAACTGTTAGTAACTATGCTATAGGAGAGGCATTTCAACCTTCACAAATGCAGCACACTCTTAAAATCAATTTCATCAAAACTTTCAGTTCTAAAAGGCTGTTGGAATTTTAAAAAAACAAAAACAAAAAATTGCCTGCTCGTGGAAAGAGAACAAAGGAGGGAGCCATTCTAGCCTCCGTAAAGAAACAGTTCCAAAACCTAGGGACAGTCACTGAAAAAGCCCTAGCTTGTGTACCCAAAACCATACCTATGAAAGAGATAGGACTGAAAAAAAGGGCTTCTCCTAAGGATCTGAGCCCAGACAGGCTCATTCCAGGAGATACAGTCCGTCAGATAGCCTGGACCTAAGCCATAACCAGCACTTTGAATTGATTTGACTCCAGCTTATGGAGACTCTGAGGTTATCTAAATGGTGAAAATACTCCTTGTTGAATTCAAGGAGAAGCCTACCTATCTTAATGGGAATCCGTGTCATTACGCCATATCCAGAAGGAGGGGGGCTCAAAATGGAAAAATCTCCAAGGGAAAAGCCTTCACAGTTTTTCACTAAGTTTTTGAAAAACAGTGAGGAGGGGGGTGCGTATTCCAACTCGTTAGGATGGCGATTCAATAGGAATTGCTGTCCAATAGTACAGGAAGCACAACCCTGATTGTCTGGACAAGTGTGGGGGGCAGGGCTTGCTAACAGGGCAAGCGCCTGCAGCCACCATTTTTTTTTCATCTTCAGGGATCGGGGAAGGGAGGAGGGCTCCTCGTCCTCTTCCCCCAGTTCCCAATGCCATGCTGCTGCCATGGGGATCAGAGAAAGAAGGATGGCAGATGGCATCTTGGATGTGAAATTTATGGGGGTGTCTGCAGGCAAAAACACCATTAAGACAAGTCACAGCTGTTGCGATTTGCTATTACTGTGGGGAACTATGTTTTGGGGGGGTGTAGACGAGCCCTCTGCCTTATGGTGATCTCACTACAGGATTTTCTTCGCAAAATTTATTTAGTGTTGGTTTACCACTGCCTTCCCCTATGGATGAGAAAATGTGATTTGCCCATGATCACCCAATAGGTTTACCCAGTAGAGCACAGATTTGAATCTTGCTTTTCTAAGGTCTTAATTCAATTCTAAAACCAATATACCATGTTGACTCTTTGGTACATGAGAAGAAAATTCCCACAAGCTTCTCCCTCCATCTGTGGTAGTAAAAATACAAGAATATAAAAGCAAATAACTAACAATTTGCTGCCCTTTCATGACACCCCAAATCTCCTGCCTGAGGTGGCCATCTCATTGTGCCTAATGATAGGGCCAGAGTCCTGCTGATAAATCAGGCATAATCCCTACATCCCAGTAAGATGAAGGCCATGAGAGCTCTGAGGTAGCATTTTCTGAGGATTTCTTATTTTAATTAAAACAGCTGTGGAAAGTAGAAGGCATTGGTTAGTCTTTTCAAAATACTTCTGCCTTAAACTCTGTATTATCCACAGTAGAAATAGCACAGTAGAAAGGAGGTGCAAGAGTGTCAGGATATTGGGACATACAGTAGTTAGATTTATTCTTTAAAGAGCTGTGATGTAGCAAAGAGTCTGCACAGATCTGCAGAGCTAGTGGCAGTTGCCAATGTATCAATATTGATTTGCTCTCAGAGCTGGTGCAGAGCTGACTGGGGGGAGGTGCTATGACCTCTGCAGAGCTGGGTTTTTAGTTTGTCCTATGGAGTTGAACTGAGCACTTCTGTTTTGAATCTTGAAGTGTGAAGATGGGTTTTTTCCCCTGTGGATGCATACTGTAAATAGTCTTTATTATGTTCAAGTAAAGAACAAGAAGATTTCAGGCATAAGCCTGTGTCTTTGCCTTTGCTCTGATGCCTGAAGGAACAAATACTCTGCTACCATTTCTTGCTGCCTGGACCTTTTGAAGAAGTACCCAGTGTGTGCTACCACCTGACAGAGAGAACGACAAAACTTGGAAACATGACATTAAGAGTAGCAACATTAGCTGTAACATCACACTTTTGAAGGCAATGAGTGGTAATGTCATTACATTTAGGAAGGAATATAAGGATTGTTATCAGCATTGTATTTTTAATGTAATGAGTAGCATGTACTTGTTACTTCCACAACATTATTTCACATGGTCATTTTGGGTGATTCTTGGCTATTGCGGTCTTTTTAAAAAAGCAATTACAGTAATGAAATAACAATAATAATAATATCCTGCTTTTTCTCCCAAAACTGAGACTCAAAGCAGTGCACAATTTAAAAGAACAATACAATTAAAAACATACAAAAAGAGAGCATTAAAATAGAATCAACCTATTTGCAGTACTGTATTGAAACAATTCACAGTAAAAGAGTAAAAATGTCATTTAAAAGATGTTAAAGCTCTTAAAAACTGCTCGGTTAAAACAATACAGCACCCCTAAGCCTGCTCTTTTAAAAATTTGTGTTTTAAAAAGTATATCTGAACAAAAAGTTTTTGAGCCACTCTGGCCTCCCTGGGAAGGGAATTTCAGAGTCTAGGGGCAACCACGAGAGAGAGAGAGAGAGAGAGAGAGAGAGAGTGAGAGAAGGCCGTCTCTCATCCAATGCATCCATTGGCTGGCATTCTGTTACTGGCATCTGCAGGTTCACCTTACACCTGCATATGTCTTTTTTTGGACAATGTCATGCTTGGCATTCCTTTCCTAATTCAGCAATGACCAAATAATATTGTGTTTCTGCAGCCCTCTGTCCACCCACCCACCCACAGCCACCATTCCTTGGCTGGTTGAGAGTACAAGGAGAATCAGAAAAGCATCTGGCTGTGTCCCCACAGCCAGATGTGAAATGATTACATCATCTGCTGAGACCTCCAGAGGATGCCAGCAAACATAGCCAAGCATTTTTTCAGTCTCCCCCCACTGTTGAACAGGCACTAAATGGCCAGAGAGACTGCAGTAACTCTGCAGTGAGTCTGGGGGTCAGTGAATGGCCAGCTGTAGCATGGTTCCACATGCAGAACTACTATGCTATGTTGTGCCATACAAGATGCTGGTCATAATGTGTTACTAACAAGTTACTTTTCAATAAAGAGGAATAAGTAATATAAAAAAATCCCCATATGTTGCTATGAATAACAGAAATGGATTACTTTTAAAAACTAATGTTCAAGTCTTGGGGAAGTAGGGGGAAGACTGTGTGGGTAACTGTGTGCTTGTGCAGCCCCATCCAGGCAAAGAGTTTCTAAAAATGTTTAGAAATGTGCTGCATGAAGTTTTTTGTGGGGAAGATTTCCCCCACTGGCATTGCACTTATAAATCCTACATTAGCTAAAATGCACATACAGTTTCAAAAATAGTTTTGCATCTATTCTACCTTGAGTCTGAGGAGATTAGCACACTATACTGTTATAGTGCTATTATGCCATCTTAACTGCTCTGGCTTCCTCCTGTAGAATTCTGGGGTTTGTAGTTTAATGAGACCTAAGAGCTCTCTGGCTGAGAGTTCTAAATGCTCCTTCCTAAACTGCAAATCTCAGGATTCCACAGGAGGCAGCCAGAGCAGTTAAAGTGGAATAATAGCACTATGACAGTGCCTTGTCAAGCATTATTGTCTTTTCTACTGAGTCAGGTCATCTCAAAGTACAACAGTCTCAGTTTAGTCATCTTGGCTTCTAGGGAGAGTTCAAGTTTGATTTGCAATAGAACCCATGTATTTCTCTTTTTAGCAGTCCACAGTATCCGTAGAACTCTCCTTCAGCACCACATTTCAAATGAGTTGATTTTGTTCCTATCAGCTTTCTTCACTGTCCACCCTTCACAACCATTCATTAAAACTGGAAATATGATGGCAGGGACAATCCTAATTTTAGTATTCAATTATATGTCTTGACACTTCAGGATTTTGTCTAGTTCCTTCATAGACGCCCTTCCAAGTCCTAATCTTTTTCTGATTTTTTGACAGCAGTCTCCATTCTGATTAATGACTGAGCCAAGGTATGGAAAACCTTGAATTATTCCAATGTCTTCATTGTCTACTTTAAAGTGATGTAAATCATCTGTAATCATTATTTTTGTTTTCTTAATGTTCAACTGTAAACTTGGCTTTGCACTTTCTTCCTTTACTTTCCTCTATAATTGTTCCAAGTCTTTGCTATTTTCTGCTAGTAGTATAGTGTCATCTGCATGTCCTAAACTGTTGATGTTCCTTCCTCCAATTTTCATGCCTCCTTCCTCCATGTGTAATCCTGCTTTACATATGATACATTCAGCATCCAAGTAAAACATATAGGGTGATAAAATACAGCCTTGCTTGACCCCCTTGCCCACTGGAAACCATTCCATTTCTCCGTATTCTGTCCTAATGGTAGCCTCTTGTTCTGAGTACATGAGGGCAATCAAATGTTGCTACACACCCATTTCTTTAAGAATGATCCATCATTGTTCATGATTTTTCGATCAAAGGTTTTGCTATAATTCGTAAAGCACAGGCTGATTTTCTTTTGAAATTCTTAGGTGTACTCCATTATCTAATGTATTTTTGCCATAATATCCCTAGGGCCTCTTCCTTTCCTGAACCCATCTTGGACATCTCCAGGGGATAGGACTGGATGGCACTTGTGGGCTCTTTCAACTCTATGATTCTATGATTCTATCTGGCATTTATTCCTCCATATATGGAAAAGCCTTTGTGGTAGAAATAAATAATATTAATTTTAATCATTTCTATTCCAGTGATCTTCTCAGACATGCAAGCAGCTCAGAATCAAATACTAATTTACAATAACATATTTAAAGTGACAAGAGAACCAGTGGGGTGTAGGAGCATGAGCGTTGGACTATAACTCAGGAGAACAGGGTTTAAATACCCGCTCGGCCATGGAAACCCACTTTCTCAGCCTGACATGAAGGCAAAGGCAAACCCCCCTCTAAACAAATCTTGCCAAGGAAACTGCATGATAGGTTCACCTTAGGATCATCATAAGTCAGAAATGACTTTGGAGACACACAACAGCAACAACAATTTAAAGTCACACAGCTCATACTGAAAAATACACCTGTAAATCTCTAATGGATATTACCCTATGGCACTGCAAACCCCATGAAGGGCTGAAAATATAAGTAGACTAAATCCAGTTGCTAGTCCTAACTAGAATAGATTCATTTGATCAATAGGAGCTTGGTAAGCCAACACTTACATAAATTCCACTGATTCACTGGGTTGACTATAGTTGGGATTTACAACTGGATTTTTCCAGTGTCCCCACAAAATTGTGCAACCAAATACCAATAGCTGAGTCAGAACCAACTAAGTGCTAAGAACATAAGAGCCTGACTATCTCAGACCACAGATCAGGGATGAGAGTAGTGCAGCCTTCCAGACATTGTTGAACCACATCTCCCAGTTGCTATCATAGCCAACATAGCCATTGGTGAGGGATTTTGGGAGATGAGATTCAACAGCATCTGGAGGACCACACATCTGCCATAGATTTCTCTAGTCCAGCATCCTTTTTCCCCACAGGGGCCAACCACTGAATATATCTATGAAGCCCACAAGAAGGTCATGAAGACAAATGGTCCTCTCATCATTACTCCCTAAAAACTAGTGCTCACAGATTCCACCATCCACTGCTTGAAACTATCCACCCCCCCCCAAAATAATTCCAAGAAGCAAACCATGATTTTACCATTTTATATAAGGGACACCACTTTACTGTGCCATTGTATATAATGGGACTTGACATCCACAGATTTTGGTATTCGTGGAAGGTCCTGGAACCCAACCCCAGTGGATACCAAGGGCCCACTGTACTTTGTTCTGTCTGCTCTGATACCCCTGGTGATCAGTTTCACTGAATGACCCCAAGTTCTAGTTTTACAAGAGAATTAATCCACAGTACATTTCACCCATAAACTTTTTGTAGCTATCACAATCCAACCTCTCCCATTCATCACAAGACACCTGAAAATCAAACAAGAAATCTCTTGATGTCATATGCCAGAATGACCAGGGCTTATGCCAGCATAAATACTCCTATAGGTGTTGTACAAGGGGGTATCTCATATCTCATTGTGTAATGGTTTTGTCCAGCTGCACAAGGGCAGTCACACAGCTCTGCTCTGTGCCAACCCAAATGACCACTGATTGGCCTGGATGTTATGCCAAGAAAGCACCATCACATGGTCACCCATCTGCCAGCCATTGCTGTCCTGGACCTCTCTGTAAGCATACTGGCAGAACTTTATATTCCATCAGCACTGAATAGGATTTCGACATCAAAATGCTTAACTATTGCAAGTTATGGTCTTTAGTTCATTACTAAATTCTTTTTAAAGATGTAAGCTGTTCAAAATCTATGGCTAGATGTGTTCAAGTAAGATGTATTGCACAGAGAGTTACAGATGTTACAAAAATAGCTTGAAATGCAGCAATGTCCCATAGCTCAGGGGTAGAGCACATGCTTTGCATGCAGAAAATTTGAGGATCAGTCACTAACATTTCCAGTCAGAGCTGGATGAATCTCTGCTTGAACCTCTAGGTTGTTTATTGACACACAGTATTTCTTGCCAGATAAATGGACTGAGTCAGTATGAGGCAGCTAACCATTTTTCTATGAAATTTCCTGTGTCATGCTTATTTTTGAAAATGTCATCTTTTGGAGCAATCTAAGCCTATGAACATACTTAACACCAAGAAGTCATCACAAAGTGAAAGGATATGTGTTTCTTAGTGCAGTCTTTTGATACTGACCTACAAGTAAGCCTAAGAGAGCTCAGTGGGACTCAACTATATGTGCATAGGATATGCCGCCATAACAGGAGGTTCTATACAGTATTGCCACCATTCTCTGGTGTGGATTGAAGTTTGTTACATTCACAAAGCAGGTCTTTCCTGTTTCCCTTTTCCAATCCCTGTATACAGTGATAGGGATAAAATTCAATCTAATAAAAGACAAACTAGAATTCAGTTATCCTTCCATTTTTGCACTGCTCTGAATTCTGAAACGCACTTCTCCAAATAAAAAAGTATACCAAAATGTATATCTTTGGGAACATTGTGTACAAAGATGTGCACATTGGGGAAGATTCTACACAAAAAGTGGGGATGCTTGTAAAATTGCATTAAAAAGACATATATTGGGGCTTTCAAAAAGATACATATATAAGAACAACTGTATACCAAAAAAAGACTGAAAATAAAGTACACAAATATGTATATGAATGTTTATGTAAACCCTTCTAAAAAAAAACCCTGCAAACACAACTTTTGTTTTAGAAAACAAAATAGAAATATTCTTTTCTGTACCCCCTGAAAACCTGTTCCTATCGGTTGGAGGACCTTGTGGAACACATGGCACAAAGAACTGCAGCAAAAAACAAGCAATGATAAAAATTGGGCCGGGGATTGCACAAAATGAAGTGTGATATAGTGACATGGGAAGCTGTCTTATAGTCTTTTGAGTCAGACCATGAAGGGCAGCAGTTCTCCAAGATTTCAGGCAAGATTCCTTTCTAGTTCTACCTGGAGTTGGTGCCTGGGACCAGCAAGCAAAGCCTGTGCTCAGTGACTAAGTTGCTGCTTTTTTCTACAGTAGAATGCCAGATATTACAGAATATAAAACATGTAGCAATAGAGCATCTGTAGGCTACTACCTAGGTCTCACCAGTGCTCTTTGCCAGATGCCAGCTCTGCCTCCTCTGGGAGGATTGGGCCCAGTCAGCAACTACTGGATGCTGTTTGGGCTTTGACCTCTCCACTTACTTCAGTGAAAGGCTTTGACAGAGCAACTAACAGTTCTGGCACCTACCATTTTCTCTTCCCACAATCCTGCCACTCCACCAATATCTGTTACCAAATAAAAAGTGAAGGGCCTGCAGAATGACACCTTAAGCTGAATCAGCTTTGTTGCTACAACTAGCATTTTCCAATTCCTGACTGCTTTCTCGTGATGAGTTTCCATCTCCCTGGCATAACAAGCCAATGTAACAATATAACAAGCCAATATAATGTAATGCTGTCAGTGAATGGCACCAATCTCATGTTGTGTCAGTGGCTGCTTCTTGTGGCAGCAGAAAAACATGGCCATGCCATGCTCTGTGGTCTTCCTCTAAAGTTGTTATGCCAGAAATATGGAAACTGGTTGCAAGGAAGTGGCTAGATCGTGGGGAAAAAATTACCTGACTCTGGCTGATTGCTCATTATTTTTAGAATGCTGCCAATCACATCAGAACACTAATGATCTAAAAAGATCAGAGTCTGATATCCGTGACACATTTGTGGGAGAAGGTCCATGCACAAGTACAGTTGGACCACCATATCTGTGGAACCAATATCCATGTTTTTAGTTATTCATGGGACATAAATAGGGACACATATCATAGAGTCATGCTGGAAGATGCCTATAGAGGCATCCTCTCTAGGCATATTCTAGGTCCTCCAATGCAACTCTATGATATGGCTTTACCAAAAGTCCTTTATTTTAATAGGATCCTCTGTTATCAGTGGTTTCTGGTGTCTGCGGTAAGTCCGAGAACCAAACCTCTGTGGCTATTGGGATCCAACTGTATATGAAACTTGAGCATGGTCTTGCCAAAGGTCAATGAGGATACTGGCCCCATAGTTCTCATTTGATCTGCACAACTGACAGCTATTCTGACTGGAATGGTTATCCTGTTGTAGTCGTACTTTGAAGAGAGGGTTAGGCCAGGGGTGAACCAAGTGTGACCCTGTTGTGGCTGCATGTGACCCCAGGACTGTTTTTGTGGCTTTCTGCCAACCCAGAATCCCCATAATGCCCTTTTTCTTCCTCCTCTCTCAAAAAGATGTTGAATTGCCTACTTTGGAAGCTTTTTAATAAGTTACAGGGGGCCCCTGCAGTACATGAGAGCAGTGACACATGGCTTGAGGGCAGTACATGTGAAAAGGATCTAGGAGTCTTAGTGGACCACAAGCTGAACATGAGTCCACAGTGTGATGCAGCACCTAAAAAGCCAATGTGATTCTAGGCTGCATTAATAGGAGTACAGTTGTCCCTTCATATTCACTGGGTTTGGTTCCAGGTCCCCCTGTGGATACCAAAATCCGTGAATACTCAAGTCCCATGATATGCAATGGCATAGCAAAATGGTATCCCTTATATAAGATGGCAAAATCAAGGTTTGCTTTTTGGATTATTATTATTTAAAGAATATTTTCAAGCCATGAATACTTAAATCCATGGATACCAAATCTGTGAATATGGAGGGACAACTGTATAGTGCCTAGATCAAGGGAAGTAATAGTGCCACTCTATTCTGCTTTGGTCAGACCTCACCTGGAATACTGTGTCTAATTCTGGGCACCACAATTCAGGAAGGATATTGAGAAGCTGAAACATGTCCAGAGGAGGGCGACCAGGATGGTGGGAGGTCTGGAAGCCATGCCCTTTGAGGAGCAGCTTAAAAAGCTGGGCATGTTTAGTCTGGAGAAGAGAAGGTTAAGAGGGGACATGATAGCCATGTTTAAATATTTGAAGAGATGCCATACTGAGGATGGAGCTAGCTGGTTTTCTGCTGCTCCAGAGACTAAGACACCGAGCAATGGGTTCAAACTACAGGAAAAGAGATTCCACTTAAACATTAGGAAGAACTTCCTGACAGTAAGAGCTGTTCAGCAGTAGAAGGCATTGCTTTGGAGTGTCATGGAGTCTCCTTCTTTGGAAGTTTTTAAACAGACGCTGGATGGCCATCTGTTGCGAATGATTTGATTGTGTATTCCTGGATGGCAGGGGGTTGGACTAGATGGCCCTTGAGATCTCTTCCAACTCTATGATTCTATGATTTAAGGTTTAAAAAAATACCTTTTTTTTCAAAACCAGAAATGGATCTCCATCCAATTCTAGTTTGGAGGTAGTTTCTCTCTCTTTTTTTTAATGGCCTTTCTGGCAGTTTGTTTGATGCCCAAAAGATTCCACAAGCAGATAATTGATCCCCAAACCTGCTGCAGTTGCTAACCCCTATCTTAGGCCATATGTGAGGAAATTGCTTGGCATCCCTGAAACATCATGTGTGAGCAAAGGACAGAGGACCTCTGTGTCACCCACCAGGCTCTTTGTTTGTTGTGAGCTGAAGTCTGAGAAGTCATTTAGTATGCCATTTTCAAAATGTATTTCTTCAAACCTCCTTTTGACTTTGCCAAAATGTTTTCCTTCAAGGCTTGCTCCATTGGAAACCATGCAGATGACATATTTTTTAAAAAAAACTGCAAGAATTTCAAACATGCTAATGCCCCTGTGCAGAGGCCTTGGATTATTTGCGTTTCATTTGGTTTGTTGCCTTTGTTTGGGGGTCAGATTTGGTCCCCACCCCCTCCAAACTTGCCTACAATGTGGCCGTACACTACCCTTTATGTTTATATGTTGCATAATTATGAAGGCGCGAATATTTATCACCTTTTCGGAGCAGTAAGCAGAAAGAAATACAATACTATTACTTCCAGCTAGTGGCTTTCCCAAGATAATTAGATAACACAGTGGACTGAAGCCTTGGTTAGTCCAAAGCTTTTCAAGTTAAGTGATTGACATGCCTCTGTCTGGCTGCTCTATTAACTGTTTCATTTTGTTGCTATTTGCAGTTTGCTTGGCTAATACTCCGAACAAATACAGACTGTTTCTTTAGCCCCTTTTTTCTCTTTGACCTTCTCCTGCCCATTTTCTTTGAGTCACTTCAAACTGCCTTGAAAAGGCCCCGTTGAATGTGCGGCAGTCCATCAGAGTCCCAGGTTCATCCCCTTCCTTGCCCTGAATGCTCGACTTCAAAGATGGGCCGCATTCTTTAATTGCCCTTTGAATTAATATCAAAGGGTCACAATGCGAGTGCCAAAAGAGAAAGAGGCTTTAATGAAGCAAAGAGCTGCCATTCATTTGCAGATAAGCACGTTTTTATGCCTGAACGGTCACCAGGGCGAAAGGCTTGCTTCACTGCTGAAGAGGAGGCTGGAAAAAAAAACTGGGGAGGGGGATGGAAGGAGGGAGGGAGGGAGGGGCAGACACTCTTGCTTAAATCGTGATTAGTTCAAACAAACAAGAGTAAGCAATTTACAAAATATAGAAAGGGAAGGCAAACATCCCTAACAAGAGAAAATAAGTGAATATGGTTGGATGGGTTAAAAGCCACAACAGTGGCTTCAAGGGGGGAAAGGGTCCATTCTAATCCCTTTGCAAAGCAAGGGAAAGAACCAGGCCTTTCCTTGCTTCATATAGAGTTGGAGAGCTGCTACCGTTTTTTTTACCCTCTTGTCCTTGTTTGTTTATAGACTGGAGGAGCCATGTCCCTCTTTTGTTCATTGCGCCTGTCTCAAAATTTCTCTTCTTCAGCTGGAACTTTCCACACTGGCTCTGTGGCTTTACTGAGAGAGGCTTGATACTGTTCCTAGTACAAGTTTAAAAGTGCTTTAAAAAAACATGATTCATTGAAAGGAGGTGTCCTTTAGCTTCACTTTGTGGGAGGAAAAAGTGTTTCTTAACTTTATTATAAAATGCAATGCTCTTGGTTGTCAATATATTTGGGGCTTTAGAGATAAACAGAAGGGTTGTTTTTCAGGGCATAACAGTTAAAGTGGAGCAAGAGTTCTGTCTGGTGTTGTCAGTTTCTTTGTAATTTGCTTAAATGAGGCACTGAAACAGCACTTGTAGTATTTGCTTCTTTCCAAATCTGACTTTTCAATTGTATTCATTTCATGTAGAACTAAGGAAACAACCACTGTTGTCCTTGTTTCACAAAAAAGAAGCAAATGTATGAAAAAATGTCACTACGTTTTAATGCTTTATATTCTTGTGACTCCAAGGCACAAAGACACTCAGTAACTAGCTTTTAACTGAATCTTTTTCTTTCCTTCACTTCATTCTCAAATATGCTCATTTAATTCTATAGGAATTTTGAATCTTGAACAAAATGTTGAATTTTATTATATCAAACCAAGAAAGTTTGAACCACATCATCAGTTATATCCCCTTCAAAATCTGAAGCTTAATGAAGTTGGAAATCAGACTTTCTATCGTTAGTTATAACCACTTTGAGAAAAATTCATTTCTCTACTGTGAAATCCAATTTCTAATTAAGAGCTGGCTGAAGATCTTTTGTTAAAGCTGGGTTATTTTACATGTTTATTCTATGCAATCAGAAGTAAATACCACTGAGTTACTGCCACATACAGGATTGCAGTCACACTGATCCTAATATATTGGGCGTTATGCTATGGCCTGCTGCATTTTGGAGGAGGTGAAGGTAGCATCATAATGTGCTCCCACTCTTCCATTGCACCACCAAGGATCTCTACCTTGCATTCTTCCAAGCATTACACTTGCATAATGCAGAGAAAGAAGAGGTGTAGAAAAGGGAAACCAAAAGGATCAGGGTTTCCCTAAGAGGAAAAACGATTGTTTTTGTTGTTGTTGTTGTTGTTGTTGGAAGAAAGAGACAGTGTGGTTCACTGTTCTTAGTGTTCAACTAGGAGTCTCAGAGGCCAGGATTCAAATCCCTGCTTGGCCATCAAAACCACCTGCAAGACCTTGGGCAAGTCCCACTCTCAGGTTTAGAGAAAGACAATGTGAAACCCCCTCTGAACAAATCTTGCCAAGAAAATCTATGATAAGTTTGCCTTAGGGTCAGCATAAGTCCAAAAAGACTTAAAGACACACAGCATACATTGTTTAGAAAAAGAATCTGCACGTTTCCTCTGTCAGGTTGACTTCTACTTATGGCGACTCTATGATCGAGAGACTTCCAAGTCACCCTATCCTCAACAGCCCTGCTCAGGTACTGCATATTCAGGGCCATGGCTTACTTGATTGACTTTATCCATCTGTAATGTGGTCTTCCTCTCTTCCTGCTGTCTTCTGCCTTACCAAGCATTATTGCCTTTTTTAGTGAGCCATGTCTTCTTCTCATGATATGGCCAAAATACAACAGTCTCAGTTTAGTCATCTTTGCCTCTAGGGAAAGTTCAGGTTTGATTTGCTCTAGGACTTAACTTCTGAGAAAGCATGCAGAAGATTGTACTGTAAGGGACGACATACCAGAAGTTCATAAAATCAAATGATAGTGTGAAGAAAAAGGTTTTTTTTTTCTGCATCTCTCACAAGAACATGGAGGTATCTAAAGAAACTGATTGGCAGGAGATTCAGGGCACCAAATCAAATACTTCTTTGTGTAGTGCATCATTAATGTCATAGAATTCATTGCCACAAGATGGGGTGCTGCCCAACAGCTTAGACTTTGAAACAACAGGTTTCAAAAGAGATTAGGCAACATTCCTGAAGTCTGTCAATGGCTGCAAGTTATGGAGGCTATTTGGATTCTCCAGGTTAAGAAGCAGCTGTATGTCTCTGAATGCCATTCATTAGAGAGCAGCAATGGGAAAGAATCATTGCCTTCCTATTCTGCTTTGGAGTTTCCCAGGAACATCTGCTTGGCAGAATGCTAGACCATATGAACCTTTGGTCCGATCGGGGCAACTGGTGTCTTCCATGTCAGGGGCATGGTAAATGTGTTCCAAATTTTAGGCCACAGAGCTGGGCCTATTTTAGAGAAAGAATTTCTCATGTAAAGTTTAGACTAAAACCTAGAATGGATTCACTGCCCTATTGGCATGGAAAACCACCAGCTGCCACTGGGTCTGATCCAGCATAGTTTTCTGAATTTCTTCCAATGATTCTATGGGCCAGTCTAGATGAAGAAATGAAATGTGAATTGGGGTGCAGAAATGCCAATTCACAGCAGCTCTCATCTGTCTCAACAATTTTTTGGCAAGATTGCTGGTGTGTGAAGTTCTCCGTGTTTGCTGTTCACATGGAGGCATGCCAGCGAATCAAGATGGTGGCCACGAGTGCATTACTTGCAGTTTTGAACTCCCCAACTTGTCCCTGCCAAATAGTATTTTTTTAAAAAAACACTAAATCTAAGGTGCAGAAGAGTGATCTTCTGCTTAAATAATGAAAAAAGGAAGGAAGGAAAGCCTGTTTCATCACCTCAGTGCACAATCACTATGGTGACAATCCAATATGGTGGTTCCACAATCTGCTGTTTTACTAAGCTGCATGTGTCCAACCAATACAGCTCTTCAGTATTGTGATGCAATGCAATTCAGTTGTCCTAACAGACGAGGGTGCACTTTTCCATCAGTGTTTTTTAAAAACTCAGGAGAAGTGCCACAGACTTTCCCCAACTTTTGCTCCCACTCCCTCCAAAAAGGATGGAACACTGCGGGATCCCATCTGGACCCATGGGACTCCTCATGGATTCTAAGAGGGTTTTTTCACCATCTGGACTACCTCTAGGTCTTAAGCAGTTTCCATGGGCAGAAAACATTAATATCAGAATGACAACCACTGATTCTGAAAACTGAATTTGGTGCTTATAAATTCAAGTTGTCTAGTGTATTTGGAAGAATTTGGTTCCAGCTCAAATTCAAGTTGGAATTTGATGCCTGTATGTTTAAGTCTTTCTAGTGCAATTGGAAGAATATGAGCCTCTAGCTCAAATGCGAGTTTAGATTTTGCTTTCTGCATTATTAACTTTATAATCTGAAGACCAAGAAAGTATTGTATCTGTACTATATCCCCTTCGTTAAAAGCTTCTTGTACTACCAACAAACATTCTAGAAATACTGAGAGGTTTAAAGCGTAGTTTGTAGTTTGGCATCATGAACTAGTAAAATCCAAATACGATGAACTCAAAATGTACAAAGATGGTCTAGATCCATTTTATTGGATTTTATATGGTGTTTTATACAATATCCATTATATTTTATATGACATTTTATTAGATTCTATGCAGTAGAATCCGTATATAAAAAAGGGGCTGGATCCTATGAGCTGTCCATCTGCATATGGAAGACATAGAATTATAGAATCATAGAATTGCAGAGTAAATCTTGATCAAAGCATCCCCGACAGATGGCAATCCAGCCTCTGTTTAAAGACCTCCAAGGAAGGAGACCCCACCACGCGCCGAGGGAGTGTGTTCCACTGCAGAACAGCTCTTACTGTCAAAAAGTTCCTCATGTTCAGGTGAAATCTCTGTTCCTGGAGCTTGCATCCATTGCTCCGTGTTCCAGTCTCTGGAGCAGCAGAAAACAAGCCTGCTCCATCCTCAGCGTGACATCCCTTCAAACACTTAAACAGGGCTGTCATATCACCTCTTAACTGTCTTTTTTCCAGGCTAAACATACCCAGCTCCCTAAGTCTCTCCTCATAAGGCATTGTTTCCAGACCTTTCGTCATTTTAGTTGCCCTTCTTTGGACACGCTCCAATTTGTCAATATCCTTTTTTAATTGTGGTGCCCAGAACTGGACACAGTAGTCCAGGTGAGGTCTGACCAAGGCAGAATAGAGTGGCACTATTACTTCCCTTGATCTAGACACTATACTTCTATTGATACAGTCCAAAATTGCATTGGCCTTTTTAGCTGCCGCATCACACTGTTGGCTCATGTTCAACTTGTGGTCTACTAGGACTCCTAGATCCCTTTCGCACGTAGTCTCATTCAGCCAGGTCTCTCCCATCCTATATTTATGCATTTCATTTTTCCACCCTAAATGCAGTACTTTACATTTCTCCATATTGAATTTCATTTTGTTAGCTTTGGCCCAGCTCTCCAGTCTATCCAGGTCATTCTGAATTTTGATCCTATCCTCTAGGGTATTAGCTACTCCTCCTAATTTGGTGTCATCTGCAAATTTGATAAGTATGCCCCTAATTCTCTCATCCAAGTCATTGATAAAGATGCTGAATAGCACTGGGCCCAGGACAGAACCCTGTGGCACCCCACATCTTCCCTCCATGAATGAGTTGCACTATACTCTAGTGTGAGCATCAGTGGGACTAGCAGTAGCTGATCGGGGGAGACACAAAATAGGTTTGGGGACATGAGCAGACACAGGCCATGTGGTACCTCCACATGCTAGAGAGCTGCAGAAGAATAAAGTAACTTAACACCAAGATGTTCTGATTGCAAAAGAACTTGCACACCCTTTCACATTCTGGAAGCCTTAAAAGTGGTAGTCCACCTACCTGTGGCACAAATGTTTGGATAAGCATGTACCAAACAGTGCTAGGGGCTGTTAGTTCTTTGGCTCTTTCTAACTATCTGCTCTCACCTCACAACACACTACATCCCAGGCATAGGCAACTGCACCAGAAGTGGGACCAAATTTCTACCCTGTGCTTCTGACCAGGCTACAGGGACTCACTTTTGGTTTCGGCTGAAAATAGTACATTTTATGCAAAGGGGCTTGCGGTGATAAGGGTAGAAAGGGGAATCTACCAAAACGACATTCTTTTTGTGAGGGTTTGATCGTGTTGCTTGGTTGGGTTTCGCTGGCTGGATAGATTTTTTTTCACCCATTTTAATTGGGGCAGGGTTTGAAGTGGTGTGGGGTCTTCATAATAGGGGCTGGGTACCACATGTGGCCCACTTTCCCCCTTCTTTGTTAAGTTCAGGGGCTCCAGTACACATAGGGAACTTTCCAAATAAAATGGAGTTTCCCACTTCCTTAAGCGGATGAATCATCTTCATGTACACAAATAATGTAACTATACAGGAGCTGCCATCTCCACTGAAGAGAATAGGAATGACTACAATAGACAGGAGTTTGGTGGATGCACTACACTGTAACACAGATCTCAGTGTGCCACTCTGTCTGGAAATTCCAAGGAGCTATCTTATTTCATAAACAGAAATAAATAATAAAATATTCATATCCATCTTAACATCCACTTTGTGTTGAAAACTGAAGCAAAAGTAAAGGACAATTCTTATAGTAGTACAAAGCAAGAAAGATACCTATTCACAGATAAAATTCCACTAAAATTGGAAACATTTGATCCAAATGAAATTATCATGCCTGCATTTCTGTGCTTGCTTGTATTTGACTTGCCACACTTACACACACCATAGATCTTTTTATGATTAATTACAAATCCGTTCAGCAGTTCACCTTCCTGGGAAGCATCATCTCCTCAGATGCCAAGACTGACAAAGAGATCAATTGCAGATTACCAAAGGCATATAGCGCATTTGGAAGACTTCACAAAAGAGTCTGGAGTAATAAACACCTGAGGCGAAGCACAAAAATCAGTGTGTATAGAGCCATTGTACTGTCTATTCTCCTTTATGGATCTGAAACATGGGTCACCTATCGCCACCCCTTACGACTCCTCGAACGCTTTCATCAGCGCTGTATATGCACAATCCTAAATATACACTGGACTGACTATGTGACGAATGTTGCTGTCCTTGAGCAAGCAGGGATCACCGGCATTGAGGCCATGATATTGAGAACACAGCTGCGCTGGGCAGGGTACATTTCTAGGAGGATGGAGGACCATTGCCTCCCAAAAATAATACTCTACGGTGAACTCGCCACGGGTCAGCGTTAAGAGGGGTGCTCCAAAAAAGTGATACAAGGACTCCCTGAAACAACATCTCAGGCTCGGCCAAATTGGCTTGGCCAATAATGGTGCACCCTGGCTTCACATCGGAAGGCATAAAGATGCACTATCCACAATGCTGCAGCCTTATTTGAGAACTCACGCCGAACAAATCTTGAAGAGAAACAACAACGCAGAAAGAATCACAACCCAGAAAGATCACCCAAGGAGACCTTCTGCTGTGCTTTCTGCAACCGGACTTGTTTATCTCAGATTGGCCTTTTTAGTCATCAGCGCGCTTGCAGAAAGCGCGGGATGTGTCCTTCCTGAATCTTTGTTTGTGAAGAAAAGCCAGAGAGACAGTACATTTAAACAGCCTCTTTGAATAGGCCAAAATTTCTTTGGGAGTACCAATGTCACAGCAGGAATGATCTGTATTTTTGAACTTCTATTCAAATTAGAATTTTGTAATTAAAATAGGCATATAAGTTTTAGTAGTGAAATTTTAAAGTCACCACCCATGAAATAACACTGGACTATTTAAAACACCTACAGATAGATTACAAACCAAAAGTATAAAACTATTTCTAGAGCAACATTCATTTAATTTAATTTTGTGCTGTTAACTCTCCTTCATTTTAAATATCTTTTTATGCAGCTGTATTGTTGCTGTGTGTGCATTGCATTAATATATACAAATGATACATAAATAATTGACTTTAATAATTCCAAAAGTACAAGCTTATGCATAGGTACTCAAAAGTAAGTTCTACTGGGTTTAATGGAGTTTATTTCCAAGAGAACATGTTTAGGATTGCAGCCTGCATGTTCACAGAGAAATGAATAGTTCAGACATAATTCAATCTATTTAACTGTGTGTGTGTTCCCGCACACGCTTTAAAGTCACCTGTCAATTTATGGTAACCCCATGAATTTCATAGGATGGTTTTGCTAATTCCTTCCTCTAAAATATAGCCTGCCCTAAAGCACCCAATACTCATTGGCAATCTCCCATCCAAGTACTAATCAGGGCTGACCCTGCTTAGCTTCTACGATCTGACAGGATCTGGTGCCACCAGGGTATTTAGGCCCTTAAATGTGACTTGCTGCTAAAGAAGTATGATTGCAATTATACCCCAAGTTAGGAAGATCATCATCATTATCACTATCATCACCACCAGCAGCAGAACATCACGTTTTTAATTAAGGAAAAAAAAAAACCACCTTAAGACTGTAGCACTTATTCAAAAGTCCCTATGAATCAGCAGCACTCAATGGGACTGGTAAGTAGACATGAATAGTATCCCACTGTAAATGGAAGATCAGCAGTTGCACCTTTATAGCTAATGCACTTCTAGAAACCGCACCGCATCTGGCTCCTATATTGTAGTCATCATTGGGTGTTGAGATGTCCAGAATGGATAGAATATCAGCAGCAAAAGTAGGTTGCCAGTAAAATGAATACTTCTTTGCAATTCTAGTACTAATAAATCCACTGACAATAAAAAGGGAGACACTGTTCTTTTTCAAGCTGTATCAAGTATGGACATGGATGGGCACGACAGCAGGAAGCACACAGGAAAGATAGTATTTTTCTTATACATTTAATTACTTTTTCCTGCAAACTCTTTTCCAGTCATTTGACTGTTTTGTTTCCCTTTATTTTTATTTATTAAAATATTTATATCCTGCTTTTTACCCAGAGATCTCAGGGCAACAATCTGACAAATTCAAAACAATGTAAAAAAAATTAAAAGCTAAAAAAAACCACAAACCAATCTAGCCATTTAAAAAAAAAAAAAAAGACGGAGTCGAACCAGTTAAAATAATTTTCAAATTATTTTGTGGACTTGAGCAGAAAATGTCAACCTGAGCAAACATCTGCAGCATGACTATTTCATCCCATAAACACAGCTTTGGACACAACCTGCACCAAAAGTGGATTGCATAAGTATTTAACTCCACCCTAAGTTCAACAAATAGCTGTATTTGAGTGCAAGTGGAGGTTTCAGCCCACCAAACAAACATTTACATACTTTTTTATTATTCTTACACTGTTTGCAAGTGGGAACTATAACAAAATGCTGCAGTGGGGAGCTCTCTCTGCTCAGGATCCCAACAACTTCATTCCATTCATTCTTTCCATAGTTTTCAATTTTATTCATTCTGTTCTATTATACTCTCCCTCACTTCCCACCAGCCACTCAGCCTTCCATGACCATTTAATATTCTTACCCCTCACACAGCTGTTTGCGTTTTCTGGCACCAGCCCCCCCTCCCTTAAAAATATTTTATTTTAGTAGTCTCATAAGTTTTGGATTTATCACAAGCCTGGTAACATCTTTTGGGGCACACTTTAGTTTTGCTACACACACAACAGTCCTAGCCTGAACACCAGAAATAGAGGAAATGCTCCAGCACTATCTGTCTATGTGGTAGTTCATAAGAAAATATAAGCATCTGCACAGAAATGGTTCAGGCCAGTGAACTATATTAATTTGCAGAGAGCAAAAACTTCCAAACATTTCTAGAAGCTGTTTCTTTGCTATAATACCAATAAATCTTGCTTGTAATGTCTTCAACATGTCTTCCACAATTGGCACAGTGATAGATGTCTTGGGTTTCTTTTTCTTTAATAGAAACAATACCTGATCATTAGATTAATCCTAATATTGCTGAGCTTCCGTGCATACCATCCACATTCCTATGTCTATTTGAAATCCAACAGTCTGTGAATTCAAATCTACATTTCTCTAAGGCAATAGTGGTTAGCAGAACATCAAGATTAGAGCTATCACATGTAATAACATGAGCAAGTGCTTCCATGTCCATCATAACATATTTGATACAGGATAACAAGAACTACAATGGCAGCAGTAGCATCCTGGCTGAGAGGGACTCTGCAGGAGCAGTAGACAATGGGAGAGGCCCACAGTTCAGTGGCGGAAGATGTGCTTTGCATGCAGATGGTCAGTCCCTGATATCTACAGTCAAAAGGATCAAGTAGAAGACAATGGAAAATACCACTGCCTATTCAAGTCAGAGAGCTAAGTGATCTTGTTCACTCACTACCTCAGCTTTAACTTATTCACAAGATAATTGAAGTGAGGATAAAATAGGTGTACAGTGGGAATCACATGGTCTTCCATAAGACTTTGGGGAAAAGAGTTAGATAAAATTGTAGCAAGTAACAAATCTAACAGTGCAACTTTCCATGGCCAGGTGTGAGTTGCTTCTCCTCCACATATACCCAAGCTTTCACACTTCCAAACTCAGCTTTCAGAAAATGCATGTTTGCCTCTGAGGACAGGAGAGAGCTCTGTACTAGAAAACTTGCAAGACCAAAAGCTGGAGGCCTTCATGTATGTGTATGCATGATTTAAGAACAAACAGCGCTTCTGACAAGTTCACAGCTAACTTTTATTTTGAGCAGCTGAGGAAGGTAGAAGCTGAAACATTTTGGTAAAGTATCTAAATACTGTAGTTATTTTTGTTAATGCCTCTAAGAGGGAGGGAAGGAGGGAGGGAAGAATTCATATTCCATGTGTTAGATCTGATGTATATCATAAAGTGTTTTTGAATAACAGTTTCCACACTTAGGTTGTCATCCTGTCAGGACATAAACAGATATAAGTCCACCTTGCACCCACACACATGCACACACACAGTCATTACAGAGGTTGGTATTGCCTTCCTCTCCCAGGAGTGACCAAAGCTCTCCCTAAAATTACTGTTAAGTTGCTGCAGCACCTCCTACATTTCCATTCCATGGCTACTGGCGGAGGATTGGAGAAGCATCTGACCATATCCCCATAGCCAGAGGTAAAATGTTTATATCACACACTGAGACCTCCTGAGAACCCCAGTGCATCTCAGCAAATGATGTAATTATTTCATGTCTGGCTAAGGAATGGCTGGAGAGTGGGGGATGCAGTATCTCTATTGCAACTCTGGATGGAGGTGAATGGACAGCTGTAGCATAGTTCTGCCTGCAGAACTACTACACTATGCTGTGCCATAAAGGATTCTGGCCCCAGTTTCAAATGTATAGCTATTTATTAGCTTTATGTTCATTTATAACATAATTTATAAAGTGCCCTTCATATGTATGGATATCAAAGCAATATATAATACATATGCAACCATAAATACCATAGCTATATGAATACAAAATGCAATAAAAACAATAACAGTAGCTAACACAGTGAATCTTAAGTTGTTTGTTTTATTTTTAAACAAACAGCAAGGCAAATGGAACAATTTAATCTGGAAATGGGAGGACTATAGTGTTGTCATATTGCAGTGTATGGAGTACATTCCTACTTGTTGTTTGTAAAATCCATATATAGCTATTTATATTTATATTACAAAACAACATAGCACTTTGTCAGACTATAACAAAGTGCTTCTTTGTCAGCAAAAGAATGCTCCTCCCTGCACTTACCTCCAATCCTGGCAAAGGCAACTCTGGCAATGAAAGAGGAAGTGAACGGACTTCCATTCACTTCCTCCTTTGAAATCCCATGAAATATCGCAAGACTTCATCACACGGGGAATTTAAAAAAAAACATGAGAAAAGTTTCAAAAAGCCCAAAAACACACTTTAAAACTTACAAGTAACCCAGGGAGGGTCATAAAAAGTGTGTCACTTACCTCGATGTCGCAATCTCACCCACAAGTGTTCGCACCAGACTGGCCACTGACGGGGTAAGTACAGCAGAGGGGGGAGGATGCAAGGTTCAATGCCAACACCAAAATGGCAGGGGGGATAAATTGACTGCTTAAGCTGTCAATTAAAAAGTACAAGTGCACTTGCAGAAAGCGCGGGATGAGTCCTTCCTGAATCTTTGTTTGCAAAGAAAAGCCAAAGAGAGACAGAGAACCACAAAAAGGCAGCGTTGTCTGATATGCGCGGCCTTTTGCAGTTATGTGGTGTCATTTTGACACCACATTTGATGTGTTTGATAAAGTCCATAGAATGTATAACACATTACTGCTGGCTGTTAGAAATATTGGATAAGCTGTTTTGCTTTGCCCCTATTTGGGAAAAAGCCAAGTACCTATGTATTTGATGAAGAATAAAAGTGGAATCCAAGAATACTGATTTTTCAATTAATCTGACAAGTGAGAACAGCCTTCTCAGCCATTGCATCAAGATATATGACCTTGGCTACATGAGTCATATAAAATGAACAAAATTATCTCTCTTGAAAGATTGTTTTGAACACAGATGAGGTAAGAATTCAGAAGCACTTTGCACATTTACTGTCCATTCTGATGGCACTTCGGGCTAATTCAGATGCTGACTCCCATTTGTAAATCACTGACCCTGATTGCATTGGTTCATGCATACAGAATTACACTGAAATGGGACTTACCTCCTCTGTTTTCCAATGATGTGAACATTATGGACACCACTGCCAGATATTGCCCACTATTGGCAGGGATGCTTCATATGCAATTGAGCAAGACACAAGGTACAATAGGTGGAATCTTATCCCCTCGCCCTGGGAGAGCTCATGTCTAAAGCATCTAAAGTAGACTTTACTTACCCAGTGGTGTCACCTTTCTGCAGTTAACCTCAGATGCCAGCACTTATACCAGCAAGGAATACATGAAAATATGTCCCAATTTTTTGTTTGTGTGCTTCAAAAGAAGGGTTCACATGGTGAACATGGAGGTGTGAATAGGGGTGGTAGGTAATTTCAAGGGCTTTAAGGGAACTAGGAGAATAAAGAAAAATAAGTTCATCTTGCTCCTTCTCCCTTTTTTCATATTTGTGCTGCAGCAGTAAAATGTCAGAATGTATAATGTGAGCAATCCACCTGCAGAAAGATGAGAGTTTTTCCATGTCCATGTCTTCTCAGGAGAGAGGCAATGTGATTCAGAGCCAAAGTAGGTCTACACTTCTTTAGTAGACACATGCTTGTTTGTTTAGCTATGCAGCTGGATGTGTGGACAGGGGGAGCAAAACCTCCCTCCCTCTCTTTCTCCCCTAAAACTTTGGCATTCAGCTGCTTTGAGCTGTTTTCCCTCACCTGTCTGAGTTCAAGTACTGGAGCCAAGGTAGGATGAAATGACTTCAAATAGCCAAACTTAACAACAAGGTAAGGCAAAGCAAGATGGGGGTCTTGGGTCCTGGACCTGGACCTGGATTTCATGCCCTAGACTTGCTTCTCTGTTCCTCAGGACAAGGGAAAGATCTCAGTGTGAGAGCACTGTGTTCAAGTGTGTATGTTGTTCTTGTTGCTGTTGTTGATAGCATGACAATAACAGAACTTAAATAAATTAGCAAAAAGTTTAGGCATCTGCTTTCTTCCGTTGCTGAAAACAAAACTAACTTTTGATTTCAGCAACTGAAGAAGGCAGAAGCCTAAATATTTTGTTAATCAATTTAAGTTTTGTTTGCTAATCACTATTGAGAGAGATTTGTAAGATTAACCATTTAAAAACAAACAACACTTCTGACAAGTTTGTTCTGGATCCCAGGATAAACAGTTTGTCCCGCCACCCCCCACCCACCCCCTCTCTCTCTCACACACACACACTTCTCATTTGTTAGACTTGATGTATTCTATTTGACTGGCAAAATCAATGCAACTGTCGTTGATGCTTAAGATACCACACTTAATGACATAACCAGGGGCTGCCCCCTTTTTAACCACTTGGGCCCACCCTCTGTGACATCACAAAGGGTGTCTGTAAGTTTCAAGTTTAGTCGCTGAAATCTCAGGCCTTGGGATAGTCCTGACCTGACAATCCTAAAGGAGAATACTGTAGGTTTACCTCCCCTTCCTTGATGTGATTTTGACACGGAACAGACACACACACACACATACACACTAGCCTCTGCTTTGTAGTTCAATAAATTCTCAAGGCTCATCCCATTGCTAACAGCAAGGAGAAAGCTAATACTGAATTCCTGTATTTGAAAACACAGAGCTGCAAGCCAAGCATGAGTCACTGAGAATAAGTGAAGACAGCGGGACCTATTTCTGAGTAAACATGAAAAGGAATGGCTCTGGGATCTGTATTTTTTGAATGCTTCAGAATTCGTTCATCTTATGAGAAACTGCCAGACAGCAAGCAGAACAAAAAGTAAAATAAATAAACGTCCAATTTGTCAAACCCTAGACATTTGAGAACCTATGGAAAAACATGTATAAGCCTCCCCTTCCCCTGGCACCACCAATGTATTTGTGTGTCTGGTGAAAGGCATTTGCTTCTTGTATTACATTAACATCTGCAAACTTCATAATTTTAAGACATCATGTTCACTGCATCAAATGTAAATAGATTGCTTTTTGCATCATCAAGAATTAGAAAACATATAGATAGAGCTATTAAATGATTAGAATTTTTTATACCTATTTTGTTTGGGATAATTCACAATAGGTGAGTTTGGCTCTCTTTCCCTTTCCCGGCAGCAAAATATAGAAGTGATTTATATTAGATGCGCATGGTGATAAATGATTGTTTCATTCATTTGGTGGCACAGAACTCTGCTCTTTCAAAAGCTCTGCACTTTCAGAAAGTAAGTGCATGAAGTCCGGGAAACTTGATGGATGTACAGAGGGCCTTACCTGAAAGACTGAAGAGCCAAATGGAGGTTTCTAGAAAGAGGCTCCAAGAGCACTCCATTCTCAACACCACCATCTGCCTTTCTGTCTAACTAAAGGGTGGGGAAAATGAGGCTGATAGGCCACATGTGGCTCTTGGGACCCCACGATATGGCCCTTGAAGCCCTTCTGAAGCTCCCCTAGATCCCCCCCCCATTTTATATTTTTAAAAAAACCTATGTGATGATTTGGGTGTGGCTTTTCACCCAAACTCCTACCAAATTGATCCAAACCAGGTCACAAATGCAGCTGTTTACTTTCCCCACCCCCAGAGTTTCCAATTATTCCTGTTTGGTAGGGACAGTCTTGATTAATCCAACCTCCAATCCTCCAACTGTCCCGATTTGTCAGGGACAGTCCTGATTAATCCTTTGTTTCCCATTTGTTCAGCTAAGTTTAAAATGTCCTGGTTTCTCTCTGCTTTTCTGATGTTCCCCCCTTTATCCTCAGCATACTTCAATTGCTGCAAACTGAGTTCAAAGTGCAAAAGCACTTTGTACTTAATTAACTCAGCAGGGGAGGAGGAAGAATCTTACCCTTCCTGTAGACTCAGGCAAAAGCAAACTTCTGCAGCCTCTCCTAGATTGCCTGCTCTTCCTCATTAATACGTTCTGCCATCTTGAGCATACTCTGATGTTACTTGGCCACAAATGTCCTAGTTTCTACCTGTGAAACATTGGAGGGTATGCAATTTATTTGAATCTCTCCTGTCTCTTTCCACCCACTATGGGTCAACAATAGAGACTGTTTGAAGGTGGGGACTCAGATCATTTAGCGTATATGACAAATATATTTTTTAAAGCATACCAGTTTTCCTATACTACGGAGATTTTCAGATGGGGAAATTATTCCCCGGGGAGATTGGGACAGAATTGTTTCTGTCGCGGAAGAAGCGCTGCGTTTCACACGCCCACTTCCCTCTCCCGATCTCCCATCGCCCTGACACTGTCCTTGTTCTAGTTCCCTGCCGGTATATTTTATTAACGAGAGTTCGTCATTAATAAAAGAACTAGAACAAGGACAGCATCAGGACGACGGAAGATCGGGAGAGAGAAGTGGGCATGCGAAACGCGGCACTGTTTCCGGGACAGAAACAATTCTGTCCCGATCTCCCCAGGGAATAATTTCCCCGTCTGAAAAACACCTACAACACAAGGGTTTCTGGTCAATGTGAATATAGATATTTGCTGTGTTACATTTACTCTTACTCCGAGCTTGGAAGTAATGAGTTATAAACACCTAGTTAGTTTCATTTAATCTCTTTTTTTTAAGAGATATAAATAAAGTGATTGTAAGGGATATAATAAAGTGATTGTAACTTTCAGTTATTTTTATATTATGGGGGTGTGAGTTTACTAAATGGTGGAGGAGGGATATCAAATGGTTCAAGGGCTTGATCATGGTATATGCCCCGTGCTGCTGACTAGTCTGTAGTGGGTGCTGAGTAAAGAAAAAAGTGGATGGGTGGAGAATATGTTTTGTATCACAGGCCAGGAGATTGTAACATCAGATTTTTTTTAATACTACTGGGGAAAAAATACTTTCTTCCTTTTCAGAAAAACAAAATGTTCCTTTTCAAAACTGCTGCTGTAATCCTAACTACCTTTAATCTTCTCATCTATTTTTTGCTGTGTGCCTTCTAGTCTTTTCTGACTAATAGCAGCCCTAAGGCAAACCTATCAAAGGGCTTTCTTGGCAAGATTTGTTGGGGGGGGGTTGCCTTTGCCTTCCTGTGAGGCTGAGAAAGTGTGATTTGCTCAAGGTCACCCAGCGGGTTTCCCAACACTCATAGTCCCAAGCTCAAACCACTATACCATGCTGGCTCTCCCTCTCAACTATATGCTAAATATTGAGAATGGAGCCTGCAAAGTTATTTTATTTTATTTTTTAGTGGTGTAGTGGTTTGAGCATTGGATTCTCTCTCTCTCTGGTTTTTCTTCGCAGTGGTTAAATGCCAGTACTGCAAGCCACCATGTCACAAGTTCGATTCCAGCCGGCTCCAAGGTTCACTCAGCCTTCCATCCTTTCGTAGGTCGGTAAACTGAGTACCCAGCTTGTGGGGGGCAATTAGCTAACACACATTGGAAACTGTTTAATGCAGTGTAGATGTGTAAATAGCTATTGCTTAAAACAATTTGTAAGCCACTCTGATAGCCTTGTGGCTGAAGAGCGGGGTATAAATAAATAAATAAATAAATAAATAAAACAAAGATTCAGGAAGGACTCATCCCGCACTTTCTGCAAGCACGCTGATGACTAAAAAGGCTAATCCGAGATAAACAAGTCCAGTTGCAGAAAGCAGAACAGAAGGTCTCCTTGGGTGATGTTTCTGGGTTGTGATTCTTTCTGTTTTGTCATTTCTCTTCAAGATTGTTCGGTGTGAGTTCTCAAATAAGGCTGCAGCATTATGGATAGTGCGTCTCCATGCCTCCTGATGTGAGGCCAGGGGGCACCATTGTTGGTGATCAATTTGGCCAAGCCTGAGATGTTGTTTCAGGGAGTCATTGTATCACTTTTTTGGAGCACCCCTCTTATGCTGACCGGTGGCGATTTCACCATAGAGTACTATTTTTGGGAGGCGATGGTCCTCCATCTTAGAAACGTGCCCTGCCCAGCACAGCTGTGTTCTCAATATCATGGCCTCAATGCTGGTGATCCCTGCTTGCTCAAGGACAGCAACATGGTAAACCCAATGGGTGACCTTGGCCAAGTCACACACACTCAGCCTCAGAGGAAGGCAATGGAAAACCCCTTCTGAAGAAATCTTGCCAAAAAAAACCCATGATAGGGGCTCTTTAGGGGTGCCATAAGTCAGAAATGACTTGGAGGCAGACCACCAGCCCAACAATTAATTGCACCTCGCAACTATAGGTGCAATTAATTACTTTAAAAAATCACTTTTCAGTCTCCATTCTCAGTATTAGGCATAAAAATTGGAAAATGCATTTTGAAAGTGCTTTGTGCCTAAATGGTTAAAGGACCATTTGTTCAACCCTGGGGAACTATGTTCTAATCACTTTGTGACATTAACTCACCTCATAGTGCTCCTGCCCCATCTGGAAGGAGACTGGCTTGCAGACAAGCAATAATAAGGATCTAACTTCCCTTCACTCCCATCTCTCACAGTTTTAATGGAAAGTATTGATCCCACAGCTTTTTAAAAAAAATCTTAAATTTAATTTTAAAAGTATGTGAGCAGAACTGTGAAGAGCAAATTGCATGGCAAATTGGGGGGAGGGGGTTGACCAACAACAGTTGCTCTCCTCACATTTGGGTTGGCTCCAGACACACTCATATTTAGAACAGACCCATTGAACTCAATGGGATTTAACTTGGGACTAGCCCAAGTCCTGTTTATTTCAACATAGGTCTTTGTTAAGTATATTTAAGCCCGGATCCAACCAAATGCCAATGGAAGAGCCCTTAAAAAAAAAAAAAAGAATCGTTATTGTGGACTATACACAGTCTTCCATTTTCAGTTTAGCAAGCCCATAGCCTGAACTTAATACTTCTTTTCCTAGATACCGAACAAGATGCAGAGCTGCTCATGTTAGGTCAGCTTAATGGGGTTTAAAAGAAAAAATAAATAGGCACCAAACAACCTTTCCCAAAAGGACACCCCGCAAGAAGCCTCAATGGAAAACATTTGGCATGCATAAATAAGTATTTGCATAATTGTGAAGAAGCATTTTTTTTCTGCTGCTGCTGCTGCTGCTGTTGTTGTTATTGTTATCAAAGTAATTTTCTTTTTCACCTGCTTGGGCCTTTGCTGAGCATGGCTTTGGTTAAGGTTTGTTGGTGGAGGCTCATGTTGAACCGACTGTTTTTAATTTACAAATTAAACTTGTCAGAAGTAGAAAATCCTTCTCTTGGAACCCTTCCAATATGTCAAGAATTAATTCTAATGAAAACGGTATTGCTTAAATGCAGGATGGCCAGTTACTTACTTTATTTACACAAAGTCGTTCTCAGTTTCTTTGATAAAAGCAGCTAAATCTTTTCCCTCTTTCATGTTTTGTCAGCACTTGATTCCTTTTGTCCCCTGGCTATTTGCCTAGCTGTGGACAATAAGGCAGGAAGAATAGAAGCAGATTGTTGGAGTGGCCCTCAATAAACCTAATTATGACATGTTGACTGCGCTCACCATGACATATTCAGGGGATCCAGGCTTATTCAATTACCCTTGCCAGGTTTCTCTTTCAGACCTAAAGTTATCCTTTGACTGTTTGTATTTCTGAACAGTATTCATGTTCATTGTGAAAGAAAATCCCTGGGACTTTGAGGGTCTTTTTTTTTTTAAGGAAAAAAAGTTGCTGCTGTTAGTGTAGCTAATTTTTATTAACTGAATGATAACATGATAAAGAAATAGACTTTTTGTTCTGTAATAAGAACAAATCAGTGTGTGCTTAAAAGTTACACCTTGCTTTCCTCCCCTCCCCCTTACAGGACACTAATGGCACATATTAGTGTAAGATAATAAAGCAAACTCCTTTTCTTCACCTGGATACTTACTGAAAAGTATTATAAAAATGTTCAGACAAAACAAACAAACAACATAGATAGAACTTTCAGCCTCAGTTGTTGTCCAATCTATGAACATCAGAAAACATTCATGCGTTGGAAATGGGTAGTGAGATGCCAAGAGCTATTTCTTCAGCTGTTTGAAATACTTCGTACAGACAGCATTTAATTAAATTCCTGACTCTTCAAAGATCATCTAAGTAGTTCCTGAAAACATACTCTTCAGAAACTCTGAGGATAACAAAGGGTTAAATGAAGGAATTCTAGAAGAAAAGATAGAGAAGGAAGTACTAAACAAATGTTACTTTTTTATTCACAAGTGCTAAAAGAGTTAATATTAATATATCATTTCACACCACTATTTAACTAGCTGTCACTTCAACGCTATAGGGGTGGTATATTTAAATCATACTTATTTATTTCTGCTACTACCAGGGAAGTTGATAATTATATATTCATATTTTAATAATCCATTTTGACAAGCTCCTGATATTTAAGAAAATTCTAAACACTCAGAAGTAAACAGATGTTTTAAAATATTTCACACAATAGCTTTCCCTGTTAAGCTAGGGGTCATAGAGCTTTATATTTAGAGTAGACCTGTTAAGTTTTATGGGATGGCTACAAGATAGACTCAAAAGCATTACCTTTAGCAGAAATTCTGAAGTTATTTCTCCTCAAGTAGTTCTATTAATTCTTGTTAGAACTCACAAATGTGTGCATGCACAAAGACACACACACACACACACACGATTTGTGAAGAGTGGCTTCTAAATTATTGTGCAATATTTAGTTCATATTGTGTCCCATCTTAAAACAAACAAACAAACAAAGGAATCTAATTTGAAATGCATTGTTTGGAGTACCAAAAAAAAAAAAAAAAGCCCAGAATTATAATTTAGGGTTTTTATTTTCCTATTGATTAAATAAAAACTCAGACAAAAAAAATTAGAAAAAGGTTGTTTTGTTTTGTTTTGTTTTGTTTTGTTTTGTTTTGTTTTACAGACTCCAGAAAGTTGGACTAGGGCTCTACTGGAGTGCATTTAATCTGAAAGTGATCCCTTTTGCAGCAAGAATTTAGAATGGAAATCAATGCAAATCTGAAAATGCTCACATTTTCTGCAAGAACTCTTTTCCCAAGGTGGTTGTTGGTTCACTCATCTGCCACTTAAGAAATGATTGACTCTGTATGAAAGAAACTTTGAACGAGGAGGACAAAACTGAAAATGGCAGAGAAAATCAACCACACAAGAGAAATACACAAAAATATTTCAAAACCCAAAGACAGCAGAAAATGATGCTATTCATTCTGAAAGGCTAACAATGCCTGAGTGCATTAATAATCTTTCAATACTCTCAGCTTTTTAGAGATCTTGATGGCTAATGCCTTTTAGACAATTACAGAGGAGCAATTTTTGTAAAATATACTTCTTTTATGTTGTTCCCTTTAGCAAAATTCCCTGAAGGTACCTATTGAAACTATTATAATATTCACAGGCAGTGATGCAGCTGCACCTGCTGCTCCACAAGCTCCATTCATCCCAATGGGGCTTGTTCAGTGGAGTATACTGGTTGCCGACAACATGATAAGTGCAAAGCCGAGAGCATTCAATTTCTACCTAGGTCTGTAGTTAGATCTCATGGATTCCCATGCAGCTTCTATGCATTTCATTTTGCCAGCCATGTGATCATAAGTGCAGTCCACCAAGGCCAGACATGCCAGATCTGTGCTATGTTGGTCTTCACCTTCTATTTTAGGGGCAGCCATTTTTTATCTTAAATCAGCAAGCTGCTTATCATAGTTGTTGGGGGAGGGAGAGACTTCGTAGTGCAAGTCTAGGTGCAGACACAATAAAAACAAAAACGAAAATGAAAGCGTGTGCTGGCAAGCTCTTGAGTGTATGCATTATACATCCTCTGTAATGAAAAAAATCCACAATATTTTTACAATCTTTGCTAGCAGGCCCAGAGAACCATTAAAGTAGTTCTGTTGATTCCAATAGTGCTGCACTAGTGTAAGTGATAATGGGATCCTATTTCTCATTATTTCTTCTCCTTTAACTTAATAGCAACTAAAGTCAAATTGATTCCTGGTGTAACTTCACTGAAATCTCTATCCATTTATTTATACACAAAATAACCTCTTTTAATCACAAGGCAAAACACTTTCCCAGTAGGGATGTACTGTATGTAGCCAGATTTTTCCAAACCCTCTAATCAGTAAATGCAACTTTTCAGACTATTAAAGTAGGCTTTACCACTTTACAATATAATCTCCATCATAACGACAAAGAACTCTAAATATTTTAATGCAAAGCATATGTCAAGTTCTAGTACACAACTTGATTTAATGTACTCCGGAGGTAAATAGAATATTAACTCATCTTCAAATCTCTACCAGAATCCCCATTTTTTTAAAAAAATGGAAAATAAAAATTACAGGAAACCCAATCCTGTAATGGATGTTTTCAAACTTAAGCTACATGACTTTCCCTAGAGAAATGACTCTAGATTACTTTCCTTGTTGAATCTATATCACACCAACTATCAGGAGATCATCCTGACCTGACTTGCTATATGAATAAATGTGGATTATCTAGACAAGGGTTAACACCCAGTTCAAAATGATATAACTAAAGCCAAAGAGTGGCCTTTAATATTGGTTTTATAATGTGATACAGAAACTGATCATTTTCGATGTTTTGTTGGAAGATGTCAAACACATCATTGTGATAAAGCTGTTTAGGGATAGTCCTACTAAATTGATAAGCTTAATTATGTTTCCATTAAACAAGAAAGAAAGAAAGAAAGAAAGAAAGACTGGTGTACTAGGTAAAAGTAAAAAAAGCTAGGTAAAAGTAAAAAAGTTACTAGTTAGGTAAAAAAGTAAAAAAAAAAGTTACTAACTAGGTAAAAGTTAAAATTATTGAGCTAACCAAGAATCCAGGAATCTACTAGTTGGAAGATAGGAGATTATCAGACAACCTAAATATGGCGTGACAAGGACTCCAGGAGATCGCAAAAGGGCTTCCCTTTCAGACTACATCGTTCCACAGTTATCATGCTCCCATGCCCCTTCCATTCTGCCATCGTTCTTTTTTATTTTCAAGCCGTGAATAGACTGCCTGTTCTGTTCCTGTCACGGAATCACGAGCAAATGAAAAGGTGCCCCATTATGTTGGCACGATGCCAGCGTTAGTGGGAGGTCCATGCTGAACACTTCCGGGTGTGATCAGGACAACGAGGTAAGTGACACACTTTTTTGTACCCTCATTGGGTTACTTGTATTTTTAAAAGCGTGTTTTTGTGCTTGATTTTACTTTTAGACTTGTATTTTTCTTTTAATTAACTTTTGAATTTCCTGTGTGATCGTCCTCTCATGAGAACAGCCAGGATTTGCATTCCAGGAAGTGAATGCAGCTCTGTGAGAACTCCATTCACTCCTGGGCTGCTGAGGGGGAGGGAAGGTCGTGCTAAAGGTAGGTCTGAAAATTTTTATTTTTATATCATTACAGGGACAGGATTGGGGTGGGAGAGGAGATTGCAAGATGTGGACGCTTTTTTGTCCCCGTCTGATAATCTCCATAGTCCATATTTAAATATATCATCTTTTTTTTAGCTCTCCTTGGTGGATACACTAATAAGGTATTGCAGACAGACTAAGGACTTTATCAGACGAGGCAAACAATGGCAAAAAAACATGTCATTTAAGAAGCAACAATAGCACAAAGGGTTGAAATTATCCGACATCATTGTTTACCCATTCCCACTGTGTCGTTCTGGCATGAATGAGGCATCACTTTTTATTGATGGGCTAAGTTGTCAGTAAAAAGTGATGCCTCATTAATGCCAACATGACACAGCAGAAATGGGAAAACAATGATGTTGTCTGATAATTTCAGCCCTTTGTGCTATTGTCACGTCCTAATGACAAGGTTTTTCCCACATCTGATAAAGTCCTAAGAGTGCATCTACACTGCAGAAAGAATACAGTTTGACACCGTTTTAAGTGCCATAGTTCCATCCTATGGAATCCTGGGATTTGTAGTTTTATAAGGTCTTTAGTCTTCTCTGCCAAAGAATATTGCCACCTCACAGAACTACATGGAGCCATGGCAGTTAAAGTGGGGCCAAAGTGCATTAATTCTACAGTGTAGATGCACTCAAAGTCATTTATCCCACTGATTTCAGTGTTTGTCTTAATTTGGATTGAACCTACGCTTGACACATTCTTGTAACATGGCTCTTGGTGTCTTTAGCAGCTGTATGATCAACAGAAAATCTAACAATACAACTTTCTACACAATAGGAAGAAACCAATATGGGGCTAGCTTCATTGGTAATTTCATACACGCATATCCTGCCATCAGGCAGAAACAAAGAATATACTGTATGTATGTGTATATACCGTGTGTGTGTGTGTTCAGTTTACATTACTATAGAATGGCACAAAGACATAGATAACCATGTGGTTTTTTTCAAGGGTGATTAGCAGAACTGCATAGTCATACATGACCATAATTCCCAAGGGTAATGTATGCCTCCATAATGCACAAAGTGCATTTTCTCTGTGTGTGTGCGTGTGCACACATGCATGCACACGCACATGTATATGTGCAAAAAGACTTCCCATCCTTTCCATCATATTCAATGACACTGTATGAAGCTTACCCTGGGGGTAGGGAGGGAATCCTCAGAATCTGAAATTTCAAAATTTGAACTTTGGAACAACATGACTCATTGGAAAAGATGATAACACTTGGGAAAGGAGAAGGCAGAAGGAAAGGAAAATGCAGATGGATGACACTGCAGATGAATTGTGTCAGTTAAGGAAGCCACAGCCCTAAGCTTCTAAGACTAGAACAGAGCTATAGATGATCAGGACTCTTCAAGATCCTCCATCCATTTGGTTACCATAAGCCAAAGCCAACTTGATGGCATATTTATTTATTTATTGAATTCATATCTTGCCTCTCTCCTGGGATGGGATCCAAGGTAGTTTTCAGTAATTTAAAACAAGATTTAAATAAAAAAATTATTTTTCAAAAGTTTTTTTAAAACTAAATAAGAGTATTATATTAAAAAAACATGGTTAAAGCCCAGTTGAGAACACATTTAAAACATAATTACTAATAAAAGATAAGAAATACAGCACACCACTTCACAAACACTACTGCTGCATAATTTGAATCTCAAAGACCTGCTTAAATAAAAAGGTCTTTACCTGCAAGTGGAAAAAGAGCAGGGAGGGGCCCAACCGGACTTCCCATGGAAGGGAGTTCCACAGCATGGGAGTAGCCACTGAGAAGGCTTTTTCCTGTGTCCCCATCAAATGTGCCTGTGTAGTTGGTGGGACTGATAGAAAATCCTCCCCTGCAGGTCTTAAAACTCAGGGCTGGCTTGTATACAGAAATATGGTCTTTCAGATAGTCTGTACCCAAGCAGTACAGGGCTTAAAAGGTCAAAAACAGAACTTCAAATTGTTCTGGGAAACAGACTGGCAGCCAGTGAAGTTGTTTCAATGCAGGGGCCACATGATCACTGTTACCAGCCCCCCTCATCAGCCTGGGCACAGTATTTTGGAACCAATGAAGTTTCCAAAGGCAGCCTTCTGTAGAGCATGTTACATACAGTAATTCAAACAGGATGTAATCAAGGGATGTCACTGCAGCCAGCTCTGACATCCCTCTGAATGGATGTAGCTGGAACACTAGTTTTTACTCTGGAAACATACTCCTGGCCACAGCTGAAGCATGGGCGTCCAGGCTCTGTTCCAAGCCCAAGAGTTCACCCAAGCTGGAAAGCTGATATTTCAGGGGAAATGTAAGCCCATCCAGAACAGGCTGAATCCCTATTCCCCAATCTTGCAGCTGACCAGAAGCACCTCTATTTTGTTTGGAGTAAGTTTCAATTTGCTCACCCTCATCCAGTCTATTACTGATAGCAGACACTTGCTTAGTAAAGTACAAATAACAATGACAAACAGAAGTTTGCATCATGAATTCCAATGTAGGTTTTTGTGTAATAAGTGATTTAAAAAAAAAAACACTAAGCACATGGACTAATTCAGATGAGCAAACACAGTACGTAAAAACATGGTATATCATAAAAGGATATGACTCAGTGGGAAAGATGATATTGCTAGATAAAGTGGAAGGTGTTAGGAAAAGAGGAAGACTGCACTACAGGTGAATTGACTTACTTAAGAAAGCCATAGCTCTGAGTTTGAAGGACCTATGCACGGCAGTTGATGAAAGGGGTTCTTGGAGGTTTCTCATTCAGATGGTTACCACCAGTCAAAATTAATTTCACCGTCATGTGTGTCACACTCAGTGTGTGCCTGTGAGGGGGACAGAAAGTCTCTGGAAAAGCCAGAGGTGGAAAGGGGGAGGAATCCAACCATGCCACTTAATATTGTGGTGCTTCAGAAGCAGTATGTGGTAGCTGCTGATGAAGACATTAGAAAGTGGGGATCCTCTCGCACACTCAAAGGTAAAGGTAGAAAGCAAAGCTCTAACACCATGCAGAAGGGATTTCACTTCATAATGTAAGAGATCTGCCCTCCTCCTATACAAAATGGGGGGGGGGAATAATGCTTTATAACACATGTTGCAAAATGAGAAAATAGCCAATGCCTCAGGCATTTGGATAACTATTGTAAAACCAGAACCAATTTAGCCTTAATGCTGAAGGTGGAACCAGTGTTCCAGATCCATCAGGAAACTTTGAAGGTCATTTCATATGTGTTTTGTCTAGTCGTGAATGTCAGCTGTGTCTCAAAACTGGTTTGTCTGTCTGTGGTCTCTTCTAAAAATCGCCATGGCTTTGATTCGGTTCTATATCCCCCCCCCCAAAGTAAATCAGCTGCAGCATTTCTTTATTCCACCCAACTGACATTGTTGATTCTCAAACCAAATTAGAACCAAAGAATGATGATTCATTTCTTTACTTCACAAAGATTCACTAAGGCATCAGTAACTCAAACAGTTAAGGGAGAAGAAGAAATGGATGTAGTTTTGGTTCTTTTGTCAGTATCCTTTGGGTATATATAGTGCCATCTGATGAGCTCATGTGTGGCCAACCAGCCTATCTTTATACATAAAATGGCTGCCTTCTCTATGATATTTATTATTATCTTGGCTTTCTTTTAAAGGACTAACATGTTATTCTGTCTTTTTAAAACTCTAAAAATTAACAGGAGCATTTTTAAAAAATAGATATGCAATAGTAGATCTCAAATCTTCAGCATTTCTTGTTATCCAAGTACTTATAGTACTTAACAGAGTTTTTATACATGCACATACCCCTCCCTAATGTTCACACTCACACACAAAATATTAGGTATTTTGTATGATATGATTTATACACATCTCGTATCCCATAACACTTAGAAGTATTTTATTGAAACCAATAAGATTAGCTTACAGTGAAATGGGTGTATGATCTGGAGCTTGGAAAAGTTACTTTTTGATTTCCACGTTTTAAAATCTCCCCAGTCAAAATCACAAGTTGTCATGCTGGTTAGGGATTTCTGCAAGATGTTGTCCAAAAATAAGTTTTCTAAGGGCTTATCTAGATAGGCAATATACCCAGCTTGTCCCCGTCTTAGAGCCCTGCAATCCTGATGATGCAGGGCTTTTGCTCCATTCTGCCAATGGGTAGTCCTCACCATCCCCAAGGCAGATATGGGGCTAAGACAGGGTAGGGCCCACCAGGAAGAAACAGACTGGGCCCTGCTTGTCTGGAGGAGCCCGTCCTGGCAGGCTGTCCCACTGTGGCAACTGCTGGTCTGCCTTGCTCTTCTAGATCCAGGAAGGGGCCCCACAGCATGTGACCAAGGCTGGTCACAGGCAGGGGGCCATAGTCACATGTTGCAGTCTGCCTTCCTCACTTCTGGGAGAGCAAGGGAGGTGGCAGTGGCAGCGGCTGTAGCAATGGACTGGCATGCCTGTCTGGACTCCGGCCCATTTCCTAGAGGTAACAAGGGAGAAATGGGACTGATCCACAGGCAGGATACACTGGTGGGGAGCTAGCATATTCCATCTCATGTAGTTGAGCCCTAAGATCTGATGTTTTTGACATAAGAAGCAAATTACTGTTGGAGAGGAGCACAGAATGAGTTGCAGAAGGATCTAAATTCTCAAGTGGAAAGGTGTATTATTTTATTGATTTATTTACTTATACCCCGCTCTTCAGCCACAAGGTTATCAGAGCAGCTTACAAATTGTTTTAATCAATAGCAATTTACACATCTACACTGCATTAAGCAGCTTCCAATGTGTGCTAGCTAATTGCCCCCACAAGCCGGGTATTCATTTTACCAACCTATGAAAGGATGGAAGTCTGAGTGAACCTTGGAGCCCTCTGAATCGAACTTACAACGTGGTGACTTGCAGTACTGGCATTTAACCACTGCGCCTCCAGGGTTCCTGCATACCAAAGTCAAGATTGTCCTTGCCATAGTAGTTCAAGTTTCTATATATGGTTGTGAAAACTGGACAGTGAAGCAAGCTGACAGAAAGGAAATCAACTCATCTGAAATGTAATACTGGGGAAGAGTTCTACAGATAGCATGGACTGCCAAAAAGCCAAATAAGCAGGTCTGAGAGTAAATCAAATCTGATGTCTCCCTAGACTCCAAAATGACAAAACTGAGGCTATCATACTTTGGACATATCATGAGATGATGTGACTCATTGGAAAACATGCCTGTTAAAGTGAATGGCTGCAGGAAAAGAGAAAGACCACATTACAGTAGGAAAAGAGAAATGCTACATTACAGATGGATGGACTCAATCAAGGAAGCCACAGCCCTAAGCTTGCAAGACCTGAGCATTGATGTTGCTGACAGGACATCTTGGAGGTCTCTCATTCATAGGAATACTATAAGTTGATGTCAACTTAATGGAACAACAGTGGTGGAGAAGGAATGGAACAACATGTGTAGGGGAATTTACATGTGTGTATGACACCAAGAGGATTTCAGCAAAAGATTTCGTGACAGCACTATTGCTTCCAAATTTCCAGTCCATTCCCCTATTTTAGGGTCATGTTACATAGCTGATGGAGGGATCATACTGTCAAAGTTGAAATGGCAAACTGACTAGACATAGCATTAGTACTATTCTTCTTCCAAAGATTATTATGTAGGCAAACCAGAACTCAGTAAAGTTTCTTTTTTAGACAACACCTCATAAAATTCCCCAATCAGCATGGCCATTTGGTGATCAAAGTAACTTCTCCAAGCTTTGGCCTGCACAAGCATTAAGCTGTATACAAGCTGTCCACTATAGCCTACCAAAACGGAATAGGCTCTAAAAAGAACAATATGGGCTCAGATTGGCTGCAGCAGAGCTGCTAGTATATTTACTGTAAATAATAAAACCACTTTCCACATCCCCAAAGGCAGTCTTTTGGTTATTTCTTCACATGACCCATAGTTGATCACTGTCACCATTCCATAGTAAAGCTTTAAATTAGCTTTATGTAGACTGAACCCTACATTATTGAGGGGCTGTTTTATCAGCTTTTCAGTATATATACCAGGAACAGGTAGGAGCAGATTGAAGGAAATATATTAAACCTCTATCAAATGTGTAAAAAGCAAGCAAGGAGAAGAAGCATGAAGAAGGCCAACTTCTTTTCCCTTCTTTTCCCTTCTTCATTTAACCAAGCTCAGAGCCTTCACATTCTGCCTTCTGCTGATGGAGAACAGAGTCAATCCTTAAGACATCGCCAAGAGACAGAGAAACTTGAGAATGCTAAGATAATAAAGATACGGTATGGTAATCTACACACATAAAATAGTATTTCAGATGATACAATTACATTCAGGAATTTCTTCTTCTCATTACTAATGCAACAAATGTGATATAAGATTATCCTTGACTTTATCAGGAAATATTGTCTCCTAAACAATAACATCCAAAATTTCTGCATACTTCTAATACATGAACGTAAGCTTGTCTTGATTTTTCTTAAGGACAACATTTGGCTAATAGCAATAGAAAAGGGATAAAAACCCTGTAGTCCTCTGGCTGTTGCACTGTGACTCCTAGCAGCCCTAGCCAGTATAGTCAATGGTGAGGAAGGCTGGTAACAACAACAGCTGGTGGGCCACTCAGTTTCCACACCTGCAGTAGCTGCTCATGGACCAAAAGCCCCCTCTGCTGTGTCCACAAGGTGTAACTGGCAGATTCCTTACCTGTCATACCTCACAGCAAAATACACCTATGTAAATGAAAGGAAAAGCACCATTCTTTTATCTTGAAAGTTGTTTTGACAGTTCTTCACCCTAAAAAGGTGACCTAAAGTATTCCAAAGAAAATAAATAAGAAATTCTCCCTGTGCAAACACTTCAGTCCATCTTCAAAAAATGTATAGATACTCTCATTAAACTAAGAATGTAGCAACATGCAATACATACAGTACAGGACTGGCCCTACTACTATGCTGAGTGAAGCAGATAGCAAGACAGTGTTGAGGGGGAAGAGTGATGTGTCATATGGTCTGTCCTGCTCCAAGTAAACCAGTCTGCTGCCAGTCCAGTCAGCCTTTGTACATGGAATAGCAATAGTAATAGCACTTCTATTTATATACCGTGTCAGTGTCAAAGCATTCCCTAAGTGATTTACAGTGTGTTAGCTAATTGCCCCAACAAGCTGGGTACTCATTTTACTGACCTACAGAAGGATGGAAGGCTGAGTGAACCTTGGAGCCCTGTAGGATCAAGCTCACAACGTTGTGGCTGCAGTACTGGCATTTAACCACTGTGCCACCAGGGCTCCACCAGGGAATAGAAAAGACTGCCATCTTGTTCTTTCCTTCAGACAGCAAAATGTCTCAGGCAAGCTCTAGAACCATGGTTGGTTCACTTATTCACAACAGTCAAAATCCAAGTATCAGTCTCAACTAGAGTAGACTCACTGAATCAATGAGGACTTGGTAAGTCAAGTGACATTCCATTGATTTAGCGACTGGATTTAGGCTTTTATATTTTAATCTAAGCTGACAATAAGTACAGGGGAAGTAAGGTGTCTCTACTTTACAGAGACCCAATGGCTTGCTCACTTTAAGTGACATAAGGTATTTTCACATGGAATATTTTAAAATATGTTTGCTTAGTAGTGGCCCCAGTGAATACGAAACCTATACTGAATTGGAATGTATATACATAATTAATGCCCTGTTCTGCAGAAACAAAGTTCATGCATGACACCAAGAACACAGAAGAGTCTCAAAGGAGCTTTGTAGCATCTTGTGTTAAAACAGTCCCAGCCACCAGGTTTTGTCTGTGCTAAATAAATGCATTGTCTGAACACCAAAGAAAATAAATCTAGTGTCCATTGTTTATTCTTCACATTATCAAAATACTGTACTACAATTTATCTTCTACAAGTTTCAGAAAAAGATGACAGCATAGCCATTTTTTCTAATGAACAAGTAACATATGATAGATATACAAATTCATAACAAGGTCCTATATAAATTATATAGTCAAGATTTAAGAAAGAACAAAAAGTACTGCTGATGTGTTTAGGAATGAGAAATTCAGTTAACCCAGTTCATAAATCAGCTAAGCTCTGCTGCAGTTTGGATAGAAACTATTTAGGCCAGGCTCCTGCTGTGGCAAACAGATCATTCTATGAGCAATTTGGCAACCTCCAGGCTCCTCCAAGGTGGACAACAGGGGCAAGAAGACAAGGTGGCCAGCTCCAAACCATCTATTTCTTAAATGCCTAGCTTTTGGTCTTCAGATCCAAGGCACTATGGGAGGGATGGCTTGGAATAATGCCTGCTTTCCTGTCATTCTTTCCCATTGGCTAAGTTAGCTAAGAGAGCCACAATGGCGTAGTGGTTTGAGCATTGAACTGTGACTCTGGAGACCAGGGTTCGAATCCCCACTCAGCCATGGAAACCCAATGGGTGGCCTTGGGCAAGTCACACTCTCAGCCTCAGAGGAAGGCAACGGAAAAACCCCTTTGAACAAATCTTGCCAAGAAAACCCCATGATAGACCACCTTAGGGGCCTCATAAGTCAGAACTTGAAGGCACATAACAACATGTTGGATAAAGCTGATAGGTGTTGCAGTTCCACTACTTCTAGAGGGCAACAAGTATCCCTCTTCTGTCTTGGGGGCCATATGCAGCCTATGCTATGTACTTTCTCCACCCTGAGCAAGACAGTAGTGTAGCCAACAGTGGCTATGATGGCTTTCATCCAGGAAAAAAAAACTCTTTCCCAGTTCTCCTTCTTAGTGCCCCTTTTTGGAATATGCTACCTTAAACCTTAATGTATGTGCTCTGTCAATAAATGGTTTGTTCCCATACTGGCATGACAAAATTTGCCTTTCTGACTGTACCATAGATTAACCTCTGTCAAAATGTTCAAAAAAAAACAACCCAAAGAACATTCATTATATAAGGCTGCACTTTTACACTATGATTGCAAAAGACACATATTTTGCCCTTCCAAAGATAAATGCTGCTTTGTCTTGTACAGCCCAGAACTGTTTATTCTACAGTGTTAAAACCTGTTTGCTTTTCACATGACCAGTCTGTTAGTGTGGCGCATAAATCGGATGATTCTGTCCATGAATCATCTGTAAACCACTCATAAATTTATAAGTGGATGCATTATGTGTTGCACTGACAGCATGCACAGAGACTACAACTACATACAATGACATGAATACATCTGATCTATTATACTAGCAGACTGATATCTTTAAAAATGTACCTTTACTGTAGATACAGCTGATGGCCACATGCATAGTTCTGCACTAATTAATCACCCATTTAACCTAGAGCAATCACATCTTAATATAGCTATACCTCCTTTAACAAAATAGATGTGTTCCTGGACATTACTTCTTTAATAGAAAATGTGGTAACAGAAGCAGAAATAACATGGAAAGCATAGGTTCCTGCCCCACAAAAAAAAAGCAACTCAACATATTTCAACAAACTTTTTCTTCAAAACTAATGACATGGGCATGTTAAATGAAACAACCAGGTTACGTAAGCCCTAAATAATCAGCAACATTTTAAATCTTCTAGAAACCATTTGATGGCTTCTTCCAAAATGCATTCATGGATGACTTTTCCTTTCATCACCACTTTTCTTATGATTTCCATTTTGATGGTCATTCTTATAGATCTATGCCTTTTTAACATGCTGGAGGCAGGCATGAGGCAGGCTTATCTGTTTTCCCCTTTTCTCTCTCTTTTTGCAGTTCACACATGCTTAGTAAAGGATTCTGGACAGAGCTGATGTTTATCTTACCTGTTGTAGATAGGCTCACACAGCTACAGTAGGATCTCCTAGAACCCCATTATTTCCCAGCTCACAGGTTTGGCTTGGTTTGGTTTTTTGCATTGTTTACTGCAGACACACATAACCCAACCAAGCCTCCTTCACCATCTTCCGAATGCTGGTGAAAAAATATCCAGATAGATGTAATTTTGGTGGGCCCAAGAAAGGTATAACTGTTTTGTGAATTTTGGGTGTTATTGTCTTTTGCTGTATGGTCAACATGGCTATCCCTGGATATGTTTTCTGGATTTGAGGATACCTCATTTTAGCCACAACAGGGGAATCCTTAAAAAAGAGGAAGCCAAGGGACTGGGACTTGGCTCTTTGAGGTTTCTACCTCCAATAAAGGTAAAGCTTTTTTTTTTTTTTAATGGGACTGCATTTGGCAGGTTTTACCTATAGAGCACCAAAAGGTTTTCCAGATACAGCACTACAGAAGCTTCTTGAGAAATGCAATGTTCTCTGCCTAAGAAAGTGGTAGGTAGCCTCACCAAGGACAGAAACAGTCTGGATCTCAAAGGAAATTGGTTTTTTCTGTTGCTAATTGAGTTTAAATTTTATTTCCTGGATTATACGTCTCTTTGTCTCCCAAAGCCCACATGGCCAAAGAGAGGAATGGCCACTGCCTACATGGATATCTCTCCAGACCATTTTAACCACCAACAACAAAAAACAACATCTTGACAAAATGTAGGCCTATTTTTCTCTTCTTCTGTATGATTTTTAACACTTTTTCCTGATGAAGAAGCCAGTGGAGCTTTAAAAGCTTGCATCGTGTATTTTGTGCATTTTTTGTAGGCCCAATAAATATATCACTGTTTTGTGGATTTTGGATGTTATTGTATTTTGCTGTAGGGCCAACACAGCTGCTCCTGGATTGACTTCATGCATCTGATGAAGTGAACTATAGTCTATGATACTATGTTAGATTTGTTATTCTTTAAGATGCCATTGGACTCTTGTTTTCAGTGTAGTAGACTAACATGGCTTCTACTTTGAGAACTGTTGAATTTTGAAAAAAATTCAGTTCAAATCAAATTCTTAGTAATTTGCTTAGGAAAAGGTTAGCAAACACAAGTCCCTTTTAAGTTGCTTGCATTGTTTTTGTTTTGTTTTTTTAATAAGACCTAAACTACTGGTACAATCAAGCCCCTGCTTGTTTAATTTAAAAACTAAGAGGAGAAACTTCGTTTTAACTGAAAATTAATTGGAATACTAGACATGTATATCCTAAATAAATTGGATATAAATTTAAATTGAATAATTACATATATTGCATTGTTTGACTTATACAAAGACATAATAGAAACCCCTACTGTAAAAATTAAGGATGTGTATACAGAATTGATTTAATCTCAACAGTCCCCATAGGCAAAGTAGTCATTAATCCAGGGAGGGTTAAGGACACAAAGAAGGATTTTCCAAGACTGATAAATTGAAATGGCCCTGCTTTGATCTCTGGAATAACAATAGATGAAGAACAACAAGGGGAAAGCAAGTTTTAGATTTTCCTTGGCTCTTGCAGCAACTATAGCATCACCAAATTAGTGCTCAATAAATATTTGCAAGAGATGCTGAAAACTTCCTTTTCAAATTTTAATTTCTACTTGTAAAACAACAGAGGAGCACCCAGCAAAAGAAAATATCCAACTATTAAACTGTTGAAAGGCTTTGCCTTTTACTGCTGCCTTACTTACAGGTGCAAACTCTGAATCCTCCTGAAAACTTTTTGTTCCCCTGGAATCAGTTAATAGGTCACTCATGGGGCATCTTGATCAATGAGCAATTAAAGATGTATCACAAACAACCCTCTTAAACCACAGTAGGTCTGTGTAGGACTTTTTAATTTTGATTTCTTAGTACTTCTGACTGATATTCTCTAGTAACACAGAGACTCCAAAATGGAATTAGAGGAATAGTAGTGGGAGGGGTGGGGAGGATAACCTCAGAGCAAAGAAGAAAAGGATGCACCACAGGCTGTTAAACAAAGCCTTACAGGAAACTGCCTTGCAGTTTTGCTAACAAAATGATCCCTGAATTTGGCAAGCAACCTCAGATTCCTGCAAATTGGATTGCTTGTCTGTGTAGCCCTTATGTTTGTACACTGCAATAGAAGGTGACATTTTGCAATGAAAAATCTAGTTGAAAAGATGGGTCTGATTTATTGCTTTGTGTTTCAGTCAATTTCTTCTTAAATTAACCAGAGAGTACTTTGTAGTTCTGCATCATTTCCCCCGTTGCTGCTTTATGAACTACCCCTGGGGAATTTCTGACAATCTTTTACACTTGATAGTGCTTGATCTCTTCTCCCCAAAGCATGTTACCGCATCAAACACTAAACTAAATATAATGTCAGGTAAACTGAGCTCTTGCTTAAACATTCACTAATCACAGTGCAGGAAAAAATGTCAATCATTTGAAATTTCTAATCAACTCAAAAACATTCTTGATCTTTTCCAGCTCCTTTTGCAATGCACTAGATGCATGGGTCTGATTAAGATTTCTAAAATGTTACAGCCTTTTCCTGGGTACCTCTCACTGACAAATAAGAGTTTCAAATGCAATGGCACATATTTGATGGGTTATTTCACACAGTAAATTGCAGCAGGAATGTGAACACAACAAGAAGTTACAGCATTGCTCATTTGTTAACGATGGGTGAAAATTTCATTTTAGTTTGATTTTGGTAATGATTTATCAAAATTCACAGATTTCTTTATATTCATAATACAATGAACTTGAATTTTTTTTAAAAAAAATTGAATGTGAGAATGTGACAGATCCATCCATCCTTCCATGTCCAAGGAATACAGTATTTAACTCCTATAAGTCTGGCTTTGAATCCTTGTGTATCCAGCCATGATAGTACTGAATTGGGTTGTCATCTCCTTTTTCTTCTTCTTAACACCTATATGGCAGGCAAGTAGAACAAGGCCAGGAAAGAAAGCGCTATATGTTTTTTTAAAACCTGAAAGCAAGAGAAAGTGAACTATCAGCTTTCCTCCATCTCTAGTTGAGAGTACCTGAACGATACTTGAACTTCATAAGGCTCATTCACAAGTCACATAGTTTGTTCTACCACCTTAAAATGAAATGAGTGGAAGGGTGCTAGCATATCTTTACTCCATAGTGTTAATGTTAACTGAGCCAGGACATTGTATCAGTATGCTGGCAACATTTCAGAGGCACTGGAATAAAAAAAGACTTCAAGCACCAAACTGGGCTGTCTGGGTGTTCATTGGGCACAACAGAGGATATAATGCAGCCAGTAACTTTAAAGGGCACCTTAAAGGCATTTCTGCCACCATGGAATCAATGACATAAGTACCATGATTCCACCTACCTAATATTAAGTGGGGAGGAAGTCCCCCATTTGATACTGAAGAATGGATTTCCTCTTTGACAAATACAGCTGTAATCACAGTTGGCACTAAGTAGCTGGCATACTGCTATATGTATATGTATATGTATATGTATATGTATATGTAATCAGAATGTTAGTTCTACTAATGATGTTGCTTTATAGAACTTGATTGAAATGAGAAAGACATCATCAGACTACCAAATAAGATCTATAGAATAGTTTGATTTAACATATTCATGTCAAGAACATAGCAGATTTACCCTGTAATAACTCAGAAATACCAGAGAACTACCACTGTTGTTTGTCAACAGGATGAGCCATTCAAAGACATACCATAGCTGTGTTAGTCTGGAATATCAGTAACCAAGGGGATCTTGTAGCACCTTTGAGACTAACTGAAAGAAAGAAGATGTAGCATAAGCTTTTGTAGACTTGGTCTGTTTTCTCCTTGGTCTACTAATACAACAGAGGAAGTAGACCAAATCTATGAAAGCTTATGCTACAACTTCTTTCTCTCAGTCTCAAAGATGAGCCATTGAGTACTTAAAGCTGCATGTTTACGTTGGGGTCTTAAAGTATTTCTGATTGTTTAGCTGAGCATGTATTTCTTCAAATGCTGCACCCAAGAGTTTTCTCCAGCTTCTAGCATAGCTTTTTCACATGGAGCTGGTACATTAAGAAGGCCTTTCAGGTTTGGGAGTATTTTTAGAAGGCTGCGTGCCATTTTAATTATTTCATTGTTTTGTTATATAAGATGAAAGAAGATTTTTTAAAAATAAACAAATCAGTAAAAACAGCTATTGCAAACACACACACACACACATGCATTTGAATATATGGGTCTTCAAAAATTTCCTGAACACTTGAAAACTAGGGACATAACAACCTCTACACAGGGGATGAGCTCATTCCAAAGTACAGGCCCTTTACCTAAAAAAAACCCTGTCCTTTGTATTCTCTCTGGCTTTTCTTCGCAAACGAAGATTCAAGTATTCTAACCACCCTTTATTCCACTTATTTGAGAAAGGTATGGAGCAATAGGTTTGTCACTTGATAATGGCTACCCCATTAAAGCAGCCATACTGGCAATAGAAAATGATTTGCTCCATTCCCAGTGTCATGCTTCTCTTTTAATCCTGGTGCTAAAAGTACTCGTTCCTAATTACCACTCTTCCTCAGTAATAAAGAAAGGATTAATGACTTTTTAGGGGGTCTGATTCTAAAATTTCCGTTACAAAATGTTTCTGTCCTTTAATAAACCTAAAAAATATCCTTTAAACCCCCCCCCATGCCTAGCAACTAAAGCCTTAAACTTCTGATTGTCGCTCTCGCCCCAACATCCCCCTTAGATCATGTGCAACCACTTCAAAGTTAGTGTATCAAGCCAGTAATTGTAACATTGCTTCAAAATATTTAAGCTAGAGGCCCGGTAGTCGCGTGTCCCATTTACAGTCAGCATCTCTCCTCTAATTCTATTAGAGTACAAAGCAAAAATGTTTCCCAAAACTCACAAACAGGAAAGGCTTCACCCAGCTGGAAAGAAGCGGCCACAGCTTCAGTTTTTTAAGTCACTGAGCAGGGCTTTTGTGTTCACATCTTTCTTTTCTCAAATCAACCCCCCCTCCCTGCACTCCGCTACATAGCACACACACACACACACACACAAAAGATAGAGGTGGCTGAAGAAATTGCACTAATGTGAGCCTCAGGCGAAAAAAGAAAATAGAGAGGGGAGGGGAGGCTTGGCCAAGATGAAAGTAAGTGAAAAAGAAAGGAGGCAATTTAAGTCTGCTCCAGCTTGAATTGCTCTCCCACTGAAGCCAAGGGTAGAGTTTGGGATGAGTAGGGCTCTTTGGAATAGTGCACATGACTGGGGAACAATTCATTGTGACCGTGCCTGCAGGCCAATTCCACTGGGCCAAAGAACAGAGAGTGCCATTCAAGTGCTAAGCGGGGAGGAGTCACCCAGTGCAACCATAAGAGCAACAGCAGTGTCTCTCCCAAGCCCATGGTTCAGAACAGAGCTGTGAGGAGGCCTACAGACAGCAACTTTTCCCATTTGACCAGAGCCACCACTCCTGGCTAAAAAAAGTCTCACCATCTTGGCTTCAGATAGAAGTGAGAACCACACACAGCAGAGGATCAAATAAAGATCACCAAACATGTCCCTGTGTGCTACAACATAACATGCTATTATGGGTTTATCCAGTCCACACAAAGATTTCTCTTCAGCTTATAGTCCTAACAAAGGGTGTCTGCAGAATGGGATAGCTGCTTCAGACAGCAAATGCTGGAGGGTGCAATTGCAAAATAATAATAATAATAATAATAATAATACCAGTGTACACCAAAAAACATATACAATATATACCATATATTAGCACAAGTTGATTGTAATATGGCAGGAGTAGACCCTTGGAAATTCTGTGTAGACGCCTGGAAATTGGATTACAATACCCATCAGCCCTAGCCAGCACAACCAGGAGTTAGAGTCCTGCAACATATGGAGGGCTTCATATTCTCCATCACTGATATACTGGATCTGTATTAAAGGGTATCATTATCGAGTACAGTTCTCATTAATTACTTGCCATGAGTAACAATGATTCTGTGCATTTCCTGAACAGTAAGAAATTAGAGACAGGCTTTTTTTTTTTTTTTAGAGAACTTGTGACTTTTAAAATTTGTGGGCAGGGAAATCGCTGTAGCAATTCATTTATGTAAAATGTATAAGTTGACAAGCATGACAGAGATGGAGCAACAAATGCATCAGTGGTACCAAATTCACAGCAATATATGTCCTATCCAGTCATCTTCCCCTCCCATTCAGTCTTAAACACTGTCCCTCAGCCAAATCTATGGGACACTTTGCAGTCCTTTTTCATACTTACTCTGGGCTGAAACAAAACTGATTTCCTGCCCTGACACAGGCTTCCTTCATACATCATTGTACTAATACAGCAGCCACTAGTCTGTGTCTCATCCAACAATATTTCCAAAGCATTTAAAGGCAGGACCTATCATGAGACAGAATGAGGTAGCCACTTTAGATAGCAGAAGCTGTAAAGTCACAAGATGTTGGCACACACAGCTGTGTGTGAAACACAAATGCCCTGCACCCCAAAAATTGACCTGCTTGTGCTGTCCTATAACTATTAGAATCATAGAATTGCAGAGTTGGAAGAGACCACGAGGGCCATCCAGTCCAACCCCCTGCCACGCAGGAAATCATGATCAAAGCATCCCCGACAGATGGCCATCCAGCCTTTGTTTAAAGACCTCCAAGGAAGGAGACCCCACCACGCTCTGAAGGAGTGTGTTCCACTGCAGAACAGCTCTTACTGTCAAAAAGTTCCTCCTAATGTTGTGGTGGAATCTTTGTTCCTGGAGCTTGCATCCATTGCTCTGTGTTCCAGTCTCTGGAGCAGCACAAAACAAGCCTGCTCCATCCTCAACGTGACACCCCTTCAAATACTTAAACAGGGCTATCATATCGCCTCTTAACCGTCTTTTTTCCAGGCTAAACATACCCAGCTCCCTAAGTCTTTCCTCATAAGGCATCGTTTCCAGACCTTTCACCATTTTAGTCGCCCTTCTTTGGACATGCTCCAATTTGTCCATATCCTTTTTGAACTGTGGTGCCCAGAACTGGACACAATATTCTATGTGAGGTCTGACCAAGGCAGAATAGACAGGCACTATTACTTCCCTTGATCTAGACACTATACTTCTATTGATGAAGCCCAAAATCACATTGGCCTTTTTAGCTGCCACATCACACTGTTGACTCATGTTCAACTTGTGGTCTACTAGGACTCCTAGATCCCTTTCGCATGTAGTCTCATTCAGCCAGATCTCTCCCATCCTATATCTATGCATTTCATTTTTCCGTCCTAAGTGCAGTACCTTACATTTCTCCGTATTGAATTTCATTTTGTTAGCTTTCGCCCAGCTCTCCAGTCTATCCAGGTCATTTTGAATTTTGATCCTGTCCTCTAGGGTATTGGCTACTCCTCCCAATTTGGTGTCATCTGCAAATTTGATAAGTATGCCCCTAATTCCCTCATCCAAGTCATTGATAAAGATGTTGAATAGCACTGGGCCCAGGACCGAACCTTGTGGCACCCCACTGGTCACATCTTTCCAAGATGAAAAGCAGCCACTGCTGAGCACCCTTTGGGTTCGGCGGGTCAACCAATTACAAATCCATTGAACAGTTAACTTGTCTAGCCCATATTTTACAAGCTTGTTTGCAAGAATGTCATGGGGAACCTTGTCAAAGGCCTTACTGAAATCAAGGTATACGATATCCACAGCGTTCCCTTCATCTACCAAGCTGGTAATTTTATCCAAAAAAGAGATCAGATTAGTCTGGCATGACTTGTTTCTCTGAAACCCATGTTGACTTTTTGTGATTAAATGTGCCTTCTAAATGTTCACAGATGCTCTGTTTAATGATCTACTCTAGAATCTTCCCTGGTATTGATGTCAGACTAACTGAACGATAATTGTTGGGATCCTCTTTTTTCCCCTTTTTGAAGATGGGGACAACATTTGCCCTCCTCCAGTCTGCTGGGACTTCTCCTGTTCTCCAGGAGTTCTCAAATATTATTGCCAATGGCTCTGAGATTGTATTTGCCAGCTCTTTTAATACTCTTGGATGTAGTTCATCTGGTCCTGGAGATTTAAATGCATTTAGTTTAAGAAGGTATTCCTGTACTACCTCTTTGCTTATTCTGTGCTGGATTTCCCCTATTGTGTCCTATGTTTCTTTATCCTCAGGTTGGTCACCCTTTTCCTTTTCTGAAAACACTGAAAACACTGATTATCGTTGAAGTACAATATAATGGCCAGGCCAGTCAGCTTCTGTATGAGATCATGAACTAGCATCTTTGTCTCAGGCAGCAAATTATCTTGTGTCAGCCTTGTTTAAAAGCTTAGCAGCAGACAAAGTGGACCATTGGAATGGGTCCTTCCATCTAATCACCACCCAGCCAATAGCAAGTGCAGCAACTGGACAGGAAGAGACCAAATGATTGGTACCAATTAGTGCCTGGGTCCTTTAATGTTCTTACAACAGTAGGATAGGATGAAGTCTGTTATTAATGGCCTGTTACACTGTTGATATATATGTGGTTATAATATGTGAAAGGAAGTTTATGTTGGTGTAGTTGCCTCCCTTTCTAGGTACCTACATCTGCCTGACACAAAGCATTCAATAGGCCATTCTTTTGCCCACTTTGCAGCATATACCTCTTATCAGTGGAAGCAGAAGAGTCACATGTAGTGGATGAGTGCAAAAGCATACTTTTTGGTGTCCTAACGTGAAATTAAAGGGGCTTCTATTTAAAGGAATAGGCCTATGAAGCTCAACATGGCTTACAGTTTTTATCATCCATTTCATTATGCATACAAGATTTTTTAAAAAAACCCACTATATACAACATCAGCAGTCCTGAACCAAGACCCTAAACAAACTGGTTTGAAACCAAGCAGTTAGTCTGTCGATCCAAATCTTCTTGTTCAGCCAAAAGCCATAGCAATCAGAGAAAATATACTATAAAGAAAGGAGGGATTCAAACTGTCCACCAGAAATAATTATCTCCATTATAGCTTTCACAATCAAGAGCACTAATCTGAAGAAATTAAAATCTCATTTTTGCTGCTACCATATAATATGGTGTAACCTTCCTAGGAAGATACTATAACAGGATATTTGACTTATGGGGTACTTTCTAACAAGCAATTCTACCAAGAATACTAGGCAACCATTATTATTTTGGAAATTTTAGTAGGCTTTCACCCACAATGTTCACCATCATAGGAGATACAGTTTGTCATTGTGTGCCTTCAAGTTATTTCTGATTTATGGAGATCCTAAGATAAACCAATTGTGGGGTTTTCTTGGCAAGATTTGTTCAGATGAAGTTTGCCATTACCTTCCTCTGAGGTTGAGAGTATGTGACTTGCCCAAGGTCACCCAGTGGGTTTCCATGACTGAGTGGGGATTCGAACACTGGTCTCTAGAGTCATAGTCCAAAGCTCAAACCACTACACCATGCTGGCTCTCATAGATACACGTATTGCCTCCTAGAAAATCATAGGCTCCAGAACTATAGTTGAAGGTACAGATCAATAAATATTATTCTTAATACATAACATAAATAAAGCACTACTAAACACAGGGAGGTTTAAAATAATTACACCATGGTGCATGGTGTAGACAAACAGCACACTATATCCATGTGTCAGAAGCAAGTCCCAGTGTATTCAATAGAACTTAATCTCTGGAAAATGGGCTTGCAACATCTAAGGTTAATAGGATCTCAGATTCAGTTCTGCTTAGTTACCTGATCATAGATCCCATTCTGAATCTTAGTTCAAGCAAGTAGGTAGTTGGTTTTACTAAGCCCAGTTGATTATTTCCACATCAGTGTTGCTTATAGTTATTTCTAAATTATCTTGAATTCATGTACTCTTGCTAAAGTCCCCCCATCTTCTCTTGTGATTAAATTTTACTTGTGTCCCCTTGAATGAACTAAGCAGTGAGGAAGAGCATTTCAGAAAATAACTTTGCAATGTAGTCTTATGGAAGCCTATTTACTTTTAATAAGTCTGGTTAAGTATGTATAGGATTGTAACCCTAAAAGCTATTCCCTATACATCTGAATGAAGGTCTTTCAAATCACCCAAGACTAGCAAAATGGAGGAGAAACTAAATGTCAGGATGGATTGGGACTGAACAGAATGGGTTGGAAACAAATACAGTCTGCATTAAAAAATGAATTCATGGTGTCTGTGTACTTTTGGAATAGACCCATGTCCCTGTCTCATCTCTTAGATGGGAGTATGTAATTGCAGTAGCTATGCCTTACTCTGTTCAATGATGAAGACGATTCACCAATAAACAGAGATTCTACAGTCCTATTTACCGGACTACCCAAGTTTTTAATATTTTGAAAGAATGTACATATTTATCATTGTTCTACCATTTCTCCACAAAGTTCCTGGTGGATTCCATCATATTTGTATAATAACCAAGATAAGGTTATTATCTTATCTAATATCCTGTCAAAGTTATTAGTCAACTAATATTGACTTAAAGTCAGAAGCTAAACCCAAATTTTGTAAATTAAATCAAATGTGTTAGTTTTCTGGTAGATAGAACAAAATACCTGCTGATTCTGTTTACAACACTCATATTTCCTGACATCTTTCCCAAGTTGCCAATTACTCACATTAGCAAACACATTTATAACAGATTAAATTTGAAAGTAACTGATTCAGTTATGAGTGCCAGCAAATACTGTTGATATGCCAGTATAAATTTTTAGCCACGTATAGAGTGTGAAAGTATACATTTTATTCATTGAAGAAACATAATAGACTTGCTTCCATCTTAACATCTCTAATCTTATTTATTTATTTTTATAATTATATTAGTTATTTACACCCTCCTCTTCAGCCACAAGGCTATCAGAGCAGCTTACAAATTATTTTAAGCATAGCAATTTACACATCTACACTGCATTAAGCAGCTTGCAATGTACGTTAGCTAATTGCCCCCACAAGCTGGGTACTTATTTTACCAACCTATAACCTATGAAAGGATGGAAGGCTGAGTGAACCTTGGAGCCCTCTGGAATCGAACTTGCAAAGTGGTGACTTGCAGTACTGGCATTTAACCACTGCGCCACCAGGTCTCCCCTTAGATGATTTGATGTCCAAACCAGGATAGTAGCATGAAAGACTAAACTACAAATTTCCCTGCTCCATGTATCAAGATTGTTACTTGGAGATATGGAAAAGCAAATCATATACAGTAGTAATTTGCAGTAGCTGTATTATGAGAAGTCACATTCTCTCAACAACAACATATTCCCAGACCTTCCTCTGTAAATTAAATGAAAACCATCACAAAGCCCAATCATAATGTTGGGATATATAGTTGCAATCAAATATGCTGACTTGTTTAACTGCTGAAAGGGTTAAATGGTAAATGTAAACAGAAAGGATGAGATAACTTCCTATTTTAATATGAGTGCCTTCTAGAAGAAGGAGGTGCCTTAAGTCCCTCTTTGTTCTGGAAGACACCATGAGGAGAAAAAGATGCCATGAAGATTCCTAGAGGCAACAACCTCATGGATATGTTCCTGCATGTTTTGTTTTTAGAAATGTAGCTTTCAAGACATATTCTGTTACTCTTGTCTACCTTCAAGTTGTTATTCCTGTGACCTTTGAGATGCATATGAAACTCGTAAGTATTTTTCATGTGTTTAATAAGCTACGTTTGACTACTTTGATTATTTTAAGCTAGAGTGTGGAAAGTGGGGGGGTGGCGAACTGGGTAAACAGCTATTCAAATCTGTGTGTTTGGAATCAATACGTTTTTCCTGCGCATATATCTTTAAATAGTAACTGCTAAGTGTGCTTACATAGGGAATTAAAGTCAACTGGTTTTTGCCAATTTTAAAGGTCTCCCAAGTATAGCACAGGGATAATAACAATATCCCCATTGCATAAAGCTTCCTTATAAGAGAAAACTAAAGGAAAATTTACTGCAAATGTTATGCATGGTTACCTGGTACTGAGCCCCAACTCAACAGAACAATTAAGTAACATGTTTAGTCTGCTGCCACTGTTTAAAAGACTTAAAGGTATAATACTCTGAACACAATTCACTGTAGGTCTTGAACATTCAGAGACAGTAGTTGATATTAAATATGGTAACAAAGGCCCATTTCTTACAGAATAATCTTCCGTTTTCTCTCATTTTTGCTAGCTACAGCTCTTCTCAGTACAAGAATTGAAGCTACACTTCAAGGAGTAAAAACAACAATGAAGATTGTGCTTTAAGTTTTGTTCAGAGAAAAATATCCATTTATTTTCTTCATATTTTAAAAAAGTAAATAACAAGACTTTCAGTAGCCTCCTTTAATGCCTTTATAGTTAAACTCATTGATCCAGTTCAAACTAAACATAGCTTATAGCTATGTGCCTCCATTTAATGTGTGCATCGTGACATGTCAAAAAGTTTTTCAAATATACATTTAAGAAAAGAATAAGCAAAAGACAGATGCTTCCATGTTCTTGGGGTCTAGCACCAACCCAACACCAAAGCCTCTTAAGACTAACCCAACACCTCAGTCCAGAAACACTTAGCAGGTCCATATAACTCAACAGATGAATGAATGTAGTCAAGATCAAGCTGCAATGGGAAGAAAGCATCACAAAGGCAGATGTTCCCATTTGACTAGTTTGTGGCTTGCAAGCCCTGGATCAAACTGCAAAACTGAGAGCCATTTCTGAAAATGGCTAGTCTATTCTTTTGCCAACATGTTTTTTTCCATTGTAAGATTTTATTCCACAATATGGAAATCTTTATTCAATGCAAAAGATGATCAATGATCAACCTGCCTTTAAAAAAAAAAAACAATGAACCTATAAGCATTGCTTATTGTTCCATGAAAATCTGTGCCATTATTACAGACATTTAAACACTGTGAAGATGCAGCTCCCCTTAAATCCCTTGTAGGCTTGAGGGTTTTTCTCTTTTCCCCCTCCTTTCCTCCACCCCCTTTTACAATGAAGAGGGATGCTATAGTCTTAAAGAATGGTTTCAGTTGTCTATCCTGAATGGCTGTCGGCATCTCTAGCCGTCTAAAAAGGCTAGAAACATTTTGTAGGTGAAAATAGCCACTTTTTCCACGGTGGAGAGTCCATAAAACTCCTCAGAGCATTGGCTATTGGGGCTCCTTGAATAATTCATCCCTCATTGCAAGCCCATAATGTCTTTTCTGGGCCTATTGTGGGGCCTGTTTTCTCTTCTTTTCTCCTTGAATTATAAAAAGGTTGCCTTCTTTTGTCCACATCAAGCTGCTGCTAGCTGAACCTTTGTCTGGCCAAAGCTAAAGTGTGAGTTTCAATGGACTCTCCCTTCTTTGTTTTCCAAGTTCATCTCCAAGTGTAGATTGTGTATAGAAGGCCTTCTTTGTAAAAGCTGGAAAAGTTGTACAAATGTTTGACCAGCTCATTTGGTACTTTTGTCTCCTGTTCTCCAGGGCCTATGGTAGATGTGCAGGGCAGAGGAGGAGGAGGAGGAGGAATGATGATGGTATTAGTGGAACCTCAAACAAGTCACCCAGTTCTGGCAAAAATCTGTCTGCCAGCTCAGGCTACAAGGTCTTGGGGGGGGGGAACAATCACAATATCAGTACCAGGCCAATAATTTACAGAGATGTGGTCTGAGGATCCTCCAGTGATAACAGGTGGCACTGCAACATGAATTAGTATTTTTTTTCCCAAACCCACTGGAATGAATGAATGAATGAATGTCTATTTTACACCACAATGCAAGATGTGTTGCCTGAGACCTGAGGATGTAAGTGCCACTGATTTCAATGAGACTTGATTCTGTATAAAGCATATTTAACATTAACTAAGTCCTGTTGAAGCAGGACTTTACCGATCAGCAAGCAGGCACAGGAGGGGCTGAAAGTGTGTTCTGCCTCACAACCCTAGACTATTTTTGAACTTCCTGTCTGCTTTTAAGCATAGGTTTTAAGTATCTCCTTTCTCTTCCTTAAAGCTGCAAACCTACACATGCACTTTGCAGGGAGCAAGTCTCATTGAGCTCAAGAAAACTTCAATCTGAGTAGGCAGGCCCAGGATGGCACCACAAAACTTATTTCTCCCCACCCACCCACCCAAAAAAAGCCTTTTAAGAACAAAGTTGGAAGATCTGTAGGTCAGAACCATCAACCTGCATTGATAAAAATCATAATCTGTGTTTAAAGTTATCCACCTCCAGACCCTAAACTTATTATTCACGTAGAGGTAAAGTCTATGGAAATCAGCAGAAAATGCAGGTCCTCAACCAGCCAGTCTTCTCTTTTCTTTTATTGAATGACAATAGTATATAGTTTGACTCAAAGCCCTTAGGGGAAAGGGCAGGATCTCGACCTTCTCTCCAGGATGCCCCCTTCTCTGTCCCTTTTTATTTAATGCCTTCAGCTTGACTAACCCAAAATACCGCTCTGGTTTAAGGACACAGAGGGGATGGGACTCAACAGCTCCGGCCACACGATTGAGCAACTCGCCTTTCACAGGATTTCACACAACAAACCTCCTCTCCACCACCACCCCACTCTACACACACACAATCCCTCTGTGAGTCTATTTTACCCAGATAGCAAACTCCTCACAAACCAGGCCAATGAAATATAGAAAGATTGGGAAAGGGGGGGTCTGGGGAAGGGGGGAAATCTGGGGAGAGGGGAAGAAACCTAATTGCATCCTTCCAGGTGTGTGTGTTTCACAATGACGCTCTCCTTAGAATCTGCAAGACTGCAGGCCAAATTTTTTGAAAGGCGAAATAAAAAGGGGGGTTGGCTTAGACATCATGGATCTTAAGGTATCCCTATCCCAAGCCCCTTTCCTTCATTTTCCTTTCTCCTCTAACTCAACTTGGGCTCAAGAAATTACATAGAACACAACCAGGCTATGCAATCTATTGTTGCCTATGGTTCTATTCGGTTCTATTTATTTGTATTTATTTATTTGGTTTATTAAAAAAAAAACTTCCCTTTGGACAAATTGACTGGGTAGCCAGTTCTGTCCATCTGATGTTTGTTCTTAAGGTCCATGTTGTTTACTCACCAGGCATCTGCCTCTGGCCATGATGCTAAACTTGGAAAGGAAGGGCCCAGGAAATCCTCAGGATCCCCAGTGCCTGTTTACTCAAAAACTCATCCCCTTAAGTTCTGTGAGGCCTTAATCCTGAGAAACTGCTCAGAATTACTTACTAGCCTAATTAATTACTTACTGTTTTTAATCCTAAATAATATTGTTATTTCTATTTTAACTGTCCAAAACTACTGTTTTAGCTTAATCTTCTTTTTTTTAATTACTGTAAGCCTCCTTGAATCCCCTCTCCAGTGAAAGGCAGGATATAAATTCAATAAAAATAAATAAATAAATAAATAACCTGCCTCTGATGAAGTAGACTGAGTCTAAGAAAATTTATGCTAAAGACTTCTTCCTAGGCTCAAAGGTGCTGCAGACTCCCCAGTATGAAATAGTCATGTTTTTAAATTATGGGTCTAAATTTGACCTAGTAGAGCCATTGACTCAATGGGATCTACCACTGCGTTGACTCACCATTCAGCAGTTGATTCAGTAGGTCTACTCAGGGTTAATTTAAAGATTGGGAAAGGGGGGGTCTGGGGAAGGGGGGATAAAGTAGACGATAAGACATTGAAATGGTTCAAGATTTTCAATAATTTGTCTCAATCATCAATCAGAATGAAGACTGCAGTCAAGAAATCAGAAGATTGGGATGTGGAAGGGCAGCTATGAAGGAACTAGACCAGATCCTGAAGTGTTAACATACATAACTGAATGAAGTTAGGATCGTCCATGTCATCCTATTTCCCATTTCTATGTATGGTTGTAAAAGCAAAACAGTGAAGAGCGCTGATAAGAAGAAAATCAACTCCTTTGACATGTGGTTGCTGAAGAAGAGTTCAAGGGGGATTGCTGAAAAGGCAATGCCAAATCAAGCCTGAACTCTCTCTAGAAGCCAAGATGACTAAATTGAGAGTGTCAAGGAAGCTACATCCCTGAGTCTACAAGACCTGAGCCGGGCTGTTGAGGATAGGGTGACTTTGGCGGTCTCTCACTCATAGGGTCGCCATAAATCGAAGTCGGAAGTTAATAACAGCGGCAAACTCTGAGACCAACTAGCAGAAAAACAGCAGCAGACTCTGAGACAAACCAGCAGAATCCCAGCCACTTAGTCTGGTAGCCCATTAGTCCAGGGATCCCTAAAGGCAGAAGGAAGAGGGAAGTCCTCCTGATTTGGAGCTAACTACAAGACAAGCTCTGCAGTCTAACCAGCGCCCTTGATTTCATTGCGGTTTTCTCTTGCAGGGGGTGGGGTAAATGGTAACCTTCCTCCCCAGTTAACTTGTCTTTTTGCACCCAACAACACAGAGAAGACCGGAGAGCAAAGTAAAACAAATGCCTTTTATTTTAGGTACAGCTTTCCATTCCACTCTGTACAGATTAATCTAGGAGAAAGAAGGATTCTTGCGGCCACTTTAAACGAGATCTTTTCGAAGGTGCTTTCGTGGATTACAATCTCCTCAGTCTTGAGAGGAAAACAGCTCAGGAAATCTTAGGGTGAAATCAATCTCTTTGACTTAAGATACTCCTTCCCTCTTTTTATACTGAAGTGGACTAACAGAGCTACTAGGCATAATTTCCACTGAGTCTTAAAGATGGAGTGCGGTGCTGAACGCCTTTATTCCCTGGCAGACTGTTAGAAGACAAGGAGGCTTCCTTTCAACAAGTGACCAAGCTAGAAAGTGCCCTTGGAAAGCCACCTCCTAGGAATCATAGGATACAGCCAGTGCGGTGTCCTGGTTGGAATGGAAACCCACTGTGTGACTTTGAGCAAGCCACCCTTTCAGGCTTTGAAGAGGGCAATGGCAAACCGCCTCTGAATAAATCTTGACAAGAAAACCTCGCGATAGGGGCACCATCATTGGGAGTCGACAGGAAGGCATAGAAAAACAAAGAATCATAGCAACGTCTGCCAAGTGAGATTTACACAACGGATCCTGACTGAAGTCCTGTGTTCCTCCCAATTGTGTTCCTCTAGTTGGAAGTTCCTCCCAACTAGAGAAGACCAAGAATGTACGGGGGTCAAAATAAGGGCAGCATCCCCCGCCCCCCAAAAAAATAATTCTGCCCCACCATGAAATTTGCTCCCAGTCCCCAAATTTGTAGCATTTCAGTAAATTAAAACTTCAGCTAAGCATTTAGAAATAATCTTTGGGCATCCAAGGAAAAGAGGCAGGCAAAGGAGTCGGAGTGGTGTCGCCGTGGGAGCATTCGACTATGACTCTGAAAAACACCTTGGGCAAGTCACACTCTCTCAGCCTCAGAGGAAGGCAAAGCAGCTGAACAAATCTTGCCAAACACACACCCTATAGTTCCATCTTAGGTCTGTCATAAGTCAGAAACAACTCGAAGGCACACCACCACCACAACACAACAAAAACAACGTGAATAAGGGAATGCGAATGTAGCAAATTTGAGAGTTTTAGGTGCTAACAATTTTCAGTGTCTTAGTCTCTACAATGTTAGAAATTTGGGGAGTTGGGGGGGGAAATTTCACTAAACGCCAGTATTCTTGGGGGGGGGTTATGACTTCAGTTCCCCTCCCCCATCTAGGCCCCTGGAGCAGACCCATTGAATCAATTGTTGAATGCTGAATCAACATGCAAGTAAATCCAATTCATTCAATACCTTTACTTTCCTTGGGATTAACAATACAATTTAGGTTTCGACTGGAGGAAAACCACTCTGTTTGGGATTTCAGCCTAAGATGCTGAATACTTCCAGCTCCTTGAAACCAAGAGAACTGTAGTTCTGTGTAGCTGATTTTAGTGGGGCTTGGAGCATCTTTATATAGCTGTGTGCACTTGTGTATAAGGGCCATGTACCCGATGTGTTTCCAGTCAATAGCCACATCTGGAGTGGATGAGGGATCAGCCACTACCTGTCAGGTTTGCCATCCCGTCCCCGACCAGACATGCACAAAACCATCAATGGAAGCTTTGCCCACCACTTTGTTTTACCCCGGGAAAATCTTACTCATTTGGTGGATTAAGCAGCTTGCCCAGTAGACTGGGACCTGCATTGAAAGAACCACCTTCTTGCCATTTTTGTCACAGAAGGGAGCTCCCATTGATTCCATCGGACCTTCCCGTTTCTTTAAATGTTGCTGGTAGTCTCCACACTGCACAATTACAGAAGTTTGATCCCGGTTTAACTGCCATGACTTCATGTTATATTATAGAATCCTAGGATCTGTCGCTTGGTGAGATATGTAGGATTCTCAGCTAAAGAGGTTTGTTCAGTGTTGTAGTGCAGGAGCTTGGATTAGATCACTTTAGCAGAATGTTAGGCCACTCACCAAACTACAAACCCCAGAATTCCCTAGGATGGAGCCATGCAAGTTTAAAGTAAGGTCAAACGGCTATAACTGTGCAATATGGATGCACCCTATGACAGGATTTTAGCTTCTAGATAGAGTGAGTGCCATCAATAGGATTGCCGGTAAAGTTCATCTGGTCTCACTCAGTTAAATCCAAATCCTAAAAACCACTGTGTCACCTGTTTCTGCAAGGCTTCCAAAGATGTCTGTTTAAACTGGGCAGAGAATCTTACTCATGATACCGATATTATATAATAATAATAATAATAATAATAATAATAATTTATTTTTAACCTGCTCCTCTGCTCAGCAACCGGGCAGTGTACAACAAGATTAAAATAATATTAACCTAAAGAGACTTTAGATGGATGTCCAGAGAAGGAAGGAAAAAGAGGGAGACTGACAGACAGGTATGTGAGAAAAACGGCTGTTTAATTTATCCAACTTCTCTAAATTAAAGAACCTCTGGCAAGCTCTGAAAATTATTTTTTCGGTGGATCTCCTTCCCGCAGCCACAAAGACCTTCCAAGGGAATGTCTCACAGAACCAGGGCAGGAGAAGTCATTTTTGCAACCGCAGCGGGGCCTAGCCTTCTCAAACGTCCCTCCTCAAAGGCCATCCTAGAGCCACCACAGAGTGGCACCAAACGCGTCCACCCACCGACAGTTCTTTTCTTTTTCCCCTTTGAAGACGAAGAGCAGCCCAGTCTGCCCTCTCGGTGCTCTGCAAACAGACACCTTCACACATACCACCACCAGTGACACCACACCAAGAGTTTCTTTCCCCAGACCAGCAGGGCATCATCCTCTTTGCCATAAAGCCACCTTCGCCTCCCGATCGCCTTGGCGCTCTCTTTGAGTAATAATATTTCTATCTCCAGCGACAAACCACCAAGACGGATACAGACGCTGGCTTTCCTTACCTCTCTCGCTGAGGATGCCGTCGATGCTGTGCTTGGCTTTCTTTTCGCTCTCCTCCACTTCCTTCCTCTCCAGCTCGGCTTCTTCTTCTTCTCCTTTCCCAAATTTGCTTCTCAGAATGCGGCTGATGGAACTCACTGAGGAAAGAGAGGAAAGGCAGCCGTGAAGCCAGAGTTGAACGAGTGTCCTCAAGTTGGGTGAATCTCCCTTGAGCTTTTAGTCTTTACTGCTCAGACACCTCGGGCCCCGATCCCTTCTGATAACTTAATCGAACACAAAAATGCCTGGGGTGGTTTTAGTGCTGCCCCGAACTGCCATTGGAAGCAGAAGTGCGTTGCTTATCTTCTATGGGTCTTTTATGGGTCAGCTGCCCTGATGTGTGCGTGCTTTTAGAGAACCTCTCATAGACTCTGAAAAGGATTTTCCCGTTGATCTCACACCCGGAGGAAGGTAGTTTTTGCAACCGCATTAAGTAAGGCCTTTTGGGAAAGGAGAAGAAGAGATCGCGACCGAGGTTTTCAAGCATCAGCCTGGAAGTTCCTTTCAACCCAAGGGAGACACACACACATTCATATATAAAGTGAATACACGCACACACCAACTGAAGTGTGTGTATATACTGAAGCATAATTTTTTCAGACTAATAAAGCTAAAAAGCTTGTGAATTCAAAAACTCAATTAAAAGGTACATAAACTGTTTAATGACACCGGTGGTGGGTGGGTAGGAGAGAGAGAGATCCTGGTGTACCAGCTTTTTAAACCGAAGTACCCAGTTTTAGAAGGCGGTATCTCTCAAACATGTTTACTCAATTCAAGGGGTAGTCGTGTTGGCCGTGTGCATGCAAGTCCTTCAAATTGCTTGTCAATTTATGGCAACCCCATTAATTTCATTCGGCTTTCTTAGGGAAGGAACACTCAAGACGTGGCTGTCGTTGCCTTCCTCTGAAATTTACCCTATAGCACCTATGACCAAAAATAAAAAAAAATTCCCAATAAAATCCAAAATACATCCTAATGCCTTTTTAGGCCAACTGCATCACATTTGGGAGCTTCACAGGTATCACCACAGGAGGTTAATGCTGGATTCCTGCAATCTTGAACTTAAAAAGATTGATTCAAGATTTAAAAGTCCCTATTGAACTTCCAAATTAGCACACTGTGGATCTGGATCTTGAGCCACTTAAGACTAGTTCTGCACCCCATATCTGCTTAGCTTTTACTTGGAAGCAAATCCCCCTGTGCTCGCTTGAGCTTACTCCCAAACAAGTGTGTCTACCTTTGCAGCTGGAAAAGCACTTTCCCCCTAAGTGTAGATGCTTCCTTATTGTAAAAGAACACGGGGAGTTAAAATATGTTGAATATATCTGGACGAGAGTCTCCCTCCCTCGATTTCATTCCCATTTATTTCTATGAGTTCCCCTTCCACCACCACCCCGTGAGGTAGGTTAAAATATCAGACTGCTACAGGTTACTGATCTGGCTAAATAGGAACTTGGGTGGCGCAGAGAACATGTGCGTTTAACAGCACGCTACCGGAGATAGAATACACACGTTTATAACCCAAAGAGCTGCATAAGGGCATTACCTTCGGGAGCTACCACCAATTAGTCCTTGACACTTCCACATGCTCCCCCACCCCCCTTCATTGGTGTAACAAGGCTGCGATCTTTTCCATGCCAAGACATTTCATAGTTTTACAGAAAAAAACACCCTAGACATTACAGAGAGGGTCTAAATCCATTTGCGGATGGCAACTAGAGCACATCTACTGAAGCCATGGAATTTACCTAAACACGGGTTTTCCAAACACTGGTTGATTCAGTGGGTCTGCGATAGTGGGAGCAACAGGATTTCCGCCAGGGAATACTCCCAGGAAAAGGCCAGTGAAGGAAGAAAATAAGTACATAAAAGTGCAGTGGAACCATCCCAGGGCCGGCCTCACCCTATGCACGAAATAATTCTGGGACGATGCCTTGCCCCACTTTATTTCAGAAAGGGTTTTTTTTTTCCCACCACTGGTCCTGGCATGCCCAACCATCCCATCCTTGGAGAGTATGGGCCCAAAAGGGATCGAAGGGGAAGAAGGAGCAGGAGAAGAGAACCCGATGTTAATCAAAAACAAGAGGGGAATCGGACACCACCACCCCATTCCCGGATTTAGGAACTCGGGAAAGTGACAAGCCATGAAGATCTCTCGTCCTCTTTTTACAATGTAACCCTAGCCCTAGACACCCCCTCTCCGCCAGTGGTACACAGTCTCTTTTGCCTTTCATCCGGTGCCTATAAGATAAAACCAGCTCTTAAGACACTCTTCCCCCGAGTCGCTGAGGCCCCGCCTGGGACCCTAAAAAGGCTGCCGTCTGTCTGTCTGTCTGTCTGGGATGAGAAGACAAAAGTAACTGGGATGAGAAGAAAAAATGGGGAGAGGGAGGGGAAAGGCAACACAGGTCGCTGATCTGACGAAGCAGATGTACCTTAAAAGAGGACTAGGGTGAGAGTTGCAACACTCCGGTGGCCTTTAACGGTGGAAAGAAAATCCCATCGCCGTCCAAACGAACACCCTCCCCGCCCTTTCTAACCTGCAGCCTTCTTCTCTGTGCATCTCGTTCCCTGCCCGACTGCCAAGTCCCACTAGAGAAGAGCCACTGAATCTATGCGACTTACATAAGCGTTGCTGAATTCAATGGGCCTCCTCTCGTTGGGACTAATAGCTTGTGAGTAACAGGCTAATTAGCGAACACACGTTGGAGACCGCTTGGAGAGTGCCTAGTGCGCTACAAAAGCAGCCTAGATGTGTAGGTGCTATTGCTTAACAATTTGTAAGCCACTCTAAGAGCCTTCGTGGCTGAAGAGTGGGGTATAAATACCAAAAAACAAATAAATAATAGCTGGTGGGCTTTTTAAATGGGCAATCTTAAATTCCCTTATTGGGGAATACAGTTGTCCCTTCATATTCGCTGGGGTTTGGTTCCAGGACCCCCGTAGAAACCAAAATCCGTGAATACTCAAGTCCCATTATGTGCCATGGCATAGCAAAATGGTGTTTCTTCTATAAGATGGCAAAATGAAGATTTGCTTTTTGGATTATTATTTTTTAAAGAATATTTTCAAGCCGTGAATACTTAAATCCGTGGATACCAAATCCGTGGATACGGAGGGACAACTTTCCATTATATACAATGGAAGTTACTGCTGAGTCAACACACACCCAGAACTGGGGCTTAAAGGACTCCGTTTATGGACGGTGGGTAAAGCCCATGGAGGACAAAACAGGCCGATGGTTTCGACAGGATTGCCCCAAATCGAAACAAATGCATTTCCATCGAGGTAGAAGTCAATTTAGAGCCGGGATGTGCCTTCCTCTGAAGCTTTCGGTTGTTGTAGCGCCTCCACTCTGAAACCCCCTGTTGATTTCAAGGTCATCATTTCCCAAGGAGGCTGTCCACCTAAAAGACCGAATTGATTTCGAATTTCGGATGAAGCTTCAAGTGTGGGGAGAGAAAGGGAAGGATCGGGTGGCGGGGTTCCGAAGGGAGAGAGTAGCGGGGATTCCTCTCTGGTGGGGCTTACCTGAAGGTACGGTATTCCGATCGCACACGCCGTCCTTCAGGAGCTTGTCACGAATCTCCCAGCTAAACATGCCTGCGTTCTCCCGCTTGTATTCCTCGATTTTCTTCTCGACGTCCGGCGTCGTCACCTGCTTTAATAGAAAGGATCCAGAAAGAAAGAACAGTTTGTACATTTTGTGAAGAGGGATAGGAGCAGAGAAAGAAAGAAGAGCCGAAGGAAGGAAGAAGAAAAAGGAGGGAGGAAGCTAGGAAAAGAGAAAAAGGAAGGAAGAAGGGAAGGAAGGAAGAGAAAAGAGGAGAAATGAAAGGGGAAGGGAAGGGGGGGAAAGGAAGGAAGGAATAAAAGAGAATGAAAAGAAGGACTGAAGGGAGGGGGAATGAACGAAAGAACAAGGGAAGAGAAATAAAATCGAAGGTTCCGCCAATCTGGTGCCTATTAGGAATGAGATCCCTTCGAAGTGATGTTGTTGAAAGTCAGAACAAAATCCTGTATCGCTTCCCCACAATACTCCATCTCATCAGCTTTTCAACTAGACCCTTGGGGTGTCTACTTGACGTAAAACAGCTGAGGCAAGGCTATGAAATGACTGGGGCAAGAGCTTTTAAAAATTAGTACCACTCTCCCTCAAAAACATCTGATCATGGGGCGGGGGTAGGGGAGAATGGAATAAAGAATCGGGATCCTTACATTCTTCTCTTTTTTAAAAAAAAAATCAGAAATGCATGGTCTGTGCAACTTAAAAACAGGCTCGCAGAAAAGTTCAAAGAGGAAATCAACTTGGCCCTCCCCCATCGGCCTCATTCTTAAACCATAATTTGCTAATAATGGCCCATTGAAATCAAGAGGGCTCGTTTCAGAACGATGTCTTGGAGAGTTGAAAAAAATAAAAATCAAATTCCTAAAAGGAGAGAGGATAAGGAGAAGAAGGAATCGTCGGAGGCGGGTTCTTATTCATTTAATGACAGGACAAAAAGCCATAAACGAGTTTCCAAAGTTTATGGAAACTTCCGCCAAACGAAAAGCACCAGCAGAAAATTCTCGGGAAGGGAACTGTAAGCCACAGCCGGCATCTACCAACTTCACAGCCTTGTTATTGAGCGGGAATTATCTCCTCTCCCACTCCCCTTTATTCCTCTTGAGGGAAAACGCAAAACCCAGACTTTAACTTATTTATCGAAAGCGTAGATGTGGCATAAAACGTTGTTACGTTTGCGTTTAGATTTCAAACCCATCAGTTTCTTCTCTCTTCAAGGGAAAACATGCAGTAGGAAGGGGTGCGGCTAGAGGGTAGTGGAGTAGAGAAAATGGAAACCGAGATAAATTTATCTAAAAGCTGGAAAGTGCTTTTGGAAGGAAGCTTTAAAAACAAGCCTAAAAACCGGGAGATGGGGCTGTTAAGTTCAGTATCTTCTTGTATATAAATTGAAATGGTTTTGCATAATAATCCGATTCAGAAATAGATACAGGAAGTATTGTGTGTAGTTTTTGAGTAACAGGTTAAAGAGGGAATAAAGTGCTGCGCAAAAAACAAAACCAAACACATTTGCTCGCGAGGAAATCAACTGATTTTAAGGGTTATTACTTTTCAAAATATCTGCTTAAAGTAGACTAGGAAGCTAGTGGTTTAGAGAAAACTAGACATAAGTAGTAAGTACTTGGGTAGGAAGATAGCTAAGTAAGTAAAGACACAAGATTGGCACGTGGGAAACACTTGGATTTATGCTAGGAACTGAAAATCACTTAAATTTCAATGCTGACTTATCCCAGGACCATTTTGAGGCCTTTCGAGTCTCTTTCTTTTGAGGAAAGTCGCCTAGGCTCAGCGTTTTCAAGGGGACAGTGCACCCATCCCGGTCCTGAGTGATAAATCGGCCCCACCTGCCAGGATTCGCCTTGCCGGAATTTCCGGGTCCTTTTTAGAAAGATTAAATCCAGGCTGGCATCCCTTTGGGGCAAAAGCTACAACCCTTTGCTTGGGAGTAAGTCTCCTTGAAATCAGTGGCCCTGGCTTCGAAGCAGACCTGAGAAGCGACTTGTAAGCTCGATTATAGTGGTAGATACAACCTTGGTCTTACAGGCCAGGAGGGATTTGGGATGGGGGGAAGGCACCAGCCTCCCTTCAGATGGGATGTGATCACCAAAAGGAGGGAGACAGAAAAGAGCTGGAAAGACTCCGTGTTTCCTTCTCCTCTTCGGTAAAATGGAACGTGAGAACAACTCCAGGGATGGGGCAAGACACGGATCAGTTAGGTGTCCAGGAGATGTACACAGATGAAGGAAGAGAACTCGTTGCTCTCCTTGATATACCACTCCTGAAGTGGGAGCATGTCTCACAGTGCCGGGGAGAGTGTCTTTCCTTGGACTACAACCCCAGAACCCCCTGGCAAGCCTGAGGGGCGCTGGCAGTTGCGATCCAAAACTACACACGGGCACATGTTGAGGATTCCGGGAGTAGCATCCAAAAATAATAATATTAATAATAACTATAGGCTTTCCGTGGGGTTTTTTTCCCCGGGCTGTGAGGCAGTGAAAGCCTTCAACTTCACAAAAAGATAACTCCCTACCCCAGCTCTGCTCTCCCGCTTAGGTCACAGCTTCACTTCTGCATGGGGGTGGGGAGCCTTGCTTTCTTACCGTTACTCAGGAGCACAACTGGCTTTGACAGTCTCCAGATCGCCCATAAACTTCCCCCTGACCTGAGAAGGGAGAAGGTTCTGTGTCTGTGGAGTGTTGCTATATGTCTTCAGGTGGTCTCCAGCTTTGACCTTATCACGGGGGTTTCTTGTCAAGATTTATTCAGAGGAGCTTTGCCCTTCCCTTCCTCTTAGAGTGGGAGAGTGATTTGACTTGCCCAAGGTCATCCATGTCTAAGAGGGGATCCAAACCCTGGCCTCCAAGAGTCCTAGTCCATTGCACCGCGCTGGCCCATTCAGACACATACACATGCACGCGCGTCGGCACCCACATCCCTTTTGACTGAACCTGGTTGGAGCCTCTCCACGAGCAAGGACTCCCAGTTGTTGGCCCCCAGGTGCCCCGATTCTTGCCCTCCCGCCATCCCAGCTGGGCGTGGGTGCCCCCCTTTCCATCCTCACCTTGGGTTTGCTGCCCCCGATGGCCCCGGGCCGGATGGAGCCGGTCTCCTGGTACCTGCAGAGAATTTTGGAGACGCAGCCGTGGGACACGCGGAGCTGGCGCGAGATGACGCAGGGCCGGATGCCGTGGTGGGCCATCTCCACGATCTTGTGGCGGATGTGGTTGGGCAGCGGGCGGCCGTTGATGAAGACGCCCCCCAGCTGGTTGACGCGGCCTTGGCCCAGCGGAGTCGACACTGGACGGAGGAAAGTCAACAAGGGAGAGAAGTGGGGGGAGGCGCTTGCTTGGGGAGGACCAGGGATCCGGATCCCCCCCTACAAAGACGGAGCTTGGACCGGTTTAATGGATTTGGGGGGGGGGCCTGCGATGCTTTATTCTGGGGGTCCCCTATGTTTATCTCATATCTATGTTTATCTCAGGTCAATGTAACCTAACTCAACCTATGCTATTCACAGTACAGGATATTCAGATTATTGCTAATAATGTTTTTGCAGGCGGAGGGGTACTACGGAGCCCCCACAATGATGGGGCCCCCTGCGGATGCTGATGCCGCCGGTGCCTGGACAGAGCCCCCCCCCCCCAACTCCGAGGCACCCCGGCTGGAGGCTTCCCCATACCAGGCGGGACAGTTTTAGCCTGGCAGCCGGATCCGAATAACACTTTTACCAGGAAGCATGAAAAGTACACCTTCTGAGACCAAGGAACAGGGATTGGTTACTCCGTGGCACCAGTTCGTGACTAATCACGCAAACAACCCAACAATGACCAACGGGTGGACGGACATTCGCAACCCGTTTAAATAAAGTGGGGAGAACTGGGAAATTTAATGGCGTTAAAAACTGTGGCTGAGTGAGCCAAAGATCCTTGTAGAACAAAAATGAGCACCGGTGTGCTGAGTATTTCGATGGAATATTTTTCCGAATAAAAAATTTGGTTGGACATCTTCTAAACCTACACCAGCCTGTCAGGGATTCAGACTCTCAAATAGAACTTGAGGTTGACGTCTGTCTGGCATTCTCAGTGTTTCATCATATATATGTTTCATCATATATATATATATCACCTTATATATTTACGTGTACATGTAAATTCATGTACACGTACATGTATATACATATACACAGAAAGCGGGAAAACACGAAAACTAGCGACTTTAAATAGTCTGTAATCTGCTGTCTGATCGCAGGGCTGTGCATCGCAATAATTTACTCAGTCCAACTTTCTCTAAACCCTGAGAAAGCCAGCAAGCATTGTAGTTATTTGTAAACCAGTATTTTGGATCGTGCTTAAAGTAAACCCATTGAAAACAACAAGACATGTTAAACCTGACTAATTTAAAGTCCTAATTGTTTCAATACGTCTGTTGTAGGTGTGGTTACATCTGGATTAAAACCCACGGTTGTAGTTTTTCAAAGTAAATTTAGAATTCCTAAACTTAACTTTCATTTGGTGGAATAATGTTGCGAAGCTAGCGTGCCTTTGAGGAATGAAAAAGAAATGCTTCTAATATTAGAATTATCTGATGGTTTTGAGTTGAAGTTGATTCTGAAAGACCTGTGTTGTTGCGTTGTGTTGTTGCCCGTCTCTCAGTCCACCTATACACACCCCATTAGTCCTCGAGCAATTGGCAACTTGCTCCAAATATTCTTCACCATTTCCTTTGTCATTTTTTCCCCACCAGCTGGCTGAGAAGTTGCTACCTTGCCTCCCATGGGTGTCAATATAATCTCAAGCCAAAGGGTTAGAAAATAGTTTCCTTGTTTCTAAATCTCCTTCTTTAGTGAGTGGGAAAAGAGGGAAACTTTTTTCCCTGTTTGGGTCAGGTAATAACAAACTGTTGGGAAAGAATCTCACAGAGGTCCTAGAAAACTCTCCTAAAAGTTTATATTTTAAAAATGGAAAAGAACTGCTGAAATGTTTTGTCTACATGTTGCAAATGCCCAAGTGCAACAAACTGTTGGGAAAGAATCTCACAGAAGTCCTAGAAAACTCTCCTAAAAGTTTATTTTAAAAAAATGCAAAAGAATTGCTGAAATGTTTTGTCTACATGTTGCAAATGCCCAAGTGCATTTATAGTCCTGTATCTGAGCTTTACCTTGGGGTTTTTGTGGCTATATTAAAAATTGAGACAAGGGGGAAGGGGATTTGTGTTGAAACAAGTGATTTTAAAATTAGTTGTTCATTATAAATTGTTACTATGTAGTAGTAGCCCTAGCAGCAAAAGCTATTGCTAATTTTTGGGATGGCAGCATTAGCTGTACATCTCCTTGCAAGTGTAGTGAAGTTGTGGCAGAGTTAGAAATGTGGGTCCCCATTCCAAAATTGCTGGTGGGCCCCTTGACTCATTTCCCTGCAAAGGTGCTGTTGTCCACCAAGGTGAATATCTACTGTTGTCAAGGGAAATTGACAAGTAAAGAAGCGAATGGACCAAGTACAGTGTGTGGATTGCTTCTCAAAAGGCCTTCCTCTTGTGTGTACCTTTTCTCTCTTTTCTTTCTCCCAATCTTCAAACTAAAAGACCCCAAACCCAGAATATATGTAATTCGAGTGTGTGTATGAGAGAGAGATTATTCCTTTGTGTGCTTCTCTAGTATTATTGAGACTAGTTTATGCCCCAATCCTAAATATTCTTACTTGGAAATAAGTCCTCTTAATTTCAGTGGTCCAATGGTTAGTTCCAACTAGAGAAGACCCATGGAAGCTTGGGACCTTGGTATGCTGACACTAGACAAATTACCTTGAGATAATGGGTCTGCGCTACTTTATTTATTTCATTTATATTCTGCTTTTCCTCCCCCCACCCCGTATGGAACCCAAAGCAGTTTACAGTGCAGGTTAAAACAAAATGGCCAACAGTTGAATTTGGGCCCTGGAATCAGATTCTTCCAAGTCAATGTGCATTGTAACTTGAAACTGTTTGCTTGTAGATTATTTGTTCATTTGGGGGGGGTGTATCTGTGTGTATATACTTTATAGTGCCTGCGTGGGTAGTTTAGTGTGTGTGTGTGTGTGTGTGTGTGTGTGTAAAAGTTGTTTCCTTAACTAAGGCATAGATTCAACAGCTATGCAACGTTCAACCGGCCTGGCTACAGTTCTACTGGACCCCCCCCCTTTCCTCCGCGCTGGATGCGCCCCCCTCCACCTGATTCTCTCGCCCCCTGGTCTTACCTTCTAATGGGAACCCGCTGCGAGGATAATTCTGTCCGGGAGCTGGTCGCATCATCCTTGGGACAGCTCCACCCAGAGTTGTCATTTCGGACACAGCTTGGCTTTTTCTTAAGCGTGATTATATCCAGGTATAGCGAGGAAGAAGAGGAAGGAGAAGTAGTGGTAATGGTGATACTCACAGTAGCAGTAAAGATCAGATCAACTCTGTTGAAAGAGCCTCATAGAACAGAGCAAGGTGTGTATGTGTGTGAAATCAGTATTTTAAAAGGGGGGATGGAAAGGAAGGGGGTAAAACTATAGGAAGGGAGAGGGAAGCTCAGTTCTCCCTCGCTGTGACTGCTCAGAGTGAAGATGTGGCATAGAGAAAGCGCGAGAAAGAGAGAGAAAAGGTCCCCCCCCCCCGTCCAAGAAGATGGTCTCGCAAGAGCCCAAGGACTAGCTGCCCAGAGCCGGGCGGGATCTGTTGCTGCCTCCGCCGCCCCCTCCTCCTGCGAGGACGCCCCTTGGCCCGGGATGAGCAAACTGGGACCTGGGCTTGAGTGGCAGCGGGAAGGATTCCTTCCTGTTGTGGATCCGGAGTGAAAGGAACCTCCGCTGGGGAGTATTTATTAGTTCTTTCGCCCTCCGGCTGGCTTGGGATCCCTGCGCCGCGATTGGCCAGCGGGGAGACTGTCCCGTCGGGAGGATCCAGGCGCTGATTGGACGGAGGCGCCCACTTTCTCTGCTCCTCGCCTGACGATCGGCCGGGGCGCCCAGCTTCCGAAGATGCCCGGGGGTTGGGCTTTCGCTTGCTTGCTTGCTTGCGCGCTCCTTGAGAAAGTGGAGGCTCCTTGCTCAAAATGCCCGGGCAGGAGAAAAGGCAGGAGGAGAGAAGAGGGGGAGGGGTGCATGTATGGAGAGGGGGAGGGGAGGAGGTCCATTCCCCCCCCACTTTTTTTTTTTAATTTGCAACTTCTCTTGGCCCAATGCCACCGTGGAGGAGATGCCAATAAGGACGTTGCCCGCAGCCCCTCAAGTCAGTATTTTTCTTGGCCTCATTCACGCTTCTTCTTCTCCTTCTCCTCCTCTTCCTCCTCTTCCTCCTCCTCTCTCTTGTCTCCCTTAGCTGGGAAGCTCTAAACCCTGCCGCTGGATAGCCTCGACCTGGAGAAGAAAGGAAGGAAAGAAGCCAACTTCGGGAGCTGCTCTGGAGATGGAGCCTTTTTTTTTCTCCCCTTCGCACTGTCGACTCCGGATTCCCCAGGGGAACCACCAAACTTCGCCCCACCAGAACTACCAAGGCTGCCCTCTCCACACTTCCTCCCCCCCCCCCAGCCTATCTTTCTGGGGTTTTAAACTTTTCCAAACTGCTAGAGCCCGGAAAGGGAACAGGATGGACCTTTGGGATTTTTTTTGGGGGGGGGAGTATCTGATTTGTTTTAAAGAGGGATCTCCTCTTTAGAGGGGGTTCTCGCTCGAAACACGGAGGACAGAGACCAAATCCTCTTGTGGCTGCGTTCCTGTCCCCTTGTTTGCATTTTGGTCTGTCTGTCTCTTTGGGCGTGGTGTCCCTACATGTGTATAAAACTCCTAGAGATGTTGGTTGAAGTGAACTTTGCTAAGGAGCAGCTCTTCCCAGGAATTTATTGGAGCCTTGAAACTCAAACTACTGGCGGGGCGGGGCGGGTAGCTGGGGAGAGAATAAAAGTTTTGAAAAAGGAAAAAAAAAGAAAAGAAAAGACTGACTAGGAGCTGAAGTGACCACAGCAGGATATGACGCCAGGAGTGTTGTAAAGACTGTCTGTCTTTAAAGAAGGTACTATTGTGCATGTCCTTTTATTTATAACTTGGTAAGTGCCAGCAAACTCGCCTCCTTTACACTCTGAAGTGCCAGCCCGGCTTTCCACTGCGCTCTTTCTTTCTTTTTTTTATTTGCAATAGTCTATTCAGTAACTGTCACTCTCAAGCCTCAAGTTATTCAAGACCTTAATCAATCAAAGGGATGAGAATCGTTCAGGTCCCCCCCCCTCTTTGAAATAAAAGAAAACAATGAGATTTAGGCTTGCGATCTCTTGTCCACCCCACCATACACACACACTCCCCAGCAACTTATGATCGATTTTGGAATTTTAAAAAAAAATCTGCTTTGCAGAGTATTGTATTTTCTTTTCTGCAACAAAAAGTCGCCCTCAGATACATCATAGAGTAAAAGCGAGTTTAAATCTAACGAAAGGGGAGTCCAAACCCACCCCTTCACTACTTTAGTGATAACCGAAAAGAATTCCGTGTGCAAAAGAAGTTTAGCATAGTGTGAACTTTTTTGAAAAGGATTCAACGCACCGTGTTTCGACTGTAATGATTATTTTCTTTTTTTAAAAAAAATGAAAATATAGTTTTCTCTATATAACACGAGAGAAAGATTAAAAATATAGTAAAGCTTTCCCTTTTCGACATCTATTTTGTCTTGATGTCTAAGGGCTCTCTGACCGCTGAATCAATACAGTCGTACGTAGACAACAAGACAATACACAAACAGCAAATCACTATGACCACTTTTGAGATGTCTGCATTTGGGAAAAGTTGTACAAGTAATATTATTATCCCTACACTATAAAGAGTTTATTAACCCGGAGAACATTGGGAAGTAAGAGCAAACTGTGTCTCTCAAAATAAAGGGGACTTTCCAAAAACTGCATCAGGAAAAGTAATAACACTAGAGGTTATTTTGTGGAAAACATCAGAAGAGAATAATAGGTTCTTCTCAAAATATGTTGCATTTTTCACACTCGTACCTATGCAGATCAGTGCAGGTCATTTACTTGCAGTTATCGGCTTTTCATCAATAAAGAAAAAATGCCATGTTTTATGGTGGGTGTCTACAAAGTTGTTGATGGTATTTTAGTCTTTCTTTTCCTGAAAACTTGCATTTGGACTATCCTATTTATCACAACATTTGAGAGTGTATGAATGAACCAGTGGGTAACGTGTTATTGGAAAGATCCAGGTGTATAGTGGAGTAGTAAACGAGAGGTGTGCATTCATGGATAACGTTGTGTTGGCATAAGCACTGGCTCAAAGTCTATGCTTTCTTCAGAGGCAAGTTTCACAGAACCGGATGCGTTGAAGACCAGAGTGAACACCGCAATTGCAAGAGAGGTCCTGAATTAACAACACAGTCCTATGCGTGTTTACTCAAATGTAAATTCCCCTGAGTTTTCAATGAGATTTGCTATGGGGTAAGCGTGTCTACGACTACAGTCATAGTTGCCGTACCCTGAGCAGCATGAAAAAGAAAAGGGGGGTCTAGTAGGTCTCTTGATGTCGATGACTATGATCACAGGAATATAGCCTACGTTTTGATGCTGCAAGAGACTAACACAGCTGCTTGTTTGAAAAAAAAAGAGGACTCTTGTGGCGCTTTTAAAACTAGCTATTTTATTTACGGAATTAGCGGGTGCACACACACTCGAACACACATATGCGATCAGCTTTGGCAGTGATGAACAGAACTCAGGTGTTTTACATGACAACAGTTACAACCGATTTGATCCGTAGTTGTTCTAGTGAAAGCAAGAGAACTACCGCCCCAAAGTAAAGGGGATTTTGTGGGTCAAAGCTAGACTAGGTAGTCGACCCATATACAGCCCAGTCCTATGTGTAGTTATTCCTAAATAAATCCTGCTGAATTCCAGATTTCCTTTTAGATATGGTAAGTGATAAAATAAAATATAAATAAAAAAGGAGGCTTAGCCCTAGATTCATCAACGGCAACACAGCTTCTTTCAACACTAACTACAGTATCATCACATTATAGAAGGCAATATCCTTCAACCCTTTCTCAAACTTAGTTTTCAATAGAATTCAAAGACAAAGCCCTGTTAGTCTGGATCAGTATGCAAAGGGATTGTGTAGCACCTTTGAGACTAAGTAGACTAAAGTCTACTTCATCAGATGCATGGAGTGAAGTGCCTACTTCTCAACAGTTGCACTTTATTACACCATTCCCATAAACACACGTGTGTAGACGTAGGAGCACACCGATTTACTTGGAATTTAGGCAGATGGGTGAGATTGCTAAATTGTGAACGTGATGTATTTCTCTCACCATTTTAGAAAAAGGACTTAGAATTTGCTGTTAAGGATAGTTCAATGTTTCCCCTTCATTGCACCCAGATTCATATAGTCGCCTCGCACATAAACTCAGGGCACCAGCCGTTTTATTGGTAGCCCTAACTAGAATCGACCAAGTGTTGACTCACCATTCAACAATTGATTCAGAAGGTTAGTTGGCAATCCCAACCAGAGCAAACTCATTGACTCAGTAGGATTTACGTATTGACTCGCCTTTCAACAATTAATTCAGTTTCCAAATCTCAACCAAACTAGAGCCACTGAATTGTTGAACAGTGACTCAACACTTAAGTAAATTAAATTGCTTCAATGAGTCTACTCAGGGGAAGAGTAGGAGTCAGGTCATTCTATGCCTCAAAGAGTGGCAAAACCTCCAGTCAACTTAAGCCCATTCACCATGACTTGAGCACTTGAGTAAAATCAGCCTTTGAAAGGAATTTTGCTGCCCTTAAATTCTGTAGCCTGAAATGGTCGTTTTGGTACACTACACCCTAAGATTTTACTGACGTATCTCCCTCATCAATTGACATGAAGAGAAGCAGCAAATCCCTCCTTCACTCACTCAAGGCGGCTTAATAGAATTACAACAAAAACACTCATGGTTAAAATGTACAAAAGTTGAGATCAAAACAGTATTAAACTAACAACAGTATTAAAACTATTTAAAACATTACCTTAAAAGAAAGAATAAATGCTGCACAGCACCATAAAAAGCCAATCTCTTGTACAACCAATTTCCAAAAGCTTGCTGGAAGTGTTACCCATCCTGAAAAGATAAGAAACAAAGAACCCTAGGAATGTAGTCCCAGAGTCGGGGAGCAGCCACTGAGGAGGCCATGTTCCCACCAAACATCCCTATGAAGGTGGTGGTGGGATCAAGTTGCCTCCCACAAAGATCTTAGAGCTTTGGCTGACTCCTATGGGAAACACAGTCCTTCAGATAGCCCAGAGGAAAAGCATAGGCTCTCAGGTGCCTTCTGTTTATTCCACCCAGGTTCAGGAACAAGAACTTTTGGTAGATTGTGGCCTCTGCCCTTTCTTTAGTTTAATCCCCTCTTCAAGCCTGACATAGGTCCAAAGTGTCACATAAGGAGAAGGCAACTTAAAAATTCATGTCCCCAACCTTACTGAAGTCTCATCCCAAACTTAACAGTGTGATCTCAACATATATAGTACACCTTGTCTATTCCACAGAAAGTCTCCCTGAATTCTAAGTCCTTTCACATGACATAATTATAGTGCTCTGATTCCACTTTAATTATTATGGCAACATCCTTTAGATTCCTGGGATTTACAATTTAGGTAGAGGTATGTCGGATTATCAGCCAGGAAGGTCTAGTGCCTCACCAAACTACAAATCCCAGGATTCCATGGCAGTTGAAATGGAATCATAGTGTTGTTATTGTGTAGTGTGAAAGGGCCTCTGTGAGACTTTCCCCCCACAGAAGTGTGTTGCACCCTTTTCTTCTTTAGAATGAGACTTAGGACTCTGAAGATACTGGAAGAGCCAATGTTGGATCTCACAAAGACCTATCTTCCAACCAGATCCCTGTAGGAAGCCAGCCAGCAGGATGTGAGTGTATGCACAGGCTCCTTTAGGGTATCTGAAAATTCCACAATCCTATTTCCAATATATATAATTGGAAGTAAACCCCACTGTCTTCAAGGGAGTATACTATGTAGAGTGCAATCCTATAAACGTCTATCAAGAAGAACACTTTGCTGACTTACTCCCAAATTCTGTGATTGGTCTATTAGTACTATACTGAATCCCAATCCACCACCTAATTAAAACTACACTCCTAAACACACTCACTCTCACTGAGCACTGCAGGATTTCCTTTTCAGGTGAATAATCCTAGGACTAAGCTTTAAGGGTTGCCAGCCTCTTCATACTTAAAAGATGGGGCTACTCTTTAAATTTACGATCCTATGCGAATTTGCAACCCTGTGCATTAAATACAGTGGGACTTACTTCGGACCAGGCTTGGCTCCGACTAGTTGGTGCATCCCTCTTTAGAATGTACTCTGGTTATGCTCCATTCTGCCTTTCTAACCAAAGGGATTGGGTTAAGATAGCAGCTCAAGCGCCAGCAATTATTAATTACAACAAGGGGGAGCAGAATTGGTTTGTTCAACTGTGGATTGGACTTGCCGACTGCAGCTTTGGACCTTGTACGAAAAGCAAATCTGGTTTGCTCAGTTTCATCATCTTCCTTGTCCCCAGCCAGCCAGCCCAGTTCCATAGAGATGTGGGGCCCAATCCCATGGGGACCGTATTACTGTTTGAGAATACAAAGGAGAGAGGGACGGAAAGGAATGTAGCGGCACCTTCAGTGCCTCTGAAGAAGGGGCTTGAAATCCACTGATGGCCAGTCTGGAGCTGTTTCTTAGTCCCAGATCGAGGAAACCTGTGAAATCAATGCGATTTCCCTTCAACAATTCATTCAATGGGTCTAACTCGGTCGGGACTAAGCAATAAGATTCAGTCTACAGCGGGCAATAGCCTAGACCTTGGGAAAGTTACTTTTTCGGACTACAGCTCCCAGAATCCTCCAGCCTGCGTGGCCAGTGCCTTGTAGCTGTCGCTTTTTTTTTTTTTTTTTTTAAGTGGGGGGATTATTTTTCACCAGCTCGGTTCCCATCAAGCTCTGGCCATCTAAGCTTTGCTCACCCTCTTCCTGCGCGCAACGGGAGGCTCCTCCAACTCCATGGGCAATCCTACAGAGGCCCCCTTGCTCGGTTTCACTGCAATCCCATTAACATTAAGACATCTTCCTGCTCAGCCCCACCGGCCCTGCCAGGAGCTCAGGCACATCCCTGAATAAGTCCACACGGCAGAGCTTGGCTGGAGTCGCGGTTTCTAATTGGAACATTATTACCCTTTAGGCCCCTCAGAGCGTGAAGGAAATGGGGCAAGGAGATGGGGAAGAGATCTCCACGGATCTGGATGCAGCGTTTTCCTCCTGCGTGCGGGGACTGTAGCCCTCTTTCTCCAAGAGCTTCATGGCCTGAAGTTTGTGACAAGCAAAACCAGAGGTGGGGGGAGGGCGTTGTTAGCAGGGAAAGTTCGGACGGAGGAGCGGAGAATTAGATTTGAAGTCAAGAAGAGGAAAGAAAAGTCTCGTGATGTGAGGGAGGTTCTTCCAAACGGAGACTTATTCTGCAAGAGCGGAGAGGCTGCGGCACTCTTCCGAAGGTCTACGATGGTCATGGAACCTGAGCCTTTCTGGATGGTCACTCACTGCTTTGTATGCATGAAGGGTGATCAATAGACAGGACTGGAGTCTTGGGCAAGATTGCAGACAGTGGGGTAGGACTGCAGACAGCGAGATCAGAGGGCAATTAAATGCAGAATACACCAGCACAACTGTTGACATTAACAACAATTATCATTATCTTAACAGGGCTACTGTATATATAGACCTACAGTTCCTGCATCAAATGAGATGGGTTCTGGTCTGCAAAAGCTTATACTCGATTTTTTAAAAAAATAAAATAAAATGTGCGTCTTTAAGAAGTCACAAGATTCTTTCTCTCTTCTGCAGCTAACATGGCTACCTGAATAACTAATTATTACTGTACTTCAGACGCCTTTGGCGGTGCATGTTGTTATTTAATTGTCTGCAGAGCCCCATTTCTAAGAGAGAGGCGCAATTCATCCTAAACAACGCAAGTTTAGCCCCAGGAACTTTCAGCAGGAAGGGCCAGAGAGGCCTTTCCTACTCAAATCGGTGGTCCTTCAGGCTGCAGTCCTAAAGACACCCACCTGAACTCGGGAGAGTTACTTCACAACAACCAGGCGTTGAATTGCACTGCACAAGTCCCAGCCTTTGGCTGTATCCTGTCTACAACATCTGCTCCCAAAGGGCAAAGGTCGTGTCCTCTAGAGAGAAGTCCTTGATTTATCGTGTGGTGCAATCCCTGAGGAAGCAAGTTCGGGGCATGTAGAACTCGCTAGATTTTAATCAGGAGTATAGTTTGCAAAGATTCAAATAACCGCAGCTACACGCACAAACAAACCCTTAACTGCCCTCGAAGCAAGACCTATGGCTTGAACCGTAAAATAATTTGCGTGCGAGGAGCCCCCCCCCGAATAAATAAGATAAGGATTTCTGCTTATGGTCATCTAGTGTGTGTGTGTGTGTGTGGCTCTAGAATTTTTCAAGAGCCTGATTCAGATATTGAATGGAGAAGAGGACTGCATCAGTCTTGGATATGGGGTTGTGGGTTCTTGGCTCTCTGACTGGCAGGCCTCACAATTATTCACTTCGAACCAGGCCATCTGTGCGCTGGCTGCCTGATGGAGATGTATGGATCCCTCTTATCTAATTCTCAAAGGAGGAAGTAGGCCTCTCCTTCCAATGGTGGGCACAACAAATTGTGACTATACTTGTCTTATACAACTAGACATTCCTTTCACAGCACACAATGCACTGGGTTTCATGGAGATGCAAAACTACTCCACCAACCAGAAAATTGTGAAGCCCTGAAGGGAGTGGGAGACAGTGGGCAGGCGAGGGGGGGGGGAGAATGGGGTCAGAAGGGAGAAACAAAACACATAGATTAGGCACTCTGTTGGGAAAGTAGCAAGGGTTCCTTTAAGCAGTGACTCTTGGGTGACACGTCTTCCCGATCAAAACGAGGCTTCCAGCAATCAAGAGCAGGTCAGCAGTGGAATGCGCTGCCTCGGAGTGTGGTGGAGTCTCCTTCTTTGGAGATTTTTAAACAGAGGCTGGATGACCATCTGTCGGGAGCGCTTTGATTGTTTATTAGTGGGGGTTGGACTGGATGGCTGGGGGTTGGACTGGATGGTCTTTGTGGTCTCTTCCAACTCTATGAGTCTATGAATCAGCAGACCTCAACTCTCCCTATCTAAGGGGTTGCACCTCTTCTTGTAAATGGTTAAAAGAGATGCACTCTGGCTAAAGAGAAAACCCTTCGAACATGCCAAACGCTCCAATTGGCTGAGTCGGACCCTTCCCGGCCTTTTAGAGGCCAACTCGGCTCCATTGGAATCCTTGACCCCAGCCTCTCCTCCGTGACATGAATGGTCCCCCCCCCCGCTGGGCATAAAAATTCATTTTTTCCAAGCCACCAGCACCGCCGCTCCTGGGATCCCGATCCTGGCCCGGATGTTTGGCTGAAGAAGGAAAGGGGGCAACCTTGGGACCGTTGGCCTTTCATTTCCCAAGGCGAGACAAAAAGTCCATCCACTTTCCCCTGCCCAGGGAACTGCTCACATTCCAAGCAAACGATTAGCCACGAATGCCGGGACCCCCATATTAGCCCAGCGGAGAGGATTTCACGCCTTTCCAGTGGAAATAGCTCAAAATGCTCCTGCTAATTATAGAGCTCTTCCAGGCCAGGTGCACTTTTAATTGGATTAGTAAGTGCTCTATATTAAACCTGCAGCACATCAAATGGGCAGGGAAAATTAGAGCTATTAACGACACCCAGGCAATTATTTATGGACGGTAACATTAGTATGTTTCTCCCCTGTTAGAAGGAAAAATATCAATTATGCCCTTTAACAGGCTTTTTTTTAATGCACTCCGAAGCTTTCCTATTCCTGTTTCTCATGATTATTATTATTTTAAATAGTCAATTATAAAGGCACTTATAAGCTGTTTGGGACAGGAATAACCTGCTAGAGTTCACTCCCCACCCTCCCACTTCGGGGCATCTTCAATTTTATTTTTTATTTTTTATTTATTTTTGGTAAAGAACAATTTCACCTACTTAGGAAAGTGCGATTCTCTGAATGTAAGGGGAACTTGTTTGAGGGGACTCCTTTACTCAGGATCGGGCCTACCCGCTGGAAACTGTGGGGGTGTCAAAAGAAGAAGGAATCTTGGGGGAGATTCAGTGAGGGATCAAGACAGTTCTGTAAGTGAGGGGAGGAATTTTGAAACCTTGCCCTCTTTATAAAAAAACCCGGCCACAGTTATAACTTTGAAGTGACCTTGGTTTCAGTGGCGCATTAGCCAAATGCCTTGCTTTTTCCCCATTGAAATGAGACGCGAGGAAGCCTAATGCTGACCAGCCACTAACCGGGCCTTCCTTAAAAACAAACTCGTAACTGCGGTTGTTCTCGTTTAATCTGCTGCTGGTTCTTTTGCTCTTGGTTAATAAAAGACCCGCGTCGGTGGCTTGTCTTTGTTTTTTGGTCGTTTCTTCACTTTTACTTTTAGGGCCTCATCTGATTCACCCCTCTCGCCTTCACAATCCCTCCCCCGCTGCCTTTTAGCCCACGGTAGGCAAATGAAAAAGTCAGGCGCCATTTGGAAGGTCAAAGTACTTTTCCAGGGTGGTTTACAGGTTACTGATTCAAGACGGCTGAGGGGCTTGAAACCCGCACATTCAACCACATGGACCCCGGAAAGGGTGGGAAAGGGTGGCTGAAGCCCCTCCGCCAAAGCTGGGTTTGGGGGGGGGAGATCTCCCCTGAAATGATCTGGCACCCAGGATCAGGACCACTAAGGCCCCTATGTAGTGGAGCCCCCGGAGGAACCACCAATCAGAAGTGTCAAAAGTTATAGCCATCTTTGCCTTGACTTAATTTCCCCCTTTCCTTGAATTATTAATTTTATGCTTAAACCGTTGTATAACATTTATGTCTTAGTTTGAGGTGGTCTTCATGGTGGTCACATTGGGAACTGCTGTGGTTGGGGGTATTGCGATGGTGACGATTCACAGCCCTTTGCGTTTTTACTATTCTGTAAAAACCGAAATACTCTTAAGGCTGATCTAGGAAGCTAAGCACAGTCAGCCCTGGTTAGTCGTTGGATGGGAGACCGCCAACGAATACCAGTTGCCGTAGGAGCCTACAGCAGAAGAAGGGACTGGCCAAACCACCGCTGAGTATCCCTGGCTTCAGAAAACCCTAAGAAATACATGGGGTCTCCATAAGTCAACCGGTGACTTGAAGGCACACATTAGGCACACACACAAAAATAGATGCAAGTAGACAAAATTCACAATGACCTCCCTTCCAGTCCTGACTCCCCGCCCGGAAAAAAAAAAGCCCCCGGTTCTTGGGGCAAAGACAAGGAGCTCCCTTTGTTTGCGCCCTGGAGAGCAAGGAACAAGTCCGACCTTCCCTCCGCTGGGTCTCTATTTACGACGTCGAAAACGTCGCTCCTACCTCCCCCAGAGAAAGCCTGCAATTTCCCGGGGGCCAGAGGAATAGAAAGCCACGGCTGGAGCGATAACCATCGAGTCTTACCACGGTGTTGGAAAAAGGGGGCGGCTAGGTAGAAACCCCCCCGCCCAAAGTCACGGAGCTCTTGTCTCAGTTTAGGGAAGGCCACTGGAAAGTAAGTCTACCAAATCCATCGGTAACAGGCAGGGGACATCAGGAGGCCACGAGTGGGAGAGGTGCCAACCCAAGGTAAGGGGAAATAAGCCCGCCTATCTTGGGTTGGCAGCCCAGGGAGTAAAGTATTAAACCCCTTTCCTTCCCCAATTTATGAATGAATCGAGCTAGAAAAATGCAACTGGCTTTGTTAGCCAGTTCCATTAGATTGTTGTGTGCCTTCAAGTCGATAGGGATCACAGGGTTTTTTCTTGGCAGGATTTGTTGGGGGGTGTGTGTCAGAGGCTGAGAGAGTGGGACTTGCCCAATGGGTTTCCATGGCTGAGAGAAGATTTGAATCCTGGTCTCCCAGAGTGCTCGTCCAACCCTTAAACCACGCTGGCTCTCATAATAGTGAGCTAAAAACAGGCATAACCTCTGGGTGAACAGCTGTCTTCTGGTTCACGTTGTAAGCCGCCTTGGGGTTTTGCCCTGGGAGAAAGGCGGTGTAACAAATCAAACCAAATCGGTGGGTTCTGGTCTTGTGGGTCCTGTACATCAGAACAGAGGAATCCGGTTGTGATCCTGTGTGGCTTAACCGAGGACTAAGCTCCTTTCAGACAAATTGTGTTGGTTTCCGAGTAAACCACGCCGAAGTTGCACCTTGCTGTTCTCAGACGGGCAGCTGAAATCCTTCGCACGAAAGTCGCAGAGTTGGGCAGATCTGGTTTCCCTCGTAGCTATTTTTGGAGAGCTGGCTAGTCCGAGGGAACAAAACAAAACAGCATAATGAGAATCGAGGTCCGCGTTAACGTTTGTCTTCCCGTAAACGGCGGGGCAAATGCCGTGAACTTGAGCGTTGGTTCCGAAAAAGGTTAATGGGAATTTAAATTCCATGGCAAAAATGTTTGGGGATCCAGAAGATTTTTCCAGTTCCGTAGATCGAGGGGGGCATTTTTCCAGGTCAGAATGCTTTGTTATTTGCGAGAAATGAGAATGACGAAAGCCCTTTAGAAATTGACCCAGAATGCGGCCTGCACTCCAGCTCTGAGCACCATTTGGAGAGCAAGTCAAGCATCCTGGATTTCAAGGGGACAAACTTCCAAGCCCTCCTTTTCCACCCGCACGATTTTACCACGTCTCTACTAAGCCACGAAACTCAGGGCCAGTCAGTCTCTCTCAGCCTGGCTTACCCTACAGGGTTATGGTGAGGAGAGTAAAAATGGGGGGAGTATGTATGCCGCCTTGAGGTCGCTGGAGGAGAAGCGGGATGTAAATGCAACTATTTCGTTAAATAGGGCCTAAATACGCACCAGATTCTGTTTGATCTTGGAAGCTAAGTAGGGTCTGCCCTGGTTAGTACTTGGATGGGAGACAGCCAACGAATCGCAGGTGTTGTAGGGTATTTTTCAGAGGAAGGAACTGGCAAAACCACCTCTGAGTATTCCTTGCCTAAGAACACCCTATGAAAGTCATGGGGTTGCCATAAGTGGACAGCTGACGTGAAGGCACCTACACACATACATTCAGGAAACACATTCAAGGGGTAGCCATGTTGGCCATATAGCAAAAGAAAATCCAGAATCCACCAAAAAAACCAATAGACTTTCCTTGGTTTTTTTCTGAGTTGTGAAGCAGTGTTCTGCAATAGTTTCTTTCTAACATTTCGCCTGCATCTGTGGCTGGCATCCTCAGAGAATGGTTGTGTAGGGGTGTGCATGGAATTTATATGTGGTGAACCCCTGTTGGGGTGGATATGTAAATGTATGTAATTAGCCAAACAGACTCTAACGAGCCTTGCCATTCAATTACACAAATTTACATATCCTCCCCAACAGGGGTTCACCGCATATAAACTCCACACACACACCTACACAACCATTCTCTGAGGGATGCCAGCCAGAGATGCAGGCGAAATGGCAGAAAGAAACTATTCCAGAACACGGCCTCAGAGCCCGGGAAAAAACCAAGGAAAATCTATGGATGCCAGCCGTGAAAGCCTTCGACTTCACAAAAAAGCAATACTTTATTGGCAAAACACATAATGCAAGCTTCCCAAGTTATACAAAGAAAGATCCAAGCAACTCTAGGAGCTCATTCACACTATACAATTATAGCACTATGATTCCATTTTAACTGCCATGGCTGCATCCTATGGAATCCTGGGATCTGTACTTCAGGGCGGCACTAGAGCGCTCTGGCAGAGAAGGAACTCCCTTCTTTACACTGCAAATCTAAGCAGATCTGTCACTAACAGCCCATTGCTACATACTGTATGTTTCTGTGAAAGAACGTCTCAGTGTGTGCTTGAAGCTATAAAACTTAATGCGTGCAGTTAGCCCTGGAACTCATTGATTTTCTTCTAGAAATAAATATTTACAGTTCGCTCGCTGGCTCGCTTGTGCATATACACGACACACAGATAAACTAAGATGTCTAGGGATGTGTTTCAAAAACGGATTTCAATGCATGGAGCTCAAATTTTGCTCTTAGTAAGTGTATTTGGGATTCCAGTTCCTAATCCTAATCTTATGTACACTTGGGGGGGAGGACTCTGTGGGTGTTCAGTGAGACTTAGATACAGATAAGTTTCCATAATTTGGGGCGCGTGTCCTCACTTGTAACCACGCTTCTTTGTTCGTTTCCTTCACTGCCTTGATAATGGTCGTTTATATACACTGCTTTATATATAAAGGTTTGGTTTGGTGTGGCAGTCCTTCACCGGCAGATCTTAAACATCCTGGCTAAAGAGTAAACTCAGGACAATGTATTAAATACAGCCGGGCTAGTTTCCACGTAAACCCGCGTGGGCTCCGGCTGCCCAGATCGGCCTCGGAAGCTGGATCTTAAAACTCAGATACTTGGAAGAAAGCTCTTCTGAAATCAGCGGGACATTGGTCAGTTTAATTTCTGTAAGGTTTGCCGGAGGCTGAGAATCTGATGCTGGAATCTTTCAGCCTATGCAAGCCCCACTGAGTGCAGCGAAACTTACCGCCGGGTACAGGTATGTACAGCAAGGTGGGGGAAATGCGACCCCCATGCAGTCCCCTCACTACTTTTCTATGACCCCAAACCATCCCCAGCAACTCCCCCCCCCCCAAACTGCATAGGATTGTAGCTTCATGAACTCAGCCCCATCTTCAACAACCAAGGCCACGGTTTCCTAAATAAAATAAGTCGGATCGTCTTGTCTGGATGCTCCCTTTCTCAGGAGGTACTTTTCAATGTGAAATATCAGCTTGCCTCAACACTTTCGGCCTAAATACCCCAAAGGCACCAGCTCATGTCTGCTCTTGGAAGCCAAGCAGGGTCAGCCCTGGTTAGTACTTGGATGGGGGACCGCCAACCAATCCCAGGTACTGTAGGCTATATTTCAGAGGCAGGACCTATCAAGAGTATTCCTTGCCTAAGAAAAAGCCCTGTGAAATTCATGGGGTCGCCATAAGCCTGCAGGCGACTGGAAGACACATAAATACACACACACTTTGTTCTGTATAGGCTCATTTGAGACGGGAGAGCTTTACTCCTCCGGATGGAGCCTAAGTCTAATAAACTGGGCTTTCCTTGACAAATAAAAAGATCCCTTTCGGGTTGACCTGGAGATAGGGGTGGGAGATAATAAAAAGATCTCCTCTCCGCCCAAGGTAATGATTAGAGAGGGTTTTTAAATGGACTGGGCGGTTTTAAGGCGCTCCTCCATAGCTCACCAGGCTAGCCTTCTTTCTTTCGTTCTTGCAATAAATGACTTCGGCCAAGGCGAGCCACCTCTCCCTAAAAGTCGTTTGAAAACCTTGCAGAAAAAGACAGCCACGAAGCGCTTGGATCGTTAGCCCCCCAACCCCGCCAGTAATGCTGGGAACACCATCACCCTGAGACCCACCACCACCACCAGCATCCCAGTCAGAAACCGCTCTTTGTGGCTCGGAAATCTTCTCCAGCAGCCGAACTCATCCTTATACCGACTACGTGACGTTTCAAGAGGGCAAAAAAACAAACCACTAACCCGGTGTTTCGGAAAACGTGCCCTTTTCACTACAATTCCCGGAATCCCAGTGGAATTCTGAAAGTTATAGTCCAAACAGTAAATTTTTTTCGGAGCTACGGAATTGGGAAAGTTCATTGATTTCACCGGAACACTTACTTTAGGCTGGGGTGTTACTCCTTTGTTCCTAAACACATTTTGAGAGATTGTCCCATTGAAATCAGTGGGGCTTGAGTCTTAAGATCGAGGGTGTCAAGCTACAAGTTCCACAGGCATTGCTACCAGGGTACCAGCCACATTCAAAGGAGTCTAATTTTGAGTAAAAATGCTCACTTTTGATGGAGTATTGTGGGATTTACGCCTCTGAAGGTGTGGAAAGGATTGTAGCCTAAAGCCTCGAGCCCACACGTGTCTACTTGGAAGTAATCCACACTGTGTTCAATAGGACATACACTTAATTATGAGTAGGAGCCTAGTTAAGCTAAGACTAACTTAAGCTAAATTGATGGAATCATACAGTGCGAAGGGGCCATTCAGTCAGCCCCCTGCCATGCAAGAATAGCCAACAACCTGAAAGACATCCATCCAACACCAGTTTAAAAAACCTCCAAGGAGAATCCACTAACCTCAGAGGCAGTCTATTCCATTGTTCCACAGTTCTTACAGTAAAGAAGTTCTAACTAAGATTTAGGTCTTTTCTTGTAATTTCAATCCAATTTGAAATTGTACGGATGGTTCAGGAGGACAGATGTATTTTAGAGATTATAGTCTTAATGTGTAGTATGTGGGGAAATAATTATTGTAATCTAATGCAATCTTGTGTATTTCCATGCAAAGTACAGTTAAGGTATTTACCCTGCATGGTTTAGTTCTCCCAACTCCCCCTTCTCTTATTTCACTAGGCAATTCCAGCCAACTGGAACAATGGGTCATTCAACACATGGCCTAATTTAAATATTATTGCTCTTTGTTTAAGTTTCCTTTTAAGTTAGAGTCTTTTTTTTGGCTGAAGCCATGCCATGATGTTGTGTTTGTTTTCAAGTCACCATGCAGCCCCCACCGCTAAAGGCCGGGTGAGTCTCATTCTACCCTAAATCCTTTTAGTGAGTTAGGAACCCTTTTTAAAGTTTGTTTTTATATGTAGATTAAGATTGATATAGCTTCAGTAAACTTTTGATATGCATTTTTAAACTGACTCCTTTGTTTTTTAATGAGTCTAATTCACTGGGTGATCAGAACACATATTTAAATGTTAATTGAGCTGTCTCTGCATTCTAATGTGTCACTCTGCATGAATTTGAAAGTAGAGTGCATTTACTTTTTAAAGAAGATATTTTTATTTCTTTTAAAAGGGCTAGATCCCTGGAATTTTTAAAATACATTTTTATTTTTAGACTCATACCTCCAAATAATATTACTAGGTAGTTCCACAGAGACAAAAGTATTTTAAACATCTCTGACTAGATGTCATTCTGAACAACTGATTGGTCAATGTGAGTTTTACTTAGGACCCAAAACAGCACTCATCTGCAAAGAGACAAGAGCCAGGTAATGAAGTTGCTTCCCTACAACCCCTAAAACCAGTGATGTGGCATGTCATAGAGCCAGCATGGTATAGTGGTTTGAGTGTTGGACTAGACTCTGGGAGACTCTTGGGGAAAATCCAGCATTCTTTCTCCCCACTTGTTTGCTTTTACAGCAAATAAGTGACAGATAGGGTATGGTCTCCTACATGCCTTCCTCTCATCCTATCTTTAATGAGCATGGATGTAAACAGTACACAACCAAATTACAAGATCACATGACCTAGGTTTATTTGCCTCCTGGTCTTAGATCTTTTATTACTCTTTGTTTCTTGCCTTGAAAGCTACACACTACCTCTCCATCCTGCTCTGCAAGAATGCCTTCTGACTCACTGAGATGGTGAGTCAAGATGAAACTTTTTCCTTATAGAAGCCTATTCATTAGTTAGTTAGGATGTAGGCTCCAATGTAGAGTTAAGAGCTATTAGTAACGCTTAAGTTTTTCTTTTAACAAGAAGTTGCCTGCCTCTTTGTTCTCGTGGCTGGGTCAAAGCACTGTATATTTGAGTCCACGCTCCTGTCCTGCTCTGCTCTGCTACAACAAAGTTAAATTCCTGACAGTTTTAACTTTTAAGAAGTTCCCAAAAAGGGCTAACACCCTGGGACGTCAAATTTTACCACATTCTGGGTTATGGGCCCAGACACAGAGAGGCTCAAAGAGACTCAGAGAGACTCAATCTATTTTATTTATTTATTTATTTATTGGTATGTGCTTTTGCTGAGATTACACTTCATGGCTTGGCTTTTCAGCCTGACTTAAACAAAAGGCAATTAAGTGATAATGGCCACAGCTCATCCTAACTCTAATTCTATACTAACAGATGAAAAATGAAATGGCACTAATTACAAGCAATGGTCTTGGATTGTTAAAATGCATCTAACCACAATGGGGCTTTTCAATGTTATATAAGATCAAAGGTCTCCACAGGTGGGCAAAGCTCAAACTTAATTTGATAAAGATTTCAGAAGGGCAGCAGCCTTTATCTCCCTTTCTGTGGATACTAGCATAATCTATCAAATTCAAGATTTGACCACTGCTAAAGAAATTTGGGATACGCTACAGAACTTATATGATTATCCTAGTATGGGAAGTCAAATTGCCACAATGATGTGGCTGTTGAACATGAAATTGTCCAGCCCTCAATTTCTCAATTAGCATATAAATGAATTTATGTCAATTTTGACTGGATTGCAATTTCCTGGAGAATCTATCCCAGAAGCAATGAAATCGGGACTTTTCTTAGTTACTCTGCCAAAAATACTATACTCCAATAATTAATGGCTTGCAGTTAAAAGAAAATATGAAATTGCCAGAAGCAATAGCTGAGATTATTGAGTATCAAAATAGGCAAAACTTAATGGAATGCAAAACTGAAGTGAGAACTGCAGAAGTGGTTCATCTTGCTCAGAAGCAATTGCATTTCAAAGACTCCTCTACCCCTAAGACAAGTGAGAGGAAAATTAGCACATCAAACCCTACAGCTAAGCAGAAGAATGCTCAGAAAGGAAACTTTAAGAAAATGACTTTTGATTCTAAACAGAAGTCTCCTACAAATTTTAATGTTGGCCTGATGAATCAGAAATTATTTCAGTCTTCTGAGATTCAATATAAGAATGCCATTATTATTGACAGTGGTGCTACCAGTCATTATTTGAATTGAAAGGAATGGTTTGTGGATTTTGATGCAAATGTAGTTTTCCTGTTTATCTTGCAAATGGCCAAGAAGTGCAAGCACAAGGAAAAGGGACAGTCCTTTTGCAAACATAGAATAGAGACTTTGAAAATTCCTGAAGCTGTTTACATGCCAAATTTGCATGTTTCTCTTTTTAGTGTAAAAACTACAACAGCTGAAGGCAACCGTTTTCTTTTCAAAAACAATTCCTGTTTTGATTTCCATGGCAAAAGTTTAATTTCTAAAGGAACTTTTAAAGATGATGACTGTTATCATATGGAGATTTCAGATTCATTTGCAAACACTGTCACTCAGTGCAATCACAGAGATTGTTTGCATCTGTAGCACAAAAGGTTTGGCCATAGAAGTGCAGAATACATAAAGAAATTGGTTAATCAAGAGCTTGCAAAAGATTTTAATTTCAAAGCATGCACTAATAATGAAAGATGTGTGGAGTGCTTGAAAGCAAAAGCCGCTAGAGTTCCACATCTGCCAATTACTGAGAGATCATCCACAGAGCCACTGGATCTATTACATGCTGAACTTTGTGGTCCATTCAGTTAAAAGTCTGTAGGAGGAAGCTCTTACTTTATGACTATTACTCATAACTTCAGCAAATATACATACACTTACTTCCTCAAGGAGAAAAATCAAGCTTTTGAAAAATTCAAAGAGTACTTTAATTGTGTCTCTAACAAATTTGGCTACAAACTCAAGAGCCTGTGCACTGACAATGGTACAGAGTTTGCCAATGATAAATTTGATCAGTTCTTAAAGGATCATGGCATTGAATATCAAATTACTCAGGTTTATACCCCAGAACAGAATGGTCTGGCAGAGAGACTGAAAAGAACTCTGAAAGAGATGGCAGTTGCCATGCTTTTAGAAGCTATCATGTCTAAAGGCTACTGGTCTGAAGCCATTATGGCTGCTACATATTTATGTAACAGGCTGCCAACAAGATCCAGAGACGCAACCCCATTTCAGCTATGGCATAGAGTCAAACCTAATCTGAACCATCTCAAAGTTTTTGGAAGCAAAGAATATACTTATATTCCCAAGAAGAAAAGGAGCAAATTTGACTGCAGACGTGAAGAGGGAATTTTTATTGGTTATGCTAAAAATGCTTACAGAATCCTAAATCCAGATGGACACACAGTAAAATTATCAAATGCTGTTTATGTTGATGAAAGACCACAGTCCAAAACTAATCCAAACAAAGATGTTTATCCAGGTGTATTTGCAGGGGAAGGAGATTCCCACCAGCAGGAACAGTGTGTGTAGTTCTTCCTTCCTTCAGATGTCTTGCATCCAGAAGGGGCAATGCCAGCAGATGATCTGCCAGCAGATGAAGAACTGGATGGCATGCAAGGGGTGGAGCCAGATATCCAAGTCCAGGTGAGAAGGTCAGAACGCAATAACCGCAGAGTGCCTCCTGACAGATTCTCTTGTTTAGCCACAGGGGAAAGTCTTCTAAAACCCTCTGATTGGCAAAAGATCAAGGGACTGCCAAATTCAGATTCTGAGAAATGGGTGCAAGCAGCTACTGAGGAGATGCAACCTCTTTATAAAACTAAGACATGGACTTTGACAGAATTGCCAAAAGATAAAAGGGCAGTTGGCTGTAGATGGGTCTTTACAACAAAGCAGAATGCAGAAGGGGAAATTGAGAGATACGAAGCAAGACTTGTGGCTAAGGGCTGAAGTCAACAGTTCAGTGAAGATTATAATGAGACCTTTTCACCTGTAGTCACACTTACAACCATTAGAACTCTGCTGGCTGTTGCAGCTTCCAAGAATATGCATGTTCAACATCTAGATGTGAAGACTGCTTTGTCAGGGAAAATAGACATTGTGAGTAAGCTTTTTCACTAAGGCGCCAGCCGGCTTATCAGAAGCTCATAAATCTGTTTATTCTTGTTATTCTGTTCTTTGGGGGTTGAAAATGAGAAATGGAAACTTGAAATTAGTTTTTCTTTCATTTCTCGGAAAGACTGAGTGTTGAGGGGCTATATAACTGGGAGGGGTTATTGGAGCTAGTTTTAAGTTTTAAGCCTGTGTGTTTTCTCTTGCTTTTGAGGAGCTCTTTGCCTTAGCTCCAGAAGAATCTTGGGCATATAGAAGCATGGGTGAATGTCTACTAATGTTTACTTTGTTCTCACATGTTTATTAATAAAAAGCCATAAAGGATTTTTCAAATGGCATTTTTCTTTGCACCAGAGGAGTACTTGTTTTGCTCAGAAAAGCTCACGCTATTTTGCTGCATGTATCATTGTTCGGATGCACAGTGAATGACCACACTCTGCATATCAACTGACAGGTTATGGGATGCCCAGAGTAACTGGCTCAGGATTTTATGAGCCGTGAAAGCTTTTATGGCTGCAGATTGTTTAAGCCTAAGTTGAGAGAGGCTTTAACAAGCGGCAAGCTGGGCAACTTGTCCCTTTGGTGTGAAGTTTTTTCCTTTGAAACTGTTGGAGCTTGCTTTTGTCTGTGCCTGGCAAGAGCTGACAAGCCCAGCACAGAAGGGGGTTCTCACCTGGAAGGTGAGAACGAGCTGTGAAGAGCTGCTGAGACAGAACCATTTACAATGCCTGGCTGGTAAGCTATCCCTGCTAGGGAAGCAGATATTCAGCTGAAGAGGGGCTAGAGAGTTTATGGACAATGGCTCAGAGCGTAGCAGTATTTCCCTTCCAAAAGCTAAATGATAAGAACTATCATTTGTGGGCTGTTAAAATGGAAGCTTATTTGCATCAACAATTAATACATGCCCCCATTCTTGCTCCCCCTGGACAGGGGGCCAATTTATTACAGCTTCAAGCTGAAGAACGAGCGAGGGCAAGCCTCATTTTGGCAATTGAGGACAGTCAGTTGATGTATGTGCGAGGTTGTGCCATGGCCAGGGACATTTGGCAGGCACTGCAACAAGTCTATGTGCATGCAGGAACAGGCTCACAGCTAATGTTAACAAGAAAGCTGTATAGACTAAAACTGCCACCAGATGGCGATGTGGCCACACACATTTCAACTTTGCACCAGTATTTTGACCAGTTGCAGGAGATCAATGTGAATTTTACAGAACAAGAAAAATGTCATATTCTCTTATCCAGCCTATCAGAAAAATTTGATCCTCTAATATTTTCCTTCGAAAATCTACCTCCAGCAAATTTGACCATTAATTTCATTACTGGTCGTTTGTTGGAAGAAGAGGCGAAATGGCTGGAGAGAAAGACTTTCCCTGCCCAAAAGGCTGTACAGCCAAAGGCCCGCAATTCTACAAATGGTCCAGCAGATGGCTCTAAGGACTCCATTAAGGGTGAAGTTCCTGCCTTTGTTGTAAAGTCCAAGGCTTGCTGGAACTGCAGAAAGGAGGGGCACCTTTCAAAGGAATGCAAAGCAAAGAAAAACAAGAAGTCGAAGAAGCCTGTTTCTAGCAGCATGACTGTTTCTGCAGTTGTTTTGCAAACTGCAAAGGAACAAAAGAGAGATTCATCTCAGTGGTGTCTGGATAGCAGCTGTAATGAAAACATTTCCAATAATAAAGAACTTTTTAAGGACTTTAAAGAGACTGACCCCTCAAGTGTGAGTTTGGCTGATGGATCCAAGTCAAAATGTTTGGGTAAAGGTACATGTTTTGTACAATGTTTGAACATGGATGTAAAAAATGTTCAGTATGTTCCTGATTTAAAAATGTGTTTGCTCTCTGTTGCCAAGTTGACACTGGAGGGCTGTGAAGTACAATTTAAAGGGAACAAATGTTTTATTTTAAAGGATGGTACTATTGTGGCTGAAGGGGTTTTTCATGACCAACTGTATTATATGTATGATTGTATACAGGAGCCTCAAACTAGTACTGTGATGGCAAATTCTCCCATGCATGATAATTGTGTGCATCTGTTGCATCGGAGATTTGGCCATGCTACCTTTAAAGTTCTCAGGCAGATGCCTGAGATGGTGGATGGACTGAGTTTAAGGGCTTGTCAGAAGTACCTGGATTGTCAGAATTGTAAGAGGTCCAAATTGAAGGTCCATCCTTTTCCCAAGCATAGTGATAGAAAGTCAAAAAGAATTCTTGAGCTGATTCATATGGACCTGTCTGGCCCCTATCCACCATCCCTGGGAGGAGCCAAGTACACTTTGGTCCTGGTCGATGATTTCAGTCCTTTCTGCTTTGTATTCTTACTCAAGAGTAAGGATGAGACTTTTCAGACTTTCAAAAATTGGGTGGCTTATGTAGAGAGACATTTCTCTCAGAAGCTGTCATCTCTCCAGTCAGATAGGGGAGGGGAGTTCATGTCAAATGAGTTCCAAAATTGGCTAAAGTAGAAAGGAATTTCCCATAGATTGACAGCCCCTTTTTCTCCCAGTCAAAATGGAATATCTGAGAGAAAAATTGGAGTTTTGCAAACAATTAAAGATAGCCTGATGTTTGATGCAAACATTGAACAGAAGTACTGGGGAGAGGCCATATTGATAGCTGCTTATTTGAGTAACCGTGTGCCAAGTTCTGTGGTCTCAAATACACCCTTCTTTATGTTTTATGGCAAGAAGCCATCTGTGAAGCATATTAGGACCTTTGGGTCCTATGCATGGGTAAACATTCCTAAAGCAATCAGAAAAAAGGGAGAGCCCAAAACTAGGAGGCTCAGGTTTGTCAGCTACGAACAATCATCAAAGGCCTGGCATTTCACTTTAAAAGATGGAAGACTTTTGATTTCCAGAAATGCTGAATTTGAGGAGCAATCAGGTTGGAATCTTATTCACTCAAATTCAGATGCGATTTTGCCTTCATTTGTAGGTGAAAATCAGTCTGAACAACAGCAGCAACAGGCTGCTGAGTCAGGCACTGATACATCCCCAGATTTGGGAGGGGAGGGTTCCAAGCATAAGTCTTTTGATGTGGAGAGTGATTCAAATGCAGATTCTGACAATGATCAGGCCCAGCCTGTCATTCCCTGTCACTCTAACAGAGAAACAAGGGGGGTGCCTCCTCTAAGATTCACAGCACAAAGTGTAAAAGTCTGCTAGGTGACTTTTGAACCTGACAGTTTTACTGATGTTTTGAAACTGCCTGAAGAAGAACAACAGAAGTGGCAGGAGGCAATGGAAAATGAAATGGAATCCATCAAAAGCCATGATGTTTTCCATATTGTGGCATTGCCACAGGGAGAAAAGGCTGTGGGTTGTCGTTGGGTGTACAAAAAGAAACAATTGCAGGATGGGAGTGTTAAGTATAAAGCACACTTGGTTGCAAAGGGGTATTCACAGATCAAATATAAGAATTATGACCAAGTTTTTGCTCCCACTGCTAAAGTACAAAGTGTCAAAATTGCTTTGTCTATTGCAAGTTTACACCAACTCACAGTTAATCACTTTGATGTAGAGACTGCTTATTTAAATGTTCCATTGGATGAGTGCATCTATATGGAGCAGGCCCCTGGATTTCACAGTGGGGGAACAGACCAGGTTTATAGGCTTGACAAAGCCTTATATGGTCTTAAACAAAGTGGCTGGTGTTGGTACCTTTGTTTGGATGAACAGCTGAAAAATGTTGGTTTTCAGAACAGCATTGCTGATCCATGTTTGTACACAAGGGGTGTCAATCAGAATTATGAAATTCTCCTTGCTTTTGTGGATGATCTATGTTTAATTACACAAACTGATGTTCAGGTGCACAAGTTTAAACAGGAATTGGGCTTAAAGGTCAAATTGAAGGACCTTGGTCAAATTAAAAACTATTTGGGAGTAGATTTCCAAAGGTTTGAAAATGGTGATTTTAAAATGAGTCAAGTTCAGAAAATTGAAAAGGTTTTAGATCTTTGTAACATGTCTCAATGTAAACCTGCACAAACTCCCATGTGTTGTGATTTCATAAATGTCACAGATTCTAGGCCATTCGAATGTCCTGAACTTTTTCATTCTGTAATTGGAAGTTTATTGTATATTGCAAGATGGTCACGCCCAGATATACAATATGCTGTAAATGTTTTGTCCAGAAAAGTGTCAAAACCAACTCAACATGATTGGCAAGGTTTAAAAAGAGTGTTACGATATTTACGTGGAACCTTAAATTGTGCTGTAAAGATCAGTTCACAAGGTTGTCATGAGTTGGAAGCATTTTCCGATGCCAATTTTGCAAACGAAATCTCAAATAGAAAGTCTGATTCAGGAATGATAATTTTTTATGCTGGCACTGCTATACGCTGGGGGTCAAAAAAGCAATCCACCATTGCTTTAAGTTCGGCAGAGTCGGAATTTGCGGCCTTGTCAAGTGTGGTGAATGAACTGATTTATTTGAAACAAATTTTCAGTGATTTGGGTATGCCAATTTTAGGAGCTATTAAAGTTTTTGAAGATTCCCAAGCATGTATAACAATGGCAACAGCGCAAGGTGTAAAGAACAGAACGAAACATGTGGCTGTAAAATTTCAGAATGTTAGAGAAGCTGTCCAAAATGGTTTGATTGATTTGGTATATTGTCCCAGTGAAGAAAATGTAGCAGATTTGTTTACTAAAGCATTGGGTCACATTAAGCATGACCTTCTGTGTGAGAAGCTGGGTATGATAAGTAAAATGGAAAGTATATTTGCCTGGGTGAAAAAATTTAGAGGGGATGTCAGGGAAAATAGACATTGTAAGTTTTTTCACCAAGGCACCAGCTGGCTTATCAGAAGCTCATAAATCTGTCTATTCTTGTTATTCTGTTCTTTGGGGGTTGAAAATGAGAAATCAAAACTTGAAATTAGTTTTTCTTTCGTTTCTCGGAAAGACTGCGTGTTGAGGGGCTATATAACTGGGAGGGGTTATTGGAGCTAGTTTTAAGTTTCAAGCCTGTGTGTTTTCTCTTGCTTTTGAGGAGCTCTTTGCCTTAGCTCCAGAAGAATCTTGGGCATATAGAAGCATGGGTGAATGTCTTCTAATGTTTATTTTGTTCTCACATGTTTATTAATAAAAAGCCATAAAGGATTTTTCAAATGGCATTTTTCTTTGCACCAGAGGAGTACTTGTTTTGCTCAGAAAAGCTCACGCTATTTTGCTGCATGTATCACTGTTTGGATGCACAGTGAATGACCGCACTCTGCATATCAACTGACATGCTTTTCTTTATGGACATCTAGATCATGGAACAGCCTCCAGGATTCCAAAGGGGGAAATATGGAAAAGAGAATCTATGGGTTAAAACAGACTGACCAAGCATGGAGTGAAAAGTTAAATCAACTCCTCATCAAAGAGGGATTCACGCCAGGCCCTGTTGACAAATGTGTCTACATAAGGTTCAGAAATAATAAATTGACTTATATTACAAGTTATGTTGATGATCTGATCTTGCAAAGTCAAGACAAGGCAGATAGTAAAGAGATAGTCCAGAATCTCAGGAAAGAGATAGATGTCAAGAACTTGGGAGACATCTCACGCTATCTTGGAGTACAAATTGAAAGAAACAGTGATGGAAGTTTCTTCCTTAATCAAAAGCAGAAGATAGTAGATCTTCTGGATGGTCTTGGCCTAAAGGATGCTAAAGAAGTGCCAACTCCAATGGAAGTAGGTTTCTTAAAAAGCAATGAGGAATCTGAACCTTTGAGAGATGGCGAAAAGTACAGGACTGCAGTTGGAAAACTCCTGTACATAGCTAATTTCACCAGACCTGATATTGCAAATGCTATTCTGATCTTATGCAGAACAGTTAACATTTAACTGTAAGATATCTTGTTGCAGTGAAGAGAGTTACCAGGTACTTAAAAGGAAGTGCAGACTACATACTGACACTGAAGATTATGGAAGGTAGCATGGTGTAGTGGTTGGAGTGTTGGACTAGGACCCCAGAGCCCAGGGCTCAAAGCCCCACTTGGCCATGGAAATCCACTGGGTGATCTTATGCAAATCACACATTCTCAGCCTTGTTGTTGTTGTGTGCCTTTAAGCCTTTTCCAACTTATGGTGACCCTAAAGGGGACCCATCACAGGGTTTTCTGATGGTTGAGAGTATGTGATTTGCCCAAGGTCATGGTCCAGTGAGGATTTGAACTCTGGTCTCCAGAGTCATAGTCCAATACTCAAACCACTAGCCCCCTCACAAGAATAGAATAGGACTCCTCCTCTGGAGACATTTTGTCAATAAGCCCCCAAGATAGGGCTTCCAGACTGTGAAGGCACAGAACAAGAAACTGAGAAGGCTGTTGCTGTTTAAGAACATTTCTGGAAGATTGTAGCCTGCCCAGAACAGATATGGGTTAAATTGCAAAGGGACTGCCCTGTCTGACTCTGCTTTTGTGCCCCAAAGGCCTCATGGCCAGCGTGGTGCATGACCTTTACCTGTACTAAGGAAGATTTGTTGGGGTGTATGAGCATTAAAATAATAAAAAAAACTATTAAAGATTCCAGGGAGCAAGCCCTTTAATAGTATCTTCTTGAGAAAAGTAAAAGTTCACTGAGCAGAGTTAAGCAGAGACACAAAGCAGAGCAGATTCAATTAGCATTGGTAAGTACTGTAAATCAGTCATTAAAGCCACTTAAAATAAAGTCAAAGAAAATTTTTCTTTAAAAAGAATATCAAACTATTTACTAATAAATCTTGTAATCTACATATTCAAAAGCAAAGGTAAAGTATTTAGCTAATTAAAGGACTTCAGGGTAGAACTCACCCAATCCAGTGAGATTCAAAGTTAGGACAGGATAAACAAGGCAGGATTCCCTAAGTATTACTTGCAGTAGCATCCATATTTCTTTGTTCTTCAGAAAAAAGGTGAATGCGGGTAAGAGAAAGCTTAACTCTCTTCTTCATGAATGCTTAGTGAGGTGCGTGTAAGAGAGAAGGAAGTGGAAGAGCAGGAACCTCGTGGTGAGGCTTCTCTAAAAAGAGAACCAAAGCATTATAAAATATTTAAATCATGATGTCATGTGATGAATGACTCAATGGTCACCCCATAGCTACAAAAATGGCTAAGATGGTTTTGAGGAGAAGGGGAGGAACTTAAGCATGTAAGGAGTTCCCTAAACTTAGTAAGTGAGGGGTATAGGAAGAATGCTATGTTTCCAACAAGATGACACTCCAGGACCCTCCATCATCATATCCCCCCCCCCTAAAATGACATGCCTGATGAAGAAATCTGTGAGCTTCGAAAGTTTGTGTATGGTATTTTGTGCCTTTTGCTTGGCCTATTAAGGGTATTGAACCAGCCTGGTCTAGTGGGTTAAGAGTTGAACTAGGACTCTGGAAGATCAGGGTTCAAATCCCCACTGGGCCACAGAAACACCCTGTGTGACCATGGGCAAGTCACAGTCTCTCAGCTTTCAAGGAAGATAATTATGAATCCTCTCTAAACAAATTCTTGCCAAGAAAACCTTGTTGGAAATGACTTGGAAGCACAAAACAACAATAAAACCCCAATGTGTTGTGGGGAGTGTGCTATATTTTCCCAGCAAGGGCTGAGGACCTATGTCCTTTGGACATATCACGAGATCTCATGCCTCGATGAAAAAGACAACAATGCTTGGTAAGGTGGAAGGCAGTAGGAAAAGAGGAAGACTCTATTAGGGGTGGATAGACTGGATCAAGGGAGCCAACAGCCCTGAATCTGCAAGACCTGAGCAGGGCAGTTAATAATGGAGACTTGGGGGGGTCTCTTATTTATAGGGTCACCTAAGTCCAAGTCAACTTGTGTTTGCCTGCCTTCAAGACATTTCTGACTTAAGGTGAACCTATCACTGGGTTTTCTTGGCAAGATTTGCTCAGAGGAGGTTTGGTAAAATTTGAGGTCCCAGGTGTTAGCCCTTTTTGGGAAACTTCTTAAAAGTTAAAACTGTCAGGAATTAACTTTATTGTAGCAGAGTAGAGCAGGAGCTCTACTCCTGTACTCTGTACTCAGAGGTACAGTGCTTTGACCCAGAACAAAGAGACAGGCAAGCTTCTTGTTAAAGAACCAACTTAAGCTTTACTAATGGCTTTAAATCTACATATGCATTGGAGCCTACATCCTAACTAAGTAATGAATTGATTTTGGGTAAGAAAGGAATTCATCTTCACTCACCATCCCAGTGAGACAGAAGGTATTCTTGTGGAGCAAGATGGAGAGAGCAGCCTGTAGTTTCAAGGCAGGAAACAAAGAGTAATAAAAGATCTAAGACCATGAGGTTAATAAACCAAGGTCACGTGATCTTACAGCTTGGTTGTGCACTGTTTATAACCATGCCCATTAAAGATAGGATGAGAGGAAGGCATGCAGGAAACCCTCCCTATCTATTACTCCTCTGCTCTAATAGCAAACAAGTGGGAGGAGAAAGAATGCTGGATTCTCCAAAGCCTTTGCCTTCATCTGAGGCTGAGAGTGTGTGACTTGCCCAAAGTCACCCAGTGGGTTTCCATCACTGGGTGGGAATTTCAACCCTGATCTCCAGAGTCTTAGCCCAATGCTCAAACCACTACACCACACTGGCTCAACTTGACAGCAATTAAAAACCACAACCAATGTTTTGCTGCATGGCCAACACAGGCTACTCTAGCTCTCTCTCTGGGAGGTAAGTTCTGCTCAAGGTCAAGAAGCCAGCGTGGGAACCGGGTGGAGGTACACAAAACCACATCGTGGTGGGTTCCTAGATTCTAAGGACCGAAGAGTTTTAAACATTCGGAGTATTCAGCATGCAGTCTTTCCCCCTGTTGCCCTGGGTTCAGATGACACCCCGTCCTCCTTTCAGCTTCTTCAGCCGGTTCCAAGAGAGGAGGAAATCTCATCTCGCCTTGGACCTAAATCCTTCGAATCAAGTAGCCTGAAGATGAATAGTCTGGCGGGCAAGTTTTCCCTCCCCCTGCCCCAACTCGTCCCGAAATACAATACTTGCGAAAGAAAGAAAGCGAATGAGAAATAACAGTGAGGCCTTAGAAGGGGGAAAACAATAACATTTGGAATCTTATGAAATCTAATCTGCATATCTAATTGATTCCCAGCATATCAGTTGAAAGGCTAAAGCTGTAGATCTGCGCGAGGGAGAGACAGCATTAATAACCCCATAAATAAAGGGTTGAAAAGTCACCAGAGAAGCGACCTTTGAAGCTCGCGGCCCCGCCACTCCCCTCCTTTGAAAGGGCTCCGAAACGAAGGCGCGATCCTAAAGGAGCAGGTGGGTTGGGTTGGGTTGGGTATGGAAACCGGGAAGGGAGGATCGACAGGTGTCTCCAAAGGGAAGGCGAGGTGATGGGCTAAAAAGGCCATTTCTGGCAGAGCTCGGAAAACCTCCCTCTTTTTGGACCATAACTCCCAGAATCCCTCAACTGTGCTTCTGGGGTTTGCAGTCAAAAGGAAGACGTTTCCTCTGATTTGCCAATAGCTTCATAATCAAACGGGGCTGCTTGGGAATCACTTGGTGCCAGGTTGATTTTTCGGATGATTCCCCTCCCCAGCCCATTTCTCTTTTCCAAGGGGGACGGGGGAAAGAGACTGAACCTCTGGAAAGAACTTCCTTTAAAAAATAAATAAATAAAAGTTTTTAAATCCAGAACATCTAAAAGAGACTGCAGCTAGAACGCACTGCTAATTGTGGACTGGCTTTCTAAGAAAGGCTTGTTGTTAAAAACGAATTTTAAAACGAGGAAAACCAGAGTAGAGCTTTTCGGAAAGGTCGCCTGCATGCAAAGCTCGCTGGGATCAAAGGCTGATCTGAGCCTCACTGACTCTTGAATGGGAACCGATAAAAGAGGGGACCGAAAGGGGTGGGAAGGAATTGGATAGATCACAGAGATCACATTTACAAGCCATCGAGGCTCGCGATTTTCAACCCGCGATGGAAAAAAAAAAGGCTTCCCAACTAGGTTTACTCGAAGTAGATTTCACAGTTTGCAAGGACACCATTGTGGAGTGAATGTGACAGGAATGTAACTCTTTCCCCATAGAGAGCTGCCCTGTATGTCTGCTGGCTCTCTCTGTGGAATGTGCAATGTTCTCTCCCAAATGAGTTGGGACAGTCTCTTAGTGTAGCCTGTTCCTCTCGCCAGCTGAAGACTTATTTGTTTGCCCAGGCATTTTCCTAAAGTCTTTCACACTACACCATCACATCATCACTACACCACTGGCTGGACCTAGCATACCATACGCCCATTGAAAAGCTCCCCCCAAAATGCCCGAGAGACCTCATGACAACGGTGGATTTAAATTCCTCCTCCCCCTTCTCAGCATTCCACATTTTTCCTGGAATTGCTGAGGGTGACTCACTCTGTTGTCATCCTGCTGCCATACCGGTTGACTGCCTGGGTCCCAATCTGGGCCACAGATTGAGTGGCAGGAGTGGATTGTGAGGTGGAGAAGGAATTTGCATGTGGGTGGTAATTGGTTGGGTGTTTTTTCTGAGAAGCCAATCAGCACACTGGGAAAGGCAACATACCCAAGAGAATTATATATACCCAAGATATATATATATATATGTATGTATGTATGAAATATACATATATATATATATATGAAATGTAATAATGGTGCTATATATATAATAGCACCATTATTACATTTCAGCTACCATGACTGCATCCTATGGAATCCTGGGGTTAGTAATTTGGTGATGTTCTAGAGCTCTCTGGCTGAGAATTCTAAGTACCTCTCCCTTGACTACAAATCCAAGGCTTCCATAGGATCCAGTCATAGCAGTTCAAATGGGCTCATGGTGCTATAACTGCGTAGTGTGAAAAGACCTGTGATAAAGATGCTACTCAGCCTTAGTGGTTTTTTTTAGTGATTTCAGTGGAATATTTTCCTGTTTTGCTTTTTATGAATGTTTTGCTCTTTTATTACTCAATTTTTATTGAATTTTGTGGGTTTTAACATTCCAGTATTGTACACTGCTTTGGGTTTGTTGAAATAAAAAGTTCTATAGAAGTGTCTTAATCAATAAACATACTAACTTCAGCCTAGTGGCCCTGCTGGTAAGTCAGATACTGAGATCCTAAATATTTTTTGGTACCGGGATTCCAGACACACATTTCAGACCTAGTAGTGGATGATGGCTCCCATGTCATTGTAGTAGTTAATCTACTTCAGGTGCTGATCTTATTTTGGGGAAAGGGTTTCACACATTAGGTCGTACTGCTAAAATTCAGACTAAAATGCAGAGTGGATTCTAAAAATTTCTATGACATTTGTGGAGGCAAACTCTAAATTTAAATCTGTTAAGCCTGCAATTTTATGCACATTTATATGAGAGTGTCTAATTGAACTCAATGGGTCTTACATTTGAGTAGGCACCTATAAGATTGCTACCTTAGCAGAAAGCTGAGGCCTGAATCCTATAGTTAGTCTCAGCTAAAGTAGACCCATTGAATTAGTTAGATTTACCTACATGCTGACTCAGTACAATTCAGTGGGTCTATTCTAGTTGGGGCTAATAGGATCCATGCCTTAGTCCCAACTCCAGCTCATAATGACATAGGAAGAGCCATGTTGGATCAGATGAAAGTTCATTCCATTCATGATTAAATAGCTATTGACAGCCCCAAAGTGGATTGATGTACTGTACCTAACTATCTTTTAAAGCTGTTCAAGTTGCAGCCATCACTACATGCTGTGCCAGTGAATTCCACAATTACCTGTCCAGAAATCAGTCCACTTTGAGTGTATGTACCTGAGCATGAAGACAAGGGAGAATCTAGGGATTCTGTTAGTATACCATCCACCCCATTGTCTAACAGACTCCCTAACCAAGCTGACACAACTGGTCTAGGAGTTGTTGTTGGAGTCGCCCAGAGTGCTAGTTCTGGGTGACTTCAACATCCCACTTGAGACTAGTTTGTCAAATTTATCAGGTGTGGCTCGAGAGTTCATGAAGTCCATGACAAACATGGGCCTATCCCAATTGGTCAACAGGCCCACTCACTGTGCAGGTCATACTCTCAATGTGGTCTTTAGTAAGGAACAGGAATATCCATGGGCAGAGGTGGCAAAGACCACTGCATTGTCATGGACGGATCGCTTCCTGATCAAGGCTGAACTTAGAACCACTGTCCATCCTGTTGGGGGTGGAGGACCTATTAGAATGGTCCACCCTCGAAGGCTAATGGAACCAGTTGGATTCCAGAAAGTTTCAGAGGGGTTATTGGTTGGTAACACCGGTTATTCTGTCAGAGCCTTGGTCAATACTTGGAACATGGATCTTACCAAGGCTATCAACATGATCACTCCCAAGCGTCCTTTCCAACCCGCTTCTAATCACCATCCATGATATACTGAAGAACTTAGGACTTGGACGCTGGGGTTGTAGCAGATTCGATTGACGAGGTGTCCAGTAACTCTGTTAGTGAGGTTATACTAAATCAATTTCAATCTGTAAAGTACTGATGATGTGGACAAGCTCCTTGGTAGAGTGAGGAAGACTACCTGCCCTCTTGACCCTCGCCCTTCATGGCTGGCCATCCAGGGGGTGACAGCTTGAGGACGTTCCTCAGGGACATCATCAATGCATCCCTTAGGGAAGGTCACATTCCATCTTGCTTGAAGGAAGAGGCAGTTAGACCACTCCTAAAAAGACCTTCCCCTGACCCTCTGGATATGAAGAACTATAGGCCAGTCTCCTTATTGCAAGGTGATCGAGAGGGCGGTTGCTCTCCAACTCTAAGCTGTCTTCGAAGAAACCGATTATCTAGATCCATTTCAAACTGGCTTTAGGGTGGGATTCGGAGTTGAGACTGCCATGGTTGCCTTGGCTGATGACCTTCGCCTGAGCATCGACAGGGGTTGTGTGACCCTGTCGGTGCTACTGGATCTCTCAGTGGCTTTTGACACAATAGATCATGACATCCTCTTGGATCGCCTGAGAAGGCTAGGAATTGGAGGCACTATGCTGCAATGGTTCCATTCCTTCCTCTCAGGCAGATTCCAGAGGTGATGCTCGGGGACAGTTGCTCTGCAAGAAAAGAGCTTAATTGTGGCCTCCCACAAGGTGCCATCCTGTTCCTGAGGCTATTCAATATATACATGAAGTCGCTGGGAGAGATTATCAGGAGCCATGGGGCGGGGTGTTATCAGTACACTGATGACGCCCAGATATATTTCTCCATGCCTCGGTCTTCAGCTCTGACTCCAGATGGTATCTCTTCTTTTAATGATTGTCTTAAGGCAGTAATGGACTGGATGAGGAAAAACAGATTGAAGCTGAATCCAGATAAAACAGACGTACTCATGGTAGCAGCCCCGAACCCAAGCACTGGGATACAATCTCCAGTTCTGGATGGGGTCACACTCTCCTCCAAGGACTATGTTCACAGTCTGGTGGTGCTCCTGGACCCGTCACTTCAGATGATGAATCAGGTAAATGCGACGTCAGGAGTGCCTGTTATCAGCTTCGTCTGATATGCCAGCTGCACCCTTTCCTGGAAGTTGGGGATCTTGAGACCATGCTCTGGTAACCTCCTGTGTTGATTTCAGTAGTGCACTCTGCATAGGGCTACTTCCATGCTTGGTCCAGAAACTTCAACTAGTACAGAATATGGCAGCCAGACTGGTCTCGGGTACATCTAGAAGAGACCATATAATACCGATCTTAAGATCACTCCACTGGCTGCCCATTAGTTTCCAGGCCCAGTACAAGGTGTTGGTTATCACATTTAAAGCCTAAATGGCTTGGGTCCAACCTATCTTTGGGACCACTTCCTTCCATATAATCCTCCCTGTGCCCTCAGGTCCTCTGGAAAGAATTTGTTACAACCTTTAAAAACTAGGCTTTCCTCAACCTCCCGGAGGGCCTTTTCAGCTATTGCTCCCAGATTATGGAACAGACTGCTGGATGAGATCCATCATATTACCACCCTAAATAGCTTTAAAAGAGCTCTTAAGATGGATCTCTTCTGGCAGGCCTTTCCTGAATAGATAACCGGCCATTAAAAAAAAAAAAGGTAATCTAACTTGTCCTGTCCTTTGTTTATTTTTATTTTTTTGTATTTTTAACTATGTTTTAATTCTTCAATTATTTAATTGTATTTTAAGGGGGGTGGGATTGAGGGTATGGATGTATATTTTAATTGTTGTAAGCATTTAATAGTTGTAAGAAATATAGCCTACATCACCGGGATTTGTTGACAGTCTCCCATCCAAGTACTAACCAGAGCTGACCCTATTTAGATTTCAAGATCAGATGAAACCTGGTGCCTTTAGGGTATTTAGACACACTTGTGAAGAAGTACTTTCTTATATATGTCCTCAGTCTCATTATTTTGCTTTGCTGGATTGCCCTGAGTTGTACTATTATGATAGAAGGAGAAAACCTTCTCCCTATCTCTACCCCATACACATTTTTTATCCTTCTACATTATCTCTAAGAGCCAGTGTGGTATAGTGGTTTGAATGTTAGAATCCCACAGGGTGACCTTTATGAAGTCATATTCTCTTACCCTCAGAGGAAAGCAATGGCACCAATGTGCACAAATCTTTCCTCTGCACAAATCTTGCCAAGAAAAACCTGTGATACATTCATCTTACAGTCACCATAAGTTGAAAATGACTTTAAGGCACATAAGAATGGGCCTGTCTACACTGCAGACATACAGCAGTTTGGCATTACTGTACTTTATCCACCATAGTTCTATCCTATGGAATCCTAGTATTTGTAGTTTGGTGAGGCACCACATTTCTCTAACAGAAAAGGCTAAATACCTCACAGAACTACTAATACCAGAATTCCATAGGATAGAACTATGGTGGATAAAGTACTGTACTGTAAAACTATATTTCTGCAGTGTAGACAGGCCCAACATTGTATCTCTTCTTATTACTTTGTGTCATGAACCTTCTGGTAGAGGACCAGAGGAGGAGGAGGACACAGAGAATGCAGCTGAGGGAGAGGGAGAGGAAGTATAGCTGAGTCTGAAGAAGCAGAAAGAGACAGCCTGGATCAGCCTGAAGATACTGCCTTGGCTTCTCCCAACAAGACAGCCAAAGCAGATAAAGAACAGATACCTCACTTGGAAGAATGAACAGCTGGTTAGCCAGTGATGGATGATCTAGATGCCATGCTGCCTCCCTTCTCTGAATGTAGGAGGGAGAAGTGCCATGCCCAATGCTGATGTTTAAATACCAAATGATGACGGGCTGCTCCACCTGGCCCTGAAACTCTAGCTATAAATTCAGAAGCAGCTTCCCTTCAAATTTCAGATATGACAACTGCTTATCTCAAGCTGTCACATGTTCCTGTTTTGCCTTGGCTTTGGATGGACTTTTGGACTGCTGCATTAACCCCTTGCTGACCATGGACTCAGACCTGATGCTACTGAATTCTGGACTGGCTACTGGCTTCCCTGGAATCTGGCATGGACACCTGGTAATTGAACTCTGGACTGTCTTTTGACTACTCTTGCATCTTGTATGGACTATTGATGACCAACTTCTAGACTGGCTCTTGACTTATCTTGCTTCTTTTGTGGACAATTAGCAACTGTCTAGAACCCTAACCCTTATCCTGTTGTTACTGCATTCCTCCCCTGTTGCTCCTCATGCACTTGCTACTATGAGTTCAGGATACCTTGTTTTTCTTACTAAACAGCCCTAAACAGGGTAACCTTACCTCAAAGGGGAGTTGCTCCAGTTCTTTACACAGGGCTTGGCAAAGTGATTCCCATGGGCCACATGTGGGCCCCCAAGGGTCAATTTTTTGCAATGTTTTTTTGGCCCCAGGATCATTTTATGCCCAGGAGAGGCCCTTTTCTAAAATAGGAAGTGAACAGGAAGTTATTTCCCATAATTTCCTGTTGCAAAAAGAGGCCTCTACTGAGTCTAAAATGCCCAAGGGGCCCAAATCATGGCATAAATGCCCCCATTGCCCCTGCATGAACAAAATGTAACTTGATTATTTTGCTGGGGAATGCAGCCCTTCAAGGTCTCCCATAGAGCTAATGTGTCCTCAGAGCCTCCTAAAGTTTAGATTCTGGCTGCCATTTTTTAAACACTTTTTTGAACAACACAATTTTTTCATTTGCAGTGAATCTCTGAATTTTACACAAGAATCCAAGTGTGGTCACATTATACATTCCTATGAGAGTATTACAATACTACTTGCATTCAACATGGGATTTGCCCTTTTTGTAGCAGCTGCATACTAAGGACATTTTCAGACACAAAAAACAGTCGTCCTGAGGGCTCAGGAGAGGTACACGCCTGTTTCGCAGCAGGGGGTCATTTCTGACGCCGCCGTCCCTCTCGCGTTACTCTCCATGTTCCTTCCGTGTAGCATGGAAGGAAAAGGTGCCACATTTTACTCACAGAAATTCTTCGTGAATAAAAAATGGCACCTTTTCCTTCCATGCAACACAGAAGGAACACAGAGGGTAATGCGAGAGGGACGGTGGCATCCGAAAAGCCCCCCCCCCTGGTGCTGGATAGCCACGTACCTCTCCTGGAGACTTCTTGTGTGGTACGATGTGTCTGAAAATGTCCTAAGACTGCATCTATACTGGAGAAATAATCCCTCTTGACACTACTTTAACTGCCGTGGCTCAATGCTATGAAATCCTGGGATTTGTAGTTTGTTGTGGCACCAGAGCTCTCTAGCAGGGAAGGATAAATATCTCATAAAACTACAGATCCCAGAATTCCACAATATTGAGCCATGGCAGTTAAAGTGGTGTCAAACTGGATTTTTTCTCCAGTACAGATGCAACCTTACTCAACATTTTCATTAATTCACAATCCTATATCTCTTTCATAGTCAAAGAAAATCTAGTTCCTAACAGTGGACATGTGGCACTTGAATTTCTTTGCATCATTTTGGAATTATTGTAATGTTTAATATATGCACTGTTATTTTTCCAATATCTGGAAAATGAACTTTCTGGTTCATTTCCATCTGTTTGCTAGATATATCCTCTTATTTTTATTTTTATTTTTCTCTAATCAAAAATCCAGAATGTTAATGTAGCTGTGATTGGGCAGTACTTCATCTATCCCAAAAGGAAAAGTAGCAACAAAGAAGTGATATTTTGAACTCTTATTTTAAAACATTTCTTTCCCATGAGCTCAGAAACATTTTACAATGTACCTTGTCAATGCATCATTATAATACTCATATTCCAAGCAGCAGGGCCATAGGGGAGAGACTGTAGGTTATTCCAGCCCTGAAAACTAGTCCATTATTATTTTACTTAGCTTTCTGCAGGCAGTAAAGAATTAAGAATGGTGTATGACAACCCTGCAGTGTAGTCCAGTGTTGTTCACTTAGTTTCCTATTGTGCTGTGGTTTTGTAGAAAATTCAGAGTGAGTACTAAAATTGATTGTAGCTTGAGTGTAATTTATTCATTGAGAGAAATGTATTCATTGATAGAAAGAGGGACAAAGAGTACAGCCTGAAAAGAGGCTGTAAATTCCCTTCCTGAGAGCCTAGGCTTTGCCACTGCACATTCACAAGATCTATTAGTAATGCATACTCTCCAGTTATCCCAGTTTGTTAGAGAAAGTCCCAATTAACGCTCTGCTCTCCCACTTTTCAACTATTTCAAAAAATGTCTCAGTTTTTCTCTCTTCCTTCCACTTTTCCTGCAGTCATGCAAGTCCCTCTCTCCTGCTTGGCAGGTAAAAATACAATAGTCAGAATTCTGCTGCTGTATTCCAAATGTATAAGTCTCATCAACAAAGCAATTGGACATTTTCATCTGATGAAAAATGCCTGTATTCAGTTCAGTGTTGTGGAAATGGAGTTCCACATGCAGCACCAGTGTGCATGGATGGATGCACCTTACATTGATGCACAAGCACATTGTACATGGATGCACATTGTGGACTGTTCATGTATATTTGGTTGCATATTCAGTTGTGAAACATCACAATTTATATGGAACAGCTGTCACATAACTTTTGTCCATGAACATAAAGTTATGCTTTGTCTCATCAATGTAGGATTTCATCCAGTGATGATAAATTACATAAGGGTCCACTTGCTACCCTCTCAGTTTGTTGTTGTTAACTGCTGTCAAGTTGACTTCAACTTATGGCAACCCCATGAATGAGAGACCTCCAAGTTACCCTGTCATCAACAGCCCTACTCAGTTCTTGCAGACTCAAGTCTGTGGCTTCCTTGATTGAGTCTATCCATCTGGAATGTGGTCTTCCTCTTTTCCTACTGCCTTCTACCTTACTAAGCATTATTGTCTTTTCTAGTGAGTCTTCTCGTGATATAGCCAAAGAATGATAGCCTCAATTTAGTCAACTTGACTTGTAGGGAGATTTCAGGTTTGATTTGCTCTACGACCCATTTATTTGTCTTTTTAGCAGTCCATGGTACCTATAGAACTCTTCACCACCACATTTCAAATACTTTTATTTGATTTTCTTCCTATCAGATTTTTTTGCTGTCCAGCTTTCACAACCATACATAGAAATGGGAAATACGATGGCATGGACAATCCTAACTTTAGAATTCAATTATATATCTTGACACTTCAGGATTCTGAAGGATAAGAAGATGGCATCTATATACGCTACTGTACTGATGGTAGCTTGTTTAACTTAAGCCGCCTGAGGGCTTGCACTAAGACTCTAAACTATCTAGTTCGTGAGCTGCTCTTCGCTGATGATGATGCCCTTGTTGTCCACACAGAAGCAGCTCTGCAGCGCCTAACATCCTGCTTTGCGACAGCTGCAGAGCTGTTTGGGCTGGAAGTCAACCTGAAGAAAACGGAAGTTCTTTACCAGTCTGCACCATAGGACGAACACCATCATCCCCACATTGCTGTCAGCAAATCTGTGCTTAAGTCTGTTCAGCAGTTCACCTACCTGGGAAGCATCATCTCCTCAGATGCCAAGATTGACAAAGAGTTCGATCACAGATTAGCAAAGGCATATAGTGCATTTGGAAGACTTTACAAAAGAGTCTGGAGTAATAAACACCTGAGGCAAAGCACAAAAATCAGTGTATATAGAGCCATTGTACTGTCTATTCTCCTTTATGGGTCTGAAACATGGGTCACCTATTGCCACCACTTACGACTCCTCGAACGCTTTCATCAGCGCTGTATACACACAATCCTAAATATACACTGGACTGACTATGTGACGAATGTTGCTGTCCTTGAGCAAGCAGGGATCACCAGCATTGAGGCCATGATATTGAGAACACAGCTGCGCTCAGCAGGGCATGTTTCTAGGATGGAGGACCATCGCCTCCCAAAAATAGTACTCTACGGTGAACTCGCCACGGGTCAGCGTAAAATGGGTGCTCCAAAAAAGCAATACAAGGACTCCCTGAAACAACATCTCAGGCTCGGCCAAATTGATCACCAACAATGGTCCGCCCTGGCCTCACATCAGGAGGCATGGAGACGCACTATCCACAATGCTGCAGCCTTATTTTTAACACACATTGGAAGCAGCTTATTGCAGTGTAGATGTGTAAATAGCTATTGCTTAAAACAATTTGTAAGCCGCTCTGATAGCCTTGTGGCTGAAGAGGGGGGGGTATAAATAACTAACTAAATAAAAAAAAATTAAAAATTGAGAACTCATGCCAAACAAGTCTTAAAGAGAAACGACAACGCAGAAAGAATCACAACCTGGAAACATCACCCAAAGAGACCTTCTGCTGTGCTTTCTGCAACTGGACTTGTTTATCTCGGATTGGCCTCTTTAGTCATCAGCGCACTTGCAGAAAGCACGGGATGAGTCCTTCCTGAATCTTCATTTGTGAAGAAAAGCCAGAGAGAGAGAGAGAGAAGAGAGAGAGAGAGATTTTGACACTTCAGGATTTTGTCTAGTTCCTTCATAGCTGCCCTTCCAAGTCCTAGTATTCTCCTGATTTCTTCACTGCAGTCTTCATTCTGATTGATGACTGGGCCAAAGTATGAAAAATCTTGAACGATTTCAATGTCTTCATCATCTGCTTTAAAGTTATGTAAATGATCTGTTGTCATTATTTTTGTTTTCTTAATGTTCAATTGTAAACCTGCCTTTGTACTTTCTTCCTTGACTTTCTTCAGTAATTGTTCCAAGTCTTTGCTATTTTTTGCTAGTAGTATGGTGTCATCTGCACATTTTAAATTATTGATGTTCCTTCCTTCAATTTTCATGCCCCCTTCCTCTGATTCTAGCTCTTTCAGTTATGATATCCCAGTTCAACTGTCTGATGTGAAGTCTTCCTTGTAATGAATGGTAGGGTCAACCCAGGTGTATGAGACAGGAGGCATCATCTTTCCCCCCATTTCAGGCAACAAAATATGTCAACTCAACCTTGCTTAATGTCCAGTATTTTTAAAATATACTTTCAACCATATTTCTTGTATTTCAAAAATGCCAACCAGTCTTCTGCCAAAACTAGTTCTCTGTTCATCTTCCTTTCATATCAGCTCTCATGAAGGCATTTTTTGTGTGTAGGGGGGTGTCTTTGCTCTGGTTAGGGACCTAACTGAACAGAGGCAAGAAGTGAGCACAAGATGAGGAAAGGGTTTCAGTTCATTGTTGCCATTTAACACATTTCAGATTACCTGTTATGGTGCTAATTCCACTAATATGAGTTAGAATTTAAGACAGCAAGAGAAATACACAGAAGGAAAAACACTCCAGCATTACTGCATAAATGTGTCACTGGTTAAGATGTCTAGTTCTGGGAAGGACAGTTTTAAAAGGCCGTCAGTAAGCAGAAACATATCCAAAGGAGAGTAATCAGCCTGGTAAAGGTTCTGGAAATCAAATCTCATGAAGAACAGATAAGGGAACTGGATGTGTTTAACCTGAAGAGAAGATTGAGACTGTGGTGTCACTAAGGTTGGTGTCACCCCTCACCCTCCAATGGTGTCACCTGCTGCAGTTCAGCCTCTCCACACACCCCTAATGCTGCCACTGGATTGAGAGGTAATATGTATTGGAAGTACAATAATATACTGTTTAAAATACCAGGGTATGTTGTCCCTGTTTAAACATCCACACTGTATTTCACACGTTAGTGGGGAATACAGCCTATTTAGCAGAGTTTAAAACAAACGCAGCAGCATGTAGCGTTAGACTGTTAGCATACGTATAAAACCACAGCTTAGTAAATAACCAAACACCCTTTGTCTTTTCCCAAGTTGTTTAACTAGCAAAATAACCACTCAAGACTCAAAAGTTAGTTTAAAAAGTACAAAAACTTCTTTACTTACAGTTAGAGAGCTCATTCTTGGCAGGAATAAGAAACTCCATCAAAATAAACTAAAACTACTTAAAAATGCTTAAAAACTACATTGTTACAAAACTATGTTCAGGACTCCACTGGCTGAGTCCTCTCAGTTCAAAGGCCATGTGGTTTGTTAAAGGATCATGGCTTCTGGAACAAAGAAGGAAACTCAGACACTCCCCTTCATCCTGTATTCACCAATAGCAAAAGTATAGGAAGTTACATCATCTCATCTTATATGGCTTCTTAGTTAACCCTTCAAAAGCAAAACCATTTCCACTTATTGGACTGCAAACTATATTTTCCAACAATATGATAACCTCCTAATATTTGGACATCTGTGATGTTCAAAATGGTCCAAGATTGTTTTCTCCCATTGCAAACAGTAGGGCCTTGACCAGTGGATTCAAATAACAAGAAAGGACCTTTTGACAAAACATTAAGAAGAACTTTCTGATAGTAAGAGCTGCTCAGTAGAACGAACTATCTCTTCATTGGAGGTTTTAAAATAATAGTTGGATGGCAATGTGTTCAGGGATGTTTTAGGTATGTATATCTGCATTGGCAGAAGATTGGAATAACAATGCCTTGCAATTCTGTGGCACTCTAATTCAGATCTACAAGTAGATCTCTAGATGACTTGCAATAGATCAGTGAGGGGCTCCAATTCCCAGTTGTTTAATAATAATCTGGTTACTGTCTAAATTAGTCTGTTTGAACCTGTGAACTGTAATAAGTCAATGTATCTTTGCATTTACCTATGCAAACCAACCCAGTGTGTGGAGTATGATAGGTGCTTCAATCTACCCTCAAGGCCACCATTTAGAAAGAAGAACAAAACAAAAACAAAACAAAGTAGATCCTGTAACCCCAAAGCCTGCCTTTCCCTAAAATAAACAGTATCTGATGCAGTGTGCTCTAGTCCATGAAAACATTATGGCATAATCAATTCCCTGATATTATGAACTGTACAGCAGTGATATAGACTATGTCAGAAGGTGGTGAGGTCTCCTTTACTGGAGGTTTTTCAACAGATATTGAATGGCTATCTCTCAGATGTTCCTGCATTGGCAGAGATTTGGACTCAATGATGCTTGAGGTCTCTTTCAACTCTAAAGTTCTATTATTCTAAGATATGTGATGACTTGCATGGTGGAAACAGTTTTCATAGATCAATTATAATGACTGACAATGACAATGACGATGAAGATAGTGACTTTAAATCACTGGGCATTGTCTCAAATACAGTGTTTTTCCAGGGAAAAAGAAATAAATAAATGGTGTTCACAAATGTTGGAAGACTTTTTCACACAGGGATGATACTTACTGTATTATGTGTGAAGCTGCTGTAGAAGATAACTCAGAAGCATCAACTAGTGCAGAACATAGCAACCACAATTGTAACCAATACAGCAAGATAGAATCATACCAAATGGATTCCAAAAGAACTGCCCTGGCTGCCTATGAGCCCACTTCAAGGCAGTAGTGCTTACCTTTAAAGCTCCATATTGCTTGGGACAAAATACATTCAGGAGCATCTCTTCCTATGTCAGCCTGCCTGTGACTTACCGGTAAGATAATCAGGGGCAGCATTTCTCAGAATATATTATGTATTAATAAGGGAAAGAGCCTTCTCAGTAGTGGCACCTCAAAAGTGAAATATCTCCTCATGGAAGTTGGCATAGAGCCCACATTGCAACTGTTTCAGTGCCAGGTCAAACCTTCTTGTTTACAAAGGCATTTTAAGATTAGCTGTCTTGGCCTGTCTTACTGTTCTTGCTGCTTTTCTTTGTGTTAATGTCACATTTCAGATTTTATTGATTAATTTTATTGGTTTAATTACCCCTATATACCACTCTAGCATCCTCTTATGGATAAAGGGCAATTTTAAAGTGTTATAAGACAATCAGACAGACCCTACTTAGCCCTTGATAACTCATAGTTTATTGAAGGAATGAACTGATTGAACTGGGCAATGTTTGGGATCATATGAAAATTCTATCTTTAATATAATGGGATTTTTGAAACAGAAATTTGTGTATGAGAGAGAGGGGGGTAGGGAAAGGGTACATATATAGGACATGATTTTGGGCTAGGCACACACACACACACGTGCGCGTATATATGCTTGACCATATGTCCATTCCCCCCCACCAGCAAAGATGACATCTGTAGAATATATTTGTTTTTACAACTTTAGTATGTGAGTCTTTGAGATACAGTAAAAACATGCAGGATTCAACCATGCAAATCATCAGTTAAGTTCCAAGACACAGAAATATAGTTTTAAAATATACAGTATATCCATCTTCAATGCCAAGTATTTTCCCAGTATCTCTCTGAAACTTTTCTTTGTGTTGTTTCACATCAGTGACAAATTTTGCCTGCATGCAATAATCTAGTAACACATACAAAGCTCATGTGAATAGCACAACTTGTGCTAATGAAGCAATGAGCTATCAAGTGGTACACACAGGCACACAAAGTCTGAATCAGCTTTAAAACAGAGATTTTGCCAGACATTTTTAAAAAACATTTGTTATTGTTTCTCTTCCATTGGTTTCTAATTAGTCCTGGACAACTTTTTCCATTTGGTGTGTGGGTCCTAAGCTACTAATATTTTACATTTGACTAAATTGCTTCCAAGTAAACCTGTCAAGAAAGAGAGAGAGACAAATCGCTTATCTTCACTACTCACTAGCAGCAAGCCGCTTAATAAGTAGTGAGAGCCTTGAATAGGGACACACCTCCCACATATACACACACACACACACACACACACACACCACATATTCTCTTGGGTATGTTGCCTTTCCCAGTGTGCTGACTGGCTGCTCAGGAAACACATTCAACTCACACCCAGCCACTCACCACTCACATGCAAATTCCCTCTCCACCTCACAATGCACTCATGTCACTCAATCTGTGGCCCAGATAGGGATCCAGACAGTAAACTGGTGGTTGTGACAGACCTCCTGTGATGGGATCCAGGTGGCAGTGGCAGCAGGGCAACACAGCGAGTCACCCATAACAATTCCAGGAAAAGTGTGGAGCGCTGAGAAGGGGGATGAGGGATTTAAATCCACTAGCCTACCACCAGCCTACCTTACAGGTTTGTTGTGAGGTCTACCAGGTGTTTTTGGGGAGTTGTTTTAATGGCATATGGTACGCCAAGTCCAGCTAGTTATGTATATTGCTCTGAACACTACTTCTGGGAGAAGAGTTCTGTACAATACCAAAGCTTATAAACAGATTCAGTAGGGAGATTTTCGGACCGCGTTTTAGAGTTCCTAGGGCGGGAGGAGCTTTCGGGAGAGGGACGGCGATCTTGCGCAGCAGGGGGGCGTTTTCGGACGCCGTTGTCCCTCTCCCGAAACCATCCGTGTCACTTCCCTGAAGCTTCGGAAGCCGCAGAGCCATATTTTAATCACGGAGGTTGCCCGTGATTAAAATATGGCGCTGAGGCTTCCAAAGCTTCACAGAAGTGACACGGATGGTTTCGGGAGAGGGACAACGGCGTCCGAAAACGCCCCCCTGCTGCGCAAGATCGCCGTCCCTCTCCCGAAAGCTCCTCCCGCCCTAGGAACTCTAAAACGCGGTCTGAAAATCTCCTAAAAGTTAAAAACGAATTTACTTCAACTTATTCATGTATGGGACCTATTCATTACCACCCAAGCAGACTGGCATGCCTTTTTCCCCAGGAGTAGCTACTTTGCAGTGAGATCCATGGGAGAAATGAACCCAGTGACAGGAACTGCTGCACAGGCTTCTATACCCAGTATATATCCAGTGCTACCTGATGGCACATATGTTGGCTGAAGAACCTGATCTATTTATAAACCCGTGCTTGCTCTGCTGGGAGGAATGCCAGAGAGCTGCAAAGGGTCTCAGAGGACCCTTGGTGTGAGGTCATGACCCGAACTCACAAACCATTTCAGAATGTTTATTTTAGTCTAGCAGAAAGGGAAAGAGTGCACTGAGCAGCCATGCTAAAAATAAAATACCGGCAAATCACACACACACACAGAAAATACAGTATTTGTCACAGCATATTATAAAATAGACACATTTTCATGAAAGCCTTCGAAAACACAGCCTTTCCTCACTTTCTGAGAATCCTCTGCACCAAATTAGAATATGTGTGGACCTGTGTGCTTCCTTTGCTCATGCAACCTTAGATCTTTCCTCCCAAAGTCCAACACGTTCCTCTTTGCCACCACACTATTCTATGACTATGCTGTGGTCCTAATACACTGGGTATTGTCTTCTGTACTGTTGCTCTTGTGAGAGTACACAAAGAGAGAGGAAGATACAAAGAGAGAAAGAAAGGGACGGAGAATCAAAGCCGTCAGCTGCATTTTCAAAAATTCTCCTTTAGTTTGTGGCTATGGAGATTATCACACAGTTCAAAATGTATTGCTACACAGCTGCTCAAGAGAACTAATAATAAATACAGATAAAATAGCATTATAATTCAATATTAGGAGTTGTATCCTGTGTGGCTCCCTTGTTCATGGAGTGGGGAATTGCCTCCAGATTCATCTCTGAACTTTAAAGAGGAATTTCCCCAAATCAGAAGTACCTTCTGTGAGCAAAATCCTCCAGTCCACAGAAGGTAGATCCTGGATCCAAACCTAAAACTCAGCAAATTAAAAGATGGCAGATAAAAACAATTTTAAATGATGTAAGGGCTGGCCTTTCTTTCTTTAGAAATCAGAGGGTATCTAGCACTGTACCTCTGAGCATCTGGGAGTAATTTCATCCTTGCTTATACCTCAGCTTTAGACCTCCATTACAAAATGATTGCGCCAAAATGGCAAATAGCACCTTATAGGGCCTGTGCATTTGCCATTTTAATGGTGATTCCATCCCAGCCTGTTTCAGGTCAGGAAAAGTCTATTTTAGAAATAGAAAGTGACTGGCTGGTCACTTCCATTTTCTTTTTTAAAAGGCTCTTTGGGGCCTCAAACAATCTGGGGAAGGGACAGCAAATATATCTTCCTGAAGAATAATAGGAACACTATTTGCCATTTTTTTCCCAGCACAAATTTTTTGAAGGGCGTGGAAGTCAGATGTGTTCCAAGACCCTTGGAGCCACATATAGTACCTGGGCCATACTTTACCCACTCCTACCATGCCAGTTAAACTTCTGCCAGGACCAAGCTGGCTAACTTGGAATCATACAATTATAGAGATGGAAAGGATGTCAAGGCTCATGTTGAGCACCCTTCTGTCATGCAAGAATATAAAACTAAAGCATTCCCAAGAGATTGTCATGTAACCTCTGTTTAAAGGCCTTCAAAGAAGAAGAGTCCACCATCCTCCAAGGCAGTCTATTCCAATCTTAAACAGTTCTTACCATTATGAAGTTCTTCCTTGTGTTTGGTTGTAATCTTTTTTCTTGAACAGTGGGCCCTCAGTATCCGCTGGGGTTTAGCTACAGGACCCCATGTGAATACCAAAATCCATGGAAGCTCAATCCCCATTATATACAATGATATAGTACAATGGTGTCCCTTATATAAAATGGTGAACAGCAAGATTTGCTTTTTGGAATTTTTTTTGAATATTTTCAAGTCATGGTTGGTTGAATCCATGGATAAAGAATCTGTGGATACAGGGGTCCAACTGTAATTTGAACCCATTGGTTCATGTCCTAGTCTCTGGAGCAGAAGAATCAGATTTGGTCCTTTTGATTTCTTTAGGGTTTCTTCTCACAAGGTAACACCAAACTTAAAGCCACCATCCTAGATGAACCTGGCCAGGTGCAAATATCATTGCACTTGAAGGGATTGCGGGGTAAAAAATGCATAGAGTGAAGATGACTCTGAAGCGCCATTGATTTTGATGGGTCAACTTTTACATTCATTTGCCTAGGACTGCAGTGCTGAAGCTTGGGTACAACTAGGACATAATTCTAAGCAGAAACTGGGTTGTGTGTAAACTAAAAACTGATGTGCCAATGGACCAAAAGCGAAGAACTGTCTACTGAAATAAAATGAGGACTAGATATTTTTGTAAGGTGTTTTTTTTTTTAATCCAGTAATTTAACATTTTTACGCATGTTATATTAGTAAAAAACGCAGTGTGTATTTTAAAAATCAAAATCAATAAAACAAAAAATGTAAGAGAAGAAATAAGAAATGACAGCTGAAGGTTATTTGAACTATAGATTTTCCTTGGGTTTTTTTTCTGGGCTGTGAGGCCGTGTTTTGGAAGAGTTTCTTTCTGATGTTTCACCTGCATCTGTGGCTGGCATCTTCAGAGAATGGTTGGATAGGAGTGTATGTGAAGTTTATATGCTGTGAACCCCTGTTGGGGAGTATATGTAAATTTGTGTAACTGAATGGTTAGTTTCTGGGTATAAAAATGCAAGGCTCATTAGTGTCTGTTTGGCTAATGGTTAGTTGATGGGCCATTATCTGCCATTATCAACCAACCATTAGCCAAACAGACACTAACGAGCCTTGCATTTTATACCCAGAAACTAACCATCATTCAATTACACAAATTTACATATACTCCCCAACAGGGGTTCACAGCATATAAACTCCACATACACTGCTACCCAACCATTCTCGGAAGATGCCAGCCACAGATGCATGTGAAACGCCAGAAAGAAACTATTCCAGAACATGGCCTCACAGCCCGGAAAAAAAGCCCGAGGAAATCTATGGATACCGGTCATGAAAGCCTTCGACTTCACATTATTTGAACTCTCCAATCTGCTGCATGAGTTATTTTGTTGTTTAATTGATCAGAGGTATTACTTGACCATCATTACCAAATTTTACTTTAAATGCCATAGAACTGTCTATTCATTTTAAGTAAAGACCTTTCCTTGTGTTTATTTTGAGGTGGCAGCACAGTTCAGAGAAGCAAAGAAACTCTACATATATTGTACTGGGTTGTAATAATTCCCCTCAAAGGGAAAATAACTGTTTGGCATTCCAGTCCTCATCACATTTACTAAGAAGAAAGCCCATGGGTTCTTGGGAGCCTGTGTTGAAAAACAAAGTGTATTTAAGCCTGCAGGCTTTCCATGAAAAAAGAAATTCTGGAATGTGCTACAAGTAATGAAACTACTAGTAGCAGGGCACTAGTAGTATGACAGTAATACTTTCTTAGGAGAATAATATTCATTTTCTGCTGTTGAGAAAGCGTGAAATCCTGCTCCCATCACCAAATTCCCTTTGACCCCAGAAGGAGTCATTATTTGAAACCCCCCCACCCCCACCCCTTCTGCTTTTTAAAGGACAGGGCATATTTTTAGAGGATTAACTGTGTAATCTACACTACTACTGGGCTTTCTGCTTCTTGAGGCAATTCCCTCATCTTGGCTCCCATTGGTGAATTTTAAATCCCACTAGAAGACAGCTTCCTCTCAGTTTATTGCAAAAAAGTAATCCCAAGAGACTATTACATTTGGCAAAAGTGTGTATTTGTGTTCCAATAAGTCTACCTCTCATTCAGAAGGCTATCCTAACACCTCTTAACCAATAGACACACATACACTTTTAAAAACAAGTTATTTCAAATTAGAAAATTCATTGACCTGTCAACCATTATATCACCTACAACCTATCTGAAGAGTGTTGGTCAATGGCAGCACATTAGTTTTTAGAACACAACCTGCCAAGTTTCTCAGCCAGCATTGCCAGTAGCCATAGTGATTCTAGGTGTTGTCATTCCAAAAAGCAATTTGCCTAAGCAGCACTCAGTGTTCAATAACATCGGCTGACAGTGCACTGATGTAATATAAGGGGTAACAGACCATCTGCGATACTGTGCATACATGGGCTGCACATTTGGCTGGCAAGACAACAGGTGGACTTCCTTCTCTGCAGATTCATTTACGGTATTGTTTTCATCCATTTTTTTAAAAATAAAATATCTTAGCCAATTATACATACATGGGATCATTTCATCCTCCCTTCACATTCAATTTATCTATGTGTAAAGGACAGCATTTAGAAATTCTTAGTTTTGCAAACAAGAGAAGAGAAGACGTGATAAAGGCACATAATATGATACGTAATGCTATGTGTTATGTGAAGAAAGTGGCTATGGAGATTTTTTTTCAAACTCTTAGAAAACTAGGTACTCCTTTTGTAATAATAGAATTGGGGTGGGTGTTATTCACTGAAGCTGAATGGTGGAGGATTCAGGATAGATAAAAAGTAACATTTGCCACATGGTTCAAACCTGGATCATGGAATAATCTGTCAAATTCACTTCTTCATAGCATAGTGGTGGCTCCCAGTGTGGATGGCTTTTAAAATGGATTGGACAAACCATGGCAGGTAAAGCTACCAATAGCCAATAGTCACAATGGCTATTTATTACTTCCACTTTATGTTGGTCAATGCCAGTTGCTGCAAGGTGCTGTTGTGCATGAACTGGAGGGTGCTCTTACATCTCTTCCAGTGGTAATACTCATGTCCTTGTGTCTTCCTTCCTAAAGACAACTGGTTGGCCACTATGTGAAAAGAATAGTGGACTAGATAAGCTTTTGGCTTGATCCAGCAGGACTCATTTAGGTTTTAGCAATGTAACAAGTAACAACCGTTATTTTCTTTTAAACATTATAACATGCAGTGGAACAGATTACTCTTCAATTGTAACTTTCCAAGCTCTGCTGAGTTTTGAGTTAGACAAGTGTAGGATTATCCTGCACCACCTTTAGGCCAGCTGCCCAGTGGTATCACTAGGGTTGGTGTTACCCAGTGTAGTAATTCATGATGTCACCCCCACAGACGACCTCCTGTACTAGATCATTGAACTGAACACTGAGTACATATTATAATTTATGCCCAAAATATAGACAGTGAAAAAGAAAGGACCAAGTTTCAAGACCCAAGTTCCACATATGTATTTTGTTCCTCATATCACATGGGGAACAATACCTTGCTCAATTTGTTTTGAAAGCAAGCCAAATTACAAAATGCTAAGAGGAGGCTCTGGAAACTACATTTCCCAGCAATTTATGCAATCTGTGCATGACTTTGAGGGTCACCCAAAACCTACAAGCAAGAGAGGAACAAGAAGGAGGGCTCATCTGGCTGGATATGGTGCCAGGGGTGTTTTTATAAAAGATAATACATTTCTGCTGAAACTCTTCACAAAATTTTTATAGACAGTCATATTGGTGTCACACACACCCAGTGGTGTCACCTGGTGTGGTACACGCAGCTCCCCACACATGTAGCCTTAATGATGCCACTGCAATCACCCCTGACCTGACAGTAAACTATATGTAAGGGAAAACACACTGGAAGAACTTTGTACCAGGAGGATTAGGATGACATGTGTCAATTGTTCCATCATGCTGATCACTACTGGCCATTCCCTCCCTATTCTCTATGCAGCATTGGCCTTGGCTAATGGTAAGGTTATGTAATCTTGGCTTTTATTGTATGCCTGGTAGATTATTAAGGAAAAGATGGCAGTGGCCATGCAGTGTCCTTCAAAGATCTGAGAAGGACTGATCCTAGAGGACCCCTGGGAAACACCACCGCTGTTCAAAAATGTTGGAGTAATGAGTCTAAAAAATAAAACTGTATTAAAAATTCCAGGATCTAGTCCTTTTAAAAGCAACAAGAATTATCTCCTTTAAAAAGGGAGTTAAAAATCATTCATTTACTTTTAACTTCATGCAGAGTGCACTTAAGAATGCTGACTTGTAAAGCTCAATTAACATTTAAAAGAAAAGTGTATTCAGAGGTCTGGGATCACCCAGTTAAATTAGACTCATTACAAAACAAAGGAGTCAGTTTAAAATGCAAATCAAAAGTTTACTGAAGGTATATCAATCTCAATCTACACACTGAAACAAACTTTAAAAAGAGGTTCCTAACTGACTAATGGTATTTAGGGTAGGAAAACTCACCAGCCTACAGTAGAAGGCTGCATGGTGAAACATCATAGCATGGTTACAGGAAAGATTGCTTAAGATGAAGATGGCAAAGATGGCTCCAGCCTCATGGAGACTCAAACTTAAAAGAACTTACACACAGCAATAAAATTTAAATTAGGTCATGTGTTGAATGACCCAGCAATCCAGTTGGCTGGAAGTGCCCAGTGAAATAAGAGAAAGGGAACTTGGGAGAACAAAAGACATGCATGGAAAAACCCTAGACTTATCTTAGGATGTGAATGAGGTACACAAGATTGCTTTTACATTACAATGATTATTTCCCCACATACTAAAACAGCTAGGGAATGGGGACGGGGCAATCGTATGAGCACATAGAGACAGCCAAGGGTGCTGAGGGCAGTGGAGATCATTCTGGTGGCAGAGACAGAGGTGGCTGGAGAGACGTGGGGAGAGCACTGGAGTCTGAGCATGTGATGCTGAGGGTGTCAGGGCCAATGGGAGCCATCCTGCAGTGGTGGCCACAGCAGCTGGAGTGGTGCAAAGAGGAGAGCACTGGAGGCTGAGCTGGAAGCTGTGGGGACCATCCTGACAGCAGCAATGGTAACGATGGAGCAGAGAGCTCCAGAGGTACCAAGCCAGTAGCTGCAGTGGCAGAAGCAAAGAGAGGCAAGCAAGAGAGAAGGAGAACACAAGAGGAGGGAAAATGAAGGAGGTGAGCGAAGCAGCAAGCAGCAGGGTCAAGAAAGAGAGAAGAAAAAGAGGAAGGGAGAGAGAGGTGACAGCAAACAGAACAGGGTGGGGAGGAGATGAGGAAGAGAGCACCAGAAGTTGAGCCAGATGTGATGGGAAGTGGAAGCAGTAAGGAAGCAGAGAAGACGAAGGATGAGGAACACAGACAGCAGAGACCTTGAGGGGAGGGAAGATGGGGGTGACAGTTTGCAAGACCTGTTCTGATGGAGGAAGGGCTGTTCTGAGGGGAGATAGGACCTGTGGGGGGTTGTTTTGAAAGGGCTTCCTGAAGCAGTTGTTTTCAAAGGGGCTGTCCTGAAGGGAGGGAGGACCTGAGGGGGTCCAATTTGACGGGGCTGTTATGGAGGGAAGAGCTAATGCATATTCATGCTCAATCTGCAACAAAGTTGATATAAATATCAGAGGGGCAAACAACTGCTGGGCAGCAGCAGTAGTGGTGGGTGACATTGGTGGAGGATCTTACAGAGATGGAAGCAGTGACACTATATCTAACTTATGTTAGTACTGCACAGAGGGAGGCAATCTGAAGAACATGCTATCAGAACCCCCTCGAGAGAACCCACACCAAGAAAACACCATGAGGAGACAACCCAAAACAAAACAGGAGGTAGGGATAGGAAGCAAACAGAATCACAAGAGGGCAGTTACAAAAAGGCATGTGAACAAGGGCATAACAGAAATTAAACAGAAGGGATGTCAAACAACCAACAGATTCAAAAGTGGAGAGATAGTTTGAAGCTGTACTACATGTATTATGGAGTTAAAACAAAAAGACAAGGGGCTTACTTCACTCCAAAGAAAAGTGGCAGTGCAGCAAGAACATTTCATCTTCTTTGCTGCCTTACTGCATGATGTTGTTCTTTTGTTCTAGTCCCATGAGGGACAGAGGTAAAACTGCATCTTTTACTAACTGGAAAAACCTGTTCACAAAAAGACAGTTTTACCTTGGTCCCTCACAGGACCTGAATGAAAGAACACCAGAAGAATGACGACGTCATGCAGTTAAAGCAGCATGGAAGATGGAATATTACTGCTGCACTGCCACTTTTCTTTGGAGTGTGGTAAGGCCCCAAGAAGGAACAGGGTGGCACTAATACTGAAGAAAGACATAGCAAGAACAGCCAAAGTATATAATGTGAAGTCAGACAGAATCATGTCTATAAGACTTCAGGGAAAACCAATAAACATTACCTTAATCCAAGTCTATGCACCAACCACAGAGGCAGAAGAAGAATAGAGAAATTCTGCGATGAAGTCCAGGAAGCGATTGACAAAACAGGATTTCTTGTTAATCTTAGGTGATTGGAATGTGAAGGTAGGAAACAGAGTAGAGGCAAAAACTGTAGGAAAATTTGGGCTAGGAACACAAAATGAAGAAGGAGAGTGCCTGATAGAGTTTTGTGAGGCCAACAATATAATTAGTAAACATTTGCTTCATACAACAAGAGAGAAGACTGTACACATAGACATCACCAGATGGCCAGTACAAAAACCAAATAGACTACTTAATTGGAAACAAAAGATGGAGAAACTCTGTTCTCGCAGCAAAAACAAGACCAGGTGCAGACTGTGGCTCAGATCATGAATTGCTAATAACAAAAATAGATTAAAGCTGTAGAAAAATGCAAAACCAATCACCATGCTGAGATACAATCTGAAGAACATGCTATCAAAATTCAAAGACAAAATGAAAAATAGATTTGCACTCCTGAGCGTAATCAACCAGGAACCAGAGGAATTGTGGACAGAAGCTAGGAACATGATAAAGGAAGAATGCAGAAAGACACTAACAGTGACCAAAAAGAAAAAGAAGAAACAATGGATGACAGAAGATACACTTCAGGCCGTAAAGGAAAGACATGAAGCAAAAGAAAAGGGGGACAGGAACAGATCCAAAAATATGAATATAACAGTACAATTAGTGCAGAGGGATGAAGGAAATTACTATGACATCCAATGAAGGGAAACTGCGGCTGACAACAAAAAAAGAATATCAAGAGACCTATTCCACAAGATCCAGGAATTTAAAGGAAATTCAAACCAAGAATGGGGATGCTCTATGATCAGTAGATGAACATAATACATAACTAAGAGGAAATAAAAAGATAATGGAAGCAATACACAGAAGACCTATACAAAAGTGATAAAAGGATGAAAGATACTTGGGAAGAAGAACCATACAAAGATGAACCTCAAATTCTGGCAAGTAACATGAACAACGCACTCAAATCATTGGGGAAGAATAAATCACCAGGAACTGATGACATTCCAATAGAACTGCTACAATCTGCAGAGAAAGACTTGACCCAGGTTCTAACTTCAATCTGTCAACAAATATGGAAAACAAAATAGCGGCCCACAGATTGGAAATGATCAGTATGCATCGCCATCCCCCAAAAGGAGACACAAAAGATTGCAGCAATTTACAGGACCACTGCATTAATCTCTCACACTAGCAAAGTCATGCTCAAAATTCTGCAACAAAGCCTCCTACTATACACACAGAGAGAGATTCCAGAGCAGCAAACTGGGTTCAGAAAAGATAGAGGCACTACAGACCATAGAGCAAACATATGCTGGATAATGGAGAGCAGCAGGGAATTCCAGTATGTGCTTTATAGACTACAGCAAAGCCTTTGACTGCATAGATCATGAGAAACTTTGGATTGCTCTAAAAGGAATAGGTGTACCAACACACTTGATAGTCCTGATGTATAACCTGTATTCAGGACAGGAACCCACTGTAAGAACGAAATACAGAAAACAGAATGGTTCCCAATCAGAAAGGGAGTAAGGCAAGGTTGCATTCTATCACCATACTTGTTCAACTTGTATGCAGAAAACATCATGTGCAGAGCAGGTTTAGAGTTGGAGGAAGGAGGAGTTAAGATTGGAGGAAGGAATATTAACAATCTAAGATATGCAGACAGCGCCACAATACTATCTGATAACTGCACAGACTTGGAGCAACTACTGAAGAAAGTCAAAGAAGAAAGTGCAAAAGCAGGCTTAACACTGAACACTAAGGGGGGGAAATAATCACGGAGGATTTGCATAAATTCAAAATAGACAACAGAGAAATTGAAATAGTAAAAGACTTCCCACTTCTTGGATCAATCATAGATCAGAGCAGAGACTGCAGTCATGAAATCAGAAAAAGACTAGGACTGGGTAGGGCAGCTATGAAAGAACTAGACAAAATCATAAAATGCAAAGATATAACATTGGGCACTAACGTCAGGATCATTCAAGCCATCATCTTTCCCATTGCCATGTGAGAGCTGGACGGTGAAGAAAGCTGATAGAAAAAGAATCAACTCATCCTAAATGTGGTGTTGGAGAAGAGTGCTGAAGATACCATGGATGGCCCCAAAGACAAACAAATGGGTCTTAGAACAGATCAAGTCAGAACTCTCACTGGAAGTCAAGATGGCTACATTGAGGCTGTCGTACTTCAGCCACATCATGAGACGACATGGCTCACTGGAAAAGCCAATAACACTAAGAAAGGTGGAGGGGAAAAGAAAGAAAGGAAGCCCAAACATCAGATGGATAGACTTAGTTAGAGAGGCCACAGGAGATGTTTTGGAGATGTCTCATTCATGGGGTCACCATGAGTTGAAGTCAGCTTGAAGGCAGTTAACAACAACAAATGTCTGGTAGAGCCTTGGAAGAAAGGGAGCTATCAGTACCAGTTATTTGCTGCAATTCATCCTTGTACAGTTAAACATAAATGTAAAGACATAAGAAGAATTATCCAAGTTCCAGTGTCCAGTTTCAAGTAAAAACAAATCAAATCAAATCAAATCCAAACGGGGGCTCACTAGTAATTAAAAAAAATAGGGCCAGCCATATCTCACCTGGAAATAATGTTTAAAGGACTAGAAAATAAGAGATGTCTCACTGAGACACCGCTGCTAAGATTCCTGGGGCCGGTAAAAAAAGAAAAAAGTAACAAAACAAGAGAGGACTAAGAACCAAGGATCATAATTCAAGATGACCTTAAAAGATTATAAAGCTGGGCCAAAACTAACGAAATGAATTTCAACAGGGAGAAATGTAGGATACTACACTTGGGCAGTAAAAGTGAAGAGCACAGATTTAGGATGGGTGACACCTGGGTTGATGGCAGTACATGCAAAAGGGCTCTGGGAGTCTTAGTGGACCACAAGCTGAACATGAGTCAGCGGTGTAATGCAGCAGCTGTAAAAGCCAATGCAATTCTAGGCTGCATCAATAGAAGTACAGTGTCCAGATTGAGGGAAGTAATAGTGACACTCTATTCTGCTTTGAACAGACCTCACCTGGAATATTGTGTCCGGTTCTGGGCACCACAATTTAAGAAGAATGTTGACAAGCTGGAGTGTGTCCAGAGGAGGGTGACCAAAATGGTAAAAGGTTTGGAAGTCATGCCCTATGAGGAGCAGCTTAGGAAGCTGAGCATGTTTAGTCTGGAGTATCCATGGACAAAGAAACAGAGAATCTCCTGTAGCTGGGCATGTAAGGTGAAAGAAGAAAGCCATGGGGAAAGGGACAATAGCATTGCCAAGTCTAGCACACAAGATACCTTTTCTACCATTAAGGGTTCCTTAGAAGATAAAGTTTGCTATCTTCTGCCATCATGTAGCACTGGTGCTTGGAAGAACTAAGGAAGCAAAGATGGCAAACGAACAGTGGGGATATTTGCTGAATTTGGCATATATATTCAAAAGTACCAGCCGCTTATTTGGCTACAGTGTTCTAGTGTAGTGTCTCAAGGGAAACTATGATGCTTTCTCTTAAGAAAGGAGTTGCTTAATAGTCCTTTTGTAGACATAATGCCAAATATTAAAATTGATTCCCTTGCTTGTTAAATCAACTGACTGTCATCCAGATCAAGGCAGGAGGCAATCATTGTACTCTTTATTATGAAATAATAACCATTTCTGTTAACTGTAAGGGAGAGGATGTGAATGTATTACATATAAGCAGTCATCAGACAGGAGGTCAAAGGGCAGTTATGAAAGAGCAAGAAATGTGTGTGTGTTTTTCTGAAGAATATTATAAGATGAGGAATGGCTTCTGCTACCAGCACCTTTGGCCACATGTTTAGCAAGTTAAGCACCAATAAAAAAAAATGATTGCAATACAGAATGAGTCTAAAATGATAGTGATTGGAGGATAAAATATGAATCTCTCTGAAGCCAAATTGGACAGGTCAATATTATCTCAGTATCAAGGCCTGATATACGTGGATTGATATTCAGGGCATAGCGATTTGCACAGGGACAGCTAATTACACTGAATATGTTTTCTGTGTTTTTTTCCCAGGCTGTGAGGCTGTGTTCTGGAAAAGTTTATTCCTGATGTTTAGCCTCTGTGGCTGGCATCTTCAGAGAATGGTTGGGTAGGAGTGAGGGGGGGTTATATACTGTGAACCCCTGTTGGAGAGGATATGTAAATTTGTGTATTTGAATGGGTAGTTCCTGGGGGGAGATATGCAAGGAGGATAAGTGTCTGTTTGGCTAATGGCCCATTATCTGCTGGAAATCCCCCTGTCCCTAGGTGAAGTTCATTTGCATGTGCTGAGTTTTGATTTTGGTGTTTTTCAAGACTGATAGCCAAACTTTGTTTACTTTTGGGGTTTCTTCTTTCCTGTTGAAGTTGTCCAGGTGTTTGTGGATTTCAATAGCTTCTCTGTGCATTCTAACATGATAGTTGTTGGCCTGGTCCAGCATTTCTGTGTTTTTAAATAACATTTTGTGTCCAGGTCAGTTTATAACGTGTTCTGCTACTGCTGATTTTTCTGGCTGGCCCAGTCTGCAGTGTCTCTTACGTTCCTTGATTCGTGTTTGCACACTGCGTTTAGTGGTTTCTATGTAAACTTGTCCACAGCTGCATGGTATGCGGCAAATGTCAGGGATAAAATCTTCCAGAACACGGCCTCGCAGCCCGGGAAAAATTCACAGAAAACCTATGGATGCCGGCTGTGAAAGCCTTCAACTTTACGTTACACTGAATATGATTGATTGTGATTTTAAAAAAATAGCAGACAATTATCATTGCATGTATATACACACTAATTAGTGCCATAGTTATAGCCCAAAATTTAAGGAATAATATATATATATATATATATATATAATTCTCTTGGGTATGTTGTCTTTCCTAGTGTGCTGATTGGCTGCTCAGGAAACACCCAAACCAACCACCACCCACATGCAAATTCCCTCCCCACTTCACAATGCACTCCTGTCACTCAATCTGTGGCCCAGATTGGGACCCAGACAACCAACTAGCAGCAGCAACAGGCCACCTTCGATGGGACCTTGGCAGTCAACTAGTGGTGGTGGTGGCAGGACGATGCTGCTGCTGCAACGGGACCCAGGCAGTCAACTGGTAGCGGCGGCAGGGCAACAGAGTGAGTCACCCCTAACAATTCCAGGAAAAGTGTGGAACAATGAGAAGGGGGAGGAGGAATTTAAATCCACCGGCCTACCTTACAGGGTTGCCATGAGGTCTACCGGGCATTTTGGGGGGATTTTTTTAACAGCGTATGGTACACCGGGTCCAGCTAGTTAGTTATATTTGTAGATACTGAAAAAGTATTTGATCAAATTGAGTGGGTTTGGTTCAAACAATTGTAGCCTTTGGAGTAGGATGTGAAATGATGAAATAGATTAGCATGAGTTATTATCTTTTTAAATAATTTTAGCTGTATTTTGTATTATTTTAGCTTTACTTTGTTTTAATTTGTTGTAAGCTGCCTTGAGTCCCATGTTGGGAGAAAGAAGAGATATCAAATAAATAAATACAAACTTGTCAGAAAACCACTTACTATACAGCAGTGTTAGATACTATTTAGCTACTTTCTCCATTATTTTTATTTCATTAACTAAACTATTAGCTATTGCCGATAGAGAATGTAGATACTGAGAGATACTGATCATATTTCTATACTGTATTTGAAATAATCCTAACTACTAATTTTAAAAAATCATAGGCCTTAATCCAATTACTAGTCCCAAATAAAGCACACTCCCTGAATTAACAGAACTCTTACACAAGGGATGATTTACCAAGTTCCCATTGATTCAATGGGATTATTCTGTTTGAGTCTAATGAGTGGATTTAGGTAGGGGTCAAAATTGTGTGGTCCTCCACATGTTGTTAAACTGCAGATGCTAGCATTCCATACCTTTGGCTGCTGGGAGTTACAGTTCAATAACCTGTGGAGGACCACAGAATTCCCACCCAAATTAAGCTACTGGGCTTAAAAAATGAGCTTTTAAAATAAAGCTTTAATTCTATTAGATTTCTTGGTCTAAAATTATATAAACCTGAATGGTTTGCTATTAACATGAACCTATGAATAACAGATGAAATTTGAAAAAAATATTCCTTGGAGAGATTGAGAAATCAGATATTTGGAAATATGGATGATAAAATAATTCAATGAACATAAGTTAAATTAAACATTAAAATTATGTGTGATGTTAAAATACAGTAGTTCTATCCAATTTGACCAGTACAAGAACCTGAAAAACAGAAAGAATACCCACTATAAAACTGAAGGTCTTACACTAAATATTACTGAGCTATGAGCAACATTACTAAGGGACAAACATACCAATATAAATCTCACATCAGCGCTTGAGTGAATAGTTGAAAGTACCATTAGGAAAGCAACCTAGGTTAGCAGCTGGCAAATAAGGATGCCATGCATTCCCTGACATCAAAGGATGTTATAATGCACCTATGAGGAACCATGTAAAATGAACATGATTGTTAATACTGGGAAAGGGGGTATGTTTGCTCCTTTAAAAAAATATGTGTTAAAAAACCAGTGCAGCCCTATCTATACTTGCTTAGAAGGAAGTTCCAGTACATTCAGTGTAAGTTGCTCTCAGGTAGCAGTGCTAGCAGAATGGGAGCAGAACGGGTGCATAATGATGGGGGACAACGTTGTCTGAGAGAGCCCTTTTGCAATCTCCTGGTGTTCCTGTAATGGCACTTTAAACTCGTCTGATAATCTGCAAAGTCTTTTTATGAGAGCCCAGCCCAGTCCCCTTTTTCTTATTTTCTGTCTAGCTGGAAGGGTGTTTGTTTGTTTGTTTGTTTGTTTGTTTTGGTAGCATTGGCACTGGAAGAACCATGAAGGAGAGCTGGAGAAAGGCAGACCTTGTGGTGGGTTGCAGGAGCATGTCTGCAATAAAGAGTGCAATAAAGCCTTACCTGGGAAAGAAAGGGATTCTATTTTAGATGATCCTACTGTAGCTGTGTAGGTTTATGTACAACAGGCAAGGTAAACAGCTGCCTCCAGAATCATTTACTGAGCATGTGCGAAGAACAGAACAGAAAGAAAAAGGGAAAGCAGATGAGTCTGCTTCACCAGCATGTTGAACAAGCATAGATCTGTAACATACCCTGGCATGTTGAACAAGCATAGATCTGTAAGTTTCACCAACAAAATTGAAATCGTAAGAAAAGTGGAGGCTATTGAAAGAAAAAGAAAAAAAAACATGGGGATGCATTTTTTGGAGAAGCTTCCAAGTAAGTCTCTAGAAGATTCAAAAGGTTTTTATTTATTTATGCAAGGCCTACCTGACTTTTTTCCCCATTTCATGTGTGCATAATGTTTGTTTTGAATAACAAGTGTTCTGAAATATGTTGAAATGCTCTATTTTGTGGTGTAGGAACTTGTCTCTATTATTTCCCTATTATTTCTGCCTCTGGTACCAAAGTTACTGTTAAAGAAGTAAAGCCCAGGAAACACATCTACTTCATTAGCTGAGGTATACCTGTAATGATATACCATTTCAGTCTTTTCTACTTGAGTATAATTAGAATGATATAAATACTTATGAAGATCTAGGAAAGATGATTTTATTAAAGCTACAATCCAACGCCCACTTACCCAGGGGTAAGTCTCATTGCACTTAAGACTTCCATCAGAATAGACATGCATGAGATTGTGTCCTAACTGAGGCAAAGAATGCCAGCTGCCCCTAACGGTGAGGGAAAAGGGGAGTGAAAAGTGTACATCTATACATCAGAGAAGGCAAGCAATTTATTATAAAATGAACTTTATTTCTGACATACTGGAATAACAAAATACAAGGTAATATTCAACCATATGGTTTATTAAGACAAGGATGAACTGGAGTAATTATACAGATATATACATGGATAATGAAATGTTCTGTATGGCTCAGATTAAAATGAAAAGTCTTCAGGTCCTATAATATCCAGTGGAAGGGTATGTCCCTACTCTAAACCAGTACAATCAGTAATACATGTTCCCTCGGTATTATCCAACATTTAATTTACAAACACACATCACTTACTCTGGAGTTGACTTAATACAAACTGCACAGGATACCACAGAAGAAGCACTAAATCTTCCCATTACCTTGGGGGGGGGGGGAACCCGACAGGACAACTCCATGTAAACTGGGGAACAGGACATAATTTCTGAAAGGAGCCAGGGCTTTCTCTAGTCTGCCCTTAGGCTATGATGCACACAGGGACTAGGTCCCCACACAGCAATGAGGAAGCACAATTTTGCACTGTAGTGTTTCTTTTATAGGCTCAGAAACACTCTTCTTTACACATTTGGGGACTGAACAATATCTCAGCAAGAAATGCCAAGGCTCTAAATCCTCTCCTGTTTAGGATTATTGCAAGCCTAGCAATTGACTGCCTCATTCTCTCTGCAGCCCTCCTAAGGATTTTAACCCACTGCATGAGAAGCATCCTTTGCTGCATCCTTTGCTGGGATTCTGTTAGCGACATATGCAGGTGTTAAGTTGCACTACACATGCAGAGTGCATTTTTAAAATAATGCACAATGGTCATATTCAGCTGATGGCAACATAAGTGGACTTGTACATGTGAGACCACTGTGCATGCAGTAGTGCATTAAAGTACAGAGAACAGCATGCTTCTATGCATTGCCTTTGCACACTGTGCATTGTAGTTGCACAGCGTGTTGTCAGCCATGCATATTGACCACTGATCTCCATACAATGCACCACACTGGCATCCAGGATCGGGCTTGCATAGCGTAACTCCATCACTGTATATTTCTGCTATGCTGAAGTGATGTAGGATCTCATCCATGCTTCACCACAGTTTCCCCCTAATAAATTCATGAAGTTGTCTTCTATCCAGTCAAACCAGTGCTGTGTCACACCCTCTATTGACGAGGGCTTTGGTAGAGGCTTTCCTCAGGAGGACGGACAAGAACTGGCCCTGGAACTGCATGTGAAGTTTCTGGTCTATCATGAAGCCATGACCCTCCCCCTCCTATCTTCTACTCCAATCTGAAAGACACAGGAGGCCTGGGAGAAAAAAAGGTGGCAACCTTTCCTATATCAAGGTCAGGAAGGCTTTTCTCTTTTGTTGAAGACCTTTCCAGCAGCTGGCTCTTCTTAAATAAAACACACCAAAGCAACCCAAGTCTCTCTAGAACATATACACACATATCCTTCTGCCACCGCCGGCTGCCAACTATTTTCTGGCCAGGCGCCTTTGCCTTGAACCGCCCAGTCCAAGAGGCAGAGCCGTCCAGAGCGAGGGTGGGAAAGGCGGCCCACCGGCAGAACAGCCCCGCAGAACAGGGGAGGGAGTTTCCAGGCGACCCCTTGCAGCCTCGACTAGGAGCGGCCGGGTGTGGCGGCGGGGCCAAGGGCCGGTCCCCGAGGGCCGCTGGCTCTTTCTCCCGCCAGGAAGGCGGCGGTCACCGTCCGGTACTCGTGGCTGTGGAGGAGGTAAGGCATGAGGGAGAAGAGGGCCAGGACGACGGCGACCACCAGGAAGAGGGAGACCATGAAGAGCTCGACCCAGCCGCTGTAGTTGAGGAAGAGGGGGCCGGTGATGGAGACCACCATGACGGAGAAGAAGGTGAAGACGATGCACACGCAGCGCACGGTCCGCACCTCTTGCCTCCGGCTCGGGAGCCTCCCCGGGCGGCAGGCGGAGATGGCGGCCGGAGGCGTCGCGCTTTGGCCGCCCGGCTCCGGCAGGGGGCGCTGGAGGGCAGGCCGGGCCGCCTCCGCCAAGGGCAGCACTTGCAGGCGGGCGGGCGGCGGGGCCAGCTTGGTGTTGAGGGGCAGGTCGTGCGGGCGGCCTCCCGGCAGAGTCGTGCGGTGGCGGCAGAGCGGGCAAGCCAAGGAGACGGCCAGAGGAGGAGGAAGGAGGAGGCCGCCGCCGCCGCCGCCATCATCCTCTTCGGTGGCCGCCGCGCGGGTTTGGTGCCGGGACATCTGGCTCAGGCAATGGAGGCAAAAGGTGTGGAGGCACTCGAGCACTTTGGGCGCCCGCGCCTCCCCGTCGAAAGGGTTGTAGCAGATGCGGCACTCCCGCTCCTCCTCGGGCCCCGCCGCCGTCTCGCCGCCTTCGCTCCCGTCTGCCTCGTCTTCATCCTGGGCCCCGCCGCCGCCTCTTCCTCCTCCTCCTCCTCCGCCTTGCCTCGGGCTGCTGCGGTTGGTCTTCTCGTGACCGGCGGGCTGCTCTGGCTGGGCTGCCATCCCCCACAGCGCCTCGTCGTCGCCTCATCGGAAGGGCCCAGCCCCACCCCTCAGCCCCCCACCCCACTCCTTTGCCGTCCTCTCTTGGCCCGGCAGCGGGGAGGGGGGCGCTGGGGAAAGGCGTCTGATCCGGAGGGGACGGGGGGGGGTTCGGCTGTGGAACCGAGGCGGGGGGCGGCACCCCCTTCTTCCTCCTCCTGCTCCCCCTTCAATGCCTTTCTGATGCTGCGCTGCTGGGATGGATCTGGGCATGAGCAGTTGCGGCGGGCTCCGGAGGGGGGCGCGCTGCTTTGCCTGCGGCGGGCTTCACACCCCCTCCAGACCGCGCGGGGCGCGGTCTGGAGGGGGTGTGGAGCCCGCCGCAGGCAAAGCAGCGCCCCCCCCTCCTGGACGCCAAGGAGCGAACTCCCCACGCTGCTTCCCAGCCTCTCTCAAGGGTCAGAGGCACGGGCTCGCTAGCTGCTAGCTAGCTGTCGCCGCCTCAGCAGCACAATCTGCAGCCGCTCTTCCTCCCTCCCCTGGCTGCCTCATTTTGTGTGTGTCTGGGGACGGGACCGGAAGCCCATGGGGTTGTCTTAAACCGGCCTTTCTCAACCTTGTCACCCAGGTGGAACCCTTGAAACAGTTTTCAGGGCTCAGGGAGGTCCTGCCTAAAATTTATTCTATCTGCTGCTTCAATCAATCAATCAATCAATCAATCAATAAATGCTTACAGTAGGAGCCCATATCCTGCAGGGGGACTGGTGCTGCCCAATCACATACTGAAAACCGCAGGTGACAGCCAGCTGTTGAAAATAATGGAACTTCCGGTTTAAAACACCATAGAGTTGTCTTGGATGACCTAGAAAAGTTGCCTCTCTGGCCATTTTCCAGGAAGACTCTATGGTAGGTGTGCTGGTTGGTGTGGATAACTGAATCAGTGGGTAATGAATCAGCGGATACAGGGGTCCTATTGTATTTTTCCCCCCCCTCAACCTCAGTATTTCCTGGAACCTCCATAATCAACCCCTTGTGGAACCCAAGGGTTCCAGGGAACCCCAGTTGAGAAACTGGTCCAAATCATGAAAATCAACCTCATGGAATTTGCTGGGGTCGACCTATCTAAATGGGATCTTGCATCAATCCCACAGTATTAGGAAGGAGGGGGGCAAGGAGTAAGGTGCATTCCTGCTTGTTAGGACAAGCCATTTGCTTTGAATCTCTTTGCCATAGGAGAGGAAGCTCAAAGCTGATTGGCCAGATGAGCACAGGGGCAGGGCTTGCTAACAGGGCAAGTGCCTGTTGCCACCATGTTGAAGTTTTGTCTTAGCGAGCAAACATTAAGGTGACAAAATGGGGTGGGTTTTTGTTTTGTTTGCTGTCCTTTGCTCAGAAAATTGCTCTATCGCTGCAGCACATATTAAGACTTTTTAAAAAAAGTCTGGTGGCAGCAAAGTACTGGCATGCAAAACTTCTGAGGCCAAAACCACCATTAAGACAAGTTGCTGCTGCTGCAAAATTCCATACTACAAGGTACTATGTCCCCATCCCCCCTGTATAGACTGGCCTTGTGTCTTTGTAAGGCCCGTTTTTCAGGTGGAGCTGGCTTTCAGGATGAGTCTATAGGTGTTGTCTAAACAGTGAAAATATTTCTCATGGAATGCAAGGAGAATCTTAATGGGATCCTCCATCATATTACCTTATTTGTAAGGAAGGTGGGCAGAAACCCCAAAAACGCTGAAAGAAAAGCCTTTGCAGCTTTCCCCCCAGTTTTAAAAAAACAGGGGGGGGCACACATTCCTGTTCATTGGGACAAGCAATTCAGTTTGAATCGCTTTCCCATAGGAGAGGAAGCGCTGCCCCTGTATTACAGAATCCTTAAGTATCTCAGCATGTTACAAATGCTCAGGATTCCATAGGATGGAGCCACAACTTAAAGTACTGTAGTATCAAATTGCTACCAATGTGTAATATAGATGCATTCAAAATCTTTTACATACATACATGGAGCTAACCCTTTTGAGCAATATATTTGTTCTGCAATGAAGAAAAAAGGTTTCCCATTAATTGTATTTCTTATATTGGAAATTTCAAGAAATTACAAGCATTCTATGGTCAATGAGTCTTCTCAGAAACTGTATTTAGAAATTAGGTGTCCTGGTTTATTTTATCTTCCCTTTGATTTGTGGTTTAAAGCAGCAGGCAAATCTTCCTAAACTTTCAGATCTGTTGGATATCATTCAACTCATCTGCTTCAACAGTTTCTAAATACACACCAAAATGTTAAATGTATTCACCTGCTGTTGTAAAACTGCAAAACAAATCAAGGATCTTTCATCTTTGTTTATGGTGTTTGGATGAGAGGCCAAGGACCAACCAGTAGCATCTGGTGACTCCCATGAATCCACTCCATGTTGTAATTCACTGGGAGAGGAAAGAAGCTGTATGAGTAATTAGCAGTGGAGAAGCGGAGGGAGCAGTCAGTAGCCAGGAAAACCAAGAAAAGCAAAAAAAGTAGTCAGGGTCCAGTTCCAAGGATCCAGAAAGCAGGGCAAAGTCTCCAAGCTAGCTTGGGTGTCTTTTCTGCAGAGTGGGAGATAGACATTGTTTCTTGCAGATGACCAATAGCGGCTGCCTGCCTCATCTAGGCAGGTTTTCAGTAAGAATGACTGAGGCAGAGCCCCTTAAGCTGCAGATGTGCTGAGCCCCTCCCCAAACACTCCTGTACTGCTGCTATCCCAGACACCCCACAGTTTAACCCAGGAGCTCTCCAAGGTGCTGCACACAACCCCCAAGGAATTTTAGTACCTTGGATAGCTCCTTTAAAGCTATCCCAAACATCTAGCGGATTTACCACCCCACTGACGTGGGAATTAGCAGCCACCACTACCAAAAACTACTTCTTCCAGTAGGCATTTGGACCCTGATTTTATTGCTGGTGCTTTTTTTATGTTTTCTTGTTGGTTCTTAACATCATTTTAATATCTTAACATTCCAATAGTTTTATATCTTGATTGTATTTTGATTGTTACTCTTGTTTATATTATAGTATTTGTGAAATTATTGTCCACCCTTTTAGATACATTTGTAAACCATTCCAAGGGATAGCATTGTCAGTAGGGTAGTATATAAACATTTTAATTTAGAAAATAAACTGGATTAAATGGTAGTCCTAATAAAGGTTTTAATGAAACCAGGTGAACATTACAGTGTGCCTGTTTCTATTGTTCTAGTAAGGAACAAAAGAATCTCATCAGTTACATTTCTGAAACATCTTTCTGCCATCATGTATAGGATGTACATATTGGAAGAACACATAAGTAGAATTACATTTGACCACAATACTATTTCTCAGGGACTCACAAAAGAGGTGAGAATCATGTGACTCTTCAGATGTTGTTGGTCAGCAACTCTCACCACTTCATCACTGGCTGTGCTGGCTAGGGCTGCTGGGAGTAGCAATCCAACCACATCTGGATAGTTGCATGATTCCCCTCTCTGATTTAGAGTTTAAATCTATAAAAGCCATTCTTGGCCATTTATAGACATTGTCACTGTGATCACTTGAGTAGTGGGGAGTGTTATATCTCACCCTATACCACAGGATCTATGGCCAGCATACAGCTAAAATCAATCTAAAACAATTCAAATTTAAAAGAATGGGGAACAGCTTAGCCTAAAACTTACTAAACAGCTTAACAATTAGATAGATATTAAAAAATAATCAAGCAATTAGATTTAAACAGTTTGAAACCTCATCCCTTACTTTGGCTCACTATAAACTGTACAGGATACCATGGAATACAGATCTCTAGCATGGGGAGTAAAGAATAATTTCTGAGAGGTGCCAGGGTTCCCTTAAATGGAAGTTGTACCCAATAACCCATTATTATGGATTGCATCCCCCTGTGTTAAAGGGCATTCTTCTTTACACAGTCCAAGACTGAGCAACAGTACCTTTCAAGAACTGAACCATGATTCTAAGTTTATCCTGCCCAGCACTTTCCCAATAAGAACTCTTAAGGGTGGAGCTTTTTATACTTCATCTTGATGGGATTCTCTTAATACCTGAACCACTTCATGAGAAAACACCACAGTTTTCCTCACAACAGTGCTACTCACATTGGTGGTCTGTGGACCTGTGCCAGTCCATGAGCCATTAGCTGTCTATCCACAGTGAGTTTTGAGGAAAGGAAGAAACAGATGTAATGAATGCATGCATTCACAGTCCCTGGCACATTAGGGAAAAGATTCCAGTTTCCATATCAAACAGCCTGAGAAGCAGTGTCCTATACAATCATCATTGCACACACTATTATAATTAATCATATAAAACAGCCCCTGCTGGATTAGACCAAAGGCCCATATATTCTACCATTCTATTTAAATAGTGGTCAACTACTTGTCCTTGGGAAGCCCACAAGCAGCACATGAATTCAACCACACCCTTTTGCTTGTGCTCTTTAGCAACGGATACAAAGAAGCATCCTATTTCTAGTATTGGAGGAAATATATACCAGGGGTGATAGCCCGCATCCTCCTTAAATCTATCTAATCCCCTTTTAAACTGGTAGTCCATGGCTGCTACTTGGGCCAGAGAATTCCAGTTTACTATACGTTATGTGAAAAAAGTTTTTCCTTTCAGCTTTCCTGAACCTACTACATAGCTTCATTATTTGCTGAGTTTTAATACTATGAGGAAGGAAAGCAATCCACTTTCTGCACATTACACATAATTTTATACACCTCTATTATGCCTCTCCTTAGTTGCCTAATCTTATTTTTCTTAATGTTACCTTTTGTCATAGGAAGCTGAGCCAGTCATTTGATTGTTTCGATTGCCTTTGTCTGCACCTTTTCAAGATTGGCAATATCATTTCTCAAATGCAGTGACCAGAACTGTACACAATATTCCCAGGGCACTATAAATCTATAGCAGGGCAGAATTATATTGGTTGATTTGGGTTTTGTTTGTTTGTTTCTCTTTCAAATTATGCCTAACATCAACATTGTTTTATTTGCAGCAGCCACACACTAAGCCAGCCTTTCTCAATGTTTTTACCCTAGTGGAACCCTTGAAACAATTTTCAGGTCTCAGGAAACCCCTGCCTAAAAATTATTATATCTACCGCTAAAAAAAAAAAAAAAAGTTTTACTTTTTTTCAGTCGCAGTATCTCATGGAACCCCTAGCAACCTCTTATGGAACCCCAGTGTTCCAGGGAACCCTGGTTGAGAAACCCTGTACTAAGCTGACATTTCCCTTCATTTCTCAACCACAAGATTCTTGTCTTTGTCAGTTGCTGCCAGTTGAGAATCCATCAGTGTATGTGTGAAATCTGGATACTTTGCCCCAATGCTTTCTTAATACCCATTCATCCACACATCCTAATTCACCAGGAAGGCCCTTAAGGATTTTCTAAAGAGTCTTCCCTCCCCCGATAACCAATATCATAATAATTCCAAGTGCCAGGAACTATGCCCTGCATGCAGGGCACTTGCTCTGCCATGAAGCTATAACTCCCAGCTGCCTGCTGTGCAAATCTGAAAGACAAGGCCTGCCAGGAAAAAAGGACAGTGACCTCACACAGCTAAGCTTCTTCATACCTGACACTTAAGTCTTACCATAGCTAGTCTTCCCCCATGTCACAGTGGACCCAAGGGTTTCTGAAGCAAGCGAACTTGAGACTGTGATGAGCTGTTCGGAACTAATAAAGAATGAGCTGAAGGCCACCTTGTTGGCTGTAGAAAGGCCATCTTGCCCTGCTCATATGAATCTCCAGCATGGGCTCCACCTTAGAGCTATCCAGGGTGCTAAGTGAAGCTCAAATTTTACCTCACCTAGCCAAAACATAGACTCTGGCCTGTAAACGCCCCACCTCACCCCAGATCATTGAAAACCAGCACCCAATACAGAACAATTCATAATTAAAGGAAGCTCCTATAGTCCCATAATTGTTTTAAGCTCCATTACAAGGAAGAATACTGGTTTGAATGTTAAAATAATTGAGGCTGAAGAAGTGCATGGAAGGAAAGTATCCTCTACATTCTGTAGCCATCTACTTACTGACTAGCTATCCTCTGCCACACACACAAAAAAAGTGGGGGTGGCAGGGGGGCCAGGAAATTTTACTTTCATGAATGGCCCTGTTAACCTCTCTTAAAGATCAAGTACAATTTTAGGTGCTTTCCTTCTCATTGAGAGCTATGCGCCCATGCCCCATCCCACACTGTTCACAAAAACCTTCCAGATCTCCTTTTTACTGGGTTACTAGAGGTAGGAAAGAGAGAGTAACTTTCTTTCCACAAGTTCCTCAACTCGTCATAAGAGCCAAGCATTTATAGTTCCATGCAGCATTTCAGTCATCACCAGCAAAGATGCTATATAATGTAATTGGGACTTTGCTGATGTGTTTTACATCATCTTCAGTTGCTGCTTCATGGTTTTGTCTTTATTATTAGGGAGGTTATCAGGTTTCCAAAATAAATGTGTCCTCCTAACAACTCAAATGTATTGCTAAATGCTGCTTAGGACTGGTGGTAGACAGTGGGGTTTCATGGCTATTACACAAATTCCTTCCTGTGTGTTCAGAGGTTGGTATCATTATGGGAAAGGCCACCGTCACAATTCAGGGTATGTCAGAAAAATAATAAAGAGATGGGTTTAAGCTTAAGTGTCTAAAGGAGGCTGAAACGATCATTTATGGGGATCCTGATACCTTCTACCATACGCCTGATCACCAGTACTTCCAAGTTACCTGTATTTAACCTCAGTCATTTTAAAAAACATGTAATCCCTGGCCCAGGCCAGACACTAGGAAGCACACAAACCTGGGTCAGATGAAAATGACAAATGCTAAACTGCAGCATCGTAGTACTGAGCACAGTAGTGGTGGTAATGGTAGAAGAACTAACACTACCAGCAGCAGTAGTACTATTGGTTTCATGTATTTCATGAGTAAATCCAAAAACATAGTTGGGCAATATTTTTATTGGATCTCTAAACAATATTATTTAAAAGGTTCATCAACTTGGGCACAGCATGGTGAGAAACAAAAAAAGTGCAAAAATCAACTTGGCTAAATGTTGGTCTTGTGGCTCTTGGAGGACTAAAAATGATGTGTTTAGTGGTCCAATAAAGGTATTGTCCAACCTTGCTTTTGGACTGAGCATAATGTTTCTATATTATCTTATTAAACAGCTATGTCTACATATTGAAAAGGGTGGGAAAACAAATCAAGTAAACTCTAGAGTCCAAAGATATAGCCACATACAGAAAATTGATGTATTATTGTCATTAAATACTTGCACATTCCTGATAAATATACAAACAGCTTATTTTAAAATCATTCAACCACCAAAATAAATATCCTGCAACATACAACAGTACACACTTATTAAGTGCTATTTAGCAGTTTGCATAATTACCTGTGATATTTTTTATTAAAAATTACCATAATCACACATGAAAGAGAACAAATAAAGTTCTGAAAAATAAAAGAAGTGGTTTAGATATAAATTCATAATATAACATTTTAGGATGTTAAAAGGAGGAACCATCCTAAATATGTTATGAGTGTCTGAATAATGCTTTTGTACTATACTTATTATATAGCTGCAAACTGAAGGCCTTGATTTGGTTCAACCAGCAACACACCAATACATGTTTGAATGCACATCCCATTCAAAGCAACAAAGTGCAGAAAGACTGTATCCTCACTCACATATGTATGTGGTTGTGAGTTGGATTTAAGCCCATAATTTCAAGAGAGTAAATGATACAGCAAACAGCAAGTCATACACCGTTCCTTTTGGAATATAAAATTATTCCCCCCAATAGTCAAAAGGTTATGAATTTTTGCCACAGCATTCTTTTATCCTTCCACTTTAGAATTTAATTCAGTTTTGGTAAACAACCTGATACAGAAAAGGCTAGATTGTATTTAGACTCGGTGTTTCTTATTGTCGACCCACTGGAATCAATGTGACTTATAGTTATGATCTTGAAGGGATACTCAAACTATGTCTAACTATCTAACCCAATGTTTTCCCATGTTAAATGTTTCCTCTGCACACAGATGCAACCTACATCCTAATGAAGTTGCTAAGAAAAGTAACTTCTTGGTTTTAATGCAGAGGTGGGAAACCTTATCTCTCCAGAAGTTTTTGGACTTAGCCCCATTAGCTGCAGCTGGCATAGTAATGATGGGAGTGCCACTCCAACAACATCTGGAGGACCAAACTTTGTCCATCTCTTTTCATGTATCTAGATAGCACTCAACACAGCATTTGTCCTGGGACAAAGTTTTCACAAAGAATAGATAAGGAAGTGAATTCATTTCTAGACTGTACTATTTAAGACTGTACATAGGAGCTCAGATCATTGGATATTCCCTATAAATATTTTTACGGATATCAGCAAAAAACAAAACACAACCTGCACATTTAAAAAAATGATACCAGGCAGAAGGTGAGTCTGAGCCCTTCTCCCTAGCATCTGGTTTTCTGGAGAGCAGCAAGCACTCTTGAGACCCCATCAAGAGTAGGAGTTGGGAAAGGCCAGAAACAGATTTATCCCTTTGTTTGCTACATGCCTTAGCTGGAAGAAACTGAAAATAAGTAACGATTTTTAAAAAAGGAAATGGAAATAAATATTTCATATAACTTGCTCAAAGACTTAAAAGATGCTACGAGTAAAGGGAGTTAAAGAAAGCAGACCCTAACACTGATGTTTTATTTGGCCATGCAGTCAAGAGGGAATTTGCCCTCTTCATTTGTGTGTCCAACAGATCCACTGGAAAGATAATGCCCCTTTGAATCTGTACCACTGGCAATACCAAGCCATTTCTTCCCATTTACCTTATGCTTTCACTTTCAGTCTACATATCACTTACTTAAAAATAGTTTCATGTGAATACAGTATTACATGTGAATGCTTAAAAACTCAACTAGTAAGATATATAAAAGTGACATTTCTAATGTCTCATTTCTTTACTTGGAAATTTCTTTTTCTCTTTCTATGGCTGGAAATGTGAATTGTAAAAAAATAATAATCATCCAATGAGTCCTTATAGTCTGACCCCTGAAAATTAAGACAGGTAGCGTCAGTCAACTCCCAACTACAATATTTCCCAAAGTTGAAAAAAGGGAATACTTAAAGAGTTACTGCTTTAAGTAGACTATCCACACATCCCAGCTTTTTCACAAACCTCAAACACTGCATGTCATTCCATGCCATTGCCAACCACATGGGGAAGTATGGAATAAATGTCAGACCTCTCCAATAAATCTTCTAACTGATTAGAGAACGTCATGTAAATGGAGAAAGTAGTGCAGAATTTCAGAGAGGTGCTAGTGCTTGTCTGCCCTTAGATTAAAGCATGCACCTGTTAATTTGCCACATGTGAGAGAACTGTCCTTAGAAGCAGTGAAAAAAAGGCACTATACAGAAACTCAAGAGGTACACTCTGCTTTAAGTATCCCCAGGGTTGACTTTGGCACAATAAACAGATGCCTGGGCTACATCCCAATTCAAAATATGCAACCCCCACAGGAGAGGTCATTGACAGACACCTTCCCAATCAACTTTTCCTTCAACTGGAACTTGCTTCATTGAAACAGCTCTTCAAGGTTGTTCTGGAAAGAGTCTTTCCTGAGTGCTACTCCAAATCCTTTGAATTACAGATGCCAGGAAAGGAACCTGTAATCTGCATGCAAAGCATGCCCTCTAAAACAGCAATGCCACTCCTTCTGCATGCAGTTCTTAAAAGGCACAGGGGCCTTGTCAGAGGAGAAAGAGTGGTGGGGGGAGACCCTGATAAAAGCACACAACTCTCACTTCCCAGTCTCTCTAGAGAACCTCAGCTGTCGTCCCCCCCCATGCACCCTGCGCACCTACATGCTTTTAGCATGAGTTTGGGGCACAATGCCTTTTCACGGCCAGGCTCCTATGACTTTAATAGCAGGCGGACACACTGGAATTCAGAAAAGAGGGTCCTTCATGGCACCCAAACAGGAGATGCAGGTGGGCAAAGGCCCACCTGTTATACCACCTGGGCCAAATCCACACTACACAACCAATCCAGTTTGAAATGGGATTATTTGCGTGGCTCCTTCCTATGGAATCCTTGGATGTGTAGTTGGGTGAGGCAACCACCCTCTTTGGCAGAGGAGGCTAAAGACCTTCATAGAATCATAGACTCATAGAGTTGGAAGAGACCACAAGGGCCATCCAGTCCAACCCTCTGCCATGCAGGAATACAGAATCATTCCTGACAGATGGCCATCCAGCTTGTTTAAAAACCTCCAAAGAAAGAGACTCCACCACACTACGAGGCAGTGTATTCCACTTCCAAACAGCTCTTACTGCCAGGAAGTTCTTCCTAATGTTTAGGTGGAATCTCTTTTCCTGTAGTTTGAACCCGTTGCTCTGTGTCCTAGTCTCTGGAGCAGCAGAAAACAAGTTTGCTCCATCCTCAGTAGGACATCCCTTCAAATATTTAAACATGGCTATCATGTCTCCTCTCAACCTTCTCTTCTCCAGACTAAACATGCCCAATTCCCTAAGCCACTCCTCATAGGGCATGGCTTCCAGACCTCCCACCATCCTGGTCACCCTCCTCTGGACACCTTGTGAAACTACACATCCCAGGACTCCATAGGAAGGCGCCCTGGCAACTCTAGTCCGTTCAAATCGGACTGTGTAGTGTGACTCGAGAGGCACACGAGGAGGGGGGAGGGAAGGCCGCCCCCTCCTCCAGCCGGCCGCCCTACCAGCGGCTCCTCCCGTCCGCGGCGGGCCGGCTTCCGGGGGTGCCACGACAGGAAGCGCCCTCTCTGGGCCCGCCGCCGCCGCCTCCCGCCCGGGTGAAAAAGATGGTCCTGGGCTCGCTTCTGAAGGTGCTGTTGAAGCTGTACATGAAAGGCATGGTGGAGGCGAAGAGGAGGAGGAGGGCCACCCCGAGGAAGATGGAGCCGGTGAGCCACTCCATCCAGGCGAAGCCCAGCAAGGCCAGGGCCAGCACGACGAAGAAGAAGCACACGCAGCCCGCTTTCCTCCGGCAGCTCCCGTAGCAGCTCTCGCCCCCGCCCCCGCCCCCGCCGCCGGGCTCTTCCAAGCAGCTCTCGGCCGCCAGGCTGCGGAAGGCGACGCTCCCCGAGGAGGGCGAGGGGGCCAAGGCCGCCCCGTTGCTGAGGGGCGAGGGCGGGGAGCGCGGGGGGGCCGGCTTGGGCGGCGGCCAAAGGAGGCGCTGCGGGCGGAGGTCTTGGAGCAGCGGCGCCCAGCCCCGCAACTGGAGCAGGATGGCCTCCACCAGCTTGGTGTTGACGGGCAGGCTCTGCACCGAGCCGTCGGGCAGGGGGGTGCGGTGGCGGCACACCGGGCAGGTGACCGAAGCCGGAGGAGACGACGAGGCAGCGGGGGGGTCCGAGTCTCCGCCGCCGCCTACTTGCCCCCCGCCTCCCCCTCGGCGGGGCGGGGAGGCGCTGCGCAGGTGCAGCTCGGCCAGGCACTGGCGGCAGAAGGTGTGGAGGCACGCCAGGAGCTTGGGCGCGTGGTGCTCCAGGTCGAAGAGGTTGTAGCAGATCCGGCACTCGGCCTCCTCCCAGCTCAGCGCCGCTCCCGAGGCAGGGCCGGCAGGCCAGCAGAGCGAGGGCGGCGGCGGGAGGGGCTCCGAGGCAGGCCTGTCTTCCCCGGCCCTCGCCTCAGCCGCAGCCTCCTGGGCCTCGCCTTGGGGGCCGCCCTTCTCGCCCTGCTTGGCCATAAGACCATCCCTGGGCGGGAGGGCGCGCCTTTCCCGCCACGTCCCGGGGCCGCGTCCCTCCAAAAGCGGGAGGGGAAAGCTCGGGGGTCCTGAGAGGGAAAGAGAGCGGGGGAGGGGGGCTTCTCCTTCAGCGCCTTTGGGTGGCTGGGCTGGCTCTTGGAATGGCCGCAGTCCCGCTTCCCTGGCTTCTCCGCCCTGGCGCTCTCGCCTCTTTCTCCGACTCCCTTCCCGCCGGGGGCGGCGGCGCCGCTTTATTGCTCTGGCCCGGAGTGGACTCCCCGGTGACGTCACGCGGGTTTCCCGGGTTCCGAGGCGCCCAGCGAAGCGCCCCGCCCGTCCCCGAAAAGGAGCGCGCTTCCTGGCGGGGGGACCGGAAGCTGCCGCTGTGGTCTCCAGTGGCAGACTGGCTTCCTACGACGCAAGGGCAACAGTTAATGGTCATCACGCCCCCCCCCAAAATGTTGCCAGACGCACCACTCAGGATCATCATCATTTGTGCTAATTAGACTCTTGTCTGTGGTGCGAAGTCTGCCATAAACAGAAAGCTAAATGGAAGAAAAAGACTTTCCACTGCAGTTTGCAAAACTCCCTTTATTGTCAATCTGAGTGCCAAATATAAGCATAGTGAAAACATCAGTGCTGAAGCAACACACACACACAATATACACACACAGATTTAGTATGTGTGTATACACATACTCCTACTGTATAAGCTGTGATCATTGCTATTAGAACTATTTGTACTTCTGGTGACCCTAAGACAAACTTATCAGGGGTTTTCTTGTCAAGATTTATTCAGAGGAGGTTTGACATTGCCTTCCTCTGAGGCTGAGAAAGTGTGACTTACCCAAGTGGGTTTCATGGCTAAATGGGGATTTAAACCCTGGTAGCAACAATTTTAATAGAATATTTAGCAGTATTTAATGATACCAACGACTGATCTGGTTACCTCATCAATATCTCAACACAGGCTGGGATTAGAGGCCCATCCTGCTCATCCACTGCTCCAGGTATTATAGCCATATCATCCATGACTCCAGCACTGCAGCAGGTTCCCACAATAATCCTGTGAGGTAGGGTGGCAGCAGGGAACACTGTCAAGGAAGTCAAAAAGAAGAGCTCTGGAGAAACAAAAGGGATGATGGACAGAAGGCCTTGAGAAGGGGAAAAGAGGGGGAGAGAAACACCCTGATATTCCAGAGGAGAGGAAAGAAGCCCGCAGCCACTTCATATTATATAGCAGTTCATTCCTTGCCAGAACCACTATCACTTCCATTCTCCTTCCCCACCCATCCCTGACCTCTCTCTGTCCTATCCATGGAGAGTGATGATTGATTGATTTATTTATACCCCGCTCTTCAGCCACAAGGCTATCAGAGCGGCATACAAATTGTTTTAAGCAATAGCTATTTACACATCTACACTGCATTAAGCAGTTTCCAATGTGTGTTAGCTAATTGCCCCCCACAAGCTGGGTACTCATTTTACCGACCTACGAAAGGATGGAAGGCTGAGTGAACCTTGGAGCCCGCTGGAATCGAACTTGCAACGTGGTGACTTGCAGGACTGGCATTTAATCACTGCGCCACCAGGGCTCACCTGATTATGTTAAGTACACAAACTTTAATTTTGGCCTAGTGATAGAATATTTTCTATGTGGTCCTCTGTTTTGCAGTAAGTAGTCTTACAAAGATTTGCAGTAAGTAGTCTTACAAAGGCTGCTTGCTTCTGAGTTTTTGGGGGGAGGGATTTTATAAGGAAACCCAGACATTTAAAAAGTCCACCTGCACAGAAATTTTAGCTCTGAGAAAGAGGGCATATCCGTTAAAGGAGGACATAAGGTAACCCTATATAAGACAGCATGATTCTGGCAGTTTTGGTTCTGGTTCATCTTCTAACTATGTCAAATATAGTTTTTGTTTTCTCCCCCACTTCTTTTTTCCCCACAGCAGCTGCGCAGTGGATGGACATTTTCATCAAGTTACCCACCCCAAGCTCAAGGTCTCTTTTTAAGTAACCTTGGAGCTTGTGTGTGTGTGTGTGTGTGTTTTAAAGTAATTTGTTCATTTTACTCATTACAATATTTTAAAAGTACCCATTGTTACTGTTCACAATGGGGGGAGTAGCTTCTTGCATTATGTGTTGAATTATTTATTACTTTCCTGTGGTGTTGCATTGCTGTCGTGGGATTGAGATTGGTAAAAAAATGACATAGAATTTGAAAAATTCCTGCCACCTTTAATGCCTCTTAAATGCCCTTTAAGAATAACCTTGAACGTAACAGGGAAGCACTACTTGTTACACTAATAAGGTAACATCTGTTCTACTTGTTACATTTTTACATTCTCCTTACAAAAAAACCCAACACTAAGTATAGGCATCTACATTACTCTATAACTCTGTTGAGCAGGCTATTTGCACCCACCTGCCCACCCTGCTTCAAACTATATTGGCTGCAAAGCTGTGTACTAGGAAAAGGTGCCTCTGGTATTGCAGGCTTTAAATACATGAACAAATGTAAATTAATGCAAAATTACTTTTAAAAAATTACTTTGGTGTCATCATTTAAACTAGGGCAGGACATCTAGAATGGGTCACCATTTATTTAAATTTTTATCCTAAATCCTGTAGAGCATCTGACTGCCCTTAACCTTAGCAGTAGGTAGGAGGCCTGCCAAAGTTCCTGGCCTGGGGGCCCACTTCAGGATGTGGGGGCCATGATTGTCACTGCCTTATTCCAGGACTTCTGAGAAAGTCTTGGTGAGGGCGGTGGGCAAAAGAGGCGCTGTGGGCAGAGGTCACTGAGCAATGGGTCCAACCACGCAGGTGCAGTGGAAAGGCCTGGGCCAGTTTGGTCTTGAGGGGTAAGGTCTGCACGAGGCTGTCGGATGAAGGGGTGCTGTGGTGTCACAGCAGGCACATGGCACAAGAGGTGGAGGGAGTGGCCAGGTCCGCACTGCTGCTGCCTCCCCTTCCCCTCCTCAGTGGCACTGCACAGGTGCAGCTCAGCCAGATACTCCCTGCAGAAGGTGTGGAGGCACATGAGGAGTTTGGGTGTGTGGCGCTCCAGGTTGAAGAGGTTGTAGCAGATCTGGCACTCAGACTCCTCCCAGCTCAGCGCAGGCCCCAAGGCAGGGCCGGTAGGCCAGCAGAGTGAGGACGGCTGTGGTGGCCCTGAGTCAGGCCTGTCTTCCCCAGCCCTTGTCTCAGCCTGCTGGGCCTCACCCTATGGCTGCCCTTCCTGCTGCTGCTGGCCTCCCCCTGCTTGGCCATAAGACCATCCCTGGCCGGCAGGGTGCACCTTTCCCGCCAGGCCACGGGGTCCTTGCAAGTGGAGGTGGGGATGGGCCAGGGAGGGAGGGAAGGGTTGCTTTCTGCTTTCCCCCCTTCCTTTTTCATCAGTGTGCTTCTGGGGCTCCACTGGGTCTTGGTGTGGTCAATTGTTTACATGCCTGCTTTTCTCTCTGTTGGATCCTATCAGGACTGCTTTTCCCTGAGGATGATGCTGCCACTTTAATGCTGTTGTCATCCCATGACCTTCTCCATGATGTTGTTCGAGTTTCCAGGTTTCCGAGAAGACAAACAAACATCTTGGCTTCAGACCCAGTTCTTCTGGGAGGAAGTTACTTCCTAATTTCCCCTTATTGTTTCTTTATCTGTGCAAAATTTCAAAATAGAGCCAAAACCATTCATCGGGATAACGACATGAAGTTAATATACCCCTGAATCCCAAATCTAATTTTGAAACATCAGCTGTAATTGAGGAAGCTCTCTCCAAGATAAAAATTCTTTCCAAGCTATCCAGCTGTTTTAGAAACAGCACGGATGTGATGACTCCTCGAATGGAAATGAGAAATTAAAAAAAAAATGATCCTCTGCTTCACCACATATCATACACTCTTACATCTAGCAGAGTGTCCTCCATGGAATGCCACTGGTTCAGACCCAAAGCTCTTGGACCATGCAGGGCACAGTCAAGAGTGCCCAAAAGATTAAGAAAAGGAGACTTTGCACCCCAATACATGGCTGAGAGAGTGTGACTTCCCTAACATCACCAAGTGGGTTTCCATGGCTGAGTGAGGATTCAAACCTTGGTCTCCAGAGTCATAATCCAACACTCAAACCACTACACCATACTGGCTCTGACCTAGCCATAACATTTTGTTGACTTAAGCAAAGGATAAGGCAACAATCCTTCACTCACTCTGTGTAGAAATGTGACCAGACTGACAACTGAATTCAATGCTGAATTCACATCAGCACTGGGTATCGGACTGTGTCTTCCAATATAGATGCACAGTGGAGGATGCATGACAAACGCATGTCTGTTCTCCAACACTTTGCCACCATTCCCTCCTGGCCAGCTTCCACTCTCCTGTCTGTGAAATGAAAACTGACAACAAAAAGAAGGATTCTTGCCTTTTCTAACAATTACTTCATGTGATATGTTTAACTATTTGCCATTGTTGAGGTTTTGATTAATTAAAACCATAGGTTCTCTCCATGTAAGTCAATGAGATGTCAAAGAAATAATTGGCCCCTTTAGGATTGAAAAGTGAAGCCTGTAGGAAATCCATTTAATGACATGCCAGGCAGCCTGTCAACATACAAACCGAGCAATCTGGCCCTGAAAGCAAACATATACAGTACTTTGCTATTTATAGCAGTCTTGAAAGTCTTCTCAGCAATAACATATAATGACAAATAGCAAATCAAAGCTATATACTGGATATATATTTGTTATTGTGTGCGTTCAAGTAATTTCCAATTTATGGCAACACTAAGATGATCCTATCGTGGTGTTTTCTTGGCAATATTTGTTCAGAAGGGTTTGCCTTTGCCTTCCTCTGAGCCTGAGAGAGTGTGACTTGTCCAAGTTCACCCAGTTGGTTCCCATGGCTGAGAGGGAATTCAAACTTTGATCTTCAGAATCATAGTCCAATGCTCAAACCACTAAACCATGCTTGCTCATGGATATGAGCAAACACCAAGTGAAAACTATTCACATTGAAACTTTCCCTTACATTTCACATTGTTACTGTTATTAGTAGAAGGTACCAATTTGTCAAGGGTTGTTATTTGCTGACAAGATGGCTTTGATGACTAGTAACACTAAGAATGAAAAACTTTCATGAGCTCTGGTCAACTGCCCTGCTGAGGTCTTGCAACCTCAGGGCCATGGCTTCCTTGATTGAATCAATCCACTTTGTGTAGTGCAGTCTTCCTCTTTTTCTTCTTTCTGTTTTACCAAGCAATATTTTTTCCAGTGAGTCATGTCTTCTAATGACATGTCAAAATACAATAGCCAGTTTAGTGATTTTGGCTTCTAGGGAGAATTCGACCTTGATTTGTTCTCAGACCTATCAATTTGCCTTTTTGGCAGTCCATGGTATCCATAGAACTCTCATCCAACAGCACATTTCAAATGAGTTTATTCTTTTCCTGTCAGTTTTCTTCACTATCCAGCTTTCATAATCAGAACAAATGAAATGGCATGCCCATTTCTTTTAGAATAATCCATACGGTTGTTGTTTTTTATAATCTACACAAAGCCTTTGCTATAATCTATGAATCACAGGGCTGATTTTCTTCTGTAATTATTTGGTGCATTCCATTAGCCAACATATGCAATATGATCCATAATACCTCCTCCTTTTCTGAATCCAGCTAAGAGATCTGACATTTCTCACTCCATATATGGTAAAAGTCTTTTTTGTGAAATCATAAGCATTACTCAACTTGCATGGGAGATTGATGCAGTAGTCTGATGGTTACTACAAACTCTGGTGTGTCCTTGAGTCCAGTGCTACTCATTCTTTGTTCTTCCCCAGTAGCTGGTTGAATGCCTTCTGAATTGGGAGTCCAGTCTTCCAGCACCATCTCTTGCTTCCAATCTTGTCTGATTTTGGAAACCAAGCATGATTGGGCCTGGTTAGTACTTGGCTGAAAGACCACTAGGGAATACAAGGGATATCCAAGTAAAGTTATGAAATGTTCATAGCATAGCTGTAACCCTAGAGAGCTACTGTCAGTCAGATTTGATAATACTGGGGTAGATAGACCAATGGTCTGATTCACTATATGGAAACTTTCTCTGGCATCCAGATTTTGTTAGACTACAACTCCCCACAGTCCTAGCCAGAATAACCAATAGTGAGGCATGCTGGGACCTGTGGTTCAACAACATCTAGAATGCTGCATAATTCCCACCCTGGTCTAAATCCTGTCACTAGTCCTGATTAGAATAGACCCACTGAATCAATTGATTTTGCATATGTATTGACTCATCATTCAACAACTGAGGCAATGGGTTTACTTCAGCTAGAAACCTACCCAACAGAATTCAGGCTTATCCTATATGTTACCTTTTTTGTAATGAGAGTGCAATGGAATCACATTTGACAAGTCAGAGAACAAATGCACACAAAGTTTCTTTTTGGTGTAATGAATAATGTTTTCTGGGTGCCTTTTACACTTTTGAATACATACGTCTAGAGGCATTATTGACATGAAATCTTCAAATTTTATAGCATTTTCTTATCAAACCTAAAGTTTTATTTTGTGAAGAACCATGAAAAGTAGCCAAGCAATGAGCAATGCAACAAATAACACAATGCTGTCAGGTTGACTTACCGTGATCGTATGAATGAAGACCTCCTAGATGCCTCACTCATCAACTGCCCTGCTCAGGTCTTGCAGACTCAGGGTTGTGGCTTCCTAGATTATGTCTATCCACCGGTAATGAGGGCTTACTTTTTCCTTACTGCCTTCTGCTTTGCCAAGCGTTATCATCTCTCTTAATGAGTCTCATGAGGTGTCCAAAGTACAATAGCTTCAGTTTAATCATTTTGGCTTCTAGGGACAATTCAGACTTGATTTGCTCTCAGACCTTTTGAAATATCACAATGGCAAGGAATCACTTTTAAACCTTTTTTGAGTACCCGGCTTGTGGGGGCAATTATCTAACACACATTGGAAACTGCTTAATGCAGTGTAGATGTGTAAATTGCTATTGCTTAAAACAATTTGTAAGCCAATCTAATAGGCTTGTGGCTGAAGAGCGGGGTATAACTAACTAATACATACATACATAGATAAACGCTATGAAGAATAGCAGCAACATTTGAATTGTTTTAAGCACCATAAGGCACAACGGTAACCATTATATTCTAAAAGCAGCTTTCCCTCAAACCCTTCTGAGTTGGTTGCTGGACTGCAATGTGTCCATATTTATGATGGGATGGGCCAGCTTCCCCAGCCTGGTGGTGGACTACAACTCCCATCATCATCACCACCACTGTCAATTGCCTTGCTTGTCAAGAGGTGGGAGTGGGAGTTGTAGTCCCATATCTCTGCAGTGGGAGCCTGTTTGGGGACGCTGCCACAGGCTCCTGTGGACTAGGATCTTATGTGACCCCCAAGTCCTTCAGAGGCAGTAACTGGGAAATGGCACCTCTAAAAAGGTAGGGCAGTTAAATGGTTCACTCTAGTATGTTCTAAGCTTTGTGTAGTCAAGAATGCAAGATTGGAGGCAGCAGATGGTGAAGGACAGGAGGAGGCCCTATAGTCTCCAAAAGGACAGGAAGGCACTGACAAAAGACTAGAGATGTAAAATTTCCTGAAATTTTGAAGCCATGAGGGGAAAAAACTGTTTTTTCTGTTTCTTTTTCAGAAAAAAATTGGAATTTTTGAAAAAAATGCAACATTGGCACTTTTTAAACATTGAAAATTACTCTGTTACTTTAGGAACATAAAATAGGACTCTGTACAACTTGATTTGGCATAAAACGATCACAAGTGGTCAATTAAAAAAATACAGTGTATTCAAACAGTGTAGAGGCCATGTAGACTCTAATGTCTATTTGCTGAATTCTGTTACTTACAATTACTACTTGGGGTCAGACTAGATAGCCCATGAGACTCTAGAAGTCTGCAAAGTCTTTTCAATGTTCCTTACTAATCAACCCTATGTTCCAGAAACATATGATAAGCTGAGGTAAACAAATTCTTTCTGTAATAACGGTCAAACTGTACCTAAATGTTCCTAAGCTATTTTGCCTTGTACTTTCTGAACTATCAACAATTGTTGCAGAGAAATTGCTGACAACAAAGAGAAGGAGGAGGGAATTAAACTGTATAAAGGTTTTCTGTAGTCATGACTCGGGGTTCTGACTCTTTGGAAGATATTCCAGTCAGGCCCCTCTCTCTCTCTCTGGCTTTTCTTCGCAAACGAAGATTCAGGAAGGACTCATCCCGCGCCTTCTGCAAGCGCGCTGATGACTAAAAAGGCCAATCCGAGATAAACAAGTCCGGTTGCAAAAAGCGCAGCAGAAGGACTCCTTGGGTGATGTTTTTGGGTTGTGATTCTTTCTGCGTTGTCGTTTCTCTTCAAGACTTGTTCGTCGTGAGTTCTCAAATAAGGCTGCAGCATTGTGGATATTGCGTCTCCATGCCTCCCGATGTGAGGCCAGGGCGGACCACTGTTGGTGATCAATTTGGCCAAGCCTGAGATGTTGTTTCAGGGAGTCTTTGTATCGCTTTTTTGGAGCGCCCCTCTTACGCTGACCCGTGGCGAGTTCACCGTAGAGTAGTATTTTTGGGAGGCGATGGTCCTCCATCCTAGAAACGTGCCCTGCCCAGCGCAGCTGTGTTCTCAATATCATGGCCTCAATGCTGGTGATCCCTGCTTGTTCAAGGACAGCAACATTCGTCACATAGTCAGTCCAGTGTATATTTAGGATTGTGCGTAGACAGCGCTGATGAAAGCGCTCGAGGAGTCGTAGGTGGTGGCGATAGGTGACCCATGTTTCAGATCCATAAAGGAGGATAGACAGTACGATGGCTCTATACACACTGATTTTTGTGCTTTGCCTCAGGTGTTTATTGCTCCAGACTCTTTTGTGAAGTCTTCCAAATGCACTATATGCCTTTGCTAATCTGTGATCGATCTCTTTGTCAATCTTGGCATCTGAGGAGATGATGCTTCCCAGGTAGGTGAACTGCTGAACGGACTTGAGCACTGATTTGCCGACGGCAATGTGGGGATGGTGGTGTTCGTCCTGTGGTGCAGGCTGGTAAAGAACTTCTGTTTTCTTCAGGTTGACTTCTAGCCCAAACAGCTCTGCAGCTGTTGCAAAGCAGGATGTTAGGCGCTGCAGAGCTGCTTCTGTGTGGGCAACAAGGGCAGCATCATCGGCGAAGAGCAGCTCACGGACTAGATAGTTTAGAGTCTTAGTGTGAGCCCTCAGACGGCTTAAGTTAAACAAGCTACCATCAGTACGGTAGCGTATATAGATGCCGTCGTCTTCTTCAAGCTCTGCCATAGCCCTTTGGAGCATCGTGCTAAAGAAGATTGTAAATAAAGTTGGTGCAAGAACACAACCTTGCTTCACTCCATTAGTTATTAGAAAGGGCTCTGAAAGAGCATCGCCATATCTGACTTGACCACGCTGGCCCTCGTGTAGCAAGATAATCATTTTAAGGAATTTGGGGGGACATCCTAGTTTTTCCAGGATCTGCCACAGACCTTTTCTACTTACAGTGTCAAAGGCTTTGGTGAGGTCGACAAATGTTACATAGAGACCCTTGTTCTGCTCCCTACATTTTTCTTGCAGTTGCCTAAGGGCAAATACCATGTCTGTAGTACTCCTATTGGCTCTGAAGCCACATTGGCTTTCAGGGAGAAGTTCTTCTGCAATAGCAGGAACTAATCTGTTCAGGAGTATCCTTGCAAGGATTTTTCCAGCAATAGAGAGCAGTGTTATGCCTCGATAGTTTGAGCAGTCGGATTTTGCTCCTTTTTTCTTGTACAGGGTGATGATGACTGCATCTCGGAGGTCTGGTGGCAGTTCCCCTTTTTCCCAGCAATTCACAAGGAATTCGTGGAATTTTTCGTGGAGTGCATGACCTCCGTGTTTCCAAACTTCAGGTGGGATTCCATCAATCCCAGCTGCCTTGCCGTTTTTCATCTGCTGTATGGCCATAAGGGTCTCTTCCAAAGTGGGAGCTATGTCCAATTCATTTCTCATTGGTTTTTGTATCATATGTTGGATAGCTGAGCCTTGGACTACTCGGTTGGTGCTAAAGAGACTTTGAAAATGTTCAGCCCAACGATTCAAGATGGAGGCTTTATCAGTAATTAATGTTTGACCATCTGTACTGTATAAGGAGCTTTGGACCTGATAAGTAGGTCCAAACACTGCTTTAAGAGCTTCATAAAATCCTCTATGATCACCCTGATCTGCACAGCGTTGTGTCTTTTCTGCTAAATTGATCCACCACTTGTTCTGCATGTCTCGGAGTTTTTGTTGTAGTTTGCTACATGTGAGGCGGAAAGCTGCTTTTCTTACATGACAGGTTGGCTGGGTGAGGTATGCCTGGTGAGCAGCTCTCTTCCTTGCCAGCAGCTCCTGGATCTCTTGGTTGTTTTCATCAAACCAGTCTTGATTTTTCTTGTGGGAGAACCCGAGGGATTCTTCTGCAGACTGGAGGATACTGTTTTTGATATGTTGCCAAAGCACTGTAGGAGAAGGATCTGTAGGATGGTCTTCAAGTTTCGTTTGTAGGTTTGCCTGGAAGTTGTCTCTCATGGTAGCTTGTTGAAGATTGTTGACTTGGAGCCTCTTCTTTAAGATGCCACCCCTCTTAGGTTTGAACTTAAGATGAAGATTTAGTTTACATCTGACGAGGCGATGATCTGTTTGGCATTCTGCACTGGGCATCACTCGGGTATGACGGACATCACGAATGTCTCTCTGACGGACTAGAACATAGTCAATGAGGTGCCAATGTTTGGATCGGGGATGCATCCAGGTTGTCTTCAAGCTATCTTTCTGCTGAAAGATTGTGTTTGTAATAGTCAGCTGTTGTTCTGCACAGAACTCTAGCAGGAGGCGTCCGTTATCATTGCAATTTCCAACACCATGCTTGCCTAAGACACCTTTCCAGGCTTCGGAGTTCTTTCCTACTCTGGCATTGAAGTCACCAAGGATAATAATTTTATCTTCTACAGGGACTTTTTGTATGAGTTGGCGTAGGTCTGTGTAGAATTTGTCTTTCTCTACAGGGTCGGCTTGCATAGTTGGGGCATATACACTAAAGAGAACAACATGTGGGAGGTGTAAGGAAATAATGCGATCAGAGTGTCCTGTTGGCAAGGTTTCGAGTTTGGAGGCAATGGAGTTTTTAATCATGAAGCCTACTCCTGAAAGATGTTTTTCGGTTTTGGGTTTGCCAGACCAGTAAAGTGTGTAGCCGGCGCCATGTTCTTTAAGGCTGCCTTCCTCATGGAAGCGAACTTCACTTAGAGCAGCGATGTCAATATTAAGCCGTGATAGTTCAAGGGCTATTAGGGCAGAACGACGCTCAGGCCGTCCACTATCTTTAGAGTCTTGCATGGTTCTGATGTTCCAGCATGCAAGTGTCAGTTTATTTACACCTTTGGAGGCCGGTGTGTGCCTTTGTTTCTTTGCCTTGGTTTGACCGCATCAGAAGATTCCCGTTGGCCGCGGCTAGCCAACCAGGTAGTTGGGGATGAGCTTTCGTTAGGCCACCTTTTCTAGGCCCCTCTCCATATGGAGCAAGCAGTGCTCTCCTTAAAAAAGGCTGCTTGGTCATTCAGGATGCTGCCGAACAAGACTGTCATCTCCCGGGTCAGCCTCGAGCGACCAATGTCCTGAACCGCCTGCATGCAGGGTTGGGGCTGCGGCTTCCAGTGCATCTTTACACCTGCCGGTTTCGTCCCTCGCCAGTCGCTACAGGGCTTTTTTGGAAATGGATTTGTCCTTCGAGCCTGTGCAATGGATTTTTCTGGTGGAGCGCAGCGTGCACAGAACTGGCCTCACCCTTTAAACCAGAGATTCATCTGCCGTGGCCTTGCAAGCATGGACGTGGCAGCGAGGTCCTCGGGCCGTAGGTTTGGTTAGAGTTTCCTTCTCTTAGATGGTTGACCTTACAGGGTTGGACGAGCACCATCTGCCCGGGTTTGGGATTGGAGTTTTCCTTCTCCTAGGACGGTTGCCACAAGGCTAGAGAGCCCATCCTGCCCTTTGACGCTCTTTGTCAGACCCTTCGGTTTTGACCTGTCTGGCATGGGAGACCCTACCAGTGGCTATTATGCCACCGCCAGCATAGCTCAAAACATCATTAGGGTACGCAAGCCTCTCTCCCACGACAAGGGGGCGTCAATGGAGAGTCAGGCCCACCGGTGTAATAAAATTCACTTTCCAATCCGTGGGTCTGCTGTTCCATGATTTCTGCATCAACAGGCATTGTATTCAAATAATTATATATGAACACCTTGTCGTAAGGATTTTATTCATCCTGCTAAAATAAAACATTCCATAATCGATTTTCTTCCTTCCCATCCCCACCCTCCCAGTTTTTCAGAAAAAAACAAACAAAAAAAGGCTTAAGGGGGGAAAAAACGGAGGGGGATGGTTTTTTCCTGATTTTTCTCGGCCCTTCACATCTCTACGAAAAACCCTGAAAACAGGGGGACCAACAAAAAACAGAAGGCGAGCCATTCGCGAGGCAAGAGTGATTTTTGAGGCCCCGCCCGCTTCCCTGTTCGTTTGTCTGCACTGGGGGGGGGGAGGCTTATTTATTCCTTCGCTCGCCGCTGCGGAGGGTGTTGGGGGCGCCGTCCCTCCGCCCGCCTCCTCCGACAGGGGGCGCTGCAGGAAAGGCGGCGGCGGCGGCTGCAGCGACAGAAGAGGTCGGCCCAGTTCAGCGCGGGATGGTACCCCGGGATCGGACAATTCGGGCTGAAGCGGGCGGCACTCCCGGGCGAAGGGGCTGGAGCAGAGCCGCCCGCTTTGTCCTCGGAGCAACCGAAGGGCGCCTCCGTTTGGAGTGAAGTCCAGAGAGGTCACACTCTCTGGCTTCTTCGGGGTCACTTCCATCTGTCCTCCGTTTGCTGGCTCATCCTTGCCTCCGATGAGCAGTGACGCCCCCTCCCCACAGACAGGGTTGCAATGGGGAGGGGGGCAACGTGGAAGCCTGGTGATAAGGGCGGGGTCGGACTTGCACCCAGGACGGGGCAGACACCTTGTTTTGCCTGCCTCGTCTTTAGTGCATGCCTAGCGTTGGGCTCTCTGCTGGGATAAACTGCCACGGGTTACAACATCTTATTTCTTTTGCTGCTGGCTGGCTCTGCGCCTCCTTCGCTGGACACAGGGCCGGTTTAAGGCACCAGCGGCATCAACATCCACAGGGGGCCCCATCATTGTGGGGGGTCCGTAGTAACCCTCCTCCTGCGAAAACATTATTAGTAATAATCTGAATACCCTTACTGTGAATAGCTTAGGTTGAGTTAGGTTACATTGGCCTGAGTTAAACATATGGGCCCCCCAAAATAAAGCATTGCAGGGGCCCCTAATATTCCTTAAACCGGTCCTGGCTGGACCAGACCCCTGGGATCCCTAGAGGTAGCCCCCTGATCTCCTGCTGTGGGCCCGTCAAGGAAGGAGAGCAGTTTCGCCGCCACCAGTCCCTGCAAATCATCTTCTCCACGTTGAATCGCCTTTCCTGGGAGCGAGAAGCCCGCATTCCCTCCTGAAAGAATGAACACGCGGAAAGGGGGGGGGCGCACAGACTCCGCCTTCCTTTGCCCCGAGTTCCCTTCCGCCCCCTACATTTGTTGTAGGGCAAAGAGGCTGAATAGGAGACGTTTCTGTACAGTGGACCCTCTCGGGAAGGGGGGTACGTTCCTCTTTTTCATAGAATCATAGAACTGTAGAGTTTTGCGCATTACTTTCACACGCTCACTTGAGGAGTAAGCAAGGATAGAGGAGCTACACCTGTTCATGGCAAGGCCTTGGCAGGGGGTTCGACTAGATGCCTTTGGGGTTCCCTTCCAAATGTATGAGTCTGTGAATGATAGATTGAGTTGTCCGTGCTTCCAGAGGAGGGTTTTACTGGGTAATCATTTTGCTTCAAGCAAAATCTGGTATGTGTGTGTATTAAAATCTTAAAATGGTGGAACCACTGCAACACAGTGTCTCCGATTCCCCCCCCCCGCCCCATCTTCCAGAAGGATACCACAGTTACTGTTATGGTCACAGCCAGGACTTACAAAAGCTTAACTGGTATACTGGAGCTTGGAGAGCCAAGGAAGGGCTCCTGAATTTCTGATAGTCCCCTCTCCCCCAAAAAACTCCTCACAGTCTCCTTCCATTGCATCATTTTACAAAAATTAGAAAACATATAGCTCTTGGCTTTTTACTCAGACCTGTCTATTTGTCCTATGAAACAAATGGATCATTTCACCCTGTGAAGTGGGGTGTATTCACTTGGACTTCTGAACAGGCAGCTTGAAAACACTGTCGGCGATTCCAGTGACAGTAGCATCAACAAAATGATCTTTTGGGAAACTCAAACATATCCAAAACTTTTTAAGGTATACCATGTCTCAAACCCGACGTGTTGATTTAGCAAGACTTTGAACCAGGATGTGCCAAGAAATTGATTTCAATAAAGTTATTAGAAATGTTGCAAATAAAAAAGCCAGAAAAGCTTATTTCTATTGGAGAATATTTATATTTGGTGCCAAAAAAAACAGTTGGCAAATATTCTCATCATTGGCAAAGTAGCAGAGTAGCAGAGTATTTCTTTAAATATGCACAGTGAAGTGGTTCCAAACAGACAGATAATTAATAGCCAGCCAGCCCTTACACCCATGCCTTGCAGTCTAGCAAATGAAGAACAATTCACAGGCTTCTTAAAAGTATGTAAAATATAATTTACTCACAAACATCGTGTGCAATATTTGATACACAGGCTGACGACTTGAAGACACATATAGATAAGCAGGAATAACAAAAAACTACGATTGCTACATCTCTAAAAACAAAATGTATGAGAGCTCCCTTGGAAGCATCCTGCCTCCAGGGAATCTCAATGGTGACTGGGTACAACTTGTCTCCCAGAGGCTTCAAAAGAAAAACTCCTCACCAGAAGACACACTGTAAACTTCTCTTGTTACAAACAGAAAATTACCTATGGACATCTGTTGCATTCAACCTAATCCTCTCTACTCAGTAAACAATCGAGCATGCTAGGTTGCTACATGAATTCCAATAATTTCATTAGCTGATTAAGCTTATCGTTGCTTTGTTATCTGGCCATTCTAGTGCATAGGGAATAATGCATTTATGAAAGTTTACCAGTGGTTATCTTCAGATAGCCTGAGATTAGCCATCATGTTAAATTATGCCTTCATACACCACAAGCTACTACTTTGTCTATATTTTATATGACCATATTTTTCTACAAAGAAGGAAAAACAACAACTTTAACATTTCATGTTATACTATTATCTTTATTACTCTCCATTGACGCCCCCTTGTCATGGGAGAGAGGCTTGCCTAGTGATGTTTTGAGCTATGCTGGTGGTGGCATAATAGCCACCAGTAGGGTCTCCCATGCCAGACAGGTCAAAACCGAAGGGTCTGACAAAGAGCGTCAAAGGGCAGGATGGGCTCTCTAGCCTTATGGCAACCATCCTAGGAGAAGGAAAACTCTAACCCCGAACCCGGGCAGATGGTGCTCGTCCAACCCTGTAAGGTCAACCATCTAAGAAAAGGAAACTCTAATCAAACCTACGACCCAAGGACCTCGGTGCTACCATCCATGCTTGCAAGGGCACAGCAGATGAACCTTTGGTTTAAAGGGTGAGGCCAGTTCTGTGCATGCTGCGTTCCACCAGAAAAATCCATTGCAGAGGCTCGAAGGACAATTCCAAAAAGCCCTGTAGCGATGCTATTTAACATCTATATGAAGCCGCTGGGAGAGATCATTCGGAGGCATGGAGTGTGTTGTCATCAGTATGCTGATGACACCCAGATATACTTCTCCATGTCTCGGTCATCAGCTTCGACTTCAGATGGCATCTCTCCTCTCAATGATTGTCTTAAAGCAGTAATGGACTGGATGAGGTAAAACAAATTGAGACTGAATCCAGACAAAACGGAGGTACTAACAGTTACAGGCCCGAAACCAGGTCTGGGAATACAACTTCCAGTCCTGGATGGAACTACACTCTCCTCCAAAGACTGTGTTCGCAGTCTGGGGGTGCTCCTGGACCCGACGCTCCAGATGTCTAATCAGGTAAATGCGACGGTCAGGAGTGCCTGTTATCAACTTCGGCTGATACGCCAGCTGCGCCCTTGCCTGGAAATTAGGGACCTCGAAACTGTGGTACATGCACTGGTAACCTCCCGTCTGGATTTCTGTAATGCGCTCTACATGGGGCTACCCTTGTGCTTAACTCGGAAACTTCAACTAGTTCAGAACATGGCAGCCAGGTTGATTTCTGGTGTTTCCAGAAGAGAGCATATAACACCTGTGCTAAAAGCTCTCCACTGGCTGCCTATTCGTTTCCGGGCACAGTACAAGGTGTTGGTTATAACCTTTAAAGCCCTGCATGGCTTGGGTCCAACTTATCTCCGGGACCGCCTCCTTCCGTACGACCCTCCCCGCGCACTTCGGTCCTCTGGGAGGAATCTGTTACAGCCTATGAAAACAAGGCTGTCGGTGACCTCCCAGGGGGCCTTCTCCGCTGCTGCTCCCAGATTATGGAATGGCCTGCCGGACGAGATCCGTCTTATTAACACCTTAGACGGCTTTTAAAAAGCTGTCAAGACGGATCTTTTCCGGCAGGCCTTTCCTGAATAACTATCCCGGCCCAAGACTCAGCTGTCCTCCTTGAGCTGTAATCATTTTTTTAAAAACCTATTGTATGTTTTAATATTTTCTAATTTATATATTTTTAATTTACTGTATGTTTTTAATCTTTTATAGTTTAATATTGTTTTAAGGGGGGGTGGGCTAGGGTACTGGGACTATGGAGTTTTTATATTGTAAGCCGCCCCGATTGCATTGCAGAGGGGCGGGATAGAAATAAAATTTTATTATTATTATTATATTATTATAGGCGAGGGACGAAACAGCAGGTGTAAAGATGCACTGGAAGCCGCAGCCCCAACCCTGCATGCAGGTGGTTCAGGACTTTGGTCGCTTGAGGCTGACCCGGGAGGTGACAGTCTTGTTCGGCAGCATCCTGAATGACCAAGCAGCCTTTTTAAAGGAGAGCACTGCTTGCTCCATATGGAGAGGGGCCTAGAAAAGGTGGCCTAACGAAAGCTCATCCCCAACTACCTGGTTGGCTAGCTGCAGCTAATGGGCATCTTCTGATGCGGCCAAACCAAAGCAAAGAAACAAAGGCACATACCGGCCTCAAAGGTGTAACTAAACTGACGCTTGCATGCTGGAATATCAGAACCATGCGAGATTCTGCAGATAGTGAATGGCCTGAGCATTGTTCTGCTCTAATAGCCCATGAACTATCACGACTTAATATTGACACTGCTGCTCTTAGTGAAGTTCGTCTCCATGAGGAAGGCAGCCTTAAAGAACATGGTGCCGGCTACACACTTTACTGGTCTGGCAAATCCAAAACCGAAAAACATCTTTCAGGAGTAGGCTTTATGATTAAAAACTCCATTGCCTCCAAACTCAAAACCTTGCCAACAGGACACTCTCTGATCACATTATTTCCTTATGCCTCCCACACATTCGCTTTAGTATATATGCCCCAACTATGCAAGCCGACCCTGTAGAGAAAGACAAATTCTACACAGACCTACACCAACTCATACAAAAAGTCCCTGTAGAAGATAAAATTATTATCCTTGGTGACTTCAATGCCAGAGTAGGAAAGAACTCCGAAGCCTGGAAAGGTGTCTTAGGCAAGCATGGTGTTGGAAATTGCAATGATAACAGACACCTCTTGCTAGAGTTCTGTGCAGAACAACAGCTGACTATTACAAACACTATCTTTCAGCAGAAAGATAGCTTGAAGACAACCTGGATGCATCCCTGATCCAAACATTGGCACCTCATTGACTATTTTCTAGTCTGCCAGAGAAACATTCGCAATGTCCGTCATACTCGAGTGATGCCCAGTGCAGAATGCCAAACAGATCATCGCCTTGTAAGATGTAAACTAAATCTTCATCTTAAGTTCAAACCTAAGATGGGTGGCATCTAAAAGAAGAGACTCCAAGTCAACAATCTTCAACAAGCTACCATGAGAGACAACTTCCAGGCAAATCTGCAAACAAAACTTGAAGACCATCCTACAGATCCTTCTCCTACAGTGCTTTGGCAACATATCAAAAACAGTATCCTCCAGTCTGCAGAAGAATCCCTCGGGTCCTCCCACAAGAAAAATCAAGACTGGTTTGATGAAAACAACCAAGAGATCCAGGAGCTGTTGGCAAGGAAGAGAGCTGCTCACCAGGCATACCTCGCCCAGCCAACTTGCCATGTAAGAAAAGCAGCTTTCTGTCTCACATGTAGTAAACTTCAACAAAAACTCCGAGACATGCAGAACAAGTGGTGGATCAATATAGCAGAAAAGACACAACACTGTGCAGATCTGGGTGATCTTAGAGGATTTTATGAAGCTCTTAAAGCAGTGTTTGGACCTACTTATCTGGTCCAAAGCTCCTTATACAGTACAGATGGTCAAACATTAATTACTGATAAAGCTTCCATCCTGAATCGATGGGCTGAACATTTTCAAAGTCTCTTTAGTGCCAGCCGAGTAGTCCAAGGCTCAGCTATCCAACATATGCTACAAAAACCAATGAAAAATGAATTGGACATAGCTCCCACTTTGGAAGAGACCCTTAAGGCCATACAGCAGATGAAAAACAGCAAGGCAACTGGTTTCAATGGAATCCCACCTGAAGTTTTGAAATACGGAGGTCATGTACTCCATGGTAAATTCCACGAACTCCTTGTGAATTGCTGAGGAAAAGGGGAACTGCCATCAGATCTCTGAGATGCAGTCATCATCACCCTGTATAAGAAAAAAGAAGCAAAATCTGATTGCTCAATCTATCGAGGCATAACACTGCTCTCTATTGCTGGAAAAATCCTTGCAAGGATACTCCTGAACAGACTAGTTCCTGCTATTGCAGAAGAACTTCTTCCCGAAAGCCAATGTGGCTTCAGAGCCAATAGGAATATTACAGATATGGTATTTGCCCTTAGACAGCTGCAAGAGAAATGTAGGGAGCAGAACAAGGGTCTCTATATAACATTTGTTTACCTCACCAAAGACTTCAACACTGTGAGTAGAAAAGGTCTGTGGCAGATCCTGGAAAGACTAGGATGTCCCCCCAAATTCCTTAAAATGATTATCTTGCTACACAAGGGCCAGCACAGTCAAGTCAGATATGGCAATGCTCTTTCAGAACCCTTTCTAATAACTAATGGAGTGAAGCAAGGCTGTGTTCTTGCTCCAACTTTATTTACAGTCTTCTTCAGCATGATGCTCCAAAGGAGATGGCATCTATATACCGTCTGATGGTAGCTTGTTTAACTTAAGCCGTCTGAGGGCTCATACTAAGACTTTAAACTATCTAGTTTGTGAGCTGCTCTTCGCTGTTGCTGCTGCCCTTGTTGCCCACACAGAAGCAGCTCTGCAGCGCCTAACATACTGCTTCGCAACAGCTGCAGAGCTGTTTGGGCTGGAAGTCAACCTTAAGAAAACAGAAGTTCTTTACCAGCCTGCACCACAGGACGAACACCATCATCCCCACATTGCCGTCGGCAAATCTGTGCTCAAGTCCATTCAGCAGTTCACCTACCTGGGAAACATCATCTCCTCAGATGCCAAGATTGACAAAGAGATCGATCACAGATTAGCAAAGGCATATAGCGCATTTGGAAGACTTTACAAAAGAGTCTGGAGTAACAAACACAAGAGGCGAAGCACAAAAATCTGTGTGCATAGAGCCATTGTACTGTCTATTCTCCTTTACAGGTCTGAAACATGGATCACCTATCGCCACCACTTACGACTCCTCGAACGCTTTCATCAGCGCTATATACACACAATCCTAAATATACACTGGACTGACTATGTGACAAACGTTGCTGTCCTTGAGCAAGCAGGGATCACCAGCACTAAGGCCATGATATTGAGAACACAGCTGCTCTGGGCAAGGTATGTTTCTAGGATGGAGGACCATCAACTCCCAAAAATATTACTCTACGGTGAACTCGCCACAGGTCAGCAGAAGAGGGGCACTCCAAAAAAGCGATACAAAGACTCCCTGAAACAACATCTCAGGCTCGGCCAAATTGATCACCAACAATGGTCCACCCTGGCCTCACATCAGGAGGCATGGAAACGCACTATCCACAATGCTGCAGCCCTATTTGAGAACTCATGCCAAACAAGTCTTGAAGAGAAACAACAATGCAGAAAGAATCACAACCCAAAAACATCACCCAAGGAGACCTTCTGCTGTGTTTTCTGCAACCGGACTTGTTTATCTTGGATTGGCCTTTTTAGTCATCAGCATGCTTGCAGAAAGCGTGGGATGAGTCCTTCCTGAATCTTCCTTTGCGAAGAAAAGCCAGAGAGAGAGAGAGAGAGAGAGAGAGAGAGAGAGAGAGAGAGAGATTAACTTTATTGAAAATACTGTACTCACCAATGGCTCCTCTTCATCCTGGAGAGAAGTGACCAGTGGGGTGCCACAGGGTTCTGTTCTAGGCCCATTGCTATTCAATGTCTTTACCAATGACCTGGATGAGGGAACAGAGGGTATGCTTATCAAGTTTGCAGACAACACCAAATTAGGAGGGGTAGCTAATACCCCAGAGGACAGGATCAGAAGCCAAAATGACCTCAACAGATTAGAAAGCTGGGCCAATATTAACAAAATGAATTTCAACAGGGAGAAATGTAGGATACTACACTTGGGCAGTGAAAATGAAATGCACAGATATCGGATGGGTGACACCTGGCTTGAGGGCCGTACATGTGATAAGGATCTAGGAGTCTTAGTGGTCCAAAAGCTGAACATGAATCAGCAGTATGATGCAGCAGTTTAAAAAGCGAATGCGATTCTAGGCTGCATTAATAGGAGTATAGTGTCTAGATCAAGGGAAGTAATAATGCCACTCTATTCTGCTTTGGTCAGACCTCACCTGAAATACTGTGTCCAATTCTGGGGATCACAATTCAGGAAGGATATTGAGAAGCTGGAACATGTCCAGAGGAGGGTGACCAGGATGGTGAGAGGTCTGGAAGCCATGCCCTATCAGGAGCGGCTTAGGGAGCTGGGCATGTTTAGTCTGGAGAAGAGAAGGTTGAGAGGGGACATGATAGCCATGTTTAAATATTTGAAGGGATGTCCTACTGAGCATGGAGCAGGCTTATTTTCTGCTGCTCCAGAGACTAGGACAGGGAGCAATGGGTTCAAACTACAGGAAAAGAGATTCCACCTAAACATTAGGAAGAACTTTCTGACAGTAAGAGCTGTTCGGAAGTGGAATACACTGCCTCGTAGTGTGGTTGAGTCTCCTTCTTTGGAGGTTTTTAAGCAGAGTCTGGATAGTCATCGGTCGGGAATGATTTGATTGTGTATCCCAGCATGGCAGGGGGTTGGACTGGATGGCCCTTGAAGTCTCTTCCAACTCTTTGATTCTATGATTCTGTGATACTTGAGGATTTAAAATCCTCGGTTTTGAGAGGAGCCCCCACCCCCAGGTCTGAAAGTAGTCTTGTTCCACCTTGTAAAATGTCACTTGAAGGTCCTGGTCACAGCACTTCTGTGAGCAGTGAGAAGTTCTAGGAGCAGCATTTCCCAGGATTTGTCTTCCCCGGAAAAGGTAAGCCCTGGAGATAAATGCTGTTTTGTGATACTGGATTTATGTACACATGTTCAAGAGTACATACCTACAAGCTGCAAATCAACTGCCCCACAACAAATATCCAGGAAAATGCCCCCAACTCAGCTCTGTTCTCTCATTTTCTCTCTAGGGGCTCATCTAGACATGATGGTATAGAGTAGGACCCCTGTATCCACTGATTCATTATCCACTGATTCAATTATCCACAGGATATAAAACAGCACACCTACCATAGAATCTTCCTAGAAAATGTGTTCTCTCTAGCCATTTTCTAGGTCCTCCAAGTCAACTCTATGGTATTTTAAACTGGACGTCCCATTGTTTTCAATTGTGTTCTCTATTATCCACAGTTTTCAGTATCCATGGCCCCCTCAGAACAAATCCTCAGTGGATACGGGGATCCTACTGTACAGCGAGTGGGTGCGCCCATTCACAGTGATGCCATTTTGTCTACCCCCCCTTTTTTTTGCCTAATTGCATCCATTTGCATCTGTTCGAATAAAGTGGCCACATGCTATAATAAAGGCTAAAAGAGCAAAAATATGCAGCGATGCGTATTCAAATGGCCATATGTGCAAAACTGCGCATCTACGTTAATTTTCCGCGAAACTTCAGGGAAAACTATGAATCCTTTTACTGCACAGGGTTTGGCATTTTTGGCCACCCCTCCTTCCAAATACTGTGAATCTCATTCAGATCACTTTTGGACACATCATATTCTCTGCGAATTCTATGATGAGTATTTTCATCATCTGGACAAGCCTTAGGTCTCTCTGATCAACATGGCTATCCCTGCCATTTTGAATGTTTTTATATTGTGTGCTTGGTGGCATTAATTGAGTGAATCCAGAGTTCACATTGTAAGGGGAACTTGCTTTCTCTGTTTTCATTATCAACTTCAAATTCTTTCTGTGGCATTATAACTTTCTGAATAATTTATAGTTAAAGTGCTTTTGTGCCTCATTTCCTTTGGAACCTTAGTGCATGTGCTCATTTAGGTACAAGAAAATAGCCTTCTCAGGGAGGGGAAAGAATGATTATGTGCATTCCCATGAGCCCTCCACAACCAAATAGGCTATTCACTTGATCTCTCATTCATGCCACTACTTAAAGGCAATGAAGGCAGAATGGGAAATGACTTCCTATTTTGCTCCCCTACTCCCCAATGCTGACCTATTTTAAAATGCCTGGATAAGGGAAGATATACAATTTCATTGTGCTAAAGAAAATATCTTTCATAACAGGGTTGGGCTTCCCCATAACATTTTCTCATCCATGGAAATACTTATTTGTGTTTGGCTGGGCATATCAATGCAGCCTTTGCTGGAGAAACATGCAAAAGAAACATTTGTCATCAGGGCTCTCAACTGCCAGTTTTTGTTTTGTTTTTTCAAATGGAAAAGCAGTTGGCTCCATATGTTACAGAACCATTTGAAAATATAGTCTTAGAAAATGAATGTTGGCGTAGAAAAGCTAGTTTGAAAAATAGTATTTCAACAGCATGACTTTTCCCAAAACACTCTGTACCTCACGGATGAAAATGAGGAGGAGCATGGATGGGAGAATGGCAAGGAATACCAGATGCTTTGGACTATACGTATTTCACAGAAAAGTGATGGTAACCCAATTCTGAGTTTTCATAGCTTGAGAAAAACCTTAAGAAATTCATGGGGTCACCAAAAGTCAACTGGCAACTTGAAGCATGCATATAAACACACTGTCTATAATATTTGCTGCATCTTTCCAGTGACAGTTAGTGGTTTCCATGTCAGTGTGGTGGCAAATCTACTAAATTTGAACTTCAAAGGAGCTATCCAAGGTATAGTACCTACAGTATCTTAGAGAAACAGCGCATCATACTGACTTGTCTCAGTGTGTGTCATTATGTGCCTTCAAGTCAATTCAGACTTATGGTAACCCTATCAGTGGAAGTTTGCTATTGCCTTCCTCTGAGGCTAAGAGAGTATGATTTGCCAAGATGGCGCAGTGGGTGTCTGTGACTGGGTGCATATTTGACTCCTGGTCCCCCAGAGTCTTAGTCCAACAATGAAACCACTCTACCACACTGTTTCTCTTTGTGACAGAGTTGTGTCAGATTTATTTTAATAATAATAAATTATAAACAATAGCCATAAATGTCTTAAGACATAAACATTCTTTCCAATTGAAGCATTAATGTATATGACAGAGCATAGTATGCATAGAGCCGAGGTCAATCCCTATATCCACAGGATCGGTATCCATGGTTTCACTTATCCGCATCCAAAAAAAGTCCTTTCTAGGCATTTTCTAGATCCTCCAGCACAACTCTATGGTATGCTTCTGCCATACGTTGGGCTACAAGCCATTCATTTCAATAGGGTTCATTATTGTCCATGGTTTTCCCTATTCACGCTAAGTCTGGGAACGTATCCTCTACAGATATGGGGGTGATCTGTATGTATATGTATATACCCATCTAAGCTTTGTTCCAGACCAAAAACACCCCTTCAGGACATGAAATACAGTATAAATATTAGTTCCTAACCCATAGCCATGTGTGCCACAGTTGGACGTCGTCACTCTGTCAGATCACTGTGCCACCCTCAGATCCAAGCCTGACTCCCTTTGCTGCACAGAACTCTACTCTCCAGGATGGTAATTATTACCCTGTTTCCCGAATTTATTCCTCTATCCAAGCTTTCTGCCTCAAAACTCTTTGTTAGCCTTGTATGGTTCTTGTGAGTGTGTGTTTGCTTGTGTGAATGCTTCTCTGTGGTTTCTAATAAAAACCATTTCATTTCATTTTAACTCAAAGTCTCTGCAATTAGTACTGGTATCCATAGGTGCAAAGGTCTCTGACATTTTCTGACCTCTCCCAGCCATACCTTTGAGCTATAATAATTCTCCCAATTAATAACTGAGATTTGGCATCATGAGTAGGCTCCCCATGGACATCCACCTATTGTATTCTCACAAGAATCTGTGGGAATCCACTCCGTTCACTCTTCATTCATTGCCAGGAAAGCATTTAGCATGGATAGAAGGTAAGTGTGGCATGAGGAGTTCTTTTGCCAGCATAAAAATGGCAGAAGTTATGCTGGCAAAAGAGTGGTTTCGGATGGTGGTGGTCTGATAAATTCCTTAGCCTCTGATAGTGCCCACCCATGCTTTAGAGGGTTAGAATACCCTATAGATCTGGTTTTGAAGTAGTGGTCAGGTCTTGAGGGCAGAAGGATGAAATATGGTTGCAGGCCTCTTCACCAAGCTGTGGAACAAGGGAATAATTGGCTTTTGGCTATGTACATTGGCACGAATGGGAGGAGGGCAGCAGAGAGATTTCCTGTTTTTCCAGCAGTAGCAAAATATCTTGGACCAGCCCTGGCAATCCTTCACAGAAAAGAGAATTGTGAGCCAATCCATGGAAGTGTGAACAGCATGGGTGAGAACGGGGCTGCTAAGAGTTGGCTTTAGGCCATGGGGCAAGATCCATGATGCAAGCTGAATTTAGCAGCAAACCTTATAGCACCGTCTGGGCTGCTGAAATGCTGAGACTGTTTTTGTAATGTTTTTAACCCATAGTATAGGCTCCCCAAAACCTCAGCCATCCAGATTTTTAGGGGCTGGAGATTTTGCCCCCAACCTATCTCTTCCTCTCTTCAGCTCTCGATATAAAATCCTTTATCCTACACCATTTCTATTCCGATACAATAACTTCCAGCATTTCACAGATGACAACTGGAACACATCTGGCTGAGCAACATCACAGCATGGTCAAGATGGTAAAAGCTATTAATGAGGAGGGAAAGGCAAGCTATGAAAGGCTGCAGCAGTTTGCTTTTGCCTGAACCTACTGGGAAGGACAAGCTTCTGCCCCCTTCTCCCCTTTTCTCTTCCATCTGCTGAGTTAATTGAGTGCAAATTACTTTGCAGTTTGAACTCAGTTTGCAGCAACTGCATCAAGCTGAAGACAAAGTGGGGGAGGAATGGAAGGAAGAGAGAGAAATTGGGACATGATAAAAGCAGCTGAAAAAGTGGGACAACAGAAGATTAATTGGGACTGTCCCTGCCAAATCAGGACAGATGGAGAGTATGTGATACACTTGAATCTTAACTTGTGCCCTGCATTGGTTGGGAGCTAGGACCTGTGTACTATGCCAGCTTTTGCAGGAAACATGGGTGTCATATCTGCAAACCTCAGTCTTCAGAGTTTGGAGATGTGTTTAAACACTACCGTACATTTTTCCTATATACATAAGCAAGACCTCCTCTTGCTCCCCCATCCTTCCTCTCTCTGTGTATGTAGAATAACCTGTCTTGGCCAGGGTGACTGGGTGATTCTGGGAGTTGTAGCCCCCCAAAGTAACTTCTTCCAAGCTCTGCAAATAATCCTACCATCTGTTGTTCAGATCACAGCACTGATCTGATTCTATCTAAGCAAGTTTTGCAGAGGGCGTAATTCAAATCCTGGAGCTGTTCAAGGAGTTAATCCAGGGAGCTCAACACTGACTAAAGCAGCACTTTTTGTAGTGATTCCTGACATCTGAGTGCTGACAGGCTGCTGCTCAAACAGTGAAGGCCTCTTCCTTCAAGCCCACATGTGGTGTGATGTTAGGGGGAAATGGTTGGAAGGAAAGTATAAACCTGCTCCACTCATGCATGGTGGTCCCAGTCCTGCATCCCTATGTGTTTATTAAAAGAAAACAGTGTTTCTTGTGTGTTTACAAGAAGAGAGATTCCACTTAAATGTTAGGAAGACTTTTTTTTACTGTAAGATTCTATGATTCTACTAGAAAGAAAGGATAAATGTATTTATCTTAGGACTTTATCAGACCATCCCCCTTTTGTGTTCTTTTGCCAGCATAATTTGTGATATTTTTATGCCAGCAAAAGAACCCCCTTTACCACACTTACTTTCCATCCTGGCCAAAGGCAGCCCAAACAATGACAGAGGAGTGAACGGAGCTCTGTTCACTTCCTGGAATGAAATCCCATGGATTCTCGTGAGAAGACGCAAGAGCGGGAAATTAAAAACTAAAAACAAAAATAACACAGAGATGTTTTTTAATGCATATAAACACACTTTAAAAGTCCCAAGTAAACTGGGGAGGTTCACAAACAGAGTGTCACCTACCTGGATTTCGCAATCTCACCCAGAAGTGTTTTGGTTGGACTGGCCATTGAAACTGTAATACTGGGGTGGGGGGGAAGGTGCAAGGTTTCAAACACCAGCAATTCTGGCAAAAAATTGCCACAGCTGATCTATTGATAGCTTGTCCCACAATAAAATAGATCGGCTTTTTGACAAGATATAAACAAGATCAGTTTGCGGGCACGGTACAAGGTATTGGTTTTAACCTTTAAAGCCCTACATGGCTTGGGTCCATCTTATCTCCGGGACCGCCTCATTCCATATGATCCCCCCTGCACACTTCGGTCCTCTGGGAGGAACCTGCTGCAGCCTATGAAAACTAGGCTGTCGTAGACCTCCCAGAGGGCCTTCTCTTCTATGGCTCCCAGACTTTGGAAGGGCCTACCAGATGAGATCCGTCTTATCACTACTCTTGATAGCTTCACGAAGGCGTTAAAGATGGATCTCTTCCGGTAGGCCTTCCCAGAATAACTTCTGGGATGACTGCCTACCCTCTCCCCTGCCGCCATTGCCATTTCCCCCCCATAATTTGTACATTTTACTGTATTTGATGTTTGTTTTAATTCTCCACCAGTTTAATGTAGTTTTAAGGGGGGGGTAGGATTGGGAATGATTGTTTTAACTTCCTGTTGTTTTAACCTTGTTGTATGCCGCCCCGGTTGCTGAGCAGAGGGGCAGGTTAAAAATAAAAAAATATTATTTATTATTATTATAAATGCAAAAGGACGGCACCATCTGGTATGTGTGCCCTTTCGCGTTTATTATGTCACTGTGGCGTCATTATGTCGCTTTAGTGTGCCTGATAAAGTCACCTAGTGAATAATTTGACAAGACAAGACAACTGGAGCAATAACATCTAAGACAGGTTTCTGCTGGACCCAGTGCACAGTTGGAAAGTAAAGGGATCTTTTTGCTTGATCTGGGGTAAAAGATAGTAGAGATTCTAATCTGGTCTTGGAAGCTAAGCAAGGTCAGCCCTGGTTACTACTTGAATGGGAGACCACCAACAAATACCAGGTGATGTCGGCTATATTTCAGAGAAGGGAACTGGCAAAACCACATCTGAGTATTCCTTGCCTAAGAAAACCCTATGAAATTCACACACAGAGGCACACACATAGCCTCTAGATTCAGATGCTGTCCACAGTGTTCTTTGCAGACATGCAGAAACATAAGCCACCATTGACGGTCAGAACAGGCTCTGGTTCAGTCTGGCACTCCACAGAGAGGCACCGTTTTCTAATGTTTTAAGTGCCAGGACTCTAAAAGCAGTTTCTATTCTAACTAGTATTATAGTATTTTATTATGAGTGAAAAGTAACTAAAAAGTAAAGTAAATGTTTTAATTTTGAGATATGTGAATTTAAATAGTTACTTGCATATTTTACCAATTACAATGGTAAAACTACTTTTGGTGACTTTTATTCTTTCAGCTTTTGAATTTCTTGACTAGTGCCATTTGATCTCACTTGTATTGGTTATTTTAAACTATTAAAAATAAAAACAGTTTATTTTAAACTGTTAAAAATAAAAAAAAAATCATGTTTTTATTCAGGCAGGCCTTTGAAATTTAAATTATGTAGCAATAGCATGTGTGAAGTGGTATGTTGTGTTTTTATCTTTTATTAGTAATCATGTTTTAAATGTGTTTTTAACCATTTTAACCATGTTTTAAAAAATAATTAAAATAATTAAAATAATAATTAAAAATAATTTTAAAAAATAATTGCTGTTTAATTCTTTTTAAACTGAACCTTGTTTTAAATTATTATAAGCCATCTTGGGTCCCATCCCAGGAGAAAGGCAGGGTATAAATTCAATAATATAATATAACATAAATTTGTATTGTATTGGAAATTTGATTTTAAGATTTCAAGAGCACTGTATCAGTCCATAAAATAAATATTGTCTGCCTGATTCCCACACAGAAATAGGGATAATGACAACAATTCCTTTTAAAAAAATTGTGTATGTTAAGTCATGGGGGGAAAGAGAAAAAAGAGTTAATTGGAAAAATATTCAGTTACAGTTACAGTCCAAAGTCTCCAAAAGTAGTTATTTATAATTATAATTACAAATTACAAACATAACTTCCTCAAAATGATGTAAAGCTATTTTTAGTTACCGTACTTTATAAAACATCTGAATGCTGCAAGTTGCTGGCCTGTGACAGAAAACAACTCACATCCACCTTGTTTTTGCTTCATCATTAGCATGATGCACAGCATGAGCCAACAGTTGGGTTTTTAGATATTTTGTTGCCCATTTGTGAGGCTTCATCCTGTCACCGTAAAAGTGACTAAAATGTTGACTTATGTGGCAAAAAAGAATTACATTGTCTCTCACTTAATTTCAATTGTAATTTAATATTTCAGTATCTTCAGTGTGGGGAACATGGGATTAATTACAAGTATGTTGTTATTTGTAACCAGTTATATCCAAGGTCTGGGCCTACTTTTGGTAAAGGGTGCCAGGTGGGATCTGAACTTGGATTTGCTGTGTAGCTCCCTGGCAGGGGTATGTGCCACTGCATAACATGTGATGCAATTGTTGGATAACTATTGTAGAATTAATTTGTTCACTGGACCAAAATATTAATAAATCCAATTGTAGAATTGTGAGGGAGGGTCCAGGAAAAAGTTTGTTGTTTATTGCTTTCAATAAACTTCATCCTGCGCTTTCTCTTCAACCAATTCACTGAGACCCTTTGGAAAAATTCTTCTGGAAAGTCTCTTTCAGAACTGCTTCAGACTCAGTCATCCATACTTTCTTATAAACAAAAACAATTTGGAGCAGATTAATTATTTGAAATGGTGTGCAAAACTTCAATGGAAATTAGCCATACCACTTCATGCAATGCAAATTGTATGTAATTACATTGTATTATCTGGTTACTTACCACATAAACAGGGAAGTTAATTGCTTCTATCTAAAGCAGATAAATTTGCAGCAGGCAGCTGCTTTAGTGTTCCCTGTCTTAGTAATTCACAGGATGTGCTTACCTCTAGCTCAAATTCACTTCTTTTGTTTCTATGATACCTAGAAATAGAAACTGATGCCAAATGTGCAAATGAACATGCTAATGAGAAAAATGGGGGGGGGGAAGAATCTCAATAACTAGTAGATAATTTTTTAAATGAGTTTAAAATATTGAAGGTTCAGACTTAAATTTTCCTAGGCACTAGGTACATACAGCTCAGTATTCTGAATTTATTCTTTTTTTTCATGGCCGCTAAAGATTCTGCTGCACCCTGAGTAAGTAACAGAATGCAGATTAACACAATCACAAATTCAATTTTATGGCTGCAGCCTGTTTGCCACTGGTCCAGGTAGAGTGTGCACTCCACAGTGAATGCAGATTCCTGCAAAACCCACAAAGAAGTCCTCATATGCAGGGTCAACCTAAGGAAATTTTGTTGCCTGAGGCAAATGACAAGATGGTGTTCCTACCTTATCCACAGATACAAGTGGACTGACCGTTGAATTTTGGCTAAAAGTCAGAGAATAAAAATTATTGGAGGGTTGGAGTTCTTTTTCGGGGGGCACAAAAGGTTGGACTTGGGGTCATGGGCAGCCTATGTGCTGCACTTTCCCCATCTACGATCTAAGCTATTTGAAGCACGGTATTCTCCTGTGAAGGCCTAAATACCCTGAAGGACCAGAGCTCATCGAATCTTGGATGCTAAGCAGGGTCAGATTTGGTCAGTATTTGGATGGGATACCACCAACAAATACCAAATGCTGCAGACTATATTTCAGAGGAAGGAACTGGCAAATCCACCTCCGAGTATTCCTCACCTAAGAATACCTATGAAATTAATGGGGTCACCATAAGTTGACAGGCAATATGCAGGCACATACACCTCCACTCCCACCCACCCCACATTTTCCTTTGAGGTCTCTGTGGTGGTGAGGGCACCTTTCTTTCTCCAGGCATTCTCAGAGGCACACCTGATGGGGATGTGAGAGAGTGATTTCTTAGTGGCAGCTCTCAGCTCTTGAAACCATGGAAAGCTACACCAGACTGCTCTCTGTTCTTGTTTTGCAAGTGTTTTTCATTAATGCAAAGGAACTTTGTGTTTTTTTGGTCAGGCTTTGGACAATCAACTGGCTACTGAGGAGGGGGCTTTTTACTAAGCAGGGTATGTATTTTCTTTATGTTTTTATCTATGTGTTCTGATATCTGTTTTTAATTTGTGTCTTAATATGTTTCCTTGTTTTGTGTTTAATTGCATTTTTATTAAATAGTACTGTAAACCAGCTTGAATCCCCCCCTTTGGGAAGACAAGTGGGGTATAAATTAAATAAACAAACAGGAGCCATTCAAGCCTCACCCAGGGTGGTTAGGGGGTTGCAGCTGCAAAGCAAAACTCACCCATTGATCCAATGCTATTTCAGCCAGCACTGGTTTTGATCCAAAGGCTACGTGTGCACTTCCGGTAATACAGCACATACATGCCCTCTTGAATTGACCATGCCCATGGAACAGTAGCAATTACAGTGCAATCACACTGGAACAGCATCAATCAGAGAAGCAGATTGTGTTTTCCCACAACATTGGAAACTGCTGTGCTTTCTATCTGATGTGAAAAGCAGGTGAAACACTTCTGCTCATGCAGGAAAGGGCACTGGAATTTCCAAATTCCTTCCACCTGCTGCAGCCCCCCAAAAGGATCTAATGCTGCTAGCTCTCTAGCTCTAAGGGCCAGGCTTTGGGGTCATGTGATGGTGGCCAGCAAGCTGTAAAATAAAAGGAAATGACGATTATGATGATGACTGAAGATGTACTTTGTTTTGTGAGAGCATATGGGTTTTCCATTTATGCACAGTGTGTGCATTCTGTGTGTGCGCATGCACGTGTGTGTGCATGCACATCTGTGTGGGGGTATTTGTGTGTGAGAAAGTATACATATGAATTTGAGAGAGTGTGTGTAAAGATGAATGTGTAAAGGTCTGCATGTATGTTTGTGTAAAGGTGTACATGTGAATCTGTGTGTCTATGTAAAGGTATGTCTGTGTTTTTCTCTGTACGTTGGTGTGTCTGTGTAAAAGAGTGCATGTGGATTTGTGTGTGTGCATTATGGTGTGTGTTCCTGTGCACACAGTCGTCTGTGTGGATGCTACAGAACATGAAGTTAGCACAACTGACCTGGTACTGTTGCCATTGTCCTACAGAATCCCTTTTGACTGCTGAAATAACTGGCCTTAAAAAAATTCCTTGCTTGATGGAGTAAGAGAATGTGGTTTCTCTGGTCACATGGGAAAATGTAACTATGACTCATTTCCCCTGACAGTAACTAGGCATAAGGTAGCCCTCTTCAAAGAAGAATCTGTCATGCCTTCTACAGAAGAAAAAGGTGAAAAGCAGCCTGAACAGGAATGCAATCCTTCATCATCTCCATATGGGTGGAAACCTGCTATCAGCTGGTGTGCTCAAAGCAGGTAAAAGATCTGTCTATTACACTAGATGTAATCATCTGTGCCACCTACACATATGGAATGTATGACCTCAATTGCAAAACAGGGAAGGAGTCAGTTTACAGCTGTGGATTACAACTAGATCATAGCTCTCTTAGCATTGCTGCATGGCTGAAACAGACCTTTGGACTAAGAAACAACGGTGAGTCAGCATGCTGAAATAGTTTGGGTGTTGGACTAGGACCCTGGAAACCAGGATTCAAATTCTCACTTTAACATAGAAACCCATTGGCAAGTCACACTCTCTCAGCCTCAGAGGAAGGCAAAGACAAGCCTCCTCTGACTAGATCTTGCCATGACAGGTTCACCTTAGATTCACCATACATTGGAAACAACATGAAGGTACACAACAACAAACAAACCAAACATTGTGCTGATTTACATTGTAAATATGTAACAGTAGTTGATCAGATCCCACCAAATGGCACTACCTTTCTGCAGTGGCAGGATTGCGTGCTCCTGTGAGGCAAGAGGCTATATTGACAGCAGCAGTACTGCTGGTAGGGGTCTCCCATGCCACACAGGCTTTTGCTGGGGATCCAGACTAAATGTGTCAAACAGCCACAGGGCAGCAGCAGCAGTAGTAGAGGGTGACACTGTCAGAGGATCTCTCCGAGACAAAGGCAGTGGCACCATAGCTAATACTTCTTAGTATTGCACAGAAGGAAGCATGGTAAACCCTTTTTGAATGTCTTTTACCATGAAAACCCTATGATGAGACAATCCAATATGAAAGAAGAGATAGTGCCAGATGATGCAGTTTGATACCACTTTAACTGCCATGTCTCAATGCTATGGAATTCTGGGATTTGTAGTTTTGTGAGATATTTCATCTTCTCTGGCTCTGGTGCCACAAAAAACTACAAATCCCAGAATTCATGGCAGTTAAATCAGTGTCACACTGGATTATTTCTTCAGTGCAGATGCAGCATAAGAGGGGTGCTCCAAAAAAGTGATACAAGGACTCCCTGAAACAACATCTCAGGCTCAGCCAAATTGATGACCAACAATAGTCTGCCCTGGCCTCACATCGGGAGGCATGGAGATGCACTATCCACAATGCTGCAACCTTATTTGAGAACTCATGCCAAACAAGTCTTGAAGAGAAATGACAACGCAGAAAGAATCACAACCTGGAAACATCACCCAAGGAGACCTTCTGCTGCGCTTTCTGCAACCGGACTTGTTTATCTCGGACTGGCCTTTTTAGTCATCAGCGTGCTTGCAGAAAGTGCAGGATGAGTCCTTCCTGAATCTTCATTTGCAAAGAAAAGCCAGAAAGGAAAACAAGAAAAGGAATGTATAAGCCTGGGGTGAGCAAGCTAAAGTGGACAAGAGTGGGATTATATTGCAAGCATACATTGGATAATAGATTGCACCAAAGAATTTTAAAAGAAAACCAGCCTGTGCTTTATAGAATATAAAAAGCCTTTTGTTGTATAGATCATGAAAAACTATGGATAGCTCTTAAAGAAATGTGTATGTCACAACATTTGATTGTCCTGATGTGTAAGCTGTACTCAGGACAAGAGGCTACCATCAGGACAGAATACAACGAAATGGATTGGCAAGGGGGTCAGGCAAGGCTGTATTTTATCACCCTATCTGTTTAACTTGGATACTGAGCGGGGATTTTCTGATACTTTGTTGGATGAATCATGCTATGTACCATGCAGGGCTAGTGTTTCCCTGGGTAAGTGTTTCCTGTATCAGCCAAACAGCAATACTGCTGTTTTAGGTATAATAGGGGTTGAGTGGGGAAATTCATGACAGATAAATGAGCTAGTTTGAAAAAATATATTTCATCAGAATGGCTTTTTCAGAAATACTCCTATTTCATGTATTCAAATGAGAAGAAGTATGGTTTGTATCATGCCTATTTACTGCCTCCTCTCAATGGTGGATGGTAGTTTTCATGTCAAGAGGGTAGTAAATTCATTTTGAATTTAAGTCTGAATGTTAAAGGAGCTACCCAAGATGCTGAACCTGTTTTGAGGATATGGTTCCATATCTTGGATAGCCCCTTTAATGTTCAGACTAAAACACAGAGCAGAGTCACTAGCTTACTACCTCTGCTTTGGTCAGACATCACCTGGAATACTGTGTCCAGTTCTGGGCACCAAAATTCAAGAAGGATATTGACAAGCTGGAGCACGTCCAGAGGATGGCAACCAAAACAGTGAAAGGTCTGAAAGCCATGCCCTATGAGAGCTGGGTATGTTTAGGCTGGAGAAGAGAAGGTTAAGAGGGGACATGGTAGCCATGTTTAAATATTTGAAGGGATGTCATACTGAGGATGGAGCAACCTTGTTTTCTGCTGCTCCAGAGACTAGGACATGGATTCATACTACAGGAAAGGAGATTCCACCGAAACATTAGCAAGAACTTTCAGATGGTCAGAGCTGTTCGACAGTGAAATACACTGCCTCAGAGTTGTGGTGGAATCTCCTTCTTTAGAGATTTTTAAACAGAGGCTGGATGGCCATCTGCGGGAGTGCTTTGATTGTGTATTCCTGCAGGCCTGGGGGTTGGACTGGATGACCCTTGAGGTCTCCTACAATGCTATGATTATATGATTCACTGACATGGAAGATACCAGGTGCCACTGTTCAATGCTAGTCAACAGCTATAATTTACATTGTTTTAACAAAATAGTACAGTTGTCCCTCCACATTTACGGATTTGGCATTCACGGTTTTAAGTATTCATGGCTTGAAAATATTCTTTAAAAAATAATAATCCAAAAAGCAAACCTTGATTTTGCCATCTTATATCAGGGACACCATTTTGCTATGCCATTGCATATAATGGTTATATAAAGGACACCATTTTGCTATGCCATTGCATATAATGGGACTTGAGCATTCACGGATTTGGGTATTCACGGGGGGTCCTGGAACCAAACTCCAGTGAATGTGAAGGGACAACTATAATTATCCCAAGCTCTGACAATATGCAGCCTGTGTATATATGTTTTTTTTTTCTTTAGAAACTCCCATGACTTAGCCCAGCCACCCTGGTTGCCACTGTCACACCTTGAAATGGGAAAAATCTGTGGGACCTACTTTGCTGATTTTGACCTAATGAAAGTAGTACAACTGAGAGAAGAATAGTTACTTTAAAAAAAAAATTAATTTGAAAACATTGGTAGCAGGTGCAGATTAAGTGTGGTCCTACAAATGTTGTTGGACTGAACCCACTCATCGATCCTAGCAAGCACAACCAGTAGTGACAAAAGATGAGTGTTGCAATTCAGCAACATCTATAATAATAATAATAATAATAATAATAATAATAATAATATACCCTGCCCCTCTGCTAAAAAATTATTTATGCCCCACCCCTCTGCCTGTTCTCCCTGAGGTATCCAGGACACAGCTCAAAGTCAGCACAATGAATTGAATATAGAACTACACAGGTGACAACTTGTATAATTTAGTTAGTTGTGCTACTCATACATCTGATACCAGTGGAAATTAAACTTATGGGCATACTTTGCCCTTTGGCTTGGCAGCCTGACATAGATCTCACACAAGTACTGTATAGTCTTACCACAAAGACACTAATACAGTACTGCCATTCTGGGATTGTCTGCTTAATCAAAATAGGACATCCAGGTAAATAGGTGTAGGATTGAAAGCTAAGGCATAGGTGACAGTAGTCAGAAAAATATCTTCCAAGAGTGGCACCCTATAATGCTTTCTCTGAGTTAGAGGCTGTGTAATCATGTTCACACATTCTTAAATCATGTTACTTTTTACTGTTTTTGTTACATGTCTTGATTAATTCCCTAAGGCCAAAATGAAAAGGTAAAGCCTCTGATTATGAAGGAATTTTGATGTTATTAGAGCTCAGTGAGTTCCTATGGCTCATGCGACTTTGGTTGTTCATGCTTCTTTGTGACACCACAGACCCACCTCAGGCCAAGGCTGAAGTGGGCTTGCTCATGGAACAACTGCAGGTCTTAGAGGGAGGCCTGAAGTAACACCAGGAGGCAACTGATCCTGGAGAGCATAGCTACCTGCTGAGAAATACTATAAGTGGTGTGAAAGAAGGCCAAAAAATAGAGATGTGCAAGGAGGAAAAGAAAATTGAGGGGGGGATCACTTTGTCTAAGGCAAACTGGGCATCATAGTTACATCTAGTAATGAGCATGGGAGGGAGCTGTGCATGTTAAGGGATTGTCCTAGTGATATCAAGTTCAGACGGTTGCAAAAGGAAGAGTGAATACAATTCCAGAAAGAGATCCAGAATAGTACAGGGCTTAAGGAAGATGTGGTCAATTCTCTTGCTCCCAATAAACCCCTTCATGGTCTCCTCATGCTCTTCCCCAACAGAACAGCATGGGACAGCTGGGGCATTCAGTGTCAGACTTTGAGTTCTCCCAAGATATGAGTTTCCAATAACATTGCATCATAGGAACCTATTCACCCTGGGTGCATTAACTGTCACCCACTGGAACAGGATAGAACTGCATCCAAGTTCTTTGATCACTCCACCTTGTCCCACATTGTATTCATTCAAACTTTCTCTTCTGGATGAAGCAAGTCAAACACACAGATCAACATGAGCACCAAGTGGAGAAGGCAAGCTGGTAGACGGAGGAGGCATTCCAGCAGAATGAAGCATGTCATGCATAGGATGCATGAGAAGGCAAATTCCCTAGTGAAAGCAGGTGGAGTTGTTAAATAGGAGATGAGTTTACCTTCTGAAGCAGACAGATATCCATAGTGAGAAACTAGCTGAAGTTGACTTATGGACCTGGCAGAAGCTGATAAATGCTGGTGAGAAGAAGCTGGTGGATGTTGCAAGATGGAAGCTAATGGATGTTTGTGGAGGTAAGCCATCAGAAGCTGTCTAGCAGATCAAGTCTGAGTCTGCTCTATGCTTGGATGGGAAACATACATAATACTTCCTGGGTTCCACAATGGAAAAATAGTGGGAAATGTCCTACCTAAGACACATTGAGAACCACATTGAAGCATCAGTTCAGCCATACAAGTAGAGTTAAATACAGTGCAAATGAGAGTAGATTACCTTGCCCATTTCTTTTGTGTCTTACATTTTAAGCAATTCGGGGAAAGATAATGCCACCAAGGCCCTAAGCTTGGCGCACAAAATAATGAGCTGGCACACGGCCAAAAAAAACCCTTAATTTGCATACAGTGGGAACAATTATGAAAGGAAACTGGCTATCTCCTTCTCGAAAGCAGAGGGATGGCAAAATAATGTTTTATATGCACACAACTGTGAAAAAGTTGTGAAATTATGAGTTATTGAGGCACTCTTCCAGTTTTCCATGCTTGATGCAGGTCACTCCCCATTTTTGCAAGGTAAAACCCAGACCTTTAAAACCTAGAATAATTGTCTCTTTGCCCCATGTGGCTATGCTTGTTGTTTATGGAGCTTATTTGCAACATTATTTTTCAAAAAACAAAGAAAATATATTTTGTTTTTAAAAAGCCGCCACCATCATATTCATCCAACTAAAATTTCTCAAAATATATTTTGATATGAAATGCTTAGATTCCACCACCACCTCATTTCCTAGAAATGAAAAGTTTGCAGGAGTTTCTCCATAATTTTTTTCATCACTGATATGGGCCACCTCTCCTCTGCCTGTCCCACATACACACTTTGGCATCTTGAAGGATCCAAAGTAGCGGCCAGGCTGTTGTACTAGCACAAAAGCTGCAATAGCTGTAGTTGCTATATGCACTGCCCCCACCCCCCCACCCTCCCAAAAAAAAACCTTTACAAAAAGAAAGAAAGAAAAAGAAAAAGCACTGTGCTACACCCAATGCTAACCATGAGCCCAGCCTCTGAGAAACTGGAAGATTTCTCCTGGAGAAGTCTGGTGAAATTGTTTCCATCCCCAATTTCTTTGGCCACAGACTAAAGAATTTTGATAAGCCATGTGAATGTACCTATAATTATAACAGTTACAACAGTTCTTAGCTGCCTTTTGCACCATTGTTTGTGCTCTGTGTGATTTGAAGGTAATACAAAGTGGAAAAATTAACATTATTCAAATTTTCCACAAGATGGCTTATAATGATTAATTGATAAGGGATTGGAATAGCAGTCTGTTAGAGTACAATGAATTTCTCTTTAAATGTTAATACTAAATAGTAACACTAAATTAGTTATTCTTTGCAGCACTGTAAAGATTTTTTAGGGAAATCATTGTTCTTCATACCATTAACACAGAAATCAGTAGTTATATTAAATCATATGGTATCCTTAGCACCTATTATATTAAATATTTCTTATTTAAAGGTTTAAAATATAACACCTAGCACTTGTGAAGTACTATATAATTTTTTCCTTATACTAGACCAATAAAAGCAGAAACAAGATCTGAGTGTGTATGCACTAGGTTTTCATCATAATCTTCAGAAGAACATTTACTTAGTTCCATAAGGTAAAGTTTGAAGTACAGGTGCTTTTCTCAATAGTTCCCTTAGCCATACCCCCAAGAAGAGTCCAAAAATGTAGGTAGCTATTGTCCCACATCAATGAAAAAGTTCTTGCAGTTTTCACCTCCACCAGGAGTACGTCTTTTGTAAAACTAATGGCTATTAATTCAAGATCAAGATGCTCCAAAATATTTTCCCATTACAACAGGAACAGTTCACAACTATTCATTTCTCCTTTCATTCCTCTGACATTTTTAGCTAAGCTGAGAGGGAACAGGTAAATCTGAAAGGAATGACAAATGAAATCATCCCTGGATATTTTTTAAAACAAACAAACAAAACACCAGTGCTTTGATGTTGTGGGCCCTGGCTCAGCTATACTGTTTTGTCATGCATAGTCCTCATCTTCAGACTTATTGCTTCCACATGATGACAAAGAGGCAGGGCTAGTTTCCTCCCTGCCTTGCCTATTTAAACAATGCTAGCTGTATCCAGTGTAACAATGCCATTATAAAACCCCTAAAGAATGCCCAATAGACCTCATGACAACCCTGTAAGGTAGGCCAGTGGATTTTTAAATTTTCCCTCCCCCTTCTCAGTGTTTCACACTTTTCCCAAATTGCTAAGAGTGACTTGCTGTGTTGACCTACCACAGCCATGGCTGCAGTTCTGCCAGTTGACTGTCTGGCTCCTGTCACAGGCAGTTTGCTGCCGCCACCAGTTGACTGCCATCACAGGTGGCCCATCGCTGTCACCAGCTGACTATCTGGGTCCCACGCTGGGCCACAGATTGAGTGGCAGGAGTGGATTGTGAGGTGGAGATTGAATTTGCATGTGGGTGGTGATTGGTTCAGTGTGTTTCTTGAGCTGCCAATCACCACACTGGGAAAGGCAACATACCTAAGAGTTTTTTATATATAGATGGTCATGAAATGCCTAAATAGGGTTGATGTACACTAGGTGTGGGCAGTAGGACTATTAGGATCTACTGATAGATTTCTGGGTGATTATAATAAATCAACAAATGTTTCTGACTCACATCACTTTAACATGACCAAGCAACAAAATTCCAAGTAACAAAATGGCTGATTTTGTACTAATATCTTCTCTCTCAACCCAGTGTTCCTCAGTAACATATGTCGGTTGGTTGCTGTTGACCAAGGTTGCTTCCAGACAAGACATATGCCATGCAATCATACTACTGCATACTCTAAATTTTGTAGGTGGTCCAGATGATAGTTGTTGTCCATTGTATTTCCATCACTTCTACCATCTCTTTTCTACCAAAAAATGCATTAAGAAAGAAAGAGGAAACAGCTGCACAGGATGCCCTTTGCTGTAAGTGCAAGGAGCATTTAAAAGCTTTCCAGGGTGCCATTTACACGATGAAAATGTAGTGAGATGAATTCGTGTTGATCTCTGGTTGTTTACATGTAAAGCGTGACGGTCTCAGGCTTTTTGGAAGGGGGTCACCTTTTATCCCTCAACCAGTGGGTCTTTCTGTCCCACAGTTTGTCTCGTTTTTTTAAAAAAAGTCATGGGAGGATTCAGAAAATCAGAAATGTAAACAGCCCGGGACAAGATATCATGGGACTAGCAGATGGCTGGAAATGGAGGTGGGCAGGGGCAGGCACAAAGTTCAGAGAAGGAGGGCTCAGTCACCCATTCAATAGATTCAGCCTCACCAGCTGAAAGCAAAGGCTTCCCTTCCAGCTGCACATAGGTTTGTGTGTGTGTCTTTGCCATAAGTCACTCTGTTCAATGGATTTTCACACTGCAAATCCCTCAGCTTTAACCTGTCCCTCCGCTGCATGGTGAGTTTACTTTTTAAAGGGACAGTCACACTGCAAGCTTCTGGTCTCAGGATTGCTCATGCATTCCCTCCTCAGCATCCCCTGCGTAGAGGGTTTAATTTTTAAAGAGACAGTCACACTGCAAGCCTCTGGACTCCTGATCAACTCATTTAATTCCTCCCCGCCCCATCCCCTGCACTCGGCTTCCCGGCTGAAGGCAAAGCAGGCACAGGGCATGTGTGTGCTCGCACGCCCAGAGCTCCAGTTGGCTCTGCTTTTGACTTCTCCCACCATCCCTAGCACTAACTGAGGCTTGTGCTTTAAAAGGGTTTGTGTGTCTTTACTGACATTCTCCTTTTAAATGGATATTAACATTTTTTGGGCATTTACCTCTGTGGCAAGCCCATCAGGGGTTTTTTTAAAATGAAATTGTGCAGAGGGGGTTGCCTTCGTCCTCCTTCTCTGACCAATGTAGAAGCTTGAACAAACATTTATGCCAGCCAATAGCATTGCTCGTGGCAGGAAACTCTAAAGGAATTACGTCACCGAGGTTGTGAAAAAAACGAGTAATCACATCCTTGACTGACAGCAAAAAAACCCCCCACAAAACCCCGAGATCTTAAAGGTGTATAAACAACAAAACAAAACAAAACACGGGATACTTTACCACAGGAGACAAAACATATACCGGGACGTGATGCAGTGTAAACAATGATCCCAGGATATCCAGGTAAGAGTTAAAAATCGTTTAAACAACATCGGACGAATTCATGATCAAGAAATCCCAGGATACCCTGTGACAATAAATAGTGTCTAACCAGCACCCAGGTATTTGTGCAGCTCTGGCAGAGAGTTTATGAGCTCTGATCTGCAATGACTCAGATGTAGATTAACACTTATACTGTATATGCAGATTATCTGAAGGTTGTTGTTTTTTAACACTGGCTATTCAGGCTGGAAGATTTTGTGAGTTGTAGTTCCAAAAAAGTACTTTTCCAAGCTTTCCTTGAGATTTATTGGCATGGCTCATGATATGTGGCAAGTAATTGACTTCACACCCTGTACTACTACCATTTTGCATCTGAGTCTGGCTAGTGGATCTCAAGATTCTAGCACAACCAAAAACCTAATATAGATCTCATAATCCTAAAACCTACCTTCTCCTTGTGTTATATAGTCAAGCAGTTCTGAAGTATCTGCAATAACACCCACACGCCTTGGGGAAACTTACTTGCACTGTTGGTTGGGTGGTTGAAAAGGAAGTCATAGTAGGTGTGTGAAGAAACAACAAACTGCAACCACTTTGTGCATCCTTTTCCCCACCTTGCAAACATGCCACAATGTCATTCTGCTGTTTTTTGCTACTGCTTTTCAGTAGTGGAAGGAATGCACTTCCTGATCATGTCATATGATTATTTGCATTGCCCTGTATGAGATAAGAAGGAGGAGATGAAGAGGTTTCTCGTACCATCTAGTTCTTTCTCTGGATAAGGTTTATTTGATATTCTCAGGGCAGGTCTGAAGGCTCATGATGCAACTATCTTGCTAAAGCTAAAACCAGTCTGGATCTAGTCAGTAGCTGGCTAGGACCATTAAGGGACACCTTGTAGGCTGCCTTGAGTTGATTAGAGTGTTGGACTAGGACTTGAACAATCTGGCTTGTAGCCTGCACAGACCATGAAACTTGACCATGAACTGGTCACTCCCAGCCTGACCTACTTCACAGGGTTTATGTGAAGATAAAGTGGAGAGGAGCAGAACTATGTACGCTCTTTCATTTTATTCAAGGGAAGTTAAGATATAATAGTAATTCTATCTTAATAGTAAATCTAGCAAATTTGCTAGTATTTCCCCCTTAAATGCCCCAACTTGAAATTAGCTAATTACTATTTACCCATAAATGAATATGACTTTATATGCATCCACAATAGTCTGCCTTATTTTACTTGTGTGGCAACATTATTGAGTCATTCCAGGGGAGATTTTGACTCCATGCCATTCTGTATAACCATATTTATTAAGTATTGCACCATTGGTAATACAGTAATTGCCTTGGGTGGAAAAGAGGTAACCTTAGATATTTCAAGATAAATGCCCTGAACTGCCTGTTGTATACAGCCTCAGATAATCAACACATTGTTGCATAAGCTTTGCATATATAGAAAACCTAGCTAGGAGTGGTGCCCTTTGTCCTAATGAGCTGGCACTGCATAAAGCACAATATCTGTGCTATGGAAGTCAAAACTCGAAGTACCGGTAAGCAACACTTTCCCCAGTATGAAAATAGGTCAAATACATTTAGATGCATGAGCAATTTGTCAATTCAGTGGGTGGAAATGTGTGTATGGTGGTGGGGAGGTATATTGTCTTGTTTTGTTCTGGTGCCTGAAAGAAAAGAAAACCTAGATGGGCTTTGTAGTACAGAATACTGTCTTCTAGCTTTGGCCAGGTCACCCGCTGCAACCACTGCTAGACAGTTTTAATCTGTCCAGTGTGATCTTTGCTCTGGTAACTTCCTGGATGGATTACTGCACTTCATTATATAAGGGCTGCCCTCGAAGACTACTCAGCATGGATGCTGGAATGGGGGGGGGATTGAGCCCCTCCCCAAGACTAGGCTTGTGGGGACTGAGCCTCCCCACAAAATCCTCTGGCTAAAATGGATCGCCAAGGGTCCTTTGTAGCTGAACCTCCTCAGGAACAATCAATCGGAAATATACTAAATGATCAAGCACTAAGAAATATCAAGATAGCAATTGTCACTGAGCCTTCCCAGGAATAATAAAGGCTGCCTACAATCTGTCCTATGAACAGTCACTTGGGAGAAAGCTTCACTGAACACATGGAAGGCACATCTAAGTAGACATTCTGCTTTTAGGAGTCTTCATATTTAAGGATATTTCAGTGATAATGCATGGGGACAGTAATTTGCTCTCCCCCTGAAAGCACTTGAAGATGTAGTCAAAATAAATAAATACCTACCTGCCAATGTTGAGACCCCTCCTCATCTTAAAAACAGATCTGGGGTCTTATCTGATCTGTTGATTGTAATAAAGAAATGAAAGTTCTGGGGTTTCTGCTACTCAGAAACATGAAATAGGGCAGACTATGGCTGCCAGACTTTTGAATGATAGGGCCAGGTTTGTACAAATTAAACCAATCCGAACAACATTGATTGGCTACCTGCTTTAATTTTGTGCTCACTTCATAGGCTGCTATTGACCTTTAAAGCTCCAAATAGCTTTGGATTGGCAAATTTTGAAGAGTACCTCTTCCCAGATTAACTTGCTCATGATTTGAAGATCTTCTTCCAACACTTTTTTCCAGGTGATTCCATTATTGGGGTTTTGTAATATAAGAATGGAAAGAATTTCTTAACAGTGGTTTGTCTTACATTGCAGTCTTAGGATGTTAAGCAAAAATGTACACATTTACCCAAGAATCTGCCTTGAGTCCCATCTTGGGAGAAAGGTGGGGTATAAATCTAATAAACAAACAAATATGTTGTTATAAACTGGTTTATTGTCAAGGATTTAATCTGAATTTGTATTATTTTGTGATTTCAGTAAATTGTACAGCACCTTAAAATCCTCATAGAATGAAGAATGGTATATAAATGTTCTACATATTTTTTTTAATGGGTTAATAGTCATAGAATCATAGAATTGGAAAAGACCACAAGGGCCATCCAGTCCATCCCCTGCCATGCAGGAACTCACAGTCAAAACATGCTCGACAGATGGCCATCCAGCCTGTTTAAAAACCTCTAAAGGAGGAGACTCCACCACACTCTGAGGCAACGTATTTCACTGTCAAACAGCTCTTACTGTCAGGAAGTTCTTCCTAATGTTTAAGTGGAATCTTTTTTTCCTGCAGTTGGAATCCATTGCTCCACGTCCTAGAGTCTTACTGCACTCCAAGGAAAAGCAGCAAAGCAGCAGGAACGTTTCATCTTTCCTACTGCCTTCCTGCATGATGTCAGTGTCTTTTGGGTGTCTTTTCATTCCAGTCCCATGAAGGACTGAGCTAAAACCATACTTTTTTGCAAATGGGTTTTTCTTGTTAGCAAAAAGCCATGGTTTTACCTGGATCCCTTATGGGAATGGAATGAAAAGACAACTACACCATGCAGTAAGGCAGCAGGAAAGACGGAATGTTCCTGCTGCTTTGCCACTTTTCCTTAGAGTGGTAAGGCTCCTAGTCTCTGTCATATTGAGGGTGAAGAACACAAGCTTGCTTCACCCTCAATATGACATTCCTTCAAATATTTAAACATGGCTATAATTTCACCTATGAACCTTCTCTCCCCCAGGCTAAACATAGCCAGCTCCCTAAGTTGCACCTCATAGAGCATGGCTTCCAGACCTTTCACCATTTTGGTTGCCCTCCTCTGGACATGCTCCAGCTTGTCAACATCCTCCTTGAACTGTAATTCCAAGAACTGGACACAGTATTCAAGGTTAAGGTAATGCGGCCCTTCAAATGTTGTTGATGCACAAGTCCAGCATTCCTCACAAATGGCTATATTAGCTGGGGCTGTTGGGAGTTGGACTCCAATGAGATCTAGAGAGCAACATGATTCTCAACCATACTGTGCATGCAGCAAAATGCAGGGCACTTGGACCATAGCAGAGCATGCAGTTTCAAGCTGCAATACTGAAAGCAGGGCACAGCCCCTTTACAAGAGTGAGGGCCAGGCTCATGACAGCTGCGTTCTGAAGACTGGTGCCTCTGCACTGCAGTCTAATAAAGAAGCTAACAGAGAAGCAGAATAGTCATTACATATATAGCAGGAACAGGCAGCATTCCCTCGAAGATCAACAACAGCATCAGAGCATCAGCAATGTTATTGAATCAGCCAGGCCAAATTAAAGGCATTTCCAATATTATTTTTGATTTGGCATAATCAGTTACAGGAACATCTGTATCAGACAAATGTTATATTCCACACAGCAATGCTTAATTTTATAGTAGTACTTCTCCAGATTTTAGAGGATGTTCCTGATTTTGTTGGGATATATTACCTTAAAGATACAAGAGAAGATACCCCAGTTGCTATGCTGGCCAGAGGCGGAGGGTGGGAAGGTATAGCCCAACGAGCAACTTTGCCAGGCTCTGCCATCCACATTATAATTGTCTAAGGAAGGTTTTCACTAAATACAGAGTGCAGCTCTTATCAGGATTCATATCCATTCCTTTTAACCCTTTTAAAACCCATTTAACCATTTTATTTTGTTTGTTATATTTCTCCCCAGCTCTTTCTTAATATGCTCAAATAAGCTGACAGCCTATGCTGTGTATACGTGCTTTTGTAAGACTACTTAGAAACATGGTATGGCCTGATTTCTATTTTTACTGTACTGCCATGGGTCTCTTGAAAGCATGTTTAGTATTTCCCCACAGATATTTTCCAGTGCAGCATCAAAATTGTTCCAAAATGAGCAGTGATATAACACATTTTGATGTGGCTCTGGCTAGCTAAATACCTCTAGTAGCATGGTTGGAATAATAGCATCCTCCTATAAATTGCAGATTCATTATCTCAGTAATGACTGGTCTATAGCCAAACTGATGCCAGCCCCTCACAAGAGTGAGGTATTTGCAAGCCTGGGGAAAGTCCAAGATTTATACAAGTAATCCCCAGCAGCAACAACAAACAACTCTTTAAAGGAGAGAAAAATCCTAAAGGGAGGTGCAAAACAGCCCAATGAGGACTGGACATGCTCAGTAGTCACAGAATGGGTGCTTGTGGTGGAAAACTGTGGGGGTAGATAGCATCACTTGGCAAAGTGTATAGTTGGGGACAGTAAACAGCAGCACTCTACACTGCAAATATTTTGTTGTAGGTCTTAGGACTAAACACTTGCTCCCACCGCATACTCACAGCAACCCTGTGAGGTACAACAAGCTGAGAGTTAGTGATTTGCCAAAGGTAACTCAAAGAAATTCCTAGCTGAGTGGAATTTGAAGGCAGATTTCCTGAATCCTCAGGGGAGGGCTTCCCACCATCACACAAGTGTTTCTGAATACACAGCAGCATTCTCAGTGGCTGCTCACAAGTTACAGAATCCCCTCCCACAGTGAGCTTGGTTAGCCCCCTGTCTTTCCACCAAAGACCCTTCTTTTTTAAAAAATTAGGCAGGCCTTTGACTGAAGGCTCTTTTTAATGGAACGTGTTATGCTTTTCTCCTTTTTACTATCTTTTAATTAGTTTTAAAACAGCTTTAACTTAGTACAGTATTAATAATAGACATGTTAATTTTTTTAAAAAAAACTTTTGGATCAAATAGGTTTTAGCTGTACTTTAAATTAGTTATAAGCCACCTTGGATCCCATACCAGGAGAAAGGTGGGAGATAAATAAAATAAAACAATATCCTAATACAGAGACTAGGACATGGAGCAATGGGTTCAAACAACAAGAAAAGAGATTCCACCTAAACATTAGGAAGAGCTTCCTGACAGTAGAAGAGGAATACACTGTTCAGAAGAGGAATACACTGCCTGGGAGTGTGGTGGAGTCTCCTTCTTTGGAGGTGTTTAAATGAAGGCTGGATGGCCATCTTTTGGGAATGATTTGATTGTGTATTCCTGCATGGCAGGGGGTTGGACTGGACGGCCCTTGTGGTCTCTTCCAACTCTATGATTCTATATCACTCTGATGGAATTGTAAAAATGAAAGAGACCTTAGAGATCATCTAGTCCAATTCCTTGCTCAGTGGAGGCTTTGCAAGGCAGGTTGCAGCTACCACAAACCTTGACAGATGGCCTTTTAGCCCCTAGTGAAATATCACCAGCAAAGAAGAGCCCACCCACCCCCCTCCAAGTAGCCTGTTCCTGGGAGGTTTCTTCTAATGATGAGCAGAAACCTGCTCTCCTGTCATTTCCACCACTGGTTCTTACCTCACCCTCTAGAGCAGTGGTGTCCAACCTATGGCCCTTCAGGTTTTGGGACTACAGCTCCAGAATTTCTGACCACTGGACCTGCTGGCTCATGCTTCTGGGAATTGGGAGTCCCAAACACCTGGAAGGTCTGGCAGGTTAGACACCACTGCTCTAGAGCCACAGAGACCAAAAATGCATCTAGACTGCAGAAATAATGCCGTTTGATGCCACTTTAAGTGCTGTAGCACCATCCTATGGCTTCCTGGGACTTGTAGTTTCGCAAGGCCTTTGCCCTTCCCTGACAAAGAGTGCGGGTGCCTCACAAAACTACAAATCCCAGGATTCTGTAGGATGAGCCATGGCAGTTAAAGGGGGCTCAAACTGCATTGTGTCTACAGTGTAGATGCCCTCCAGGTCCGCCCCAGTTTCTCAAGAGGCTCAGAGACTGCCTGCCAAGCCCTCCTACAGCAGAGGTTATCCAAATAACCTTCCCCCCCCAGGGCCCAGCTCCCAGAATCTGCCTGCCAGCCAGCCCGCGCCCACCGCCCGCTCGGGGAGCCGGGGCTCGTAGCCCCCCAAAGCCCCCTGGCCCCACCCCGCCTCCCAGCACACGCCGGTCTGGCGACTGAGGCAAGGGTTGAGGCCGGCCGGGCTGGATAATAGCCAGGGTGGTTGGTTTTTTTTTTTTTTCCGGCGTGGGGGATTAGGATTCGTATCTCCACGCAGCCCGGGTGACTTTGGGCCCCTCGCTCCTCACGCTCCGCTTCATCGACCTCACAGGGTTGTTGTGAAGCGTCTTGGCGGGGAGGCTCTGGTCGGTGGAAAGAAGAGGCCGACGTCCTTTCGAAAACAGCCGAGGAGGAGGAGGAGGAAAATAGCCGGGGCAGGGCGAGGAGCCCCCGCTCGGCCTCAGGGCCATGGGGGAGACCCACCGGCGGGGCGGGGCGGGGCGGGGCGGGACTCGGGCCGGCTGCACCTGTCGTGGGGGCGCCCGGAGCTCCGCCTTTTCGCCTCCGCCTCCTTCTCCTCCGCAAGGCGGGAGCGAGCGGTGCGCGGCCGGCCCTCTCTGCGCCACCGAAGGCAGGCAGGCAGGCAGGCAGCAGGCAGGCGCCCCGAGCCCCCCCGCTCTCCTCTCCCCCTCCGCCCCGCCGCGCCCGGGGAGGATGAGGAGGAGGATGGCCGGCCTGCTCCGCAGCCTCACCGACTCGCAACCGGTCGCCCGCTTCCAACGCCGCTGCGGGCTCTTCCCGGCCACCGCCGCCCAGCCGGGAGGAGGGGAGCGGCGGGCGAGCGCGGTGGCCAACGGGGGACCCCCTCCGCCCTCTTCGTCGTCGCCGCCGGACGCCTCCTGCAACGGGCATGGCCCGGCCCGGCCTCGCCGCCCCCCCGGCCCTGGCGCCGCCCGCAATGGCTGGAGGCAGGTAAGGGAGGCGAGGGACGGCGGGCGGACGGGCGGGCGTTTCACGGCAGGGCTCCAGTTGCCGCCCCTGGGTCCTGGAGGGAGGGAGGCAGGCAAGGCAGGCAGGCAAGGCAGGGGTGGCTCCCGGTCGCGGGGTCCTGGCGGGGGCTTAAGAAGAGCGGGCGGCGGGGGAGGCGCCCTCCGCCCCTCGAGTTTCCCTCCTTCTGCCCTCTGTTTGAAATGGAGGGAGGTGAACTTCCTGTTGGCCGCGCCGGGGGAAGGGGAAAAGGAAAAGGAAAAAAGGGGGCCCCCACCCCACCCCACCCCACTTCTGCCCCCCTCGCCCGCTTCCTTGGCAGATCAAGAACGCGGCTGTCAGGACCGGGCGGCCGGTGCGCCTCGTGCGTTCCTGCCGCCGTGTTTGACTGGCAGCAAAGCATCGCGGCGTGGAAAACTCTCTTTTTTATAATACACACGCCCTGACGGTGGCCCCCACGACGCAGGGCGGTCTGGTCCAGCCTCAAGAATGGCGTTGCTCGTTGCCAGGAAAGCGTCAGGACCGGGCGAATCGGACACCTTAGCGGCGTCCCGGAGAGCCCAGGTTGGGTGTCAAGTTTTTACACAAAGGCAAATTAGGCAATTTGGCTGTAAGGGAGCGCGTGGGTGGGGAGGAGAAGAAAGAGTGGCTGATGAAGCGGGCGCTTGGAAGTGTAGATTTGTGCATATATTTTTTTGGTTGCCTGCATTAAAGAGAAATCATAAATAACCCTTGGTTAGTGTGGGTGAGAGGCAGCGTAGTGTAGTGGTCTGAGTGTTGGACTGCAAATCTAGGTTTGACCAGGATTTATTTATTTTAGGTATTTCTATCCTGTTCTTCAGCCATGGAAGGATCTCAGAGTAGCTTACAAATTGTTAAGCAATAGCACTTCACACATCTACACCACTTTCTGTCTCCTCTCTTTGATTCCGTATGTATGGACTAAAGTACTATGATTTCATAACAAGTCTAACTCTTCATCCCTTCTCTGATTACTTGTTATATTTTGTTTTTGATTTATGTATGTTATTGCAGTTATAGAAAGAGTTCTATAACAAACTATTGACTACTTAAGCTTGGTTTTATTGATGAAAACTTTATTAAAATAAAATAATAATTAAAATAGCACACTGAGCACTCTCTCAGTTGTTTCCAGTGTGCCTTAGCTAATTCCTTCCCCGAGCCTGGTACTCCTTTTACCGACCTAGGAAAGGATGGAAGGCTGGGTGAACCTTGGAGCCCTTGGAACTGAACTTGCAACCTTGTGGCAGCAGTCCTGGTGTTTAACCACTGCACCACCAGGGCTCCCTGGTTACAGATGGAGACCCACCAGATGACTTTGGACAAGTCATACTCTCTCAGCCTCGGAGGAAGGCAATGGCAAAACCCTCGCTGAACAAATCTTGCCAAAAAAACAAAAATGCTGTGGTAGGATCTCCATATGTCAGAAATGCCTTGAAGGCAACAACAACAACAGTGAGGGAGAGAGGGATAAATGGAGCAGCATTAAGGATGACATTTAGTGAGAAAGAGCCAAGACTCTGAGAATGCAAATCATCCAGATATCTAGCAATGAATATGGAAGCTGAACATGTGGGAGCTGTATTCCTCTGCCCACCACTCTAAAAGAACCAACCTCAGCAAAAGACTCAAATATACCTCATGTCTAACAGATCATCATGAAAATATTGGTTTCCCTTGAAATAAGTTAGTCTATCTATCCAGACTGATTGAAAAATCCCAGATTTTGTGCCTGTTCTTTCCACTATTATATTAGGTTGAAATAAACTGATCTCTGATTGTACCAAAAGCTGACAGAAATATTCTGGGGTAAAAAAAAAATGAATATGGCTCTCTAAAATAAAATCATAAAAGAACAGGAGCAAAATCTGGGACTTTCTGGTCTTTTTAATCAGTATGGATGCAGCTTTACAGAAGTTTTGAGAAGGGTTGGCCCAAGAACTTCCATTGCCTGAGGCAAAGGAGGAAAATGGGTCTCCCCGATTCCAAGTGGAGAAAGTCAGATGATGGCAAAATGGTGGTATCAGGCTACTTAGTGGTTACAAGTTACCTTTCCTTTTTAACATCTACATGAAACTACTGAAATTGTCATTTGGAACACAGTGTAATTGCCTTTACCCAGCACTGTTTCTCTGCTCCATCTGAATCAGAAGAAGCTGTGCAAGCGTTGGACCAGTGCCTGGAATCAGTGGTGAGCTGGGTAGGGGCCACAAAATTGAATTTAAATCTTAAAATGGAAGCTTTGTGGCCAGGTAGTTCTTTGCTCTAGATGATGTACCATTCACCCCAACAGAGCAGGTACATAATTCGGGACAAATACATGAGTCAAAGCTGACACTGAAGGTTCAGTAAGACCTACCTACAACCACCTAATGTTTGCTCTCCATATAATCTGGTCACAGTAACCCATGCCAATCAGTTTTTTTGTTGGACTACTCCAATGCACTGTACATGGGCCTTCCCATGCAGACAGTTTTGAGGCAGCAGCTGTTGCAGGAGGCCACTGCCCATGTTTTGACAGAGGGAGTGAGGCATTTCAAAATCTTATAAAAATCTCTTTCAAAATCTCTGTTGGTATGGAGGCACTGGGGCTGATTCATAGTGGCATTGCTGGAATACAGAGCTCTAAATGACTCAGGAGCCAGGTTCCTAAAGGGCCGTTTCCCAAAGTACTCTCCCACCTGGGATTTAAAATCAGTGAGGGAAGTCCTTTCGTTGCCCCATAGTAGAGTGGTCTCAAGGGCTATCACATATGGCAGGGCTTTGTCAATGTTGGCACCCGAGTTATGACACTCTTCTGACACTCTTCTATTAGCAATTCACTTGTCCCCCATCTTTTTATCATGCAGGCACCAGTTAAAAGCCTATTTATTTGCACAAGCTTTAGGGGAATAAGCAAATGTTTGATCTGATTTAATATATTTGTCAGACCTTTTCTCTGCTACAACCATAAGAAACAAGAGAGACTAAAAAACATCTCTGTTTCTTCCCATCCTGGTTTGATTTCTGGTATATTGCAGTCATACAGGAGAAAGAAAAGGCGTTTTGAGGCAGACTTCCCATTTTGAAATAGGATCTGGCACTTAACTGTTTTATTTGTGGCTGGGTCATATATATAAACAGATGTAGCTGCTTTAAATGCATTTAGATTAGCTCCCAGAAGGCATATCTCCACTTAACATTTGGTAACTCACTAGCATGTGCAGATCTTCCTAATGATGTTGTCACTCTCCTATAATCTAGCTGATGCTTTTAAATGCAATAAGTAAAGTCTTCAGTTTAAAAATTAGACTGCAAGGTATACAGTCATCCATCCACATTTGCGGATTAAGCATTTGCAGATTTGATGATTCATGGATTTGATTAATATGTTCTCTCTAGGCATAGTCCCCTAAGTCATTCTTCATAGAGCTTGGCTTCCAGACCTTTTACCATCTTGGCAGCCTTCCTCTGGACACACTCCAACTTGTCAATACCCTCCATGAACTGTGGTGCCCAGAACTGAACATAGTTCTGGGACAGCGTCATTAACCATATCCGAGGGCAGCAAACCAGGGCAGCAAGCCTTATGTGATAAGGACAGACTATATAGCAAGGGTGAGCAATTACAGCAGGTAGTAGCAGTTTTACCAACTGGGACCCTCTAGGGGATGCACGGACTACTGAAAAATAAAACAAAGCTCCCAAAGTAGCCAGAAATCTACATTTAGTTCTCAAAGCAGGCATTTAAAAAATGTTAAATAGTACAGGGAGCCCTTGCAACCCATTTGGAAGGTAAATTGTTGCACCTGGAGACTTTCAGGAGCAGCAATTCCTATTCTTTTTTGGGACAAAAAGGTCAATCTGGGATTTCTGGTGGTGCCAAGGGACACAAAAACATCCTTGGGGCCCAAGGTTGCACTTTACCCAACCCTTTGCTGTATAGCAAATACTGCTGTCTTTTAAGATGGTGCTTCTCAAGCTTTTGGCATCTCCCCACCCCCCGTGTCAGGGACTGGTACCATATTTGTGCCATAATATTCACATAGTTTCCTTATAACTCATCATAGGCCAGCATTTTTTTGTAATATTGCTCTAAGAGTAGTAAAGGAAGAGGCCCAGGAAAACCAGCATGTGCCTCTCAGTGTCTCCTGCTTGCAATGGTTGCCTCGTTCTTGTCACGTGATAGAGCCAGCCTTGCAAAAGCAGTGCTGGAGCAGCTTTTTTGTAGAATGTGCCCCTTCAGATTGTAGTGGAGCGATTTTCATGTTTAAATGTTCACCTATAAAAATTGTTCCTGCACATAGAGAACCATCTTGTCAAGCAGAAAATTTTCCCATTTCTTTCTTTCTGAATATGTTGCTTGTTCTTTAGTTGCAGATGCCATTTTTTTGGCTGGAGAAAACAAACTAGTTTCTGTATGGCTCTTACAGAGGAAAGCAAACAGAAGGCTTGTCTAGATGGGCAATGTACATTCCCCCCTCCATCTTGGAGCTCTGCAGTCCAAACGACACAGGGCTCTTGCCCTGATTTGCCTCCAGATGGTCCTGACTACATCTGAGGCAAAGCCGAGCTGAAGCTGGGGTAAACCCATTTAAAACATTTTAAAATAACCCCAAGGAAAACCCATGTTATGTGGGGAAACCTAAGTGGGTCCAGTGTGGGCACGCAGAGTCATACCTGCACACTGCCCTGTATTGCTGGACACCTCCACTGCAAGTTTCTCTCTGAAGCCAGGAAGGAGGCTCCCAGCATGTGATCAAAGCTCCCTGCATGTGACCAACCATGATCACATGTTGAGGGTCTCCTTCCCGGCTTCAGAGAGTGCAACGCAAAACAGTGGGGGAGGCACCCGCCGAAACAGCCTGGTGTGTGTGTGTGCGCACATGCACTTTCTGCCAGGTGAAATTAATAGTTCTGATTCTATGTTGGGGTACAGGGTGTCCTGCTTCTCAAAGCCCCAGTCCATTCCCCTGAAACTGTGTATTATTACTACCCCTTTTTGGCTGCCTGTGCTCTAGCAGTGACACTCTGGGCAGCTTGACTCACTGTTCTTGTTTTAAATAGTATTTCATGTGTGTGAATCTCTCTCTGGCTTTTCTTCACAAATGAAGAATCAGGAAGGACTCATCCTGCACTTTCTTTGAACTGGGGAAGTCAGTGAGAGTGCCTAAGGAAAGGACTGTTCTGTCTCTCTGACATAAGATGGTTAAGTATTAGCTTCCTTCCTTCCCCCTTTGATCTAGTAAGGTATACTAAATTGGCTCAATTCAGTGGGTGGAGAAAAATGGCTGATAATAGTTTGTAGTCACATTGCAGATGAACTGATGTTGTAGTTGCTGTATGCCTTCAAATTCTTTCTGACTTGTTTTCTGCTGCTCCAGAGACTGGAACACGGAGCAATGGATGCAAGCTCCAGGAACAAAGATTCCACCTCAACATTAGGAGGAACTTTCTGACAGTAAGAGCTGTTCGGCAGTGGAACACACTCCCTCAGAGCGTGGTGGGGTCTCCTTCCTTGGAGGTCTTTAAACAGAGGCTGGGTGTCCATCTGTCAGGGATGTTTTGATTGTGATTCCTGCGTGGCAGGGGGTTGGACTGGATGGCCCTTGTGGACTCTTCCTACTCTACAATTCTATGATTCTATAAGCATCTACTTTCTTCTGGGTGAAGTTAATAGTTCTGAATCATAGGCAGCCTGGGCACAGGGTGTCCTGCTTCTCAAAGCCCCAGTCCATTCCCCTGAAACTGTGTATTATTACTACTCCTTTTTCACTGCCTGTGCTCTAGCAGTGACACTCTAGGCAATTTGACTCACTTTTCTTGTTTTAAATAGTATTTCATGTGTTTGAATAAGCTACTGATTATTCTGGCCCACATTTGAACTGGAGAAGTCAGTGAGAGCATGCCTAAGGAAGGGACCGCTCTGTCTCTCTGACATAATATGGTTAAGTATTAGCTTCTTTCCCTCCCTCTTTGATCTAGTAAGATGTACTAAAATGGCTCAGTTCAGTGGGTGGAGAAAAATGGCTGAGCATAGTTTGTAGTCACATTGCAGATGAACTGATGTTGCAGTTGTTGTGTGCCTTCAAATTGCTTCTGACTTATGGCAACCCTAAGCAAACCTATCTGGGTTTTCTTGGCAAGATCTGTTCAGAGGAGGTTTGCCTTTGCCTTCCTCTGAGGCCAAGAGAGCGTGACTTGCCCATGAGCATCTGGTGGATTTCAGTGGCCAAGCAGGGATTTGAACTCTGGCCTCCAGAATTGTAGTACAATGCTCAAATCACTACAACACACTGGCTCTCCATTGCTGATGAATACTAGATGCTTTTCAGTACCATGAGTCTGGTCAGTCCTTCACTCTTGTATTTTCACTATTAGACTTGTTTCTCTTTCTGAAGTTAAGTTCAGTCTAATATGGAGTCCTGGTGGCGCAGTGGTTAAATGCCAGTACTGCAAGTCACCACGTTGCAAGTTTGATTCCAGAGGGCTCCAAGGTTCACTCAGCCTTCCATCCTTTCGTAGGTTGGTAAAATGAGTACCCGGCTTGCGGGGGCAATTAGCTAACACACATTGTAAACGGCTTAATGCAGTGTAGATGTGTACATTGCTATTGCTTAACAGTTTGTAAGCCACTCTGACAGTCTTTGTGGCTGAAAAGCAGGGTATAAATACCTAAATAAATAAAAAAAATTGCTCATAACTGGTTCTGGTGGTAAATTATTAATTAATTATCCCTTGTAAAGTATTCCAGAGATCAGATTTCTTCAGTGGGTTTAAGCACAAATATTTTTAGACTGTTTTGCAAGGAACACACATAGTTGAGAGTTGTATATCCATATAGCTCTTTCCTTTAAAAATGAAAAAGTTGGTATGTTTAAAAACACCTGCTGCCTAGAACCTGGGTGGGTCAATGCATGAATTTTCCATGTCAGGCTCAAGCCAAGTACCATTAAGAATGCCCAAAGTCCTACTTTTGCATCATTTTTTTTAAAAAAATCTAGCTTTCGTGCCATTCCTCTAAAGAACCATATGTGTGGCTATATATATGGTGTGACCCTCACAGTAACCCAGTAGAGAATGAAGTGCTCCAAGCTCAGGAAGTATTGGGCTGCATTGGTTTTTATCCATGACCTCCAGGGATCAGTTTCCACTTTGATTAACAGCATTTTACTGCATGCTTCCTGCTTTGCTTATTTTCCCTAGCTCAACAAGTTGTAGATTATGTATGAGGAAGCTATGGTAGATATAACTGCCACTGTCTCCATGTGGCCATTGAATAGAAGCTACTTCTGTGTGTCCTACTACCCTTATTTCAATCTTTCTTCACAGGCATTATTTGTTTCCCCATAGCTCAACGTTCCAAAACTGGATGTCCTGAAAATGAGACTACAAGTCCCATCACTCCAGCTATTTTGACTATAGATGGCAGGGGTTGTAGTTCCCATCTGAAGGGTGCCTACTTAGGGATGACTGTTATAGCCTCTTAGGCTTGGTTGCCTTCATTAAACACTTTGCCTTATAGCTGAGACTCAGGCTACCTACAAGAATTGATTGAACTGTCCCACATTTTACTTTCTTAACTCAGTGTTTACCTTGTCCAAAATCACCAGAAGTGCACAGTTTGGTTAGAATGACTGACTTGATTAACACCATTGTGGACATCTGACTGTTCAGAGTTTCTGGCATCAAAATACCCACAACCCAATGTTTTTTTTTTCTAGTCAAAACTTTAGCACTAACTGTGGTTTCTTCTTGCCCTCTCTTCCTTTATTGATCACCATTCTACAATCATCTCCACCTATCTGTTCCTCCATGTTGTGGTTTTGTAGCTAGGTCCCTTTCAACCCTTTAGTTGAGTAACAGCTAGCTGAACTGCAGCCCGCCATCCTCGATTGCCAGTGCTGCTCAGTAGATGTGGTAGCTAGGAGAGCCACATCTGGAGAGCCTCGAAGGACCTACCACTGCTTACATCAGTAGAACTTTGAGGTTCATGCCCATTCATTTTGTTTATTAACATTCTTGAAAGGCAAATGGGGAGAGAAACATAGCATTTAAACACATTCCTTCTGTTCTTCCTTTCTACTGTGACATTAGTAACTTAATCTTTTACCAAGCTCTGCTAGTAGTTGGATGGTGTTCTCTTCCTAGCTTTCCAGAATACAGAAGGCATGTTCTTGGCCTGTGTATCCTACAGTGGGCCCTTGGTATTTGCTGGGTTTTGGTTCCAGGACCTCCTGTGAATACCAAAATCAGTGGATACTCAGGTCCATTGTAATACTATATATATATATATATATATATATATACACTCTATACAATGGCATAGTAAAATGGCGTCCCTTGTATAAAATGGCAAAATCAAGATCTGATGTCTGGGATTTTTATTTTTGGAATGTTTTCAAGCAGTGGATGGTGGAATCTGTGGATGTAGTATCTGTGGATACCAAGAGTTACAGTACATTTTTCCTGTTGATACCATGTCATATGCTATGCTGCCAGACAGACAAGCAAGCACCATGGGCTGTGGCTAGTTCTGGAGTGTGCATTTGTTCCAAAACCAGGTGGAGAGTATACTGGAGTTCAATGGGCATAAACTCTGCCTGTTATTACTTCTTGTACTCAGGAATATTAACTAGCTATTTCACATAAGATGCTTCTATAACAAGGGTAGGCAAGTGTGGTAGGTCTGGGGACCACTTTTACTATACCCTCGGACACTCTAACAGTCACATAGATTACCAAAAAAGAACACACACAAAACCAAACTAGCTGAAAGTCTACCTCTTGTTCTCAAAAGTGAGTATTTTAAAACAATTTTTAAACAGTACAAGAGACCTTACAACCTCTTTAAAAGATTCCAGGAACAGCAGTGCCCCTCTTTTGGGGTCAGAAAAATGTCAGTCTGGCCATTCTGGAGTTCTCAAGGGCCAAAAGAATCCCACATCCCTGAGGTCCTCTTTCAGCCCCAGGACTGCATTTTGCTCTGTTCCATGGGATTCCCTCTCTTTAAAAAAAAAAATAATAATGCAAGGAAATGTGTATTAGTGCTCATTAGGATAACTGATTCGATTTGCTGTGCATTGTTGAGAGGGCGGAACTGGAGATCTGATTGGTCAGATGAGCACAGGGAGCAGGCTTTCATGCTAGCAATTGTGCACTTTTTTGCCTGTGAAAAGAGAAGGGGTTATCATTCGAATGTTTTAAACAGAAGGTCTAATGGGATGAATGGTGGCTTGAGACTAACTGCTGTCTCAAGCCATCTACAGTCATGGTGAATCCATCAATTCCCCTAGGAATTAGAGGTCCCCCCCCCTTCTCAGGAAAGGTGGGGGATTAAAGAGGTTCTTCTAGTATCTGAAGATTCTCCCTCTCAAAGCAGTCAGGAACAGCTAAGAGAGGGAGGCAAAGGATCGGAGACCAGCCATTCACTCAAGCCTCTTGAAGGAAGCTTTAGCAATTCCATCTGTTTGTTGGTTACTTGTTGGTTACTTTGTTCCACAGATGTCTAACTACATTTGTAGGTAACTTTGTGCAGGAATCTTTGAAACAAAACTGAAACTTAAGTGAAGGGAGGTGAACTCATAAGTAAACTTTTGAATGACAGTACAGTAGGACCCCCGTATCCACTGGAGATTGGTTGGGGGGGCGTGGATACCGAAAACCATGGATAATAATGAACACTATTGAAAATAATGGAACTTCCGGTTAAAAATACTATAGAGTTGCCTTGGAGGACCTAGAAATGGCTAAAGAGGACACATTTTCTAGGAAGACTCTATGGTAGGTGTGCTGCTTTGTGTCCCGTGGATAATTGAATGAGTAGATAATGAATCAGTGGATACAGGGTCCTACCTTAAATGTTTAAATGATACCCCCTTCCCTTTTTGCTGAGCCCGTGGAGAAAAACGAATGCTGCTGCAAATTTGCAACAGTGCACTGTAATGAGCATTATTTATTCTCATCTAGATGAGCCCAATGTAATCTTGGAGTGAAGAGAGGTGCAATATACACAATGAAGAAAGACAGCTGAACACTCTGGAATGATCCTGTGTTCTTTGTACTGTTCTGGCGAAGGAAAGAATTTATGAAAAGGGTTGCCCTAGCTAATTGGTTTGTTGCCCAGCCTGCTTATCTAGTCTGGCCTACAGCTCAGTTCACATTAATTTAGCATTGTTGAAGTTGTGTCCCAACAGTGCCTTCATTTCACTCCTTTGCTTTTCTCACCTCACTTGTGTAAGGTAATTTGTGTTGTAAATAAATATGTGGAAATGCACATTGCAATGAAATAATATCCTTGATAGTAAGACAGGAGTAGAATTAGCAATTGCAATACCACAGGGCAAATACTTGCTTTGAAAGAAAGAAGAAACTATTGTTATCTCTAATAATTAAATTTATTTAATTAAAAGTTATGTAACTCAGACATGGACTTGTCTGGTTTGTGCTTCAATAACTTAGTTTCTCTCCTGTTTTAACCCATGAGTTCTACAAACCCATTCATAGCTCACTTAAATTACTCTTGAATTTTCCCAGCTGCAATGTGGAGAGAAAAGCTACAGTTGTCCCTCCATATCCACGAATTTGGTATCCACGGATTTAAGTATTCATGACTTGAAAATAGTCTTTAAAAATAATAATCCAAAAAGCAAAACTTGATTTTGCCATCTTATATCAGGGACACCATTTTGCTATGCCATTGCATATAATGGGGCTTGAGTATTCATGGATTTTGGTATCCACGGGGGGTTCCTGGAACCAAACCCCAGTGAATATGAAGGAACAACTGTGTAGCAGAGGTGGAGACTGGGCAGCCTTTGGCCCTCTAGATGATTTTGATTGCAACTGCTATAAACTCTTACCACTTGTCATAATAACTGGGGTTGATGGTAGTTGCAGGCCAAACCATCTTGAGGCTCAATGTACCCCTATATAGTATTTTGAAATATTTTATTATTTTTTATTTGTTTCATTTGCATGCTGCCTTTCTCCTTGAGTGAGACTGTTCCTTGTTGTAAGTTCATTATAATTCATTTAATGCCATATTTTCTGACTTTTATTAAAGATATATTATTTGCATATTAGGGTAGTCAGAAAATCTGCTGTCTTTTTCCATCAATTAAAATACTAGTGTTAGGAACTGGAATTTTGTTTATATGGAAAAAGAATATTTGAATAACAAATTTGTCTGTGTTTAATACGGTACATCAGTTTGAAACAGAGGGCTATGGTTACATCATTAAATTTGTGGCTATGTCAAGATTCTTGTACTATTTGATATCTCTTAATAAATGTGTTGTTGTCTGCCTTGAAGTCATTTCCAACTTATGGCAACCCTAAAGTGAACCTATCACAGGGTTTTCTTGGCAGAATTTGTTCAGAGGGGGTTGCCTTTGCCTTCCTTCTGAGGCTGAGAGAGTGTGACTTGCCAAGGTCACCCAGTAGTTTCCATGGCTAAGTGGACATTCAAACCTTGCTCTCCCAGGGTCCTAGTCCAACACTCAAACCATTACACCACACTAACTCTCTAACAAGCTTACTAACACATAAATATTTCTCTCTTAGGACAGTTTGCAGGACTATGTTGTCAAGAATTATTTCTACTATTACCTGTTCAGGATATCAGCTGCAATGGGTGAAGAAGTTTTCTACATTACATTCCTTCCATTCTGTTATTGGAGCATTAACCCATCCATTGCTAGAAGGTTGATTATCATGTGGCCCGTAAGTATTGCTCATATTGTAACTGTACATTGACTAATTAATGTAATATTACTAGTTGTTTTTCTTCAAGGTTTCTAGTTGTAATTCAAGCTTTTTACATATCTAGTTAAACAATACAAAGTATAGCACTCCGTATGGCTTCTTAAAAGGTAATATTTTAAATAGTGCTTATTTGAAAAGTTCAATATTACTGTGAAATTTCAAATTTTAGGTGAAATTTTTAATCAAAAGTTCTGTCCGGTGTCAAGCAGACAGTCCCACAGTGGTATTTCCTTTTGTTCTACTCCTTTGCTTGTCTTCCAGATCTGCTTCAGCGAGTCCCTCAATTCTGAAACCAAGTAACATTGAAAGACAAATCAGAACAATATATATTCATCACAATCTGTAACTTTCAGTGTTCAAAATAATATTCCCTTTTTTGCTTATAGAACACTGTGATTTCAGAGGTTGCACCATATTTACCAACTCTGATTCAAACCTGGAAAAACAGAAATATAGGGCTGGCTGATCCAAACTGCTTTGTCCCATATGACCTAAATCCAGTTGCTAATCCAAGCTAGAGTAGAAGACCTGGATCAGTGGAACTTCACTAAGTATTGACTTACTCAGAGTTGATTCATTGGGTCTCCTTTAGTTGGGACTAGCAATTGAATGTAGGCCAAAGATTCTGGTGAGCAAAATGGGCATGTACATTCTCAAGACAGCAGCAGGGCCTCTGAGAGAAATTTTGCAAGGGCAGAATAAGACTGCTTTTGGGCCTGGGGGGGGATGGGCTTCTTTCAAAATCAAACATTTAAGGTCCAAATGGACCTTACATTCGATAATGGTATAACATGAAATGTTAAAGTTGTAGTTTTTCCTTCTTTGTAGAAAAGTATGTGATAAAAATATGAACAAAGTAGACAGCGTTTGGTATATGATTATGAAAGCATGATTTTTGAGCGAGGAAGCCATCAGAAAATCACCGGCCCCTCCTTGGCTCTCCCGGCCCCACACAGATGGCCCTGTGCTGGCTGAACCCTCCTCTTATAGGCCCTTGCTGATGATTTTAACCCTCTTCCTTTCTCTAGGCTTTTAAGAATGTTTAAAAGCCCAGTTCTTACAATGAAGAAAACCTCACCAAAAGTGGGGCAAAGTGGCATTTATGAGTTTCTCCCTCTCGTGATTCCGAAATTCATTATTGTGCATCATGATTTCACATTCATGCTTATTTTGAAATCTGCCTAATTATCCATGTAAATTTTGTTTATATCAATGTGTGTAGTAGTGACCTCTGCTGGAGCTAGGTGGATAATACTCAAAATAGCTGAGTTGACACTTGTTAAGAAACTCACGTGTTGTGTTCTACTTCTCATTCTTCTAACCCACCCAAAACAAAAACAGATCAAGTAGTTTGGATTCTTCTTGGAGTATCTTAATCAAAATAAACCAGGGGGAAAGACAGTGTTTTCCCTTTCTTGAGCTACTATGCATTGAGTTACTATGCATTGCATTAGGCAACCTCTGTAGGCCCGTAAGAGAGTGTCACCATCTATCTCACATTGCCCATTGAATTCTGCTTCACTCTTATAACATGGTTAAATTTAAGAAGTTTTTTATATGTGAATTTTATTAAGAAAGCTTAATAAAATGAATAATGGCTGTGGTTTTTCAGCTACAGTAGAATCATAGAATCATAGAATTGCAGAGTTGGAAGAGACCACGAGGGCCATCCAGTCCAACCCCCTGCCACGCAGGAAATCATGATCAAAGCATCCCCGACAGATGGCCATCCAGTACTGGTGTCCCATGTTACATAACTACACTGATTTGGGCAAAAGATGCAAAGTGGTGAAAAATGTCATTAAACTAGGGGTGGGATAACCAAATAGCAAAAGCAGGAAATTGGGAAGGGGAGCATCACTCTCTCTTGTCCTAAGCCCTGCTTGACACTGGCTTTAGTCAAACTCATCCTCTGAATTCACCAACAGAAAGAATATCTGTGTAGCCCTCGACAGAGGACAGTGTCCCACCACTGCATCAGACTGAGACTGGTGTAGAAATATGCAGGATTTTGTTTTTGACAATATTCTTCCCCTTAAAACAGGTCTGAGCAACTATGACACTTCAGATATTCTTGGCTTACAACTCCCCATCAGCTCTAATCAGTATGGCCAAAGGTGAATGATTATGGGATGTGCACTCCAAAAATATCCGGAGCCCAAAGATGCCCACTTCTGCTTTAAAAGTTATCTGAATTTTAACTGTTCTCAACCATCTGGAAATGGTTACATTTGGATTCAAAATAAGCTTCCTTTCTCCTCAGTCAAGTTTAAGAGCAAAAGAAAAAGAAAAAGAAAAGAAAAGAAAAAGAAAAAGAAAGCTTTTTTTCTGAAGGATCCATAATTTGGGGAAAAATAGTAACTAGTTGAACAACACTTAAAACCAGGTAGCCTAAAATACATTAAATGGATCAGTCTGTGGTATCGGAATTTACTTGGACAAGCATGAATTGGAGAAAGTGTAAAGAAAGATGTTGCTACTGGTTGGGTGTTACCAGGAAATACAACAAATACATCCCATATTCATGTCATTGCTTTTAAAGACTGTAGTAATGGAGAGGTTTCCTCTTGTTTTAATCTGAGTACTGCTTATTAATACGGCCACCTTGTGTATAGGTGACTAAACAACTTAGATGTAAATTACTAACACTTGAGCAGCAATTGCTTTATAGTTCTGCAAATATTTGTGGACATGCCCTGCTAGTTCTTTGACACCTGCAGCAAATATATTGAAGGATTGCTCCTGAACAGCGTGGACTTTGCCAAGGGAGTGTCCAATTCAAGCTGATATGTTAGAGAAAAAATGAAGTACTTGGCAGTGGCTAGCCAAGAGATTAAAAGTGCCCTGAACAAATCTATTTTCCCCTGAAGACTAAAAGGCTCCAAATTTTTATGCTGAGTTTATGCCATCATTTCGGTGAGCTCATTCTCCTTGTTGTATGCATCTGTTCATACTCCTCAGGACTCACCTCCAGATTCAATGCTCATTTGTATTCAGCTTTTTGATGAAAACAATGCACTTTAAATGTAACTAGGAAAATTAGCTAGAAATTACTTATGTACTTCCCCCAATTAATGCCACTCCCCTTTCTTATATCACTTTTGGAATGTATCTCTTATCCAATCTTGTTATGAAAAAAACCAAAAAAGTAACTCATTACAAGTAACTACATTGGTTATATTACCTGCATCTTGTTATTTGCAAGCTCTTCCCCATACTCTCTGAATCACTACGAAAGTCTTTATTACAGCTCTATTCAGGGGTTCCTGAAGCATGTTGTTTACAACATACAAGGTAGGGTGTGTCTAAGCTCTGTCCCCTTCTATTGTTTTGTTTATTCAAACGTGGCATATCTGAAGAGGAAAACCTTTTCTGCCTATGCAAATTCTTCATGTAAGCAAGAACCCTGATTTCACAATATTCTCTCAGGTTTTATTACAGACTTCAGAGGAGATCTCCAAGGTGATGAACCCCCTCTCCAGCACCTTGAATAACTCTTGTGAAGTCTTCAATAAAACCCAGAGTGGATTTAGTGTACCCATGATATGGAAGCCTCTGGATGCCCCTGGTTCTTGTGCATGTGGAGAACTTCCATGGGTGGAATCATAGAATCATAGAGTTGAAAGAGACCACAAGGGCCATCCAGTCCAACCCTCTGCCATGCAGGAATACACAATCAAATCATTCCCGATAGATGGCCATCCAGTCTCTGTTTAAAAACCTCCAAAGAAGGAGACTCGACCACACTCCGAGGCAGTGTATTCCACTTCCGAACAGCTCTTAATACTACTACTACTACTACTACTACTAAAATTTATTTATATCCCACCACTCTACAAAATGCAATAGAGGCAGTTTACAACAATTAAAATATACATCCCAAACCCTCAATCCCACCCCCCTTAAAATACAATTAAATAATTCAGGAATTAAAACATACTTTTAAAAAATACAAAAACAAAACCTATGGAAAGTGACCATAGCGAGGTTGGGACAAGCTAGATTTTCTTTGGCCAGGTATCTATTCAGGAAAGGCCTGCTGGAAGAGATCTGTCTTAAGAGCTTTTTAAAAGCTATTTAGGGTAGTGATATGAAGGATCTCATCTGACAGGGCATTTCATAATCTGGGAGCAATAGCTGAAAAGACCCTCCGGGAAAAAAGCCTAATTTTTAAAGGCTGTAACATATTCCTCCCAGAGGACCTTAGTGTACGGGGAGGATTATATGGAAGGAGGTGGTCCCAAAGATAGGTTGGACCCAAGCCATTTAGGGCTTTAAAGGTGATAACCAACACCTTGTACTGGGCCTGGAAACTAATGGGCAACCAATGGAGTGATCTTAAGACCGGTGTTATATGGTCTCTTCTGGATGTACCCGAGACCAGTCTGGCTGCTATATTCTGTACTAGTTGAAGTTTCCGGACCAAGCACGAGGGTAGCCCCATGTAGAGTGCATTACAGAAATCAAGATTGGAGGTTACCAGAGCATGTACCATGGTCTCAAGATCCTCGACTTCCAGGAAAGGGTGCAGCTGGTGTATCAGACCAAGCTGATAACAGGCACTCCTGACCACTGCATTTGCCTGATTCATAATCTGAAGTGATGGGTCCAGGAGCACCCCCAGACTGCGAACATAGTCCTTGGAGGAGAGTGTGACCCCATCCAGGACTGGAGATTGTATCCCAGTGCCTGGGTTTGGGGCTGCTACCGTGAGTACCTCCGTTTTATCTGGATTCAGCTTCAATTTGTTTTCCCTCGTCCAGTCCATTACTGCCTTAAGACAATCATTAAGAGAAGAGACACCATCTGAAGTCAAAGCTGAAGACCAAGACATGGAGAAATATATCCGGGGTGTCATCAGTGTACTGATAACACCCCTCCCCATGCCTCCAGATAATCTCTCCCAGTGGCTTCATGTATATATTGAATAGCATCGGGGACAGGAAGTTACTGTCAAGAAGTTCTTCCTAATGTTTAGGTGGAATCTCTTTTCCTGTAGTTTGAACATATTGTTCCGTGTCCTAGTCTCTGCAGCAGCAGAAAACAAGCTTGCTCCATGCTCAGTATGACATCCCTTCAAATGTTTAAACATGGCTATCATGTCCCCTCTCAACATTCTCTTCTCTAGACTAAGCATGCCCAGCTCCCTAAGCCGCTCCTCATAGTGCTCTCCTCTTCAGACACACTACTTTTGTACACAAACAGTGGTTATGGAAGGGCCAGGGCTAGTGTGCACCTCTCTCTATGTTTAAACAACACGTGTCAGGAATGTCTGGATATGACATTTCTTTTAACATTTTCCATCATATATGTGCAGCTGTGCACCCCATTCATCCATCACTCAAATACATACAGTTTGATCTCTTCTCTGACCCAAGCCATCACTGAGTCAATCAAGGCAAAAACAAATAATCTGGATACCCATCTGTTGGGAATGCTTTGATTGTTTATTCCTGCATGGCAGGGGGTTGGACTGGATGGCCCTTGTGGTCTCTTCCAACTCTATAATTCTATGATTCAAACATGTTTTTCAAAGTAAAAGTGGGCGGGGCAAATGAACCATGGAGTTGCCATGGGAGATATGATGCAATTCTGAGCACCAGTTTGGGGACACACACACCCCTAACATAATGCATAGATTTGTTCAAAATAATAATGTCACAAATTTCAGTGTCCATTAAAAAAAAAAACAACCTTGGAGTTTCCTACAAAATAGCAAGTACATCATAGAAGTTTTCCTAATTCACTAGAGACCAGACTGTATACTGATGACAGAATTCATTTCCACATTAAGAGCCAAATACGGTAAGTCAATCTCAGCTGTCCAAATGAGTACAGTAACAACTTCATTGATGATCATCCCAGTTCTCAGGTCTGGGAAATGGTGTCAAGATCTTCCAGTGGGCAACATTTGAAACTTGTGGGCTGGAATTCTGTTGGGGAGTTATGAATGCCCCGTAAGCACCAGAGTTATGTGCTATACAGTGAACCCCATCCCCACAAATCCCCACCTACTGGGCAGCAGCCACTGCGGGTCTGTGGGAGTCAAGTTCCCTTGTTGACCAGGAAAAAGCTAACTGACATTACCACACCCTCCCATGAGTGATCTCTTGTGTGACAGGCAGGATCAGGAGCCCTGTTGTATTGCTCATGTGAGGTAGGGTCAGTAGGATCATCAGCCAGCTGCTTTCTGAATGACAAGGGAATAGGCCCCTGTTGATCGCAGCTGCTGCCTGGTAAATGAGGTTTGGGAGACTTTCACGGTCCCTGCATATCCTCTAAACTAGGGGTTATGTAATGATCATGAATACGAAACAGTCACGAGTGTGTAAACTCTAGGTTATGTGTTCATAACTTCCCAACAGGATTCTGGCCCATCATTTTAAAGAATTCTGATAAATAAAAACAGTTTTGCAAACTTTTGGTCATCAATCCACATCTCCCTCTGGGAACAGGCAATAAAATACTTTCCTAGTAATAAATATTTTCCCAGTAATTCCTGTGGATTCCTGATAGTTCTGTGCCTTGTGCATTTCTAATAAAGCTTGCATGTGACCATGTTATCTAGTGGGCCCTTTATATCTGCTGGAGTTTGGTTCCAGGACCCCCCAGGCATACCAAAATTTGTGGACGCTCAAGTCCCGTTATATACAATGGCAGAGTAAAATGGTGTCCCTGATATAAAATGGCAAAACCCAGGTTTGTTTTTGAAAATAAATAAATAAATAAATAATATTTTCAAGCCGTGGATGGAATCTGTGAATGCAGAATCCCTGGATATGGAGGGCTGACTGTATCTCACTTAGAATATTTAATTCTGTTTCTGCTGTGTCACATTTCTGTGTGATTTTAGTGAAATCCTGACCTTGTGTGGTCACTGTGATTGTATATGGCCCAGAATGAGATCTTTTGGCTCTAGAATGCTGATCAGCAAATGTGTCCCCACTTCAAAGCCCAGAGTGTCAGTGTGGAGCAAGGACCTGTACTGCTAGAGAAAGGATTCCCATGAGAGGGAACTGCAGAAGAAAAGACTGTGGTTCCACTTATTCCCACCCAAATATTGGATGGGGGCAAAGAATCCAGGATGAAGGGGAGTACTCCCAAAGGGTAAAGTATGTTAGAAGAGTGCCAGGACAGAGAGGGAAATGCAAAACGAATGTATGGCTTGGTTTATGAAAGGCAGGAACAGGAAGCCACAAAAATTGTTGATTCAGAGAAGCAAAAAGGGGGGAGGCAAGGAGGGGATAGCCTGCAGTCGACACTCTTCTGTTAAAAAAAGAAAAGGCACATGATTTAAGGATACTTGTTTATGTTTTCAATGTTTGGGCTGTCTTTCTGCCACAGTTCACACTCTGAGGTGGCTTGACGAAATTTCAAGCAGTCTAATAAAGACTAGAGATGCTGGAGAGTTCCATTTTGTTCACATTTTAAAGCAAATCATCCCAATTCTCAGTTCTTGGAATAAGATTAGAATGAAGTTATTTTTCTGGTTCTGCACTCCTCCACGTATTATGAGGCAGGCTTTGTGTTCAAAATCTGAACATAAAAATATATATTAAAGAGTTGTATACAAAAAATGCATATCTGTACAGAAAGATACATACCACAAAAATGTATATTGGAGAAAATGCATTGAAGATGTGTAAATTCAGGAAGATTGGGTACAAAAATGAATACGTGACTGGACAGAATGGAATTACAGTCAAATATAGTGATGGCATGGATCTCTAGAGTAAGTAAAACGCAAAACAGCAGTGTAGTCAGAAAGATATGCCAGTCTATAGAAACAGCATTAGCAAAAGCAACACCTAGTGAGAACAGATGAGCCCAGCCATTCTGTCTCCCTACCCAATGCCTGTTCAGCCCCACAAGAATGAGATGTGGGAAGAGAATGGTTCTTTTCTTTTGTAGTGGGCCATTAGAAAATGATTTTCAAGTCTCCTTTAAACAAATGCTGGATTCAGCAGCACTCTAATTAGGCAGCTGAGAGAGAACATTAACATCTAGATGCAGCTGTCTTCTGTTACAGCAAATGTTTCTTTTAAATTAGGCCTGCTTCCAAGAGGAAGAGACTTCTCTTGAAGATTGCATTTGGATTTAAACTAATTGGTTAAGAGCTTATATTATGGCACTGAGTAGGCAAGGGAGAAAGTTGGGTGTGTGCCTTAGCAGCGACTTGAAATCTGAGACAGAGTAATTTTTGGATGGATTATAAATTAAGTACATAGTAAATTTGCATGTGAGAGAGGATGAAACAAAAGGTATGAGCCAGATAATATTTAAAGTAATAAAACACTTGTAGGTATAGAGATCACTGAGGCACAAAGGAAGTGTGTATATTCAAATCTCTGTTTTCAATTGTCCTCAGTGGAGATTGTTGCTAGTGTGAGTGGGGTGAACTATCCATGTCTCAGTTGGGGAAAATATAATTGTGTATGTGTTCGGCCATGCTTGCATACACACACATGCAGAGACCATTCTCTTTCCTCTGTTGGAGCATTCCTTCCCACTCTTGCTTGGATGGCAAAATGTGTGGCGCTGGAGAATGGGGTGGCCATATGTATTTATGAAGACAGTGTCTTTTTTGAAAGAGTGTTGGTAGACCCATTCTCAATTTGCAGGCGTCCTCTATTTCAAGGAGTGTCCAGTCCACTTCTGGTCTAAGAACCACACGAAGGACCCATCTTCAATGAGTGCCTTGACAGCAGTCCAAAGAGGCACATAGGTTGGCTGGCTATAATCTGTGGTGAGATATACTGTGTTCCTATTTGAATTATTGTAGTTTGTTACTGAATGTGCATTATTCATAGACATTATCATAAGAAGCTATTATGCAAATCTGTGTCCTCTTTGTTGATGATGCATTTTCTCTTCTTTGGTGATGCATGAGTTGTCAGCCTGTTGAAAACTGCAACCTGTACTCAGTCAGGACACCACAGGAATGGGGCAAGACTCTTCTTCCTTTCTGCAGCCTTCTCCATAAATATATAAATTAACAGCTGAAGAAAAGCAGACAGAGCAGTAAAGTTCTATATCCTTTACATTTACTTCTTTTCAAGTTTTCAGTTTCCCAAAGGCAAAACTCTGCAGGGAGGACATGGGCCCAGAAGCAATGAAAATGCCACAGCTTCACTGCAATTGTGGTAGCCTTGGAGATAACTCTGTGGTGTGGTAATATTCAGGAGGTGATCAATTACTGGGGAAAGGCACTGCCCCACTTCTTCCTATAATTCATGGCTGAAGTAATGCAAGCATTCTGATTGGTGCTGATAATTCTGATAATTTGGGCAAGTGAACCATGGTTAACTCCAGTGCTCATACTACAGGGACACCTGTCTCAGCCTCATTTCACCCCTATTGCATAAATACCAAGAACACTTTGGACAATTCTACACTTTTCTGTTCCTTCCAGACACCAACCCTAATACAACATATTATGTTGCCAGATTCTGTGCAGCTGCAGTTAAAATTCATCAGGCATTGACCTCCACAGTAGTCTAGTACCAACCTTGTCTTGTTATACTGGAGCTGTACAATTGGAAGGGACATTTTAAATACTGTTTTTAACCTGTGTTTTTACCTTCTTTTTATTCTGTATCCTCCTTTTACCTGTGCTGGTCTATGACCATAATAAAGATTCTATTCTATGGTTAACTTTGTCATCCCATCGTCCCCTCCCCCTCGCCCTGCCAGCAAAGGAAGCTCACCAAGGGATGCCAATCTCCAAAATGTACCAGTTTCACTCCCCATCAAGGAAATGAAATTGCATTAATTTCCCCCATTCCCAAACCCATGATTTAGAGAAACAATATGTTCATACTTAACAAAATGAAGATACAATTAGTGTGGATTCAAAGGAGCCTGATAATAGCCAGGCACCAATTCGACTTTCCATGTGGGGTTTGCTTCTCTTCCAAGTAAGATGAATCATGATATAGTCCTCTAATGTTTAAGCCACATTATTTTGCCTACCATCCAGTCTTGTTTGGTCTGTCTTACCTTTCAAAATCTGGTGCATCCAAGTCTAGGATATGAGACCGTTCAATGACTAGAAAAGCCTAAGTATGCAAAAAAAAAAAAAAAGACTGAAAATTGGTTTAAATGTTATACTGTAGTATGAAAATAGCTGCAGGATTTTAAAATAGAGTATGTTTTTGGCCTGTTGGGGAGTCTGTTGACATATCGCTGAAAAAATGTTTTATTAATGGAGAATGTTTGAAATTGGCACCAAAGAAACGGTTGGCTATATTCTCCTTAGTGGTAAAAACAGGCAAAGTTAGCAGAGTATCTGTTTAAATATGCACAGCAAAGTGAAGCAATTCCAAACACAGAGACAATTAACAGCTATCCAACCCTTTTGCCCCCTCTCTTTCCTCACTGTGTCTAGCCAAACAAAGAAAGTACTTCACAGCCTTTTAAAAAAACATATAAAATGTACTTTACTCATGAACATCATGTGTAGTACTTCAGTACACAGGCACAAAGACTTGAAGATAAGCAGGAATGACAAAAATAAACACTGATTGCTACATCTCTAAAACAAAAAACGTGGAGAGACCTGTCCTGAGGCATCCGAGGAGATCTCAATGGCAAGAGAGACAACGTGGCTTCCAGACAAAGGATTTAAAGGGAACCTTCTTTCCGGAAGACACATTGTAAAAATCTCTAGTTACAACAGGAATCTCTAGTTACAAAATCTCTAGTTACAACCTGGTGGTGCAGTGGTTAAATGCCAGTACTGCAAGTCACCACGTTGCAAGTTCTATTCCAGGGGGCTCCAAGGTTCACTCAGCCTTCCATCCTTTCGTAGGTCGGTAAATTGAGTACCCAGCTTGTGGGGGGCAATTAGCTAACACACATTGGAAACTGTTTAATGCAGTTAGATGTGTAAATAGCTATTGCTTAAAACAATTTGTAAGCCACTCTGATAGCCTTGTGGCTGAAGAGCGGGGTATAAATAAATAAATAAATAAAATAAAATAAAAATCACCTCACTATCTGTGTTACATTCAACCTAACTCTCTCTAACAGTAAACAATCTAGCATGTTGGGTTGCTACCTGAAATTCCAGCACTTATGAAGAGCCCTTCTGGATTAGATCAACACACTACCAATCCAGCATTCTGTTTCAACAATGGCTAGCCACTTGCTTTTGGAAAGGCTACAAGCAGGGCACGAGTACAAATTTCTGCTCATGCTCCCCAGCAACTGATAGACAGTTGGCCTACTTGCCTTTGTTACTGGAGGAAGTATGTATCTATCATGTAGCCATCAATAGCTTACTTTAACTAATCTTTTTTTTTATTCTATTCAAACTAGTGGCCAAAAAGGTTAAATGACAGTTTAAATGTCTAAATTTGTTCTCTGAGAGTGAGTGATTCATACAAAGTTTGGTCAAGGTAGTGCAGAGGTAGGGATTATGTGACCCCTCCCCCATGAACTATACTGGCTAAAGCTGCTGTGCTGTCACTCTGAACAACATTTGGAAGGCCACAGAATTACCATTTATGATTAGTAGAAGAGCAATGTCACTGCTCGATATGCATGCCCAGAACATAGTTTAGTCCATACCAAAAGCTAACAAAAAGTATCTTGAAATTAAGTGATTGAGGATCCACCCACTTGGATTCTGGGGAGATTCACTTGGCTATGCCACTTCATTTTTATGAAATGGTTTCTTGGGGAGAAAAAAAATTATTTTTGGAAGGACAGAAGAAGAATATGCAGAGTGTTGCATTGCATGCCATTAATGAAATGAGTATATTTGGCATTTTTGCTTGTAAAATATCCCTCTGTGTTTTAATTTTTTATTTTAACTTACATGGATGTTCATCTGTGAATTTGAGCCCTATAAATGTTGAAAACATTTGCTTATTGAGACGTCCTTATGCAAGTGTTTCTGCCATACTTCCATAGTGTTAAGGAAGATGAGTCGCCTAGTATTTTGACCTGATGGTCAGTCTAGCTAGATTATTGGCTTCATGTATACAAGACATCTGATCTACTGTGAACACATGTGCAGATTTGGAACCTAGCCAACCTTCTTTCTGTGTTCTAAATTACTGTGAGAAGGTGTCTCGTCTTTCTTTCTTCTTTAAAGCTGAGACTAAACCTCTTCCATCTACAGCCTCCTAGTCTGACTGTATAGGACTGGGTAGGTGTCATCTCAATGTATCTGTCATTCTCATTTTCTGATGAGTTGTTTTATATCAATTTTAGAAATAACTTCCATAGACTTACATATGGTATCTAGTTCACAGTGAATATTTTATTCCTACTATTGGTCACAAAATAGTCTTGGTTAGTGAGAAAGTACTCCTATCATACACCCCTTAACGTTGGACATGTTAAGGGTAGGGTCTGCCTTCAAACAGATTTAGAATAATAGAATCATAGAATTGTAGAGTTGGAAGAGACCACAAGGGCTATCCAGTCCAACCCCCTGCCACACAGGAATCTTGATCAAAGCATCCCTGACAGATGGCCATCCAGCCTCTGTTTAAAGACCTCCAAGGAAGGAGACCCCACCACGCTCCGAGGGAGTGTGTTCCACTGCCGAACAGCTCTTACTGTCAAGAAAGTTCCTCCTAATGTTGAGGTGAAATCTTTGTTCCTGGAGCTTGCATCCATTGCTCCGTGTTCTAGTCTCTGGAGCAGCAGAAAACAAGCTTGCTCCATCCTCAATGTGACACCCCTTCAAATACTTAAACAGGGTCATCATATTGCCCCTTAACCGTCTTTTTTCCAGGCTAAACACACCCAGCTCCCTAAGTCTTTCCTCATAAGGCATGGTTTCCAGACCTTTCACCATTTTAGTCGCCCTCCTCTGGACATGCTCCAATTTATCAATATCCTTTTTGAATTGTGGTGCCCAGAACTGGACATAGTATTCCAGGTGAGACTTGACCAAGGTAGAATAGAGTGTCACTATTACTTCCCTTGATCTAGACTCTCTCTGGCTTTTCTTCACAAACAAAGATTCAGGAATTGGATTTGTCCTTCAAGCCTGTGCAGTGGATTTTCTGGTGGAGCGCAGCGTGCACAGAACTGGCCTCACCCTTTAAACCAAAGGTTCATCTGCTGTGGCCTTGCAAGCATGGACGGTAACAGTGAGGTCCTTGGGTTGTAGGTTTGATTAGAGTTTCCTTCTCTTAGATGGTTGACCTTACAGGGTTGGATGAGCACCATCTGCCCAGGTTTGGGATTAGAGTCTTCCTTCTCCTAGGATGGTTGCCATAAGGCTAAAGAGCCCATCCTGCCCTTTGATGCTCTTTGGCAGATCCTTCGGTTTTGACCTGTCTGGCATGGGAGACCCTACTGGTGGCTATTATGCCACTGCCAGCATAGCTACGCAAGCCTCTCTCCCACAACAAGGGGGCGTCAGTGGAGAGGCTGATCTAGACACTATACTTCTATTTGTGCCTGCATTTGTCTACTGTAGTTCCAGTGTTTGTCGTAGTGCAGCTTCATCTCTATTGTTTTGCCATTCTGTGATGAAAGACCAGCAAGACTAAAAGTCTGCAATCTTCGGATGACTCATGCAAACATTCCAGGAGACTTGGCAATCCTATTTTCTGGGTTGGCTCATCACTGCCCTCCAGTGGTAACTTGTATGTTTGAATGAACAATCGAAGATTGAAGGCCAGGCTTGGAAACGTTGAAAAAACTAAAACTCTCAGTGCAATTTCTTTACACAGACATCAACAAGCCTCTTCCAAGAGTGGGGGTCAAGCGGTCTGCATAGAGACTTAGGGGTTGTCTACATGGGAAAAAGAAATCCTCAAAGAGTTTGTCCAGATTCCTAATGGTCCTCATGCATTTCAAGCCAAAGTTGCTCAATTCAGAAGGAGGGGGGCAAAAATACCCTTGAAAAGTTCGATAACTGCTTTCACTATTTACCCCAATTTTTTAAAAAAGTCACACTATGGATTGTGTGATCAACCAGCCACCATCTCAAAACAGGCTCACAGCAAAGCTGAGATGTGATTCGTTGGACCTCGGAGGGGACGGGCTTGCAAGGGATGCCTTGCAATGCAGGATCTGCCATTGTTGTTATGACAGACTGGGCAACCCCAGCACTCTCCCTGTCCCCATCGCCTGGCTGTCTGCCTCCCGGCTTGCTGGCTTGCTTTGGGGCTTGCCCGCTTAAGCAGCCCATTTTTTTCTGCCGCCGCCTGGCCAGGCTCAGCCTCTGTGACTGACTGACGGCCAGCCGAGCCCTTGGCTGCAACAACCACAGCAGCCCATCCTGCTGGGCACGCAGCGGCTGTGGCCAAGGGCTCAGCCTCTGTGACTGTCAGTCATGGAGGCTGAGCCCTTGGCTGTAGCAGCCACTGGGGTGCTGGTTGGGACAGGCTGCTGTGGCTGAGGGCTTGGCCTCTGTGACTGACTAAAGGGAAGGCTACCAGGTAGCAGCAGCAGCAGCAGCAGCCCCATCAGAGCCGCTGGTGGAAGGGGTGCGGGGAAGGCTGGCTGCCTGGCTGGTGAGAGGGAGCCTGGCTGGAGGCATCCAGGCAGAGTCGAGGGAGGGCAACATGTCCTGGTGGGATTTTAATGTAGTTTTCTTTCAAATTTTGACATAGCGTATATTTATGAGTGTTCTTTCAGGGTGTTCCCATTGTTTTAATTCAATAGTATGACTTATATCTTGAGCCCATTTTATCGTCTATTCTTTGATGGTTTTCTGTTCTAGATTTCTCTCTAAAAGAATTTTATAGTATCTTGCTACATGATGTTTTCCTTTATCCAAGGTTATAGTGTCTAATTCATCCCCCCCCCCGTTTTGTAATCTTCTAATTTGAGGTACATTTTTAATATTTCTTATATTTGTTTGTAGAGGAACCAGTTCATTTTGTGACCTGTTTCTTCCAATTGCTCTCTTGTTTTTATTCTGAATTTGCCCAGTTGGTCTTTTAGTAGGGTATCTTGGTATTTTAGCCAATTCTCTCCTTCTGGTTTGATATTTTCAGAAAAAGCCTCTTGTGTTGATATTCAAAGAGTTTTTAAAAAACCACTGTATCCCACCCTGTGTCATGCGATCTCAGGGTGGTGTACAAGGAAAATATACTTAAATTATTTTGACTGCTACAGTTTCTAAACAAACTAAAAGTACATTAAACAATGTTACAAGTTAAAACAAAAAGGTTTAAAATTATGTACATATATGTTTAGGAAGAAATTAATTAGGGGCCAAAAGCTTTATTGAATTGCCAGTTTTCATTATGGCACTAGAAGGAAGCTGGCATTGATACCAATTGGGCCTCCAAAGGGAGGTTATTTCACATTCAGGGTGCCAGCCTGTGATCTCATGAGCACATTCCTCCCACTGGTGGCACACAAAGTAGTGTCCTTCCAATAGACCTCTGTTCTCCGGGAAACATATATGAAGAATTTTGCCCCTTGTTTGGGTTAGGTTTCTGGGACAGTGTGCCCTGCTATCTGTGGCAACCAAAGTGTCCTTTGTTTCCCCTTCTGCAGTAGGGCACCTGTCTGCTATGGAACTGGAGAAGCCCCTCTAACATTCCCAGGAATGTTACCAGTTCTTCAGTATTGTTCCTATAACTCTTGTTCCTCATTGTCCTCCTTCATGCGTCCACCACTTCACACCTTGCCTCTTTCTAAGCTACCGGTCCTCTGCCTTCCCTACAGAGCTTCTTGTTTTTAGAGTTTGTGCTGCAGTTTTCCTTGGTAATGAAGAAGTTAAAATGAAGCTCTCAGTGCAAACTAAGTAGCATGAGGTGTATGCTTTTGCTTCAGTTTTCCAGCCACCACACAGAAAAATTAGTCATGTTTCGCCCCTCAACCTTCACGAGTCATACAATTTAATTCCCATACATTGCTTTGAAATTGTCAGCCCAGCTATCTTGCACCACCCATTATGCTTCTGTTTTGTTGCTTCACAAGTGGAAGGCAGAGCTCTAAAAGCAGTTTCTGTATCACAAGACAAAAAGAGAGATTTAATAAATGAATATTATGGATGCTTCAAAAATAGATATAATCTTTGCATTCTTGTTGCTTTTCAAAATATCCCTCTGCAATTCATCTTCAGGACTCAAGCTCTGCACTGAAACAAAGCTAGAGACACCCTGTTGTTGGTTTGGGTTTTTTAAAAAGGTAACTTGGCAGAAAGCCAAAGTTGAAATCCATTTTTTAAGAAGACGTAGAATGCCAACTGTAAATAAAAATCACTGAAAGAAAGAAAGAAAGAAAGAAAGAAAGAAAGAAGATTCTTCAGTAAAATCCAGTTACTAGTTTCAGCTGCGGTAGACCCACTGCATCAATTTGCTGAATGGCATAGTAAGACCTGTGTAAGTCCCAGTACTTCAGTGGGTCTACTTTAGTTGGGGTCTAATAATAATTGAACGGAATGCTGTGTATGTAGCATATCTTGATTTTAGTAAGGCTTTCAACAAGGTCCCCCATGATATTCTTGCAAACAAGCTAACAAAATGTGGGCTAGACAGTATTACTGTTTGGTAGGTTTGTAATTAGTTGACCAGCCAAACCTAAAGGGTGTTCACCGATGGCCTCTCTTCATCCTGGAGAGAAGTGACTAGTGGGGTACCACAGGGTTCTGTCTTGGAGCCAGTGCTATACAACAGCTTTAACAGCTTTATCAATGACTTAGATGATGGAATAGAGAACATGCTTATCAAATTTGCAGATGGCACCAAATTAGGAGGGGTAGCAAATACCCAGAGGACACGATCAGAATTCAAAATGACCTTAACAGATTGGAGAGCTGGGCCAAAACCTCTAGGTCACCCTATTCTCAGCAGCCCTGCTCAGGTCTTGCAGATTCAGAGCTATGGTTTCCTCGATTGAGTCTATCCATCTGGAATGTGGTCTTCCTCTTTTCCTTCTGCTGTCTACTTTACCAAGCATTATGTCTATTCTAGTCGGTCATGTCTTCTCATGATATGGCCAAAGTACAACAGTCTGAGGGGTTGTCTATACAGTGAAAATACTCTTCACAGAATTTGCTCAGGAAACAAGCTGTCTTAATGGGATGCTAGATTGTCTCATTGTATTGTGAAGAAGGGGGGGGGGCAAAAAGAGGAAGAACTATGAGAGAAAAGCATTCACACTTTTCCTTACTTTTTAAAAAAGCTCCTGTGATATGTGCATTTTTGCTCATTTAGACAAGCGATTTGACATGAATCAGTTCCCCACACAAGACAAAGCTCAAACCTGATTGGCTGGATGAGTGCAGGGGGCGGGGCTTGGTTACAGGGCAAGCGCCTGCTGCCACCATGTTGGATTTTTGCCTTAGCGATTGATCGGGGATAAAAAGGGGATTTGTGCTATATTTTTCTCTCTCTTATATTTTGGAAAGGTGAAATATTGCTTGTGCGCATCGTAGAAATAGGTTTTTTAAGTTTGTCAGTGACAGATTTTAAAAAATATTTATTTATTTATTTATTTATTTATTCTCTGCTCTTCAGCCACAAGGCTATCAGAGTGGCTTACAAGCTGTTTTAAGCAATAGCAATTTATATATCTACACTGAATTAAGCAGTTTCCAATGTGTGTTAGCTAATGCGAATAATCTACTCACAGCTGCTGTCTCAGCTACAGGCATGCGAAGTTTATGCGGGCTGTAAAACCATTAAGACAGGTTGCAGCTGCTGCTACTTGCTATTATTGTGGAGCAGTCCATTCCCCCCCCCCCCTTCATATAGGCAAGCCATGAATTTAGTCATATTGGCTTCTAGGGAGAATTCAGGTTTGATTTGCTCTAGGACCCATTTATTTGTCTTTTTAGCAGTCCATGGTAACCGTAGAAGTATTATCCAGCACCACATTTCAAATGAGTTGATTTTCTTCCTGTCAGCTTTCTTCACTGCCCAGCTTTCATAACCATACATAGAAACTGGAAATATGATGGCAGGGACAATCTTAACTTTAGTATTCAATGATATGTTTTACACTTCAGGATCTTCTCTAGTTTTGTCATAGCTGCCCTTCCAAGTCTTACGAGATTTTCACACTACACTGTTATAGTGTTACTATTCCACTTTATCTGCTCTGGCTGCCTCCTGTGGAATTCTGGGGTTTGTAGTTTAGTGAAGCCTAAGAGCTCCCTGGCTAAGAATGCTAAATGCCCCTCCCTAAACTGGAAATCCCAGGATTCTGCAGGAGGCAGCCATAGCAAATAAAGTGGAATAGTAACACTATAACAGTATAGTGTGAAAATCTCCTCAGTCTTCTGATTTTTTGACTGCAGTCTCCATTGTGATTAATGGCTGACCCAAGGTATGGAAAACTATTTCAATGTCTTCATCGTCTTCTTTAAAGTTATATAAACTTTCTGTGGTCATTATTTTTATTTTTTTAATGTTTAACTGTAAACCTGCCCTTGCACTTCCTTTCTTGATTTCTTCAGTAATTATTCCAACTCTTTGCTATTTCTGCTAGCAGTATGATGTCATCTTCATATCTTGAATTGTTGGTGTTCCATCCTCCAATTTTCACACCTCCTTTCTCTGTGTCTAATCCTGCTTTACGTATGATATGTTCAGCATACAAGTTTAACAGATAAGGTGATAAAATGCAGTCTTACCTGATCCCCTTGCCAATTGGAAACCATTAAATTTCTCCATATTCTGGAGATTTTCAGACAGGCAAAAATCGCCCCTTGCCGCGCGAGCAGCCTCCCGAAACTGCTGCGCGGCAAGGGTCTTTTTCGGACGACGCTGTGCCTCTAGCGAAGCCGTCCGTGTCACTTCCGTGAAGCTTGGGACGGCTCCACGCCATATTTCAATCACGGGCAGCTTCCGTGCTTGAAATATGGCGCGGAGCCATCCGAAGCTTCACGGAAGTGACACGGACGGCTTCGCTAGAGGCACAGCGTCGTCCGAAAAAGACCCTTGCCGCGCAGCAGTTTCGGGAGGCTGCTCGCGCGGCAAGGGGCGATTTTTGCCTGTCTGAAAATCTCCTCTGTCCTGATGGTAGCCTCTTGTCCTGAGTACAGGTGATGCATCAGGACAATAAAATGTTGTGGCAGACCCATTTTTTTGAGAGTGATCCATAGTTTTTTGTGATCTACACAGTCAAAGGCTTTGCTATAACCTACAGGCTGGTTTTCTTTTGAAATTCTTTGGTGCACTCCACTATCCAACATGTTTTCAGTATGCTCCCTAGTGCCTCTTCCTTTCCTGAACCCTGAATATTTCTGAATATTTGAAGGGATGTCATATTGAGGATGGAACAAGCCTGTTTTCTGCTGCTCCAGAGACTAGAGACTTTATCACACAAGGCTAGAAAAGTTTAATTAAAGCTATGACTGAAACTTATCACACAACATCGTGAATGTCCTGTAGGTGTGTATTCAAACCGTTAGTGTGGTGTTCCTGTCCCCCTCCCATTTACTATTCCAAAGCAGACTAACTCCGTGCCTGCCAGGTTTTTAAAATCTTTTATCTTTGCTATGTTTGCATAATTACAGCAAAAACAATTAAAAATATTTTTATTTTAACATTTTGCTGTAAGTATGCAAATGCAGCAAAAAAACCCACATGGGGGCTAGCCTTTTTTTAATAGGAAATGTCATTATTGTTCCTTTGATGGCCCTGGTGCAATAGGTCCCTTCACTTCAGTGCCAGCATTACAGCAGTCAGTGCCATGAGGGGGCCTGAATCTCTTCCTCTTCTTCCCTCTCCCCCTCCCATTTGCTATTCCAAAGCAGACTAACTCCGTGCCTGTCAGGTTTTTTTAATTTTTATCTTTGCTATGTTTGCATAATTACAGCAAAAACAATTAAAATTATTTTTATTTTAACATTTTGCTGTAGGTATGCAAACGCAGCAAAAAACAAAACAAAACAAAAACCCCAACAACATGGGGGTTAGCCTGCTTTGGAATAGTGAGTGGGAGGTGGAGAGGGCAGAAGAGGAGGAGATTTAGGCTCTCTCATGGCACTGGCTGCTGTAATGCCTGAACTGCAGCAAAGAGACTTATTACTCCAGGGGGTTTTCAAAGCAGTGCAGTCACATAAAAAAAGAGAGCTGTGATAAGAAATGTTTTCAAAGCAGTATGTTTCTGATTCCTTTCATAACATGATTGCCCTGAGATACTAGCCTTGTGTGATAATCTCCTAGGAGATGGAGCCATGGATACAAACTACAGGACAAGAGATTCCACCTAAACATTAGGAAGAACTTCCTGACAGTAAGAGCTGTTTGGAAGTGGAATACACTGCCTCAGAGGGTGGTGGAGTCTCCTTCTGTGGAGGTTTTTAAACAGAGGCTGGATGGCCATATGTCAGGAGTGCTTTGATTTTGTATTTCTCAGGGCAGGGGTTGAGCTAGATGGTCCTTGTGGTCGCTTCCAACTCTATGATTCTGTGATTCTATAATAGCTGGATTTAGATCTTCATAGGAAGAAAAGAACCAGCGCAGCCATCCTGATAACATATTCATTTCTTATTTACAACCTAAAATGTCTTTTCATGGGGCTAATACTAAAAGCAAAGACTTGTTGCTTCCTTGAAAGGTGCAACCCTAACTTGAGGTATTAGCTATTGAACTCTCCAAGGCCCATTTAGACAGAGGATGTGGACCATAATTCTGGTGTTATCACCAGCTCCAATAGGACTAGCAAGCTAGTTGCATCCACTTCTTAACCATGCTGCACAATTTTCCATTAATTGCCATTAGCTTGTCTTCAGGAATTCTGCAGTTTTGTTCTGAACAAATACCTTCTTGTTGAGTGAAACCCATTTGTAGAAGTGTAACTAAAATGATGACAGAAGAGCATTCACCAAAACAAGGTCAGTTTTCCCCAAATCTGCAGATGTGAGCTAATAATAAAAGACTGTCTTAGCCTTTTTCTGTGATCTTGACCTTATGATCCAACCACTTACCAACTTTAGTACAGGCGCAATTCATCGTTAAATATGTTCCATGGCCATCAAAGGAACTGTAGCATATCTGAAACAGTGATTCATGTAGGCAAAAGTAGCAGTTAGGCTTGCCCCAAATCCTGGGTAGGGGAAGAATTTGGAAAGTCTGATGGCCTTCATTGGTACATGTGTGAGAGTTTGCTGAGAAAGAGGTTTGTAGAGCCAAACTCTGATGCTAACTTTTTCTTTGGCTTGGTGCTACCATATATCCTATGTTCTTCAATACCATTGTAGCTATTTTTTTAAAAAAAGAAAATATAAAGCTTTGAACTCTAAAGAACTGCTTAAATGCAGCATAAGAGTTATGGAACTTTCTCATACTAGGATAGGAAGGTAGTAAATGATATGAAATTGAGACTGGAGTTACATTTTGGAACATTGTGAGAGGAAGAGGGAGAATGAGCAAACCCAAGTCCTGTGAGTAGAAAATCATTTATGATCTTGCAATAAGATCTAGTAGCCTAAATCTGCATGGATTGTCTTTAACAATCCTGTTCATGGCTTTCCAGGGCTTTGTTCAAGGCTACTACAAGAAATTAAAAGGAAAATGTGCCTCATTTTTATGAACCTGAAAGTAATACTTGCCGTTTGGGTTTATGATGTCTCCTGCTGTGACTTTAGAATATTTTATTTCTTCCATTTATAACATACTTTTAGTACACTCCCTTGGTACAACTGCTTTTAAAAATGCAGTTGTCCCTTCATATTCACTGGGGTTTGGTTCCAGGACCCCCATGGATACCAAAATCCGTGACTACTCAAGTCCTTTATGCAATGCTATGCAATGGCATAGCAAAATGGTGTCCCTTATATAAGATGGCAAAACCGAGGTTTGCTTTTTGGATTATTATTTTTTTAAGAATATTTTAAAGCCGTGAATACTTAAATCCCTGGATACCAAATCCGTGGATATGGAGGGACAACTGTACTGATGCTTTTAAATATTTTTATAGTTGTTTGTGATCCATGGTGATCCAAGATAGGCTAAGGACTTTATCACACTATACTCTTACAGTGGTATTATTCCACTAACTGCTCCGGCTGCCTCCTATGGAATCCTGGGATTTGTAGTTTAGGAAGGAGCATTTAGAATTCTCAGCCAGAGAGCTCTTAGGCCTCACTAAACTCCAAACCCCAGAAATCCACAGGAGGCAGCCATAGCAGTTAAAGTGGAATAATAGCACTATAACAGTGTTGTGTAATACAATCTAGTTTAACAGTGGATGGAGAAGGGTCTGACCTCAGATAAATTCTACCAGCCCTTGTAGCAACCTCTGGGGCACTTGCCTCTCCATTGGCACTGGTGGCTGTTTGTCTGCCAAATCAGTGAGGTAGTGAATCCACTCCAGGTCCTAGTCTGAACTTTTAAGGTGCTATCCAAGGTGCTGAACCTATTTGGGTAGTCAAGTTTGGCACCTTTGATAGCTCCTTTAAAATCTGGACAAAATCATGGGAAGATATGCAGGATTCACAGCCTTCTGCTGGAATCTGTTTGTGTGGATATATGCCAGCTGGCAAAGAGAAAAAGTCCATCCATCATGATTCCTCCTGCCAGTAGATGAGGAGTTAAATCCAACAGCAGTCCTATTTGGAGCAGGCCTACCAAAATCAATGGGACTTAACTTAGGTGTGCGTTAAAAAGTCCTATACACTGATGGTCCTACTTCTATATTTAACTCAAGATGGTTTCCTCACTTTCAGAATTTACCATTTCCTCTCCCTTTATTTACCGTATTTGTTACAGTATGACCCCCGTATCCACTGATTCATTATCCATTGATTCAATTATCCATGAGACACAAAAGAGCACACCTACCATAGAGTCTTCCTAGAAAATGTGTCCTCTAGCCATTTTCTAGGTCCTCCAAGGCAACTCTATGGTATTTTAAACCGGAAGTCCCATTATTTTCAATAGTTTTTCCTTGGGTTTTTTCCAGGCTGTGAGGCTCCATTCTGGAATAAAAGCCAAGGAAAATCTATGGATGCTGGCTGTGAAAGCCTTTGACTTCACATTTTCAATAGTGTTCACTATTATCCACAGTATCCATGCCCCCCCCCGAACCAATCCCCAGTGGATACGGGGGTCCTAGAGCACTTGAAATAAAGTTATAGAGGAATCCCTCCATTCCAACTGCCACTGCTGTAGTCTCTGAGGGAGAAAACAGCAGCAAGCTTCTTCTGGATTTAATTCCCTCCCCCACTGCCATCCCCCTTTCCTTGTGTTTTGGTTCTTTTTAGATTATAAGCCTGAGGACAGGGAACCCATAAATTAACAGGTCTAAGCCACTCCTATAAAGTGCCGTAATGGCACTAAATAAATAAATATTGGTAATAAGACGATGATGATGATAAATTACTCTGTACTTGGGTATTTCTTATGGAAATCATAGAAGTATAGAGCTGGAAGGAACCACAAAGGCCACCTAGTCAACCCCCCTGCCATATAAGACTATACAACTAAAGCACTTCTGAAAGATGGCCATCCACCTTCTGTTTAAATACCTCCAAATAAGTTGAGTCCACCACCTTCCAAGGCAGTTTGTCCCACTTGAAGAGTTATTACGGTCAGGAAGTTCTTCTTAAGGTTTAGGTAGAATATTTTTTCTTGTATTTTACATCAAATGGTTCATGTTCTTGTCTCTAGAGCAGCAGAAATCAAGTTTGCTCAATTTTCTACATGGCATCCCTTTAGATATTTGATTATGGTTATCGTATCACCTCTCAGTCTTTTCTTGTCCAGACTAAACATATCTAGCCTCTTAAACCATTCCTTGTAGGGCTTGGTTTCCAGACATTTTTCCATCTTGGTCATCCTACTCTGGACATGTTTCAGCTTGTCAAAACCCTCCTTCATGAGAGAGATAAAGATGCTTATAATAAATACAATGTGTTTATGGTTTAGAAATCAGTGAGTTAGGCAAAAACCTGATAATGTAATGCACAGAGTGAGAGGTGGCTCATCTACAGATGACTATGCAGTGGGCCCTTGGTATCCACTGGGATTTGGTTCCAGGACCCCCTGCGGATACCAAAATCCATGGATCCTCAAGCCCCATTATATACAGTGGTGTAGTCATCCCTTATACAAAATGGCAAACAGCAAGGTTTGCTTTTTGTAATCCCTCCCTGTCCCTGCCCTGAATATTTTCAAGTTGTAGTTGGTTGAATCCGCGGATACAGAGGGCTGACTGTAATATGATTCAAATAAGCAATAGGTGGTGTGTTCAAACTCCCTAGAGTTAATAGGATACTTTTAAGGATAATGCAGATCACTTCATTAGCTTTATAAGCAATGAACAATGCTTTAGCTGTATACACAGCATACATGCATGATTTCCTTTCCTGCATGCCCCAGCTATTTTATAAACATGCAGAAACTTGCATCAGGGGCATAATGGCATTCCATATAAGTGTTTACAAGTTTTGCACTGGCCATCATGAATTGTTGGTTTACTTATGGTTTTAGTGGTGGGAGACCCCATGGGCCCACTCTCTAGCACAGGGCATCTTCTGGCTCTCTAGACAGTGCTAGACTAACACTCCCATCATCTTTCACCATTGGGTATGTTACTTAGGGCTGAAAGGAATGGCAGACCTTCAGTCTGTGATCTGAGCAAAATTACTGTCTGCTTATAACTTCAACATTAATGAGAAGTAGAGCTTTAGGGGTCTCTAGGTGTAAGGACTAATGTCACTCGTTTAATTTTATTTATTTATTTATTTATTTATGTATTTATTTATACCCCGCTCTTCAGCCACAAGGCTATCAGAGCAGCTTACACATTGTTTTAAGCAATCGCAGTTTACATACCTACACTGCATTAAGCAGTTTCCAATGTGTGTTAGCTAATTGCCCCCACAAGCCGGGTACTCATTTTACCGACCTATGAAAGGATGGAAGGCTGAGTGAACCTTGGAGCCTCCTGGAATCGAACTTGCAACATGGTGACTTGCAGTACTGGCATTTAACCACTGCACCACCAGGGCTCAGTGTTGTTTTTTTGTTTTGTTTGTTTTGTTTTGTTTTTGTTTTGTTTTGTTTGTTTGTTTGTTTGTTTTGCTTTTTGTTCAAACAGATTATGGAAATAAAGGTGACATCGTGGTCAGCTAAAGTGTTATGATAGTGTACTAAGAGGGGAGAAACCTGTAGGTAAACATTAGTTTATGCTTTTTGCTTTTCTTAGGATGTTGTTTTTCATTGTTAACAGGCATGATAAAATAAAGTTGACTGTAAATCTTGCTGGGGCAGTGAGAAGTGAATGTGCAGTATAATGGTGCAAACACAAAACTTATTGTGTGACTTTGGGCCAGTCAGTATTTTTGAGCCTAACCTGTTCCAGAAGACAGCTTGTGAAGATAAAATGGGGGAGGCAGGCATCTCTATCCCCCTCAGCTCTCTTAAAGAAGGGTAGGATTTTTTAAAAGCATAATAAGTAAAACAAGAAGTGGTGCACTCAGGTGATAGTTATGCCAGTAGTGATAGCAGTGAATTGCTACAACAACAGAACAGGGTGTGAATTGCTCTTCAAAGACCTTAAATCAAGGTCATCTCTGTCTACTGTCTCCAGGTGGTTATGTATATCGGCCAAGTCTCAAAGGATCTCCTGAAGTGGCCTCGCCCTTGCTCACCACCTGTTGTCAAGCTAGAAAAACGGACAACTGCAGAATTCGGAATGCCGTCCACTCATGCAATGGCAGCAACAGCCATCTCTTTCACTTTTGTTATTGCGTCCACAAGCCGATATAAGGTAGGGATAACAAGTAGCCAGCCACATGTAGCCTTTCTGAACCATTGGGCCTTTCCTGTCAGACATTGCAACTCAGCCTCAAGGGATTACCCAATGCTTTATCTTCTTTCCCCTTCCACTGCCATCTCATATAAACCTCTCTAAACTGCTTTAAGTCTAAATTAAAGACTTAAGGGAAGCCTTCCAACTTTCATGTTGATTTTATGTCCATATTATTTGTATTAACTTGCACTTTTAAAGTATTGTTTTAATCTTGTTATAGTAATATTTTATTAATTTTATCATTTTGTTTGTGGTTTTAGATTGTGAGCCGTAGGCAGGTTTTTGTGTTTATTGTGGATTGTTGTTTTTCTTTTTTGTAAAGCGCTGTGTAAAGCTTATGGTGCTATATAAATAAACGTAATAAATAATAATAAACCTGCCCAGCTGATGTTTCCTAATTGGGGGTGGTGGTGGCAGCAGCTATGACTGCAAGGTGGCTTGATCCAACTGTTGCTGTGTTGCTCAGTTCAAAGCTAGTCGATTGAATCCAGGTTTAATCATAGTTAGAGATTGGACTAAATCCATGCATACCGGATCAAGATTCAGTAACGCTTTTGATTTATTAATCTAGCTTTAATAATGTTTCAAAGTAGAGCCATCTAAGGTTCAGTTAGTCATGATTGTCTACTTTAATGAAATCTAGATCCATCCCAGATCCCTAGTCTTAGGCCCCATGCGTGTACAATAGCACCATAATCACTGTTGTTTTCAGACCCTTTCTGAATTTGCCTTTTCTGCTAATTGAACACTTTCAATGAACTTTCAGTGGACTCTTTCACTTAAAAGAGAACCTATTCCCTGGAGTGTGTGAGGCCAATTTAGACCAGGGGTGCACAACTCTTTTGGCTCTGAGGACCATATATGATGCTGCATCAGGGCCGTTACTTGTCTACATGCACAGATCCCACTCTTTCCTTGAAAGGAGTGGAGAGTTTTCCCTAGCAGTCCTGACAGCTCCTTCCTCACTCCTAACAGCAGCAGAGAAATAGCAATCAGTTTGGAATCACTGGGGAATTTGGCAATAGTGGTGGAATCACAGTACCACTTGAGGCCACACTTAAGTTCTGCAGGGGACACATATGAGCCATAGGCTGTGCACTCCCATTTAGTCTCCCATCAGTATCTATGTGAAGTTACTATATTTTGTTCCAGTGGGCTTCATTAGGCACTTACACACAGTGAATGTGTCTGCTGTTCTGTTACACAGTAATTCAACCTGCTTTTGGTGCAGTGCTGGCTGTTGCTGACTTGAATATGGATAGAAAGAAAGTATTCAAAAAAAATGAAAAACTGGGTTTCTTGAGTATTGGGAAACCCTGGTGAAGCGAGTCCTAGATGGGTGAGAATCTTTGAATTTTGGAGCAGAAAATAGCATTATTTGTGCAGAAAACAAATTTTCTGAGCAGAAAACAGTATTTTAAAAAAATAACATTTCTGTGCAGCAAACAAGTTTCCTGCATGGAAGATAATGATGTTTTCTGCTCAGGAAACTTGTTTTCCATATGCACAGTCCCAAACTGTGACTAGTCTTTGAAAATTGCAGTTTTCAATTATTTTCTTGCAGTGGGGAAACATTGTAAAATTATTCATCCTTGTCTGGCAAGAACAAAATTTACAAAGATTTACATTCATAGTTCTTGAACTATTGGATGCCATCTACTGATGAAGTATCTTCACTTTGACTCCACTTACTTACTTTGACTCAAACTGGTCTAAAAACAGAGCACTAGGGAAAACTCCAGCCTCCACCCCATCTCTATTCTTCTTTCTCTTTTTCTTGCAGCTTTGATCTTTGTGGGTCTTTGCATTCAATAGGTTGAATCCAGATGAACTGATATATGAAAATCAGTGGGACCTGAGTTAATTATGACTTCTCTAAGTCCCACTGATTTCAATTGGTCTGCTCCAAGTATGTGTAAGTGTGGATATATCCTAGTGTACCTGATTCTACATTGTTGGTGTTATCTCAGTGGCGCAGCCTGCAGTGTCCATCCTTTCCAGATAAATTATTTTAAGGACAACATGAATGCATCACTGCTGAATGTTTCATTCTAGGTTGTATGAAAAGATCATTCTTATTTTCAGTACCTCCAATCTCTCAGAATAGATATGATGCTGAATTCTAGTTATAGCTAGGATGTTGGTGCCTACTTATTTGTATGAAGCATGCGATTACCACTAATATTTTCCCTCCACTCTTATGTTCACAGTTCCCTTTGATACTGGGACTGATGGGAGCCTTTTTATTTTCAACTTTGGTATGCCTCAGCAGAATTTACACAGGAATGCACACACTGCTGGTAAGGTGACTTCCCATTAGATTGATACACTCATTGCTGTATTGTTATTGTATTGCTATTCTTGGCCTGAAGCATAAATATAAATTAATACAAATAATAAACAAGCACTAAACATCTTGACATCTTCCATGTAGTCTGCCCCAGGTCTTATATTCTAAGAACAGGCCTTGTGTAATCATGCCACAGCAGACCAATGTTAATTTGGTCATAGTGTGGAGTGGGGCGGGAGCTGTGGAGCCTTTGGGTCCCATGCAGCCCTTTGGGGAGTCCAGTGCAGCCTTTGGGACCACCACCATACATTTTATGTGTATGTTCTATTTGTTTAAGAAAGACAAAAGACATTTCAATTCTTCTGCACTTTAAATGCATTTGAATAAATTCAGTCAATTGTCATCAAATGTAGAGGTTTCCTCCAACCTGGCCATGTTTCTAGAACAGGGGTCAGCAAGCTGCAGCCTGTGAGCCATGTATGCCCTGCTGAAGGGTATTTTTCTGCCCTGTGACTCTCCTGTCTCTCTTACACACACACACACACACACACACACACGTCGCAGAAGGGGACATGACATGAAAATGTTGATTTTTTTTTATATACTCTTGGAGGCTTCAAGGAATGGCAGTTTTAGTCAGAAATGAGGTTCAAGGTTCCATGAAATCGAAAGAATGAAATTGGAAGTAGTCAGAGGTCCATTTCCATTATTTTTTTAAAAAATGGATTGAGTGGGTGTTTGCCTTTTGGAAACTGGTGCAGCCTGTGGTGGGTGCCAGTCATAAAAGAAAGCTGCTCACAAGTTGTATACCCAGTTCTAGAATAACTTACTATATTGGTCTGGAACATAGCTCTTTACAAAAGTTTTGCTCTCGTTTTAGAAAGAGCCATATGTCTTTTCAGTTGAGTTAGATTCAGGTTTCCTCTGATGCAGTACTGTGTACCTTGGTTCATCTTTAAACCCAGATTTCTAGCATGGTGGTTAAATATATTTAACCTAAAGACCATTGCCCAGGGGGTAATGTAACCATATAGTGAAGCCAAGATTTGCAGGGTTGAAATATTTTCCTCACAATAATATGTTTCTGTGAGCTTTTCCTTTTGTGATACAGCATATCCAACGATGGCTTGATCTTGATAGCACATGAAAGGTACTGTGAGACAAGCTGCACAACAAATATCTCATAGATAAATCACTTGAATCCACTCTGACCTGGAGGCTGTAGATGATACAGTGGATGTAACATTGTCTATTGTCCAGACAATCATAATATATGTTTTTCAGTTTGTATAGCCTGAGGAGGTAAATTGGAACCTTGGAGAGGTGAGAGCCACCATTTCCCCTCCTGGCTCATAAAAGTGAATGTAGGGGAGGAGGCCTGGCTGAGAGGGTAAAGGGAGTAGTGAATGCCTCTCTACATCAAGGCAGGGTCTCAGCATTCTTAAAAGAAGCACTGACAAGATCTTGGCTGAAAAAGCCTTCCCTAAACCCAAAAGCATTCCAGTCAGCATTCCAGTCTTGGACAATGTGCTTGAGCGTATAGGTAGCCTCTAAGCTCTGGGAGTTCCTGAAGGAGACAAATAATCTAGAGTCAATTAAAGATGGCGTTTAGGCCTGGTGTTATGGATGGAGATGTCATTGTCTCTTTGCTGGCCTAACTGTACTCAAACAGGCAGATGAAGTTCATTCTGCAGGACCTGCTAGCAGCTTTCAATAGTGCTAATCAGGGTATCCTTCTGGGCCACCTTTTTGAGAGGTGATTTGGAGGCACTATTTGACACTAGGTCAATTCTTCCCTTGGAGGCATGAGCTCAGAAGTTGGTACTGAGGGATTCCTTAACACTTGGCTGTTGGTATATGGAGTCCCTCAGGGTGCCATTTTGTCCCCCATGCTATTTAAAATATGCATGAAACCACTAGGACTGGTTGTTCAAATTTTGGAGGTCTAGTAAGCTAATGACACTCTAATTTACCTTTCCACCTAAATCCAAGTACGTAATTTGTTTTGATTCTCAACCAGTATCTGATGTCAGTAATGGGTTGGATGAGAGTGAACAAACTGAAGCTTAATTCAAATAAAACAGATATGCTCCTGGTCAATTGAAAGGCAGATTAGTTCTTATATAACACTGGTATAGATTTGTGAACCACTGTGGTATTTATTTTATTTTCTATATGGTGCTGATCTAAATAGCTAGGTGTATTAAAAAGACATGGAATTTTCTGGGGGAAAGTGCACACTAGTCTTCTCCAACCCAGTTCTTCTTATCTCCAGCCTAATATACTTGCTGGCTGTGGAGGATAGGAACTGTAGTCCAACATATCTTGAGAGTGTCAGGTTGAGGGAGGCTGATATACTGTGTAACACTGATAAGAGAGCACTTGTTATTCAAACCTGCTGCTTCTGAATTTTCTTTTATATGTATACTGAGGTATTCAAATGGCACGGGACGTTTACACTGTGTTTTACATTTAGCATTGCCTGCAAGTGTTCTGATATCATAGGGTTCTTTAAAAAACATATTTTCTAGTATAGTTGGCAGTGTCCGACATGAAACACTTCAAACTTTTTGCTTTTCTTAATAAATAAGCCTGACAGAACTGGTTTTGAGCTGCTCCCCAATAATCCAGACTCCAGTTATTAGAATTTCATCCTCCTTTGCCTGGGCTGAACTAGGGAGAGGCAAAAACCTCCACCCTTTCTCCTTTATCCTTATAATGGTTTCCACCTTAATCCTTTCATAAAGATGACTTCCTTATTGTGCAAAGCGAATGAAGGAAAACATAATCCTCTCTAGAGAAATTATGAAACTAAGCTGCAAGATTATGGGTGGGCAAAGGTTTGTATTAACAGAGAAATGTTTGAACTTGCTTTAAATGTATTCCTGAAACTATTTGCTTTGGCTGTTTGCTGGGGTGGAGGGGATATTGACAGTTTCTATTGTCCTTCAGTAACCAAAAGAGGCAAATCACTGAAGGCAGAGTTGTGTGTGTGTTTGATGTACAAATATACATAGCACACCATATATAATCCGTTAATTCTATAAACATATCAACAGAGAGGTATTCCCTACCCTTACAAATGCTCTTCCCATCAATTCCACAAGTTTGGGGGAGAGCACAAGAGGAAATATTTCAGCCCTCTATTTTATCAGAGGTGTGGCTTAGCTTGTCATCATCTGAAATCTACAGTACACACATAGTTTGCAAGCTCTTGTGGCTGCTGTGATGAAGTAATGTGTGTATCTGTTTCAGGCGTGAGAAGTCAAATTGCTTCTCAAAGTTTTCTAGTAAGCTGCTTGCATGGTATGCATGTATGCTGGGCTTCAGCTTTCAATTTGTCTGTGGAAGTAGCCTGATAGTTCAGTACCCCTATACGTAAACCAATGGATAAATCTCTGGATCATTTGTTTATATCTCCTAGTATCTGCTAATAAAGGGATGGGAATCACACAGCCCTCCATTTGTTGTTGGACTACAGCTCTCAGCAGCTGTATCCAGCATAGCCAATGGTGAAGAATGCTGGGAACTGCAGCCCAACAACATCCAGAGTCCAAATCCCTGGGCTAGTATAAGCTTTATAACAGGGTGGACAACAGGCAGCCTGCAGACCTCCAGCAATTTTTGTAGTTCATGCAGCCCTTTTCTGATGTAGCTGCCATGTTTTGGCAGGACAGTTGGTAGCTATCTTTTTTGTTTGCTTTTAGAGGCGAACTACACTCCTGAAACCCTCTAGGAAATGTCATTCTCCTGTAAATTTAAGCATTTGATCTCTGTCCACCTTGTTTTTCTAGAAAAGCCTGGTCGTTGAACACCCAGGAGCAGTTTACACGGCAAAAAATAACTGGGAAGAATTCGGGTCCAACCCTATTGGTTCACTCATTGGGGCAGACATACACTATTTGGAAGGAGGGGTAGCCAAACAACAACAACAACAACAACAGTAAACCTGTGACTTTCCATCCCTCAATTTTCCAGGGACTTTTTTGGAAAGTCCAGGATTTCCTGCACTATTGGTTGTCTGAACAATCAGCAACCATCCCTGGAAAGGGGCAGAATTTTGATCGGTCGGACTTTGGAGGGGGTGGGCTTGCAAGTGAAGCCTTGTAATTCTGGATCCACCATTTTTAATGGCCCTGTGCAGGGTCCTCCACTGCCTCCAAAGCCTGCCTGACAGAAGCTGCAGCCAGCTGAGAGCCAGGCAAGGCTTGAGCTTCTCTCCCCTCCCCTAGCTGGCCCTTTCTCCTGGCTCACCACTGGCTCTTCCACCGAGGGACCGTTCCCTCAGTGACAGAAGCTGTCAAAGTCAGCGGTGAGGTGGGCGAGGGCTGAGTGAGCCAGATCACCTAGACCACTTTGCCCGGCACCCCCACTACTTCTGCTGCTTCCGCTGCTGAGGATGCTTCCTCTATGACTGACAGTCATAGAGGAAGTGTCCAAGGCCTTGGGAGCTTGTTCCAGCCAAGGGCATGTCCTCCATGACTGTCAGTCACAGAGGAATCATCCCAGGCTGCAGTAGCTGCAGCGGCACCAGCCAGAATGAGCTTCTGAGTCCTAGGGCACTTCTGAGTGTCAGAAGCACCCTAGGCCTTGGGAGCTCATTCTGCCCAGCACCCTCGCTGCTCCCACTGCTCCCGCTACCCTTGTCCAGAACGAACTCCTGAGGCCTTGGGCACTTCCTCCATGACTATCAGTCACAGGGGAAGCATCCTCAGCAGCAGGGGCAGTGGGGGTGCCAGGCAAAATGGGCTAGGTGAGGGGGGACATCTGGCCTGCTCAGCTCTCGCCCACCTCACCACTGACTATGACAGGTTCTGTAACCGAGGGGATGGGGGAAAGGGCCAGCTAGGGGAGGGGAGAGAGGTATGGGCCGCTCAGCTTTTGCCTGGTTCTTAGCTGGCTGCAGCTTCTGCCAGCCAGGCTTTGGAGGCAGCGGAGGACCCTGCACAGGGTCATACAAAAATGGCAGATCAAGAATTGCAAGGCTTTCCTTGCAAGTCCATTCCCTCCAAAGTCCGACCAATCAAAATTTAGCTCTATTGTGTGCCCATTTCCCAGGATGGAGGTATGTGTAAACAACAAATCAAAAAAAAAAAAAAAAAGAGAGAGAGAGAGAGAGAGAGAGACTTTTGCTACCCACGACAAATTGTGGAAACAGTGGGTGACAGATTCGAGTTCTCTATTTCTCGCTTCTTCCTGTAATAAAAAATGCCATGTAGCTGGCTCCCCAGAAATATCTGGTTTCTCAGCTTGGTTGCCACCATGCTGCTAGTTAGGGTGTGCAGCCCACAACAAGATTTTGGCTCCTGAAAAATTGGTTCTGGTCACACCAAAATCCCCCCCATATGAAAATAGTGCCACAGGTGGCTTGGAATTAGATATTTCTAACCTAGAATTATAGAATGATGGAACAGGAAGGGACTGCAAGGGCTATCTGTTTCAACCCCCCGCCCTGCAGGAATCCACTGCTAAAGCACCCCAAGAGGTGGCCATCTAATCTTTGTTTAAAAAAACCCTCCAGTTAAGAGGTTTGCACTGCCACCCAAGGCATCCATATAGCTCTTCTCACCAGGAAATTCTTTCTAATGTTTAGTTGGAATTTCTTTTCTAGCCATTTGAATCCATTGATTTGTGCCCTACTTTCTGAAGCAGCATGACTCTATCATTTTCATGACATTCCTTCAGATATTTAAAGATGGCTCTCCAGATAACCTAAACACTTTGAAACCCCCCTCCCATTTCAAATGAGGGGTGCATTCACTGATTGAGGCATGAGGATGTGAGCATCCCACATTTTCCAAGCAAGCATCTAAGGCTGTACCTTGCCAGGTCCCACAAATGCCACAAAAATTATTTCAACAGAATCCTGGGAGAACTAGCAAAGAGCACTGAATGCAATCTCCATCCTGCAATATATGCTGTCAACATGTCATCACCAAAGCACTGTGGTTAGACAGCCTTGTTAAAACCATTCACTGTGATTACAGGATGGCTCTGGCAGTCACAAATTACACAACCGATCCTCACCCAAGTGTTATATGGAGGGCTTGCACAGAAACATGTCTCTCTGTCCATCCAAAAACAAATTAACACATTTTCAGAAGTGTAAAGATTCAGATTTGGCCTTACTTTTGTTCACACATCTCCCAGTCTGTTCAGATCAGCCCAACTTGCTTCTCTTTCAAAAGAAATCACTTTGTTCTATAATTCATGCTTAATTTTGTCATTGCTTCCTAGCTAAATAATGTGGTAATTCTAGAGAAACCTGCTCTTAAATTGTTTTTGTTGAGTGCTCTACAATTGTGAATCTAGAATGGGTTTAAAATCCAGGCAAATGATTTTATTTTCATAGTGCAAAGGTGGGCATAGTGCATCATGTGGCTGCACTCCCCCCAAAATCCTGGTATTCCTCAGCACTCCCCAGAAATCAAGATGAACATTTTAATTTGTTGTTGAAATTTGGCAGCAAACCACTGAATGCACAGTGGTCAGTGGAAAAATATACTGAATTAAATGGTACAATCAATATCTTAGGCAGTTTAATATCCCCAAGTTGATATCATTTTAATTAAAGTCATATTAAATAATAAATTAAGCATACATCTTTAAAGAATTTTAAATGTTGTGGTTGTTCTGCACCTTCAAGGCATTTCTGATGTATGGTGACCCTAAGGCAAACCTGTCACATGGTTTTCTTGGCAAGATTTGTTCAAAGAAGGTCTGCCAATGCCTTCCTCTGACACTGAGAGAGTGACTTGCCAAGCTCAGTGAGTTTCAGTGGCCAAGTGAGGATTCAAATCCTGATCTCTCAGAGATCCTAGATCCTCTCAGAGTCCTAGTCCAACAATCAAACATCATGCTTCCTCTTTTAAATAATTAGGTGATGTATATTAAAGGCACCAGATCCCATTTGATCTTAGAAGATAAGCAGGGTCAGCTCTGGTAAGTACTTGAATGGGAGACTGCCAATGATTACCAGCTGCTATAAGCTATATTTCAGAGGAAGGAACTGGCAAAATAACCCCTGAGAGTTCCTTGCCTAAGAAAACCCTATGAAATTCAAGGGGTCACCATAAGTCAACAGATGACTTGAACGCACATACACACCTACTTTGTAAATACTAGGAAAATTCATTATAACAATTAAATTGGAATGGGGTTGTGATTATTTTATTTGTTTAGTATTTCATTTAACAGTGAACAATACAACACTTAATAATACTAAATTAAATAAAAATTGATTGTGCATGGTGGGTATAATTTAATTTGTATCACTCAGAAATGTAATGATTTTTTAAAAAACAGTAAAGATATTTCTGCAGTTGTTAAATCTGTGCCAGAGATGCTTCTTGCAAAGAAAGTTTTTTAAAAGCTAAAAGAACACAAACAATGTGGTCTTATTGCACGTGGCTAGCCATTAAAGTAACCCCCAGCCATGTGCCAGTTCTCTACCTGTTGTAGTGCAGGTGAGTACATTGCATATCTAATATCTTTTTCTTGTTCCTTGTATCTTTCCAGGACGTGATTGTTGGCAGTCTGATATCAGCACTATTAATAGCCCTTTTGTATCCTGTTTGGGACATCATTGATCACCTGATGGTAACCAGCCCTTTGTGCCCTGTGTTCTGCGTTGTTGTGCCCCTCCTCTTGTGCTACCACTACCCCAAACTAGATTTCTACAGCCCTACTAGGGCAGACACCACCACAATTCTGGGAGCTGGAGCTGGAGCAATTATAGGATTCTGGATAAACCACCAATACATTTCAAATGCATTGCCTGAAGCCGTTTCATATCATATTCCATCTGTCACCAGTGAAATACTTTTGATGGCGCTCATACAGTTTCTGGTGGGAATTGGTGTGCTGCTGGTTACACGACAGATCATTAAAAATGTGGCTCTGAAGTCACTGTGTTCTTGGTATGATGTGTCTATGGATGATCCTGGAGCTAAGCAGAAAATCAACATAGAAGTGCCTTACAAGTTTATAACCTATTCTTCCATTGGCTTGAGTGCTACAGTGCTTGTGCCTCTACTGCATAGGTTTTTGGGTTTAAATTGAATGCTATGCATTTTTAGAAGGAAATAATCCAGATCATGGGATGCAATAACAAGGCATGCAAGGATGGGTAGAGACTTCAACAGAAAAGTGTGCTGCCTTTCTGCATAGCTCTAAAGCCTAGCTAATACTGGAGATTAAAAGGGACCTTCTTAGTGGTCAAGCATTCTGTGGGGAGATCATTAGCAGCCTCTGCCCTTCTTTCTCAGCTCTAGTGGCTTGATGAGCTTCCTAAACATACAGTAAGAGCCAATCCTTTCAGCTTGTAGTATTAGAGGGTGAAGTGTTAAATGGAAACTCCCCCTATGAATTCACATGGAACTTGAGTTCTGAGTTTTTTCTCTTCACTCAGTTCAATTCTGTGTGTGAGTATCAGGGCCAGTCTTGTTTGTTATCAACGGCATACAGCAACCATGCAGCTCAAATGTTCTCCAGGAGTCTGCTGTGGTGCCAGGTCAGTAGGAAAGGATGCATATAGAATATGCAAGGGACTGAGTTAAGAATATCATGAGTCAGAAACAGGCCCAGCAGTGTGGTTGCTTAGAGTCCAAAGGGTAGCTAATGCTTCAGGACAATGTCGCCAACAATTGAATAAAGGAAAATATACTGAATGACTTGTGGTGCACAACTCCAGACTGAGATGAACAACTCCAGACTGCTTTGCCTGCGCATAGCTGAAAAAGAGACCAGGGGAGTTTCCAATACTTTTCAAGTTGCAGAAGAGGCCGAGAAAGCAAAAGATCACAGTTGTTAGCAGCAGTTTTAGATGTACTCTATGTTAAAACAGAACGTGCCTTATAAATAACAGAAGTTCTTTATCAGACACAAGAAAGAAAAGGGAAAGCACTGGTTCCTGTCTTATAGATTTGAAGCTTCTGATGCAAACATGAGAGTTTGGAGGCTTATTGAAGATTATGGCTGGCACTCTCTTGGAGGCTTATATTGACATAAGTGGCCTTATGTGTAGGAAAGCGATCTGAGCAGTTGCATAACATCTGTATTCACCAGTGCATAATGGTACCCACAGGAGTGACTGGTGTACATCATCCCCAAGCTGTATCAGTGCTTGTGTATAGGAGCTCTTTGGCTAAATGAGTGATGTAATGGCCCAGTTGCCTGAAGGTGATATTTTTCTGTGCCACAGGTTTATATTGTTTTTCCGAGATGGAAAAGAGCCAGGCTCTTGTCTTGAGTCTTGTACCAGGCTTTTGAATCAAATTGCTGATTTTGGCTTGGTTGTGGTACTCTTGGACAAAACAGTCTTCCACTTTTAGATTTAATATATTTTGCCAGCAGATACAACATAATTCAGCTGATTGAAAGCTCTTAACCTCAGTGTTGGAAGAATTTCTTCAGTGCTCCCATACATATGGCAAAATCTTTACCTTCTAAAGCCTTGCTGTGGCACAGCTTTTAAGCTTTGGCATCATGTAGCAAGGCACATCTCTGTTGAAATGCTCAGACTGTTAAAGGCTATGATTTATGGGCCACTGAGAAATGAAGCACAAGGACAAATGTGATTATAGATTCAAAGTTCTTGTTCGTCTGTGCTAGATGTTTGTGTCCTTGTCATGAGTCATTTCTGAGCAAACTGATGTTTCCCTTTGCAGATGAAGGCTTGACACAAGAACTCAGAAACCACAAGAGCCTTTTCTTTCTGACAGCTTTTTAGAAAGCTTCACTGTATTTCAGCTTCCGAATGGGATGAAATAAGGAGTATGATGCCAACTAAAATTTTTAAAATGCAAAAGGGCACCACTGTTCTGAGCATATTGATAAATTGCTACAGGACTGCAGCTTTCCATAGATTCTTTATATAAGGAAGTAAACATAGCACAATTTTAAATCAAACACTGTTCCAGCACTGTGAATTAGCTGGCATCTAGATATTGATGTAGCTTTAATAACACCCTCTCCCCCAAAACTCAAATCCTCATAGCTACTTAAGAACAGAGAAACTTCAATATTATACTAGGTTTTACAGTTCTCCCTCCATATCCACGGATTTGGTATCCATGGATTTAAGTATTCACAGCTTGAAAGTATTCTTAAAAAAATAATAATCCAAAAAGCAAGCCTTGATTTTGCCATCTTATATAAGGGACACCATTTTGCTCTGCCACTGCATATAACGGGACTTGAGTATTCACAGATTTTGGTATCCACTGGGGTCCTGGAACCAAACCCCAGAAAATATGAAGGGGCAACTGTAGTTTGATAAACACTAAATGAATTCCTGCTCCCTAACATTTGAGTAACCATTGTGCTTTGGATAATGTATATGTTCTGTAATATATGGGTTGCATGAAGGCAGAAGACCTGAAGCCCATTAAGTTCTCATGTCAAAATAGAAAATTCTCAGGACAGAACCAGACAATACAAGGGAAACATGGGGGTTCTTAATACCATGATCCCTTTGTGAAGTTACTGCATGAGTATTGGTGGAGTAAGGTTGATGAACAGGAAATGCATACTGTCCCCAGACCTAATTCTGTCACCCCTTCCCCATCAGTACCTAGAAATCAAAGGTGACACTGACAGGAGGTAGCATTCACGTGGAAGTCATTAAGCAGTCCCTCCCATCTGCCTCCCAATCATTCCCTGTAGTCTCTTAATCTTGGAGCATGTTTATACAGAAATTATATTTCATTGAGTCTCAGGAAAATATGTTACACATTGATTTAACTGTGTCAGCCTTTGGGCCTGGGTTTAGCTTTAACTTTCATTATTTGCAAAACTGGTTTTCCACAACGCACTATCTTACTCTGTTCACATTTATAAAACTTCTATTTTTATGTCATTTAAGTTGTGAAATATGCAAAGTCTATTCTATCTCTGGCATTATTTAAACTTTAAATATTTCTGGAAACTCTTTTTATTAAAGTTTATTTTGTCACGTGTCTCTGTGTGTATGCCAATTGCTGGGAGTCAAACACAGTGTTTTCTAGTCATGTTTTCATACAACAGTTTTGTTAATGCAGATACTGAAATAGATATTTCACAACCAGTTGTGTGCCATAACTCAACTAAGCATGAATTGCTTGGAAACAACATAAAAGGCTAGTCTTCAAAATGCGAGCCTTGTGCTCTTACATTGGGGTAGGCGATGAATGTCCCTCCAGATGCTGTTGGACTACAACTCCCATCAGTCATAACTAAAAGACAATGGTGAATGGTATTTGGAGATGCAGTTCACAACATTTGGAGAGCCACACATTCCTCACCCATCATGCCTAGCATATATGGGCACGATAAACTTGTAGCCCTGTGACAGTTTGCTGATGACTACAACCATTCCTTTGCCTTAGGGACTAGAGCTGATGAGAGTTTAGCATTTGGAGGACTGCAAGTTCTTTACACCTCTGATGTTGTTACAAATGTTATTTCATGTGCAGGTTCTATAATCATACAAGTCCTGTAAGGTGGGGGTGGTGTTTGTATTGTAAATGAAGCACTGAAAGCAGGAACCACAGATTGAGGTTGGGCAACTTATGTATGTGCAAAGTTAGTAGGTCACAACAGCTTTCATTAGAAGTTTGACGACTCTCCTTGGGGCTACAATAAGAAAATAAAGCTTGTCATACTTGCTGTTAAAGACAACACCATCTCATTTCTAGAAAAACAGTAGAGAAAAGCTGGTAAACTCTGTACTAACTGTTAACTAATCACATACCTCATACAATTACTGTATACTCCATTACTCTTAATCCTTCAGAATGGGAGAATGGTATTGTGACAGAAGTGATAGCAGGGCATTTGTTGTTGTTGTGTGCCTCCAAGTTATTTCTGATGGAGTTTTCTTGGCAAGATTTGTTCAGAGGGGGGTTGTCTTTGCCTTCCTCTGAGACTGATAAGAGTGTGACTTGCCCAAGGTCACCCAGTGGGTTTCCATGGCTCAGCAGTGATTCAAACCCTGATCTCCAGTCACAGCTCAAACCACTACACCATGCTGGCTCTCTAGCAACAGTAAAGATGAATGTTTCAAAGGGAGCTCTGCTTGCCTGTCTTTCCCCTGAAATTACATAGTGTGTAAGTACATGGATTCTCAAATGCTAATAAAAATAGCAAAGTGCTACTCCATTAGAGGACACACTCATTCTCATTACTGAGTTCTCAGTTGCAGATTTAATCAGCAGCTTAGGGTATCCTCCAACTCAAAGTCTCAATGTAACAGGACAAGTTGTATAAATCAGCTAGGATGGTATGACTTGACAACAGCTAGTCAGACAATGTACTTACAACATATGTTAAAATAAAATTTTGTACCAGAAAATGCACTCCAGTATTTGCATATGCTTAATTCTCCTCTTCTAAACTCACAGCTTTATTTAGCCCCTTTTGAAAGAAACTAGTGTCATGTCTGTTCTTAAGAGTCCCCTAAATCCATGCAAGTAATGGGGCTTTTTCGTTTTGTTTTTTAATGGCTAATGGGAAGTAGACTCTACAACAAAGGGCTTCTTCCAGCAAGTCCAGATAGTGCCAACTTCACCACTTTCCCCATTGGAGTTTATGTCCAGATGTAGTGTAGGTAAATATAGACCCTTTTGCTTTTATTTTGATGCATTGTTTTTACAATGGAACCGACTGACACACAACTGTACATACTGTAGGAAGTTGCTAACAAAATTACTCTAGTTTGAAAAGAATATATATTTCTCTACCCTGACATTTTTCAACAACTGTGGAGTTTATAGCAACCTGAGAGAGGGAAAACTCAGTTCTCTTAACATCTGTTCAACTTTTGTTACAATAAATTTATCTTATTTCATGCAGTAAGAAATAGAGTGAGATTCCATTTAGGCAACTGAGTCGGCTTCTGGAACCTTCTGGAAAACAGATCATGTGTTTGATGTCAATACATAGCTATGCTAATACATAAGCTTCTAGCTTTAGTTTTTTAAGAAGATTGATGGCTGCCCTTGTTTTGTTACTGAAGCCAGCCTCATTGCACGGAAGAAACATTTTTATCAAAGACCAAGACAAGATTGATCCAATCCATTAAAAAGCAGCCTCATTGCACTGAAGAAACATTTTTACCAAAGACCAAGACAAGATTGATCCAATCCATTAAAAAGCAGGGATGAGTATTTGACGTAGCAAGCAAGGTGATGTTGCTGTCAGGATTTCACAGGAAAGGCTCAATTGTGATTTCTAGTGCAGAGCAGGGCATGGTGAGTTCAAATTTAGTGATAACATCAGGGTGAAGGACTCCTAGGTTCCCAATACTTTGCCCTTTGGCAAAGATCTCAGCACAGCGTCCAGGGAAAAATGCAGAGCCTGAAAGACAAGAAATAAAGGATAATAATTCCTGTGTCTTGGGGAAAACAACTATCAAGAACAAAAGTTACTGTGTTATAACACTTTTTGCTAAAACAATATAAAATGGGTTTGTGTTGTGTAGCATTAGCAGAATGAGGTTTTGATAAGAAATGAAAAAGAATATAGGTGGGTGGGGAGAGACAACTCTTTAGTAGGCACACAAAATAGATATGGACCAAGTTTTGCCTGCAGCCCAAACTGTGGGTAGATGAAGAAACATTACAGCACAGCAATGCTGCTCTGCAGCTGTTACATATATTGTGAAACAAAACTGTCATGACCATGTTTTCTGGACTGATGATGATTAGGACAATAAAGCTTCTAGTTGTCAAGCAGCCAATTCTTAAATGGAGAGAACCACAGAGTTTTAGCCCACTGCAGCTGACCCCAGTTGTCATCAAATTTTCTCATGTTCCCATTCAAATCATCTGAAACTGTAATAAAACTAGAAAGCAGTCCATGCTTATTTTTGTCATGACAAAGTCATCACACAGGAACTTTACCATGTAAATCTGATGTAGCTAAGTTTTCATATGGGCACAGCAACCTTATTGGGAGTGGGGGTGGATTCTTATGAAAACTATGCCATATTATGCTTCATTTTCCCCCCTCTATGGTGGCTGTTTCATAGGAATTCACTACTATGCTGACATTGTGTAGGTTTTCTGGAGATTTTACATTGCAAAGGAAGCAAAAGGCTTATGGGTGAACACTGTACCTAAGATACAACCTTCACTGTATCTGAAAATATAAAGAATCCTGAGGACCACCGATCAGAACTGGTTGTTTCCTCTAACAAAACAAGAAGCAACACAGGTTAACTGCGATCAGTTCTTCCAATGCATTTTTCTTCCAATGAAATTTTCTCCTGAACTCCTTCTCTAACTCTTAACTACTGCATGGCCCAAAGCTGCTATTAATCATGGTTTGGCATTGAGCTGGACAGAGCCCTTTCTGCTGCTACATAAAGATTAGGAGCAGCATTAGCCAGAGACCAGCACAACACAGTGGAGAATGTGTAGTGCTTCAGTTGTTGCTGAGCTATAACTCCCATCATCCATAAGTATAGGCCATACTGGCTGGGGCTGGTGGAAGTTAACCCACCCCCACCCCAAATGTGTAGGTTTCAGGTTCCCCAGCCCCAATCCATAGGATCAGTTCCTGGAAACAATCCATGGTTCCTGGAAAGCTGGGACTACCTCATGATTCTCCAAATGTATTAATATATTTAATCCAAGTCAGGATTCTATTTAAACTACTTCATTACAATTCTAAGCATCATCCCAGAACAAAGGGCTTAGCTTAACCAGCAAGCCATATATTTATTTTGTAAAGGACTTGATTGACACTAGGTTTAACAAGGGCCACATTATAGCTCATATTGCCACAATTTCAGACTTTTCACTTATGTAACAACACAAAGTCACGTACAGCTCCAGCTATTTAAAAAAACACATCTCTGTATCAGATAATCCTCAACAAAAGTTTATAAAGAGCAGGGTTGCCGAAGTCATTGGTTTCAGACACAGTTGCATTAATACAAAAAGTCCAAGTTATCTACTTTCTTTAAAAAAGAAAAGTTATTAGCAAAAGCCTCCATGACATATCCCATACAAAGTGGCTCAAAAATTATCTCAGAGGAGCTGGAAACCATATCTTGACTATGTACTTCTGGAAACAGCATACTGCAAGAAGCTGTGTTACAGCAACATGTGTCCATTTCACTCCAGTTTAAGGAATTCGCCACAAAAGATCTCTATTGAAAAATTAAAGTCAAAGCAGAAAATCAAATCCAACTACCAGTTGCATTTTAAATATGGCATTGCTAGAATCCTACTGTGTGAAGCCAGGTTTGTAAAAGGAATTAGAGAAGAATACAGAAAGAAAGGCTGGAAACATAGCACCCTAGAATCTTTCCTGTATAAGGAAGGCAGAAGGATCCCTTTCAAAAACAGTTCCCTATCAGGGTTTAGCTACACGTACCAAAACAATAAAAAAGGAGTATCCTACAAAATCTTTGTGGGTCTCTACCACTTCAAATAGAGGAATCTGAATATAAACAGTACAAGTGTGAATTATTTTCTCTGTTAAAAACTCAGGAAAGCTAGTTTGACAGTAAGAATACCTCTAGTTACTTCTTCCATGACACAAAAAATACATGCATATTATTTTTGTTGCCATTGACTGAGTAATTGCTAGTATTTTTAAATGGGCAAATATGCTAGAGGTTGACACAACCAATCAACAAAGAGGAGAAAGTGGCCTAAGCAAATACATGGAATTTATTCACTCCCGAAAATTATTTATACAGGTGTTCACCAACACATTCTCTGGGCAGCTTACAAAGAATGAAAATACAGTATAGTAAGTACACACATAGCACATCAAAACTAGAGTGGCCACATCTGCATTATTTATAGGCAAATGACCAGCATAGGATGAAGTTGCCAATATGTTTATGCTGCTGGAGGTACATCGGATGCACATTGAGCCCTTTTCAGTGCTAGCAAACAGGCCCCAGAACTCTTGCATCGCTTTACAGGATTCTCCTTAATTCATCAGAGGCCAGGTATCATTGACCTCATAAAGATTTCATTTTCAAATACACACATGAAACACAGTTGTTCACCTGCTGACAGCAAGCCTTCATTCTCCCAAGTGTAACTAGAACAGCATTAAGGAGTGTGTTAATACTAGGAGAAGCCACTCATATAACAATCCCTCACCAAAATTGGAACAAGAAAGTCTAAACTTCCTCAAACTGGAGGTTTCAATCTAGTCATTAACACACCTATTAAAGTGGATTTACTGCCATTTAAATGTACATAGGACTGCAGATCAAGTACAGTATGTCATCTAGGATCAGCAAATGTGCCGTTTCTTAGAAACAAACAGAGGTAGCCATGTTGCCACAACAGTGTGCAAGCTTTCAAGTTCTCCAGAACTCTTTATCAGTTGTACAGCTCCCCAAAAAATAAAAAATGGGTGTAGGGGGCAGGGATTCAAAAATTAGACCGGATATTGTTGACAGTCACCAATTAGAGTTGGTCTCCAAGAGAGGATACCACAGACTGAACAGAGGGCTTAAATACCTTAAAGACACCAGATCCTGTCCAACCTTGGAAGCTAAGCAAGGTCAGCCCTGGTTAGTACTTGGATGGGAGACCTTCAATGAATAGCAGGTGGTGTAGGCTATAATTCTGAGGAAGGAACTGGCAAAAGCATCTCTGAGTCTTCCTTGCCTAAGAAAACCCTATGAAATTCATGGGGTTGCAATGAGTCTACAGGCAACTTGAAGGCACATACAGAGAGAGAGAGACTGAACAAATCACTGGTCAGTGTGCAAGTCCCAGGTTACACTTAGCAATGTATCCTGTTAACCCCCTCCCCACCCCAAAAAGTCATGGCTGTTTTCCATCTCCAAAATACACAAAGGCTGGCTGCAACTTGAAGATCTGCCCCTTACCTTGGACAAAATGTACAAGCTCTTCAGTTAGCACAGAAGAGAAATTCATTCTTTAAGCGCATGAACACATGAAGGTACCCCATGAACATGTACAAGTACAGTTCTGTCAAACATCTCTTAAATTTAAAAATGTTATAAACTATACCTAGAGGTCTTTAAACCATCTGCTCTGTTTTCTGGTGCCTCTGCACCAGAAAACATTTTTAGGATCCAAATTTAGTGGGAAGGGGAATTGTAGACTTCACATCATTCAAGCTCATACAATGTGATTTATAGGCAAGCATCTCTAACTAGCATCTGACTGATTTTTATTGTAATTCAGCCAAAGAACATTGGTTATAGGAAAGCATGGAAGTCAGGGATGGGAAAAGTGCAGCCCTCTAGATGTTGGAGTGCAACTCCCTTCAACCATAGCCAGCATAGTTACATGAGGGATGCTCAGAGCTATGGCCTAACATTTGGAGGACCTCATTTTGCCCAGCAGTGATAAAATGAGGTAAATAAAACAAGGCAAATAAAATAGTACTTAAATAAAAATCAAATTAATAGTACCAGTCAAACATACCCTATTTACACTCCGCTTCTCCGCTGCTGCTCCCAGATTATGGAATGGCCTGCCGGACGAGATCCGTCTTATTAACACCTTAGACGGCTTTAAAAAAGCTGTCAAGACAGATCTTTTCCGGCACGCCTTTCCTGAATAACTATCCCGGCCCAAGACTCGGTTGTCCTCCCTGAGCTGTAATCATTTTTTTTTTAAACTATTGTATGTTTTAATATTTTTCTAATTTATATATTTTTAATTTACTGTATGTTTTTAATCTTTTATAGTTTAATATTATTTTAAGGGGGGGTGGGCTAGGGTACTGGGACTAAGGAGTTTTTATATTGTAAGCCGCCCCGACTGCGTTGCAGAGGGGCGGGATAGAAATAAAATTTTATTATTATTATTATTATTACACAGGATCAATATCGGTAGTTTCACTTACCCATGGGCGGAGGGGGGGAGGTCTCTCTAGGCATCTGGAGGACCACAGAGTCATGCTGGAGGTGGTCTCTAGGCATCGAGAGGTCCTCCAGCACAATTCTATGGTCAACTTCTACCAGACGTTGACCAAAGAGTTGTGCCAGATGCCTAAAGAGGCATCCTCTCTATGCATTTTCTAAGTCCTCCATGTGATTCTATGGTGGTTCGCTATTATACACAGTTTCTCATATCTGCGGTAAGTTTGGGAACATATCCTGTACTTGATGTGAAACTCAAATTAATAATTATTTGGAAGCTTATATAATTAAGATACTACACTGTCATGGCTTGGGAACCTGCAGAATACATGTAAAAGAGAAGACTATGCAGTGAGGTATATAATTTCCATAAAGTGTAACTTAGAAAGGGGAGGACACAGAGTAGTTCCTAATGACTTCAGGCAAATGCACAAATGATTCCTGTGGAAGGGACTGTACGTGGAAGCACGAAACAAAAATCAGTTTGTAGTAAGAATGGGATTGCTAAAATGCTTTGAGGTTCAAAGAATTCTGTTATTACAGCTTTTAAACTATGCCCCTAAGAACCAATAATTTTCCTTGTGCTGAGACTGCAGGAGTGCTTTGATTACTCAGACCATAACTCTTTGGTCACTAATCCAAAAGAGTACCTGGACTTTAGCACATTTTCTGGCTAATTGACCTTCAAAGGGTTTGTTGAATTCTCTGTGTGCTTAGCTTTCAGACACCTCATATGGCTTCTTTTCTCTGTCCAGTTTCTTTCCCTTCCTCCCTTGTTTGGGAGAAAAAGATTAAAGGAATCATTTAAGATCAGAGAGTTAGATGAAGCTTTAGAGATCGTACCACTTCCATTCCTGCAGTTTGAAAATAAATAAATGCATACATACAGGAGACCAACACTTGTGTAACAGAGAAAAAGGGACCATCTTATCCAACATAATAGCTGAAATTCCAAGTCATACATTCCACATTTTGTTGCTATGTGCCTTCAAGTGAACTCTGAATTATGGTGACTCTCTCATGGGATTTTCTTGGCAAGATTTATTTCCAGTGGGTTTCTATGGGCTAAGTGGAGATTCAAGCCCTGGTCTTCCAAGTCCTAGTCTAACACTCAGAGCTCTGCACCTCACTGGCTACCTGAACATAAACGGGAGCAAACCAGCCTACAAATATTGAGTGGAATATGATACACAGTTAAAACAGTTATAGTTGTGTGTGACAAACTAGTCAGTCCAACCAACAACATTTTCTCTGGTGGGTTTCCAGGGTGTCTAAAGAAATCTTGGTTTGTCCATTCCCTGAAATATAGTGAAAGCTAATAAACAAACCTCTTTATAAGCTTGAATTCAGAACAGAAGTTTAAATACAAAAACCTTCTAATATGTAAATATATATACAAAAAAATTCATTAAATACATACAATGTCCTCAATTTTTTCTGAACGACTGTGGATTGTTTATAGTCGCTCATAATAAAAAGTAAATGCTCATAATATGCTAAATTGTGCATGGAAATAGTTGTGTGTCCCCTTTGCACAAAGCAATGTTTTAACTGGTTGTTCTGAATGACAGATAATCTTGTCCTTGATTAAGTTTGCCTTTTCATGAAAAAAAACCCACCACTCTTTTTTTTACAAATTTTCCAAACTAGAAGTAGTTAGACACTGTTCCTCCAAAAAGAGACCGGGAGGATGTAGACAGAGAAATTGAAGGTTTACCAATTACAGACAAAAAGTAATGTGATCTAGGTAAAGACCTTATGCTGGAAATGAAACAGTTAATAGCCTGTGAAGGCCTTAATACAGGTAAGCTTAATCCTCTAGTTCAACAGCAGCCTGACATCCCTTTTCCGAACATCAAACAGAAAAACTCCTTATTGTATGTAGAAATCAGTGGGACAGTCTGGACAGGTATGCAGATGCAAGATGAAAAAGGATAATTACCTAGTTGACCATTCTGGAGTCTGAACTCCCTTCAAGTAGACAAGATACATATTCATTTATTTTATAACTTCTATTGATCAATCAGACTTAAACAGGTCGCGTTTTCATTAACTGTTTGTCACTTTAATATCTGCAAAGGTCCCTTCTATCATCTTCATGGTGCTTCCAATCTGAATCCATTAATCACATCCTTCAGGCTCCTAGAACATGTTCCTGAGCAGTTCCCTTTGAGATTAGTATGAGTTATCTAGGATCATAGTTATGCTTTTGAAAATATTTGTTAACTTTAGAATTGTCCGGAAGTTCATGATAAATTTTGCCTTAAATATCTGGATCCAATGCACCAGATTGGCTTTGTCAGAATTAAAGATTCCCAGTAAACAGTTCAATTAAAAACAAAAAAATTAAAACATGTAATTAAATTGTTTTTTAAAAATGTATTTAAAATAATGAAAAAGAGAAAAGCACAACACACTCTATTAAAGGACTCTTATGTCCCACGAATTAACAGCCAAAGACAATAAATAAATAAATAATAAGACCCATATAAAGAAAGCATTACAGCACAATGTCAACCTGATTTAAAGTTTTTTTAAAAAATTCCTAAAATAATAAAAGTGTTTGATCTGTGTGTCTAGCACTCTTCTGTACCTGTGAAACATTTCAGAATTATCTCTAGTGGGCCAAAAGAGTGAATTGCAGGATATCAAAATAAATTCACAAAGGAATATACTCAGAAGATTTTGAAAGCTAATCCTTTATAACAATTTCTGGAGCTGTCTCTTTTAATGATTGATGTGATTTTAAAAAATAAAAAAGTATACTGGCTTTACTTCAATGACAAAACTAAGTACAATGCATTCAGAGTTTCCAGTGGTTTCCCACCCAGGTACTGGCCAGATGCAGGACTGTGCAGCCAGGCAGTTGTACTGTGGGTCTTCAATTCATCAGACAGAACCAGTTACAAACAATTAATAACCTCATCTTTGACTAGAGTAAGAGAGGAGAGTATAGCAGTGCATGGGAAAATATCCCTGTTTTTGTCGTCTGCCTTCAAGTCATTTCCCATTCATGGGGACCCTATCATAGGGTTTTCTTGGCAAGGTTCATTCAGAAGGGGTTTGCCATTGCCCTTCTCTGAGGCTGAGAGAGTGTGACTTGCCCAAGGTCACCCAATGGGTTTTCATGGCCAAGCAGGAATTTGAATCCTGGTCTCACAGAGTCCTAGTCTTACACTCAAACCACTACACCACACTGGCTCTACTCTCCTTACAGATCAGTTACACCAGGGATGGGAAATGTGTGGCTCAATGTTGCTAAACTGCAGCTGCCATCAGCCTTAGCCAGCAGGGTGAGGGATGGTGGGAGTTGCAGTGGAACAACATCTGGAGACCCACGTTACCCATCCCTGACGTAAACACTTGGCCTTATGTCAGCTTGAACCTGGGTCACCAGCTTGCAGTTGTTCTTGTATCTCAAGTTACTGTAAGACGTAGAAAGTTCAACAGTTCATTCTTCAGGCTTTAAGACATATTAGATATTTGTACAAAGGATTTTTTTTCCTTTTAAAGAAAACTCAGAAAACTAACTAACTTAGTTTGCATAATGCCTGACTAAAACAGCCTGCTACACATTTGTAACGCAAAAGCCATTATAAACTCTGGAGTAGAGTGTGACGAATCAAATACAAATGTTTCAGTTTAGGTTTTGCTTTTTGGAGAATCTATTACTACAGCAGGATTTTTATTTTGTTTTCAGGCACCTTCACTTTTCACCCACCTTATCAATCCCCAACATGCCAAAATGCCAAGAAGAAATGGCAGGATGCAGCAATTCCTTTCCCTCCAAATATCTTGTAGCCAACCTTAGAATCTGTAATCTGAAATGTACTGTAGACTGGCAATCATTTAGCTACTGCCACCACATTGAGCCACCCAAGGCTCTGTGAGAAATACACTGTGAGAAACAGAAAAACTGAGGAGGAATCCCTGTTCTGCAAATGCATGGAGAGTGACAGGACATCAATTACGGGCTTCGCCCATGGACTTATTGAAGTGCCAGGAAACCAGACACAAACAACACGAATTACGGTAAATAGAGAAGTTACTGTACTGTGAAACCTCTAAAGTGGCACTTACAATGGTTGCTTACGGTCCAGCTTTTAAGAGCTAAGACCCTGATCAATGGGTCTGACCCAAATAACATAGAGGTTATCCCAAATAACACAGAGATTCTCATTGCATTACAGCAAAGTTAATCTTGTACTTCTGAAAGTTGTTTTTCATTTGTGGTAATGCAAATGTGCAGCACATTTTCCAGCTGATGTAATAACTGCCTGATTGCCAGCAAAACCTTAAATGAAAAGCTATCACTATAGTTTACTGTCACTGGCATTCTCTACACAGCATCACACCTTCAATTAAATAAATGAAGGCCAGAAATAGAGAGGAATAAAGTAGAACAGTGGCTCTTAACCTTTTCTTTATGACGGACCTTCTTTAAATATCTTCTGTTGCCACGGACCCCTAAGACGTAACTCAAGATTTAAAACCCTAACAACAACAACAACAACAAAATTACAACAACAACACAATTACACCAGAGTAATCTACAGAAATATAGATAAATTGATAGATAGTACAACTGTTATAGGTATATTATAAATAAAGACTTATGAGCATAGCAAGTCATAACATAAGAGAAAAAGTTAAAGAGTACAAGTACTAAACAGCGGACAATGTTGGATGGTTACAAAGAAAGATGAAGAGGCGAAAAGGAAAGAAAATGGAAAATACACAAATACCAGAAAGATATAATGTGATTTTTTGTGTGTTTTGTTTTATAACTTAAATGTGTGTTTATATTTATATTTTTATCTATATATTTTGAGTTTGTGATTTAAAATTTTTTGACTTTCTACTTTTCCAGTAGAAAAGAAAGGAAAAAAAGAATAGTATGTACGATGAAACATTTATAATAATGTTATATAAATGAAGGTACGGGAATGTTTGTCTATTACTGAGTTTAGAACAACACATAGTAGCATGGAATTTCATATGTTTCTTTGTATTATATGATGGAAATATATTAATAAAGGAATAAAATCAGGGGGGGGAATACAATTACACCATCCATTAAACCTTCCCTCAGAGGCACTGAAGGGGGAGGGAAGACTTTTCTCCTGCTTCTTCCTCTAAGTTTGTGGCTGGAGCGGATTGACTGAATGGATTAAAAGTTTGTGGCTGGAGCCGACTGAAAGACCAACCAGCCTTTGCCTTGGCTCCTGTCACATGGTCACTCCATGAGGGGAGGAGGTGGGCCAAGCAGCCTTCAAGCCTTCACGGACCCTCTGTGAGGACATCATGGCACCCTGGGGGTCCCCGGACCACAGGTTAAGAACTACTGGAGTAGAACATTATCAAGCAGGAACACTTGTTGAGTTCAAGATTTAAAACAGTAGGCATTTTTCTCTCAACTGACCAACTTACAAGTATGTCTATATTATATTACATTATTATGCTAGCTATACCCAGCATAATGAACACTGTTAAAAAACTCCCCCCAAAATGCCCAGTAGGCATGTTGCTCATGACAACCGTGTAAAGCAGGCTGGAGAATTTTAAAATTCCTCCTCCCTGTTCTCAGCATGCCATAATTTCCCCAGAATTGCTGAGGGTGCCCCACTCTGTTGCCCTGCTGCTGCCGCCACCAGTTAACTGCCCGGGGCCTTTCAAAGGTGACCCACCGCTACCATCAGTTCACTGTGTGAGCAGCCACCCAACACGCTGTGAAATGCAACATACCCACAAGAGAATTATATATATAGATAATATAATATTGCATATACAGTATATTGCAATTATATATATAGATAACGTAATATTGCATATATATTGCAATTATATATATTGTATATATTATATGCAAGTGTGATGCTCATACAAGGCCAGGAGTGTTTTCATGAAAGTGTGATGCTCATACAAGGCCAGGAGATTATTTTCATGAAAGGGGAAGGAGAAGGTTTTGGCAAAAATAACCCACAAGTAATGCTTTTTAATTAGAAAACATGTTGTAAAGCTTCCAAAACACTCCATTCAATTTAAAATACAATGTTTTTTCACATGGAAAATAGCTTCATAAACTCAATAAACAGTGACTATTATGCAAGTTATCCACCTACAATGATTCAAACTGGTAATAAAGAAATGTTGCAAATAAACCATCCACTTGAAATTCTGTCAAATAAGTTACTTTCAAAATCTCTGATGAAGCATTGAACACCTGCATTGTGCCAGCACAAGTATCAAAGCTAACAATGAGTTTTCACACAGAACTGTAGATGCCCCAAAGGTCAGTCCTGCAGCAAGCATACATGCATAGAAAGACTTCCTTGTACATGTACAATATTTTAGTAAGTTTGTGAAGTGTTAGTGTTGGTTTTTTGTAGGAGTCTCACATATTTTTTTAATTTGGAAGCCTAAAGTGTATTTATAAATACTCAACTGCAATGCCAGGAGTCTGGGGACTGGAAAGAAAAAGTTCGTTTGGGGAGGCAGAATTCTTGGGTGAGGGCAATGACCTCATTTGCCTCCCCTGTGGCTACACTCCTGTATGAGAAAGATACTACAAAAGCCATATAGCCTTCAGTTTCCTAAAGAGAATACAGCTAATATTTTTTGAGAACTGGGGAAAAAATCTACCAAAAGGAATAAAGGAATGTTAGTTCCATGAGAATAAATTTAATTGTACTGCATTTTATACATGAAAATTGGAACATATAAAAAATAGAGTAGGTGGCCTTAAACTAGAGAAGAAAAAGCTACTTGCTTTCTTCAAGTACATTAGGCATGACCTTAATGGTTTAAATCCCAATTCACAACACACTGGATATGTGTCTTTTCAGACCTAAATTCTCTCTTATGTCTGAACATGGAAGAACTCTGGTTAGTTTAAATACTTGGAACAATCCAAGATCATAAAATATGAGTTGATTCTAGCTTGTTTAAACCAACAAGCCCAGATACAAGCACAAACTCTCAATTAGAGACAGAAGCAGATGCTTTCATCTGATTCCTCACAATTGTCCCAAAGGAAAAGAGGAAGGCTGGCGTACATGAGCCCAAAGCTCATTGCTGTTAATGCATGTAACACTAAGCCAGAGCAGAAATCATGCAAGCTGCAGAGTGTAGGCAATCCTCGGGGGTACCGTGGTGCCTCTAGGCCCCAAACCCTTGACATTAACAATGCTATTTTCAGTGCAAAACATTATCTTGGGGGCCCTGGTTTGGACCCTAAAGACTATTTTGGCCTCCATATCCAAATACAAACAAAAAGAAAAGAAATATGATGTCACTTCCAGTTCCAGGTAGTGGGAGCAGCGAAGCTCATGCTGGATCTGGAGGACCCCAAAATGTTTTTATTCCTGCATTAAATGATGGGTTAGCATTGCATGTAAAATAAAAACTGCTTGCTTAAATAGAAATATTCCTATAAGCCTTACATTTATAATCTGTGATAGGGCAGTACCTTCTACTCTGAATTAAGGGCCTTTTCATTTTCACTGAGGAGAGAAGATCATTTTATTAATTTCACTTGAATTCAATCTTACTCTTACTCTGACGACTTAAGCAGATCATATATCGTTCCAAAGTGGCTCCAAATTGGTCTCCTAATCAGGAAGCTTGTAGGGTCAGACATGCTTAGCTTAAGTAAAAGAACTGCATCACATACACTCTGACTGTCTTCTTGACCTAGAAACTGAAAGGACTTGCATGCACACCTGCCAGAAGGGAGAGCATTCCTGGTAAGGGACATGTCATTGGTAGATGTCATATTGCTGTGCCTCTGAATATTTCACATTTGATCCCAGCCTCAGAAGCCCCCGTCACTGCTTCTGGGCTTTCAAGGCCAGCATCCATAGATTTTGCTTGGGTTTTTTTCCAGGCTGTGAGGAGAGTTTGTTGTCCCACCCAACCATTCTCTGAAGAAGACCCAGAAACTAGCCATTCAAATACACAAATTTACATATCCTTCACTAGTGTGAAGGCCTGGGGAACATCACAATTTCACCCATATTTTCAAGCATCTGCAATTCTTGTGCAGGTGTTGCTTCTGGGAGGGCGGTGGTGTTGGTGGAGAGGAGCAGCGACGGGGGCCTCAGAAGCCCCCATCGCTGCTTCTGGGAGGGCGGGAGGGTTTTGGGAGGGCATGCGTGACCTATTTTTTATTTGCATTTTTTCACATTTGCAGGGGTCTCGCAGCCCTAACCCCCGTGAATGTGGAGGGACAGCTGTACTGAGTTTCAAGATAGCATATGAAAGAGTTTCTCTGCAACACAGAATAGAAATTATCTGGGAGTTATCTCAAGATGAAGTTTTTCTTTTACAGCTTTTGGGAGAAACGTAAAAGAATAATGTTAGAAAATGAAGAACAACTTAACCACTTATGATCTGGACCCAGACTAAGTTAGACATGCTTAGTCCCACTTGAATCAATGGGACTTCAGTCCTGACTAAACTGCACCATTAATTCCGACAGGACTGGTGTATGACTAATTCAGTCTGGACCCAAAATTTAGACTGAGCTTTGGAAAGGAGGGCTAAACTGGACAAAAGTCCACATGACTCCATTACATTTCAGATAGCAAATATTTTGAATTGTCCCAGAATGCACCTTCAGAAATGAGCAAGGGTTCAACTTTAGCATCCTTGATCACTTAGTATATTGCTTGGCTCCAGTTACACTAAACACTAGTGTGAAGGCCTGGGGAACATCACAATTTCACCCATATTTTCAAGCATCTGCAATTCTTGTGCAGGTGTTGCTACAAGGGCAAAAAGGTTATGACCCTAAGATTAACTTAATGGATATTTAGGTATTAGTGGAACAGAAGGTGATGTAATATCCATGGTCTGCACATATGGAACAAGAATGAACATAAAGCAAACAGATACCCTGTTTCTCCATGTAAATTCTAAAATGACTCAGATCATGACAGAGATCTAAGCAAACATTTTATACTGGTACAGTGGTTGACTCAGGCTTCCTAAACTGAAGTCAGTAATTTGATGCACATACTTGCAACACATACATTGACTGAACTATGGGAACTATAGAAATGTACATCCTTTTGCTGATTTATAGCACAATTTTAATGCTTGCTTGACAAGCATACAACTAACATATTGGCTCTCTCTTTCAAAACAGAAGAATATATTCTCAAAGAAGGCATATTAATGACCCTTGTTTGATCCAAAAGTGGTGGTGATGATGTGCCTTCAAGTTGACTTATGGTGATCCTATCATAAAAGTTTATCTTGGCAAGATTTAGTCAGAGAAGGGATGCCAATGCCTTTCTCTTAGCAGAGAGAGTATGATTTGTCCATGGTCACCCAGTGGGTTTCCATGGCTGAGCAGGGGTTTGAACCCTGGTCTCCTAGAGCCTAGTCCAGCATTGAAACTACTACACCACGCCATTCTCTCTGATGGCCTCATACTAATGCCCGTTGGACATGCAACTTCTTAAACCTCCCAGTCACATGGTACAAAATAAGTAACAGCTGTGTTTCACCAACATCTAAGACTCTGCCACAAAAGTTGTAGAACCAATAGGTGCATGGACTCTTATGACAAAAGAGGAGGCACCTGCGCTGTCAGCAAGGTCTCTTTCATCACCAGAATGGCACACTGTCATGGGTCTTAAACTGTGCAACAGAAAGAAGCTTATACAAGGCTCCTCTGCCCTATTCTAAACCATTGCCTTATCTCTCAGTAGCCAAGTGTGCCCTCTTCCTAACTGTTTAGGAACATCCCCAAAAGTTCTTAAAAGTTTGATTGTAAGCTTAATAGCAAAAGAACCTCTAGAGCATTTCATGGTCTGAAGTATGCTGTAGTATGGGGAGTGAGTGGACTGATCAGAGCATCTGTTTAAAAGGTGCTGGAAGTGTGGCGATCAGGAATCTAAGATCAATATCTAAGAACGGATGTGCTTGCATTCTTGTCTCACATACACAGGCAAGGGCACAGGAATTTTCTTAGCTGTTTTTTTTTTTTTTACCTTCAGTTGCTTTTATATAATATCCATTCTCTTTACTTGGTGGGACATCCAGGAGTTGCATGACTCTATCCAGCAATCCATGAATTACTTCAAAACCAGGGTTTTTGTTATAATAGATGGCACAGAGATGTCTGTGGTTTCTTGCACCAACATCTGAAGAAAAAGAAAGTCCCAGTTGTCAACTTTGTAAAGACTGGTTTTAAGTCCTGTCTAGTATCAGGGTTTATTTTCACCTATCTTTTTGGTGAGTCTGCAGATGTAAATGGAAAATAGGCAACATAGCAATTTTACTTTTCTTATTATAAGAAAAGCTTTCTCTTGAGGCTTAGAGCTTTTACTATAGTAGTAAACCTATGTTTAAATGCTATAACTTCAGATAATTCATGGCAGCTCAATTAAATATCCTGCCTGCCCCATTTAAAATTTTAAAAAAAGGTTCTTGTGCAGAGTTCTCCTAGACTCCTGCACTGTCCAGTCTAGATCTACTCCACAGTGAGAAGTCTGGGCTTTGAACTAACACCTCTATGGGTCTCTTCTCCACAATCTCAACACACAGAATTGAAATATTGCCCTTGATCATTCAAGTTCATTCACTACACAGATCACACAGAAAAATTGCTGCCAAAGCTAAGGTAAACATTTAGAGGCAAGTCTCACCTTTTCTCGATTAACTAGAAACCTATTGCATCACTCCATAACATAATTCTGTTCTGTTTTTCAAAGAACAGAACTGCCAGGTATGTTTGCATAAATTACATATGCACTATAGAGACTTCAAAGTGCTGTCTGAAGATACTGTTAAATACAATTTGCAGGACAGCTAGCTGGCTTTTCATAAGTCAAGAAAATACAATGAAAAATCAAACTAGTATATGCTGCCCTCTAGCAAGAAATAAAGCATAAGACACTTGTATTTTGAAAAGTATATCTTTCATACATTATTACTATCTGTGTGTCACCAATGTTAACAATGTTTATCTGTTGCCTTAAAAATTCCATTTTATGTGACAAGAAATAAGAAATAAATAAAAGCAAAGCGTAGAAACATCTCACTATATTCAGCATATCTCCCTGCAGCCTTTCTCCTTAAGAGATCCCCCTCCCCAGGATGGACTCCCTTCCACTGCTGGTATCTAGCAGACTGGAAAATGCCTGGGAAGAGAGGGTTTAGCACCAGGCACCCACATATACTTTTTGCTGTTAAAATCAGACCCAAGCTTAGAAAAGCATATACCAAATGTAGTTGTTGCTCAGGAAAGTAATTTATCCAAATGCACTTCCTTGATACAAAATGAGAGCAGATTTGAGTTAAGCATGCAAATTTGCAACTGTAACATCTATTTTACTTGATGTTCATTTAAGCTCAGTGAGTTCAGTCCTATTTTTCCCCAAGAAAATTATGTCCAAGGATGGGCAACGTATTGCTGGATTGCAACTGTCATTGTTCCTCACCATGGCTACACTGGCTACTGCTGTTGGGAGATGGTGTCCAGCAACACCTGGAAGGCCACAAGTTGACTACTCTAGTTATCAACCAACAAACTGGGCATCTTGATTAGATTTAAATGCCTCACCTATTAATATGTCAATAAAGCCCATGAACCTTAAAGTAGCAAACCCAACAAATACATGCTGCTTAAAGCTTGCTGGGAAAATAAGTAACAGCTGTGTTTCACCAACATCTAAGAACCTTACTTTGCTCCTTTGCAATGCCAGGTCGGTAAAAAACAAGACCCACATTATCATAGAATCATAGAATTGCAGAGTTGGAAGAGACCACGAGGGCCATCCAGTCCAACCCCCCTGCCATGCAGGAAATCTTGATCAAAGCATTCCCGACAGATGGCCATCCAGCCTCTGTTTAAAGACCTCCAAGGAAGGAGACCCCACCACGCTCCGAGGGAGTGTGTTCCACTGCCGAACAGCTCTTACTGTCAAAAAGTTCCTCATGTTGAGGTGGAATCTCTGTTCCTGGAGCTTGCACCCATTGCTCCGTGTTCCAGTCTCTGGAGCAGCAGAAAACAAGCCTGCTCCATCCTCAGTGTGACATCCCTTCAAATACTTAAACAGGGCTATCATATCGCCTGTAAACCGTCTTTTTTCTAGGCTAAACATACCCAGCTCCCTAAGTCTCTCCTCATAAGGCATGGTTTCCAGACCTTTCACCATTTTAGTTGCCCTTCTCTGGACACGCTCCAGTTTGTCAATATCCTTTCTGAATTGTGGTGCCCAGAACTGGACACAGTATTCTAAGTGAGGTCTGACCAAGGCAGAATAGAGTGGCACTATTACTTCCCTTGATCTAGACACTATACTTCTATGATCTTCTTTTGGAAGAGAATGCCGACCTGGCTTGCTTTACTGAGACCTGGCTGGGAGAGGATAGTGCCATAACTTGGGCGCAGGCCCTCCCAGTCGGGCACTCTGTCAGTGAACAGGTAAGGGGACGTGGGCAAGGGGGTGGAGTGGCTCTGGTTCATAAAAATAACCTTACCTTGACCAGGATACCTGTCCAGAAAACGGTCTACTTCGAGTGTATGTACCTGACCCTGAAGACCAGGGAGAGTCTAGGGTTAGGGTTTCTGTTAGTATACCGTACACCCCATTGTCTAACAGACTCCCTAACCGAGCTGACACAACTGGTCTGAGTTGCTGTTGGAATTGCCCAGACTGTTAGTTCTGGGTGACTTCAACATCCCACTTGAGTCCAGCTTGTCAAATCTATCAGGTGTGGCTCGAGAGTTCATGAAGTCCATGACAAACATGGGCCTATCCCAATTGGTCAACAGGTCCACTCACTGTGCAGGTCATACCCTTGATGCGGCCTTTAGTATAACCATGGGCAGAGGTGACTAAGACCACTGCATTGTCATGGGCGGATCTCTTCCTGATCAAGGCTGAACTTAGAACCACTATCCATCCTGTCGGGGGTGGAAGACCTATTAGAATGGTCTGCCCTCGAAGGCTAATGGAACCAATTGGATTCCAGAAAGCCTTAGAGGGTTTATTGGTAGGTAACACCGGTGATTCTGTCGAAGCCTTGGTCAATAACTGGAACACCGACCTTACCAAAGCTATCGAAACAATCACTCCCAACCGTCCTCTCCAACCCGCTTCAAATCGCCATCCATAGTATAATGAAGAACTTAGGAAGTTGAAGTGGATTGGACAATGACTAGAGTGTATCTGACGAAAAACTTGGCTCTTGTCTGACAAGACTCGTCATAGGAAATTTCTTCGTTCCTATAAAGAGGCAATACATGCAGTGAGGAAATCCTTCTCTTCTGTACATATTGCATCTCCAGAGTTTCACTCAGCAGAGCTATTTAGGGTGGTGAGGGAACTGACACAGGTTCCACCTGTGCAGAACTCATTACTAAACCTGACAACGGCCTCCTGTGATGTATTTAACAACTTCTTTGCAGATAAAATCTCTCAGATAAGAGCCAATTTGGATGCCGGGGTTGGAGCAGATTCAATTGACGAGGTGTCCAGTAACTCCGTTATACTGGATCAGTTTCAATCTGTAAGTACCTATGACGTGGACAAACTCCTTGGTAGAGTGAGGAAGACTACCTGCCCTCTTGATCCTTGCCTTTTGTGGCTGGCTGTCCAGAGGGGTGATACCTTGAGGATGTTCCTCAGGGACATCATCAATGCATCCCTTAGGGAAGGTCACATTCCATCTTGCTTGAAGGAAGCGGCAGTTAGACCGCTCCTAAAAAGACCTTCCCTGGACTCTCTGGATATGAAGAACTATAGGCCAGTCTCCTTATTACCTTTTTTGAGCAAGGTGATTGAGAGGGTGGTTGCTCTTCAGCGCCAAGCTGTCTTGGAAGAAACCGATTATCTAGATCCATTTCAAACTGGCTTTAGGACGGGATTTGGAGTTGAGACGGCCATGGTTGCCTTAGCTGACGACCTCCGCCTGAACAACGACAGAGGTAATGCGACCCTGTTGATATTACTGGATCTCTCAGTGGCTTTTGATACAATAGATCATGACATCCTCTTGGATCGCCTGAGGTGGTTAGGAATCGGAGGCACTACGTTGCAGTGGTTCCGCTCCTTCCTCTCGGGCAGATTCCAAAGGGTGATGCTCGGGGACAGTTGCTCTGCAAGAAAAGAACTTAATTGTGGCGTCCCACAAGGCGCCATCCTGTCCCCGATGCTATTCAACATATATATGAAGCCACTGGGAGAGAACATCCAGAGGCATGGGTGGAGTGTTATCAGTACACTGATGACACCCAGATATATTTCTCCATGACTCGGTCTTCGGCTCTGACTTCAGATGTTATTTATTCTCTCAATGATTGCCTTAGGGCAGCAATGGACTGGATGAGGAAAAACAAATTGAAGCTGAATCCAGACAAAATGGAGGTAGTAGCAGCCCTGAACCCAGGAATTAGGATACAACCTCCAGTCCTGGATAGAGTCACACTCTCCTCTAGGGACTGTGTTCGCAGTCTGGGGGTACTACCAGACTCATCGCTCCAGATGACAAATCAGGTAAATGCGACGGTCAGGAGCGCCTGTTATCAGCTTCGTCTGATACGCCAGCTGCACCCTTTCCTGGAAGTCGGGGACCTTGAGACCATGGTACATGCTCTGGTAACCTCCCGTCTTGATTTCTATAATGCACTCTACACGGGGCTACCCTCGTGCTTGGTCCAGAAACTTCAACTAGTACAGAATATGGCAGCCAGACTGGTCTCAGGTACATCCAGAAGAGACCATATAATACCGATCTTAAGATCACTTCACTGGCTGCCAATTAGTTTCCGAGCCGAGTACAAGGTGTTGGTTGTCACCTTTAAAGCCCTAAATGGCTTGGGTCCAACCTATCTTCGGGAGCGCCTCCTTCCATATAATCCTCCCCGTACACTCAGGTCCTCTGGGAGGAATCTGCTGCAACCTTTAAAAACTAGGCTCTCGTCGACCTCCCAGAGGACCTTTTTGGCTATTGCTCCCAGATTATGGAACAGCCTGCCAGATGAGATCCGTCACATTACCACCTTAAACAGCTTTAAAAAAGCTCTTAAGACGGATCTCTTCCGGCAGGCCTTTCCTGAATTGATACCCGGCCATCAGAGAGAAAAACATCTTATTAGTCCAATCTCATCCAGCTTTTTATTGTGTTGTTTTTAGTATTTTGAGTAATTATTAAGTATGTTTTACATGTTTAATTATTTAATTGTATTTTAAGGGGTGGGTGGGATGGAGGGGTTTGTATGTGTATTTTAATGCTGTAAGCCACCCCGATTGCATTTTGTAGAGGGGTGGGATACAAATAAATTATATTATATTATATTTATTTAAATGATTTATATTCTGGCAAAATCTGTGGTATAATAAATGTACCATTATCAATGTCGCATAATAGAATATTCTTAAAATTGTATATGTATGGTAACATGTTATCTCAGAAAACATTGTTAGTCCATAAAATGAGAAGCACTAGTTGGTGTTTTAATGGCATCTTTCCATTAGTGCAAATGATGTGCTCACAGACTAGTTCTGGACTACGCACAAGAGGGGAATCCAATACCGTTTTCAGTTGTGCAACTGATTGCAGAACCATCTGCACAAGTGATCATGTTGTTAGAGAACCACAAGAATATATGCACCAGTTCTTATACAAGTGGAAAAAACAAAAGAACTATGAGAAGTGTACTGTTTTTCTCCACTAAGTGTGATGCTGGATTTTGTTGTTGTTGTATGTCTTCAAGTCATTTCCAACTTATGGCAACCCGAAGGCAAATCTGTTGTGGGGTTTTCTTGGCAAGACTTTTGTTCAGAGGGGGCTTGCCTCTGCCTTCCTCTAAGGCTGAGAGAGTGTGACTTTCCCAACGTTAGCCAGGGGGGATTCCATGGCTGACCAGGGATTCCAATTGTAGTTGTAGACCAGTGCTCAAACCACTACATCATGCTGGCTTTCAGCTTTTGCTTGTTAGGAGTTTCAGAACATTCCCTCACTCAGAATCAATTCTTTTTAGAATGTTGCTACAAAAGATCTCACAAGGGATCTCTAACCAATCAGGTCCACAAATTAATTAGCCTGAAAGTTCTATAGTGTCATATATTTTAACAGATCAGAGCAAAATTATGTGTATTTCAAAAGAAAATAATTTCATAAAAATCATTTTCACCCAGTAAAAGAAAGAAATCAACTGACCATGAATGTCCGAAAACCCTGTCAAATTTGGGGAACAATCCAAGTTCAATATAAAGGACAGTGTCCTCTAGCAGATGATTTCCAGACTCCAGAGAGATCTATTTTCTTTTCTTACATCCATGCACGGGCATGGGCGCATTATGCTTGTACCTTGTACAAAGGGTTTAAAGGTCAATATTGGAAGGGCTGAATTAGGATACAGGAGGCATACAAAGACTTCTAAATCCCTCCACAGCCTAGTTCAGTGTATCCACTGTGAGCATAGATAGAAGAAATAATGAGTCTCTGTCAAGCCTACTGGAACCCTCCCAAAGTGTTTGCTTTTGGAGGTGGACCCTCTGATACACTTGCTTTTGGATGTGGACCCTTGATACATTTGATGTTTTAAGGCATTAGTGAAATCCCATTACCCTTAGTGGAATCTTTCACTACAATGTCAGAAATTTCGAAGAGTTTCAGTGGTAAAGGCATCTTCCTATTAGCTGCAACAGTTTTCAGGAGGCCAGGCAAGAGGGTAATGCGCGCCACCTGTAGGTTACAAAAGGAACTTTACTTAGCAAACTTCTCTACATCCAAGAACATTTCCAGCTGGGAGCTAACTATATCAACATAGGCAAGAGTAGGATATAACCATTCAGAGTAAATATGCTAATTTCTCCCTTATTTCTCACTGACTTCTCGGCAGTTCCCAGTTTGCCAGCAAAGCTGAAAGTTTACAGCACTGGGTTGGAAAACTGTCCTACATGCACTCCCTTGCAATCTTATCCCAGTGAAAAATTCAATATAATTAATTGGAGAGCAGAACAATGATGGAAGGTATCATAAAAGTTCCTCAGAAATAACCACAAACACTAACAATAAAATAACAAATATTAAAAATGATAAGACAAGACTTTTGAGTGGCCTTCACATTAAAAACCAACCAAATGATTCTACATGGGAAGGAAGGGTATAGACTTGAGTGACAAGGCAATTCTACCACTTGATCCATAGTCAACTCATGACACCCAGAAGAGGTGTGTTTGTGTGTGTGATCTTCTCCTCACTCAATACAGCAGATTTCTTTTTAGAAAAATCTCCCTTTGCAAGTAATGAGGATAAATTTTTCCATGCTACCTCCAGACTAGAGTAGCTAAGAGGTTTAAGAGACTGGGTATGTGAGGCTTTGGTTACAGTGGATTCCAAGGCACCACTGCCCAGCCTTGAAAACATTGCATTTGTGGAGCCGGCTCCCACTACTGAAGAAAGAGAATTACCTGATATAGCTCTTTGCCTACTGTGGAAGCCTGCAGAGGGGGTGGGTGGGATCTCTGCTGGGTCTCAAGTCTCTCAAGCAAGCTAATTCCATGAGTTAGGATGGCAATGTAATTTATACCTCGTTGCACTTAAATACCATCAGAAATTAAAGCTTTTTCTTATATTATAGGTCATTTAAATTTTCAGGCAAATGTGAAGTTTTACATGTTAAACTGAATCGATTTACTATTCTTACCTGAAACTCTGCTGTTTTTGGATTTGCTATATGTACAGCTTTCGTTGCTGAGATGTCAACTCCCAGTTTATTAGCAATGTCTTCCTGGGAACACTAACATGGGGGGGGGACAATGAATTTAATTCAGCAATATTAATTGTATCATCAATGCAAAAGTAACTTATAGATGAAACTCCAAGTTCCTCCCTCCTTCAATGTGTTAACCAGGGTACTATAGTATTACGTAGATGTTATCTAACACTGTATGGTTATGACTGATTGATATGTACTGGACAATACCCAAATAAGATGTTTTCTAAACATCTTCTCAATGCAGATTATATTTTCTTGAGCAATTTTAAAATCCACCATTTAATAATATAGTTGTTATAATACTCCAACATCAAAATGTACTAAATTTAACCTGAAGATCTGCAATAAGTACAAGATGCAATAAGTATAAGATATTAAAAAATAACTTTTATATATTTGTGCCATTTGTAGAGAAAAAAACTCAAGATGATTCCTAATTGTACAACTCTCAATTGCTAAGAAGATAAAGCTAAGCTGAGAGCTCATGCCAATCTTCACCAAATTATATACACTTAACAAATCAGCGAGATTATATGTCTCCTTGCAGCATATGTACATCAAGATAATACATCCCTTTTATAACCCATGCAAGAATAGCATGTATTGGGAATATACATATAGCCAGACACAGTTAGTTAGCTGCATTTTGCACAAACTAACTAGAATCTGAGAGACCTTCAAAGGAAGGCCCATGTATATTGCACATTGTACACCAGAATAAAGATTAGCAGAGTATAGGAAACTGTGGTCCAGTTCTCTTTGTCCCTGAAGCTATTGCTGATGAAAAACATGCAGATGATGAATGTTACCAGGGTCTCAGTGGGCAGTGCTGGATGCAACAGCATTCCCAAACTGTGAACATTTAAGTGGAGTCCAACCCCATCCCAAACGCAATGAACCCCTATTCCTATTCAATTGAACTATCTGGACTGAGTTTCAATTTATTTAACCTCTTACAGGTTAAGTACCATCTGTAACAAACACCTCCACTACCTGAGTGCTTTCACTGAAAATAAGCAGAGCTGAGTGCCATCAATGTGTTCAAGGCACTACTTTCAGCAGTTTCATTAGACATTAAAGAGAAAGGGGAACATAACAAGACAGAACACTGAGGCCACAGTAAAATTCAGCCAAGCAGTTGTCCCCCATCATCATTAGCTATGCATGTAGGAGCAGAACCACTGAAATGACAGTGGATCTTCACTCCTCAGGCTAGGCAACTTATCCAAGATACCGGGAAAGAACTAGATGAAATAATAGGGTTACACTTTCCCTGTCCTTTTAGCCAGCAAAGCTCATCCATCAGAGTACACAGGGGGGGAAATGGGTCTAAAACTAGACTGAAATGACTGTAACCAGGCAGTTGTTATTATAATCTTTAGAGTCCAAGTGTTTCTTAAAAAGTTGTCTCAAAACTGCCTTTTTCAAAGTGTCAGAGACTGCCCCTCCTGCAAAGAGGCAGGAATTACCTCCTGTTCCCTTCTCTTCTAATGTCTCATTCATAACACTTAGGTATCCAAATTAGAAAAATCAGGACATACACAGAATTTGATGTAAGAAGTCATTTTTTTTTTTGGTTCAGGAGATAGCAAGAGCTATCAACTGAGTCTTAGCTTCTTTGAAAGAAAAGATAAGGCCAGCAGACTCAGAAACACCTTATGAAAAAGTTTTTTCCACTCTCACTCAACTCTGCAAGATTATGTGAACATCTTACTGCTGAAGACAGTAAGATGACTGCCCCCCCCCCACCCAAGAGCCTTATGGTTCCTCTTCTCTGCTTGCTGAGAAGAAAGAAGACATCAAGGGAAAAAAAAAACATATGGTCAGTTATGCTGGTCATTAGAGCTCAAGAACTGGAGCAATTGATATGTTCCACTACCAACATGGGTCATATAATAATAAGTTTGTACCAACACATTAGCAAATCAGAACCTGACACAGTCACCACAGAACTCTGCTGAGGACTGCATCCTGGTATGATATAGCTTCCTCCATCGATGCCTTTACCTCCATTATTAATAGATTTTTTTTAAAAACACACCAGAGCAAAAGTCAGTGCTTCGGTAAAGCCTGCCGCTGCCAGGTCTTGTCTCAGAAGTTCTGTGAGCTTATTGAGAGGAAACTAAAAAGGAAAGAAAGCATTTTCAAATATTTCAGCTCAATGAATTTAAAAAAAAAACATGGAAATGACTGCTAGTATGGCCTAAAGAAGGTAACTTCAGCCAGCTACATCTGGTCTTACAGAGGAAATGCAATTCCCAGTCAGAGATTTAATACGGCCTCCAGGTTTAAACCTTGTTTCTTTTCTTATTCTTTTTTTTAAAGTGCAGGTCTTTTGTGTTTCTCAGATCATTAGGGCATCTGTTTTGTATCCTTGCTATGGTAAACTCCCCTTGCTACAAGACATGACAGAATATTGTTTTAATTCTTAGAAAACTGTGTCTCACAACCCTTCTGGCATACTTCTACCCTTCAAACTGGCAATACAGACTGTTTACTCAAAGGTGCAATCTTACTTGATTAGCTATGGTGTATGTTTTCGGGATAGTCATCTGAATGTTATTATAGCCATACGCTATTGCTGCGTCTTCTATGATATCACACGCATGGATAATGTCAGCTCTGGTAGGAGGGATTTCAACCTCTATATTGTTCCCATTCCCTATGACGTGTGACTTCAAACACATCCTGGTGAGCAGCTTTGCAAGGCTTGATGGAGTCTCACTAAAACACAAGCAAGAGCAATTTTTTAAAGAAAAAATATCACATGGTTTCCTTCTTACACCACTGCCTTTCATGTCCTGTGATTAAGCACTGTCACTCCAAAGGAGTTGCAAATCCCTCACAAACTAAATCAGAAAATAAAATAGTTGTCTTCAGATAGACAATCTTGAACTTTATGATACTTGGTGTGCATTTAGTTCATAAGACCATTTAAATCATGAAAAAAAAATCTGGCTTACAATTTTCAAACATTAACATGGGCACCTTGAGCAAGCATCCTAATCCCATTTTACTCCTGGCTTGGCCCTTAGTTTACAGCTGACAAGAATTCCTGAATGCTAAAGTGTACTGTTGGAGAGAACCTGGAGTAATAAAAATGTCCTAGATCTCAAAAGAAAGGTTAGTTTCCATCTGTTAAAGCTATGTACTGGAGGAGTTGTGGTCTGAAGAATGTTTCATGCATAATCTCCTGAACTTGCTAGGTTTTCTGTGGACAAGGGATAAAAAGAAGGAACCTTCTTAAGGGCTCACTAAGTACACGCTGTTCTAAAGAAATGGCTTGTAATTTAAAACAGCTGACGTGTTAATTCTACTAAAAATGGGGCGGGGGATGAGAAGAATCAAGAAAGTGGGTAAAGAGAAGATGGTATGGAGAGATTCTGGCAAGTACTTATACTTTGATAACAGGAAGCTATGACATATATAAAGGCTTCAATTCCAGCATGTGTGTGCACTCAGCGGATGGGGTGGACTAATCATTATATTACATAAGCTGTACACGATGGCCTCTTTCAAACTAGGGTTCTTACTAGATTATGTTATCTGGCAATCCCTTCCTTTTCATTTTGGTCTTTGCATTTTCACTAAACAGGGTGAAATATAATAAAACCATAAAGCCACCAATAACTAAAGAGGCAAATGGCAGCATCCTTGTTCCATGGGGAAGAAAGGATCTAGCCCAGTATACCCAAACCCTGATATAAAGTAACAGCCCACACCCTGGTCCTGCAGTTAATTCCAACTGAGTGGTGAGAATAGACAAACTGAATCCATGGAATTTACATAAGTGTTGACTCACAATTCCATAATTGATTCAATGGGTCTACTCTCTAATTTCACTATATTAGGATAGTCATTGTCCCAAGAATTTCACCATAAAAAAGGATGCTCATCAGAGCCCAAAATGTTGTGTCATTGTTTTCAACTCCAGTTTCATGGCACACGAACCCCCTCCTGTAACATCCCTCAGAAAAATTAAAGGGGGAGGGATGTTTTCACCCTGTGCCAGCTAACTGCCTGCAAAAGCACCAGTTTAGCTTTCCCACTTCAAAAATCCCCAACCTCTCCAAAATGCTTGTTTCTAGCAATATTATGCACCCTGTGGAAGGGGGCATGGAGGCTAAAATTGGCCCACACCTTCCATGCAACTGGCAACTCTGGCTATAGACCAATGGCTTACATTGCCAGGAGCAGAAAGTCAGCAATTCCTTTAGTATGAAGAACACTCTCCTTCTACAGACTAATATTTCCAGGTGCACCATGGCTGGGTGAGATCATGTGGGCTTGCCTCTATGTGTTGAAGGATGGAAAATGATGGCTCTTTAAATCAGAGCTGACTAACAGAGTGAGGCAAGTGATTTCTTGCCAGCAATGCTGTAACTTTCTTGGCAGCATAGCTAAATTCTACAATGGAACAGCACTAGAAAACATGGCTTTTGGAGCTACTGTACTTATTTGTTCAAAACTAGACATGAAGACTAATAACTTAATCATGGGAGCAAAATCCGTTTGGAGCAGCAGCTGGCACTGTGGCATTTGTATCACCATAATGATAGTATGCTAGCCTGTATCACACACACATTCTTGGCTCTTCACCAAACACATTTTCTGTCAACTATATAAAAGAATTGTTTTGCTCTGCTGCCATTTTTATTCTCTTTGATACTTTCTTTTGCAAAATTGTTACTGTTTTATTGTACATTGATATTTATTGCATGATCCGTTTGAAGAGAATTTCCCATGGAGTGGATTAAACCTCAAAATAAATAAAATATAAATCTTTATGGTTTGGCGCAGGACCAGTCTCTTCCTATTTTTAACATATGCCCAAAATTAAACACACCATGCATTAAAAATGTGGCACAGATGCTATGAACATCACTGTAGGTTCAATTTGCAAAAAAAGTGGAGAGATTTAACATACCAGATTCCTATTTTCTTGTTCATTATCTCAGGTTTTATCTTTTCACGGCGATAAGCCAATTCCTACAAAAAAGGGGGAAAGGTTTTAATACAGGTCAATATATTGCCTTCTCTCTTCCTCTCAACAACAAAATTTGCCTGATTGTTCAGTCCTAAAGGATGATAATCAGAGGTATGCCATGTTTTAAACATGACCGTTCTTAGCGATTCTGCAACAGCCACTGTGAGACACATTCCCCATGTACTGGTATAATAGTGTGAAAACAACATACCAATCATCAAAACATTCTGTGGGGAAAATAAAAAAAGCCACAAATTATCCTTCTTAAACTCTCCCACCATTTAACCATAAAACTGGAATATGGAAAGATCTCTAGTCTCAACAGTCCAATTTATACCACCTCTACATAGAGCCAGATAATCTTAATCTAACATAGACACAGGATAAAATCTTTTGAGAAGTTTCTCCTTTCCCCACATGTAGTGTTGCCACTGCACACAGAGCTCCACCAGGCTGTCAGACATCAAGATGTTATCCTCAGCTTCTCCCTCCTAAGTCACCTATTACAGGCAAACTCATCTTCATTGCAAAATTTAGCAGAACACTGGGAAATGAATGAAGTCTAACTGTCTCAGTTGCTCTTACTGGGAAATGCCCAAATGGCACATCTGGACTAGATGTTCCTGCCCTCACCAGTGTCATCATAAGGAACTCCTGATATTTCTCCCCTTCTCAGAGCTGCATTGATTCTGAGCAATAAGGAATAAGGAAGGGATGGTCAATGATCAGTGAAGAGTGGCAAACCCTGCACACTTCACCGAACATGTATACTTTTCCCATGTATCAAATTGGCCAATCCTGTTCCCTGCTAGTTGTGAACTACATGAATATCTTAATGTGTGGGAGCGCTGTACACAGATAAAGATATGCTTGGCCATGAACAGTTGTTCAAAACTCTAACAGCTGTTCCATCACATCGGTCTACCTTGCCCCTGATGCTGTTTAATATTCATATGCATCAAAAAAAATCAATCAGGTCCTCAGCAATATAGTGTGATCAATCAATAATATATTATTATTGTTATTGCTGCTGTTATTATTATTTTACTCGCCTCCCTCTATGGATTGAGGCAGGGAACAACAGATTAAAATAAAGCAATAAATAGATGCATAACACAGTTAAAAACACAGACTTATTTATTTATTTATTAATTTATACCCTGTTCTTTAGCCACAAGGCTATCAGAGCGGCTTACAAATTATTTTAAGCAATAGCTGTTTACACATCTACACTGCAAGAAGCAGCTTCCAATGTGTGTTAGCTAATTGCCCCCACAAGCTGGGTACTCATTTTACCGACCTACTAAAGAATGGAAGGCTGAGTGAACCTTGGAGCCTGCTGGAATTGAACTTGCAATGTGGTGACTTGCAGTACTGGCTGAATTGGTGCAGTACAGACACCAATTCAAAATACATAGAATCATAGAATTGTAGAGTTGGAAGAGATCACGAGGGCCATCCAGTCCAACCCCCTGCCACGCAGGAAATCACAATCAAAGCATCCCTGACAGATGGCCACCCAGCCTTTGTTTAAAGACCTCCAAGGAAGGAGACCCCACCACGCTCCGAGGGAGTGCGTTCCACTGCCAAACAGCTCTTACTGTCAAAAAGTTCCTCCTCATGTTGAGGTGGAATCTCTGTTCCTGGAGCTTGCATCCATTGCTCCATGTTCCAGTCCCTGGTGCAGCAGAAAACAAGCCTGCTCCATCCTCAACATGACACCCCTTCAAATACTTAAACAGGGCTATCATATCGCCTCTTAACCATCTTTTTTTCCAGGCTAAACATACCCAGCTCCCTAAGTCTTTCCTCATAAGGCATGGTTTCCAGACCTTTTACCATTTTAGTCACCCTCCTCTGGACACGCTCCAATTTGTCAATATCCTTTTTGAATTGTGGTGCCCAGAACTGGACACAGTATTCTAGGTGAGGTCTGACCAAGGCAGAATAGAGCAGCACTATTACTTCCCTTGATCTAGACACTATACTTCTATTGATGCAGCCCAAAATCGCATTGGCCTTTTTAGCTGCCGCATCACACTGTTGACTCATGTTCAAATTGTGGTCCACTAGGACTCCTAGATCCCTTTCACACGTAGTCACATTCAGCCAGGTCTCACCCATCCTATATCTATGCATTTCATTTTTTCGCCCTAAGTGCAGTACCTTACATTTCTCCGTATTGAATTTCATTTTGTTAGCTTTTGCCCAGCTCTCCAGTCTACCCACGTCATTTTGAATTTTGATCCTGTCCTCCAGGGTATTAGCTACTCCTCCTAATTTGGTATCATCTACAAATTTGATAAGTATGCCCCTAATTCCCTCATCCAAGTCATTGATAAAGATGTTGAATAGCACTGGGCCCAGGACAGAACCCTGTGGCACCCCACTGGTCACATCTTTCCAAGACGAAGAGGAGCCACTGCTGAGCACCCTTTGGGTTCGGCCAGTCAACCAATTACAAATCCATTGAACAGTTAACTTGTCTAGCCCACATTTTACAAGCTTGTTTGCAAGAATGTCATGGGGAACCTTGTCAAAGGCCTTACTGAAATCAAGGTATGCGTAATCACTTAAAAAGGCATAACATCAGTTAAAACATTATACATATTAAAAACAATTAAAAATTTAAAAACTTGTAATTTAAAAATCCTCTGGACTGGCCTGCCAGAAGAGATTGGTCTTTATTGCTGTTTTTAATGCTTTAATGCTGTCCAGCTGTTGGATCTACTCTGGCAGGTCATTCCACAATTTGGGGACAGATCATAAAGTCCTCTGGTTAACAGTTGCTAGCCTGGTCCTGGCTGATTGAAATAAATGTCCCCCAGAAGACCCGAGTATATGGAACATATTATACAGGAGAAGGTGATCATATAAGTAACTTGGACTCAAACCATGTAGGAATTTAAATGTAATAACCAACAGTTTGTACCTTACCCAGAAACCAATTGGCAGCCAGTGGACTCCCTGAAACAACCTCTCAGGCTCAGCCAAATTGATCACCAACAATGGTCCACCCTGGCCTCGCATCAGGAGACACGGAGACACACTATCCACAATGCGGCAGCCTTATATGAGAACTCACGCCGAACAAGTCTTGAAGAGAAACGACAACGCAGAAAGAATCACAACCCGGAAACATCACCCAAGGAAACCTTCTGCTGTGCTTTCTGCAACCAGACTTGTCTATCTCGGATTGGCCTTTTTAGTTATCAGCGCGCTTGCAGAAAACGCGGGATGAGTCCTTCCTGAATCTCCGTTTGCGAAGAAAAGCCAGAGAGAGAGAGAGAGAGAGAACGAGAGAGAGAATATGATCACTTCTAGATACACCAGTAACCAATCTGGCTACTGTTCTGAACCAACTGACATTTCCAAAATTTGTACAGAGGAAGCCCAATGTACAACACATTGCAGAAGTCCAGGCATGAGGTTACCAGTGGGTTTACTACCATCTATAGGCCTACCATCTTCCAGTCCTCTAGCTCTGGGAAGGGGTGCAGCTGATGTATTAGGCAAAGCTGATAGTTAGCATTCCTGGCTCTAATATCTATCTGGGCTGTCATTTGGAGTGATGATTCCAGAAGAACCCCAAGCTGTGAACACAGTCTTTCAGGGGGAGGGTAACCTCATCCAGGACTGGCTGACATACCTCCAACGCAGGTTAGGATTATCTGGATTCAGTTTGTTTGTTTTTCCTTCTCCAGGCATTCATTCAGAGAAGATACACTATCCTTAGTTGATGCTATTTCCGAAGGCATGGAGAAGAGTATTTGGATGTCAGCAGCATACTGACAGCACTTCGCCCCATGCCTCCAGATGATCTCTCCCATCAGTTTCATGTAGATGTTAATGGTGCCTTGTGGTATGCTTTCCATCAGCGTTGTAAACACACAATCCTAAAAATACACTGGACTGACTATGTGACTAATGTTGCTGTCCTTGAGCAAGCAGGGATCACCAAAAATCCAAGACTTATGCTACCCATGACAAATCGTGTAAAGAATAAGAGACAAACTCAGGATGAAGATATATCACTTCTCCCCAGGTTAAAAACTAAAAAGAGCCCCTGGAGGAAGCAAACAATATGATGCCTCACTTAGACCACGCAGAGGTTATTATGATAAAAAGAGAGCATAGCTTTGCATGGCTTCTGGTTCTACCTGCCACATACTTGTCTACCCTCCCTAAAAGGCTATTAGAACAGAAGCACTCTTGACTGCTGGATTCTCAAGTTGCACCTTTTGCAGCTGTGGTAACTTCTCAGACAAAGATCTACCTCAATCATCCATGACTTAGTAACTTAATATACTGATACCTGCAATATTATTCCTTTTAAAAAGTGGGTCTCTAAAAGCATGTTCTTAATCAGTGATGTTTTTATCACTTCTGGAATACTCACTGGAAAGATGTGGCTTTTTCCATTGGGATAAGTTACTTCAGCTGCTTCAATACTAAGAGACGAAAAACATGCAGACATGTTTAAAGTGCAGGATAGAGAAGGCATGTACATATCAGCAATAAAAATAATTCATACTAACTCACGTGAAAGCCTTCTGACAGTATTCACTGAACATTGTGACAAGGGTATCGAGGACAATTTTTGCCTTAAAGATAAACAACAGATCCACATATTAATATAAACAACAGATCCACATATTAATATAAATGACATTATCTTAAAATATAAGATTACAATATTTGTTCACAAAGAGATACTTAACTATGGTACTAGCTTTGAGAAATAACATCTTCTCACAAAAAAAAAAAAAAAAAGTGAGAGGAGAAAGCCACCCAAGCTAGTCTCACTGATTTTTCTCCTCCAAGATGAGTTAAGTGCACCAAAGCTGCTGAAAGATTGAAACTTTGAGTGACTATGGTCCATACGGATCATTGATCATAACTTAAATTCTGAGAGGGACTGAAGTCAGTCCAGCACTGAAACCCATCAAATCAATCCTATGATCTAATGGCTTCAAAAATAGGTTCCTTTTACACATTGTCAACTTGAATTCTCATGTCCGTTTTTCTGTGGTAGCATCTCTGATGTTTAAAGCATGTAAGTTATTTACACTAGCTTCCATGGTGCATTATTTCTTTTTTATTTTGCAAATCGGAATCCTAGTTTGTTCTATACTTTGTTTCTTTATATGGTCGATTTACCTTGGTGAGATCTGTAGCTGTACATTCAATGAATACATTTTTGGTATTCAGACTTATTCTGGTATGCTCGCCTAGAAAAGAAAAATACAATTATCTGAATGTTTCATCTGAATGTTCAATGTTTTAAATGATGCTCTTTTATTTAAAATAAGATCCTTATACTCCTTAAACAACACTTCTACTGAGTATTAAGAGTCAGAATGACTTGCAGGACTGATGAGACAATGTAACAAATATGCATCTGGGCTAGAATCCAAAGAACTGTTTTAGCCATGCACAAGAGCCTCCAGGTGTCCAGCAGAGCTTCTTGCTCCCACCTGAGCACAGCGGCTCACACAGTGTAAAAGGCTGTTTGAAAAACATTCTCTTAGTTCCAGGAGCACTGTAGTCTTCAGTTTCTGGCCAGCATAGTAAGCTGCTCTCAGGAAGAAAAGACTGTGTAAAGTTACATACACAGCTTTGAAGATGGTGGCCTTGGAAAGTGTGGAAGGGTGCAATATGTTCAACAGAAAACTAATATTTTTTAAGATTCTGATATTTATTACTGTTACCGCATTCATTTTTACAAACGTGTTAGAACTTTAAAATCCTGCAGAAAAAATAACAGAACATAGTGCAAAATTAACTATACATCTTCAGTTAGATTTAGGCTAAAGAGGTGGTGGGTTGTTGTTTTGGTTTTTTTGAGGAACATGCAGACTGCAGTATCCCAGGAATCAATAAATGGGTATTAAGATTAATCCCCAAAATGTATGTTTAGAATGAGCCACTTGGTGTTTAATTCAAGAGACTGAACATGATGTGGATACTGTTAAGCAGAATACAAACTTAAAAGTAGGCTAGGTCCAGGATTATCCGCATACATGGCAATTTATTGCAATTTCAAATTAAAGAATAAGGCTTTGCTGACAGTATCCATGTTTGGGAAGAAAAAAGTTAGGTAAAAGTTAAAATGTAAATTGAATGATGAGGAAATTAATACCTACACAGAAATTATTAATTATATCCTGATAGTATTTGACCCCAGCTGGACTTCAGAGAATTTATACAGGGACAAACACCATATTGTTATTGTAAGCAGCCTAAAATGGATTTCTTTAAAATACATAATAAAAGAGGCTACACAGGTTTGTTTGTCTCTGTCCAAGTGGGTGAAATTTAAACACCTAAAATTTGATAAAATGAAATCAAGTTTAATTTCAATAAACTTATACTGGAGGTTATACTGGATCAGTTTCAATCTGTACATACTGATGACATGGACAAGCTCCTTGGTAGAGTGAAGAAGACTACCTGCCCTCTTGACCCCTGCCCTTTGTGGCTGGCTGTCCAGAGGGGTGATGCCTTGAGGGAAGGTCATGTTCCATCTTGCTTGAAGGAAGCGGCAGTTATACCGCTCCTAAAAAGACCTTCCCTTGACCCTCTGGATATGAAGAACTACAGGCCAGTCTCCTTATTACCTTTTTTGAGCAAGGTAATTGACAGGGCAGTAGCTCTCCAACTCCAAGCGGTCTTGGAAGAAACCGATTATCTAAATCCATTTCAAACTGGCTTTAGGACGGGATTTGGAGTTGAGACTGCCATGGTTGCCTTAGCTGATGACGGTCACCTGAGCATCGACAGGGGTAGTGTGACCCTGTTGGTGTTACTGGATCTCTCAGTGCCTTTTGACACAATAGATCATGATATCCTCTTGGATCACCTAAGAAGGCTAGGAATCGGAGGCACTGTGCTGCAGTGGTTCCGCTCCTTCCACTCGGGTGATGCTTGGGGACAGTCACTCTGCAAGAAAAGAGCTTAACTGTGGCGTCCCACAAGGTGCCATTCTGTCCTCGATGCTTTTCAACATATATATGAAGCCGCTGGGAGAGATCATCCTGAGGCATGGGGCGGGGTGTTATCAGTACACTGATGACACCCAGATATATTTCTCCATGTCTTGGTCTTCAGCTTTGACTTCAGATGGTGTCTCTTCTCTTAATGATTGTCTTAAGGCAGTAATGGACTGGATGAGGGAAAACAAATTGAAGCTGAATCCAGACAAAATGGAGGTACTCATGGTAGCAGCCCTGAACCCAGGAATTAGGATACAACCTCCAGTCCTGGATGGGATCACACTCTCCTCCAAGGACTATGTTCACAGTCTGGGGGTGCTCCTGGACCCGTCGCTCCAGATGACGAATCAAGTAAATGCGACGGTCAGGAGCACTTGTTATCAGCTTTGGCTGATACGCCAGCTGCACACTTTCCTGAAAGTTGGGGATTGTGAGACTGTGGTACATGCTCTGATAACCTCCCGCCTTGATTTCTGTAATGCACTCTACATGGGGCTACCCTTGTGCTTGGTCCAGAAACTTCAATTAGTACAGAATATGGCAGCCAGACTGGTCCGGGTACATCTAGAAGAGACCATATAACACCTATCTTAAGATCACTCCACTGGCTGCCCATCAGTTTCCGGGCCCAGTACAAGGTGTTGGTTATCACCTTTAAAGCCCTAAATGGCTTGGGTCCAACCTATCTTTGGGACCGCCTCCTTTCATATAATTCTCCCCATGCACTCAGGTCCTCTGGGAGGAATTTGCTAAAACCTTTAAAAACTAGGCTTTCTTCGACCGCATGGAGGGCCTTTTTGGCTATTGCTCCCAGAATTATGGAATGACCTGCCGGATGAGATCCATCATATCACCACCCTAAATAGCTTTAAAAAAGCTAAAAACTACTGGAAAGGAATTCAAAAAACAATTGAAGAAATATTAAATATTTATATTCCTTTCAAACCGGAAGTATTCTTATTGGGAATGGTAGAAGAAAAAGTTGAAAAAGTGCACAGCAAACTATTATTTTATATGTTGACAACAGCAAGGATAACATATGCCAAACTTTGGAAAAATAAGGAATATCCAGCGATCGATCAGTGGCTAGAAAAACTATACGAAGTAATAGGACTGGACAGGTTAACAATGCTTCTGAAAGGGAAAAGCATTGAAAGACATATAGAAGATTGGACCAAATTGTCAAGATATTTGGAAAATAGATGGGGTAAATTTGCGGCAATCACAATTTAGAGGCAAAGGGTAATAATTTTATGCAAGTTAAAGAGAAAAGAACTAGATAAAGAAAGGATAGAGAGAGAAATATATACATATATATAGATATAGATGTTTCAGAGATAAGGAGGAAAAAATATATATTTAGAAATACATTGGAAATATAAGGTATTAGGAGGACATAAAATAAATGAAGCATACAAAAATAATTTTACTTAAGAAAAAGATGCATTGAGCAATGACTAATAAGAGTTGGATAAGCTGGACAGGAAGCTAAACTGAATGGAAGAAATGAAAGAAGATTGAATGAAAGAGTTTAAGAAAGTAGAAGAACAGAAGTAATCCATATAAAGTTATAAAATGAGTGTTAGAGGTCAGTTTGACTGTATGTTTGTATTGTTTTTATTTGTTTATTTATCTATTTAGGTTTGTCGGTTTTATGTTTTATGTATATGATATAGAAAATTAAGGATGACTAAATATGTTTGTATACTTTAAAAGGAAACAGATGTAATAAAAGGATGATTTAAAAAAAAAAAAAGCTCTTAAGACGGATCTCTTCCGGCAGGCCTTTCCTGAATAGATGCCCAGCCATCAAAAAGAAAATCTAACTTGTCCCAACTTCACTACAGCCACTGTCTATTGTTTATTTTGATATTTTTTAAAGTCTGTTTTAATTTTTGAATTATTTAATTGTATTTTAAGGGGGTGGTGGGACTGAGGGTGGGATGTATATTTTAAATGTTGTATGCCGCCCCGATTGCATTTTGTAGAGGAGCGGGATATTTTTTATTATTATTATTATTATTATTATTATTTAATCTTGGTTAATTTAAATCTGACTACAGCCTGCAGTGTCATCTTCAGTCATTGCATGGCAAATTCCCTTAACCATCCCTAGAGATGAGACGGTAATTAGAGCTGGAATAGTTATTTCCCCAGGGGGTCTCTAGTCAGCTCCACATGGACTAGAGGCAGAGCAGTGAAAACAATATCTTGCACCTGACTGCTTCTTCTCTTTGAAGGGCCCCTGAATGCTTCCAAAAGTTGATAGACAGAGAAAGTCCTGCTACCTGGTAAAGGAGGAGAGGAATAAGCAGCAGTAAAGACTGAACAAGCTTGGGGGAGAGATGACCAACGAGTAAGAAAACCTCAGAAGGAAGAAAGACCACTGCGATACTGTGGATATAGAATCACCTGGGTGGATGCATAAGGGAAGAGAAAGAGAATCTGGGTGGGTAAGATAAGCATCTGGCTCCATGGGAAAGAAGGAGTGTCAGAGAACATGGGGAGATGACAGGCAAGAAATACTGCTTGGGGTGGGGGGTGGGCTTGAGGGAAGAGAAAAAGCACTTAGATGGGTGGAATGGGGAAAGGGGAAAGTACTGGGGTGGGAGTAAGATGTTTCTAAAAGTTGAGTGTCTCTGCTAGTTTCATATACCATTCATTTTGTTATGTATTATTTTACAAACATTTAAAAGATTTTGTTAAAAGTTTTTCTTAAAGTTCATACAAAGAGAGTTCTGTAACACATTATTCTAGATCTAATACCACTGTGATTTCTTAACTGTTTAAGAAAATTGTACACCTGGCAAGTTACACTCTGCTCTTGATTCTTCAATTTTAGTGCTGGTTTTTTGTTCTTGTTAAATATGCAGTTTTCCCTGAAGACTACGAAATAATATATTTATTGATAGCTGCCGGAATGGCTCTCTCATTAAAATGGAAATAAAATAACACTCTCCTTGGAAGGCTGTCTTTTTAATATGGGATATAATTATCTCAGGTGTGAGTAACTCCTGGGATTTAGGGGGCTGTGGTTTGAGCACTGGACTACAACTCCTGAGATCAGGGTTTGAAACCCCCACTCAGCCATGGAAATCTAAAGGGTGACTTTGGGCAGGTCACACTCTCTCACCTTCAGAGGAAGGCAAAGGCAAACCCTCTCTGAACAAATCTTGCCAAGAAAACCCCATGACAGGATCAGCTTAGGGTTGCCATAAGTCAGAAATTACCAGAAGGCACACAAAAAACAACAAATTGCTCTGCCCTAGTCCTGCTTGCACCTAACCATACCCTAAATATATCCTTCAAAAAAATATTTAAAATTATTGAAAATGCCCCCCATGGACATTTTCTCAACCACAAAGTAAATGGGAAGTCAATGGGGTGTGGGGCACTTTGAACAAAAATCTTAAAATTGTACAAAAAAAAAGTTTGAATTGCTGAGGAGGCCTTGGGGAACAGCATGCAGACTGTAGGCTACACATAGCTTAGCTGTATGGACCAGGGGTAGGCAAGCACATCTGATTAGAGAGAGTAACAAAACCTTTTCAATTAGAACAGTGTTTGTTGATTCATGTAGTACAACTGTAAGATTCATGGTGCAGTAGAATCTTATGTTTTATTGAGTAGGCTAGGAGGCAGCAAATTAACACAAAAGGAATTAAGAACCATCATACCATTAATTATCGGTGGCATGGACAGAACAACACCATTGCTGTCATGGATAACTGGGTACAGTGGTTCATTCTCAATAATATGTAGGTAGTGTCTAAGATGACTGTCGGTCTAAAACAAATGAAGCATAAATATTTGCATTTCTTTCTTAAGACATTGCTGTAAGAAGACATAATGGTAATGCTTCAATTCCTAGTAAAAAGGATATTGTATTGTGAACAGCTTTGCTAAGAAACTACACCTATGCAATATTGTTCAATTCACTAGCCAGATTAACTTTATTCCTTGTTCCTTTTGGTATGAATTCAATTTGGAAGCCTATATATTAGCCATCCCCAGCAGCAAACCCCCCTCAACTTTTAAAGAAATCCACTCATCCCATGTTGACACTGACATTGCTATTCCATAGCAAATAAATTAGCTGTCTAAGAGTTTGCATGCTGAAAATGAAGGTGTCAAGAATCACAGGTCGAAATCCAATTATCAGTCCCAACTTGAGCCAACCCAATGAATCAATGGGAACTTGGTAAAGCAACACATGCAAGTTTCATTGATTCACCAGTCTACTCTAGCTGGGAGTAAGAAAAAAATGGATTTAAGCCACAGAAAATAAATTGGAGTGCCTTTTGAGTGCTTCTTTTATAGGATAGAAAATTCTAACTCCCTTCTCCACAGAACTACTGACACATTATTCATGTTAGAAATGCTTAAACTGGCATTCTATAACAAATAAAGATACATCCTAACTCCTTTCCTCCTTCACTCCTACTTCCCAGGTTCACAGCAACTCACACTGCAGCATTTCTATAGCGTCTAGAGAAAATAAAACACATAAAGGATAATGAAGCAATACCTAAAGAAGAATTTATGGTGCTATCTACTGTCAGTAGCAAAGTACTTTTGTCATTACAGTTGTCCCTCCACATTCGCGAACTTGACATTCGCGGTTTTGATTATTTGCGGTTTTGGAAGGGCCCGCCGGGCCCCCCCAAAAAACCACAACACGGGGCCTCCAGAAGCCCCGTGAAAACCCTGGGAGGGAGGGGGGAGGGACAGGGAGGCCTCTGCGGGACCTTGCAAGGCCCCGCGAAGGCCTTGGGTGGGAGGGGGGATGACCGGAGAGGCTCCGTGGGGCCTTGCAAGGCCCCACGAAGGCCTTGGGAGGGAGGGGGGAGGCCCGCGGAGGCCTCCACGGAGCCCCCAGAGACACTCCGGAGGCCCCATGAAGGCCTGGGGAGGGAGGGGTCAGGCGGGGAAAAGCGACCATGGGGCCTCCGGAGGCCCCGTGTTCGCTTTTGCGGGGGAGGGGGGGCAATCAATATTCATGGATTTTTCACATTCGCGGGGGTCCGTGGAACCTAACCCCCGCGAATGTGAAGGGACGACTGTACTACAACAAGCAAGAGCTGAGTCCAGACAATCATGCAAACCAAAGTTAGCAAAGCTTAGCTGTTATTAATATTCTTTCTAAGGTGCTCAAAGATACACATAAAGGGCTCACGGCAGTGTCTCTTAAGCAGGCCCTGACTAGATCTACACCAGCTTAGCTTCTGCAATGGCCACCACCCTTCAGATAAAGCCAGATTCTGATCTGAGGACTGGCTACAAAATTGCTGCAAACTCAGATTTATGCCAACTATTATTTGGCACAATAATAATGGCCATCACTCTGCCTCCAGAGGCTGCAACACAACAGAGAAAGGAATGAACTTACAAAGCTGAGTACAACTTACAAGAAAGGAATTAACTTACAAAGCAGCTGTAAACATAAGGGAGTACAAAATATGACTTAGTGGTGTTTGAACTAAGCCTACATTTTTTTATTATTACAACAGCATAGTTCCCACAAACTAGATTGTTCTTATCAAAGGACTCATCTCTTTTTTGTGCCAATGCTGCTGCAAAATGTCAGAATCTAAAGCCTTAGAGAGACACAAAAGTTTACAGATATCCACTTATGTGCACTTACGATGAGCACATACGCACACATATACTGAACTGCTTCTGAATGTTCCTAGTGGGTGTTTTTCAATATGTTATGGAGAGCTGAATGAGAAGGAAAAAGCCATTTGAGCAAAGAATAGGATCCTACAGGTTGCAAACACTGAACCTCAAACAATACATGCTTTCCTTCTGGAAATACTTTTGCTTTTGAAGACATTTACCCGGTAGATATCCATGAGTTCAGAAGCACTGTATTCCTTGTCTTGATTTAAGGGTTTAAATTTGATTTCAGATGGTGGTTTTGCTGTATATGTGAAAGGTCCACAAACTGTATCTAGATCATGGGTACCAATTGCAACTAATGATCTTTTCCTAAAAAAGAAAAAAAAAAAAGCAATGCAGACCCAACCCACGTTTGATGCTTCCATTAAACAGTGTGCTGATAAAAAATGCTGATGCAGAATTTTACAAAAAGATTAAATTACACTCAGAGCTCCAGATGGGTACACAATAAAATATACATTAAATGTGAAAATATATAATGAAGTGCTTTAAAATACCATGACAAGCACTTCAATTTTCTTTATCAAATGTAAGAATATGCAAAATCACTACTGTTAAGAAACACTTTTTGGTTTCCACCATTAAAATAACCAACCGAAAGGCATGACAAAACGCATTACTGCCAACCAACCTGCATATGTTCTGATGCAATTTTTCTTGTAAATCAATGAAGCTATCATAGCGATCCTTGTCAAAAGTTATATTACGAAGAACTGCAGCCACAGCATAAGGACGGACTTGGATAGTCTGCATTATACAGAGATAAAATTACAGACAGTTTTTGGTAATATATATGCATACACATAAATACATACACTGTCACTAAAAAGCAATCAAAGCACAGATTTCTTAATAAAATTAAACCTTCACTTTAATCAAATAACAAATAATTCTACAAGAAAGCAGGGAGCATTTGTTCAGGAACTGAAGAACCATAGATGCAGTTTTTGAGCATAATGAGGCTTTAGACTTGAATGATTAAACGCAACAGCTCTTGAGAATACACTACATACCAAAAACTCTGATTCTGATAGCACTTATTTTTACTAAAACAAATATTTGCTGTTTAGAATTTCTAAAGGAAAAGTACGTAGACAATTCAATTGTCAGTAATCACATTTAGCTGATAGGCTATTGTGAAACAATTTTCTGAAAGCAGGCGTGATTTTGAACTGATAACCTCTCAAACACCCAAAAAAGAATTTTCACCAATACATTTGCAAAAAATATACCTACATTTGCAGAAAAAGTACCACTTGGTTATAATGGCATCAAAGTGGACGGTGACAGCATTGCTAGCTACCTGCTCTCTAGAGTAACAACTGTGACTAATAGTTATTGTAAGATCTACACATCAAACCAGGATACAATTCAGTTTATTTACCTCTTCTGTGATAATAAGCCTTTGCATTTCACCACTAGGTGGCACAATCTTTTTGTATCGTGGGACCCGGATTCTAAAAGAGTAAGGACTAACATTATATTTTCACATGAAATGATAATTTTACAGACATAAAAAAGAATGGATACACTGGGTCATCACCTACTGAACCAATGCACTAAACTCTGTTACCTTCTCATTAGATACCCACCAAAGTGTATAGAACAAGAGCAGTATTCAATATTTTAAATACAGTTGTCCCTCCGTATCCACGGATTTGGTATCCACGGCTTGAAAATATTCTTTAAAAAATAATAAGCCAAAAAGCAAGCCTAACTTTCTCATAATCCTAACAATTACTTCTGTTTAGAAATTTACAGATGTGAGACTATTTTATTCCTTCCATATCCAGAGTATGGGTACTCTGAATATAGTACTAATCACTCAGCTGCTTCTCCAGACCCTCTAGATAGATTTTGCTTGTTTAAGGGACTTCAATATCAATTGCCAAGTAGCACAAATGCTTTTCTGGCTCAAACAAATGTAAGTGTTACCTCTGGTTGCCAAGTAGAAAGTCAGCGACTAACACATTTTAGTAACTGTATAAAAATAATATTTCCAAATATCACATTACCTCTCTTTAAAGACTTGGAGACCTCTAACTAGACCTTCCAAGCATAGAAGATCATAGCGATTAGCAGGAACATCAATTTTATAAAGAATGACTTCTGATGCACCCTCTGCTTTTCCATCACCTTTCTCTTTGCTTATTATGTCCTTCTCAGTAGTCTGAAATGAAAAGATTTTTTTTTACAAAGTGCATCTCAGAAACCCTGTACTTGTAAAAAATAACATATGAATTGGGAAATATGATGAGGTTAATATGCTCTCATACATAAATTAACAGACAATTCCAGATATATGGTATGACTCCCATATCCGCATGGGATACGATCCTGGACTTACCATGGAAGCAGAAAACTGCGGATAATAGTGAACCCTATTGAAATGAATGACTACCAGCACAAGCATACCACACTGTTGCTCTGGAGGACCTACAGATTCCTAGACAGAACACCTCTTTAGGCATTTTCTAGGTCCTCCTCCAGTGCAACTCTTGTGGTCAACTTCCAGCAGAGGACCTAGAAAATGCTTAGAGAGAACATATTTTTTTCAGATGTGGGTAAGTGAAACCACAGGTACTGGTCCCACGGATATGGGAGTCATACTGTACTTCAAACTTAACTTTTAAAAGTTAAAGATGTATACCAATCAGAATCAACTCAATATGAATTAGCTCAATATCCTAAACATGACGACCAAGAATATGTCCCTCTGAGTTTAATCAAGTTTCTTCTAGTAATTGTGCATAGCATTTCAGACTGTGACTAAAACAAAAACAAAAAACAAACTGCAAGCGATGTTCAGTTTGCATCACTCTGATCTTTCTCTTGCTACAAACTACCTTAAACATGTTTGGCATCCCTATTAATAATATGTACCTAATAGTACGTATTGATAGCAATTGTTTTCTCCAGTTATACATTATAATATCAAATTCCTTACAACTATTTCCTTAATCAGATTTGTGGAAGTATAAACTAATGAAAGACCTCCATTTTCTAAAAATAACCTCCCAAAAGTAGTTATTCTATCAAGTACCTACTACCCACTGTTAAGTTTGTATACCAGTCCCACTGGCAACATACCGATGGATTGTAGAACGGAAGCCACATGGATTGGTTGCCAACAATTTCTGTTTTCTCCAACAAGAACTCATTTATTGCTACTTACTCACAATAATCAAGTCAGAATACAGTCTGTAACTCAATGTTATTGTAGGTATTTTAGAGGCCTGCTAGAGATATGATGTGCATTGTTTATTTCTTGATATCCCATTCACAGAGTATTGAGAATTTGGGAGGAAACATCCAGAATATATAATGTTCTGAAACATCATTATAAGACCAAGTCATTTATAGGACAGGATAATAAAGATTTAAGAAGAAAACAGCATAGGAGAGTGGCAGCTGGATTGCACCACGTACACCATAGCTTACATGGCTTTTTAACAAGCCTTTCATCTAAAGAAGTAGACTCAAACCCATGAAAGCTTATGCTAGAAAAAAATATCTCTGTTATTCTCCAAAGTGCTACAGAATTCTTTTCTATCTTTTTATGGCTTCTGAAGTATAGAAATTGTTTTACTTACAATTTCATCAAGTTCCAAACCAAATTCAAAGCACAGCTCATCAAATTCTTCATCCGCTGAAATTCAAACCACAGTACATCAAACTCAAACTCTTCATCATTTGGTTTTACTTACATAAAATTTTATATACAGTATTATCTTTTTTTTAATCTATCTTGATATGTAATTAGAAGTTAATTCTGGAGTACTGACAAAGGTGGCCATACTGTGTTAGGAAAATACATGTTTTTGGTAAATAAGTCATGTACAAGTCCTTCTCTTCTTGATTCAATGTTCAGATGACTATGATGTTGACATTATTTTACACTTGCCACCTCACACATGCAGCGCTTTTCCAAAATGATAGTTTAACATATGGTTATTGTCAATTGAGAAGCAATCTTCCTCATATAAAACCTCATATGTGGTCTTCTTACTTTCCTTATTACCTTCTTCACTGACACAAATATCATATTTTCTGTGCCCTGTTTCCTTTTGTTCCCATTTTCAATCTGTATATGCATCAAAGCATATTCCAGCCACCTTCCCCTAAACCTCTTTTCAACAAAAGTGCCATATTCTACCTCTATGGAAACAAGAAGAAGAAAATGGCTTTTGCAAAGCATGATGACTGCACAGGGGTTGAAGGACTGAAGCCAAGTTTTCAAAAAAGGAATTGAAAGAAATCGGTTTGTTAGAGAGGCTCCCCAGGTGTTACTAAAGAAGAGTTAACACTCAGAACACCAAGGACACACAAAATCACAATTTCTCAAAGCTCTCAGAGAGCCTTGCTTTTCACGGAGTACACCTTGTCAAATGCTAGCTGTTACAGGCACAGTTTCGAAGTGCTGGAGGGTTTTTTGTTTGTTTTTAGGTACTGAAGGGATTTATTTGCTTTCTACAAAATATTCACAATAGCTTACCACTTTAAATAAACTTAAATAAGCAGTTTGGGATGTGTTTCCATACATAGAAAGCTTGTTAATTCAAACAGGACAAGCAATTCCCATTTTACACTGTACATAAGGCAGAGAAGTTTGTAAACAGCAGCAACTGAATTAAGGTTCCAGTAACATTTATGGGGACAGCTGAAGTTTCATTTTGCTCCTCACTAGTAAAGTAATCATGCATCACTATTGTTGAAAGTTTTGAAAAACAAACCATCCTTTGTAGTGCTGGTTAACTAGTTTTCACCTTCTAATTTTTCAGCTTTTTTATGAGTCAGTCATCTCATCACATTCCTGTACAGTTGTCCCTTCATATTCGCGGGGGGTTGGTTCCAGGGACCCCCCCCCCCCGTGGATGCCAAAATCCGTGAATACTCAAATTCCATTATATACAATGGCATAGCAAAATGGTGTCCCTGATATAAGATGGCAAAATCAAGGTTTGCTTTTTGGATTATTATTTTTAAAGAATATTTTCAAACCGTGAATACTTAAATCCATGGATACCAAATCCGTGGATACGGAGGGACAACTGTACTTGAATAGGGAAGTTTTAATACATACTGTGTCTTGGCAGCAGAGCCTGGGAGTACAGTTTCAGATGATCAAAGAACAATTTAATGAAAAATTACTAGATATTCAGCAACTGCAGTATGTTCTCCAAGGGTTTTTGGGGGGGGGGTTGGGACTACGACTCCCAGAATTCCCCACTCAGCTCGGCCAGCGCACAGCCTGACTGGGTGTTCTGGGAACCGTGGTCAAAAAGAGTATTTTTTATTTTTTTTTATTTTTTTTATTTTTTTGGTCACCCAAGCTCTGGTTAGAACTACCCATTAAAAAGCACCAGAGTCACTAAACCACACTAGAGAAATAATCCAGGTTGAAACTGGATTATTTGCTATGGCTCCTTCCTATGGAATCCTGGGATTTGTAATTTGGTGAGGTTCCAGCACTCTTGGTCAGAGAAGGCTAAAGACCTTGTAAAACTACAAACCCCAGGATTCCATAGGAAGGAGCTATGCAAATAATCCAGTGTCAAACTGGATTATTTGTGTCATGTGGATTCCCCCATTATATGCTTTTTAGGGGGAATCCACACGACACAAATCTCCATGGCTCCTTCTTATGGAATCCTGGGATTTGTAGTTTCACAAGGTCTTTAGATTATTATTTGTGTCATGTGGATTTTCCTTGAGTCAAAGCAGGAAAATGACACCTCCTTGCCAGTGGCTTCCCCAGCAAACCCTTAGACTAAATAAATAAAGCGCTTATTGGGCAAAACCCCGCAGACACCCAACGACCCTCCCTCGAGGGGCTCCTCTTTTCCTTTTCCTCCTCCTCCTTACTGTAACTCCTTCCCAGCGCTTGGAAGAGCAAATCCCGCTTCACGCTGACAGTCGGCATGGCTGGCTGAGAGAGAACCCCCCACCCCGCAGAGCGCATGCGCCGATCTGACTCTGGCGAGGAAGGACCCTTCGCCGGCTCGGCTCTCTCCCTCCTCGGCTAACCATATCTCTGTCTTCATTAATGCCTGCTCCCATCGTATCCCTTCTCGGTGGGTCTGTGCCACCCAGAGGAATAAGCCTCTCCTTATTATCGTCAACACATCGAATATTCTTGCGGGTGTGCTCAGCCAAGTACACAAGAACTTGCACTAAATTTGGGATGCGTTTCATCAGGCAAGTCACAGACAGCTAACATTCAAAATGTTACATCAGCCGGAGCCTAAAGATTGTCATAGAGTTAGAAAAACTGAAGGAGCGAACTACCCTCGACTTCCGGTTTGTTAAGGCTTGGATTGAGCCAGTTTGGTGACGTGGTTTGAGCCAAGGACTATGGCTCTGAGGAGGCCAAATCCACACTACGCAAATAATCCAGTTTCAAACTGGATGGTTTGCCATGGTTCTTTCCTATGGTATCCTGAGATTCGTAGTTTTACAAGGTCTTTAGCCTTCTTTGCAAAAGCGTGCTGTGGCTCACCAAACTACAAATCCCAGAATTCCATAGGAAGAAGCCTTGGCAAATAATCCAGTTTCAAACTGGATTATTTGTGTAGGGTAGATTTTGCCTGAGAGACCGGGGTTCAAATCCCCCCACTCAGCCATGGAAACCCATTTGAGCAAGTCACACTCTCTCAGCCTCAAAACACACTCTCTCAGCCTCAAAAGAAGGCATGGGCAAACCCCCCTCTGAACAAATCTTGCCAAGAAAACCTCATGATAGGGTTGCCATAAGTCAGAAACGACTTGAAAGGGCAGAACAAGACTTGGGTGGACAGTGTATCTGTGACCATTCAACTGTGTCCTGGTTATGGTATAGGAATTCAAAGGAGCTATGGAGGTGTATCTCCGCTGAATTGTGTTTTGCATTTTGCATGTGAAATCTTTTGCTGTTCTTTATTTTTTTGCATTTAGGATTACAGCCCATGCAGTGCTAGATATACTCAGAACTAATGCCATGGAGCTGAAGTGTACTTACTCCCAGGCAAATATGTGTTATCACTTTAGTCTCAGATAAGTTCTTGGGACGTACAGTATTTTGGTAGTTGATAGATTCAAAAATACCAGTTCTTCACACCTGTTATATAGAATTGTAGTTTGAGACATGTGGACACTGGCTTGCAAACTGAATTAATTTGAATCATAGAATCATAGAATTGCAGAGTTGGAAGAGACCACGAGGGCCATCTAGTCCAACCCCCTGCCACGCAGGAAATCACAATCAGAGCATCCCCGACAGATGGCCATCCAGCCTCTGTTTGAAGACCTCCAAGGAAGGAGACCCTACCATGCTCCGAGGGAGTGTGTTCCACTGCCAAACAGCTCTTACTGTCAAAAAGTTCCTCCTAATTTTGAGGTGGAATCTCTGTTCCTGGAGCTTGCATCCATTGCTCCGCGTTCCAGTCTCCGGAGCAGCAGAAAACAAGCCTGCTCCATCCTCAACGTGACACCCCTTCAAATGTGATCCCGGTAACACTGTACCTGAATCCGCAGGAGGCCTTAGATGCACGACATCCTCATGAGGCAAATCGCTACCAGACTTTCTTCTCACTGAGCAGCGGGAAGTCAGAGAAGGCAGACCCACTTGCTGAAGGCATGCCCAAAATGCAAGGGCATCGGGATGTCACATTGTACAAGTGAGAGAGCTGAGAGATGGCTTGGTGGGAGGGACTGGGAATCAAAGCCCTGAGAGTGGGAGGGAAGCACAGGCACCAAGCTGGCCAGGTTCTTGGAACACTTATGGTGGTTTCTGAGCTTTTGCTAGCTTGTGGCCAGCATGATTGTGTCTGTCTGCTTAGACGGTATATGTTGGGAGTAGGGAAGAACTGGCCCTATGAGGAGTGGCTTGGGTATGTTTAGCCTGGGGAAGAGAAGGTTAAGAAGGGACATGATAGCCATGTTTAAATATTTGAAGGGATGTCATACTGAGGATGGAGCAAGCTTGTTTTCTGCTGCTCCAGAGATAAGGACATGGAGCAATGGTTCAAACTCCAGGAAAAGAGATTCCACCTAAACATTAGGAAGAACTTTCTGATGGTAAGAGCTGTTCCACAATGGAACCCGCTGCCTGGGAGTGTGGTGGAGACTCCTTTTTTGGAGGTTTTTAAGCAGAGGCTGGATGACCATCTGTTGGGAATGATTCGATTGTCAATTCCTGCATGGCAGGGGGTTGGACTGGATGGCCCTTGTGGTCTCTTCCAACTCTATGGTTCTATGGTTCTATGGTTCTATGGTTCTATGGTACTTAAACAGGGCTATCATATCGCCCATTAACCGTCTTTTTTCCAGGCTAAACATACCCAGCTCCCTAAGTCTCTCCTCATATTATAAGGCATGGTTTCCAGACCTTTCACCATTTTAGTCGCCCTTCTCTGGACATGCTCCAATTTGTCAATATCCTTTTTGAATTGTGGTGCCCAGAACTGGACACAGTATTCCAGGTGCTAACACACATTGGAAACTGTTTAATGCAGTGTAGATGTGTAAATAGCTGTTGCTTAAAACAATTTGTAAGCCGCTCTGATAGCCTTGTGGCTGAAGAGCGGGGTATAAATAAATAAATAAATAAAATAAGGTGAGGTCTGACCAAGGCAGAATAGAGCGGCACTATTACTTCCCTTGATCTAGACACTGTACTTCTATTGATGCAGCCCAAAATCGCATTGGCCTTTTTAGCTGCCGCATCACACTGTTGACTCATGTTCAACTTGTGGTCTACTAGGACTCCTAGATCCCTTTCGCACGTGGTCTCATTTAGCCAGGTCTCTCCCATCCTATATCTATGCATTTCATTTGTTCGCCCTAAGTGCAGTACCTTACATTTCTCTGTGTTGAATTTCATTTTGTTAGCTTTGGCCCAGCTCTCCAGTCTATCCAAGTCATTTTGAATTTTGATCCTGTCCTTTAGGGTATTAGCTACTCCTCCTAATTTGGTGTCATCTGCAAATTTGGTAAGTATGCCCCTAATTCCTAATACGTATCCCTAATACGTATATATCCTGCGATATTGCAGTTGTTGTGTGGCTATTGACATGTACAGTTGTCCCTTCATATTCACTGGGGTTTGGTTCCAGGACCCCCCATGGATACCAAAATCTGTGAATACTCAAGTCCTGTTATATGCAATGGCATAGGAAAATGGCGTCCCTGGTATAAGATGGCAAAATCAAGGTTTACTTTTTGGAATATTATTTTTTAAAGCATGTTTTCAAGCCATTAATACTTAAATCTGTGGATACCAAATCCGTGGATACAGAGGGACCACAGTACCGTGAATATTGTAGACCTGGGTCTGAGATGTGCTTCATCACATGATGAAATTGGTGACAGTTCTCAAAAACCTTGACATACCTTTTAACGTGGTGCTGCTCTTTGATTTTGTTGTTGTGTGCCTTCAAGTCATTTTTGACTTACGGAAACCCTAAGGCAAACCTATCACTGGGTTTTCTGAGGCTGCGAGTGTGTGTCTTGCCCAAAACCAAGTAGGTTTTCATGGCTGAGTGGGGATTTGAAACCTGGTCTCCAGAGTCAAACATCAGCCAACCCATTTTCCAAATGACATTTTGATCCTCCAACTGAATTGTAAGCACAACCAAATGCTAAAGCACAAACTAAATGCTAAATATCAACATGGAATACCAGTAGCATTGGATCAGCATAGTGACTGCTTCTTTTAATCTAGTATCAATCTCAGACCCTCTTGAATACAAGATGATTGTAAAATTGTAGGACTCTCAGTAGCAGGAGGTGGGCCAAAATATAGGTTTGTTGCATTCCAGTTAAGGATTCCAATTAAGGATTCCCCATTCCAATTAAGAATTCCAATAGGACAGTCATGCTCTTTCCCCATGATGGAAATCCCATTCCAGTGTTTTCCTCCATCGTCAGCCATCATGTTTCTGCTCCAGTTCAGCTGACCTTGTGTGTCGACCTGTCAGCAACCCCATCAATTTAATAAGGTTTTCTTAGGTAAGGAATACTCAGAGGTGGTTTGCCATGGCTTTCCTCTGAAATGTAGCCTACAGCTGGTATGCTCCTTGGTGGTTTTGCATCCAAATATTAACCAGAGCAGACCCTGCTTAGCTTCCAAAATTAAATGGGATTTGGTGCCTTCAGGGTATTTAGGGCTCTGACTTTGTTAACCAAAATGCTCCTTGGAAAATTTCAAGAAAATATTGAGTTTCTAATATGTTGGGGAAATTAGCAGCAACTCGACTTTAGCTATGCAACAGGGGGTAACAAGGGAATCTTGAAACCGTTGTCTGCCAGTACTAGTCTGGATGGAATACACACACATGTAAAATTAAGTATGGTTTTTTTTATTAAAGAGTTCAAAAAATAACACCACACACACACACATTCACCCAGAAAAAGCATTCACACAAGGCTATAGGAAAAGCAGTAGAAAAAACAAGGGGATAGAAGGTAGCAAGAGGATTTGTTGGGGGGTGATACAACCTGTCCTGTAGTCAATCCGCAGAGTGGATGGAGGAATCTGGGTGGCTGACACAGAGGGACAGGGTCTCCCCTGTAACTGGAACTGGGCGCACTTGGGCATATTTTGCAGGGTTCATTTATATCTCCAAATACACCTGAGGGGATTGGATGTTTCATGGGTTGAAGCAAAAGATTTCCTGAGCCTTCCTGGTCTTGACAAAAGGTGTGGAAGATGCTAATGTGTTCCTTAATATCCAGTGATTGGATTTTAAAGGCTTGAGCAACCTGTCTTATGGTTTTGGGGATTAAGGAAAGGAAGTTTCAAAATCAGCAAATACAAAGGCTTCATTTCATCCATTGTCTCCCTTTCCTGGGAAATGTGTCCTTTTTGGCTTTTTAGCCTTAGGCTTTCCTAGGATAAGACATAGATGACCTTTTCTGAGACCATCCTGTGCTTTTTCCCTTGTGGAAGGTCACATTGATGAACCAAATCAATAATATGCCAGTTTATTAATACACAATTTCTGAGGTCTCTAGAAGTGGGGTGTAAGCCGTGCTTAACAGCATGGACTACTGAAAAATAAAGCAAAACTCTCAAAGTGGCCAGAAATCTACTTTTAGTTCTTAAAAGCAGGCACTTAAAAAAAATTAAATAGTACAGGGAGGCCTTGCAACCCATTTGAAAAGTAAATTGTTGTAGCTGGAGGCTTTCAGGAGCAGCACTTCCTATTCTCTTTTGGGCCAGAAAAAGGTCAATCTGGGATTTCTGGAGGTGCCGAGGGAGCAAAAAACATCATTGGGGCCCAAGGCTGCACTTTACCCAACCCTTTGCTATATAGCAATTACTACTATCTTTTAAGATGGTTCTTTTCAAGCTTTCGGCATCTCCCCCACCCACCCACCTGTGTCAGGGAATGGTACCATATTTTTACCATAATATTCACATAATTTTCTTATAACTCATCAAAGGCCACTGGCCAGCATTTTTCATAATCCTGCTCTAAGAGCAGTAAAGGAAGAGGCCCAGGAAAACCAGCATGTGCCTCTCAGTGTCTCCTGCTTGCAATGGTTGCCTTGTTCTTGTCACATGATAGAGCCAGCCTTGCAACAGCAGCACTGGAGCAGCTTTTTGTAGAATGTGCCCCTTCAGATTGTAGTGGAGTGATTTGCATGTTTGAACATTTGCCTATTAAAATTGACCCTGCACATAAAGAACCATCTTGTCAAGCAGATACACTTCCCCTTAGCTTTCTTTCTGAATATGTTGTACACATTCAACATATATCTGCATATTCTCTCTCTGGCTTTTCTTCGCAAACGAAGATTCAGGAAGGACTCATCCCATGCTTTCTGCAAGCGCGCTGATGACTAAAAAGGCCAATCTGAGATAATAAGTCCGGTTGCAGAAGGCACAGCAGAAGGTCTCCTTGGGTGATGTTTCCGGGTTGTGATTCTTTCTGTGTTGCTGTTTCTCTTCAAGACTTGTTTGGCATGAGTTCTCAAATAAGGCTGCAGCATTGTGGATAGTGTGTCTCCATGCCTCCCGATCTAAGACCAGGGCGGACCATTGTTGGTGATCAATTTGGCCGAGCCTGAGATGTTGTTTCAGGGAGTCCTTGTATCACTTTTTTGGAACGCCCATCTTATGCTGACCCGTGGTGAGTTCACTGTAGAGTACTATTTTAAATAACCCCCAGGAAAATCTATGTTATGGGATGGGTCCAGTGTAAGCATGCAGAGTCTGTACTGTATGCTGCCCTGTATTGCTGGCCACCTCCACTGCAAGTGTCTCTCTGAAGCCGGGAAGGAGGCCCCCAGCATGTGATCAAGGCTCCCTGCATGTGACCAACCATGATTGCATGTTGAGGGCCTCCTTCCCAGCTTCAGAGAGTGCAACGCACAACAGTGGGGGAGGCACCTGTCGAAACAGCCTGATATGTGTGTATGCGGACTTCTGCTTGTTTCATCACAGTAATGGGGAATCCAGGCCAGCTTTAGGACCAAAATATTCAGGCCAGAAAGTGGAGTATTCTGGCCAGTGGAGACAAGCCCAGGGGGAATATTACAGAAGGGCAGGAAATACAGAGACAAATAGGAACTGAGCTTGTTGTGAATGAGTATGAACATGTATCTGGTGGCCAGGTTTTCAGCGTCCCAGGCCAGAGTGCTCAGTGGTGCTACCATCTTGCCAAATCCAGAGAAGGACCAAAGAAGCAAGTGAGCAGGCTCTCTGAGAGCTAGGAAGCCTGAAGGAGCCTTTACTTGGCCCAGGCAATGGGAATGGAAATAGGGTGTATTGGAAAAACTGGGGTGGGTGGGTGGGCTGGGATACTGATATTTCTTCCCAAGTTTATGAAGTCATTTAAAATTTATATTTTTTATATCCTGCTTTTCCCCCAGCACAGGATCCAAGGTGGCACACATGCACAGTACAATATATATTCTTGACAAGTTAACCACACAGTCACAAATAACTAAATTAACTAGACAAATAAAAATAAATAGTATAAATAAGTGGGCATTGACTGCTAACTTGGAATTCACTTTTTGTTTCATATTTCACTTGCTTGCTCCAGAAGCATTTCTTTTCTGACTGAAGGCTCTAGCACTGCAAGCTTTAGCCACCATTCTAGGCTCTTCCAAACAGTTTTGAAGTTGAACTAGTTCAAAGTATTATGGGATCCCTCTGAGCTGGTCCTGAAAATTCCTGGTCCAGTTTCATAGAACAGTTGCTACCAGCAATCTTTTAGGTTCATTGTATTAAAAAAAAGGGGGGGTGAAGAGTGCAGTGTGGCTTGTATCATTGCTGCAGCAGTTTCAGACTGCCATCCTCTGCAAATGATCATTATATGTAATTGACCTCATTTAATATTTCTCATGCTCAGTGCCTTCATGTCAGTTGGGCAATGAATTCACTCTGGGTTTTAGCTGAGACTTGAGTTGAATGAGCAAAGGTGCCAAGCTCTTTCCTTCAAATATTCAGCACCTTGAAAAACTCCTTTAAATTTCAGACTAAAACACAAATTGGATCCATCAGCCTATTGATATGGAAGCCAGCAATAACAGCTGTATATGCCAGATTATATATTACCAGCTAAAGTCTGTGAGATTTGCTGATGGAGTTTATCAGAAGACTCAGAGCCTTTTTGTAGAAGAGAGTATGTTTCTGCACAATTAGAACTGTACATAGAGTTCTAGAGCTGTAGTTCAGATAGATGTGCAGTTTCTATGAAACACATTGTCAGGAGCATGTCCAGAGGAGGTTGACTAAAATGGTGAAAGGTCTGGAAACCATGCCTTATGAGGAAAAACTTAGGGAGCTGGGTATGTTTAGCCTGGAAAAAAGACGGTTAATGGGCGATATGATAGCCCTGTTTAAGTATTTGAAGAGGTGTCACATTGAGGATGGAGCAAGCTTGTTTTCTGCTGCTCCAGAGATTAGAACACGGAGCAATGGATGCAAGCTCCAGGAACAGAGATTCCACCTCAACATTAGGAGGAACTTTTTGACAGTAAGAGCTGTTCAGCAGTTCGGAGCATGGTGGGGTCTCCTTCCTTGGAGGTCTTTAAACAGAGGCTGGGTGGCCATCTGTCAGGGATGCTTTGATTGTGATTCCTGCGTGGCAGGGGGTTGGACTGGATGGCCCTTGTGGACTCTTCCTACTCTACAATTCTATGATTCTATAAGCATCTACTTTCTTCTGGGTGAAGTTAATAGTTCTGAATCATAGGCAGCCTGGGCACAGGGTGTCCTGCTTCTCAAAGCCCCAGTCCATTCCCCTGAAACTGTGTATTATTACTACTCCTTTTTCACTGCCTGTGCTCTAGCAGTGACACTCTAGGCAATTTGACTCACTTTTCTTGTTTTAAATAGTATTTCATGTGTTTGAATAAGCTACTGATTATTCTGGCCCGCATTTGAACTGGGGAAGTCAGTGAGAGCGTGCCTAAGGAAGGGACCGCTCTGTCTCTCTGACATAATATGGTTAAGTATTAGCTTCTTTCCCTCCCTCTTTGATCTAGTAAGATGTACTAAAATGGCTCAGTTCAGTGGGTGGAGAAAAATGGCTGAGCATAGTTTGTAGTCACATTGCAGATGAACTGATGTTGCAGTTGTTGTGTGCCTTCAAATTGCTTCTGACTTATGGCAACCCTAAGCAAACCTATCCAGGTTTTCTTGGCAAGATCTGTTCAGAGGAAGTTTGCCTTTGCCTTCCTCTGAGGCCAAGAGAGCGTGACTTGCCCATGATCACCTGGTGGATTTCCATGGCCAAGCAGGGATTTGAACTCTGTCCTCCAGAATTGTAGTACAATGCTCAAATCACTACAACACACTGGCTCTCCATTGCTGATGAATACTAGATGCTTTTCAGTACCATGACTCTGGTCAGTCCTTCACTCTTGTACTGTATTTTCACTGTTAAGCTTGTTTCTCTTTCTGAAGTTAAGTTCAGTCTAATATTGCTCATAACTGATTCTGGTGGTAAATTATTAATTTACATCTCCCTTGTAAAGTATTCCAGAGATCAGATTTCTTCAATGGGTTTAAGCACAAACATTTTTAGACTGTTTTGCAAGGAACACACATAGTTGAGAGTTGTATATCCACATAGCTCTTTCCTTTAAAAATGAAAAAGTTGGTATGTTTAGAAACACCTGCTGCCTAGAACCTGGGTGGGTCAATGCATGAATTTTCCATGTCAGGCTCAAGCCAAGTACCATTAAGAATGCTCAAAGTCCTACTTTTGCATCTTTTTTTTTTATCTAGCTTTCATACCATTCCTCTAAAGAACCATATGTGTGGTTATATACATGGTGTGACCCTCACAGTAACCCAGTAGAGAATGAAGTGCTCCAAGCTCAGGAAGTATTGGGCTGCATTGGTTTTTATCCATGACCTCCAGGGATCAGTTTCCACTTTGATTAACAGCATTTTACTGCATGCTTCCTGCTTTGCTTATTTTCCCTAGCTCAACAAGTTGTAGATTATGTATGAGGAAGCTATGGTAGATACAACTGCCACTGTCTCCATGTGGCTGTTGAATAGAAGCTACTTCTGTGTGTCCTACTACCCTTATTTCAATCTTTCTTCACAGGTATTATTTGTTTCCCCATAGCTCAACCTTACCAAATTGAATGTCCTGAAAATGTGACTACAAATCCCATAACTCCAGCTATTTTGACTATAGATGGCAGGGATTGTAATTCCCATCTGAAGGGTGCCTATTTAGGGATGGCTGTTATAGCCTCTTAGGCTTGGTTGCCTTCATTAAGCACTTTGCCTTATAGCTGAGACTCAGGCTACCTACAAGAATTGATTGAACTGTCCCATATTTTACTTTCTTAACCCAGTGTTTACCTTGTCCAAAATCACCAGAAGCGTACAGTTTGGTTAGAATGACTGACTTGATTAACACCATTGTGGACATCTGACTGTTCAGAGTTTCTGGCATCAAAATACCCACAACCCAATGTTTTATTTTTCTAGTCAAAACTTTAGCACTAGCTTATCATATAGCACTAAAATTTTCCTTTAAAAAATTCACAAAGGAAAATGCAAATAATTTGTGAAACATCACGTTCCCCCCTTTTAAAAAAGTTATGGGGTATATAACGAACTCCATGGCTGAGCAAATTGAATTGACCTGTAACATCTCCTGGAGTCCATCGTTCTATCCAGAAATAATGGCCAGACATCTGAATTTACCTCTGGATTGACTCCCCTCAGCTGCTCATGTGCATGCATATATTTGTTTGGCTATGCATATGCTTGTATAGCAATAAAACTAAAGCCACTTTTAACCACAGAGCAGCTTTTAGACATTTGTATTCCTCCTCATAAGCAACTAAGTTGCAGAACATGAAGTCAAGAGTAACAGTAGCTGACCTTTTAGTTTTGAAACAGCCCTTCAGAGGCAATCATCCTTCAACAGTGCCTGTGCTGATAGAAGCTGTAGTTTCACAACATCCAGAAAGCCACAGGTTGCCTGCCTCTTATCTACTGCATCCTTCTGCTTTACTGTCACACAGCAAATGCTGTCAGACAAGGAACTTCTTAGCTATGGGCTGGGACTTTGACCACTATCAAGCCATCTGCTTTGCACATGGTCTTCAAAAAGGAATTCTGATAGTTCTGATAGTTCCCACCAGTCAGGTTGAACCTCCTGGTGCATGCCAGTAAAATCAGCTGCTTGGTGAGTTTTGGTGTCCTTCCATGAAGGGACTCCACTTTTAAGCCCAGCTCTTGGCAGGAAAATTAAAAGGAAAAATATTTTGGATTTCTTTGTTCAAGGTCCACTAGACACAGTCCTCAACAAAACCTAAAAAGTTTTAATGATACATTTTCCTTTAAAATAACATTCACATGTTTCCAAATATAAGAAGGAATTTATTAGGGTAGAAAGAAAATACCAGAAAAGCAACAATCACATAAGATGATAATCTATGAAGACAGCTTAACCTAGCTATCTCAGTTTATGTGCTTAACCAGCATTTTCAGTTTCAGAGCATGTGCAGAGTTCATTGTGGAGAAGGGGTCAGAGAAAATATATGTGGATTTCTGATTACTAGTGAGATAAAGACTGAGGGTGAAGTCTGATACACACACACACACACACAAATACACACATACAGTTGTCCCTTTATATTTGCTGGGGTTTGGTTCCAGGACACACACACCCCATGGATACTAAAATCCGTGAATACTCAAGTCCCATTATATGCAATGGCATAGCAAAATGGTGTCCCTTATATAAGATGGCAAAATCAAGGTTTGCTTTTTGGATTATTAGTTTTTTAAGAATATTTTCAATCTGTGAATACTTAAATCCATGGATACCAAATCTGTGAATACGGAAGGACGACTGTATATGAGAAGCTGAGACCAGTCAAGGCTAGCCCCTTAGCAGAAACCACTGTTATGTCCACTGCTGAGACAAGCTTCATTTCTGATGTTGGTGATTTAGTCACAAAATTATTTAGTGCCTAGATCCACCTCTCTTATGGCTCACCTTGCAAGTCAACTAAATTAGCTGGTTCCAAGTAACTCAGCATTGTAAAACAAAATAATTTTTTGGGGATGCAAATAGGAATAGTAGATTAAGTCCCTGGAGGGATCATGAAATGTCTACACTATAGCACAGTGATTCTCAAGGGGGGCAGGGCAACGGTGAGGGGCTCTGGGTGTTTGAGGTCAAAGAACATCTGAAAGCTTCCCAGTTTGAGAAAAGGCTCTGGGGGGCACTATTGCTTTGTTCAGCATATACGGATTTATTAAAAGTTGTTTTAATCTGTTTTTAAATGTTTTTGCTTGCGAATTTAATATTTTGAATATTTTTATCTATTAGGGGCATTGGTTGGCTGAGAGCAACAGATAAACTCAGTCTTTTACAGCACAATACTTTGCATGTTTATACAGAAGGTAAGTCCCCTTTATTCAGTAAAGACTTTTCTCCCTAGCAGAGCTTAGAATTTTTTAATTTATTTTTTATTTTGGACTGTAACTCTGAGAATGACCCAGTCTGCATGTTGCCTGGTGGGATCCTTAGCATTGTAGTCCTAAACCATGACATTCCAATTCTGCTCCCCACTGAACACAGTTGGAATGACAACACTGAATTTCAATCTTAGACACATTTATCTGGGAATAAATCCCATGAAAGTCAATGTGGGGGGTCTACTTCTGAATCAGTATGTATAGAGATTGCACTATAAACCAGTATACTTTCATTTATATTTCACGTTTCCTCCAAAATGGATGTTTCCCTCCATTTTATCCTTACTGAAGTCCTGTGAGGTCAGTTATGGAGATAGATAGATAGATAGATAGATAGTGCTCCACTATCACTACTGAATTTCATGTCTGAGTGGGATTTGAACCTGAGACTCATCGATTCTAGTCCTAACCATTTTCACTGGCTCTTACAGCATCCAAAAATAATTGATAGAATAGAATTAATTGTATATAAAGAACTGCAGATTTTTAAAAAATCCAATGGTATTTTGCTTTCATCAATTAAAAGAAAAGTATTTCTTAAAACTAGTAGAAAGACAAAAATAGTCCCATGCCAAAATATTCCCCTATTCATAGGTTTTCCATGGTTCCCCCCCCCCCTAGGCTGTGAGTTCGTGTTCTGGAAGAGTTTATTCCTGACATTTCGCCTGCATCTGTGGCTGGCATCTTCTGAAGATATATTTGGGGAAAGGGTATATTTCATATTCCTGTTTCTAGCCTCAACGACTCGCGGGAGTCCCAAATCTCTGGTTTCCGATATATATATTTCTCTCAGAAACCAGAGATTTGGGACTCCCGCCTTCTCCGAAATCCATTTCGGAAATGCCTTGGCCGCCTTATTTCTCGCAAAAAAGCTCCTCTCTCCGCTCGGGTGGTGCCTTTGCCTCTGGCTCTTTCTTTCTGGCGGCAGCAACAAAAGACCTCCCCTCCTCAAAAAAGAAAAGTGTGTGTGTTGGGGGGCTTGTTTAAACAAAATAAAAGCCCCTTCCAAGGGGTTACGGCGCCGGCCTCCCCTCAGCCCTTCCCCCTGGGCGAGGCCACGGCGTATCGATTACTCCTCCCGGGCTGACCCTGGTTGCCACGAGGAAAGGCGAGGGCCGGGCGAGGAAAAAATTGGGCTCCAGGATATGGGCAGGGAAACCGGCCTCCCCGCCTTGAGCCGGAGCGGCGCCGGGGCTTCCTTGTGCCTCCTCCAAACTTGGAAGGTGCGCTCCGCCTGTCCGCCTCAGAGCCGGGCAACTAACTGAAGCGCACTCGGAGCCCGTCTTTCCAAGGCGCCCTCTCCTCTCCTCGCCTCTCGCCCGGCGCTCGCCAAGCCTCCTTGTGGCCCAAGCGGACGCAGCATGAAGGTCGAGTTTGCCCCGCTCAACATCCCCTGGGCCAGGAGAGTGCAGACCGCCGCTGTCTTTCAATGGGTCTTCTCCTTCCTGCTGCTAGGTAACCCCCGTTTCTCCTCAGAGGAATTTCCCCGGCTGGCTAGCTGGCTGGCTGGCTGGCTGGCTTTTACCGCCTCTTTTAACCACTGTTTGCTCAGAGGTAACTCCGAGTTCGGGGAGGGAGTAAGGACTGCCTAGTCAAGATCATCAGGAGCTGGAAGGGGTGGGAAATTCTACAATTCTCTTCTACGAAGCCCTGTTCTACAAATTCCCTAGGCAGTTCCTTGGAATTAGGGGGCATCCACACTAGAGAAATAATCCAGGTTGAAACTGGGTTACAGTTTTCCCTCCGTATCCGCGGATTTGGTATCCACGGATTTAAGTATTCATGGCTTGAAAATATTCTTAAAAACCTAATACAGTTGTCCTTCCGCATTCATGGATTTGGCATTCACGGATTTAAGTATTCACAGCTTGAAAATATTCTTAAAAACCTAATAATCCAAAAAGCAAACCTTGATTTTGCCATCTTATATACGGGACACCATTTCGCTAGGCCATTGCATATAATGGGACTTGAGTATTCACGGATTTGGGTATTCATGGGGGTCCTGGAACCAAACCGCAGCAAATATGAAAGGACAACTGTATTTGCGATGGCACCTTCCGATGGAATCCTGGGATTTGTAGTTTGGGGAGGCACCAGCACTCCTTGTCAGAGAAGGCTAAAGACTTTGTAAAACTACAAATCCCAGGATTCCATCGGAAGGGAGCTATGCAAATAATTCAGTTTCAGATTGGATTATTTGTGTCGTGCAGATTCCCCCTAAGTAAAAGCCACCCCTGAGCTCTTATGAAGAAGGGCAGAGTATAACTATGGTGTTGTCCACACGGTGGAAATACCCCTCACAGAATTCGCTCAGAAAACGAGCTGTCTTAATGGAATCCCGCATTGTCTCTCATATTGTGAAGGAGGGGAGCCAAAAAGAGAGAAAACTATGCAAGAAAAGTCTTTGCAGCTTTTCCAGACTTTTAAAAAATGCTCCAGTGATATGCGCATTTTTGCTTGTTAAGACAATCGATTGACATGAATCGCTTTCCTATACAAGACAAAGCGCGAACCTGATTGGCTGGACGAGCAGTGGGGCTTGGTTACAGGGCAAGCACCCACTGCCACCATTTTGGATTTTTGCCTTAGCAAGTGATCGCTAAGGCGATAAAATGGGGATTTGTGCTTTTTCCCCTCTCTTTTTTGGAAACGCGGAATATTGCTTGTGCGCACCATAGAAATAGTGTTTTTTTTAATTTTAAAAAAAGCTGTCTCAGCTACAGGCGTGCTCCCCTGCCCTTCATATAGACAAGCCCTAGGGCCCATCTAAACAGTGAAAATAACCTCTCATGGAATTTGCTAGGCATCCTACCTGTTCCAAAGAGGATCCAGCACCAATCCACACTATTCAGAAGGAGGGGAGCCCAAAACAACAAAAACAACATACTAAAAGCCTTCACAGATTTCCCCATACTTTTTCAAAAACCACAAGGCAGGTGTGCATTTTCACTCATTTGGACTATAGAACAATAAAAAGCTCAAAGGGAAGAACAAAGCTGATTGGCTGGGCGAGAGTGGGGGCAGGGCTTGCTAGGAGGGCAAGCGCCCACTGCTGCCATGTTGGATTTTTGCCTTAGCAGTTGCTCGCTAAGGCGATAAAACAGGATGAATATTTTCTGTTTTACTTTCCTTTAAACTTGGAAAGTCGCTCTATAGCACCAGCGCACCTTGGGATGATTAAAAAAAACAACAACCAGCAGTGATGAAGAACTAACACAAGTAAATCACTTGCGGCCACCCTCAGGAATGCAAGGCTTATGGGGGCTTCCGAGGCCAGAAAAACCATTTGGTCTGGTCACTGCTGCTGTGAGATGCCAATACTATGAGGTATTTGGGATTTTTTTCCCCTCGTGGGCCACTAGTAAAAATCAATAGTAGTAGTAGTAGTAATACATGAGGCTGAAATGAGTACGTTTTGCTTCACAGTAAAACTTGCATAGGACTGGGAGTGGATGCAGTCCTAAACAAGCATGCAGCTTTGCACACATTTTTGGCAGTCAATCCCACTGAGGCATATTGCTGTCTTACCATGGAATAAGGCTCATGGCAGAAGGTAGGTCTTAGTTCTGAGTGAACTTCAACAGAGCTAGAGTCCTCACCTGCAGTCCTATGCTCCACTTACTAGGAAATAAGCCCCACCTTTTGTAACTACTGTAGAGTACATTTTAACTACAAGTCTAGGTTGGATTTGGCTGCACGGACAGCCAATAGACAAGACAGCCTTTGGTGAAGGCTAAAAACTGGTTAACTGAATTATGCACACTGATGCATGAGTTTGGGCTGCTCTCTTGCAAGCTAATTAATACCTCTGGGGGACCAGCATTAAAAGGATGATGCAGTGGTTCAAAGGTTTGGAGTAATTAATTCAGTTATTCTGAAAAAATACTTTGCTAATAATTGCTATCAGGATAATATGGGGCAGTAATTCCTAATAGGAAAAAACTATTGCAAATTACAACATGGAGAGGAAGTAAAAGCAAATCAGGAACTGCAAAGTTACTGTCTGAGTAGAACTGGATGCAGTTGTATGGGAGAAGCATGATTGCACCATGAAATAATGTTGCTGTGTAACCCATTTCCTTGCACTCTGAAATTTCATGAGGAATACAAATGGGTGTAAGATTTCATTGTTTCAGAAAAGAGAGCAGACTGAGAAATCTATATTTGTTCTTATCTTGTGTGCCTTCAAGTCATCTTTGACTTATGGGGACCCTAATCATGGGGTTTGTTGTCAAGATTTGTTCAGAGGGAGTCTACCTTTGTCTTCCTGTGAGGTTGAGAGAATGTGACTTGCTCAATGGCACCCTGTGGGTTTCATGGCTGCAGGATTCTGAAATGTGGTCTCCAGAATCATAGTCCAACACTCAAACCACTACACCATGCTGGCCCTCTAAACAATCTATGTTACTTGCTATCCTTTGACAGAATTACATGGGCCTACAAGGGGTATGTAGTTTTGCTTCCTGAGCCCTTGCTTACTCTAAAAATTAGAAAAGCCACCCACCCCAATTTCCATTCATTTTAGTCCCTCCATTATGCATTTGAAGTGAGGTGTTTCCAAGATGCTTCACTCCCATTGGTTGTGCTGGCAAGGACTGATGGGGATTGTAGGTTAAAAAAAACAAAACACTGGAGGGGTGCCCACATGCTAGGGTTGCACCATGTTGACCATAAGACAAATTTCCAAGTCTGTATTGTGGCAATAGCTTTATTAGGCCAACTTCACAAGAAAGCACAAAATTCAGTGTACAAGCTTCAAAAACTAAAAGTTTCTTCATCGGGGAAGATTTTTTTAAAAAAAAATCTGGAGGGGGTGAAAGGACGGGGAGGGTGTATTAGTGTTAAAAGTCACATACTGTACTTTCCATATTTTCTTTAGATGATTTGAGGGGAAAGGACTGCAGGCTATTGATTTAGGCTTATCAGACTATACCTTCAGTGCTCCTGGGCCTGTTGGGAACAAGAAAGGCAATTTTGATTTTATTGTAGGCCAATAAAATTTGACTCTTCATTTGAGAACACAAAAGACCCCCTTGAAACCTGAAATGTGTTTCCTAGGTTAAAGTTCCCCAACCTTACTGTAGCCATTTGTTACAGGCAGAGCTTCAGTTCTTTTAACGATTGTTTTGTGTTCTGTTTTTTTTTATCATATTATTTTCATTTTTCACATTATAAAGAATTGTTCATTTAGTTTGAGCTAGAGCTGTGTGTTTGCTTAGCTATAACTGTAAAAATAGTGTTTGCATTTGGGTGTTGGCTACTCCACTAAGAGTTTTAGGTGAACAGGAGTTTGATTAGATTGATACTTTGTGGTGTTACAGAAAACAGAGTAAATCATTCTCAGTCTGTTCTTTGGACCAATCAGGATTATAGCGCTCACATGGGATTCCTGGTGCTCCTACAAGCAGTGTTTGGGAAAGTTACTATTTTGGAGAAGAGCTCCCGGAATTTCCCAGCCAGCATTGCTATTGGCCATGTGCACTGGCAGGTTCTGGGAGATGTGATTCAAAAAAGTTACCTTTCTGTGCTCTGCCCGGAAGTTTTTTGTTTGATATAAATATATATTTCTATGGCTGTATTTTATCACAGACTTCAGGAAAGCCAGTGTTTGTTTATTTGAGTTTTGTTCCAACACTCTCACAAGTTAGGACTCAAGGCATCTCACAGCACATTTAAAAACAGGTGCAAATAGAAAGGATAAAAATAAAATCAATGAAAAGAGAGAGAGAGAATTTTGGCTGGGGCCATTCTTGCCTGCCTCAGCATCAGAGCAAGGTCGAGGAACCTTTGACCCCCTCCCCAGGCATCTTAAGACTACAGCTCCCACAACCCTTGAGGTCTAGGACTTCTGGGAATTGCAGTCCAAAATTTCTGGAGGTCAGAAGTTCCCTGCCACTGCAGCAGAGCTTTTTATAGCTGCTGAAAGTTTTCTTCTGTTTTTATCTCATGTCTAAAAGGTACCAAAGAAATCTTGGCTGTGTATGATTTTTTAAAAACTAAACATCAACCAGATATTATGAAAATATTCAGTACATCTGGGAAATCAGCCTGCATTAGATGTACAGTATACATTTCCTTTTGTGAAGTTACAGGTGCTTAGCAATACAAGTTCTCTCCTGTCGTTTTCAGTTTCCTGTTCTGAAAGCAAGTCTACTTCTGAAATCCTAAATACATTTATCTTGAAGTATGTCTTAATGATTTCAAAAATACTTCCAAGTAAATGTGTTTATTGTCATAACACTAGAGGGAAATTGCTGTTCTCCGATAAGTGTGTCACTACTCTTGTATTTGGAAGAACTTGGACAGGAAGAACTCTAATTCAGCTAAGTAATGTCTTTATTAAATAATGTCCAATAATCTTTCAGCAACAGTTCACAGCTTAAAAAAAAAGATAAATACTGTACTTAAAGCAAACGTCTAACTGCTTTGTGCAGCAAACTTCATCTTTAATGAAAGTGAGCTGCTAGATGCAGTATTTGAAGAATGGGAGAAACCTCAGAGTATTACTTCACCACAGCTGAAATCTGATTGCTCTAAAATAGGACCCAAGAGGTGCTAAGTGCTTTTCTGTAGCACAGAAATTATGGACAGTGTTTAACATTTACAGAAGTGTGTTGCACAGCATTAAATCCTTTTTCAATAATGGATATGTTACTTTCATTCCTGCCGGTTAACCTATGAATAGTAATTCTGAGGAACCAATCAAAGCTAACTATCCCTTAGTGCAAAGTAACATATTCAGGGTTAGCTGTTTTGACCATGCAGCAAAATACTGTGTAACAAAATCCAGAAAAGAGTGATATCTTTACTGGCCATCCAAAATGCAGAAAATACATCAAGCAAGCTTTGGAAGCTCCGCTGGCTTCTTCATCAGCCAAAAGAAGTTTTAAAAAATCATACAGGAGAAGAAAAGTGATGATAGTAGAGACACAGGCCGACATTTTGTATTAGATGTTGTTTTGGGTGTAGGTCAGTTGTTCTGGAGAGATCTCAGTGCAGGCAAAGGTCATTCCCCTTCTTGGCCATGTGGAGACCAGGGACAAAGGGCACTTAAAAGACAGGTAGTCAGAGAATCATAGAGCTGGAAGAGACCACAAGGGCCACCCAGTCCAACCCCCTGCCATGCAGGAATACACTACAGGGTGGATATGCTATCAAATCATTCCAGACAGATGTCTATCCAGCCTCTGTTTAAAACCTCCAAAGGAGACTCCACCACATTTGGAGGCAGTGCATTCCATTGCCGAACAGCTCTTATTGTCAGGAAGTTCTTCCTAATGTTTAGGTGGAATCTCTTTTCCTGTAGCTTGAGTCCATTGCTCCATGTCCTAGTCTCTGGAGCAGCAGAAAACAAGCTTGCTCCATCCTCAGTATGACATCCCTTCAAATATTTAACTATGACTATCATGTCACCTCTCAACCTTCTCTTCTCCAGACTAAACATGCCCAGCTCCCTAAGCCCCTTGTCATAGGGCATGGCTTCCAGACCTCCCACCATCTTGGTTGCCCTTCTCTGGAAATGTGATGGGACCTAAATATCCTAAAGGCACCAGATCCTGTCTGAGCTTCTTGGAAGCTAAGCATAGCCAGCCCTGGTTAGTCTTTGGATGGGAGACTGCCAATGAATTGTAGGCTATATTTCAGAGGAAGGAACTGGCAAAACCATCTCTGAGTAGTCATTGCCTAAGAAATCCCTATGAAAAATTCATGGGGTCACCATAAGTCAACAGGCAACTTGAAGGCACATACACAATAAAATTTCAACTCCATTAGCAAGAGAAAAGTAACTTAAATGCAAAATAGTACAAATCATGTCCTCATGCACTCATAGACTAAATATTGGATTTCTATGTGCAGTTATGTGATTAATGTTATGTACTGCATGGGTCACCATTTGAGATAACCACATAGGACGACCATGTAGGTCAGGGTGGACAAGTCATATATGGCCCTTTGCCACTTATAGCATTTTCCTTTAAGTGTTACCTTAAGAATTTGGAGTCTCACCCACAATGCCAGTGTCTCCTTGAAATTTGGGGGAAGTTATAGCTTGAAAAGGAGGCCTGTGAGAGGAGGGTAATTTCAGGGACCTTTTTACCTATGTATAACAGTACTAACTGTCTAGAGTGCTCCAGTTAAAGTTTAACTAAGTATTTTATTTGAATTAACACAGTGGATATGCTAAAATTGAAGAACATGCACTCTTAAGAACTATACAATGCTACTGAAGTGTAAGGCGGGAAGGGTTGGATAGGGATAAGTCAGGGGTAGAAGGGTGATATTGACCAGTCTTGGAGAAAGAGGTCTGTGCAGAAGAGGGACTCAGACAGTTTCTGAGGGCGGCACAGGGAAATCAGGTCCATGGCACACCAAGAAAGAGAATTGCAGGGCCCAGCTGTGACACACCAGCTGTGACATACCCAACTAGGGTTGGAGATAGGATATTTATACCCCATTTTGTACCCTAGAGGGGTGTTCTAGTTAGCCTGAATGGCTTTCTTACTGATGGACAAAAGGGTCTGGAACGGGCTGATTGCCTTAGCTCCGGAGTGACAAAACATTGCTGGGATTTGTGACAACCTCTTAATGTTTGGGAAAGTAGGGTGTATAGGAAAGATCTCCATAGGGTATGGGTCAAGGGATGGTCACTGATTGCATGTTTAAAAGAATTAGCATAGACCCATTAACAACTGGGTTTTCCACATAATCCTATCTGGGCTTTCCCATCATCATGATTCTGAACATGTCTCAGGTCATTGTGACCTTGACTGTCCTCTGGTCAACTTGACCTTGAATGTTCCCAGTTGGTGTGACCCAAAAGGTGTTCAGTATGTGCAGTTATGAAACAGGAGGGGAAGTAGGGTATGTTAACATAAGCACCTGGCTAACAGCACCATTCCAGCACTGATATTAGCAATGCCAGGGCAATGATCTTGCTCAGGATTCCTAGGGGTGTGATAGGATGGGAAACATTTGTACCTTTCCATGCCCAGTAATTCTAATATTGCTAAGACTGCTCCTTCCCTATGATAGAGAAAAGGGGATGGAAATAATATGCCAAATATTTTGTAAATGGTCAAAACACATGTTTTTCAAATTTTGAGAACCCTAATAAGAAAAATCATGGACTGACAAGCATCTTTGCAGTTTGGGACTTATTCTGCACCATATTCACATATGATTTTGTATTTTTTAAAAAAACAACAACCCAGCATTTTCTGCTCGGGAAACAGCATTTTCTAGCTTGTAAGTAGAAACTTAAAGAAATACCAAAAATAGAAGATTGGTACATGAAAATAACGGAGATGATGGAGATGGACATTATAACATCAAATGTAAATAATAAACCCATACAGAAAACAAAAAGAACGTGGGAGCCAGTGATCAGATACTGGGCAGTGATCTGGTTATTAAATAGTGAAATATTATAAATTTACTAAATAGTATTCATTCCGATACTATTTACTGTTTCCCAAATGGAATAAATGGGAATACTTTATAAATACCTCATAACTTCACAAATCCCAGTGGAATCTTATGAAATAGGTATTGACTTGGATCAGAGATAGAGTTCACAGTGATGAAAGAATGAAAATAAGAGGGAAGAAGTACTTTAGAGAAGTTTGTTATACTTGTTTTAACTTGTGTTTTACCATTTTTCTTATATGTAGTTTAGTTATGAAGACAATGTAAATATTATAAAAATTTCTATATGACTGGGTAACTTAAAATGAAGTCAACTGCAACTGAAGTTTCACTTTAAATTGCATAAAGATATATAAACTTTAGTTATTTCTTTTCATTTTGTACATAACAAGGTACCAATATAGATATAGATAACATATATCAGCTACATCATTTTGTAAAAGTTAATAAAGAGTATTTTAAAAAAGAAACAGTATTTTCTGTGCAAGAAATAATATTTCTGTGTAGAAATATTATTTTCTGCACAGAAAATGCTGTTTTCTATTGAAAACGCAGGAAAACCCAAGTGCTCACCCTCTGATAAACTTGAATACAATATTTTGGAGAATGGATCATGAAAGTAGTCTAACTGCAATCCAAAATCTACTATTTAAAAAGTATACTTAAATATATGACTACCGTACTATATATAATCATCAGAATGTTACAGAATGACCAAGCCATGAAAGCATAAATGAAAGCACACAGATATAATGGTGTGATTACAAACATAAGATGATAAATTCCACAATCTTTGCCAGTTGTCATAAATTATAATCATGCTTAGATACCAGACAATAATGTACAACAAACTCAGAGGCGTTAAATATCAACGGACATCTGTTACCAGGATATTAGCCAAGACGTTTCGACCTGATTGATCTTTGTCAGCATGTTGACTTCAGCTAAAATGTTGAGAAAGTCCTTTTTCAGTCCTACAGGCTGAATTTATTAGTAATGGGCTCCTAAGCTAATAGAGACAAACAATATAATAAGTATGCATTTTAAATGGGGGGAAAACATCACCAAATACTGAGTGAAGTTACTTACAAGTTCAGTATTCCTCACGAGTAACTTTAATATTAATATGCTTCTAAGCCTCTGGGAATGGTTTTTGAAGACTTTCTCACAATGGGAAGAAAATTGTTAAAATTACTCATTCCTTCCTTTGAGAAGAAACTTGTTAGTGAAGAATTACGTTCTGATAAAGAAACACCAGTCTTAATAGGATCACCTTAGGACTGGAGAGGCTTTCATTTTCCTCTATACAGCAATCTCCACCAAAAGTGTTGTTTTCCTGGTATATGATTGGTGATGAGTTTGATTGCCAGCCTTGCAGATGGAAGAAGTCCAACCTACCCACATAAACTTACTTTACATACACATTTTATTTTTAGGTCCTAGTGGACAGGTCACTTAACTCTTTCTCTCCCTGGTCCCAACAAATGCCAATTCTTGGAGGCTACCATTTGGTTTTTTTTTTTTTTTAAAAAAAAAAGCTTTATTTGGTTCCAGTGGAGGTGGCCTTCTGGTGTAGGACTGTTGTTCATCACTACAGTGGGAGTATTGCAGCATTGCCACGTGAACCAGGCGCATCCTCAGCTGCTCCAATGGGGAGGCACAGCTGTGGTGGACATTTTACACACACCAGCCATACTCTGGTCTCTTTCATGCTACACTTTGATCCCACTTTAAGTGTCACAGCTGTATCCAATGGAATCCTGGAATTTTGTGAGGTTTTTAGACTTCTTTGCTTAGAGAGCTCTCTCATGGCTCATCAAATTAAAAATCCCAAGATTCCATACGATGCAACCATCACAGTTAAAGTGGTATCAAATTGCTGTAATTGTGTAGTGTGAAAGAGACCTTAGAGGAACATGGGAAGCTGCTTTATACTGAGACAGACTGTTTGCACTGAGCAGTGTGCTAAGGTATTAAACAGGGTTTTTCCCAACCCTTTTTAGAGATGCCCCAGATTGAATATAGGACTTTTTGCACAGAGCTTGAAGAAGTAATTTTTGGATTACAAATCCCAGAATCCCCAGGCAAATTTTCTTTTCAGATCTATTTTTCTGCATGCACTGAACTATATAGCGCCTCACACGTTACTGTATACCTCAGCCCTACATAGTACATATGTGTGAAGAACGCACACACACATGTGCAAAGTGAACAGTTTTTAAAATGAGCAACAGAAAAGCCAGGTCCCCTCCCACTATCTGGAAAATTGACCAGACTGAGGTTGGATCCACACTACACAAATAATCCAGTTTGAAACTGGATTATTTGCCATGGCTCCTTCCTATGGAATCTTGGGATTAGTAGTTTGGTGAGGCATCAGCATTCTTTGGCAGTGAAGGCTAAAGACCTTGCAAAACTACAAATCTCAGGATTCCATAGGAAGGAGCCATGGCAAATAATCCAGTTTCAAACTGGATTATATGTGTAGTGTGGATTAGGCCTGAGGTTTTTTTTTTTAATTGATTGGTTGGTATCCTCCTATGAATCAATTATGCATCCAAAGTATTTTCAATGGGATTACAGAAGCTGTATTCAGGCCTCTGAAGGTACTGTATTACTTTATTCAGGATCAAAAATGGCAAAGAGAAATATCCCAGAAGTGCTCTCAACAAAGTTACTATTGTTACTCAGCAAGCTACCTCCTCTTTATTTATTTTGCTCATAGATAGTGAAACATGACACTAATCAGGTTAAACAGAAAAGAGCTGCCCACTGCTGAGGTTCCAGCACTGAATAATGGACGGTATTGGGTCTGGCAAAGTGTTGGATGACATGGTAGAAAATCATCTCCTCTCACTGATAAAAAAAAGAAGCAAGGCAAGCTGAGTGACACACTATGACAAAGATTAATTTCCTTTCTCCAGTTATTGGAAACATTCTCCAATTATTGGAAACATTTATAGTCCCTTGTATTTCTTCTGTGGTTTATGTCATATTTTATATTAGGCCTCAAAAAGCCTGCTCAGCAAACCTCCATTCATATTCAGACACCCTCCTGTAACCTCAGCAGCAATGAGGAGAGACAGGATTTCTTTCATCTCTTCTTTCTCGGCACTGATTCCCATGAAGTTACATTCACCATTATCCATGATAACATGCCCTTGATCTGTGCAGATGATTTATAAGAGAATAACAGCTACAGTTGTCTGTCCTGCTTTGAAGGTTACCCTTCAGCAAAAGCTAGAGGAAAAGCAAAACAGATGAACTGCAAGTCAGAAGTTCAGAGACGGTGCTTTGGTGAATTTAGGCACATGGCTTTGGCCCATTATTAGTCACAAAGAACAATTTTACAATGATATGAAATCTCTGCTATTGCAAACTCTAGCTGCTTCTCCCAGCCTTACCATTAGGAAGAAGAAGCTAACTCAGGCAGCAGATTTGGGTGCCAGAAAATGCCAACCAATTGTTAGTTATTTAATTTGCTATTGTTGTATTATTATTTTTTTGCTAGATATAGGGAGATGTGCTTTAGGGGTTCTTTCTCCCCTGAGCCAAAATAATTTGGCTGGCTTTGGAAACTATACACCATGACCTATTCCAGTATATTAGCAGGGTGCTCATTTGCTACTCTACCTCAGGCAGCAAAATGTCTTGGGCCAGCCCCAGCCTCTGTTAACCACGAGGTTTGACAGCAAGAGGAGACACTTCTCAATTTTTCATTCATGTCAAAACCACACACAGATAAATAGTTTGGCTTTCCACATGTTTGCAATGTTTAAAGTGATATTTCTTCTGCTTAGAAGTTACAGTATATTTGCACCATAAGCTCAGAACTCTCCTGTGATACTTAAAATGAAAATCAGAATAATCTTTATTAAGTTGCTCACAATTTATTTAACTAGATGTTCACGATAATCCAGCCTTATTTTTAAAAGCCAATTTCCAAAATCCCTCTGCCTCCCTCCACTCCCAATTGAATGTTAGTAGCAGCAGCAGCAGCTGTTGCTGTGACCAACAAGACACCAGATTCTGCCCACACCATCCTTGTCCTCGCCCTTCTCTTCCTCCACTCCAGCCTACAACATTGCCTGTTCCTTTCCCACTTTTGAACAACTATGCCTCCACCACGTTTGCAAAGTTTCTAGGCCTCACACCTCTCTCAATCCTCTTATCCTGGCAAAAAAACTTACTCCACCTCTCGTTCCTAGCTGCCATCCAAACTGAACTCCTTCAAAACTCTGATTCAAGCGTGTCTCTCCTCGAGCCCAAGCAAAAAGTATAGCTTTTGGTGGCAGTTCTTGGGTGTGCATGCAAACCTCACCCACCCTTGTCTCCCCCTCCCTGTGTCCTGCCGCCAGCACCAGTACCTCTCATTTCCTGCTGGCATCCAAACTGAACTGCCTCTTCAAAACTCTTCAAGCTATGCAACCTTAAAAAACTTATTTACCCCATCTCCCCCCAAACCAAAGTGAAAAGCACTGCAGCAGCAGTAGTTCTCAGGCATGCAAAACTTTCCCACCTTCGCATCCCCCTCTCTTTACCCAGCCAGCAGCAACTCCACTTCTTGTGCTCACCTGCCATCCAAACCAGTATGAATTGTGCACCATGATCTGGAGCTAAACATGGCTACACCACCTTAAAAATCCATTGTTGTTCAAACACAGGAAAGGAAGAAACAGGCAATGTTGTTGGCTGGGGTGGAGGAAGAGAAGGGAGAGCATGAGGATGGGGTGGGGTGGAGCCAATCTTCCCACCAGCGTGTAGGGAGGTGGGGGGACTTTGCAAATCTTGCAGAATCATGGTTGTACAAAGATTGAGGTTTTCCCAGACAGGAGGAGGGGGAAGAGAAGGAGCATAAGGTCTTGCAATAACAGTACTGTAGATGTATTCCAGCAGTAGCTACAAATTGTGAATACTCAAAACCACGAATGTGAAACCCGTGAATGTGCAGGGCCGACTTTACAAGGTACTTTCATCTATGTTGCAGTTCAATACCTTCTTCAACATTTTACAGATATAAGTAGGGTTGCTGTATATATGGCTGTCCCATGGTCTCTGTTCTTGAATATTGCTGAAACTCTGCATTTAACATGATCTCTGAACAATACATTGATCAAAATAGTTATCTTTTTGAAAAAAACAGCATGGGAATAGCTTTTCCTTGGTTTTTTTCCGGGCTGAAGATGCCAGCCACAGATGCAGGTGAAACGTCAGAAAGAAACTATTCCAGAACACGGCCTCACAGCCCAGAAAAAAACCAAGGAACATCTATGGATGCCGGCCATGAAAGCCTTCGACTTCAGCATGGGAATATTCTGGCTACAGTCCTTAATAGCAGCCTTCCCGATTTGGTGCCCTCCCATCATCCCCAGCTAGCATAAACAATGGCCTTGTTGGCTAAGATGGTGGAAATGGTAATTCAACACAACTGGAGGACATCAAGTTAGAGCAAGGCTGCTCTGTTTTATTTAGTTATTTATTCAACTAGTTAATGGTTGTATTTGTAAACTGTCCAATAATTTAAGCTTTATGGGTGGGTTACAAATTAAAAACATAAATACTGGTATACAAAAGAGCAATAAAATAGTAAAACAAGACAGATTAAAAATAAATCAGGCAAATAAATCAAATAAAGCCAAAATGAAACAAGTCAGATAAAAACCAAGATAAATCCAGACAACAAAATCAGAAGTAAAACCAGCAGCAGACAATTAGATTCATTGTAAGCTGCATAAGTTGTCAGTTGCAGTCCATGCTGCACATAGACTGGTCATATATTGGCATAGTCTATGTAAGGAACGATGAACACTACTCCCATAATTCTTATTTTCTTTATTTGTATAGCATGCTTCTTCCAGAACTGGTAGTAGATTATAAAAATAAAAGAAATACAGTATGGATTTAAAAAATGTAGAAGATTGTCATGACAATGTTAATTAAATTAACTAATTAATTAAATTATCTGTTCCCAAGCTCCTGGCCAACTTTTTGGTTCCTTAAATCCACAGCCTGCAAAATCTCCTTTTCATATCTGTCCCACCCTACAGGTGCCAACAGTAGGCCCAGTCCTATCATTAGGCAGAGTGAGGTGATGGCCTTAGAGGTGAGATACTGGATGATGTGGAATGGGACAGCAGTGGCAATCACCAGACTCTTCCCATCAGGACAGATCAATGCTGTATATTCCGGGCAAACCACCTTACATGCTGTAAGCCAGCCTGCTGCCCTCAACATCATCAGTACTGAAATAAACTTCAACTGGTAGTCTAGTTGGTTGCTGTAGGAGCATTTGAGGTCTATCATCTTGCATTTTGCCTCAGATTGCAAAATGTCTTGGGCCAACCATGCCCAACAACACAGAATTCTAATCAGCAGACTGTATGGGGTATGGCCTGTGATCCTCTTTACTTTGAGCCAGATTACTCCCCTTGGGAAAGCAAGGAACTTGCATGCATGTACACACAAAAATCTCCAGGAGTTAAAAATAAGCTGTCTAAACCACAGAAAAACTCACCCTCTGTTTCCTGTTTCATCTGTGCTAGGGGTGAAACTCAGCTGTGTCCTAGAATTCCAAGGGAAAGATGTATCTGAGACAGAGCTTGGAAAAGTTCCTTTTTTTGACTGCATCTCCTAGAATCCCACAGCCAGCATGGCCAGTGAGGGATTCAGGAGGTTGTAATGCAAAAGGTGATTTTCTAGGATCTTCCCTCAGCATGAAGAATGAAAAATGAAATTTCCTTCTATTGAGAAAATGTACCACTTCCCCAATGTAGTGTCATCCAGATGTGCTGGACCTTAACATCCATTGGTCTAAATCCTACTTTTACTGTAAATGAGTCTAGAGCCATTCAGTCAATTGGATTTACCTATGTTTGACTCACCATTCAACAAGCAATTCAGTGGGTCTGTTCTAGTTGAAACTATTCCAGCTATGATGCACAGTTAGTTTATTATCAAATTAGGGAAGGTTGGACTACTGCCTATCTATACTGCTGCACAAAGACTTGCAACCAGTTTTCAGGATTCAGACTTACAGGGCATAGAGTGTTACTGTTACACAGGCCTGAATGTCAAATCCTGTCATTTTTGTAAGTTAAGTACCATGCCACACCCTGATATCGAAGTTTCCACCATCTGCACCAAATCCATTGCTAGTTTATCCACACATTTCATTGCCCTCCATGGTATCTGAAAAACTGGCTCTGGAAGATTGCCCTGGAACCCCTGTAAAAAACTGTTTTTTAAAAAAATCAAGGCTGTACTCATAGAGTTTCCTCTTCTCATCAGGAAGCCCTGAGGAGAGAGGTTAGGCAGTAAGAGTAAGGGACAGGTCTCATCATCTGGGAACCCTAATTTGAACTGGTAAAAACCAAGCCTCCATTATGGGAGAAAGAATTTCACAGAGAGGAAGTGAGGTAGGTTTGTTCAAGACACCAAGAGTGAGTAGAAAGGAGGTTTGGATCTGCCCGTAGTTCTCTGGCAGATTTGCAGTAGATCAAAAAAGATTTCTGACTCCCAAGTTATTTAACAGGAGGAACAACAAAGTGGCATCCTTGCAGCCCCAGATTAGAATCGCAGAATCTTAAGAGTTGGAAGGGGCTACAAGGGCTATCTAGTCCAACCTCCTTTCATGCAGGAATACTATAGCATTCCTGAAAGATATACAGTACTTCAGAAATGTAGAAACCCTGCAGAAATCACAATAGATTTTAGGAGGAAGGAGTAGAAACTCAGTTCAGTTCTGCGACTCAAAACATATCTCTAGGTTCAGAATTCCAGATTCAAACATTTAATCTGGATTATTAAACCAGGATTATTAAACCTGCTTGCCTCTCCATGTGGGCCAGCCTGCAGCATGTAGGCCTGCTTTCTAATGTCAAGGATGGCATGTTACCCTCTCCATATGTTCCTGTGTTGAGCATGAAAGCCTGGAGGGGATGTCACGTTGAGGATGGGACTATGCAGCATAGCCCTATTCCACACTGCCCAAATAGGGCTTAAGCCTGCCCCCTTTCTCCCCCTCTCTCTGCGTCAACAATCTCTGGGTGCATACCCCTGATCTTGGCATAGTTGAAAAAATAGTCCACACCTAAAGCCTGAGGTACTCCTACCCTTTCTCTAGCTACACTTTTGGTTTGTAGAACCTTCCATTACAGTACTACATAACTTGTCACTTACTCATTCAACCTCTTGTCTTTGACTGGCATGTCTACAGTGACAGACAGAGCTGTCTGTACTGCTATCCAGCCTGTCACCTTTCACCAAGAATCTCCTGTTGCCCAAGGTTTACACAGTTTGGTCATCAACTTGCTGTTGATTTTCAAAGCCACTTAAGAAATCTCTTGATTGATTTTTGTTGATCTCTTTGAGTCATGAGTTCACTTAGTAACTTTGCTTAATAGCCCATTCAGACAGACACAATTGTGTATGTGTGTCTGAGTTTGTTCAGAGCTTAGTGATTTGGAATTTACTTGGCTTCACATTTGCAAGGCAGGAGAGGAGGGTGAGCTAATGTTAAATTAAAGCCCATAAACTTTTCTTGCTATCTGATAGTGGAGTTCTTTGAATAGCCTGATCAGGCACTAGTCATCTCTTGCATTGTGTGACTTGCATGCCTCAAGGTCATATTGATGTTAAGCCACATGGAGGCCTGCCAAGAAGCTGAAAGGGTGGTAATTCTGTCAAGCCAAGTGACACTCTGTTGAGTCATCATCATGCCAGGAACTCATTGAGCCACAAACTCAATACGTTCCTCTTACCTTGTAGAAGAAATGAGCCCCAAGATACTTTTAAAGGGTTTGTGATGAGAAAAAACAAGGGGAAAGGCAAAACTAGATAATGGCTATGATCTTTTCTGAAATGATCTTGGGATGTGTGTGCTATTTTAAAAAATGCCTTCCACATACATGAGATTACTGAGCAAGCTCTAGATCTGTTGGAGTTGAGCGTTCTGATAATCATTCTTTCTTTAAAGCCTTCCAAAATCCACATTAATGTAAGCCAGCTAATAAGACACAAAAATGCAGGCGTGTTTTTGAGATCTCCACATCTTACCATCAGGCAAGACCGGTTTGGAGATGGAAGAGGAAAAATGAAACTTGATAATGAAGTTATAGTGATTGCAGCATTGAGTTGACATGAAAAAGGAGAAGTTTGCAGACATTCAGATGAAGCTCTCACTGCTAGCAAATGGTGGGAAGGTTTCAGATTTCACCTTAAAAGCACTTTACTAACCCTCATTGGGGAAATGTCCTCACCCTATTTTCTTCTTCCTTCTTTTCCTTCTCATTACTGTATTTCTGTTGGTCTTCTTTTCAGTTGCCAAAAAATAATAAAATAAAATAAAAATTCAGATTCTGGATACAGAATATATTATGCAAAACTAACAAATGTTCTGGATTTAATGGTTTACAGAATTTGGAGCTTTTAAAAAAGAAAAGAAAATTAGCGCTTACTTATAGCCCATTCATAGAATCATAGAATTGGAAGAGACCTCAAGGGCCATCTAATCCAACCTCCTGCAATGCAGGAATACACAGTCAAAGCCCTTGTGACAGATGTCCATCCAGCCTCTGTTTAAAAACCTCCAAAGAAGGAGACTCCACCACACCCTGAGGCAGCACATTCCACTGCTGAACAGCTCTTACTGTCAGGAAAGTCTTCCTAATGTTTAGATGGAATCTCTTTTCCTGTAGTTTGAATCCATTGCTCCGTGTCCTTGTCTCTGGAGCCGCAGAAAACAAGCTGACATCATCCTCAGGATGACATCCCTTCAAATATTTAAAAATGGCTAGCATGTCACCTCTTAACCTTTTCTTCTCTAGGATAAAACATACCCAGCTCCCTAAGCTGCTCCTCATAGGGCATGGCTTCCAGACATTCCACCATTTTGGTCACCCTTCTCTGGACATGTTCCAGCTTGTCAATATCCTTCTTGAATTGTGGTGCCCAGAACTGGACACAGTTTTCCAGGTGAGGTCTGACCAAAGTAGAATAGAGTGGCACCATTACTTCCCTTGATCTAGGCCAGTGTTTCTCAACCAGGGTTCTCTGGAACCCTAGGGTTCCTCAAGAGGTTGCTAGGGGTTCCTCAAGAGATTGTGATTGTGTTCGGGGGAGCAATAGTTGTATATAGAATAATGTTTATGCAGAGGTTCCCTGAGACCTGAAAATTATTTCAAGAGTTCCTCCAGGATAAAAAGGTTGAGAAAGGCTGATCTAGACACTATACTCCTGTTAATGCAGCCTAGAATCACATTGGCTTTTTTAGCTGCCGCATCACACATTTGCTTCTTTGCTTATGGTCAGTTTATATCCATTTCTCTGAAACAAACTAAGGCTGTAGCTCTATGCACATAGCTGTGACCAGGAGTAAATCCCAATAAAGTCAGTTGGACCTGCTTCTAAACAGACGTCTATTTGTTGTCCAGCATGTGTTTATTCTATGAAGAAAGATCAAGCATATGCCTACCAGCCTCAGCACTTGATGCCTCTCTCTTGTGCCTGGACACTTGAAAACAGGTGGTTGTGTGCATCTACAGCTGTATACATGCAAGCTCCCACTTTCAGATATCTGTGATTCAACAGTGGACATTGTGGGGTGGGTGGGAGTGGTGAGTATCTCCACCTCCATGTGAAGGGCTGTGCGTGTCTAGACTAGGGGAGGGGATTTAAATTTTTTTTTATTACATTTTAGACATACACACATAGCACACACAATCAAGAGAGGCCATTGTTTCAGAAGGAAGTAAACATGACGTTGACCTTTAACAAGTTTTACTTCATTGTTAAATAAAGACTTCTGGGTCCAAAACAACTGGGGATAGGTCAAAAACACAGCAAAGCTGCCATCCCACATTCCCTAGGATATGTGTGTATATGATATTTTCAATTTTAAACTGGTGGGGGGATTCTTAGGGTGAGAAATGTGGGAGACGAGCTAGGGAGCACAATGGAGTGTATGAAGACATCCAGGATCCTTCAGGGGGCCAATACCACCCACACCCCCTGGTAATTGCCTACTTCTGACACCCTTTCACACTACACAGTTATAATGCTATGATTCAGCTTCATTTTCCATGGCTGCATCCAATGAAATCTTGGGACTTGAAGTTTGGTGAGGCAATAGAGTTGTCTGGCTGAGAATTCTGGATACCCTACCTTAATCTGCAAACCCCAGGATTCCATAGGATGCTGCCATGACAGTTAAAGTGGAACCATGGTGCTGTAATTGTAAAATGTGAAAGTGGTTCTGGTCTAGACAAAGGATGTGGAAACTCTTTCAGCACAAGGGTTAAATTCAATTTCAAAAGTATGCTTAGGGGCATATTCTTGTGGTGGGTGAGCAAAGGGGTAAGACAAAAAAAAAACCTCTTGCATCATTTAGCTTAAAGCTCATACTGCCAGTAATTAAGCCTTAGGAAAGGCATTTCAACCATTTAGAATGATGGTGGGGGGAGGGAACCATACAAGAGTATGCATTCCAACATTTCTCAGAGGATAACTAGAACACATGTGGCCAAACAACATCAGCATGTAGTTGAGATGAGACATGCAAGCTAAGAAAGGCTGCTTTTGTCTGAGCCTTATGGGAAGGACAAAATTATACCACCTCCTCTCCTCTCCCCACTGCTGAGTTAATTGAGTGCAAACTAGTTTGGGACTTTGAATTCGGTTTGCAGCAATTGAAGTAACCTGAGGACAAAGGGAGAAGTTGGGAAGAGGTGAAAGAACCTGGGACATTTTAAAAGCAGCTGAAAAAGTAGGACAACAGAAGATTAATTAGGATTGTCCCTGCCAAATCAAGACACTGGAGGATATGTAAAAGGAAGCCACCAAACACTGATGGAATGGCCATCTGTGGCAACCTGGAGTAGCCACATTGGAAACCCCAGGAAGACCAAGTTCTCTTCCAGTGTCCCCAACCCAAAGTAGTGTTTCTGGAATTAGATGGCAGAATAGACTGATCACTGGTGGGCTTGTCAACAGCAAGTTGGTACATTTGGTACAAGCTGTTACATTTCTGACCTAGCAATACAGAATGTTTTAAATGTCATTAATTTTGGACAGTTTCTTGAAAACACACACACCCCAACCTCAGTGAAAAAGTCTTACAACACTTTTGGAACATAGAGTTTTTGATCTTTTCTGAATCTCTACAGAAACCAAGGGGTTGTTTAGATGACACACACACACAAAAAACCCCCCACAAAGAATGCGGGCAGAATACCTTTTGTTCAGATGAGCTCCTGCCGGGATTCACCATATTGGGAAGAAGGAGGGCTGAAAACTCCAAATAGTTCGCGATAACAGCATTTGCTGTTTCTCGTGATCTTTTTTTAAAAAATCACACAAAAAATGTGCATAACCACATGTCTGAACAACTAATTTGAGTACAGGCACATCAAAAAAGTCAAACGTGATTGGTTAGAGCTTGGCGGGGACTGGCTTGCAAGGGATGAAGTAGCTGGAGCCGCCATAGTTGTTTTTCTGAATGAATGTTCAAGTGACAAAGCAAAAGGAAAGAAAGTTTTTTTTAAGCAGGAAATTACTCTTCCACATCTGTTATTTGAGGACAAAAAAAAGGAGGGGGGATGGAGGGATGTTTTTAGCAGACAGTTCACTTGTGGCCACCATCTTTTCTCGGTATGCTCTGTATGAACTGCAAACTTGGCTAATTTTCCATGCCAGCAATCTTGCCAATGTGTCATGGACACAAATGAACACTGCAGCAATAGGGAGGTAAGGCGCTAATTTTCACTATTAATTCTCCCATCTAGCTGATTCCCAAGTTCCAGAAGTTAGGGGCGTAAGCACTGGGAAAACTTCCACATGCAGTCCCAGTGCTTGAGCTTGGTCCATGGAAGGAACTATCTACAACAGGAAAGTAGAATAAAATGAGTATGAAAATGAAATTGTGAGTGGATATATGTAATGCTTCTTTCTTTTTTTCTTTTTAGCACAATGTTGCTGTGCAATCTTTATGATCTTCATTTTTGGAGATTACTGGTTTATATCAGCATTCTATGCACTCTGGCTGTACCTTGACTGGGAAACACCCCAGACTGGAGGGAGGAGATCGCAGTGGGTCAGAAACTGGACTGTGTGGAGGTATTTCAAGGATTACTTTCCAATTCATGTGAGTAATAAAGAACAAACAAAAAACCCCACAGTGAATATCAATAATTTGGAGACTAGCTACTCAAAGTAAATCCAATTCTGATTCATGGCAAGATTTCATTGGGTGCCTTTTGTTTTTGTTGGTATATGTCTCAAAGGTATAGTTGAAAAAAGGGTGCAATTATTCTGGATGGTAGTCCTAGTTAACTCCTTTCTGCTTTGCATAAGAAAAATATGTACATTACATTGGAAAAAGTTGCAGTATCTCAAACACTGGCCAGTCTGGCTAGGGGAGTTTGGGAGTTGTAGTACAAAAAGAAACTTTTTCATATTCTAGTCTGGACAGATATCATGAAGAACAGTGTCTGCTCAAACCTCATGCCTGAAATGGAAAATATACCTTATAGTAAATATATTTATAAGAATTTGCAGTAAGGCAAGAGTAGATGATGACATATCTGAATTTATTATCCTAAAATAAGGTGGTGAATTTTGGCTAGCCAGATGGCCAGACCACCCCCCCCAAAAAAAATATATCCCACAATTACTTAGCATTGATCATGCAGGCTGGTGCAGGTCCAAAATTCTGGAGGATTCATGTTTTTCAAGAATCATGCACAGGGCTGTGGGATTCTTATGCATACTAAATTTAGCCTGCAATGTTGTGCATTTAAATGGAAGCAAATCCTTTTCAACATAAAGGTTTAATTTCTGAGTAAAGATACATAGATTGTACAATAACAACATCATGGAGTTGAGGTACCTGTGCCTGTACTCAACAAAAAAACTTTTTATTTCATCTCTTGTTAACAAGCAAAATAGAGCGAAAATCTCAATTGCTGTTTATTTCAGCTCATAAAAACTTGTGATTTAGATCCAAGTCAAAATTACCTCTTTGGATTCCATCCTCATGGTGTCCTTGTGGCTGGAGCCTTTGGAAATTTCTGCACAGAGTACACAGGATTTCAGAAGTTATTCCCTGGCCTGACTCCATACCTCCACATCTTGCCTTTGTGGTTTCGATGCCCCTTTTTCAGAGATTATATTATGTGTGCTGGTAAGTAAAATTGGATCACCTGAGCAATGACCTTGAATGGTTTCTTTCTTTTGAGCCAACAATCCCATCTGGCACTCTTGGGATGTGTTAGACTATAATATGCATCATATCCAGTCAGCATGGTTGTCGTCTGGGATTGGTGAAACGTGGCAACAAAGCCATTTGGGGGGCTCCAGTCACCACAGAGTCCCTACAGTATTCCTTCCATGTCAGCCCCCCCCCCCCTGCACACACAAATGGGTTTTCCCAACTTTTGGACAGCTCCAGAAGTAACAGTTTTTGCAGGGTAGGGTTTCATAGAGCCACTTCTGATTCTGATAATTTTTGGGAAGTTTTTGACCATTTCTGGACATATTATAGCCTGCAGCATGTGCTGGGGCTGAAAATTTGGCCTGTAGGGTTGACCAAAGGCGTCCTTTCTGTTGTAGTTCAATGCATCTGGGTGACATCAGGTTCATGATGGTTTACATGAATATATAAAGCAGTGCCTCTTAAAGGAAACTCTGGAAAATGGCATGAATTTGTCCCTTTATCAGCCAGTTTCTTTCTTATGAGAGGGATGAAGAAGACAACATGAAGACATATGGCTTACAGTCTAACACATCTGGAAGGCAGCAGGTTGGTGAGGGCTGGTTTAAATGAAATACATAAAAAGAGTCTTGTGACACGGGTGCAAGGAAACAGTGGCTCTGCTTTTGAACTGAGAATTTTTGAGCAGGAGTTGAAAGTTTGGATAGTATCCTTTAAAAAAATACTGTTCTCCAACAATCCGGTAGAATGGTATAAAGACTAGGTGACAGGCAACTTGTGACGCTCCAAAGGTTGTTGGACTGCAGTTCCCATCATCCCTCACCATCGGCCATGCTTCCTAGGTTTATGGGAGTTGGAGTCCCACAATTTCTAGAGCACCTCAAATTTCCCTTCTCTGATCTAGACTAATGGTTGTCTTGAACCTAGATTCTGGCCTCTAGAAGGCTTTTCACAATTTTAGATAATTCTTGAAAGAGTCATAACATTCTTAATTTAGGTACTTTTGCAGGAGGGGGGACAACCTACCAATATAACAGATGATTAACAGTAGGTAAAAAGCTAAATAGCTTTGTTTTCTGAGTAAAATGAAGAATACATGCATGAAAATAGATCTTAACTTACAGATATGAAATACATAAAGTGAAAATCTTTAGTAACTGATTTTTGGGTTTTACAGCCTTGAAATATGTTTTTTTGGGGGGGAAATTTAGTGGAGAGAAGAAACACAAGTTTAGTAATGCTGCAGCCAGTATATTACGGTGAAATTCTGGGACTTTGGGGATCAACTCATTGCAAATAATGTATTTCTTGTTGTTAATCCACTTTCCCAATAACTAAGGTATAACAAAGTTACATTATGATTGTACTATAACGAGGGATAATGTACTCCTGTAATGCTGTAACTGGAGTTGGCTTAGTTACATTTATAGCTACAAGAGTATGTGATCTCACACTACATAGGTATGTTTTGTACCACAGGCTAGCAGCAAATAGCATTCTGATGTTTTAAAATAGTAATTAACTATTTGGGGTACATTTGGAGAATAAGAAAGTAGGGTTACTTTTTAGCATTGTGACTGCTGTGGTAACCAACTATTTTTGGTACCTTTGAATTGTAAAGAATTACTTTTTAAATGTAACTTTCCAGCCTCTCTGGTCTTCTGGAATATGTCTGTGTGTTCACAATGAATTTAAATTTAATGCCATATAATTTGTGTATGTTTTGCATCAAAGTGTGATGTCAAATATTTATGTTTGACATAAATATTGTTTTTATGTCAATATTTTTTATGTTTTTGTGTTTTTATGTTTTTATGTTTTAACAGAGGGGTGGGGTATAAATAATTATTATTTGCACTCCATGTTCGAAGTTCACCTTTTCTGAATTTTTCAATATAAAGGGGGCAGGGGTGGTGGTCACCTGAATCGTGTTGTGGTATGTTTTACGGTATTTAATCCTTTCATCCTGCCCTTGAAAATCCTCTCCCCCCTCCCCCAGCAAGCTGCTGTTTGCAGCATAAATTTTTAATTTTAAGATTAATTGTGTACTGTAGTCAAAAATACTTTTAAGATTCCAGACAGCACAAATCAATTTACAGGGATTTCTGGTTTTGTCTTGTTACACATTCAGGACTGGTTTCAGCATCTAAGAGGAGTGTGTCTCATGTGCTGAGCAGTGAAAAAGGTGGAAATGTTGCAGTGATCGTAATTGGAGGAGCAGAAGAGTCTTTGGATGCCCGTCCTGGAAGCTTAAGTCTTAATATTCTCAAAAGGAAAGGGTTCATTAAAGTTGCCTTGAAACATGGGTAGGTTCCATTGCTAAACTTGCACAGTAAATTTGTAGCATGAGATATTGACAGGAACATTGATTCAAAGAAAAGCTCCCAAGAACTTGTCTTTGAGTTGACACTGCAGCTAGGAGTCCCAAATAAACAGGTCACTCCAGTGTATCCTAGTATTGAAACTTTCCATAGAGTGTGTGTGTGTGTGTGTGTGATTGAGGCTGCTTAGGTTATTTGCCCCTTTTTCTTAAGCAGTGGCAGGCCTGATTTATTTACTGGGTGGGGGGTGGGGGAATTTCTCCCAAAATAGAGGAGATTCTTTTGGGTTTTGACCAGACTGGAAGAGTTACTTTTCAGCTTTCAGCATCCACTACTTAGCATAGACAGTGGTTGACTGTGGTTATAGGCAGGGAAGCACAACTGCTAGAAAACCTAAAGACACTCCAGGTTCCTTAATTATTGTTGTCATTGTTATTATTATTGATGATGGTAATTTATGAAGTGCCTAAAACCATGAGCTGCTACATAGAAGAGGTTAGCACAGCATTTTTTAAAATTACAATCCACATAGGTAACTAGGCAAGATTTATCAGCTTTAATAGAGGTAGTTGCAACTTCTTTCTGTATATCCTTCAAACACTCAAAGTAACTTTTTGCAGGCTTCAGTGTATTTATACTTTACTCAGCATAAGGCAGCTTCCTATGTTCCTATGTTTCCTGTAAGCTATAGAAAATAGGAAGTAGGCCTATAGAACATAGAAACGTACAGAACTGCCTTGTATAGAGCCAGACAACTGGTCCATCGAGCCCACTATTGTTGACTCTGAATGACAGTGACTCTTCAGGAAATTATGTATGTATATATGTCTCTCTCTCTCTCTGGCTTTTCTTCGCAAACGAAGATTCAGGAAGGACTCATCCCGCGCCTTCTGCAAGCGCGCTGATGACTAAAAAGGCCAATCCGAGATAAACAAGTCCGGTTGCAAAAAGCGCAGCAGAAGGTCTCCTTGGGTGATGTTTTTGGGTTGTGATTCTTTCTGCGTTGTCGTTTCTCTTCAAGACTTGTTCGTCGTGAGTTCTCAAATAAGGCTGCAGCATTGTGGATATTGCGTCTCCATGCCTCCCGATGTGAGGCCAGGGCGGACCACTGTTGGTGATCAATTTGGCCAAGCCTGAGATGTTGTTTCAGGGAGTCTTTGTATCGCTTTTTTGGAGCGCCCCTCTTCCGCTGACCCGTGGCGAGTTCATATTAAATACATACATACATGTATGTATGTATTTAATATCCTGCCTTTTTCTCAGTATGGAACTAATAATGTACAGATATAGTAGAACTCAGCTTTAACTGAGTTAAAGGCATTTAAATAAATGTTCATGTTAAAAATGACACTAAATTGAACATAGTTTAAAAGCATTTTGAAAACAGAAGAAGAGGAACATCAGCCCATCTACTTGAAAAACACAAATATCTGCAGAAACCATCTATTGGCCAAAAGCCTGTCTAAATAAAAGGCCCTTTGCCCGCCAGTGGAAGGAGGAGGGAGCAGCCTAAACCTCTACACAAGGGAGTTCCACATTCTGGGGCAACCTCTGAAAAGGTTCTCTTTTGTGTCCTCACCAAACATGAGTATGATGGTTGCTGGCACCAAAAGAATGCTTTCCTCCAGGGATATCAGAGCTTAGGGTGGCTCGTATAAGGAGATGTGGTCTTTTAGATAGTCTAGATCCAAAGGTTTCACGTAAGATTCTTTCCTAGCTGCACCTTAGAGCCCTTTGGTATCCCTTGGTAATTCCTCATCCAGGTATTATCCAGGATGAGATTGATGGACTACATAAAAATAAAAGACTGAGGATGAAATCTACTGTACTGTAAAAAACAGGAACCAAATGGGTATTCATAGTGAAATGTACACTTCTGTTTTTGGCCTTTGGCCCCTTTAAACTCTAAGATTCTCTGCATGCGTACTGAAAAGCAAACCCAAGTAGGGCTTCCCTCTGGGTAAGAGGGTATAGGATTGCAGCCCTGGTTGCACTTTATCACACCACAGGAGTGAAACTGCTTATGTGGTAACTTCCTATTTTCTGCTGTGTGTCCGTAACCACTATTTGTAAATGGGCTATTAGCCAACAGCAACCTTACAGACCTTTCCCTTCCTGCGGGTATTCTTTCTGATTTCAAAATGTATTGCATCTCTTGTCACATCTAATTTTATATCTGGGTAAAAGAGCTCTCCAGCTTCCATTTACTAGACCCAGCCATCAAAATCATGCATTTCTCTTTCCACAGAGGAAATTTTCTTGTGTCTTTCTAATGTCTTAAGAGTATATTTGTTCAAATACGTATCTAAGTAATTCGTGGAGACTTGTAAATCAAAAATAGTAAAGATTCCACCACAAACCCACTTTATATATACATTCAGATAATGTGCAGGATTTTAAGCTAGGTGAACCAATACTCTAACTTCATATAATGAGCTTCTTATAACAATGTATATAAAACGCTTAAAAACCCTAACCATGCTAAGTAAGTTATCACTTCAGTGTATTAAAAAGTTGTGTTTCAAATAGCTTAAATCCTATTGTCAGTTCCAACTAGAGTACACCTGATGGCTCAGTTGAATTTACCTACATGCTGACTTATCAGTCAACAGTTAATTTGTTGGGTCTATTTCAGCTTGGACTAACCAACAGGATACAGACTTATATGTGCATTATGCTTTACTGTTCTAGACAGCAGCTCCTGGAATCTCATATTTTTCTTCTGTCACCAGCCAGTGTGGAACAAATTTCACAAAGGCAGGTGAAAGTGGGGTGCCATTTGCCTCCCGGAAGAACTTCATGGTAAAGGAGGACCATTGACCAGAGAAGGAGCAGCTGTAGGATGCTTGCTTCCCCTCTTGTTTCCAGAAGCACTGCTCAGCTTCAGTGGCTGGTTGCTTTGGGACTGCAGAGCTGAAGGAAAGTGCACATTTGCCCATCATTCGCCAGTAGATTAAAGGCTGCTTGGTTGCATGTGTCCAGGGACTTAATAGCAAGGAGGCCCAGGCCAGATTTCATAATCTGAAATATAAACATGAAATAATATGGAATATTAATAATTGGTACCTGAATTTGCATGCTCAATATTGCATTTAATCAGATAAATGGAGGCTTTGTTGTACTGCTTTGTTAAACGTTGCCTAAAGCCAGTAGATTGCTCAATGAATTACTTTTTTTAAAAAAATCTTCATCCAGCCTTACAGTGCAATTTTATAAACTTGGTGTGTTTGAATGTTATGATCTGTGACAATCTTCTTTTGCTTTCTTTAACTTGACCTATTTGTCAAACCATTGATGTGAACTGCATCAGTAGAACCTAGTGTGTTTTGTTTTGATTCTGAAAGGGCTCAGCTGGTCCCAGTGTTTTCTTTTGGTGAAAATGAACTGTTCAAGCAAATAGCCAACCCAAAAGGATCGTGGCTCAGAACATGGCAAGAGAAACTGCAGAAGATTATGGGATTTGCTATGCCTCTGTTTCATGGGAGGGGGATCTTTCAGTATAGTTTTGGTTTGATGCCTTATAGGAAACCTATCCACACAGTTGGTAAGTTGGTTTTGCAACTTTCGATTCCATATAGAGGCTGACCCTTGTACCCACTGATTTGGTATCCATGGTTTCACTTATTCACATCTGAAAAATATATGTTCTCTCTAGGCATTTCTAGGCCCTCCAATGTGATTCTACGGTCAAGTTCCGGTATTTGTACCTTTTAAAATATTTTGATATGTACTTTTCACTCCCTGCTTCTCTTACTTTGGTTGTGTTGTGTTTACTTGTGTTTAGCTCATAGCATATTGTATACTCACCCACTCTGAATATTCTATATAATGTACCTCAGTGTATGGTTTATTATTGACACCCCAATGTTACAAAGCCAGTGAAGTCTTGTGCATATAGGGTCTTGGATTTGGACCAGAGAAATGGGCACAGTCATTGTGTGTTCCTTCCTATAGTCTTTAGCAATTCTATTTTCTTTCAACCTAAACTACCACAGAGGGTTGTTGTGAAGACGAAGTGAGAGCTTCACAATGTAGGTTACTCTGGACAAAGGAAAAGATTGCAAATAAGTGTATTGATAATAAATAGCTATTTGTAATCCTATACTATTCTGGTTACCTACCTAAAACAGGATGAATTTTATTCCTTCAAGATGGGGGTAGCAACCTGTGGTATTCCAGATGTTGTTGATTAATTGTAGCCCCCATCATCCCTCAGCATATGCTATGCCAATTACAGATGATGGGAGTTGAAGTACAATAAAATCTGGATAGTCACAAGTTGCCCATCCCTGCTCTGAGATACTTACAGCTTTTTGCCTTTTAGCTGAAGCATCAAGTTGTTATAAAAGGCTTTTGGTGGCCCAGACTCAGTTCAAATATTTTCCCCACCTCCAGTTTAGTACTGTAGCAGTAATCTAGTCACTGGGGACACTGACATCTGTGTAAGCCTTAAAGAGGAAAAGGGGAAAAATAATTTCAGAATTGGGCCTTGAAGGAATTGGATAATGTGTTGAGTTCAGTGTGTTGTTCTTCTGTGCTTTCAAGTCATTTCTGACCTATGGTGACCGCAAGGTACACCTATCATGGGTTTTCTTGGCAGAACCTGTTTAAAGGGGATTTGCCCTTGCCTTCCTCTGAGACTGAGAGAACATGACTTGCCCAAGGTCACCCAGTAGGTTTCAATGGCAGAGCAGGGATTTGAACCCTGGTCTCCCAGTGTCCTAGTCCAACACTCAAACCACTATACCACACTGGCTGTCCTGAGTTCAGTGCATGAATGATATTTTCAAATAATACACTTCTAATATTTGTTGTTAAAATCTTGTAAAACTGTTCTGCCAATAGTATTTAAGGAGCCAGAAGAGAGGTTCAAACCACTTTTGAAAGAAGTGATAGGGAGAAAGGACTGAAAAACCACTTCTGGCTCAACATTTGATAAAGAGAAGTGCTCTTCTATTATATGGCATTTTTTCTGCTATACCTCTCAGTATAATGTGATAGGCCACAAGGGATGTTGAGAGGTTCATTTTATTTACATCTGTTAAGTACCATTTGGAGATCATTAGGAAAAGATGCTGAAAAGGGGAGTGAATGTTCTTGCCAAAAGACCAGAATCTAAAATAATGAGTGCATTTCTTTGATACAGTTAATTAAAATCTAACCAGCAAGAGTCTTTTAGTGTGGAGCTGCTCATTCAACATGCTCACTTAAGCTTTTTTTAAATGAAAGCAGTTGCAAAAAGAAAGGAACATCATTAGGAAATGCAAGCAATGTGTGATGGATGAAATTGTTCTGGTCTTTGAATAAAATCACTATTTGGAAATGGAAAGATTTTAAAACAGTTTACAGTGGGGGTGCTTATTCAGAACTGTTGAACCAGAAAATGATCATTTGACTTTCTGGCCATTGCAGATTGTGTCCCATAAGAAGGAAGGGTGACTAGGGAAGTATTAGGATAATTTCAATGTTCTGTTCTTTCACACTAGTTTCATATCTTTGATAATCCTTGCGCTCATTTGTGAAAACCTTTAAATATATGGATCATTCTTTGTGTGTATTTCATGGAAAATAGGAATGTAGTCAAAGGCTGGAAATGCCAATTGAATAATAATAATAAAAAAACCAACCACAGCCCTGAAGCTCTTGACTCAGAAGCAGAGCATTTATATTATGGGTGAGGAATGTGTGGTCTCCCCAGAGGTTGTTGGATCACAACTTGCATCAGCCGTAGCCAACATAGGCAATGGCTAGGAGGTGCAGTCCAGTATGTGGAGGGCCACATGTACCCCATCCCTCATTCCTACAGACGACAATGGAAGTAATATAATAGTTGACTGTTTTTTGTTACTTTGTAGTTGGGAATCCTATCACTGTGAAACAGAACCTGAATCCCACCCTCGAAGAGATTGATCAACTGCATGAGAAATATCTTCAGGAACTACAAAACTTATTTGACAAAAACAAAGAAAAGTATGGCATACCTGAGCACATGTCTCTCACCTTTACCTAAATGCAAATATTGTACATGGACAGTCTGCTGAAGATGCCTGCTGATGAGGAAAGAAACCTCTTACCCCACTACCTTCTCTTTCTCTCCAGAGAGTTTCAAGAGTTATGGTCTTCTTGTAGAACTGCTGCTATTGTGTGTTTGGAAAGCAGTTACTGGTTTGCCAGAATGTCTTGATGCACACTCATTTTTTGTAAGGAATTAAGTTTCTGGATTTTTATCTGTCATTGGCTGTGAAAGCTCCTCCGCCTCCCCTTCATTTTCTGAATCATAGTACTTTTCATTAAGGCATACTCTAGTGGAGTGCTTCTCAGTCTTTGGCCTTCCAGATATTTGGGGCTTCAACCTTCAAATGTCCCGGTCAGCATGGCCAATGTCAGGGTTCTGGAAGTTGAAGTCCAAAACAATTGGAGGAGCAAGTTTGAGAGCCACTGTCATGATAGAAAGAAGAAAGATTCCTGTGTGGTTTGTGGTAGATTGGCAATGGTTCCTAACGCCCAATTATTTACCTATAACAGCAACAAAAGGATCCCCTTCCTATCCTAAACTGTACTGAAGAAATGAAGAAGGCCTACAGTACCCAGAAGTAGATTTCCATATGGAAGGACTATAAATATATTTCATTTTTGTACTCAAATCAAGTTACTGGACTTAAAATACTTTTGCCCCAAGGTTGTGCTGGTGAATCTCAGGGTTCTATCCAAAAACAAAGTAGGTCTCAAAAGACTGAAGCCTGCTATTTTCTGTGTTAAGGAACATTGCAAATTTTTGAAAGTGCATTTTTTTTGTCTCAATCAGCACCAATAACGGATCTGTACTGTAACAGGGGTGTTCTCACAGAATAAGTCTTTGGCTCCAGTGTCTTCAGTCATATTTCCATAGGAATTTTCTTTTATGTGAGCACCTCTTGAAATAAATAGAGATTTTGAGGAGAGGAGCACACACACCAACCAAAAACAAAAACCCAAACCCCAGAAATCTGCTCTTGAACAGATCCCATTGATATCATGGTGGTTACAAAAGACAAATTACAAATAGTGTGCCTTTGTTCCTCCAGTGGAGGGAGGGGGAAATTGGAACTTAAATATGCTACATTAATTTGAGGTGATTGTTTGACCTTGTTATTGTTAACTGGGAACTGGACTAGGTTGATTGCACTCTCCCTCCCTCTTTATCTCAAGGATGGGCAACTTTCAGAAGTATTAGGGCCCACACATCCCAGCCCCAACTTTTAAAAAACTTAATACAAGGTCTGTCTATTAAATAACGAGATTGATACAATAACCAATCTTTATTTATATGTATTACAATTCTAATGCTTGTCCCCTTCAATATACTCCATGTTCATACTCACACACCAATGTAGTCTTGTTTTTCACTGGTCGAATGTGTGGAGCAGATCAGTTTCTGTCAGCTGTGTCAATACATCTGCTGTTTCTTCTTTACTGCTTCAATTGACTCAAAACATGTTCCCATGTTAAGCACCAATTTCACTTTAGGGAAAAGAAAAAAAGTCACATAGTGCCAAATCTGGTGAATATGGAGGGTGTTCAAGTGCAGTAATGCATTTATCAGCCAAAAAATGCTTCACAGAAAGTGCTGTATGAGCAGGAGCATTGTCTTTATGAAGAATTAAACAATTTCCCCATAGTTCTGGCTTTTTTTCTGACTTTCTCTCAGCTTTGTCAAAACTTCCTTATAATAATGCTGGTTCACTCTTCTATCTTCTGAAATCCATTATGTCATTCTGCCTTGATGTAAAAAAAAAAATCCAATGAGCATGGCTTTGAATGTGGACTTGCTTTGATTTGCTTTTTTCATTCTTGGTGACGATGGTGTTTTCCAGTGCATTGACTGTCATTTTGTCTCAGAATCATACTGGAAGATCCAGGTTTCATCACAAGTGATGATTTTTTGAAAAAGATTTGGGTCCACCTCATGTTGCTGCAGAATGTCACGTTGCTTGACTTCTAAACTTATCATTTTTCCAGCACACAACAGACAACACAGCTGCTCTAAATGATGACTGACAATTAACTGAATAGCTGAGAGTGTTGTTTGTCATGCAGGTTCAGACATGCTCAAGGTCACCACTTAAGCATTCACAATCAGTTCTCCCTGATTTGTCTGAAAGGTAGAAATACATTCTCGCTATTTAATAGACAGTCTTCCATGTGCCCTCTAGGATCATGGGAGGAATTTTGCCTTGGTCATTGGCTCTGTTCTAGTTTTTGTGGGGAGAGGCCTAAAATAGGCCAGGGAGGTGAAAACATGACAAACCTGGCCACTGTTCCTCCTAGAGAATATGAGGGCTTTTTTTAATTTTAAAAAAGTGTTAGTGCTTGAGGCGATAAGGGCTACTTGCAGCCTATGGGCTGTACTTCAGCTATCCTGATCAGTAAGAGCTGTTCGGCAGTGGAACGCACTCCCTCGGAGTGTGGTGGGGTCTCCTTCCTTGGAGGTCTTTAAACAGAGGCTGGATGGCCATCTGTCGGGGATGCTTTGATCGTGATTTCCTGCATGGCAGGGGGTTGGACTGGATGGCCCTCGTGGTCTCTTCCAACTCTGCAATTCTATGATTCTATGATTCTATGATCTGTTAGTTCAAGAGATTTTTGAATGTTTATTTCTGTCTTGTTGCCTACTTATTGCTCTGCATGTCTCTTAACTATGCAATATAAGTATGTGGTGTGCTGTGTGTTCCTTTGCCATATGGTATTCTACAGGCAGAAATTTGGTACCTTTGTAATAGTTGTGTTTGTTTAATCATGACTTCTAGTACTCTTAAACGTGTACAGAAAGTCTTGAGGCAGACCCCCTTTCAAACATTTCTACAGGTTCCAATCCTTCATTTTTGGCTATACATTTCCTTTAGAAGATCTACCCTATTGGTGCATTTTGGCATCCATTGACTCTTTCACAAGTACTTGTAGAAGAATTACAAACACATATATCCATTAAAAGGGGAAGACTCAAAAAGAGGTTGATTCAGAAGGAATTATAAAGCTCATTCACCAAAGTAACAGATGGGAACAGGTGCAATGGTGTTTTGTGGTACAATTTGTAATAATATAATCCTGAATATTCTCAGTTTTTAATTCTCAGGCTGAAAACAACAATTTTAGTGTGGAATAAATATTTTCATTTTAAAAATCATTGAATACTGTCATTTTTGTTATTTCCCCTGCTGCTTTAATATCACCACTATCATCACCACAATCTACTGCTGTTTTACCCCCTTCAGATTAGTTGCACAGTATTTCCAGCTCATGTCATACTAGTTAGTGAAGGTCATTCATCCTAATACTATGTAGATGATCAGATTTAGCATTAACAGGACTTGGAGACATTTTAGAATTAGGACAATGCTTCTTGGCTTATCCCATGAGCAGTCCCACTAAATATATGTTGGAGTCCAGGAGGAAATTGACCACACCCTAAAACAATAATTCTTGTTAATCATAGGCAATTGGAATGCAAAAGTAGGAAACAGCAGAATCAAAGACTAGAAATAGTTGGCCTAGGATCAAGAAATGAAGCAGCATAGGGATTGATTGAATTTTGTGAGGTCAATAGTTTGTTCATCATAAACATATTCTTCAAGCAACCAAAGAAGTGACTATACTGTTCACCTGATGGACAATATAGAAGTCAAACAGACTATGTAATTGGAAGCAGAAGATGGAGAGGCTCCAGTTTCTTTGCAAAAACAAGACCTGAAGCAGATTGTGCACAGAACATGAACTGGTGATATAAAAAATTAGATTAAAGCTAAAGAAGAACAATAAACCAACCATCATGCCAAACTATAACCTGAAGAATATCTCTGTAGAATTTCAAGATAATGTGAAAAATAGATTTGCACTATTAAGACTAATTGACTGGGAGCCAGAAGAACTCTGGACTGAAGCCAGGGACATTATCAAGAAGGAATGCTAAAAGACACTATCTGCAGCCAAAAAGAAAGAAGTCTCAATGGATGACAGATGAAACTCTTCAAGCAATCGAGAACAGATGAGAAGCAAAAGTTACAGGTGACAGAAATAGGGTCAGAATCTTGAATGCAACTGTTCAGTGACTTGTACACAGAGACAAAGAGAACTGCTAAAATAATCAGTGCAGAGAAATAGAAGGTGACAACAAAAAGAAGAACAAGTGACCACTTCCATAAGATTTGACAAATCAAAGGGAAATTAAAACCAAAAGTGGGGATGTTATACTATCAGCCGGGGAACACATTACGTGATGAAGTACAATGAAAACATGGTGGAAACTGAAGAACTATATAAAAGAGATGAAAAGATAACAAATTCACTCAAGGAGGAATCATTTGAAGATGAACCTACAGTTTTAGAAAGTGAAGTGGAAGCTGCACTCAGGCACTTGGGAGAAATAAATTGCCAAGAACAGATGGCTTACCGAAAGACCTACTTCAACATTTGTGTAACCTGTACTTAAGACAAGAGGCTGATCAGACTACCCTCAAATTATAGAATCATTGAATTGGAAGAGACCAAAAGGGCCATCTAGTCCAACCCCCTGCCATGCGTTGTCAAGCATTCAAATGATGAAAACAGCAGTGATTTTGCCCAATACGTTTATTCCATTCTGACATGTTCCCTTTTCCTTGTTTCTGAGTGCTCATCTAAATAACTGAAATGAAAGATTTCTCTATGCTAAAAGCCAGGGGCTGTACACCTTGGCAAAGTCACAGAATGAAACCAATTTGTTGTGCTATGTGATAGAATCTGAAAACAGTACCTCTACTTTTTATAGATTAGAAAACTGCAGCAGAATTTGGCCACATTCTGATCCATAATGAAAAATTCCTGTCTCTGAAACTGAACAATATCTCTGTATCAACATACTGCATACAGTATGAAATATCAAGATGGAAATTGGGAAGATAAAATACTATGAAGAAATTAGGGGAAAAACACAATTCTGAATGCATGAACACAGTACTTCCTCATTCAGCAGCAATGACTAAGCCATTTTCCATTTGGATGGACACCACCTGTAAATATTTCCAAATATTTAGAGCAAGTCTGTCCTTCTAATGTCAATAACTGAGTGCTATTAATACCAGAGGTTTGTTGTTCTGTGCCTTCAAGTCATTTCCAACTTATGGTGACCCTATCATGGGATTTCCTTGGTAGAATTTATTCAGAGGTGTCTTGCCATTGCCTTCCTCTGAGGCTGAGAGTACTAGCAGGATAGAATATGGAGAACTGAAATGGTTTCCAATTGGCAAGTGAGTCAGCCAAGGCTGCATTTTATCAATCTACCCATTTAATTTATATGCTGAATGTATCATACGTAAAGCAGGATTAAACTCAGAGGAAGGAGGCATGAAAATGGGAGGAAGGAACATCAACAATTTAAGATATGCAGATGACACTATACTACTAGCAGAAAATAGCAGAACTTGGAACAATTACTGGAGAAAGTCGAGGAATAAAGTGCAAAGGCAGGTTTACAGTTGAACATTAAGAAAACAAAATAAAGACCACAGATTATTCACATAACTTTAAAGCAGACAATGAAGACATTTAAACAATTCAAGATTTTCCATACCTCTGCTCAGTTATTAATCAGATCGGAGAGTGCAGTGAAGAAATAAGAAGACTAGGACTTGGCAGGTCAGCTATGAAGGAACCCAACAAGGTCCTGAAGTGTAAATATCGTTGAATACTAGTTAGAATTATCCATGCCATCGTATTTCCAATTTCTATGTATGGCTGTGAAGAGAGCTGATAGAAAAAAAATCAACTCATTTGAAATGTGCTGAAGGAGAGTTCTATGGATACCATGAACTGCTAAAAATAAATGGGTCTTAGAGCAAATCAGACCTGAACTCTCCTGAGAAGCCAAGATAACTAAATTGAGACTGCAACACTTTGGACATATCATGAGGAGACATGACTCACTAGAAAAGACAATAATGCTTGGTAAGGTAGAAAGCAGTAGGAAAAGAGGAAGATTGCATTAGAAATGGATAGACTCAATTAAGGAAGTCATGACGCTGCATCTGCAAGACCTGAGCAGGACTGTTGAGAACAGCAGAACTTGCAGATCTCTCATTCACAGGATCACTATAAGTCGAGGTAGACTTGATGGCAGTTAACAACAATGTGATAATGTCACCTTAGGCTGGCAAGGTAACTGAAAGACAGTGTAAGTGAGGACAATGTTAATGAACAGGTCTGTATATTCAGAAAGTGTCCCCCCAAAAGGGAGGCTTTCTGGTAAAAATCAAAGATGTATGATAAAACCTGTGAGGAATCTGTGCTTAGCCTCACTGTGTTGTAGTGCTTAGCCTCACTGGGCTGTATAGAGCATTATCCTGTTGCAGTGGATGGCACACTATTTTATATGGTATCTGCAGGGTGTGAACACATTGAGGAAATACAGTATTGCCATAGAGCTTGGGAATGTTATTTTTGGACACCAGCTCCCAGAATTATGCTTGGGGGATTGTGGAAATTCATTTGCGAGGAAAAGCCAGAGTCCAGAAAGTAAAATTTCAAAGCTCTGGTTCTACTGCAATGGAAACTGGTATTCAGCATATTTAATGTACAAAATAGGGTTGACTGTATGTATTGCTGTTTTGTTTTAGGCTTCGCCATGCCAGATTAGCACTATCATCTTGGTCCCTCCCTCAAATGGTCTATGTGCATTTTATATACAATATATATGATATACAATATATTATATATATTTATATACAATGTCTGAGAATTACACTGTGATAGCCAGTATTTTCCTATTGCCCTGTTTATAAGAAGTACAAAACAATAAAGGAGTGCTGAACTAAAATGGGGGAGGATTGCATTTTACAGATCTTTCCCCTGTGAAATGCTTCTCTCCTTTTTAGTTTTGCAGGGGTTGCAAAAAGGGCTGGAACTGCTGAACCCAGAAAAGTCTTGCTGCCTCTGTTTGTTACCTGGATATTCAGGCAGTGCTTCTCCAGAGAGTTAAATGTTTGTAGTCTCAATTGTTGTTTGAAAATAGCATTTCTTCTTCCTCTTTGCAGCTGGAATGTTATCATGAAAGCCAGCTACAGTTGGCTATCTCAGTGGCAATTAACCTTTTCTTTACCAGGGACTCTCTTTAAATATCTTTTGTTGCTGTAAACCCCCAAGACTTAATTCAAGATTTAAAACCACCACCACCACCACCACCACAACAACAACAACAACACAATTACATCATCCATAAACCCTTCCCTCAGAGGCACTGGAGGGGAGGGAAGAGTTTTCTCCTGTTTCTTCCTACAAATTTGTGGCCAAAACAGATTGAACAGCAATGCACAGGCCAAGCCTGCCAGCCAATCTTTGCCTTGGCTCCTGTCATGGGGGCTGAGTAGACTTCAAACCTTTACAGACCCTCTGTGAGGACATCACCCCCCCCGGGGGGGGGGTCCGTGGACCTCAGGTTAAGAACCATTGGGCCATCTGATCACATTACTGTGCCTGAGGTTGAAAGGATATAGCTTTTTAATACACAACATATTTCAGTAGTTTTAGTGCTGATTCTAATAATCCCTGTGGTTTATGCAGATTCTAGATTTTCAGATATTTCTTCTCAAAGTATGTTTTAAAAACCCAAGGTATTTTATCAAAAGCAAAGTAAAACTAAGGTTATATATGGAATTTTCAGTCATTTGCAGAGATGTAAAAAAATTAATGTGCTGCTACTAGCAGCTGATGGTTCCTGATGTCAGTGGGCCAGTGAATCTACTCAGTTTTCATTCAAACTTTAAAGATGCTCTTCACCAATAGGTTCGGCATATTGGATAATTACTTTAGTTCAGGCTAAAATCTGGAGTGCATTCACTGCCTCACTTACATGATAGACACCAGTTGCCACTGTTCATTGCCTTTCTCTGAATTCCATCTATATCCCATCCCAACTTTCCATTCACTGTTTATTTTTTCTTCCCACTTTGAAATTTGTACACACTTAATCCACCCACCCCCTGGGCATATTTATTTATGCATTTTACCAAATTTGCACACATTCCCCATCAAGTAAAATGTGTTTCTGGGTTCCTACACCCACCCAGTTAAATTGCATGTTAAAAGCCGTTTGCATTTTAAAATGTGTATATTATTTGGTGCATACTCATTTCTCTGAAAGGCCCCCAAAACCTTGAAAAACTGTAGATTTTTTCAGGTGTTTCATCTCACAATATGCTACTTTGATCTAGACTATCTAATCTAACAAAGATGACTTCTATCCCTAATTATTTTTTATTTATAAAGCAAGGATGGGGAGCCTGACACTGTAGGGCTTCAAACCCATCAGACCCCAGCCAGCAGTGCCAGTGAGCAGGAAAGATGAGAGTTGCAGTATAACACCACCTGGGAATCAAGAGCTTTCTCTATCTTCTGCAGTAAAAGAATGTGGCAATTTGGTTTAAGAATTTTGGACATTTTTTACACTGGAATTCTAAATTCCTAATTTACAGTTGTTGACAATTGCACTGACTGGACAACTCATCCTCCTCTTCCTCCTTCTCCTCCTCCTCTAATTATAGGACCATGCTTTTCAGGCAAAAACGGTTAGGTTAGAGATAGAGACATTCCAGTTCAGTTCGAACAGTTGTTTGTCATATGTATGTGGGTGACACAATGCACGAACTTTGAAGTTAAAGAAGATCAGGATAACAAGGAGATTATGTTAATATCATTTCCTCCAGGGAGGGTCTCCAGTGTCTGGACCAGTTTACAAAACTTTAGCTGTTAACCCCTTTCCTTTTTGTTCTGGCTGTGATAGCACAAGCTAGCTAAACTCTGACATCCAAACAGCTGCTCTCTCTCAAAAGCTGGCCTACTGTAATCATTTGCCTTTTCCACCCAGCTCCTCCTTGAAGACAAAGGTCTTGGTTGTTGGTTTAGTTCTGGTATGTTTCGAAATTATGTAGAGCATGTTTGTCAGGGAGTGTGTATGAAAGAGAGAGAGAGAGAGAGAGAGACAGAGAGACAGAGAGAGCAGAGGATGGGGAAGTACTTCTTTGAAGTATAACACCCAGAATCCTTCAGCAGCCATACTGGCTGAGAGATTCATGGTGTGTGTGTGTGTCCTAACTTTTACAAGCTCTGAAACAAACCAGTGGCTTGATTCAGAATGAGGAAGGTTTCCATATTTCCAGTGAAGGCAATTTAGAATGAGAGCAGTGCTTCCTGTCTGGGTCACATTGGTGTTCATTATAGCCAGTCAGGGATCTCTATAATAATCAGACACTTTTACAGCCCTTTGAATTTTGTGTTCTTTTGCTCCCCAGCCCAGCCCTAGTTAACATATCACTTTAAAAAACCCCAGTGGATTTATTATTTTGTTGAATGAAAGGTTAAAAATAAGAAATAATTTTTATACACATATGTGCCTCTTGTTTACATGAACTTAATCCCCACTGTGTACTCTTTATTATCTCTGTATCAACCCACTGATGGAAAGACTGACTTCAGATTGTTTTAGTAAAGCCAGTGTCTTTTCATCAGGGTTTTACCTTGATGCCCATATGAGATGGTGTTTATATTGGCATCAATCTTCCACTAGGCTAATCTGCAGACATGCCGTACAAGTCAGTCCCATTCAAATGAGTGGGTGTTTGCTGTGTGAGTACTCTTTCCATAATGAAATGCAAGCAGCACACTGTGAGGTAACATATGTCAAGAAAAGGCAGGAAGAAAGCCTGATAAAAGGTCATAATATAGTATTGTTTCATTGTAGGTGGGATGAATGAAAGCAACAGCTGCTTCATAATACAACACTCTCCAATTTGATAACAGACGGTCAACATTCTAGCTTGTTACTATGGAAGTAGAAGGAGCAAATTATCATTTGGAATATGAGAAGGAGGTGATAATCATTATTAGCATTGTATATTTTCAAAACAGTCTTAAATATTGAATATGTTATCCTCCAGTTACAGTGGGCTCTTTTCTCAAGTGAACAGAGTTGTCTAAAGTCTGCTGGCCAACTAACTGTCTAGTACATTCAGTAAAATAAATAAAACAGAATTATCCCTAGGAGATTTGATCTCAAAAATGTGGAAACTCAAAAGTCCTAATCACATTGACTTCTGCTCTCAAAGGCACATTACACAGACAGAGCTGAGGAGCCTGTGGCTTGCCTCCTGATGTCTTTGGACTCAAATTCCCATAGCCAGTGGCCAGAGATTATGGGTTTTGGAAGTTAGCCACAGGTTACCCACTCCTGGCATAGAAAAGTATGTCCCTTCTCTTAATCCCAACACCTTCATGGGCACATCTGAGGGGAAAGTGAGTGCAGATCTTCTCATTGTCTGCTCTCAGGTTCTGGAACTCCCTTCCTAGAAGAGCTAGACTGGCTCCTAGTCTGGTGGCAGGTGAAGACTTTTTTCATTAAACAGACCTTTGGAAACTGTTTATGGGGAAAGGTTTTTTAATAATTGTGCTAAAACTTTTAATTATGTCTGTTTTAATTTTGGCAAGCAGCTTTGAGTCCCAGGGCTGGGGAAGAAACAATGGAAGTTAACAGAAGTAGATGCAAAGACCCCAGCATTCCTAGCAAGAGAATTTCAGAGCCTGGGAGCAGCCCCTCTTCTTCCTTCTTCTCACCAGAAATGCCTATGAAGGTGGTGGGACAGAGATAAGGGCCTCCTTAAAGATTTTGTTGCTCAGGCAGGCCCAAATAGGATGGACAATAAATGGTAAAAATATGAAAAACATCACAATGCTCAACAAACATCAAAACAGTGTAAAACGCCAGATTGAAGAGATGTATCTTCACACCTTTCCTGGAAGCAACAAATGGGAACAGTAAGAGGAGTGCATTCCATGATATGGGACAGCACAAGAGAAAATTCTTTTCTGCATGCCTTTCAGGTGGCTATCCATAGGCCATTATATCCTCAAAAGGACTTCTTCTGAAGGGCTTAACATCCAGACAGGTTTGTAGCAAGACCTTTCACAGTCTGGGCCCAAGCTGTTTCAGACTTTGACTGTAAAAATAGCACTTTGGATTGGGCCTGGAAAGTAACTGGAAGCCAGACCTTACTGGTAACAGCTCTTTTTGTGCTTCTACCTGGGGGGTTGGGGGCTGACACTGAGCTTGGAAACATTTATTTTGGGGCCACTGTTTCTGGAATCCCTTGGCAACGGAGATTCAGGGTGTTTCGATAAAAAAAAAATGAGTTTTCCCGTGCTCTTGGGTGGACAACACTGCTGAAACTAATTCCTCAGCATATTTGGGAAAGACCTTCAAGATGAACAAAGCAAAGATAGCCATCTATTACTTACATACCATGCAACACTAAATATCCGAAAGGCACCAGATCCTGTCTGATCTTGGAAGCTAAGCTGGGGTTAGTCCTGGTTAGTACTGGGATGGGAGATCACCAATGAATACAAGGGTGCTGTAGGCTATATTTCAGAGGGAGAAACTGGCAGAAACACCTCTGAGTATTCCTTGCCTAAGGAAACCTTATGAAATTCATGGGGTTGCCATAAGTCAAGAGGCGACTTGAAGGCACATACACATTCACACACACATTGTTATTGCACCCTCTGTCTTTTGAAAGGTTCTCCCCTCTCACCTGACAGCTCAGCTGCCTTCATAGACCCTCAAGCTACTTACTCTGCACTGGTTTTTCCCCACAAACCTGCTGAACTCCATGAGGAAACAGCTGTCTTGGTCAGTATTATCTAGCAAAAGCAGAGTAACATTCTGGCTTCCCCAGTGCAAAATCCATTTCCTTGTGGCAATATTGAGGGGAAGAGGTGTGGATGCACTTCAGTGAGGACTGAACTCATGGAATACTGAGCATTACTTGCAAATTGTTTTCTTCTTCTAATGCATCTCTGAAGTCCCCCTGGATTAGAATCCTCCCCCTGCCCCAGAACTTTGTCAAGCTCTGCTTTCTCACTGAGTTTTGTAACATTACATTTTGCTCTACAGCCATGGAATGTTGTGCAATGGGGAAAAAAACAGCATGAGGCTTCATTGAGTGAGGTGGGGCTGGAAAAGTCCCCACTGAGCCATGAAACTGACTGACCATGGGTCAGTCACTCTCTCTTTTGGCTTAACCTCCCTCACACAATTGTGAAGATAAGGTGGAGGGGAGTCATGTATGCCACCTTGTATTAATTGAACATTCTCTTCACAAGCAAATACATTATTTGGTATTTTGACTGATATGATGAAAGGGTTTATGTAAGATTGATCATTGGTGGAACACATGTTTTTAATTTTAAAAGTACCAGATACAATCTCTGGAATTTCTTAATAGGGCTGGGCAGGATTTGTACATGAAACGAACTGCTGCCAGCCAGTAACCTAGTACACTGCAGATGTGCTAAACTACAATTCCCATCATCTACATAGTCAAAGCTGGCTTAGGATGATGAGAGTTGTGTTGCAACACATCCAAAGGACATCAGGTTGGGGACTGGTGATACAGACATTACTGAACTAAATAAATGGAATGGGGCAAAAAGTAGCCTTGTTAGTCTATAAATTGGGACTGTGTGTGTCCAAATTTGGACTATCCCTTTACTATAGACCCAATTAAAAAACTCACAAAGCTTTGCAATCTTTTGAGTTTCCCAGAATGCTTCATCATGCTTGATGGAAGAAAAAAAAAAGTAGGAGACTGATAGGACAGAGTTAAAAAAAATATGAAGCCAGATATAATGGCCATGAAATCTACAGTTAAACTCAGATGGGTCAATGGTCTTGACTCCATTTAAAGTGGTAGACTCATATACATTTCTTATTTCCAGTTATGGAAGACATAAATAATGAGTATATTTATGTGGATGGTGGAAGAGACAATGGTTTCGTGGCACACTACACATATTATAACACCATTTAACACCCCAGCCTCATGAGGGCGCTTTTGGCCAGTTTATCACATCTCCTTTCTGGTTTCCAGCCAGCACCACACTACATTCCATAACTCCCTCCACTGTACATATGTTTATGCATCCACACTGGACTTAGGCAATATATTTCCTTTTGCCTCTGTTCCTGAACTTGTCACCTCATCACCATACCTACAAGTTTTGCATTTTTATGGCTATTCATACAACCTGCTTATAAGGTCTGTTACTAGGCACTAGTTCACGCCATGCATCTGAGGAAGTAGATTAAGTCTACAAAAGCTGAGGCCCCAACTTCTTTCTCTCAGTTAGGGCTTGTCTACACTGGTGGGAAACTCTGCATCTACCTCATAACTGTAGTGGATTTCTTTGATCTGCGGCGGCGCCATATATGCCACGTCCATGGGGTTTGTCCAATTGTAGATCAGAATATCCCTCCACACTGTAATCCATGTCAGAATAAAAGCGTGGTTTTACAATGATTACGTGTCCTATACATTGCACTATTTCTGACCACACCACCAATGCTGATCTGAGTTGTCCCCCTGTTCATTCATGCATACAAATAAGCAAATATATTGTATGTGGTCCCAGAGTACTGTATTAATGGATAAGTGGAAATATGCTTATCCAAATATGTGCACAATTGAAAAATAAAAAATAAAATAAAATAAAACATGCAAGAACGGAGTCCTGTCCACTGGAAGTCCCACCCTGGCTTTGTTCTGAACCCCATCATCAACTGCCACATGGCCCAAAATTTGGGTTTTCCCCTCTAATGTGGAGCAAACTACGAATCTTACAGATCCTGATTTTCCTGCATAAAGCCCTGTGAAAATGTGCATAATTGAAAACTTTGTGTGTCAACTGTGCCACGAATACGGGGTGAGTACCGGTTTTTTTTTGCCCATGTAGACGAGCCCTTATTCCCAAGATCCCTTGCATACTGATATTCCAGACTAACTCAGCTATGTCTTTGAATGCTATAACAGAAATAGAGTATAAGATTAGAATAGTAACTAGAATAAGTTTGCAATTACAACTGACAACCATATTACTGAAAAGATAAGGAGGAGGAGGAGGAGGAGGAAGAAGAAGAAGATGAAGAAGAAGAAGAAGAAGAAAGCTCTGTTTTGCCAGGGTTAAGTGGAGTTTGACTTATTTAGTAATACGGGATAGGATAATTATTAATAATTTATTGGAGCAAACATTTGTTATTGTTAGGTTTCCTTCAAGCCAACTCCAACTTATAGTGACACATAGTAGCCTTTTCTTGGCAAGATTTCTTCAAAGGCGCTTTACCATTGCCTTCCTGTTGAACTGATAGAATATGAACTGCCCAAGGCTACCAGTGGGTTTCCATGGCTGAGGGGGATTTGAATCCTGGTCCCCCAGAGTGTATAACACTCAAATAGTTATACCACACTGGCTCACAGCAAACATATATGTGTGCATGTGCCTTCAAATCACCTGTTGACTTATGGCAACCCCAGGAATTTCATAGGGTTTTCTTAGGCAAGGAGTATTCAAACATACCTATTTTATATTTCTTTACCTCCACTAAATGGTATCTTTCCTTTTCATTCTCCACCTTTTAATTACTAACCTGTGAGGGATAAAGAGAGAGAAGATGCATTTACTGTTTCAGATGTGGCTTTTAAGTAAGAAAATGCAAAACTATTTCTGATTCAGTGTCTTATCTGCATTTCTTCTTTTCATGTAATGAACAGTAGGTTATACCCTATAGCCATTATTTTCACATTCAGATTACTAAACTAGTTAAGAGAGAGGTAATGCTACCACTGCTTGTAAGAAAGAGCTCTGTTTTGAACTCTCTGCAGAACAGGAAATTAGATATTGTCACAGAAATTGCATTTTTTTAAAAAAGAGATTAGAAAAGGGGTTATGTATTTAACAGTTTCTAACAGTTTCTTTTCAGGTTTCTGGCTGTACCATTATGCCATTGTATTTTAGCTGAGACCATTTGTATGTGTGTGTTTGTTGTCATCATTATACAGTTACACGGCTATATATTTGGTAATTGATAGGCAGCAAGAAGCTGGAAATCAAGAGGGCGCTGGAAGCATCATCCTTCAATGTCCCTCTCCCCAGTGCCACAGAACACAGTCCCTCCATATGGCTGTCTGGATTTTAAGGTGAGTTTGGGGGGTATTTGCAGTCATGGCAATGGTGCCACAATTGTAAATGTGAATAACATATACTGTAGTTACAAAGTCAGAATGCTAGCTTGTGACATCGCAATTGCCTAACAGGATGCAAACCATTGTTCACCACTCTTCTGGTGACAATATTATATAATCCCAACCTTGTAGAATGCTAGTTCTGTGGGAATTCTGCAACATAATATGACTGAGATACTAAAACGTCTCATCTGCAAGGATGAAGGTTGACATACTATTTTATCTCTGGGCTAAAGCACAGTAAAATGTTGAAAATTAGATATATGAATACTACATAGACAACCTTTCATCTCCTTGCCATTTGTCCCTTGCTGTAGAGTCTCCTCCTCTCTCTCTCTCTTCCCACTTTCAAATTTTTCAGTCACCTCCACTAATTCTTCTAATGTCCATATGTGTCCTTATTGTTGCCCTTCTCCTACGTCTGCCCCTCTGCCTTTCATTTCATCCCTCTACCCTCTCTCTCCCTCTCTCTCAGATTCTCTATTGTTTTTCTGCATGTTCAGCCATACGTCCACTCTTTTGCCTTTTCCTTCCTTCTTCACATGTCCTCTCTGCTCTTCCACTCTTCACTCCTTCTTCTCTTCCTCTGTATGTTTTACTCCTTTGCCCCTTGCCACATGTCCATCATGTGTGCTCTTCTCCTCCCCCCCCCACATGCCACTGCCTTCCTTTCAGCAGTTGCACCATTTTAATTCTGAGACCATTAAGTAAAACTCTAAATACATCATGTGTTGATTTTGAGAGATGTCAAAGACTTTCTTCCCCTCTTCATTGTTGTCTAATTTGCCTTTGCAGATGTATAATAATCAATATCTCTATGTATGTACACAAGGACAGGTTGTCAATGGTACAGTTGGAGCACATACGTGAAGTCTCAGTGGCTGTGGGGGGAACGTATGATGCTGCTGGCACCCATCCACCCTCACTTCCTGTGCTGTGATGCTGTTGAAAGAGAAATGCTCCTGGGAATTGTGGGACTGTAGATCTCTCTTCTCCAGCCCTCCTCATGGAACAGTAGCATTTACCACCCATTGAAACAGGTGTGGTCCCCATCCCTATTTCAAGGCTGAGAGATCAAGGGTCCTTGCCACTTGTCAGCTAATCTATATTTTGTCTGGGGTTCTGTTATAACTTTCTGGCCCCCTGAGCACCCAGTTCATGATGGTGGTTAAACCAGACAGTCAGAGTTAATATGAACACTCCACTTAAGGATTCTTAAGTATTGGATTCTCAGGATATTTACATGGGGAATAAGCAGGCGATTTGGTACTCTTTTAAGCTATTTCTTTTATGCATTCATAGATATACAAACATATACAGCCCTATTAGGAGGAAACACAGACATGTCAATGTCTGGGCACTTTGCTTTCATTACATTACCTGTCAGGCATCACACGTTCATTACATTATGTCATGTGGTCATTAAGATGTTATACTTTCATAAGGTCTTTCATAAGGGTTCAGTCTTTGTCTTCATAAGGACTCAACCTGAATCTCTTTAACAGGCTTTGTAATAGTTAACACATATATGAATATTATCATCTTAAACAGTATAATTTAGCCATATATCCATCACCATCAGGTTCTTTCATACTTTTCATAGTGTGTGTGAAAACATTATATAGACATTTCATAAAGGTTTTCACATGTACAGAATTCAGTCCTTGTATTATATTTATAACCTTCTATCCATCACGGAATACTATCTCATCTGTTGAGGCTCTACACATTTCTAAACAGGCATTCAAGGATTAATTTCCTTGAGCACTGTTAAATCTTAACAGCATCTGTTATAAGCATACTAATAGGCATCCATTACACTCATAATGGAACATATATCTATTTCAGCATAGCCTTGATGTTTATCTTACCAGTACCATCTTTCAATATGTTTAGGCAGGTCATCAATCTAGCAGGAACATCCCAGCAGTGGAATTCATCAGTGGAGACATGACCAAAGACAGTCTAATCTGTGGCTTTATATTGACCTCTTTTATTTTCTCCTTAGTCTTGCCCAGAATATCAGTTATTCAATCAATATAATCAAGGGTGTTCACTGTTCCTTGTGTATACTTATCCAATCAAAACAAGGATCTTTAGATATGAGGGTACCTCAGGTACAGTTGGTATCTTTGACTGACTGCTATTTAATCACATCAACCATCAGAGCACTTGCTAGGAGGTTTTTTTTTTTTTTTGTCAAATCTATTGAACATCCTTTTATCTTGATTACAACAGAACACATTGCATCTGCTAGAGATTATTACAGGTCACATCTGCTTGCATCCACAGTGTGGTTTATTCCTTGTCATGTCTTGTTGACATCTGAGTAGGTGTTTTCCCAGACTTAAGCTGAAGCCAAATTCTCACTGATACCTACATACATCTTTATACATCTGGCTTCCTATATTATATCTTATATTCTCTATGCTATACACTACAGGTTATACTAAATTACATTCTGTACCTTACAAGTATAGTCCCAGGCCTCAAAAGATGGCAACCAAAATGCCTGGCCATTCTTTTCCTGTTTTCCAGCTGTGAAGCAAGAGGTAGTGTCCATTACCTCTGAGAATCCTGCCCTTGACCATGCAAGCTGGGACACAGGTGATTAGGGATACTCAGATCCAACCCTTCCCTTGAGCCTGAAAGGGTCTGAGCCCAGGAGAGGCAGCACTACCAAGCCAATCCACCATAGCATGAAGCAGATATTCCAACAGGAGAGCTTTCACACCTGCAGAAAGGGAGTCTGGTTTTTGGAATTGCTTCAGGAATTGCCCTAGCCACTCTAATCCACAATCTTATGTGCACACACTTTTATATGCATCTATTGGCATCAGCTACTGTTTATCAGCTGGTTTAAAGACCTGACAGCACGTTGATCAGAGCAATATTTGACAGTGCTAATCTGCATTATGTAGGATTAACCAGGCAGAGTAATTAACTTACATAAGCTCTTTACCAACTTTGGGTTCTTGGAACTCCTATGACTTCTTTACAATATGATCTAAGAAACATTTTAAAAGCAGACAACGTGCTAGGGTAAGAAAATGAAAGTGAAGATTAAGTACTTTTCAGCAGGGGAGCAAACAAGATCAATTTGGATTGCCATAGTAGATGACAACATATGATTGTACAGGCATACTTCAGTTAACAAAGCCTCTGACTGTGAAGCTCCTTTTTACAAAGGCTTTTGATGACCTCCCAGCCCCTTCTTTCTCATGCTTTGTCTAGATGGAATTTTTTTTAGCAGCATCAGCTTTGACATGATGGTAAAGGAGGACTGCAGAGACACAGACTTTTGGTGTTGGGTTGCAGTAAACAGTAAGCTGGGAAAGAGTGACATTTTACTCTACCCAGTCCTATTGTAATTGTGTGTGCCTGCTTACGACAGTCAAAGTAAATAGCAGCCACCTCCAGAATTCCTTACATGTGTGAACAGCAAAACAGAGAGAAAACAGGAAAGCAGATAAGCTTGCCTCCCCTACAACCTCCAGCATATTTTTAAAAGCATATATTTATAAGTCTGACCTCCAGAATGGAAATCATGAGAAAAGTAGAGGCTGGTGAAAGAAAAGGTCATCCCTAGATGCTTTTGGGAAGAACCCTTCAAGTGGTCTCTAGAAGGTTCAAGGTGTTTTTGTTTACTTGTGCAAGGCTTACATGACCTGGCTGTTCTTTTTCACATATACATGCATACATACATACATACATACTATTGCTAGTTTTGAATAAGAAGTTTGCTGAAACACGTTGAACTCTTCTTTTTTGCAGTGTAAGAACCTATCCCTGCTGTTTCCCTTTTATTTATCCTTCTGGTACCAAATTTTCTGTTAAGAAGTAATGCACAGGAACACATATATGTTAAGAAGTAATGCACAGAAACACTGAGCTATACCAGTAGATCAACCAATTAAGGCATCTTTCCCAACCCACCCAACCCATTTTACCCTGCATTTCACTTGGTGGTTCTGCACCCTTCTCCATTCTCACAGAATGTCATTCCATACTCACTTAGATTATCAGACAGCAACAACAACAAAAAAAGCATTACTGTCCCACAATCTCCTCTCCTGCCCTTCTCCCATCCATGTCCCGGCACAATAATGTAAACTTTCAGACCTACCTTGTTCGCATGTGCTGAGCTGCCCAGGAGTGAATGGAGCTTGAACAGAGCTCCATTCACTTCCTGGAAGGAAATCCCGCTGGTTCTTGCAAGAAGATGAGAGTGCGGGAAATTCAAAAATAAAAAGCAAAATAATACATAAAAAGTGACAGCAACCACAAAAACACACTTAAAACTTAACAAATAACCTGTGGAGGGTACAAAAAGGTGTGTCACTTACCTGGATGTCCCGATATCACCCGGATATGTTCTGGCAGGGACCTCCCATTGACGCTGGGATTGCACCAGCGAAACGGGCACATTTTCACTTGCAGGACATTCTGTTTCAGAATGGGGATCCATTCACGGCTTAGCCTGTGAATAAAAAGCAGCACCGGCGTGATGACAGCTGAATGGGAGCATGATGACATGGGAATAACGTTGTCTGAAAGGGAAGCCCTTTAGCTATCTCCTGGTGTCATGATAATACCATATTTAGCACATCTGATAATCTCCTTAGATGGGAGTAAGTGCCACTGAAATGAGTGGAACGTATGTCTGACTAAACATGCTCAGGATGACACTGCATATGTGTACAAGCTAGATGGCATGAATCTATTTCATGCAGGAATTCACTTTGGAAAGGTTAAGTTAGGACTTCTACCCTATACACCCTTATCCCAGAAGTAAGCCTGAATGTCATAGTAGAGTTTATATCTCAACAAAAATTGATAGGATTCTACAGTGCAGGGTTGGGCCAATTTTCTGTAGGCTTACCAGGTGCCAAAATGGGGGTGGGGTGGGAATTTGGTCAGACATCAAGTTTTGAAAAATTAGATTTTTAGAATGTTGATAAGGTGAATTGGGGGGAGTGCTATGGGGGACAAATATAAAAATCAGAGGCATGTCCACAAAAGGGTTAGATAAGTCCAGGTAGAAATAGAGATAGGGATAGGGGCAGATAGGAATGGGTTAAATCTTGAAAAGAGTTGGATAGAAGCAGTTAGGTAAAGGGCAAGGGAGGAGCTCTGAACAGGGTTTTTGGGAGGTGTGAATATGGAAAGAGTTCAAGGAGAAGGAGCATATCCTCCAACTGTCCTTGTTTGGCAGGGAAAACCAAGAAACCTTTGCCATCCCACTTTCTTGGTCACTTCTGAAATGTTTCCCTCTCCATTTCCCACTTCTCCCCTTTCTCCTCAGCTTACCACATTTGCTGTAAATTGAGTTCAGAGCACAAAGTTGGCTTGCACTCAGTTCACTCAGCAAGAGGGAGATGAGATGAGATGGCAGAGTCTTACCTTTCCCAGTAGGCTGAGCAAAAGCAGACTGGCGCAACCCTCCTCCCCCCAGTTTTAGAACAACATAACGTGCTGTCCAAATTGTTTCTTGAGGGGTAAGCATAATGAATAAATGTGTGTGTGCCTTCAAGTCACCTGTTACACCTTGTAAAATTGAAGGGAAAGGAAAGCCTTGCCTGTTAAGGGGAGAGCTTCCCTCAAGGAGATCCCCTTTGAATTATAGCACCCCCAGGACTGTGCATCAGGTGCTCTGTCTTGCTACAGATACATGGATTCCTCCCTCAATCTCTAATATCATTAAAATGAGATCGATACTGCAGAGAAGCATTCCAGGATTTCTTTGCTTAAACTAGTAGTTTTATGTGTTCTTCCTCATGAATAAGTTTTTATCTTCTTGTTGCTTGGCTCTTCACTGCACTCTGATGTTGCTTGACCACACACGTCCCAGTTTTCATCTGTGAAATGTTGGAATTTTTTAAGGGGTTAGGAATTTTTTTATTGGAATAAGACCATTCTACTGAAAAATACACCCGACCGCAAAAGGCCATAACAATAACACAAAAATAATATGAATTGTTTTCCTCTTTTCTTACTAATACAAAAATAAAACTATCTATCCTAACACTAATACATTTTTCCTCTTAATCTAAACACACTATAATCACATTATATTTACACAATACAATTATACTTATTTGGAAAAGAAAAAATAATAATAAAAGATTAATTAAAAGATTAATTAAAAATAATACAAAATTATACAAAAATATAATAATAATAAAATATTTATTTATTTAAAATATCCTTTTAAGTTATTGCTGGGGTTGTCTCACTAAACCACGACCAAAACTTTTTCCAACAATGGTTTGGCAATTTCTCTTTTTCACTCAGAGCTAAATTTTCAATTACGTTCTTCACATAATAAGCAGTGCCTTTTACATCCTGCAGATTTTGACTTTTCAGCTCCCTTTGTCTTTGGAAAAATAAACCTAACATCACATAGAGGTTGACCAGGAGCACCATGGACCAGGGCACTTTCCAAAAACTCTCAGCCACGGAACCAGACTGCTTTCTCTTCCTCTTTTGGCACACTGACTTTCTGGGTCTCCTGACACCCTCTGGAGGTTCAGTCCCCAAAAGCACTGTCTCCCAAATACCAAACCTGTTGTGCCAAATCTGGCCAATCCAGGACCTGGGCCACCTCCTCCCATGTTTCCTGGGCACTTGGCAGTCCTGGACAAAATGTCTGATCGTCTCCTTTTGTGCCATGCCACTCAACATCTCAGCCTTTTTACATTTCAGACGAGGACAAGTCTGCTCATCCTCTGCGGTCCATGGTCTCCTTCCCCTCAGATTAAGAACCTGATGGTAGAGCCTCCACCTCAAGTCCCACAACTTTTGGGGGGACCCTTTTGTCCATGAAATACTCAGTCGGGCTAGTCTGGTGTTTTAGGTAGTCTGACAAATCTGGTTTGGCCTGACGTTTTTGCAAACATGGGTTAACATAAATCTCCTCCACTATTTTTCTGTACAAACCTCTCTTGATGCTCTGACCTGGCCTGTCTTCACCCTTCAACTCCTCAGCATGGATTCTATATTTCTTTAGGTAAAAAACAAAATCTCTCAAAAAATCTGGTGCTTTCAATTTTTCAGGCAAAGAAAACCTAAAACTTAATGAGCCTTCCACCCACCAAGTCCTTCCACATCTAGTCTCCATCCAGCACTCACAAAACAAAACTAGCCAAGCATGAGGTTGAATCTGACCCTTTTGCAACAGAGAAACTTTCCCAAAATTTTGGGCAGAAAAGATGGTGATGAACTTAGGTCCCAGGGCTGGGAAGTCCAGGCCCCCTTGTTCTACCTGCCCATAAGCTACTGCTCTTGCCAGGGGGAACGTGGCCATTCCCCAAAGGAACTTGAAGGGAACCCGATCGGCTTCTTTAATCACTGAATCTGGAGGCGGGAAAACAGCTGCCAAGTTGGCTGCCACCGGAAGCAGGTAGGTATTTACAAAAGCAGCTCTCTGGTAAATGGTCAGCTTCCATCTCTGCCAGAGGGCCACCCTTTCCTTCACTTTTCCCAACCAGCGATACCAATTTTCTTTCCATCCCTTGGGAGCCACTGCAAAATTCAGCCCCAGGATCTTCACCTTATCCATCTTTGCCTCTTGCTCTGCTTGCCACCCCTCCTTTCCTTCAACTATGTCCTTTAGAGGAATAGCTGCCATCTTGTCCTCTGCAGCAAAAATCCTGATCAAAAAACTCTTTCCATGTTAAGTCGAGCACCAGAAACTCGACCGTAGGCCTCAAAAGCATCTTTAATCTTAACTTCCATCTTGTCCTTAACCAAGAGGGACACATCATCAGCATGGACAAAAAATTTAACAGAGTCACACCATACCAACCACAAACTGTCCAACAGACGTGGGATTCAGATCCCCGAGATGCTCTTGTCTAAACTAATCTTACACAGGATAGCATCCAAAGCAATAACATACAAGAGATGGCTCAGTGGACAACCTTACCTCACCTCAGAATTTAACTTAATCCTCTTTCCTCTATGACCATTGACTTGCAACACCACCTCTGCGTCCCTATAAAACAATTTTACTAAAGCAATAAATCTCTCTGGCACTCCTTTCCACTTGAGGGCTTCCCATAGGAACGTATGATCTACATTGTCAAAAGCTTTAATCTGGTCGACCTGTAGGATTTGACCAGTCCAAGCTCCCTCCTTGCTGAGTCGGAACACTTCCTGAAACAAACAAGGAGAGTCTACCATAGTCCTACCTGGCACAGCACTGGTCTGTGCTTCCATCATAATCTTATCAGCCACCTTAGCCAGCCGATTGTTCAGTATTTTTGCCAACATGCGGTAGTTCACGTTGGTCAGAGCTATGGGGCGCCAGTTTTTTGGGAGGGTAGGATCGCCCTCCTTTGGGGAAAAAAATCAAGACCCCTTGATAAAACGTCTCAGGGAGCTCATTATTATCCCACAAAAAATTAAACAAAGTGGTTAAAGGGGGAACAATCCACTTCCTGTAAACTGTATAAAAATTCCAACTGAGGCCATCTGGGCCAGGGGCCGACTTACCCTTCCCCTGAACTATGACCTCATGAACTTCTTCTTCTTCTATAGGTTATGGAGAAGTGGTACTTTGTTCAAAACTGAGCTGTTATAGGGTACTGTGTGTGGAACCAGCCAGATATTTATTTTATTTATTATACAATAAATCTTTACTCGTTTTGTTTTCTACTTCTCTGTCTAGATGCTTTAATTTAATAACTGGCAAGGAAGACTCGTCACACCTTCCCATACTGAACCCACTGGTCAGCACATCCACTTGTCCAGTTCAGTGGTCACCTTGAGGGCCAAGTATCAGTCTCAGGGAGGAATCCTAAGGGTAAAAGGGCAAGGTGAGTGAAAGAAGCCCAAGGGATGGGATTGAGGGGCCAACTTAGATAGGAGGTCCTTTGGGCACAGTTGCCTCTTAAGGGGGGGGGGGTAGAAAGAGGGCAGTCCAGGGATGGGTGTGTGTGTTGAGAGTCACAAAAATAGCCCCGGGTGCTTTAGGTAGCCCCAGGGCCACACTTTGCCTACTCCACTATAGAATCTGGAAATTAATCTTTTTTATATTTCTTCTATGGGGCCTTTCATACTACAAATTATAGCACTATTATTCCATACCCTCCAACTACACCGATTTAGCAGAGACAGTCCTCTGTTGTCCCACTTTTTCAGCTGCCATAAAAAGGTTCCAGTTTCTCTCTCCTGAGTATTACTGACAGCATGAAGTCCACCAGCATTAAAAAAAAGACCATGCTGATAACATGTGACCGAGAGGCTGACAAGACTCATCAAGCCTACGGATCATTACCCCTTCCTTTTGGTCCATGTGGGAACCAATGATACTGCAAGGCACAGCTTTCCCAAGATCAGAAGAGATTATGAGGCCCTGGGGAGGAAGCTGAAAGAAATGAACGCACAGGTGGTCATCTCGTCTCTTCTGCCAGTTGAAGGGCATGGTCCAAGAAGGGAGAGGAAAATAGCCGACGTAAACAACTGGCTCCGTAGATGGTGTCGCCGAGAACAAATTGGATTCTTGGATCATGGACTGCGCTTCCATGCAGGGGGACTTCTGGCAAGAGATGGGGTGCATCTTACAACAGTTGGAAGAAACATTTTTGCCAACAGTCTCAAGAATTTGATCAGGAGGGCTTTAAACTGAGTCAAATGGGGGAGGGAGACAGTATTCTGGAAGGCAAAAGGGCTGGAGAAAATAGTCAAACTGTCATAGAGGGAACAAGGCAAACAGCGCAAGGACCCAAGAGTGGGAGGCAAAAAAACTTGCACAGGGAGCAAGTAAAGGGAACACATGGTCTCAGATGTCTCTACACTAATGCACAGAGCATGGGAAATAAGCAAGATGAACTAGAACTCCTTGCACTACAAAACAAATATGATATAATAGGCGTTACTGAAACCTGGTGGGACGAGTCTCATGATTGGAATGTAGGAATAGAGGGGTATAACCTTTATAGGAGAAACAGGCCAAACAGGAAAGGAGGAGGAATAGCATTATATGTCAGGGATATTTACACCAGTGAAGTGATCCATGACATCAATACTGGAAGCCAGGTGGAGAGCATCTGGATAAAAATTAAAGGGGAGGGAAACAACAGGGATGTTATTGTGGGACTCTACTACAGACCCCCAAATCAGACGGAGGAATTGGATGTTGCCTTTCTAGAACAGATGAACATACATGCAGAAAGGAGAGATGTAGTAGTGATGGGTGACTTCAACTATCCTGATATTTGCTGGCAATCTAACTCAGCCAAAACTACAAGGTCTAGCAAATTCCTTACATGCCTGGAAGACAATTTCATGGTCCAAAAGGTGGAAGAGGCAACAAGGGGGTCAGCTATTTTAGATCTGATCCTAACCAACAGAGACGACCTTGTTAATGGGGTGCAAGTGGTGGGATCCTTAGGTGAGAGTGATCATGTTCTCCTGGAGTTTGTTATACAATGGAAAGGAGAAGCCAGGCATAGTCAGACACGCATTCTTGACTTTAGGAGAGCTGATTTCAATAAACTCAGGGAAATACTGGGGATGATCCCATGGTCAAGAATACTAAAAGAGAAGGGACCTCAAGACGGTTTTGACTTTCTCAAAAGGGAGATACTGAAGGCACAATTTCAAACAGTACCATTGAGGAAGAAAAATGGGAGGTGTCTCAAGAAACCAGGATGGATGACTAAAGAACTTTCAATGGAGCTAAGTTTTAAACGGAACATGTATAGGAAATGGAAAAGGGAGGAAATCACCAAAGAAGAATTCAAACAGATAGCGAACACGTGTAGGAGTAAAGTCAGAAAAGCTAAAGTGCAGAATGAGCTCAGGCTTGCTAGGGAGGTTAAGAACAATAAAAAGGGTTTTTTTGGGTATGTCCGCAGCAAAAGGAGGAAGCAGGAAATGATAGGGCCACTACGTGGAGAAGATGGCAAAATGCTAACAGGGGACAGAGAAAAGGCAGAATTACTCAACACCTTCTTTGCCTCAGTGTTTTCAGAAAAGGAAAAGGAGGACCAACCTGAGGAAAATGGAACAGAGGACACAATAGGGGAAATCCAGCTGAAAATAAGTAAAGAGGTGGTACAGGAATACCTTCTTAATCTAAATGAATTTAAATCTCCAGGACCAGATGAACTACATCCAAGAGTATTAAAAGAGCTGGCAAATATAATCTCAGAGCCATTGGCAATAATATTTGAGAACTCCTGGAGAACAGGAGAAGTCCCAGCAGACTGGAGGAGGGCAAACGTTGTTCCCATCTTCAAAAAGGGGAAAAAAGAGGATCCCAACAACTATCGTCCAGTTAGTCTGACATCAATACCAGGGAAGATTCTAGAACAGATCATTAAACAGAGAGTCTGTGAACATTTAGAAAGCAATGCCATAATCACAAAAAGTCAGCATGGGTTTCAGAGAAACAAGTCATGCCAGACTAATCTGATCTCTTTTTTTGATAAAGTTACCAGCTTGGTAGATGAAGGGAATGCTGTGGACATTGCATACCTTGATTTCAGTAAGGCCTTTGACAAGGTTCCCCATGACATTCTTGCAAACAAGCTTGTAGAATGTGGGCTAGACAAGTTAACTGTTCAATGGATTTGTAATTGGTTGACCGGCCGAACCCAAAGGGTGCTCAGCAGTGGCTCCTCTTCGTCTTGGAAAGATGTGACCAGTGGGGTGCCACAGGGTTCTGTCCTGGGCCCAGTGCTATTCAACATCTTTATCAATGACTTAGATGAGGGAATTAGGGGCATACTTATCAAATTTGCAGATGACACCAAATTGGGAGGAGTAGCTAATACCCTAGAGGACAGGATCAAAATTCAGAATGACCTGGATAGACTGGAGAGCTGGGCCAAAGCTAACAAAATGAAATTCAATACGGAGAAATGTAAAGTACTGCATTTAGGGCGGAAAAATGAAATGCATAAATATAGGATGGGAGAGACCTGGCTGAATGAGACTATGTGCGAAAGGGATCTAGGAGTCCTAGTAGACCACAAGTTGAACATGAGCCAACAGTGTGATGCGGCAGCTAAAAAGGCCAATGCAATTTTGGGCTGTATCAATAGAAGTATAGTGTCTAGATCAAGGGAAGTAATAGTGCCACTCTATTCTGCCTTGGTCAGACCTCACTTAGAATACTGTGTCCAGTTCTGGGCACCACAATTCAGAAAGGATATTGACAAATTGGAGCGTGTCCAGAGAAGGGCAACTAAAATGGTGAAAGGTCTGGAAACAATGCCTTATGAGGAGAGACTTAGGGAGCTGGGTATGTTTAGCCTGGAAAAAAGACGGTTTAGAGGCGATATGATAGCCCTGTTTAAGTATTTGAAGGGATGTCACGCTGAGGATGGAGCAGGCTTGTTTTCTGCTGCTCCAGAGACTGGAACACGGAGCAATGGGTGCAAGCTCCAGGAACAGAGATTCCACCTCAACATGAGGAGGAACTTTTTGACAGTCAGAGCTGTTCGGCAGTGGAACACACTCCCTCGGAGCGTGGTGGGGTCTCCTTCCTTGGAGGTCTTTAAACAGAGGCTGGATGGCCATCTGTCGGGGATGCTTTGATTGTGATTTCCTGCGTGGCAGGGGGTTGGACTGGATGGCCCTCGTGGTCTCTTCCAACTCTGCAATTCTATGATTCTATGATTCTATGATTAACACAATATACTGGGAACATATAATACAGAAAAGCTGTAAAAATGTTGAGTATATATCACTGTGACTCAGCTAATGTGATCATAAATGAGGGCAAGCCTCTGGATGTTTGATTAAAGTTCCCACCATCCTTGAACACTGGCCATAGTACCTGGGGCAAAAGAGAACTGGGAGTCCAACAAAATTAGAAGTGCCACATATTCCTAACCCCTGGTAAAAAATATTGAAGGAAAACGGATCAACAAGAAGTACTAACCAGATTTTCCTAGGAGTACACAAAAAAGGTACCTGAAATCCCCACAAGCCAACCCAGAAACACTATTTTAAACAACTCGTATTTTTACTACTGTGGTGGAGGAAACCACATTTTGAGACTGGCCTGGAACATCTTTTGAATACATGTGTATATGTGTTCACAGCAGTAGAACCAGTTCTTCCATATTTTCACTTTATTATCAAATGAACTCTCACCCACTGAACTCAATTTCTTAGAACGAAGAATTTGATTGTGCACTTTTTGTTCTTGCAGAATATGCTAGTTTGTATGGACTTTGACAAATGAACTTTATACCCTTTCTACCTGGAGACTAAAGAGCATGAAAAAGGCACTGTTGGATTTCAGCTCCCAGAATCCCCATTCAGCATGACTTTTTGAGTGAGGATTCTAGGACTTGTAGTCCAAAAAGAAAATTTTCCAAGTTTGGGAACATTGCTGCATATCTGTTCTACAGAGCGTGTTTGCAAGTTCTCCCATGTCATTGGTTTGACACTACCATTATGTTTTTAGCTCCATTCATAATTCCTAGATTCCTTGCACCCTATCCACCGCAGGAAGAACATGATTTGTAATAAATGACAGTGGACAGCAACAAATAAGCACAGAACATTTAGCCCTCTGTATCCACAGATTCTGCATCCACAAATTCCACCAATCATGGCTTGAAAATATATTTTTTTTAAATTCCAAAAAGCAAACCTTGATTTTGCCATTTTATATATGGGACACCATTTTACACCACTGTATATAATGAGACTTGAGTATCCATGGGTTTTTGTATGCCCCTGGGGATGGGGGGTCCTGGAACCAAACCTCAGTGGATACTAAGGGCCCACTGTACTAGTAAAAACATCCTAAGAAAATATCTCTATATGATTCTGAGAAAACATCTCATATATATTAGTTGACTGATTAGAACAGGGATGGAGAATATGAGGGCCTCCATATGCTGTATCACTACAACTCCCATCAAACTAGAAAGCATAGCCAGTGATAGGGAATCTTGGGAGGTGCAGTCCTATGACTTTAAGAGGGCCAAATGTTCCCCATCCCAGTTTAGAAAACCACTATATAAAAATATGGCAAAATATGTAACCCAATCCATTTTTGTTCAGAAACACACACACATTCTGGTTTGTCCTTATGCAGTATCTCACAGAATTATAGAGCTGGCAGAGACTCTATGAGGACTATCCAATCCAACCTCCTGCCATGAAGGAATACACAACCAAAGCACTCCCAACAGATGGCTATCCAGCCTCTGTTTAAAGCCGCCAAAGAAGGGGGTTTGCCACTGGCCGGCAGGCCTTTTTGCGGCCTGGTCGGCTGCCCTGCCTTCTAGCCCTCCTGCCCCACCGCCACCCACTGGTGTCGCCAGCAGGGTGGGTGGCAACATGGCGAGGCCACGGGCGCCGCCATCTTGCTGTCTCCTTCACAGCTGCCTTTGCAGCTGGGAGGGAGGGAAGGAAGCGAGCCAATCAGGAGCAGCCCAGGTGTGCCCTGATTGGCTCAAAAAAGGGCAGGAATCTGGGAGATAAAAGGCCGTGCCAAGCCGCGGCCCTCCCAGATTCCAGGCAGCAAGGGAGGTGGCAGAATGAGATTCCAAAGAATGAGATTCCACCACACTCTGAGGCAGTGTATTCCACTGTTGAAGAGCTCCTACCATCAGGAAGTTCTTCCTAATATTTAAGTGGAATCTCTTTTCCTGTAATTTGAATCTATTGCTCCGTATCCTGGTCTAGTATCTAGTATGTAATTCACTGGGCAGAGATTTCAGCAACCATTCACAAATACTGAACTGAATGAAAATTGTGTACTGAATGTTCTAAACCAATAGAATTAAAAGATTCTTTGGTCTGACAATCTGGAAAAAAACAACTAGACAGCTGTTCTTTCGACGCACACATGGACAGCTGTTCCTAATCTTGTGAGGTTCATTTTAGAAAAAGCATCTGTATGTGTGTAATATATAAATTTCTCTCAGTGCTGTTTAGCATTCACCTGCTGTAAGATTCAACATAGTATCCTTCTTCTTAAATAAATCCGCTGCAAAATATAAGTGAAAGTTCTTTATTGTTGTATATATTCCAAGTGAAACATACCAACCATGGCTAGAATCTAAAGGTCTAATTCTTGTGCCAGGAAGTAGGGGAAATGATCTGCTGTAATGAAAAGTAAAATTTGTCATTATCCTGACTACTGATGAATTCTTAAGTTGCTTTCTTAATAGGTGAATCTGTTGAGGAGTTATCAACTTAGGTAAAACATGAGTTTTATTTTTTGCATAGCTACATTAAAAATAGAATAAGCTTGGCAGCTTGATTCTAAACAGGCTTCTGCACAACTAAGTCCCAGACTTTTCCCCTCCAGTATCAGAGGCAACATACTTCTTTGAATCAGTTGCTGGGGAACACAAGTGAGGGGGAGCTGTTATGCTCCTGCTTCTGGAGTTTCCATAGCCAATTGATTGGCTGCTGGTCAGAAGGCTGAACTAGATAAGACTTGGGGCTGGTTTACATGCAGGTTTTATTGCATTAAGTTGTGCTTTAGCGCTTTCCCGCATCAGTGGTGCGTAGTTTACACGGTATATGTTTACACAGCTATATTTTGTGGCTCTTTGATTTTTTCCACTTTGAAGTTCACACAGCCAAAAGTGCTGGGGGCATGGCCAAGCATTGGAGAGGGAAAGGAATGCCATAGGAATGTCTGCCCTGGCCCCAACTCTGTGCTTAACAGCTTTTAGAGGTAGTCCCCCACCCCACCCCTTTCCCACAAATCAAACGGAAGGTTTTCCTCCTTGCTTAAAACAGCATTTTCTGCCAAATAGAGGAAAGCCAGAGGGGGGGGGAAATAACAGCTTAGAGGCAGCCCCCCTCCGCCCCACTCCCTTTCCACAATTCAAACGGAAGGTTTTCCTCCTTGCTTAAAACAGCATTTTCTGCCAAATAGAGGAAAGCCAAAGAGAGAGGGAGGGGAAATAACAGCTTAGAGGCAGCCCCCCTCTGCCCCACCCCCTTCCCACAAATCAAACGGAAGGTTTTCTTCCTTGCTTAAAACAGCATTTTCTGCCAAATAGAGGAAAGCCAGAGAGAGAGGGAGGGGAAATAACAGCTTAGAGGCAGCCTCCCTCCGCCCCACTCCCTTTCCACAATTCAAATGGAAGGTTTTCCTCCTTGCTTAAAACAGCATTTTCTGCCAAATAGAGGAAAGCCAGAGAGAGAGGGGGGGAAATAACAGCTTAGAGGCAGCCTCCCTCCGCCCCACTCCCTTTCCACAATTCAAACGGAAGGTTTTCCTCCTTGCTTAAAACAGCATTTTCTGCCAAATAGAGGAAAGCCGAGAGAGAGAGAGAGAGTGGGGGGGGAATAGCAGTTCAGCTCTGCTACAGCCCTTCGTGAAATGGTTCCTCTCCCTCCCCCATGCACAGGATCACAGCTGACGAACTGAGCTTTTACATACTTTCAAAACAGCAGAGAGGGTGAGAAGGAATGCTCCCTGAATGAACATTGTTGGGAATCCTTTTTGTTTGCAAACTGGCTTGCAAAATAGCAGAGAGGATTTTTCAAAGTTTCCTCTAATTGCTACTGTCTTTCCCTCCCTCCCTGCCCCTCTTTTAAGCCCACCCCTGCATCATCAACCAATCACAATGCAGCTCTGCTGTAACCTTTAGTGGAATGGTAGTTTACACTGCCAATAAAGCGCTACATTGCAAATATACCGGCAAAAGTAGCGACATCCCTTGCCATGCTATATTTGGGTGTTTTACCTTCCCCCCTTCTGAATGAGGCAATGCTGTGCTGCGATCCGTGGGAACTATGAGCTATCTTAGCGGTATATTTAGAGGAGTATTTGCCTGTGTAAACGACCCCTTGGTTTGATCTAGCATGACTCTTCTTGTGTGAAACTGTTTCCAGCATGAGAGCACACTTAGAATTATACGAACAAATGGCTAAAACTGATAATCCTTAAATAAATACAAACACAGTACACATTCAACATATATCTGCATATTCTCTCTCTGGCCTTTCTTCGCGAACAAAGATTCAGGAAGGACTCATCCCGCGCTTTCTGCAAGCACGCTGATGACTAAAAAGGCCAATCCGAGATAAACAAGTCCGGTTGCAGAAAGCACAGCAGAAGATCTCCTTGGGTGATGTTTCCGGGTTGTGATTGACATTGTTTCTCTTCAAGACTTCTTCAGCATGAGTTCTCAAATAAGGCTGCAGCATTGTGGATAGTGCATCTCCATGCCTCCTGATGTGAGGTCAGGGCAGACCATTGTTGGTGATCAATTTGGCCGAGCCTGAGATGTTGTTTCAGGGAGTCCTTGTATCACTTTTTTGGAGTGCCCTTCTTACGCTGACCCGTGGCGAGTTCACCGTAGAGTACTATTTTTGGGAGGCGATGGTCCTCCATCCTAGAAATGTGCCCTGCCCAGCGCAGCTGTGTTCTCAATATCAGGGCCTCAATGCTGGTGATCCCTGCTTGCTCCAGGACAGCAACATTCATCACATAGTCAGTCCAGTGTATATTTAGGATTGTGCGTATACAGCGCTGATGAAAGCGTTTGAGGAGTTGTAAGTGGTGGCGATAGGTGACCCATGTTTCAGACCCACACACCCCTTAAATATATGCACATATTTCTGGCATTGTGATAGATAGGCAGATGATAGCTAGCTAGCTAGACAGACAGACAGAGGGTGGATTGAATCTGACCCTTGGGTTGCATGTGGCATTCGAGATGATTTTTGTGGCCCTAAGCCTCTCCAGACTCCATGGACAACTCCTTGCCTGCCAAACAAAACAAAACAAAAAAAACCCCATGCAAATTGCCTCCCATGGAAGAAAATTTTGGAGAATTTTCAGCAATTCATCTATTTGCTTCACAACCTGTTGCAGTTACCCACCCCCAAATATGAACTGCAGTCCTAAGGATATTTACTCAGGAGCATGGTCATTAAGCACAGTGAAATCTTGGATATAAATATGTGTCAGATTCCTGTAACTCAGATGCAAACTTAACCTTGAAGAAAACCCTTACATTTAAGTATGTATGGGACAGTGAGGCTTAGGTCAAATCCACACAACACAAATTATTCAGTTTGAAGCTAGATTATGTGCCATGGCTCCTTCCTATGGAATCCTAGGATCTGTAGTTTTACAAGGTCTTCAGCCTTCTCTGCCAAAGAGTGCTGGTGCCTAACAAAACTACAAATCCTAGAATTTCTTGTTCTTCATTTTGCTATGGACATAACAAAAAAGCCCTTTTTAAAATTGTTTTTAACTTCTCTACCAAGCCTGAGATTGTTCTGTGTTTTACCTTTTCTTACTTTCTCCCTACACATGCTGATTATTTAATGTCTCAGTAAATAAATTTGGAATTGTTCTGACAATAGAATTATATAATTTAGGCCACTAATCTTAAATCAATGTCCATCCTTAAAATGGCCCTATGTATTTTTGAAATGTGATTGCAAGTATGAATCACATCCTGATTTTTATGTTGAGAAATCAAACATTGACCTTAGTTAATTATTGACTCTTAGACATGCATCAGTTACCATGCCTTACACCCCCTCCCTATAATATTTAATAATTCAATAATATTAATACACTTCACAGGGTCTAGCAGACCAGGGTGGACTAAAAGTGAGGTCAGATGGAGGTCACCAGAACCTGAGGAAGGTGTCATGGAAAATTACTAGCAGACACACCCAAGAAATGATTAAGCAAAGCCCCTTGTAAACAACGGCATTATGGGGATATGTGCTAATCCCCTCTTGGGCTCCCTTGGCAATGAGTCATATCATGAACAAACAATTTTATTTATTTATTTATTTATTTATACCCCGCTCTTCAGCCTCAAGGCTATCAGAGCGGCTTACAAATTGTTTTGAGCAATAGCTATTTACACATCTACACTGCATTAAGCAGTTTCCAATGTGTGTTAGCTAACTGCCCCCCACAAGCTGGGTACTCATTTTACCGACCTATGAAAGGATGGAAGGCTGAGTCTACCTTGGAGCCTGCTGGAATCGAACTTGCAACATGGTGACTTGCAGGACTGGCATTTAACCACTGAGCAAACAAGTGACCAAAACAACCATTATCCCCAAGAAATGTCCTCATGCACCTTTCCTATCCCATAACATGGAGGTTGTCATAAACCCATCAATTCCAATATCTTAGCTGTAAACAGCAATCAACAGAAACATGTTTTCCTTTGTTTAACGGTGGGAAATCCATCTATGCTTTGTTCTGAGCTCAAAATACCCCTTCAGGACACCAAATACAGTATAAATATTAGTGCTCAGGCAATAGCAGTGTGTGCCACTTTGTACGACACCTGGACACTCTTATTGGTGCACATCCAGAACAGAACCTCCAGTGCCACCCTCAGATTTAGGTCTGAGTTCTTTGCTTCTCTTTCTTCAAGATGGGTAATTATCACCCTACCTCCCAAAACTCTTCCTCTATCCAATCTTTCCTCCTTAACTCTTCGTTAGCCTTGTGTGATTTTTGTGAATGTGTGCACGTGTGTGAATGCTTCTGTATTATTTTCCAATAAAAACAATTTTATTTCACTTTAACTCAGAGTCTCTGCAGTTAGTATCAGTATACACAGGTGCAAAGATCCCAGAAGTTACCTGACCTCTTGCAGCCATCCATCTGAGCTACAATAATTCCCCCAAATAATAACTAAGATTTGGCATCACAAGTAGGCTCCCAACAGACCCCCACCTATTTGGGTAACAATACACTCAAGCTCAACATTTAGATTAACTAAACATGCAAATGTTTGTAAAGCCTTCGTATGACTTTTCACCAGCAACATATATGGTAACTCAAAGCACTGTAACAATAATATTAGCAAATGAGATTAATAAACCTGTGTAAAACTTACTCAAATGGTTGAAATCCAACATACATTTTCTAAGGAATTCTGATATCACTGAAGTGTACATTTAACAGGGCAGTCCTAACTGGTATCAATGCTAGATCAGCTAAAGCTGCACTGAATACAGACTCCTTCCAGCAAAGGGAAATTACTTAGAGTTAGTTAGTGGTCTAACTTTGTGCCAGCATTGTCATTGTCTCCTAACAATTATAAAACATCATAACTTTTAACCTTTGTGTGCTAATGGCAAACATGAGATACCAGTTTCTTCGAACAAAAGCATTTATCATATGAGTATGGGAAATCAAAAAGCATTTGAGTAGAGCAAAACAGTTAATACTGTTTCAGGTCAATCAGTAGACACATTAAATGAATGGGAAGTTCACCAATTAACACTTATGTAAGTTCCACTGATTCAGTGGATCTACTCTAGTTGAAACTAACAATTGGATTAGACTATAGTATTTCATTAAGTCAAGGATTTTCAGTTGCTTTAGCAACTTCTCTTTGTCATTTTAAGAAAATGTTTTAAAATGTTTTTAAAAAATCAAGCTGGCTTTTCATACCTAATTCTGTTGGTTTTTAATAGTTGTAATTGCTGTTTGTATGCCTGGTTGTCCCAATTCTGTGACTGTAATATTGTATGATTTATTCTGTGGTGAATTGCTGTCCTTTGTTCTTCTTGTAAGCCCCTTCTGGCATTTATTGAAAAAAAATAAAAGAATGGGATTTAAAATTTGAAATTTTTTTGGTTAATTATTACTTTTTCTGTAATTTTAAAACAATCAACTTTGTAACTCACCATGTAATGGAGCAAAATGCACTAAAATGTAACCATTTTACTAGCAGGACAGTCCTAATGCTGGTTAGTAGAGGTTACAATTAGGTACAAACCTCTTTTGCTGGCACAAATCCCATTCTACGGGCAGAAATGCTCTAGAGCAGAACTCGGCAACAGTGATGAAGCATTCTATGACATGGGCGTTTTCCTAGTATAAAATGAAAGGCAGACAAAAGGCTTTTTAAAATTAAATGAGAAACTTGTTCTTCTGCAAACAGTACATAGGCCTGTGCAGTAAACAGGTCTGTTAAAATAATTACTCATTTAACCATAAAGAATGGTTTCTCTGTTTGGTAATACCTCACAAGGTAATGCCTGAATAGGGGGTTTAGGAACACTGGAATATCCATGTACAACCTTTATTACCTTGCTTCAAAAAAAAATATGCTGCAAGCTATGTCATGCTAGTATATTTTATACATCTAGTCACAACAAGGAAACATAAGAGATTATCAGACGTGTCAAAATTGGGTTTGCAGAAATGCCAAGAGATTGCAAAAGGGCTCCCTTATCAGACAACATCATCACCCCTCGTATGCACCCGTTATACTGCTGTTTCATGGGCACTGCTTTTTATTGATGGGAGAAGTCGTCACTAGATCCCCAATTCTGTTCCTGTCACAGATTTTCCTGTGTATGACAAGGTGCCCTGTTTCGCTGGCGAAATCCCAGCATCAATGGGAGGCCCCTGCCAGAACATTTCCAGGTGAGATCATCAAGGTCAGTGACACACTTTTTATGATCCTCCCCGGGTTACTTGTACTTTATAAAGTGTGTTTTTGTGCTTGCTGTCACTTTTTTGGTGTTTTCTTTTTCTTTTTTTAATTTCCCGCGCTCATGTCTTCTCAAGAGAATCTGCGGGATTTCGATTCAGGAAGTGAACAGAGCTCTGTTACAGCTCTGTTCACTCCCGGGCTGCCAGAACGATGGGAGAGGAGGTAAGTGTGGTAGGGAGGGTGATTATGGTGTGACAGGGACGGGACAGGGGCGGGAGTAGAGATTGTGGGACAGGAACACTTTCTGAGTTCCTGGAGATTTTCAGACGCCTCTTTCAGCGTCTTGCCGCGCAAGCAGCCTCCGGAGAAGTAACGAGGCTGCTGCCCAGCAAGGGCTCCATTTTGGACGACGCCGTTTCTCTCTCGGCGTCGTCTGTGAGTGTTGCGGCTAGCATTGGAGGCGGCTGCACTGTTTTTCACTCATGGAAGTTGTCCGTGAGTAAAAAACAGCGCGGCCACCTCCAATGCTAGCCTCAACACTCATGGACAACGCCGAGAGAGGAATGACGTCGTCCAAAATGGAGCCCTTGCTGCGCAGCAGCCTCGTTACTGCTCCGGAGGCTGCTTGCACGGGAAGACGCTGAAAGAGGCATCTGAAAATCTCCCCTGTCTGATAATCCCCATAGTCTGCAGTCCTACGTACATTTACCAGACAATTTGTCCCATTGAACTTAGAGGGACTTACATCTGAGCAATCATGCTTAGCCTAGGATTGTGCTGCGCATAAAGAGAGAAAGAATTTCATTCTATGAAATTAATTGAAGCTGGAATCCTAGTAGACACACTTACTTGGAAACTCAAGGGAATTTCTTCTCAGTTGAAAGACATGTGTGCTGCAAGTGTTGTGAACTGTTTGGATTTTTGTTTTATTCCAAAGTACTGGTAATGGGAAATTTTTTATAGTCATACTTGGAACAAAAGCTTGCAGAGGGAAGAACCAGTACTTTCTTTTTGTATTTGTTATATGTCTATACAACCTTTCCTCCAATGAGTTAAAGGTAGCAATATGCAGCAATCTGCCTTCCCACTTTATCTTCACAACAACCCTATGAGGCAGGCCAAGTTGAGAGAGTGTGATTAGCCCAAAATCAACCAGTGACTTTTATTTATGAGGACCAGAACCTGAATCTCCCAGAAGTCACTAGCAGAGGGTGTCTGTTGACTTCAATAGTATACACATTAACAGCATGTTTATTTAAATTCTTCTTCATGTTCAAAGGATAATCTTTGGAAATTTGTTATGCATTTGGTCAGGGTTATAAACTAGAGCAAACTTCATGGAGTTAGTATTCAAAGACATAGTCATGCTAGTCTACATCGTCATGCAAACATAAAAAGAGGGAGGGAGGGGGGGAGAGAGAGAAAAACCCCCCACATGGCAGCACCTTTAAGACTAACTGGTTTTTATTTTAGCATGAGCTTTTGTGGAATTCTTCAGATCGGTATTGAGAAGCATTAAGGCCTCATGAATAAAGCATATTTATACAGTTGTGGGACTGAGATAGACTGAAATACGATCCAGAAAGACGCAAATCATGTCCCTTGCCCTAAATTTTCAAATGGCTGGTTGAGGTGACACAGGTCTTTCAGATTTTTACAGTGATCAGCTAGTGTTGATGTGTGAAAGCAATAAATTTGCTTACTAAAGGTCAGTTCCCCTGGGTTCAAAATGGTCTCTGAGAAGATTCCTTTTGTTATATGTTTAGTAGCAAGTCTCTCTGGCTTTTCTTCGCAAACGAAGATTCAGGAAGGACTCATCCCGCGCTTTCTGCAAGCGCGCTGATGACTAAAAAGGCCAATCCGAGATAGACAAGTCCGGTTGCAAAAAGCACAGCAGAAGGTCTCCTTGGGTGATGTTTTGGGGTTGTGATTCTTTCTGCGTTGTCGTTTCTCTTCAAGACTTGTTCGTCGTGAGTTCTCAAATAAGGCTGCAGCATTGTGGATAGTGCGTCTCCATGCCTCCCGATGTGTAGCAAGTATTCTTGTATTAATATATGTACTATGCCATGAAGCCATTGTCTTATTCATACCTTTGCTAATGGATTGAATTTGTGAATATAATTGAATTCAGCACTTTCTCTTTCTAGTCTTCCTTTGTAATTTCCTTGTTTGAGGACCATGGCCTGTAAATCCCTTACTCTATGTCCCGGAATGTCAAAATGCTCTGCAACTGGTTTTGGGTATTGCTACTGGGAACCCTAGTTGGCACAGTGGTTAAACACTAGTATTGCAGCCACAAGGTTATGGGTTTGGTCCCAAGGGCTCCAAGGTTCACTCAGCCTTCCATCTTTTCATAGGTCAGTAAAATGAGTATCCGGCTTGTGGGGGCAATTAGCTAACACACATTGGAAGCTGCTTCTTGCAGTATAATGTGTAAATTGCTACTGCTTAAAACAATTTGTAAGCCGCTCTGATCAGCATTTAGGGAGCCCTGGTGACGCAGTGGTTAAATGCCAGTACTGCAAGTCACCACGTTGCAAGTTCGATTCCAATGGGCTCCAAGGTTCACTCAGCCTTTCATCCTTTCGTAGGTCGGTAAAATGAGTACCCAGCTTGTGGGGGCAATTAGCTAACACACATTGGAAGCTGCTTCTTGCAGTGTAGATGCGTATGTAAATTGCTATTGCTTAAAACAATTTGTAAGCCGTTCTGATAGCCTTGGGGCTGAAGAGTGGGGTATAAATAACTAAATAAACAAAAAATAAGAAAAAGAGTGAGATGTAAATACCTAAAACAAACAAACAAATAAATAAATATTTCTAATGTCAGATCTGTGTTCCCACAGTGTCATTAATCCTCTTGTGTAGACTTTCCTGTTTGTCTAATGTAGATTGTAGAGGGGTATTGTTGGCACAGGATGGCATAAATCACATTGGAGGAAGAATAAGTAAATCAGCATGCAAAGGAATTTTATAGCATCTTAAATGAGATTAACTGAAATAGGTTTGTAGCATAAGCTTTTATAGACTGAGTATGCATCATTCAGATGCTATATTGGTAATTCTTATGTGACTTCAACTTTACTTCGACTTATGGCAACACAATCATAGGGGTTTTCTTGACATGATGATGATCTTTACTTACACCCCACCATTCCCCTAAAACTGGGACTCCAGGAGGTTTTCAAATTAAAATAATTACAGTATAATGACTTGCTCATGATCATCCAGTGGCTCTCCATGGCTGAATGGGGATTTGATCCTTGGTCTCCCAGGGTTCCAACACACAAACCACTGCACTCCACTGGCTCTGTGTTTGTCTCACTGGGGCTTAAATGGAAAACACCTGTGGATCACCCCATATTCTGTTAAAGAATAGCGGCTTGAATTAAGATGAAACACACATACACTGCTGGTGTATTTCAGGTTTTCCTAACATGATGCCCTAAAGATGTTCTGGACTCTGACTACCCTCAGCCCTTGCCCCTACAGACAATGTTTAGAGATAATGAGAATCATTCTGTTGATACCACCAACAGAAAACAGCTCACTTAAACATACCATATCACTTATTTTGGGCCCCCAATGTGGCAATAATGTTTGAATACATTTGAAAATATATCAGGATGAATTATTTCTTCAGTCTCTTTGGGGACACCTTTTCCAAAGATAGGCTGTCATCTTTAATGCTGAATAATGTTATTAGTCAGTTTTTAAATGTTAGTTCTAACTAGAACAAACCAATTCAATCAATATAATTTACGTAAGTTTAATTTCCATGTTCCCATTGATTCAATGGCTCTACCCAAGTTGGGACTGGCAACTGGATTTAGGCTAAAATTTATGTTTTATATGTGAATGTGTACTTAATCTATTTTGATATAGCTTGTTTTGAACTTGAATTTTTCTTATGTTTTGATGCTTTTAATCATCATCATCATCATCAGTTGCAGCAGCTTGTGAGGGAGGTTGGGAAGTAGGATACAAATAATAATAAATGTGTACCTGTAATTTTATGTAAGCTATTACTTCTCCAACCAACTGCTAAACATTAACCAAGTTTGCCAGATGGAATCAACATGAAATATCTTTTGTTCCTTTGATATAATCCAGTCTCTCAGCCTGGTGCCTTCCACATGTTTTACATTACCATTCACCAAATCACTGATAGTTGCCTATGGTGTCTTTTGATAAGAGTTGTATTCTTACACATCTGTAAGGATATCAGGTTGGAAAAGGTGATGTAGTCCTACATCTGCTGGCTGCCTAATGTTTGAGGAGCTAGGGGATGAGGGGTAGGTAAGTTTACAAACATTATAATAAAGTATTTGTTTCTTTCTCTTGTCTATACCTCATTAGTTTTCACCATTCAACCCTTGAAAGCCAATCTGCAGAACAGGTTCTATTGTGCTTCAGAGATTTCTCTCTGGGGTTTATGCCATCCATTCAGGTGGAAAATTACATCCTGTTCTTTGAGTTAAGGTTTGGACAGGGAACTAAAATGTTTAGTATATTTATATACACTGGGAACAACAACAACAATGGAATTAAGGAGCTTATTCAGAAGAATGCTTTGTATGTCTTCACAAATCACATAAACCAGGCTTGAGGAGCCTTTGGTCCTTCAGAAGTTTTGGATTTCAATGCACAGAAACCCCAGGCACCATGGCCAATGATAAGGGATTGTGAGGGCTATAGTACACAATGTTCAAAATGTGTTCAAAACATCCCTGTCATTGCCATAAACTAAATCCAGTAAAAAGTCATATGGTAGTCATTATAGGGGCTGTTCATTATGCTGGCCCATGCTCATTGAGCTGCCATGCACACCAATGCCACCTCAAATGGTGGTGCAGTGGTTAAATGCCAGTACTGCAAGCCACCACATCGCACGTTCGATTCCAGCCGGCTCCAAGGTTCATTCAGCCTTCCATCCTTTCGTAGGTCGGTAAATTGAGTACCCAGCTTGTGGGGGGCAATTAGCTAACACACATTGGAAACTGTTTAATGCAGTGTAGATGTGTAAATAGCTATTGCTTAAAAAACAATTTGTAAGCCGCTCTGATAGCCTTGTGGCTGAAGAGCGGGGTATAAATAAATAAATAAATAAATAAGTATAGCTGCATGACACAGCTTGCCAAGTGTCTCAGGGAGGTTGCTTTTATAGGCCCCATTCTTAGCCTGCTTATTAAATCTTAATCAGTTTCTTATCTCCCCATTTCTCTCTCTTCAGAACCCTTAATGAGGCTTCTACACTTCTCAAACCCCATTTTCACTCAAGAGGGCTACTGTGTGTGTGTGTGTACAAAGGCTCTGAGGAAGAAGTGGTCCTCAAAGCACTGAACACAGCAATGACAAGAGATGGAACCTCCCAAGTACTGGATTTACTTTTCATTTACCCAAACTGTTTCCGATCAATTATGGCTGCTGACACACAGCAGAAATAATGCACTTTGACACCACTTTAGCTGCCATGACTCAAGGCTACAGAATTCTGGGGTTTGTCATTTTGTGAGATATTTAGCCTTTTCTATCAGAGAGCTCTGGTACCACAACAAACTACAAATCCCAGGATTCCATAGGATTGAGCCATGATAGTTAAAATGGTGTCAAACTGCATTATTTTTGCAGTGTGTCAGCAGCCTGTCTCTTCAGGTCACTATTCCCCCCCCCCCTGCAAAAGCTGGCTGATTTAATCCTCAGTCCCTCTTCTCAGCATGGTGGAGTGATTGATTTACATGTTGGCTGATGACACTGGGAGACCAGGGCTCAGTCAAGAAAATAAAATAAAAAATAAGTCCCACTCTCTCAGCCTTAGAGGAAGGCAATGGCAAATCACCTCTGATCAAATCTTGCCCAGAAAACCCTATGATACGGTCTTATAGGTTGGTGTTGATTTGGAAGCACATAACAGCAATAACAATAACATACCTCTCAATCAATAATATACTCGAAAGGCCCTCATCTCCATCCCAATTGCCACTGTCCTGGCTTTGGAGGGAGCGAAGAAGAGGCAGGCACAGCTCCATCATGCCTAGGCCCAGAAGAAGATGAAAGGTCCTCCCTCCATCCCAACTTCCACTGCTCTGGCCTTGGAAGGAAAGAAGAAGAGGCAGTGTCTGCTGGACTAATCCCTTCCCACACTGCCTTCTCCTTTTCCTTTTGTATCATGTCTTAATTAGATTATAAGCATGAGGACAGGGAACTCTTTTGTTTTACTTTTACTTCTAAAACACCATGCACAATGATGAAATAAATAAACAAACAAATAAATAAAAGATGATATCTCAACTCAGGGACCTTGGAAACTATACAGTACTTCAAAAGAACCCCCTAGCAGAGAATTCAAAGTACCTCACTAAAGTAACATACCAGGATTCCCATAGGATGGAGCTGTAATGGTTACAGTGATGTTATTACCTGCCCTGATACGCTTCCACTCTCTCAATAATTCATTGATTGGCTATATTTCATAAATTGGCTTATTACTGGCACTCTATGTAGTAGACCAGGGATTCCCAAATACAAGGACTCAAGCTTTGCTTAATAGCCTAAGTAAGTAGCCAGCCCAAATTTCTGAAGGACACACCCAGGTAGGGATTAAGTGAATCCCCCTTGGACTGCTCAGTTAGGGTGGAAATGGGTCAATCCTCCTGGATGTACATGGAATTGAGTCATTCACAAATTCAATCAAGGTAGCTGGATACTCATTGCCTTGCAAAACTGGTTTTTCCTTGCACCTTTCCTAAAACACTAAGATAATTGCCTGAGACCCATCAGTCTTAATGTTTCAACCATTAGCAATCATTAACAGAGCTGGACAATCCATTGTTTAACCCTGGAAAACTCCAGCAGACATTGTATTCCACTCAAAACACCCCTTCAGGGGGGAATATTGAATATAAATATCACCCCAAAACACCACCAAAGTGTACACAGCTTCTCTTCCTCCCATCACTCTGTCAGTCTGTGTCACCATAGGTTGCAGCTTCTACATGAATCTCTGCGCATTGGACAGGTATAGTATAACCCATCATCCCAGACTCTATTCCTCTATTCCAATATTTTCTAGTTTCTTTGACAGCCTTCTGCGAGTGATTGAAGCCTGGATATATGTACTGTATGTGTGCATTCCCCAGATTATTTTTCAAGAAAAAACATTTTTATTTTATCCCCTAGCTTCGCGTCTTATCAGTGAGTACCGGTATACATAGGTCAAAAGATTCCACCATTACGCAGCCTCTCACAGTCACTATTTGAGCTAATTAAAATTCCCCATAGAAATATTGATTTTTGGTAGATGTCCATGGGATTTCCATGAACCTCAGTAATTTGGGTAACAATGTCAAACTCACATAAGGGAGATACACTTTCAGCACCTGAATCTTTTCTTGTGATGGTGCATCTACATTGTAAAAATAATGTAGTTTGCATCACTAACTGCAATGGCTCCAGCCTACAGAATCCTGGGATTTGTAGTTTGGTGAGGCACCAGCACTCTTTGGCAAAGAAGGCTAAAAACCTTGTAAAACTTACAAATCTCAGGATTCCATAGGGTGGAGCTACAGCACTTAAAGTGGTGTCAAACTGCATTATTTCTACAGTGTAGATGCAACCCTAAGAAACCATTCAAAGCAGGAAGTATGTTGTTTTTACATTTTGTTCAGTACCCAGGGCACAATTGTTGCTACACAAAACATACAGTACAGTGATTGTAATGTTGGTTGGAGCAGCAGTAGCAACAGCTACATTTCCCATTCATATAAACTGCTGTCTCTGACGATTCTTAAAAGTTAGTTTTGCATAGAACTATAGTACTTTCCAAGAGCTTTCATATAATTTTTTGACAGTACAATTGTTGCAGTTCTATTCTGTATATATTAGAGAAATTAGAATTCCTCTGTCCCTCCTCGGATACGCCCCTTCTCCCACACTGCCCCTTATTTTTGTAATCTCCTTCCCATGAATTTGCGGACCACCACCTCTCTAGACTACTTTAAGTCTAAATTAAAGACTATTCTATTCAGGCAAGCCTTCCAACTTTCATCTTGATTTTATGTCCATATTATTTGTACTAATTTATACTTTTATAGTATTGTTTTAATCCTGTTATAGTAATATTTTATTAATTTTATAATCTTGTTTATGGTTTTAGATTGTGTGCCGTAGGCAGGTTTTTGTGTTTATTTAGGATTGTCGTTTTTCTCCTTTGTAAAGTGTTATGTAAAGTGTATGTTGCTATATAAATAAATGTAATTATAATAGAAGTATTGTACAGTAATAATACTACAAAGCTGGGATTCCCCCCCCCCCGCCAGTTAGGCAATACTGTGGATATGCAGACCTGCTTCAAATGTAATAACAAATAGTGGTTTATTGTTATGTTCACAAGCCTTGGTTTTATATGTTCCCTCTTCCAAGTCCAGCATGGCTGCAAGGGGGAGATTAGATGTTTTCATGTCTAAACTCAACCACAGTTTAGTGCTGTCTTAAAAGCTTATACTCTGGTTAATCTTATTATAGTTATGGAAACAAGCCATTTTCATACATCATGGTATTGTTTTGATAAATCATAGTTAATACTTAATCATGGCTTGTTTTGATAAATCATAGTTAATACTTAACCAAGTTTAGACATAGCTGTGGATAGTTTAAAACAAAAGCAAAAGCCTCCCATCACTGATCAGGGAGGATAATTTGTTTCATCCATTGGCTACTGCTCAACTGGAAAGGCAAACAACCCATGGGAGAATCTTCACCACTCTGGGGTGCCGTTTACACGATGAAAATGTAGTGGGAAGAATTCGTGTCAGACCCTGGTTGTTTACACGTACATCGGGTTGGACACGTGATTTTCAGAAGGGGGGGCACCTTTTATCCCAGAACCTGTGGGACTTCCAGTCCCGTGGTTTGTAGCAGTTTATAAAAAAGTCACAGGAGGATTCGGAAAATTGGAAATGTAAACAGCCCAGGACAAGATATCTCTGTACTAGGTGATAATCGGAAATGGTGACCGGGGGCGGACTCAGAGATCAGCGACCAGAAAAGGAGGGGTCAGTCACCCGTTCAACAGATTCAGCCTCACCAGCTGAAAACAAAGGCATCCCTTCCTGCTGCACGAAGGTTTGTGTGTGTGTGCATGTACTAAATCACCCTGTTCAATGGATTTCTACACTGCAAACCCTTCAGCTTTAACCTATTCTTGTACTGCATGCTGGGTTTAAATTTTAAAGAGAGAGTAAATTATAAAGAGATCATGGGCAAAGGATCGCCCATTCATCCCCTGCCTGGATCCCCTCCCTGGGTCTGAACGGATAATCAAACATTCACCCATCCACCCCAAGGCACAGTAAAAAATGCCAGCATCTGAGCGGATGATCACACATTCATTCATGCCCCCCACAAGGCACAGTAAAAAATGCCAGCGTCTGGGTCTTTCAAAATGCCTTGTGTGTCCTCCCCTTATGATCACCTGCACTGGCTTGAAACCTTCACTCCACAGCTGCCTCTGCTTAAAAGGTTAACATTTTAAAGAGACAGGACAACCGCAAGCCTCTGGCCCCCTGCACTCGGCTTCCTGGTTGAAAGCATACTGGCTGGGGCTTGTGTGTGTGCGTGCATGCCGGGGCTCCAGTCCGCTCTGCTTTTGACCTCTCTCATGCTCCCCAGCACCAACTGATTGCTCCTTGCTCCCCAGTTTAGCTTGCTTTAAATGGTGTTCTTTCAGTTCAAAAGGAAAGCACAGGGTTTAGCCACTGATCGCTCCTCCCTCCCCACATTAGGTCATGGATTACTCATTCCTCCCTTCATCGCCTCATCCTCAATGAAACACTCATTCATCCCCTCATCCCCAATGCAGAAGCTTGAACAAACATTTGAGCCAGCCAATAGCATCGCTTGTGGCACGGAACTCTAAAGTAAGTATGTCACTGAGGTTGTGAAAAAATGAGTAATTGCATCTTTGATTGACAGCTAAAAAAAAACACCCTGGGACTGTAAACTCATGTAAACAAACAAACAAAAAAAAACAAAAAAAACGGGGTAGTATATAGTGGGAGAAGATACATATCACGGGACGGGATGCCATGCAAACAATGATCCCGGGATCTCCCGGGATATCCAGTTCAGAGACAAAAATTGTGTAAACAGGGAGGGACGAATACAAGATCAAGAAGTCCCGGGACACCCCGCGACAAAAGCTACTGTCTATCTGGCACCTGGGATATGGGGGGGGGGAGAGAAGCTTTGAGAAAAAGAAGGAATATGGGGAGGCTCCAGACCTTCATGGGTTTGATAGGAATGTCCATAAGCTTGGGATTCCCCTCTCCTAATTTCTTGTTATGCCTGAAAAAAAGTATTTATTCTGTTAGAAGGGAAATATTGTTATGTCCAACTTGAATAGTCCCACTGAATTAATGGGACGCATATGAGTATTGGCTCACCAGGCAACAGTTGATTTAATGTGGCTGCTATAGTTGCAGCTATCAGCAGGATCTAGGCCGTAATGATAACTCAGATGTTATAAGTAATTGCCTCATTATAGGCTCTGCAAGTTATTTTTGCAAATAATGTAATTGTTCTTCTGCTGTGCTTGCTTTTTTTTTTTTTTTAAATATATATTTATTAGAGTTTCCCATGATTACAGTATGTGTATAGTACCATTTCTCTTTTACATATTATCCACAATTGTCATATTTTACTTTTTATAGGAAACAAAGAAAAATCTATACTCAAATTTTAAAATTAAACTGACTTCCTTCGTAGAGAATAACTCAAAGACTATCTTCCCTTCTTAGTTTATTTACCGTGCCTCCCTTTTACTATCTTAATCGTATTTCATATCTAAATATTAACAGTTCGTTACCCATTTATTTCTCCATTCTTCCTTATCATCACTATTGTTTTATCTCTCTTTTTTATGCCTACTCCTTTCCTAAATCTCCTCATCTCTGCCGACATTCCATCTTCTCATACAATAATTAGTTAAAGGGAACCATTCTATTGCTAATTTATCAGTTGGTTTTTTATTCAGTATATGTGTTAATTTATCATTGTCTCTCATCTCCAAGGCTTTATCTAACCAGTCATCAATTGATGGTATTTCTTTGCTCTTCCATTTTTTTGCCGCATTCATGCGCGCTGCAGTACACAAATATATTAGCATTCTCCAATGTTTCTTAACAACTTCTTTTTCTATCATCGACGTAATATTCAATAAGTACAGTTTGGGGCTAAATTCAAATTGCGTGTTGAGTATTTTTTGTATTATTGAATGTACTTTTGTCCAGTACTTCTTCGTGACTGAACATTGCCACCACATGTGTATCAGTGTACCTGGTACTTTCTCACACTTCCAGCACGCTCTTTGTTCTTTTCCAAATATTTTATTTAACTTTACTGGAGTCAAGTACCAGCGGTTGCTTATTTTTAAGTAATTTTCTTTCAATGCTTGACATAGTGAAAACTTCTTTGTTTGTTTCCAAGCTGTCTCCCACTCTTCCATATTTATAACTTCTCCAATGTCTCTCGCCCATTTGATCATTGTTTCCCTCACTGCCTCTTTCTCAAGTCGCCTGGAGAGAAACAAGTTATACAATTTAGTTATTTTCTTCTTTTCTTCTCCCCATATTACGTTATCCACTTCCGTCTGTTCTTCCAAAATGCCCATATTTTCTTTATCCCACTTGAACCTGTTATTTAGTTGCTGGTATATCAGCCAATTTATATCCCATCCTTCTTCCTTCAATTCTTCCTTTGTTTTAAATATTACCAGCCCATCGTTGTTTTTCTTAACTAAATCTGCGTACGTAATCCATTTATTTGTTTTCCCCACCTGCCCCCATCTACCGAAGAAGGCTTCGGCTGGTGATAACCATCTTGGAAGTTTATTATAATATAACAATTGAATCTTTTTCCAATTTCGTAGTAGTGCCTTCCTCACGATGTTATCGTTGAAACCCTTGTGCACTTCTTCCTTATTGTATCCAAGATAGGCATGCCATCCCATTCTCAGTCCAGCTCCTTCTATCGTTAACAATTTCCTATCTTTTAGTTTAATCCATTCAGATATCCATATCAAACTACATGCTCTATAATACAGACTAAGGTCTGGTAAAGATGTTCCTCCTCTTTCAGTCCTTTCCATTAACGTCTGCCACTTTATTCTTGGTTTTCGCCCATTCCAAATGAAGTCGCTCAAGTCTCTTTTCCAACCTTTAAATGGTTTATCATTTAGCAGAATCGGTAGGTTTTGAAATAAGAACATTAGCTTAGGAAGCACCGACATTTTTATTGTAGCTATACGTCCAAGTAAAGATAACTCCAACTTTTTCCATTTATTCAAATCTTCTTTTATTTTTCCCCAGGTTTTCTTGTAATTGTTGTCATATAAATCTAAACTTCTGTTCGAAATCCAAATTCCTAAGTATCTCACCTTTTTTTCAATTTTACAACCAGATACTCTTTCCAGAATATCTTCTTCTTTTTTCGTGATGTTCCTTGATATTATTAAAGTTTTTTCTTTGTTAATTTTAAAACCTGCATATTTTCCGAATTCAACAATTACTTTCATTAAATTTTCAACGTTTTGCAGAGGGTCTTCCAATACTATTGCCAAATCGTCCGCGTATGCCATAATTTTGTACTCCTGGTTTTTTACTTTTATTCCTTGAATTGACTTATCCTTTCTGACTTTGTACATTAAGATTTCCAATACTAAAATAAATAGTAGCGGTGACAACGGGCATCCTTGCCTAGTCCCTTTTTGTATCTTTATTTCCTTTGTCTTCTCTCCATTTATTATGATGTGTGCTTTTTGTTCTACGTAGATTCTTTCAATGTTTGCTGTTATAAATTGTCCAAATCCTGTTTCTTTAATTATTTGTATCAGGCAACTCCAATTAACGTTATCGAAAGCTTTCTCTGCATCTGCAAAAATTATCGCCGCTTTCCTTTCATTGTTCTTTTCCAGGAATTCCAGTATGCTTATTACACTTCTTATGTTAGCTGATAATGTTCTTCCTGGTAGGAAGCCATTTTGGTCTATATGGATAATTTCTTGCAATACATTCTTCAGTCTGTTGGCTATCATCGCTGCATATATTTTATAGTCCACGTTTAGCAGAGAAATCGGGCGGTAGTTCTTAACCTCAGTTTTATCCTTCCCTTCTTTTGGTATTACTACAATATTAGCTGTCTTCCATGTCTCGGGCATCCCCTCTGTTTGAATTTTATTCATAACTTCTAGGAGATGAATTGCAACTTCATTCTCAAAAGTTTTATAAAATGCATCCGTGAATCCGTCTGGACCTGTTGCTTTCCCTTTCTTCAAGTTTTTGATAGCCGCCATTAATTCCTCTTTGTTGAATAATTTTGATAGCTCCGTTCTTTGTTGTTCCGTTAACATAGTGAATTTATTTTCTCTTATGTAATCCCTCATTTCTCTTTCCCACCCTTCTTCTTGAGCATGTGCTTTATATAATGAAGAGTAAAATTCAAGGAACGCCTTTTCTATCTCTTTTTGCGTTTTTAATGTCGCCACTTCGGTCTTAATCTCTGTAATTACATTTCTCTTTCTTTCTCTTTTCAGTTTATATGACAGCCACCTCCCTGTCTTGTTTGCAAATTCAAATTGTTTCTGTTTGATTCTTCTCAATTTATCTCCTATCTCTTCGACCATTTCCAAGTTGATTTTCTTCTTTATTAACTCTATTTCTTTTTTCACAGTCAGATTCTGGGGTTTTTCTCTTAACTCGTTTTCTTTTGATTTAAGTTTTTGCAGAAGCTCTTGGTTCTTTTGTCTCTTATTTTTAGCCATCTCCGCTCCCCTTTGTAACAGTAGTCCCCTGATTGTCGCTTTAAATGCATCCCATATCACACTCATCTTAATTCCTTCCTGCTTATTTTCTTTGAAGTAAAGTCTAATACCATCCCTTATCTTCTCCACGAACCTTTCATCCTTAAGCAGATTATCTTTTAAACGCCAGGTATATATTTTCCTAGATAGAGTCATATTCATTTTTATAGGGTTGTGGTCGGAGATTATTCTTGGTATTATCTCCATACTTCTTATTCTAGGGATCATAGTTTTGGATACCCAGAACATATCTATCCTTGACATCGTATTGTGTGCGTCTGAGTGAAAGGTGTATCCTTTTTCCAGTTGATACTTTGTATTCCAGAGGTCTTCTAGATTAAATTCTTCCATTAGTTCAAAGCAGATTTTTGGTAGTCTACCTTGCTTCTTTTTATTTGTTCCTGATCTGTCTCTACTGCCATCCATCACTCCGTTGAAATCTCCTGTGATAATTATAGCTCCTTCCTCCAATTTTATCATTTCTTCTTGCAAGTGTTTAAAAAATTTCTGCTTATTCTCCAACGGAGTGTATATGGCAATCAAATACATCCTTGTTCCAACCGTATTGATTTCTAAACCCAACAAATGTCCTTCATTGTCTTTGAATATTTCTTTTGCTTCATACTTTCTATCCACATAAATCACCACACCTTTCTTTTTGTTTACTGCTAGTGAGAAAAACTCCTGGCCTAATTTCAAGTTCTTTAAATATTTGCTGTCACTTTGTCTTATCCTTACTTCTTGTAGGCAAGTAATCTCAGTTTTGTTTTTTTCCAAGAAGTGGTAGACCTGTCTTCTTTTTACTGTCGTGTTCAGTCCCTTAACATTCCACGATGTTATATTCAAAGTCATGTTCTTTAGTCTTCTGCTTCTTCACCTTCCTCCATCTCTCCTTCTTCGCTCAAGCCTCTATCACTGTTCTGTTCCTGGTGTTCCTTGTTCTCCTCTAGAAATCTTCCATTTCCCTCAGACTCCTCCTGGTTTTTATCATCATTGTTATCTGTTCTCTCCTTGGCTTCTCTCTCGTCTTCCTTCTCTCCTTGCCGTCGCCTCTTCTTTTCCTGATATTTCTGTTCTTCTTCATTTAACTTCCTTAGGAATTCATTTGCTTTGTCCACCGAATGTATTTTGTATTTTCTCTGCCGATATGTACACACTATACCCTCAATTCTCTCCCATCTGTAATTTATGCCAAGTCTCGTTAGTGTTTGTGTGAGGGGTTTATAATTTTGTCTCTTTTTAAGGATCTCCACTGGTGTGTCTTTATAAATCTGTATCTCTTTTCCATCTATCATCAATTTATCCATATAGTTCCTCTGAATTATTTTGTCTCTATACTTAGTTCTTACAAATGAGATTACAATGTCCCTTGGTAGTTTTCTCTCCTTTGCTACAGCCGAATTAGCTCTGAAGCATTTGTCCAACTCTTGTATCAAAGTTTCTTCTGGTTCATTTATGTAACTTGCCAAGGGGGGTATTATCCTTTCCTGTATATTTTCATACATCTTTTCCGGAAGCCCTCTTAATTTAATGCACTTCTCTCGGTATCTTAGTTCCTGTATTAGGCTTGCATGCTTTTCTTTCTCCAGATCCACCGTAGTATTTTCTGCTTGCCTTTCCAATTTTTTCGTTCTGCTCTTTATGTCATCCACTTCCTCCTTTGTTTCTTTTAGCTCAGTGGACATCTTATCCAGTCTTTTGTTAATTTTTTCCAATTCCTGCCTTACGTCTTTCCTAAATTCTCTCAGATTTTCATTTATCTCCCTCTTAAATGATCTTAGTTCCTCCAAGATTTGCATATTTATGTCCGCCTGTTTGGCCGGCATTTCTGTTGAGCCTCTTCTAGCTGACGTTACTTGTGAGGTTGTGTATGCCCTAGGTCTCAACCCAGAAGCCATGAATCTAGCCCTCAATAATAGTTTGGCACAGCTGATTAGCAATGTTATCTTTGTGAAATTTATTCCTTCTTAACTCGGTTCCACTGACCGCTATAATAGAATCAGGGCAGAGATTAGTTAGTTTCTGCTGTGCTTGCTTTTAAAACAATGTTTGCTTTTCTTTAAGAAGCTAATCACCATATAATCTCCAATTTAAATAATCTGGAATTTGTATTGTGCAGCTAGTAATCCCAGTTACAAAGTATTATGCTTTTTGTTCCTTGAGGGTTATTCTAAATAAGTGTAAGATAAACCGCCAATACAACATTTCCAGTAAATACATGAATGCAAATGATAGCTCTATGGATGGTTTGGACAGTTTGCCAATTTCCCTCTAGTGTTATTTAAAAAAAAAAAAAAAAACCTTCCAGAATTCTTATTAATCCCTCCATTTGTACGATTGTATTGAATTGCACCACTTCTTTATCTTTACTATGTTAAGCAAAGAATACTACTTGCAATATGCCTGGAGAAGTAGTCTTTGACAGATATATTTTTTGTATTGTGTAAAATGCAGGTGGAATTCTGGGGGCAACACACACACACTCACACACACACACACACACCATTCCTCGGATCTTGGAGGTCTGGGGGCAGTACCTTCCTACTTTATGTGGAAAAACATGTGTTAACTTTTCTAAAATTAAAACCTTTGACACTTGCCTTTTATGAGCTTGTGGGAGGCAGTTTTCCAGTGTTTTTACTCACCCAGACTGTTTTAGGCCCAGGAGATTCCCCCCCCACCATATCATTTTTGGTTTCTTTTTGGGAGGGAAAAGGACTAAAATGGTCTAGTGCATGGCCCAATTTGACCTCTATGCCCTTTGAGGATAGTGCTCGGAGTAGTCTGAGTAATTAAACAAATTCAAACATTTTGGGAGACCGCTTGGAGGTCACAAAAACAGCTTTGAGGGCCACACTTTCCCCACTCCTAGAGACACATAGACTAAGATCTCTGCTATATTAAAAATGATTGAGATTACTGAACTATATTAATGAGGATTAAAGAGTTAACTGTACCAAACTGTTTCCAATATGGCACATATAACTTTATCATACCCTCCAACATTTTACAGATGAAATCTGGGACATGATTGGCCAAGCAACATCAGTAAGTGGTTCTTCTTCACATGCATGAGGAAGCACATACAAGCTAGCAGAAGTTGCAGCAGTTTGCTTTTGTCTGAGTTTACAATGAAGGGCAAGATTTCTGCCCCCTTCTCCCCTGTCTACCCTGCTGAGTTGAGTACAAACTACTTTTGCATTTTGAAATCAATTTGTAGCAATCGAAGTAAGATGAGGACAAAGGGAGAAGAAAGTGAGAGGAGAAAAGAGAAATCAAGACATTTTAAAAGCAGCAGAAAAAGTGGGATGACAGAGGATTAACTCGGACTGCCCCTGCCAAATAGAGACAGTTAGAGGGTATGCTTTATTAAGATGAGATATACAGTATTGTATATTAGGTCTTTGCTCCATCCTCCCTTTTGAGTATGTTTTGATTGAATATTAGTTAACTAAAACTAACTTCCCATTATATAGGTACTAGAAAACAATAGTTACCAGGTTCTGAGCAAAAGAAGACTTGAAACTGCAGGTTGGTTTCACAACTTGGTTTGTTCTCAACCTGATAAAAACAGGTTAATAAGGCAGAATATGATATGTGCAAGTTGGAACAATGTGCTTAATTTTGCATTGAATGTGATCCCCTGGTGCTTTGGCAATTCATTCCAGCATTTTAGGAACAAAAGGCATTGGGGGAAGAAGGAAGATTGCAATAAAATTTTTGACATACATGTTAAAAACTGATAGCTGTAAATAAAACCTAAAAAATCTTATTTCAAAGGAGAAATATTTTTAATAGAATTGTTGGAACCTGTAAATCATGATTATGTGCTGTTTATCTGCTATTCCTATAGTCCTCAGCATACAATTAAAAAAGTTCAGCTGATGCTCACTTGCCAAAATCCACCTAACACTCAATTACCGTACCTTTCCCTCAGAGCTGTACATGAATTTATGAACTGTCCTACGAGAGTTTGGAATACAGCATGCATTTTATTTTATTTTATTTTGTGGTGGTGGTGGTGGGGGAAGGATGCATTCATGTTCCTTCCCCATTGGGTTATTTTTTTTATCCCCTATGAAATACCTTTTCCATCTCAGGGTGAAAATGTGTGAGTGCCTAATTCCTTGCCTTGCCCCTGGTGAAATGAAAACCAGTTGGAAGGGGGAGAGATTTGGGTAAGAAAAACAACCCAGGGGAAACAAGATACCCCCCCTCCCTGAACTTTCAATCTGCATTGCAACACTCTTGCCCTCCAACTCGCAAGCCAACCCACAGGGAAATGTACACACAACATTGCTGATGTGTATTTTGACCTTAGGTTACCATGTTAAAGTGCAGGGGGTAACACTAAGATATAAAAGTCAGACAGAGGTGCCTAATAGAGTAAAGTTCAAGTGTGTTTAGCTCCAAGAGGCTGGCTTAGTTTATTCTGGCTGCTTTGAGATCAATGTCCAGTTTTGAGTATGCCCAGTATAGATTCCACCCTGCAAGTTTGATGGTTGAAGGTTTGCGCTAACAGACATGTATATCTGAGTGTGCATGGGTGCATGCACACACACTTCCTTCACCCTTACATTTCCCATCAGACATATTCTTAATACGCACCATACTGATAACACCTTAACTTTCAAAGAGTAACAGAGGAAATCAGGGAGTTGAAGGAGAACTTTAAATCCAGATGTTTCCTTTGTACTGTGTGTGTGTGTGTGTGTGTGTGTGTATATATATATATATATATATATATATAAAATAATCAATAACAGAGGACAGGGTCAGAATTCAAAATGATCTTAACAGATTAGAGAGCTGGGCCAAAACTTAACAAAATGAATTTCAACAGGGAAAAATGTAGGATACTACACTTGGCCAGTAAAAATGAACTACACAGATATAGGATGGGTGACTCCCGGCTTGACAACAGTACATGAGAAAGAGATCTAGGAGTCTTAGTGAACCACAAGCTGTACATGAGTCAGCAGTGTAATGCAGCAGCTTAAAAAACTAATGTGATTCTAGGCTGCATCAATAGGAGTATAGTGTCTAGATCGAGGGGTGTAACAGTGCCACTCTGTTCTGCTTTAGTCAGACCTCACCTGAAATACTGTGTCCAGTTCTGGGCACCACAATTCAAGACGGATATTGACAAGCTGGAACATGTCCAGAGGAGGGCAACCAATATGGTGGGAGGTCTGGAAGCCATGCCCTATGAAGAGCAGTGTAGAGAGCTGGGAATGTTTAGCCTGGAGAAGAGAAGGTTAAGAGGTGACACGATAGCCATGTTTAAATATTTGAAAGGATGTCATATTGAAGAGGGAACAAGCTTGTTTTCTGCTACTCCAGAGACTAGGACAGGGAGCAATGGACTCAAACAACAGGGAAAGAGATTACACCTAAACATTAGGAAGAACTTCGTGACAGTAAGAGCTGTTTAGCAGTGGAATGCACTGCCTCGGAGTGTAATTCTTTGGAGGTTTTTAAACAGAGGCTGGATGGCCATCTGTCAGGAGTGATTTGATTGTGTGTTCCTGCATGGCAGGGGGTTGGACTAGATAGCCCCTGTGGTATCTTCCATCTCTATGATTCCATGAACTTTGGATTAACCTGCAGGAAACTGTCATCATCCCCAAACAGATTGGTATTGGTCATGGCGTATGTGGATGGTTGGAATTAGACTCTAAGCACATCTGGGGGTACCAAGTGGTGGCATGAATATTTTGTCTTCATTGGTCACTGACAGCATCTTCCTGGTTATCTTCATACCCGCAATAAATTTATTTTTGAAAACTGTGACCCAATGAAATTGTGCTCTACAAATTCTCCATACTGGTGTTCCATTGCCTGTATCTGCTGGGTCAGGCCATCAGAAAAATTTTAGCAGCCATTCCAGAACTTGCCCCTTGTCACTGGAGTCTTTTAAATATGCCACTGACAATGGGACAATGGTGATTAATACTTACCTCAATTGTCAGAGTGGCCTCATTTAAGCATTACCTGACCTGTTGGCTTTATCCTGTCTGCTCATTTTATCATATCTGTTGACTTTACCCTGTCTGATGATTTCCCCCTGACTGCTATTACACATTAACAGCCCTTTGGGCTGCCACTCCCTCTGCAACTATCCCCCCCCCCCCCGCCAAAGAAAAGACTCTCTCTAAACAGATAATGTTACACGGAAGAAGAGTTGGAATGGACCTTGGAGGTATTCTAATCCAGGGATTCTCAACCTTTGGTTTTCCAGATAAGTTGGCGTTCAAGTCCTGGAAGCCTCAGCCAGGCTGGGTAATGTTCAGGGATGCTGGTAGACTTGAGACATCTGGGGGAGCAGGCCACTGATCTGGTCCAGTCTCCCACTCAGTGCAGTAGTCTTGGTACTAACAGATTGCTTCCTGCCTCTGCTTAAGAAGCTGTGATAATTAAGTATGACCAAAGACAGCAATAAGGAGGTCAAGGGGGTGGTTGCATCCCTATCCATGATTCAGACCCCTCTGTTATTTCTCTGGACTCTTATGTATCTGGCTATTGGATCTTTGCAGTGAATCTTCCTGTTCCATCATACATTCTACCATCATGGGTAGGTCAACAGCTCACTGAATGCTAAAGACAAGGCTTGAGCTGGTAACAATAGGGGTGATAGGTACAGCTAGGACCATGGAGAGTCTGAAGGTGCTGGTTTAGAGATAAAGCACCAGCTCTCCTCTGATCTTGGAAGCTAAGCACGGTCAGCTCTGGTTAGTACTTGGATGGGAGACTGCCAACCAATACCAGGTGCTATAGGCTATATTTCAGAGGAAGGAACTGGCAAAACCACCTCTGAGTATTCATTGCTCAAGAAAACCTTATGAAATTCATGGGGTTGCCATTAGTCAACAGGCAACTTCACCTCCAAAATAAAGAGGAATTGCTCATTCTGCATTGATTTGACAGCCTAGTTACTACAAGGTAATTTTATTGTAAGCTGCCCTGATATCTTCAGAAATAGGGTAGGATATGAATATATTAATGTATGAATAGATATTTATTTCCTATCTCAGATACAGGTGGGATATAAATATTGTAATAATTAATATTTATTTCCCATCTTGGGAGAAAGGCAGGATAGAAAAATAAACTAGTAAATAAATGGTATAAAGCAAAATATCAAATTGAGCTCACTCCCACCTTTCAGTTTAATCTTGAATATATTCGAGTGTGAACTTGTAACCAATCTTTCTCAACCTGGAAGATGTTAGTCAGTCTGTAACTGATCACTGGCTATGCTGGCTGGAAATACTAGGGGCAGTAGTCCAATAAAATCTGGGAACTCAACATAGGTCCTATAAACTTCCTCCCTCCCATTTTTGCATGATAAAGAGGGACATAATATATTCTCAAACAGCATTAAGATCACCAGTTTAAGATTTTCTTAGAGTTTCCTTCCCCAACACCAGGGAGAAAAACTTTCTCTGACAGTCAATAACCCAATTCTTGCAGTTTTCTTTTCTAGTGAGAGCAGGTCTTTTAGAAACATAATAGAGCTTGATTGCCCATACAAGAGTGAGGCATTCTGAAAAAAATTGCATTTCCCTGCAGCTACTGTAAGGATTGTTGCTAAGCTTAGAGAGAAACATGAAGGGGGGTCAGCCATCATCCCTGCTGATCAAAGATGCCATTGTTGTGAACCAATGCACCCTTTCTCCACATCACCACTATCATCAATGATCTTAAAAAAAAAGTTTTTAAGATGTACTTCTATGAGTCTTCTCTTTGCTAGTCTGTGCTGTAGTTGAGGAAAAATAACCCTTGGTGGTCTTTTTTTTTTTTTAAAGTAACAATATTGAAATAAACAGCAAAATTTTATGAGTATTTAATCAAAAGCAAGTCCTATTGAGTTCAATTATCCTTACTTCCAGGGACATGTGTGTAGGATTCCAGCCTTCAACATGCTAGAGAGCAGCTTTGTGCGCTGCTTGTTCAGACCTACAGTGCTATACAGCAATCTTCAAAAGCCATAAAAGAGAAGTAGAATGTTGTATCTGTACAAAATATTTTGTTGTCAACAGTGACTAAAATACTGGTCTCCAGCTGCCCTATATGAAGTAGGAGTGAGTTTATGGGGTCAGCACTGTTATCATACAGATTACAACTCCTCGCTATGTGTCATTAGTCCATCTGTCCTATGTGACACCCTAATCCTAAATACACTCACCTGGAAGAACAACCAGCCAAAGAAACAGGAGTATAATCAGGAGGATGGGAGTTCCATTTTAACTCAACAGCCTTAATCATTATGTAAATAAGGGGTTGCATTTGTGTTCCTTTCTTCCCCAGAGCAGGATTAATGATCATTATAGTGTACTTCTTTCCTTTTCCAGACAGGCAGACATGTTAAGTGGATTACAGCAAAAACACAGAATTTATGGCACTTATTGATATTAGAAACCAAAAGGCTCTCAGAGCCAGAATACAATTTTTCAAAAAATGAAACAAAGACCTTAAAGATTCATCTATTTTATGAAGCCACAGGTTTGAGGATGCTGTCACTTTAACGTCTGGTGAATGGTATTGTTAAGGAAACTTGCAGTTGGTTGTTTATTGTTATTATTTAATTATTTTGCATTTCAATTCTCTCTGACTTCACTGATTACTTAAATTCAGATTAGTTTGGCAACCTGAAGCAGTGTTTCACACATCTGCTAAAGAGAACAGCAACCCTAAGGCGACCTAAGGGGTTTCTTGGAAAGATTTGTTCAGAAGAGGGTTGCCTTTGCCTCTCTCTCTCTGAGGCTGAGAGAATGTGACTTGCCCAAGGTCACCCAATGGGTTTTCATGACTGAGAGGGGATTCAAACCTTGGTCTCCAGAGTCCTAGTCCAACACCCAAACCACTACACCACTATTTTCCTTTAAAAATGTCCCCAAGGGGCCACATCACTTTTTCTTGTTTTTACTCCTATCCCGAAACATGTTAATTAAAACCAGGGGAAAGCTGCCTTCATTTACCAGGCTATTTATTTATCCCTTTAAGTCACCGGAACCATTCAAATGGAATTTCCCGTGCTGTGCCCCATTCATCATTTTCCTGCAGATATGTGTAGTAGCGGATTGGTGGTCGGGCTATTATGCAATTGAGTACAACTTTGCTGGCACTGTGAAAATCACAGTAACGGGGGCCAAGCTCAAGCTGTGACCGATTTGCACAAGAAATGACATCAGCGGCCGTGAGTGCACTTTAAGGGAATGCTCGTGTGGGCTCAAGAACAATGCAGATCGCGATAATCACAGTAATTGTAGCTGGAACAACAACAAATCAAGCAGCCCACCCATCACCATCATCATCATAACACATGTATTATATGCACAGCAACGATTCCATCCAGGGACAGGGGGATCCCCAGCAGATAATGGCCTATCAACCAACCATTAGCCAAACAGACACAAACAAGCCTTGCATTTCTATACCCAGAAACTAACCATTCAATTACACAGATTTACTTATACTCCCCAACAGGGGCTCACAGCATATAAACTCCACCCCCCCTACACAACCATTCTCTGAGGATGCCAGCCACAGATGCAGGCGAAACGTCAGGAAGAAACTATTCCAGAACACGGCCTCACAGCCCGGAAAAAACCCAAGGAAAATCTAACGATCATGCCATTATTATTACACCTGAGGCGAAGGACAAAAATCAGTATGTATAGAGCCATTGTACTGTCTATTCTCCTTTACGGGTCTGAAACATGGGTCACCTATTGCCAACACCTACGACTCCTCGAACATTTTCATCAGCGCTGTATATGCAGAATCCTAAATATACACTGGACTGACTGTGTGAGGAATGTTGCTGTCCTTGAGCAAGCAGGGATCGCCAGCATTGAGGCCATGATATTGAGAACACAGCTGCGCTGGGTAGGGCACATTTCTAGGATGGAGGACCATCGCCTCCCAAAAATAGTACTCTACGGTGAACTCGCCACGGGTCAGTGTAAGAGGGGCGCTCCAAAAAGCGATACAAGGACTCCCTGAAACAACATCTCAGGCTCAGCCAAATTGATCACCAACAATGGTCCGCCCTGGCCTCACATTGGGAGGCATGGAGACACACTACCCACAATGCTGCAGCCTTATTTGAGAACTCATGCCGAACAAGTCTTGAAGAGAAACAACGCAGAAAGAATCACAACCCGGAATCATCACCCAAGGAAACCTTCTGCTGTGCTTTCTGCAACCGGACTTGTTTATCTCGGATTGGCCTTTTTAGTCATTAGCACGCTTGCAGAAAGCGCGGGATGAGTCCTTCCTGAATCTTCGTTTGCAAAGAAAAGCGAGAGAGAGAAAATAATAATACTGGTATCATTATATTAATATTATTATATTAAATATTATATCAATATATTAATTACATTATATATTAATTATATATAATTATATTATATTAATTACATTATATTATATTAATTTCACTATATTAATTATATATAATTATATTAATATATCATCATCATCATCATCATGCATCAGTTGCGTGGTCCCCTTTTGCATTCTTCATTTTGCCCGTGCAAGGGTTCCAATGAGTCAGTTGCAAGGAAGAGGAGGAAAGAAGCGGCGGCGGCGACGGCGGCAGGCTCCTCCCCCTCCTGCGACGCCCGTGACCTCGCGCGAAGAGTGACCGCTAGTAACCTTTGTACAGCTCTAGAGCTCACGCGCGCCTCTCTCCCTCCCTCCTCCCCATCCCCAAACACAGCCGTTTTAGAATGTAAGAGGGCCAGCCCCTCGCGCGCCACCCTGAGCCAGCCAATGAGGAGTCTCCTCGGCAGCATATGGAATGAGGCTGCTCCTCAGCAGCGGCGGCGATTGTGAGGTGCGCCAGCAAGAAGCGGAAGAACAGGGCGGGTCCTTCGGCGACTTAAGAGGGGAGGGAGGGGGGCCTCGCGACGACTCGGGCCTCGCTCATTGGCTCGGAGGGGGTTGGCCCGCCCCCAAGGCTGGAGCTACAGCTCAGAGCGCCCATAGGAGGTGGGGTGGCTCGGCTCGGCACACGCGCAGAGACTCTCGCCGGCTCCGTTCGGCCGCGGTGGTGTTGAGGGTGGCAGTGCGCGGACTGCGGACCGGTAGGTGGGCAGGCGGGGAATCCGCGAAGAAACCCGAGCGTGGGGCTGAGTGGGAACCGACACCCTCCTTGGGCCAGAGCGGAGGCGGAGTAGGAGGGCCGGTGGTGGGAACCTCCCAGGTGCTGACAGGGAACAGAGGAGAAGGAAGGACGGAAGGAAGGAAGGGACCCAGCCACCGCCACCACCTCCTTTCCTTCCTTCCTTCCTTCCTTCCCCTCAGAGGAAGATCGAGGCCCAGCCAGCTGTGGGGAGGGCGGGCGGTGAGGCCCAGCGGTGCACGTGCTAAAGGGGGGCAGGAGGGAATGGTCTAGCGAGGCCTCTTCGAGGCACGACGACCACCCCCCTCTTTTGTACTGCGGTGATTAATCCTGATTAAGCCCCCCCAAAAAAACACACCCCTCCGTCCTGGCAGGACCGGTTTAAGGAATTTTTGGGGCCCCTGCAATGCTTTATTTTGGGGGGGGGGCCTTATGTTTACCTCAGGTCAATGTAACCTCACTCAACCAAAGCTATTCACAGTACAGGATATTCAGATGTTTATTAATAATGGTTTTGCAGGAGGAGGGTTACTACGGGGGCCCCCACAATGATGGGGCCCCCTGCGGATGCTGACCCCGCTGGTGCCTTAAACCGCCCCTGACTATAGGCTTAGGGTTGCAGTCTTAGATACCATTTTTTTGTTATTATTTTTTTTTAATCGCACTCGGTGGTAAAAGGGTTTGTTCCTTTCTTTTTGTACCCTGTTCATTCCTGTAGCAATGTAAATAAAGGCAGGCTCGAAGGCGGGTCCCAGAAGGTGGATAATACAAGCCAGGCCTGTGAAGGTGCTGCTGCAAACCCTACTGACATGCCTGCACTGGCATGCCACCGGTTCTTTCTTGTCCCGGTGCAAATCGGAAACAGAGCTGTTTCTGTAAATGTAGAAAAAGTGTGGCCAGATTTAGAGTCCTCCTTTAGTGTGTAAAGAAAAAAAAGGTGTATAACATGATCCTAGTAGGTGGTATGAATTAAGTGTGTAGGTTTAAATGTTAAATGTACTTTGAACCAGTGAGGGAACTGCTTTTTTTTTTTTACAGTGCACCATGGGCTGTTGGTATGTATAAAATGACAACTACTGTGTAAGACTTCCCTCTTTTGCCACATATAGGGCAACTTCCACCAAAACAAATATGCATGTCCATTAACACAAATCATTAAGTATTGGTAACATATCTTCCAGAATATGCATCATTAATATTAAGTATGCTTTGAGCACTGGGAGGAAGTTCAACTGCAAAGTTGGCAGGGACTGGTTAAACTGTTGTTATTACAAGCCTCTGGATATTTGAAGCTCCTGCATATTCACATTGCCAGAAGGTGGAATGATACTGTGAGTGGCTTTAAAATGTTTGTTTATAAAACCAGTGTCAAGTTGCAGCACCATGTGAAATTGGGGGGTTATTTCTGTGCTGTTTTGCTTTTTCATTCTGATTCCAAAGAAATGAGACTGCTGGCAAAGACAATGATAGGAATGTGATAAATTCAGCTGGGCTACCAGTGGAGTGAATACAAATACCCTGAGAGCTTAGCAAATAAATTGTTTTTGAAATTATGTTGGTGATAATTTGGAATGAAATTGGTAATAAAATAAATAGGATAGGATTAGTCACAGATTGGCTGATGAGGTGTGCATAGGATGTGTATCAGCAATGTGACAGACAATTTTGTAGAGTTTATAGTTGCAGTTCCAGTGTGGTGTTGAGTACAGTGGGCCCTCTGGATCCGCAATTTTGCGTGACTATGGATTGTCATGTCCTATGCTTAAAATGGGGGTGACGTGCATGTTGCTGCCATTTAATAATATGGGACACAATCAGGTTTTTTGTCATCCACAGGGGCTCCCAGATATGAACCCCTGTGGATACGGAGGGCCCACAGTAGTTCAGCCTCAGGGTTGGAATGTTAGTTATTTGTGTTTTGCAGGTGACCATTCCTTTAAACTAGATCAAAATGAAATAATTAGCAGCATTTCCCCCTTGAGAGTCATGTCTTTGGTTGTGTTCTTTATGGTGTGTGTTACTTTCAGGAAATATTTTTGAAATATTTAATAATATAAACCATTTTGTACTGACAAATCTCTTGCAGACAGGTGATCAAATACCTTCCTGATTCAGCCTAAGATGTACACAAGTGAGCAAGCACCTCAACATCCTTGAATAGATTTTGAAATCACAAGATTTCAGAGTATAGTTCTGTAGGATTTTCATGTGATCATTTTGAGGGCTTCTTTTTAGATATACATTACCACCTTTTGTGACACTTTTTTCACATTAAGGAATAGGGAACTTTAGAAGAGCTCAGTAACATAAAGGATTATTATTTTCATAGTTTGGTGTAGTGCTTTAAGCATTGGACTACAACCCTGGAGACCAAGGTTTGAATCTCCGCTTGGCCATGGAAGCCCACTAGGTTGACCTAGGGCAAGTCACACTGTCTCAGTCTCAGAGGAAAGCAAAGGTAAACTCCCTCTGACCAAATCTTGCCAAGAAAATCCCATGATAGGGTTGCCATAGGTCAGTAATTACATGAAGGCACACAACAACAAAGTGTCATCACGCCCCACGAAAGTCACAATATGTAGTATTAACACACAGGCTACAGCTTCTTTTGTCAGGAAAGCTAGAATGGGAGAGGCAATCCAATCCATTTCTTCTTGGGTGCATGCTAGGTTTCAGTAAATGTAACACAGTTTGCAATTGGCAGTTGCTCCACTTGCATCATGGCTAGAAAGGATTCTGCCAACACAGTTTGAAACATGCCGTGAGTGTTCTCTGCTGTTGAGATAAATGGGATAGCTCCTGATCATGTGAAGATAAGTGTAGGTTATGATGCCCTGCAGTGTTGAACTCTAGTTATTTCGGTGCTTGGATGAACAGGAAAGAGCTCATGCCATAATGGTATGTTTCCAGTGAAGAAAACACAGAGTTTCTTTCTCTCTGGCTTTTCTTCACAAATGAAGATTCAAGAAGGACTCATCCTGCACTTTCTGCAAGCGCGCTGATGACTAAAAAGGCCAATCCGAGATAAACAAGTCCGGTTGCAGAAAGCACAGCAGAAGATCTCCTTGGGTGATGTTTCCGGGTTGTGATTGACATTGTTGTTTATCTTCAAGACTTGTTCGGCGTGAGTTCTCAAATAAGGCTGCAGCATTGTGGATAGTGTGTCTCCGTGCCTCCTGATGTGAGGCCAGGGCGGACCATTGTTGGTGATCAATTTGGCTGAGCCTGAGATGTTGTTTCAGGGAGTCCTTGTATCGCTTTTTTGGAGCACCCCTCTTACGCTGACCTGTGGTGAGTTCACCGTAGAGTACTATTTCTGGAAGGCGATGGTCCTCCATCCTAGAAATGTGCCCTGCCCAGCGCAGCTGTGTTCTCAATATCAGGGCCTCAATGCTGGTGATCCCTGCTTGCTCAAGGACAGCAACATTCGTCTCATAGTCAGTCCAGTGTATATTTAGGATTGTGCGTATACAGCGCTGATGAAAGCATTCAAGGAGTCGTAAGTGTTGGCAATAGGTGACCCATGTTTAACAGTAAATGAAAAGCAGTTGTAAGAGTAGTAGTAGTGGTGGTATACTTTTGGTGATGAGCAGAGGCACATCTTGTGCATAGCTCTCTTGAGTTCATACTAGTTAACTGGTTCTGAATTATCTTATTTTGACAAGCAGAGACTCTTAATGGGAGGTGATGGATGACTGAGCTCTAGGCCCTGCATATATTTTATTTCTTTACCATGAGCAGAACCTTTTGATATTGTAGCATAAATCTCAGAAATTGTCATTACTTGTCTTAATCTGTGGGTTTAAGTGCATGATAACATAGACACAAGTTCCCACATGCTTTGCATTAGAATTGTCTCTCAGCTGAACTGAATGGGGAACCATTATCCATGAAGCCTTTACCTTTATCATTGATTTAAGTGGTTCTTCTTTACATATTATTTTGTCTGGGAGAAAAACAGTGTTTTCAGTTTTTGCTCATCATAGCACATTTTCAACATCAACTTCTTTAGAAGACCCCTGGTGCATTTCAGAGGATTCTGAATAGTATTATATAATGCATATTGGCCTGGTTCAGACATAATACTAAGCTGTGGTTTAGCTTTGCTTGTACAAGCCATAGGCTCATGTGATCCCCTTTCCTCTGGCATGGCTATGAGGAGAAAAACAGAAACCTTTGTTTCTGTTTTTAGTTAAGAGCAGTTTAATGTTATGTTGAATTCTAAACCATGGTTACTTTTAACTCTGGCTTATTATTTTTATTAAAATACACATATTTCACAAAACATGGTTTGATCTTTGTTTGTTTTAGTAAAGTAATTAAGACTAGGAACATTTTCTCCAGGTCCAGACATTATGCTAACTGCTGTTATTATTATTATTATTTAAATGGTAGCTAAGCTTCAGATCCCCTTGGAGCCTTGCAGTTCTAAAGGGAGGGGGAGTGCATGAATATGTGGCTTGAATATTCATTTTATTTGATGTACTGACCAAGCTTGTTGATCCTTACTGTTTGCACACTTAACCTTTTGAAGTGCTTTAGAAAAGTAGCTGTCAGTCTTTGGTTGTCCAGATGTTTTGGACTTCATCTCCCAGAATTTCTGACTATCAGCCAAGCTGGTTAGGGCTTATGGAAATTGAAGTTAAAACATCTGGAACACCAAAGTTTGAGAACCACTGTTTAGTACTTCTCTATGATTTTGCATCTGCAGGGGAAAGATTATAATTAGAAGACAAATTGCTTTTCAGAAATATTTGTCCCTTGTTACTGATCTTCTCATGAAGGACTTCTTCACTTTATTTATATCCTGTAGTTTTCCCAAAACTGGGACTCAAGGCACATTACAAATTAAATTATAATCTTTAGGCTTTCTAGAATCTCCTTCATTCTGATGATTTATAAAATAAGGTGCTCGCTGCTGTGTATATACCTTTGTCTAGCAGGAATATTTGTCAGAGAGTTGGAAGCAACTGTGGGTCACTCATGGGTTTGACAAACATAGACCGCTATTTTGTACTGTGTGAGGTGTGTAATGTGTGAACATGTTGACCTGGCATGTCTTACAGAGACCTGGTTGGATGAGGTTGGTGGGGTTAATCTCTTTCAGCTTTGCCCTCCAGGATTCTCTGTGCAGCAGCAGGTGAGACCGTGGGGGTGGGAAGGGGGAGTTGCAGTGTATTGGGATAATATCCCTCTGACCAGGCACCCTATCCTTCAGTCTGCAGGGTTTGTGTGCATTTATTTAAAGGTGGGTAGCTGGGACAGATTAGGGATTCTGTTGGTGTATTGCCCACCCCTCTGTTCAGCAGTCTCCTTTCCTGAGCTAGCTGGGGTGGTCTCCAAGGTGGTGGTGGTGGAGTTCCCCATGGCTTGTGATGCTGGGGGACTTCAACATCCATGCTGAGGTTACCCTGTCAGAAGTGGACCAGAATTTCATGTCTGCCATGTCAACCATTAGTCTGTCCCAAGTGGTTTCTAGCTCCACTCATGCTGCTGGGCACACTCTAAGGCTTTTTTTCCCCTGTACAGGGGGTATGATGGTGATCTGGGAATGGAAGAGCTTTCTACAGTTCCATTGTCATGGATAGATCACTTCTTGGTCAGGTTTAGACTCTCTGGGACTCAGACCCTCTGCAGGGGTGGGGGGCCCATTAAGATGGTCTACCCCAGGAGGCTTATGGATCTGGATGGATTTCTGGTGGCTCTGGGGAGTTTCTGGCTGCCTTGGCAGGTGATTCTGTTGAAGCTCCGATTGAGCTCTGGAATGGGGAAATGACTAGGGCACTAGACACAATTGCTCCTCAGCGTGCCCACTCATGGAGCGGAGCTAAACCAGCCCTTTGGTTTTCTAAGGAGCTGACAGCAATGAAACAAATGAGATGGAGACTAGAGCGACAGCGGCAGATAACACAGAGTGAATCCAACCAAAAACAGGCTAAAATATACCTGAAGGCCTGTGGTGGGGCAATCAAAGCAGCAAAAAATGCCTTTTTAAAAAAACAAACACCATTGCAACTGCACAGAATCACTCTGGAGAGCTGTTCTGAGTGATCAGAGATCTGTTACAATCTGCTTCAGAAGAGAATGTAAGCCATTCAACAGCTCCCTGCAAATAATTTGTCCACCATTTTAGAGATAAAATTTGCTCTGACTTAGACACCAGAGTTGATACAATGGATGTAACCTTGGCCTCTACTTGTCCAGTATTGACGGATACTTTTCAGTTTCTGCAGCCTGAGGAGGTGGACTGGATCCTTGGAGAGGTGAGAGCCACCACATTTGTAACTAGACCCTTGCCCTTCATGGCTAATTAAACAGGCAAGAGGAGGCCTGAGTGAGTGGGTAAGGAAAGTGATTAATGCCTCTTTAGAACATGGCAGGGTTTCAACATGCCTGACCTCTCTTTTTTTAAAAAACTTTCCCTGGATCCGACTATACTAATTATAGGCCAGTCTCCAATCTTTGGTTTTTGGGCAAGGTACTAGAGGGTGTGGTGGCTTCTCAACTCCAGGGGTTCCTAGATGAGGTGGATTATCTAGATCAATTTCATTCTGGTTTCAGACTTGGTTATGGGACAGAGATTGCTTTGGTCGCCTCAGTAGATGACTTATGCAGGGAACTAGATAGGGAGAATGTGTCCCTGTTGGTTCTGCTGGACATTTCAGCGCCTTTTGATACCATTGACTATGGTATCCTTCTGAGTTGCCTCTCTGGGATGTGGCTTGGAGGTACTGTTCTACAGTGGCTCCGCTCTTTCCCGGAGGGGCGCTCTCAGATGGTGGTGCCTTGGGACTCCTGTTTGACTCCTTGGCCGCTGGCCTGTGGAGTCCCTCAGGGGTCAGTCTTGTCCCCTATGCTATTTAATATCTACTTGAAACCGCTGGGAGAGGTTGTCCAGAGCTTTGGAGTCAAATGTTACTAGTATACTGATGATACCCAGCTCTATTATTCCTTTCCACCTAATTCCTAGGAAGTGGTTCCTCTGCTAAACTGGTGATGGGCAGCTGTAATGGACTGGATGAGGGCAAACAAATTGAAACTTAATCCAGACAAGACAGAGATGCTCCTGGTCAGTTGAAAGACAGATCTGGGAATAGGGATTCAGCCTGTGTTAGATGGGGTTACACTCCCCCTGAAAACACAGGTTCGCAGTTTGGGAGTACTCCTGGATTCAACTGGAGGCTGGAGGCCCAGGTCTCAGCAGTGACCAGGAGTGCTTTTGCACAGTTAAAGCTAGTGTGCCAACTGTCCCTGTTCCTAGAGAAGTTTTATCTAGCCATGGTGGTACATGACTTGGTTATATCCCATTTGGATTACTGTAATGCACTCTATGTGGGGGCTGCCTTCAAAAAGTGCTCAGTAACTTCAGTTGTCCCAAAGCTTAGCTGCCAGGTTGTTAACTGTGGCTGGCTACGGGGAGCACACAACTCTCTTGTTACAACATTTGCTACCGGTCCTTTTCCAGGCACAATTCAAAGTGCTGGTTTTGATGTATAAAGCCCTATATGGCTTGGGTCCAGGTTATTTGAAGGATTGTATCTCCCATTATGAGCACATTAGAACTCTTAGGTCATCTGGAGAGGCCCTTCTCTCTGTCCCATCATCCTCTCTGGCTCGTTTGGTGGGAATGAGGGTGACGGCCTACTTGGTGGCTGCTCCTAGGCTTTGGAACTCACTCCCTAGAGAGGCCAGGATGGCCCTGTCTGTGCTCTCCTTTCAGCAAGAAGTAAAAACATTCTTGTGCCATCAGGCATTCACAATCTGATGGGGGCTAGGCTTGTAGATGATGTGCAGTTTAGATTTTAATGTGTGTATAGTTTTATTGCATTGTAATATTTTTAATGTTTTAAGACTGTAAATTGTTTAACCTGTTTTTTAAATTTCATATTTATATTTATATTTTTAATGATTGTGTATTGTTTTAAACTCATTGTTAGCTGCCTTGAGTCCCTATATTGGAAGAAAGGCGTAATAATAATAATAATCATTCCTACTATTCTTTCTCATGTGTGATAGATTTAGTTAGAGTGCAAGCCATGGCTCTTTAAACGATGAAAACGTCTCCTAGTTTGGTATATATTTCCTGAATAAGTTGAATTAACATTCCTGGGTGAATGTAGTGCCTATGTTGATAACTTATTCTCTGACGACTCGCTTTTCGATGCTTGCAAATTAAGGACAGGCAAGTTCCATTTGTTCAACCAGGAATCCATTCTTTCAACAGTTCTTGTCTGTGAGGCTTGCTTGGGACTGACCGTGCATGCTGCTTGCAAAGTGAGCCGAGAGAGGAAAAAAGTCACCAAGCTGACTGAAAGACTTTGCAAGCAGCACATGTGTGGATGGGCACAGGCTCTCATGGGTATGCACAGGCAGTCCCAAGCAAGCCACTGTAATTCCCTCACGTTCCCTACATGGGTTTTGCTTTTCGACCAGTTCTGGTTTCTGACACTGCTGCAGTCCCTAACCTGTTGAATAAGTGGGAGCTTCCTGTATTTTAAAATATATTAAAAGTAGTAAGTCAGTTTTATTTTCAAAACAGAATTTTTGTAATAATAGGTGACTCTTTGGGCTTTTTCTTATTTTCAGAAAAAGCTGTAGAACACAGTTAAATAAATGCTATGTATAAATGAAAGGCTAGGTTTTTTCACACAGAATGAAACTAATATAATGGTACACTTATTAATGTATATAGATACATATTCCTTCTCCCCACAAGTCTGTAGCTGTAATCAACTATAGCAAGTAGGTCAGAAGAAATCAGACTTCTCTAGATGAAATCTGGGGTCATGAAAAGTTCATTTATGAAGTTCCCTGTAAATGAATAACCAAAATATTTTTGAGTGGTCTTCTCCCCAGCACATCACCTGCATCTCTTCTGGAGGGTTCCCCAACCTTTCTGGTGTGGATTTGGAATCCGCAGAGGGAAGGAAGAATTTGATCTTCTAATGGTGCCTATTTGCCTGTCCAAAGGACACCTATAATCTTGTAAAGCTTATCAGTGTTTCTATACCTATAATTCTAGACACACAGAATTGGAAGTTGTACAGGTATGGGTTCATATGGCTATGTGCCCTTTGCATTTTGTACATTTTGAACCTCCTGGAGACCACTTCCAAGTTATTTCCAAAGTATTCCAAGGATACTTTTCTTTTACTAGTCTCCATTTTTCTAATGATTTCCAATTTGGTGGCAATACTTCCAGATTCCTGCTTTTTTCCCTTTTTCCCCTCACTTTTGTTATTCACACATGCTGCATAAGGGATTCTGGAGGAAGCTGCTATTTACCTTACCTATTTACCACAAACAACTACAGTAGAACCAGCTACAGCAGAATACCATTCTTTCCCAATTGAAACTTTAAAGCATGTTTTCCTGCAGACACACTGCTGCAACCTGATACGTAAAATCTGTGTTACTCTAGCCTTCCTTCACTGTCTTCCCACTACCAATAGTACTAAAAAAACCCCTTCCAGCTAAGTAGAAGATAAGAAGAGAAAGGCCGGGGACTGGGCAGGTGTAAAAAGATTTTGTTAAAAAAAAAAAGAGTGTCTTTGTTAAGTGAGGTATGCCTTAGTCTAGACACAGGCTCACCATCTCAGTAAGTGCTAGCTGCCTAGTTGCTGGTTGTTATACAAAGAAGGCTTACAGCTCCCCCCCCCCGCTTTTTGACTCACTTTTCAACATTCCACTCTTTCAACTGTTGTAAATTATACACTTATACTGTATATTTTGATGCGTAGTCTATGCTTTCATCATTGTTTCGTCATGGAACTACGCAGTTTTTTTTTTGTCTCTCAGTCAACTCAGTGCACAGAGAGTGTGACTTCCACACCAAACTCCAAAAACTCAATTCACCCCACCCTCTTCACCCTCCACTTCCAGCACCACAGACATCTGTAGTGTGTTTGATTCTGATCCTTCAACTCCTTTTCATTTAAGTAGGTGCTATAGCTAGGATAATTTTTTCCTCCTTTTTAATTTCTGAGCCTTTTGCATGTGTGTTTTCTGATAGTGCTATACGTTTTAAAATTTTTTAGTGAGCTAGTACTTGTATTTGTAAAAACAGAAACTGTTTCTCTTGGGTCTCATCCCAGGAGAAAGGTGGGATATTAAATAAACACACAAGCAAACAATTAAGTTCAAAGCATAATCTAGAAAGGGTGGCTGAGGTATACAGCATGTTAAGTGAATGAACCAAGTTTGCTCTAAGTACATAACTAATGGGTGTTGTCTAGACATTACTGGCAAAGATAACTGTCTATCATCCATTTGGCAGAATGGTTTCTACAAAGGTTAAAAAAAAAACAGGAATAGTTACAGTACACTTGGCTTCATTTTACTTAACCATCATATCCCCATCTTTTTGCAATAGTGACCACTATTATAATATTACTAGGTGTACCTGCCATAACATGCCCAATCGTTCTCTTTCTGTAATGTTCTTAGTTTACCTTTTTTCATTGTAATGTTTCATTCCAATGTCTTAATTCGCTTGATCTACCTCTAATGTTTCATTGTGATTTCTTCTACACTTTCTCAGAGTTCTTTCACACGTTTCAGCTATATGCTAATATTTTAGGGAACATATTGCATTGTTTTACATGTGGGTGGTGGGTGGCTGAGGGAGTGGGAGGAGGGAGGGGACCTTGTGAGGCTGGGGGTGTAAATGCGGATTGAGTGGCAGAAGTGGACTGTGAGATGGAGAGGGAATTTGCATGTGGTGATTGGCTGATGGGGTGAGAGGAGGGAGGGGACTGGTTAGTTATGTTTCCTAAGTGGCCAATCAGCACACTGTGAAAGGAAACATACCCAAGAGTTTTAAATATAGATAATTTGCAAGCTAACAAGACTGGGTTCTGCTTTTTTCAACCTTTTCCACTTTTTGACAGTGCTCTGGTCCCTAAGCTGTCCAATAAGCAGGGGATGTCTGTAGAGTATATCTTCCCACTACCTCCTTGCAGCATGGTTGTAGGTACCCAGACATGTCCTACCAACATGTCTGGGTATCATGAGCAGTGTTCTGTTTATCCAATTAATCTTAGTTAACTACCAAATGATCCTTAGTAACAATGATGCTCTGATTCTGAAGGTAAAGTATATCTGTTGTATCTTAAGTAAGGTATGTTATCTGTCTCTCTTCATGAGGTTTAAAAAGTTCACTGTTTTTCACTGCTGTTTTCTAACCTCATACATGTGATGAAAAATGTTAGCAGTTTACATTCTTACTGTATGAAAGACTATACAGTAGTAAAAATTACAAAATAGATGCAAATCTTGGGGCTGTGTAGCATGTCATGGCAGAGTTGGATCTCTTCTTTTTTTGCTAAATATGTACCACCCCTTTCTGTAAAGCTTGGAAATCAATTCAGCTGTGGGAAAACACACAGTACAGGTCAAACCCACACCCCTGTATGTGCGGTACCAGTACCTGCCGTTTCAATTATCTGTCCTTGAAAAATATGGTCTTTCTAGGCATTTCCTGACTGGAGCTGTCATCCAATGTGACTCTATGGTAACTTTCACTAGAAATTACCATAGACTCACCCTGCAGGTGCCTAGAGAGGCAGCTTCTCTAGTCATTTCCTAAGTCCTCCAGCACAATTCTATGGGGTCTGCTATTGCCAATAGTTTCAAACATTTGCAGTAAGACTGGAAACATATCCACTGCAGCTATGGTGGTTGACCAGTAAATGCATTCAGACCTGTAGTTAACAGGTGAGTTAATATAATAAGTGTTCAACATATGATCTGAGATGCCCACATTGTTCTCAAATAGTACAGAAGTATGGAGGTCCTGGTGTGCTAGAAAAATATTTGTTGTAATGCATGAGGTAGGCCTCAGTAAAGCATTGTGCTGGTGTGTGTGTGTTGACCAGGTTCTCTGAAAGACTGTATTCTCTCATATGAGCTTGCCCATGTTCTTTGGGGGAGGCCCTTCTTTTGGTCTCACCACCCTCATAGATACATCATGTACGAACATGGGAGAGGACATTGTTGGTGGCTGCTCCCAAACTCTGGAACTCCCTTCTTAGCTATCCTTCTTTAGGAATGTGAAGACTTTTTCTTTTGTTGTGGCAGGTCTTGAGTACTACTGCTCAAGTGGAAAATGTCTTTATGGTCTGTATCATCTGTAGTCTCCTCTCACTTTTAATGGGTATGTTTTTAATTCTGTTGATAGTTTATATTTTAACTTACTAATGTGAACTTTTAGTTATATCTAGCAGGTTTTGCAAACTGAGCAAATATGATGTTTTTTCCTTACTGAGGCTTCAAGGGGCTTTGCCTTCATGGATTGCATGAAGAGCTGCTATTCTCTTGTATGCTGTAAGTTTTGTCTGCTGCTATGGCTGCAATGAGTACCAGGTGCTGTATTTTCAGAGGAAGGAATTAACAAATCACCACTGAGCACTGAATACTCCTTGCCTAAGAAAACCCTGTGAAACTCATGGGGTTGTCACAAGCCGACAGATAACTTGAATGCACAGACACCGAAAATAATTTTGTCCCATTGTAATACTGAATGTGAGGGGTCCTAAGCACTGAAGAAATAATTGCATCCTAAAAATCTTTAGTACACACTGGGTTAAGGAAGATGATGGGGTCCCTCCTCATTCAGTATACTTGTTTTCTCCTGTTTCCATGTCAGAAAAGCTCCCTTGCTGTCTGAAACTTTGTAATAGTCATGCATAGTAATTTTGTTGCACCAATAATACCGTAAGTGAAATAGCCCAAGCTAAACATTCTCAAATAGTCTTAACGTGTTTTATATAATGTATACTGTATGCATTTACAAAATATTACTTGCCAATTGTGGTCATCTCTCCGAACAATATGTATAATTACTACATATACGATGATCTTCTGATTGGACATTTTCCTTTGTCAGATTAAAACTGCAGTTTCTTAGTCATCTGTCAATGAATAGTTAGTTGATCCATTGAGAATGTCCAGGTGGCCCATTTCATGAAATGGCTGCATCAAATCACAATAAAAATTAGGGGAGGACTGTTGTATTTGTGGTCCTAAGAACACCACCTTTTAGAGAGAGTATATTTTTGCTTACTGGATAATTAAGAATTAATGGGATGAATATTGTCATTCATTCTGCATCCTGAAATCCCCTACAAACATTTGGTTAGGAATTACTTGCTATGATGGACAGTCATAGCTGAGGACTTGTACCCTTGCTGGGGTACAAGTCCTCCTGGAAGTCATAAGATACGGAAAGCCTTATAATCTCACATACTGGTGATCTGAAGTCATGGAATTTTTCATTTTCTTTTAATACTAAAATCTAATTTTTTATTTCCCTGTACACACACAGATGCACACACACACATATTTGCATTTTCCAACAGTTATATCAAATCACACTTTTTATGGAAATAAAGAATTATGTTGATTCATTATCTATATACAGAATTATAATATTAATAAACTAATATTTTACTAATAACTAACATGGACTTCCTACCAACACAAAAGCTAGCTATTGTCAAGACTTTTCACGTTTCTTGTATGTGGCATAGTTAAATATTTCATCCACAGTATTTGCTGATTTTTCTCCAATATATGATTAATATCAATTTGATCATATCTCAAAAATTATTGTTTAAGAATAAGTTCCATACTTTCTAGCCCTTTTCAGTAGCTTGAGTCATTTTTCCTTTGAGCCAATTTGTGAATTTATCCAAATCTAATAATCTATGGGTTTTCAGAATCCATTCCTCTCTATCTGGTATCTTGGAGTCATGAAATTTTTCTGGTAAGAATAGCTCTGTAAGACTAGGTTGACTTTCAGGAGATCCAACTGATATGGAAAATTCAGTAATAATTACTTTATGCTGTCAATCATACTGTATTTGTTTAATTTGCAGATAACTTATATTTATGTATTATATCTACATCTTTTGAAATCTATTAAAAATAAATATTTTTTAAAATCTCACTAAAAAATAAATATTTTTTAAAATCATCTACACTGCCCTGAACATCTGTAAGACGGAGTGAATATATATGCAATAAATGTTATAATCACTCAGGACGAGGGAAGGAGCAGTTCGTATATGGTCCATTCTAGACTGGTAGCTAGATTAGCCTGTGCAGATTTATTGTTAGTTTCAATTTTACAGTCTATCAAGAGCTAATGAGTAGAGATTTGGGCCATCAGGAATCTGAATCTAGAAATCAGGGAGGTATCACAAGGCAATGTGGCACATTCCATTTAGTGCCACTTTTTGTGATCCTGTCTATTTCATTTCATTAAGATGTTTTGTCAGTCTATTTGGAATTGCTCCCAGAGCACCTGTCACCCCACATCACAAAGGAGAATGTCAAAGCAAACTGGAAAGATAAACCATTTCTTGTCTTTGAATTATTTAAAATAGTATGGAAAGCTACCATCAGAAATTGAATCCTTATTGAATACTGTAAGAATATTTAGTCAAGACATCTCAGTGGAATTTGGAGCTGCTAAATGTGCCACACTGTCAGTAAAAAGGAGAGCCTGTGTGGTGTAGTTGTTTGACTGTTGGACTTACTACTGGAGGCCAGGTTTCAAATCGCTGCTCTGCCATGGAAACTCACTGGGTGACCTTGGACAAGCCACACTCTCTCAGCCTCAGAGGGAGGCAAAGGAAACCCCTCTCTGAACAAATATTGCCAAGAAAACCCTGTGATAGGTTCATCTTAGGGTAGCTATAAGTCAGAAATGACTTGAAGGCACACAACGACAAACAACAATAAAAAGCATCGAAAGGAATAAAACTCTGTGATAGAAATATCATTAGAAGCATTATCCATGATGGAAATTACAAATATTTGGGAAGCTGAGATATTCAGTGTAGAAATGAGATAGACTACTACTGCTACTGAGTACTGTATATTTAAAAGAGCACGCAAAGTCTTAAAATCAAACTCAGCAGGAGAAACACAGTTGAGTGAATAATTCCTGGATCATGCCATATATTCAGTGTAGGACTGGAGTTGTTGAATGGACTCCAACAGAATTTACTAGATAGAAAAAACTCAGGAAATTATGACAGCAGACCATCACTGGAATACTGATGGTTAGTTCCAATTACTGTACTCCAATTTCTTGATTGGTAAGTTAATACATAGGTAAATCCCAATTGATTCAATAGCTGTATTGTACTCAGGACTAACAAATGGATTTAGCTCCCATTTTTACATCCTCAAAGTGATATTTACTATATTTCCACTTAATACTGGTCACTGGGGTGGTGGTGATTCAAAGTGAAACAAAGCTTTCAAGGGAAAAGATACCTGAGAGAGTGCGCGCACGCGCGCACACACAGAAAAAAAACCAATGAAAAAATGGTAATAGATGTGTGTGTGTGTGTGTGTGTGTGTGTGTATATATATATATATATATATATAATTTATTGAACACTGAAGAAACAAAAGATCACCTTGCCTGGCTAAACAAGCCACTATATGATCAATAAGAAGAAAAAGTCAAAAAGGGGGAACATCTGGAAATGGCTGTAGAACAAGGACACTGAAAAAAGAAAGTGAAGGATGCATATTTGCAGCTCAAGAAACAGGTGCATTGGATAACTTGAATCAAGGCAAATATTGGAAAAAAATAAATTGTATAAATAGCCTGAAGGCACCAGATCCCATCTGATCTTGGAAGCTAAGCAGGGTTGACCCTGGTAAGTATTTGGATGGGACTGCCAATGAATATCAGGTACTGTAGGCTATATTTCAGAGGAAGGATCTGGCAAAACCACCTCAGTATTCCTTGCTGAAGAAAACCCTGCAAAGTTCATGGGGTTGCCATAAGTGGACAAGCAACTAGAAGGCAAACGTGCGTGCACACACATGTCACGAACGTAAAGAAAAAACTCAGCTTGTTGACCACCTTAAAAGTTGTCAAAAATGGTGAAGTAAGAATCTTACGAGACATTAAAATTCAAAACTGATGAACAATTAGAACATAATATGCTGGGTATAACCCACATACCCCTATGCCACCATTCTCTGAAGATGCCAGCCACAGATGCAGGCAAAACATCAAGAATAAACTCTTGCAGAGCTTGGCCTCAGCCCGGAAAAAAACCACGGAAAACCTATGGATGCCGGCCATGAAAGCCTTCGACTTCAGTATCTAAGGCTGCTGGGATTTGGATTTCAACATATTGGAGGCCACGTTACTCCCACCCCAATTTACAAGGGCACATTTGAGAATATGGTGCTACTGCCAGTTTGCAATAAAAATACCTATCATGTTTATATCTAAATCTTACTTGGGTACTTTCATTACTAGGCTACATTGTGAAATGAAAAGAAACATTCTGCTCTCAAATTAGCATACAGTTGTCACCACGGATTTTAAATCCACGGATTTGAGTATTCAGAGCTTGAAAATATAATTTTAAAAAAATAATACTCCCAAAAGCAAACCTTGATTTTGCCATCTTATATCAGGGACACCATTTTGCTATGCCATTGCATAAAGTGATACAACATCTCAGGCTCGGCCACATTGATCACCAACAATGGTCCGCCCTGGCCTCACATCGGAAGGCATGGAGATGCACTATCCACAATGCTGCAGCCTTATTTGAGAGCTTACGGCGAACAAGTCTTGAAGAGAAACGACAATGCAGAATCACAACCTGGAAACATCACCCAAGGAGCCCTTCTGCTGTGCTTTCTGCAACCAGACTTGTTTATCTCGGATTGGCCTTTTTAGTCATCAGCGCGCTTGCAGAAAGCGCGGGATGAGTCCTTCCTGAATCTTCGTTTGCAAAGAAAAGCCAGAGAGAGAGAGAGCGCGCGCGCGAGCATATAATGGGACTTGAGTATTTTGGTATCCATGGGGGTCCTGGAACCAAACCTCAGCGAATATGAAGGGACAACTGTATTTTATTTCCCTTAGGTGTGTCCATTGCCAGCTGCTACAGCTGAATGTAAGATTTAAATGGAACTTCGTGTAGTCAAGATACAGTACATAGACTTGCAGCCTAAAATTCTACATACACCATGTGTAAACTGGTCGGAGAGGCTGGAGCATTTGAGGATGCGAGAGGAAAACACCCTTCTATCAGTGCAAAGGTGTACTATGTGGTTTGAATCACAGGCAGATTTGGAGTCCCGGTTGACTGGCGAAGTTGAGCCTATTTACCGTCCCAGCGTTTCTCTTTCCCTCTCAATCAGCGCAGACCCCCCTCTTCGATGTGAAAAGTCCTGTGCCAACGTGTCCCCCCCCCCACGCCGTGCCATTGCGTAGCTTTGTGACAACGAACCCTTGCGGGACGCTTTTGAGGCCGGTTTTGTGAGTGGCGGCTGCCTGGAGCCCACCCGCCAACTTCCCAGGCATTAGACCCAGGGCCGGGCTCCTTTCGGTCCGAGTCACCGGTGGCGTCAGCGGTGGAGGGAAGCGGCCTGTGTCGAACCGCGTCACAAAGCGGATTTTCTGTTTCCACGGCAACCCGTCCTCGGTGGCTTTGAACTGCCCCCGCCGCTGCCCCAGGAAGGCGAATGGCAGCGGGCCCTGCCTGGCACACCTGGGGCGGGGGGGACGGGGCGAGGGCTCGGTGCCCTCCTGCCCGCCCGCCCGGGATTCGCAGGTAAGGGTCTCCCTTCGGCGTCCGAGCGGAGAAAAGAAGCCGAAAGACGCCACGCAAGCTTCGCTCCAGCCCGCTTGCACGCGTTCTCGCCCACGCAATAGGTAGACGCCGTGGGACTCTGAGCCTAGGCTTTAACTCTCGGTTCAAAGTGAGCGCTAGAGGGCGGTTTTCTATTATTCTGGTTCGTTTTTGTGCTAAGATACTTTCTTCGTATAACTGGTGAATGGCCGAAAACGTCCTCTGGAACCGTTATTCCAAGGCAGTGAGTGAATCATAACGTAGGCCTGAGCGATAGAGAAGAAATGACGGGAAAAGGCCCAGCTACATCTCTCTCTTGACCATTTGCCCTCTTTTTCTTACTGCATTGTGTTCTAAACAGGCTTGCCTCTGAGTTAATACCTTGCAGACTGACTTGTTCCCCATAAATTGGATAGTCCTGGTGGAAACTTGTTGATTGGATTGCGCATGATGAATGTTCAGTAAACATAGGGTTGAAAAATAAATACATATGAAATGGATCAGTAGTTAAAATTTGCATTTGGCTGTGTGCAGAAGGGTAGACTCCACCCCCCCCCCCGTTATAGCAAAGACTTGTGGTGTCTTTAAGACTACCAGACTTTATATGGCATAAGCATTCATGTTGCAGTCCATGGAGATTTATCCTATAATTAATGTATAAGTCATAAAGGTGATGCAGGACTCTGCTTTATTTGGATGTTTTAAACCAGTGGTTCTTAAACTTTTCTTTTACCGGGGACCCCCTTTAAATATATTTTGTTGCTGCAGGCCCCCAAGACTTAACTCAAGATTTAGAACCATCAATAACAATAGCAATACATGTAATAATAATATCATTCAACTTTCCTTCAGAGTCGCCAGAGGGAGAGGGAAGACGTTTCTCCTGCTTCTTCCTGCCAGTTTGCAGCTGGAGTGGATTGAACAGCAATGCAGTGGCCCGCCCAGCCAGCCAGAGCCTTTGCCTTGGCTCCTGTCATGTGGCTGGGCCACTGCAGGGAGGAAGTGGGCTGAGCAGCCTTCAAGCCTTCTCAGACCCTCTGTGAGGACACCGTGGCCCCCTAGGGGTCTGCAGACCATAGGTTAAGAACCACTGTTTTAAACCAACATTTCAGCATTACATTCACTACCCACACCCCCATGCCAGTTAACTAGTGTCTAATCTGTGTTCCAACAAAATAATTTCTGGACATATTTTTATTTGCAGCAGGATACTTAAATGTAACTGGTTATTGCATAAATGCAAAAGCAGATAGTAAAATAAAAAGTATACATTTGAGTAAATGACTGTACTGTATAGTAAATATGGATTAATGGACTAATGAGTTGAATTGGTTGTTGCAATTTAATTAGCCTTTCTGTATTCAAAAGTCTCAGCATGATACACTGTCCTATCTAACATAGTAACCCCATTAGTTGAGCTAGATTCAAGTGAATGATTAAACTGTTGCAATATTTGTACACCAGCACCCTAAAACCCTAAAATACACCAGGAGCCCTGGTGGCACAGTGGTTAAATGCCAGTACTGCAAGTCACCACGTTGCAAGTTTGATTCCAGAGGGCTCCAAGGTTCACTCAGCCTTCCATTCTTTCGTAGGTCGGTAAAATGAGTACCCGGCTTGTAGGGGCAATTAGCTAACACACATTGGAAACTGCTTAATGCAGTGTAGATGTGTAAATTGCTATTGCTTAAAAACAATTTGTAAGCTGCTCTGATAGCCTTGTGGCTGAAGAGCAGGGTATAAATAACTAATAAAAATAAAATAAAATGCTCAGGTTTTGATAATGAATCACTTTTGAAATGTGATCTCAAGAGTTTCCTGACCAACAGTATTTGCATTACATTAGAGCATATTAGTATAAAAAAAGTAACCGCACATCTCTGAACAGTTTACTGCCGGTTTTATTTGAAGCTGTAGCTTCTATTATTTTAGTGTCATCATGGATATTTCAAATGTATTGGTTTGAGGCTGAAGAGAACAGTTTAAGTCTAATAAACACAATCCACAAGGCCTGGTTTGGATGACATCTTAAACCTAGCCTGGCTCGTTCAGCCCTTGCACTGTCAGATGTATACCAACACACAAATACCTGCATTCTGTGGCCTTTGGCTTATAACTGGTATTAATGTAGAATTATGCACTCATTGGTTGGAGAATACAGGCCACTCTAACTTTTGTGCATTGTCAGTGGCTTTGTGCAGGAAAAACACTTGAAGATCCTGCGTTTGCCAGTATCCAGGCTTCAGATAACCATTTGTTGTGTACACCCAGCATTGTGGGGAAGACTGTGTTTATCAAGTTCTTGTGAGGGCAGAGAGTTCACTATGGAGAACCAAAACCTGAATTGCTCTCACTTTAAGCAATCTCTAGTCCGTTAGTTAGAAACCAGCATATATCAGATTTTGGTGGGTCTTATACGCCTAGTAATTGACTTGTCCTGTAACTTGGAACTAATTTGTAGTATAATTTCCTTAGTCACAGAGACTAGTTTATTTTATTTCATTTTATTGTGATTTTCCCTAGTGTTTTTGATTCCATTAAAAATAAAAATGGTGGAATGGACTATGGGGTGTAATCCTTCCAAACTAGCAAACTGTTTATTTTGTATGTATCAGATTCCTGTAATGCAACTTGGAAAGCTTATATGTATGTACAACTATTTAGGTGAAAGGGCAGCAATTGTATTTTTTTTAAAAAAAGTTGCTTAATTTTGTTTTAATTTTTCATCTTTAGGTTTCTACAGCATTGCCTGTGACAAAACCAGCTGAGGAAACTGGAAACTGCTCTCCCATGAGTAACAACTACAACAATGAGAAGTCATTTAAGGTTTCTTTGACTTGACATCTTGTGCTTTATTCTAGTTCAAGTGTTTGTCACAAGATTATCAGATCAGTTGGTAAACACACTTTTGCTGGGTGCTTTTTTTCCTTTCCCAATTAACAAGAGTACCTCTGAAAGTAATGGATGAAGTAACAGATTATATTGTGTAATAGGGATCAAGTCTAACAATGTTTAAGGCATTTCTAAGAACTAGTGCATAAATTTAGCTAATCTGTTTTCATTTTTTAACTAAAATGTAAGCATGTTATTTTTGAAGCAAGCTTATTTTCTTTGAGTAGAACTTGCATGTAACCATTAGGACTGCTGGCATGTTCAACATGACTGCCTAACTATGTTGTAATATAGCCTGTAACAATTAAACTGTTTACTCAGGAGAACATGCTGAAATGTTAGTTGCATTTGCAAAATATTGTAGCTTGGATGAATAAAGATTTTATGGTAAAATATATTTATATATAAATGGAATATCATTTAGGTTTTCAGTATAATTTATAAAGCTTTTTTTGAAAGTTTATGGTATTTCACAGTAAAACTTGTTTCTAGTATTACAAATATAGCAAAATCATTTGTGAAGTGATAGCATTCTCTTCCAACAGAAGGGTGTGTGAACTTTGTATTGCTATCTGAAACTATGGTATACTGTTTCTCTTACAGGTACTATAGAAGGTGTTAATGCAAGTTATGCTAATGAATGAAACAGATATTTAAAATCTACATCATATATAACAGTATGGCTTGGTAAGCAAAATGAACAGGTTGGTTTTTGTGTTTCTGAATAACTTCTCAATTTGAAAAATAATCTTTATTTAAGAGAGGAAGGGTTATGTGGGAATATGAAAGACTGATGTATCATTCATATTTCTGTCTTCCTTCAGCTTACTAAGATGCCACCTCCATGGATTAATTAGCCATTTTACCACCTACACAGTTAATTATTAAGAAAAAACCCCATGCTTATAATATGATACATCAGACAGTTCATAGATTTTGTATTTGTATTTGAATAAAACACTTGACCAGATCATTAAAATTCAGTAGCCGTATTCATTTCATGCCATGTGTGAGTGTGAGGAGTTGGGGGCTGGTGAGGAAGTGAGGCTGAAGAAACAGTCCACTGTGTGAAGTTCCATAAATGACAGAAGAGGGAGGAAGCAGTGTGGGACTTAATTGTCTCCTTAATCTATAATCGAGTAAAACAAATGTTCTATTAAATTTTTCCACTTTAGAGAGTTCAGAGCTACTCTGTATAGCAACAGCAACTTGAGTGTAATTTGCTTGTGGCAGCCATTATTTTCTGTGATGTGTGATAAAAGTAGGGTGCCAGGAAGAGGAAACTCTATTATTTTCTTCAGTCACTGATTGGCAATAACAGCAGGGATTCCCCTGCATGTCTCCTAATTGGGAGGGAGAACAGTGTTTGAAATCAGCCCTGCACTCAGCTGGTGTTTGCAGGCACCAGGTGAACCTGATTTCAGAATTAAGCCAACACCTGCAAACATCAGCTAAAAGCACTTTGCTTCTCCTCTCCCTTCCTTCTACCATTAGCCATACAAGGTGGGCCAGATGGGAACTGTACTGTAATACTTCTGGAGGGTATCAAGTTGCTATAGTCTAAACATTGCTATCTTCATATAAAGTTATAATGAAAAATATATATAAAGGCTCAGATGTCCCAACCCAGTCTTTCACAATATGATGTGATCTCACCTCTCCTTCAGTCCTGCGTGCATCTTACTTCTTTCTGTTGTTTTCTGTAACCACGGTGTGACCTGACAGCCAGATTGACTTAGTTTTGAAACTTTGATGTCAGGTTTGTTTGCTAGCAGTCATTTGGAGACCATATCTTATACCACAGTTTGTCAATTTGGGCATCATAGCTGGGAAGTGGAGGAGGGAACTTGCATATGAGAGAGGCGTGGAGAAGAAGATAATCCTGCAGCATAGTCCCAAGCCATGGTTTGGAGCAGTGCACCTTAAATTATGTGATGTGGGGAACTGGCATTTTTCTTCCAGTGTGTCAGGCACCAGGATCATATTTGGGCCAGTTGGCTACAGTTGTTTTTTCTCTCCTGGAAACTCACCAGGGACTGGCACCAATCCATGGGGCACCATTTTGAGTATTACTGGTTTGAAGGATTGTATTCATGATAAGTGAGCTGAACTGTGGCTTAGCAATGACAGTTTCAGTTATTGTCAGCAGCCATGATTGACTGCTGGTCCCAAACCTAGCTCTCAGGGTCTAATGGATGTCTTTCCCAATTCTGGTAGTTAACTGTCTGTCTGTGAAAGTGCTGGGTCTCAAAACCAGGGGCCACAAGGTATGCTGAAGTTGTGCATCTGTACCTTTGATTCTTCATGTGCTTTGGATAATATCCCCAAGAATCTCTGCTCATTGGCCATGATGGTTGGGGTTTCCGAGAGCCCAAGTGCAAAACATCTGGGGGGCAAAAACATAGAAAACTACGTTCATTGAAGAAAGCAAATGTACAACATTTATGAGAATATATTTTTTAAACTTTGCCACTTTTAAGTGCTATCAATGTGTTATGATGCATTTTTGTTTGTTTTGTTTCAGGATTTTGTGGATCTTTATGTGATAACACACGTAGCCAAGCTCTTCCAAGTAGCTTATACTTTTCAAAGATGGATACAATGAAGTTAAAGCATGATATTAATCCATTCCTTCTTCACTTCATAAACTTTTTGATCTGGCTGTACACAGTTATAACATTTATTCCATGGTATTTATTTTCTGGATCAAGACATAACATAGCCAAATCAAATCAAATTAAAGCTAAACCTGTAAATAACAAGCCAGGTAGTGCATATAGATCAGTTAACAGTTTGCATTGCTTAGCATCTGTATTATATCCTGGATGTGATACACTTGACAAAGCTTTCAAGTATGCGAGAAGTAAATTTAAGGACAAAAAACTTCTGGGAACACGGGAGATCTTAAAGGAGGAAGATGAAATTCAGCCATCTGGAAAAGTTTTTAAGAAGGTATGTAACTTCTCAGTGTTTTTAAATTTTAAAGGGGTTCTAGTTTGAAGAAAATGTTATGGTCAGGGGGTGCTATTGCCCACCCCCACAAGACATCGGGAGGCCTCATCCCAAAGCCCTCCAAACTGGGGGAGATAAATTGATACCCCCAGATAGCCATTAATGCCTGCAAGCATATTGCTATTGGCCATTTTGCTGCAATCATTTTTAAGGTCTCAAGAGCCTTTTCTTTAGCCAGTACAACCCTTGCTTCAAAACAGGAAATGGATACAGCATGAAATCTGATTATTTTTTGGTCTGAGGAAAGATTGGAGGAAGACTTTGAAAGGTCTACAAAAGGTGATGGGGGAATGCCTGCAAAATGGCAAAATTGCTAGTAGTGCCCTAACAGGACAATTTTTTTGCCCCTCCAATTTTGTGGGCTGGGTGAATGTTGCACTTTGCCCACCCTTGGCTTAATGTCATACTTTATAACCAGTGAAGACTTTAAACAGTGATTGACAAAACATGGGCCGTATGGCTGATTTTTTTTTTTTGCCCCTGCTCCTCAGATTCCCCAGATTTCTCATTCTGACACAGAAAGGTGAATTGCCTCTCCTAGAAGAATTTAGGAGTGGCAATTCACAATTCAAATAGGTCACATGCTCCTCCCTACATCTCTTCAAATTTTAAAATATCCATTCTCAGGAGGGCTTGAAGGATCAATTCCCAACCAATGGGATATTTTCTTGCACCAACTGGTCAAAGCAGGAGACCAGAGTTCCAAATCCTTTTAATCCATTGCTTGTTTCTCTCTCCCCTTCAGTTTTTCTTCTCCTGCTCTGCCAGCTAGTCGAGACTCTCTCTTTCATTCTATAACACTAACATTAAAATTAAACTATAGTTGGTTAGGCATTAGGCTGGAGAAGAATAAGCATGAAATCGACAAGGGAACTCTTAAAGAAAAAGAGAAAAAATGTGGTTCCAAATGGGGATGGGGAAGTTCTCCGCTCCCCATTGGAGAAAAAGGAAAAAGCGACTGGATGATGAAATTAATACTGAAGCTGCTCAATTAGCTGCAAGTATGCAAGCTACAGAGCAGGATATTATAAACAAAAATGATTCAGCCATTCAGTTGGGCATTGAGTAATGTACCTCTGAACAGATATCAGAGTCTGTCCTTAAGAAAAAAATTCTAAAATCTAGTGAGCATAATATGGAGGGAAGGTCCCCTCATCCGTGCTTGGATTCAAAAACCATGGTGGTAAGACCAAAAATAATTAACTTGGGGAAGGCCTAAAAAGGTAAAGTTAAAAGGCAAGATAAAATAAAGGCAGTAGACTTACTAGCAATGTTTCCTCAGAGGGAGAAAGGGAGATTGTGTGATTTAAGTGCAATTGTGCCTTCTGGTCGTCATATTGAATTGAAGGATTCTAGGCAGAAGGGAGAGGCAGAAAGCAAGAGAGTTTTCAGCCAGTTAGAAAAGACTGCATCTTCAAATGCACAGGCACATGTTTTAAACAATAGCCAGAGCAAAAGCAGTGAAGCATTAGTGAATGGCAGGAAAAAAAAGTTATCTTCTTTCTGAGTTGAGGCTCAGGAAAGGTTTTTAAATTAGCTGTCTTGGATGGTCACTCAGAATAATGTACTGGCTTGCAGTTCAGTTAATGCCTTGCCAACAGAGATTAATGACATGGTTCAGCAACAACCTCATGATATCTCTGTAATAAAAAGCATAATCAAAAAATTAGTGCAAAAATGGAAAAAAAAGGATTCAAAACACCCTTAATGAGTCAAATATATCAAATGCAATGGATTTGAGTAACATGATTAATTTAATTAAATTGATTTCTCAATCTAATTGAACAACAATGAATTTTAGAAATTATGACAATTCATACTTAATGAATTTAGTAAGTCTTTGGGGACCAGGTGAAAAGTCTGATGGACAAGAAGTTTCTCAGGAGGAAAAGTTAATAGAGCAGACTCAGTAGCCTAATCAAAAGGGTACAGAGAAACCAATAAAATGCACAGAGAAATCAAAGTACGTCTCCCTTAAAGATACCTTAAGTGCAAAAACAAAACAAAACAAAACAAAAAAATAGACAAAGCCAATGTCATGTCAGATTTAGAGTCAGAAGGGAAAGGTTTAAGCATGCAGGGGGTAGAGTCAAGATGAAGACAGATTTGGATTTGGATGATGTAGGATTCTCAGATGAGGATTCTTCAGTGGATCAAATCAGGAGTAAGTTATCTGATCCTCACAACTTCAAAGGATTGCTTTGAAAAGTGTTATTTAGGTCTGGAATATCTAGAGCAAGATGAGAATTCAGAAAAGAAAAAAGGCAAGTGGCATCAGTGCTACGAAAGATGCAATAAAATTTAGAAATACCTATGCCAGAAATGTTTACAAAGTTAATTGAGTCACAGTGGGAGATAGCTCTTAATTCTAAGAGACTTTAGAATATGCTTAAAAAATTAGATATATTTGAGAAAAAAGCAGTGGATCAATCGACTATCCATTGGTTGATGGTCCTGCTCACATCGCAACTTTAATTTTGAATGCTGTTGTTCCTTGGGAAGGGGATGCACTCTTAAATGATGTAGATGAAAACAGAATAGATTTAACTCTGAGAAAGTGTCATGAGGCTTCAGCCCTATCCATTCGAGCATCAGTTGCAATTTCCGTGTTTGCCAGGGCTGCCATTCTGTGGGTTCAAGAAATCCTGGGTTCAGAAGATGTAAATACTCAAACAGTTCAAAGAGCATTGCATAAATTAGAGGAAGTACTTCAGTATGTGGCTGATGTGGGATATTATGTTGGAGCATTTGTAATGTATTCCATTATGGCAACTACAGTCAATAGAAGATCCCTGTGGTTAAAACATTGGGAGGCTAACCAAAAGTCAAGAGCCAGTTTGTTAAACACTGCCTTCAAGGGAAAGTTGTTATTTGGGAAGAAAGCTTTAGAGAAAGTTTTGGTGGAATGAAAAGACAAGAAACAAATGCTGTCCAAAGTACAAAAAAAGAGCATAGGCAGGAGATATTTTAGGGGAGAAAACCCCTTTTGAAGAGGAAGGGTTTCTCAAAAAAGAAGAGACTTCAGAAATTTCAAACAACAGTGGAATAAGGAAAATTCCACTTTAGGCAACAGAATAATCAACAAGCAAGAAGATGAACCAATCACTCCGATAGGGGTGGCCAACACTAATACTGACTTGAGGGAGCTACTATTAGTAGGAAGATTACTGTATTTCATTTCGGTCATTTGTGGAAAGCCATAGCAACCGACAATGGGTACTTCAAATAGTTCAGCAAGAAATCCTTTTCACAACATGACCGAAGGGAAGCTATCCTCCATCACCAGTGTAAAAAAAAAAAAAAAAAATCAAGATGGAGAGAGTACAAACAGAAATACAACATTTAATTCAGATTGGGGTCAGAGAATGGTCCCATCCTATCAGAAATTTGAAGGCACTTACTCCATTTTCTTTATGGTCCCGAACAGAGTTGGGAGGGGGGTACAGACTTAAAGTACCTGAATGGTTATGTACAATATGAAAGTTCATGATGGAAATATTACAAACCATTCTAGAGAATTTGGTCCTAAACAATTTCTTATTCTTGATAGAATTGAGAGAAGCATATTTGCATGTCCTTATGCATTACAGTTCTAGAAAATACTTGAGGCTCAGTTATGATGGCAGTCTTTACCAGTTCAAGGCTCTTCTATTTGGTCTGGTGTGTGCACCAGTTTTCACCAAAGTACTAATTTCATTGATAGCTTTTTTTGAGACAGCAGGGAGTGAAGTTATTCGCATATCTGGATGATATTTTGCTGAAAGCCAGCAGCATACAGAAGGCAGAACATGACCTCAGTCTCACTTTACAATGTTTACAGACTTAAGGGTTCCTAATAAATTTAAAGAGAAGTCATTTGACAGCTACAAGAATATTAACTGACTTGGGTGCAGAAGTAAATACACAAAGTGGGTGTGTCTTCTTTTCCAAGGAAAGGAAACAGAGCTTAATGGAGGAAGTAATGCAGTTGGGAAAGATGAAGTTAGTAGATCTAATGCATTTGGCAAGGGTGCTAGGAATGCTAGAAATGTTAGATTCAGTGATTCAGTTAGTCCTGTGGGCAAGGTTTCCCACAAGGACACTGCAAGTTTTCCTGAGACCATTTCAGAGTGAAATAATAAGGAAAAGGCATCATTCTGATTATACCAAGTAAAGTAAGGAGAGATTTACTTTGGAGGGTCAGACCAGGCAATTTGAAGAGAGGAACTATGTTCCACAACACAAGATAATATTAACAATAGGTGCAAGTCTTTGTCAGGGTCAGGTAGTCCAGGGAGAATGGACAGAGTCAGAGAAGAGACTCAGCATAAATTTATTAATAGATGAAGGCAGTCAGGTTAGCAATGTTAAAGTTTGCAAGCAAAATAAAAACAATGAGCAGGTATGCATGGACAATATTACTGTGAAATAATATCTTTGCAATCAAGGGAGAACAAGATCCCAACAACTTCTAAAGGAGTCCTTTAAAATTCTGGCTTGGGCTGAGAAATGGCTGCACTCTCTAACAGCAGTATATTGCAAGGGAATTTTGAATTTGACAGTGGACTACTTAAGCAGAAACAAAATTCAGCCAGGAGAGTAGAGTTTGAACCAGGAAGGATTTAACAACTTACAGAACAACTATAGTAAATTTGTGGTGCATCTTTTCACATCTGGTCAGAATTTCAAAATAAAAATTGATGGAAGTGTAAAAGCAGAAGGGTGTGATGCATTAGCATTAACAGTGGAATGACTGAAGGGACTACTTTATGCATTCCCTGCCCCTCTAATACTACAGAGGAAAAATATTACAGAGTGGGAAAATCAGACTAGAGAAAGCAGAAGTGGTCTTAATTGCTCCACACTGACCACACACTTTGATATCCTTTGCTAATAAATATGTCAGTGGAAAATCTATACCAGGTACTCCAGGGACCAGATATGTTAACTCAGGGTCCAATTTATCACCCCAACTCACTATGGTTAAGTTGAACTCTGTGGAGGTTGAATGGGAAACTAAGGCAACAGGGATACATTGAGTCAGTAGTGAATACAATTTTAGTGGACAGTCAAGACAGAGGATGAACACTGGTAATGAACAGCATTGTAGTGGGTATGTGAAGTCGAAGGCTTTCACGGCCGGCATCCATAGTTTTTCCTTGGGTTTTTTTCGGGCTGTGAGGCTGTGTTCTGGAATAGTTTCTTTCTGACGTTTTGCCTGCATCTGTGGCTGCCATCTTCAGAGAATGGTTGTGTAGGTGTGTGTCTGGGGTTTATATGCTGTGAACCCCTGTTGGGGAGGATATATAAATCTGTGTAATTGAATGGTTAGTCTCTGGGTATAGAAATGCAAAGGTCGTTAGTGTCTGTTTGGCTAATGGTTGGTTGGTGGGCCATTATCTGCTGGGAATCCCCCTGTCCCTGGGTGGAATTCTTTTGTAAGAGTTGAGTTTTGATTCTATTGTATTTCAAAACTAGGAGCCAGACTTTGGTTACTTTTAAGGATTCTTCTTTCCTGTTGAAGTTGTCCAGGTGTTTGTGGATTTCAGTAGCTTCTCTGTGCATTCTGACATGATAGTTGTTGGCCTGGTCCAGAATTTCTGTGTTTTCAAATAGCATTTTGTGTCCAGGTTGGTTTATAACATGTTCTGCTACTGGTGATTTTTCTGGTTGGCCCAGTCTGCAATGTCTCTCATGTTCCTTGATTCCTGTTTGCACACTGCGTTTAGTGGTCCCTATGTAAACTTGTCCACAGCTGCATGGTATGTGGTAAACTCCTGCAGCTGTGAGAGGGTCTCTTTTGTCCTTTGCTGAGCATAGCATTTCTTGGATTTTTCTGGTTGGTCTATAGATTGTCACCCAAGGAATATCTATTGTAGTGGGTAGTCGACACAGAGGATATATGAAATCACCTGGAGAGCATTCCAGAAGTAATGTAAGCAGAATTCAGTGTTAATGGAAGAAGTTTGAGCAGGTGGTGTCTTATCTTTTTTCCAGAATGGTATAGACAAATGTCTAAGACCTAATACTTTAAAGAGACAGGTTCCTGCTCCATCGTTTGTGCTGGTAGCAAATGGGAAGCCTTTATATACCCATCCTCATGTCATGAGATATTTGAGAAGAGCAACTTTACATGCTCAACCAATTGTTCATAGATTCTCTATCTGGGATTTGAATTTGGTACTGAGTATTTTGACAAAAGCTCATTTTGAGCCACTTCATGAGGCACCCCTGAGGTTAATTACTTTCAAAGTGTCATTTCTTGTAGCAATTACATCAGCAAGAAGAGTATTGGAAATGTTTATAGTGCATGGAAATATTATTTCAGTCTATCAACACACACTTTAGACAGGGATGACATTTTTTCTGGCTTGGCCTCACCTTTTTTTCTGGTAAGGCTCCTAGCCTTTTAAATGATTCATAACAAGCAGAAATTTGATAGATGGAGTTGTAGTGGTGAAAGAGGGTACCATTGTCTTCAGCTCTCAAGTGTTATCAGCACAAGAGTATAATGTAGATTTCATTTAGTAACAGTGTTTTGAAAGTATAATCGCCATAAAAGTGTCAGGGATAGGGTAGTGGCTGGGACACACAGGTCAGTGCTGGGTGCTGAACATAAAACCAATAGGTATGTCACTTCTAGATTGGAGGTGCATACATGGATGTTATTGTACCTGTTGAATTTCTGCAGCCATTGAAAGTCACAGGTTTCTCTGTTTTCTTAAAACATAGCTTTATTAATTTCTTTAATCTTAAATTACAGTTCAAACAGAGAGATAAAAAAAACACATACAGTTGATCAAACACTTAAAAAAAACCAGTTGACAGCAGGTATGAGTATTACTGAGACAGTAACCGAGTTAGCAATCATGTCAAGCCCCTAACATAATATACGTACTGTTACTATTAACCCTTTCTTTTTCTTACTTGAAATACAACACTGTCTATAACGTCGCAAAAAGCTTACACACTATTGTGACATCTTTTTGTAATCTTTTTAAATCAACATGTTAGTATTGATAAGAATCTTAATACTAAATATGCACCCTAGTTTCTTAAAAATCTGTGCATTAATCCTTCCCTCTTCAGTTTCTGTCCAGCAAATACAATCTGTCTATTCTTTCATGGTTTCCCATTTATGGATAACTACATAAAAGAAAGAGGAAGTGAGATGTTGCTTAAATTATATCCACAGATCAGCATTATTTGGGTCAAGAATTTGGAAAGTTTCTGCAATACTACTTCATTACGAAGGAGTTAAATTAAATGTTATATACCAGATGCCATCTTTTGACTTCTCCATTTTCTTCATTCTTTTATTTACCAGCAGTCCTGTAAATTTCTAACAAGCAAAATAAATTTGAAGAGGATGTTATTGGGAGAATTATTAGCTAACACACATTGGAAACAGCTTAAAGCGGTGTAGATGTGTAAATTGCTATTGCTTAACCATTTGTAAGCCACGGTGATAAGCTGGCCCTTCTCTTCCAGCAGGAAGGGAAGGCTCCCAGCCTATTTGTACAATTGGAAAACACACTCTCAAGGGTTCCTCTAGTCTTGAAATCCCTTTCTAAGGTAAAGCCGCCACCACTCGCTGAGTTAACCCTTTCCTTTGTCTAGCGCAACAAGAAGCCAGACAGGTTGTATTAAAACCAACAAGGATCTTTTTCTCTACCCCAGAGGAGTTCAGATAGCTGAGCAAGAAAGGCACGTGATCATGGAGATTAGGAACAGAAAAATCTTTATTTTAGTTCTAAAGGCTTAAGGCTAACATGGAGGAAAAGCACTCCCCCAGGCTTTCAGCTTAGGTTTACAGAAGTTATACATTCAGTCAGAGTACTAAAATGAAATCATAAAAGCTAACGCATACTAGCTAGACTTCTTCCCTAAGCTAAGATAATAGTAACTTACAATTCTGATGTCCATGCAAAGTTCATGTCCCAATTGGGATGATTAGGCCAGGCTCCTCCTAGCCTGCCTAGCTGGCTCTGGAGATGAAAATTCAGAGTCCTTTTGGATGGAAGTCTCTCCTTAGACTTCAGATATCCCTTGGGGCCTTTTTGATGTTATCAGGCCATGAGGGAGAGGTAGGCTTACCCCCAACCTCTGATATCACAGTCTAGTTATCTTGCTAGTTAAGCCATGTGCTCTCCTACATCTGTCTTAGAACAAAGGAATTCAGAAAACATAAAAGTCTTTGTGGTCATCTGTGATTGGTTCTGCATTGCTAAATCTGATTGGCTCTCCAGTCAGGTGTTGTGATGTCATGTTTAGGAAATGAGGTTCCCACCCCCTTACCCATACCTGATGCTATGGAACCCAGGGGATGGAATTTTTCACTACTGTGACTGTAGAGTTTGTAGATGAACTCCCCATGATGGGCTGTGCATGCCATCATGACAGCCACTCTGGGAGCCTTTGTGGCTGAAGAGCAGGGTATAAATACCTAAAATAAATAATAAAATAAAGGGGAGCTACTTTCCTATCTAAATTTTCACACCAGCTCCTATATTTTCTGTTGTAATTGGGATTGAACGTGTAGACTGTGTGGAGCTCTTGGGTTTAACTTCCTTTGGTGCAATGTGAGGCAAAAGGTCCTTCCATCTCCTTACTGTTCTCTCTCCCTGCTAGAGGAATTATGGCTCAGTGAATGGTGAGCAAGTGTAAATAATGGCTGGTGATAAGAGCCAAAATTTGTCATTAACTGTTTGATCCATGAGTGCTCGTGATTCATGTCCTGGTTGGCCCAAAGTGTTACTGAAAACAAGTTGTTACTGCTTGCAAACTGGGCTTTTGAGCACAGATTAGGATTTTATCTACTTAGTTTCTTTTCTAAGCATAATTAGTGGAATGAATGTTCAGTCTTAGAGAGCTTTAGGCTATTCTCTTACGCAAGTTATTAAACTACCAGACAACTGAGAAATGCACAACAGAGCTGCTTATTTTTCTTTCTTTTGTAAGGAAAAGAAAGTGGCGATGGGAGAATGCTTATCTATTGGAGGGCCTTTTGGAAGTCTTTTGGGTCTTCTTTCAGCTGTGGAAATGTTGTAGCATTCCATATCTAAAAATGGAGTCCAGACCACTGGTTCTTCCAAGACGCTTTATCCCACATGTCCTTCATCTTGTCAGATGGTCATACTGTAATTCCCGCTTTTTATATCGGGGCTGGAGAACCTTTTCACTTTCCAGATGTTTTGGACTCCTAGAAGCACAAGCCAGCATCATCAGTGGTAAGGGGCTATGTGAGTTGTAGTCCAAAACACCCAGAGGGGCAAAGGTTTCCCTCTGATTTTATTATCTTGTGTCTGAAAGAAATTCAGGCGAAGTAACTTCTAGAAAACTTGTAGGGAAAAACTTTCTGTTGCAAAGTCTGAATGAACTTCAAACTGTAGCTGGTAGGAGAGTTCTAGTTCTTTGTTCTTTTCCCTCTTCCTCCATTGTATCTTGAATAAGGTGGGCAGGTGGAGTGCTGTATTTCATTGTTTCCCTTACTGATGCTCAGCTGATATATTTTTTCCTTCCTGCAGTTGTGTGTCAGTCTTACACTGGTATTTACACTATCCAGTAATTGCAAATCAGTACCACTGATTGAATCCTTAAGTGTTTGAATTCCCTGCTCAAGAATTCTAGTTCATTTCACTGAACTATAGTACTAGAGCTCTCTAGCACAGCATTCTGAGTGCTTCATCAAACTATATAAGAAAAGCTAGGGTTTTGTAGGAGGGAGTCATTACTTTTGTATAACTGTGTTGTGTAGACACACTCTTGAAAGATTCAGAAGAACTGATTTAGAGGTCTACAGTCTGATTCAAAGAGGATGGGTCAAAAGGCTGTACCTTTTCTTCATTCAGTGTGTTTTATCCTCTCAGCTCCATGCCAGCATAGCATGATGGCTGCAGTAGGGTGAAGAATTTGGTACATCCACTGGAAATTATTTAAAGATCTCCAGTCTCCTTTCCTGAGGGCAATGCACTCCAAAAAATAGCAAAGACCATTGTATTAATTTGGAAAAAAGGTGCCTTAAAATACAGCTTTAGATAGATGTTTACTGAAAAATTGTTAAACACATTTATTGCTATTCTTTTTTGTTCCATATGGTGGCAGCATTAGATATGTGAAGTAGTCCTGGCCAGACTTCAGGCTTGCAAGATCTACTTTAGTTTTTTTTTACAAGGAGCTGGAACTTTACAAACAGGAACAAGATGCAAATACAGTAGTGGCTCATGAGGACAAACCTGCTTCACTTTGTGAGACAAACTTAAGAACAGGGGTTGCCCTACAAATTCCAACAGACCTAGACAGCACAGTCAGTTGAGAAAGATGATGGAATTTGCAGTCCAAACATATTTGCAAGGCCACAGTTGCTCTACTCTAGCATGACTTGTATTGTACAAGTATAAATCTGCATTTGAATCAAGATAAGGATTTTAACACCCTATTTTTGGAGTAAAACAAACTTTAATGAAATAGTACTTTCTATGAGTAAACAATCAACAATTGGAAATACTGCTTTTGAAGGTGGTAGGCTGACTCACTGGATCTGTCATACATGTTTTTAACTGTCGTTTCTTGCATTGGAAGACAGTTGCTGGTGAACTAAATTTGTCTGTTCCCCTTAATGTTTAAAAACAACAAGAACTTTGAAAAACAAGAACACTTAAATTAATGGTCCTTTTTAGATGTGAGCTATAAAATTTTGCAGCATGACCATATGAAGTGAAGTCTTTTCAGTTTTATGCTGAAAAACATAATCAGGCATATAAACCTGCTTGATCTTCATTAAGATCTAACAGTGTAATTCTATGCATATCTACTCAGAATTAAATCCCATTGAGGTCAGGCTGGATTTAATCACAGTTGTAGAATTACAGCTCAGGTATTTATGTAGAATTAAACCTCAAGTAATGGTTACACTTCATTATTTTAGTAAGGAAAAATTGCAGTGAGGAATAGTAAAAGTCTGTGTTTCTCCTGTGAATTAAAATTAAAGCTATCTGAAGAGGATTGTACTAGACACTAACCATACTGATTTGGAGTTAAGTCTTGCTGACTCTAGTGGGATCTACTGGGAGTAAGTGTGTTTAGGACTACAATCTTCCTAGGTTCATAGAAGCCATCTTGTAACTTATTTATGTTATAAAAGCAGCTTCCACAAGAGGGCAGCATTGATCTTTTTATGCACACTGCTCAAAAGCTTAACAAGATTTTTGCCTGTAGGAATCTGTTCTTTGTATAGGACAGTCTTAGTATGTAAATAGGCTTCAAAATTATGTAGTTTGCTCGCCTGAAGATCTTTTCCTTTTAGGGCTGTACTGGATTACTGTATGCTGATGCTCAAGGGCAACCAAAGGGCAGGGGGTCAGGGTCAACACCTCCTCCCCTAGGTGCAGCTTATTAGTGGATGCAAAAGATTTTGTCTCTGCATTGCTGAGCAGGCAACCCTCAGTCTAGATGCATGCTAGCAGCAACACTGTGATTCTGTGCAATGATAATTAATGGCTTTGATCCCTTGTTTTGGAAACCCAGAAAAAATATTCCCAGAGTTCCTCACTTTAAGAATCAAAGTTATCAGTTGTTAAAGTAGAAATATGTCTCTGATCTTGAAAACAATGAACAAACATTTTGAATTAGTCTTAAGTGTATAACATTCTATGTATTTATGGATTTACTCTTTTAGGTATTTGGAATTGCTGCAGTGAGATGAAGTGGGTGGAGGAAACAGAACAGAAAACTGGTTATAGCCTATGTTTGGTCTTATAGTTTTAAAGTATAGAACTTTCAAGTCCCATACAATTTTGAGATAAGAAAGTGTGTCCTAATCCACTTCATACTCTGGACATAAATTAAAATGACAAAGTGCAATATCAAGTTACTGATTAATTATTATATTTGTGCAGCTCCTCCAGATAATGTATGTAGTTTTTACATTTTGTGAGCAAAATAAGTTCAACTGAAGCTGAATTAGGGTCACAAGAAGCTATTCTTTACTGTTCCTATGCTTTTGTTGTCATTTGCTTTTAATAACTTTATTATTCATCCATTTATTTACATAAGTTTTTTATCTCATACATTTTTTTAAAAAGCCAGCTTCCTTACCTTTGCTGTCTAAATTTTGACAGAGGGGAGAAAAACATGGGGAAGGGAAGCAAGGAAGGTGGCGGAAGATAACACAAACAAAGGCGGTTTCTGTTTTTAAAAAATCTATATCTTTTAAAATCAGGTCATCCTTGGAAAATACAACTGGCTCTCATATGATGATGTTTTCATTAAAGCTAAACAATTTGGAGATGGATTAACTGTGTTGGGCCAGCAACCAAAGACAAATATTGCCATCTTCTGTGAAACTAGAGCAGAATGGATGATTGTTGCCCAGGCTTGCTTCATGAACAACTTCCAGCGTAAGTATTCCTCCCCCCCCCCCCCCGACAATATCAGTCTTTTGTGTACTTCATCTGAACACAGTGTTAGGCTTTTCTAATCAATTTAATGTGGCTAACTCTTAATTAGAAAGCTTCTTCATCTTATAAGCAACCCCTGTTCCATAATGCTTTGAAACTTCCTCACTAGGTGTTTGTCAGTTGCCATTTTGTATTCATGCCCTTTTTATGGAGCATCTATGTGACATTAAAATAATTGTTCTTCAGTGTTTTTTTATGCTTCTATTTGTTTTGATACCTCAGGAAATAATGTTTTTTTTTTTTTAAAGGGATAGAACAGACATGTAGTTTCAGTTTGTTTATATCACTGTAGTGCAGTTATACTGTCTCTTTTGAGGGGTTTGTGCTTTGACACATGTAGTTGCATTTTGGGTGGTTGAGCCATATTACTTTGCCTCTTCAATTCCACACGTTCACCATTATCTTTCTAGTTACTGTCAGGCAATATTGCAATCATGTTTTTATTTTTTAAAAGTTCTGCTAAAATGCTTTTTCATCTTTATTTTAGAAGAAAAAGCTGTACAGCAATAATTGTGCTTTATTTGTTTGAGTACAGATGTAGTTGGCTTTTTAAAAAAGCATCAGGAAGAAGGAGAGCAAGGGCCCACTTTCTTCAATAAAGAGCATAGCCAAAGTCAGAATCTTGTCTCTGGTTTGGAGTAGACTATGGGTGAAGAGGGAGGAAGGTGGCGGAAGGATCAGCATCAGTAAATGACACCTTCCTGATATTGCAGTAACTGCCCCCTATTCCCTGAATAAGGCAGTGAATTTGTATAGTGATGTAGAAATCTCATTTTCCCACAGCCTGGGAGTTTCTTCCAGTTGTGAGTGAATTTATGTGAGTATAAGTGGGTTTTTCCTAAGCAGGACAAGCTTTTCCATGGCCCCTTGGTCCCTAACTCCAAGCCCGTCAACTTTTAGCATGCAGTTCAGCAAGTACAGTAAATTTTAAAAATAGATTTTTAATTTTAATTTTTTCCCCATTTCTGTTGTTTTTACTACAGGGTGAAAGGCATAAATGAAAAATACCCCCCACCGCCAGGCGATAGAAATGATGTTTTAGAAAGCAGGCACTTAAAGGGCTTGGGGAGGTGGGAAAAAGTACTTCAGGAAATTACGACTAAACGAGTGAATTCATTTGAGATGATCTATGATCAGGCTTTTCCTGTGTAATCACTCTTTTTGAAATGGTGAATTTTAAGTGGAGTCCAAATGATAATATCTCCCATATGTCACTCTCCCATGTTTTTCCACAGTTGCTTCCCTCACTTTTTCCTACCATAAAAATCCATTAAGGGAATAAAGATAGCTGCACAATGCTTTTTGATTGGTAGTGCTGGGAGCTGTTTATCTGGAAGCACCCTGTATTGGGAGAAACAGGAGCTGCTATATTTATCTGAATAAAGCACCTCCTCGGAGAAATTTTTACTAGTTGGCCATTATTTTAAGCACAGCTTTCTGGGGAGCATTGAATGGAATGGGGTAGACTTCTTAATGAGTGTTAAGTTTTTGCTCATAGTTTTTATCAGTCTGAATTCAGTAATGACCACCTACATATGCCTTTGACATCAGACCAGGGGGATAAACACTGTATGACATGCTGTGTAGAACCGTAGTTACAATTTAACTTCCAGCTCATTATGTAAGAGCAGTGTTTCAATAGTGGCAAAGGAGACTAGTGAAGAAACCCCCATGGTGAGAGGCAGAGTGGTAACATCTGTATAAGGCTGACCAATCTTTATCTAAAGGCTTTTTATTTAAATGTCTTTTTACTCACCCAATAGTTAATAGAAGCAGTTAATCTGTTGTGTGAAAACAGTAAAATTCATATGAGAACGAAAGTGTTCTATTTAGAGACCACTTTTGCCTGACTTTATGTTAACAATTTAGGACAGAACTCTCTAAAGCCCTGGAACAGAGAAATTAAGCTTTGCATAATAGATTGTAGCAGGTAATTGCAAAAAGCAGTTTGAAGATTTGGTAATGTTTCTTGGCTTTCGTGGTATTTTTCTTTCTGTATCCTTTCATTTTTCTTTTTCTCTAAGTAATGTGGTATATTTTGAGGAAAGTGAAACTGATGCCCATGCAAAATAAAAATATCTCAGTAAATGAAGGTTGGACACATAACCTGTACCACTGCAAAATCTCCACAAAATTAATCTGTTATACATGCATATTTTTTTGGTTTGGCAGCAGCAGAACATAAATCTGGATAGTAGTCTCCTCCCCCAGTATCAGACTGCAGTTTATAAAGCAAAGCTGGTGGCAGGAACTGATTGCTGATAGCCCTGGTGTCAGAGGAAAACTGACACAACTTCCATTATTGAACAGTACTGAAGTACTGATGGTTGCCTTGGATGGGAGATAAGATGGATTTTAAATAGCTACCCAGCATAACCCACTTTTCAGATCTAAGATGGTTATTAGAAGCCACTTTTGTGACAGCTGAGTAGGATCTTTGTGATAGTGCTGCTTTCTGCTTCTAGAGAAGCAGTGCCTTAGTTTGGATGGCATGATAAGCCAAAGGTTTGTGAGAACCCTGGCTTACTGGCTATGAACAACAAGCTGGTGCTCACTGCCTGGTCACTCCTGCTTGCAGCAGAAGGGGCTAAGCATGACATTGAAATACAAAAAGAAAGCAACTCTTACACAGTCTTATGTCCAGGGTAAGTCCAATGAACTCAGAACTCCTAGTGACCAAAATCTCCCCCGACCCACCTTGTAAGCAGTGCAGCCCCCCACAATAGGACCACTTCCATATTGTTAGAGAGCGGGGGCAATCAGTGGCAACATGTTCAGTTGTTTTCCTTTAGCTGAATGTACTGCAAAGACATCATCTGTAGGGACATCTCAGGGACCTCCAAAAAACAAAGTCACTGTTTAATTGTTGCTTTAACTCCATGAGCTGGTTCATCGATTGGTGCTCTAGAAACAACTGTTGTGCCCGTGTCTTTATCTTACTTCCCTGGTGGAAGTGTCTTTCCTTGGACAGAGTCTTCTGTAAATCACACTTTATTTCCCTGTTTCAGACAAAATGGGAATGAGTTATGTTCATTGTGTGAGCATTTACGTTCTCCTAGGTGAATACATAGCGGTCTGACTGACTTGGTTTGTATTCACACATATGATTTCCCACCTTCCATATTTATCTTACCTTTAACTTAACTGTCTAGCGTATATTGCTTCAACTCTGCCACAATAACTGAATAGTCCAACACATATGATAACCTCTGTGGTTTCATAGAAATATTGAATCATATAGTTAGAAGAGATCACAAGGGCCATCCAGTCCAACCCCCTGCCATGCAGGAACACACAATCAAATCATTCCCGAGAGATGGCCATCCAGCCCCTATTTAAAAACTTTAAAAGAAGGAGCCTCCACCACACTATGAGGCAGTGTATTCCACTTCCAAACAGCTCTTACTGTCAGGAATTTCTTCTTACTTTTTAGGTGGAATCTCTTTTCCTGTAGTTTGAGTCAGTTGCTCCATGTCCTAGTCTTTGGAGCAGCAGAAAAGAAGCTTGCTCCATCCTCAGTATGACATCCCTTCAGATATTTAAACGTGGCTATCATGTCACCTCTTAAACTTCTCTTCTCCAGACTAAACATACCCAGCTCCCTAAGCCACTCTAGGGCATGGCTTCCAGACCTCCCACCATTTTGGTCACCTTCCTCTGGACACATTCCAGCTTCTCAATATCTTTCCTGCATTGTGGTGCCCAGAACTGGACACAGTATTTCAGGTGAGGTCTGACCAAAGCAGAATAGAGTGGCACTATTATTTCCCTTGATCTAGACACTATACTCCTATTAATGCAGCCTAGAATCACATTGTACTGTACAGTTTCATAGTACAGAAGGCCCTTGGTATTTGCTGGGATTTGGTTCCAGGACACCCTGCGGATGCCAAAATCTGTGGATGCTCAAGTCTCATTATATATACAGTTGTCCCTTCACATTCGCGGGGGTTAGGTTCCACGGACCCCCGCGAATGTCAAAAAACCGCGAATATTGATTGCCCTCCCCTCCCCCGCTAAAGCGACCATGGGGCCACCGGAGGCCCCATACTCGCTTTTCCCGGGCTCCCCACTCCCAAGGCCATCACGGGGCCTCCGGAGACACTCCCGAGGCCCCGTGAAGGCCTCCGCGGCCTCCCCCCACCCTCCCCGGGGCCTTCACGGAGCCTTCCAAGGCTCCAGTGAAGCCCTCCGCGGCCTCCCCCCACCCTCCCCGGGGCCTCCCCCCACCCTCCCCGGGGCCTCCCCCCACCCTCCCCGGGGCCTTCACGGAGCCTTCCAAGGCTCCGTGAAGGCCTCCGCGGCTGCCCCCCACCCTCCCCGGGGGCTCCCCGCACCCTCCCCAGGGCCTTCACGGAGCCTTGGAAGGCTCCGTGAAGGCCTCCGCGGCCTCCCCCCACCCTCCCCAGCGCCTCCCCCCACCCTCCCCGGGGCCTTCACGGAGCCTTGGAAGGCTCCGTGAAGGCCTCCACGGCCCTCCCCTCTCCCTCCCAGGGCCTTCACGGCGCCTCTGGAGGGTCTCCGAGGGCCCCGTGAAGGCCTCCCCGGCCCTCTCTGCTCCCTCCAAGGGGTTTTACGGGGCCTCCAGAGGCCCCGTCTCGCGGTTTTGGGGGGGCCTCCCAAAACCGCGAATAACCGAAACCGCGAATGTCAAGTTCACGAATGTGGAGGGGAAACTGTAATGGCACAGTAAAATAGTGTCTCTTATATAAAATGGCAAAATCAAGGTTTGCTTCTTGGAATTTTTTTTGGGGGGCGGAGATATTTTCAAGATGTGGATAGTGGAACCTATGGATGCCAAATACGTGTCTACAAGGGGGTTGACTGTATGTTTATCATCTACCATCAACTTGTCCTTACTTTTCAGAGAGCCTGGAACTTAGAAGGAAGCAGAGGCTGTGAGGAAGAGAGAGGCATATAGTCACAAGGCTCATTTCAAATTGGCCAAAAGTGTTTTCCTTCATGAAATATTGTAAAGATCACTGTTGCAATAGAATGAATTGAACTAGAATACAGAATTCTAGAATGGTTCTGTGCTGTTTATGCTAATCATCATCGCTGTTATCATCATCCTACAGGCTAAACAAAATACATTAAGGAGCTGTTTTAGTTTTAAAGAAAATCTGGATAGTTGCTGTCTCTCAAATCTTTGCAAAACTTTTCCAAAAGATAGTTTCAATTTTTAATAGGAAAATACAGTAATACACTAAAACATCTGGTGTAGCGAATACTGCCTTCGCTCCTGGCCCAGCAGGGTAGGAATGGAGATAGTGGAGATTTAGCAGGAATCTCAAGTTTCTGAGACGTGCTTCAGCTCACAGCTTGACACAGCATTTAGTGATCTCAAATGAATGAACTTGGCTGACTTATTTGCTGGCAGATGCTAATATTGTTGTACACTTTTCACGTAATCATTTCTCAAAAGTTGAGTTAGTTGATAAAATGTGATTAATTAAGTTCTGTTTAATTTTGTAAGGAGTAATTTTTGCTGTTACATTGGCAAGTACTATAGTGTTCTGCTTAAGTTCATTATCTCGAGGCATCTTATTTTTTAAAAATCAAGAAAATTTTAATTCATAGTTTTTTGTGGTTTATTTTTTCCATCTATACGCAACTACAAAAAACTAGTACATAATTTTTAATTTTACTGTTATTTAAGGATATTTTCCTTCCAGTGGTTGTTGTAGTTTTTGCTCATATTTTGCTAAACACGCCTTGATTTTCTCTTACAAAAATGCTATTCATGCACAAAGTATCAATTTTAGTCACTGGAGATAATGGAATGATTACTGTCTCCAATAAGTGGGAATAATAACACAGGAATGTAACCTTTCTCTTTTTACGTGTGTTTGGAATTAGAAAATGTATACAGTTGTCCCTCCATATCCATGGATTTTGTATCCATGGATATAAGTATTCATGGCTTGAAAATATTCTTTAAAAAATAATAATCCAAAAAGCAAACCTTGATTTTGCCATCTTATATAAGGGACACCATTTTGCTATGCCACTGCATATAATGGGACTTGAGTATTCATGGATTTTGGTATCCATGGGGGGCCCTGGAACCAAACCCCAGCAAATATGAAGGACAACCGTACAGTATTATAGGAATCTGGCTTCACACTAGGAATCATCTTTGAAGAGTTTTTGTTTCTTTTTTGTTTTGGATCACTGCTAGAAAGTAGCAAACTTCCATTTGTCTATTCTTACTTATATTGTTATTGATAATGCTGCCTATATTTTAATTATTTTTTATGTGTGCATGTGAAAGTATTATGCACAGTGTTAAGTGGCAACTCGGCAGATCCAGTGTATGGTAACTGCTTGCAGCTGCTGTAGCTCGCTTCATCTCTTACTCCATGCTGTCAGTGCACCATGCTATAAGCTAGGCAAATTTCTCTACTTCATTAACTGCTGGATTGTTTTCCATTTCATGCACACACACCCATCCCCATCCCCACTGCACACTCTGTAGGTGAATAATATCAATTCTTGTTCAAGGGCTTATATTTTTTTTTCTTCCACAGCTTGCTGAGAGTTGGCAAGGGGAAATCTTAATGTTTATATAATAGGGGTCACTGGATTAAGCACAGAGAGCACATGGGAACGAATGAAGACAATCTTTTGTACTTTGCTCCCACCAAATTAAAGAAAACATTGAACATGTGTATTTGCTTTGCAACAATTTAGAATTGTCTTCCTTATTAAATTGCCTCCACCTACAAAAAAATGAAAATACAGTTGAGTAAAAGAAAATAGTTTTGTTGATGTGGAACTAATGACACCCAAAAACTGTTTCTTCTAATAAGCTAATAGTCTAGTCACATGTAATTAAGACTGCTCAATGACCTGTTAACTATAGGGCCCAGAATCTGAATATTAGCAGAACAGAGGAAAAATTATTTTATTGACTAGAATTCCCTACCTGGCTTGGGCACTTTCTGGGAGCAGCGCTCGAAAAAGGAGCTTTTCCAACTTCTCCTTTTAGTTGCCAGTGCTACAGAAGAAACACTTCAAAATTCACAAGCAAGCAAATGATAATTCACCTATAAGAAATATGTGAGCCTGCCTTTAAGAAGGACTTCACCTTTCATTGGTGTCTAGCCTGATTGTCACAGATGTGTATAAACCCAGATCGCAAACATAGTTACTTAGAAGTAAGACCTGGTATACATATTTTATAACCCCAAGTAGAGAATACTGGAAACTACCTCAGTGTGATGACATCCTCCTGACTGTTCCAGGCAGTTTTTCTGGCACAGAGAATTCCCAAGCCACTGGTAAGGCTTCTGGGAACTGGCTGACACTGGCATAGAAAGCCTCCCTGCCTGCTGCAAGAATGCTGAGATTACTGACATTTTATCTTACAGCTGTAGAGACAGCAAGTCATTGAGCAAAAGTGATTTCCTAGCAGTTTTTACTTGGTGAGCAGGATGTGTGCCACCATTTGAGTATGATGGAGATCAGATTATATTCATGTCATCATAATGAGGCAGTATCCAGTTGTCTCCACTTGACCTCACATAGTAAGTGCACCATCTTATACTTGCAAGGGGTTAAGATAAGGATTGAGAACCTGTGACCAACTACATGTTATTGGACTCTGACTCCCACTAGCACCAATGTCATGTTAAGTAGTGATCATGAGAATTGTAGTCCAACATCTGAAGGGGTACAACTGCCCAACCTCTGATCAGGGTTTTCTGTGTATCAGTGTCAAATGGCCATAGTGTCATAGTGAAAGAATGAAAAAGCTTATTTAAAGATACATCCACTTGAAAACAGCTTTAAGCCAGTCCTCATGTTCATAAAGTTGGCCAGTTCTTATTTGTAAAAAGGTCTGATGAAGGGCCAATTGGAAGAAGAGAGATATTTTGCATGTGTGTTTACATACTGTGCTATTCGGGGCTTTTTTCCTGCCAGACAAATAATTGCTCTGTCACTTCTGTAAGCGTTAAATAAGAGGATGGCTGAACTCGTATCCTCCATTCAGGTGACAAGTGAGTGTTGCATTGGATACTCCCTCTTGCACCTCCAAAGCCATTCTAGCAAGATTACACCTCCTCAAATACAGTCACAGTCAGTATTTTTATTTGGAGAAAAAGCAAATGGTCCCAATTAATTCTTCATTAATTATTTTTTTTAAAAAATATTCAGTCTTAATGTGAAATGGGAAGTCAATAGCTGATGTTGAAGTCCTTTTCTGTTCTCTGCTTTGCTGAGCAGTTCATTCCTATTGTAAAATTAGGGTGGAATATCCAGAATTTAAATTAGTGTACCTTCTGTGAAGTAGAAAGGAATAGGGATTCTTCTATAGAATTTGGAGAAGTAGAACCACAGTTTTCTGAGGAGATGAGTACAAATGCACAAACACAATCAATTTCTGTTTTTATGTTTTCAAAGTTTCAGTGTTGACTTTGAAGCAGCACAGTATAACACAAAGTTCATTTCCCCCCCAGTTGTTACACTGTATGCTACCCTAGGTGGCCCTGCAATAGTACATGGACTAAATGAAACCGAGGTGACAACTATTATTACTAGTAAAGAACTGATGCAGACAAAATTGAAGGTAAGGATCTGTTGTTGTTGTTGTTGTTGTTGTTGTTGTTTTATTCATTTATATCCCACCTTCCTCCTGATAATGGGACTCAAGGCAGCTAACAGCATATTTAAAAGAATACAAATTAAACATAATGCAAATGCCAAAATAAAGTATAAATGTAAGATAAAAAACAATTTGACAATTTATAAGTTAAAACAATAAAAATTAAAAATATTAAAATGCATTAAAAGACTATATACAAACCCTAGAAAACCATAAAAACAGCACTATGCAGCATTAAAAGCCCAACCCTAGTGAGATTGTAAAAGCCTAGTGGTACAAAAATGTCTTGACCTGCCGATGGAAGGAGAACAAGGATAAGGCCATCCTGGCTTTTCTAGGTTTGGAGTTCTGAAGTCTGGGAGTAGCCACCGAGAAGAACTTCACCCTTTCCCCCACCAAACAAACCTGAGAAGGTGGTGGGATAGAGATAAGGGTCCCTCCAGAAATTGTAGAGCTCTAATAGTCTCAATACAGGGAGACAGAGTCCTTCACATAACGTGGACCCAAGACGTATAGTGTTTTATAGGTCAAAACCAGTACTTTTAATTGTGCCTGGAAAAGGATTGGCAGTGAATGGAGCTATTGCAACAAGGGAGTTGTGTGCTCCCTGTAGCCAGCCCCAGTTAACAACTTGGTGCAGCTCTTTGGGCCAACTGAAGTTTCTGAGCACTTTTCAAAGGCAGCCCCACATAGAGCACATTATAGTAATCCAAGCAGGATGTAACTAAGGCATGTACCACCATGACCAGATAAAACTTTTCTAGGAATGGGTGCAGTTGTCACGCTAGCTTTAACTATGCAAAAACACTCCTGTTCACAGCTGACACCTGGGTCTCTGGGCTCACAGTTGGATCCAGGAGTACTCCCAAACTGTGAACCAGTGTTTTTAGGAGAAGTGTAATCTCATCTAACACAGGCTGAATCCCTATTCCCAGATCTGATTTTTGACTGACCGGGATCACATTTCTGTCTTGTCTGGACTAATCTTTACTTTGTTTGTCATCTTCCATTCCATTATAGCTGCCAGACACTGTTTAGCACAGGAACAGCTTCCTTGAAATTAGGTGCAAAGGAGTATAGAGCTGGTTATCATCAGCATACTGATGACACTTGACCCTCAAACTCCAGACAACCCCTCTCAGTGGTTTCATGTAGATGTTAAATAGCATAGGAGACAAAATTGACCCCTGAGGGATGCCACAGGCCAATGGCCAAGGAGCTGAGTAGGAATCCCCCAGCATCACCCTTTGAGAGCGCCCCTCCAGGAAACAATGGGGCCACCGTAGAACAGTACCTCCAAGCCACATCCCAGAGAGGCAACTCACAAGGATACCGTGGTCAATGGTATCAAAAGCTGCTGAGAGGTCTAGCAGAGCCAACACGGAGACACTCCCCATGTCCAATTCCTTACATAGGTCATCCACCAGGTGACAAAAGCTGTCTCTGTCCCATAACTAGACTGAAATGGATCTAGATAATACATCTCATCCAGGAAACCCTGGAGTTCAGATGCCACCACACACTCTAGTACCTTGTCCAGAAATAGAAGCTGGAGACTGGCCTATAATTATCTAGTATAGTAGGATCCAGGGAAGGTGTTTTTTTTTTTTTCAAAATAAGTCTTACACAGCTTCTTTTAAGCATGTTGAAACCTTGTTCTAAAGAGGCATTAATCACTTCCCTTGCCCACTCCATCAGTCATCCTCTGGCCTGTTTAATTAACCAGGAAGGGCAAGGGTCTAGTCTACATGTGGTGGCTCTCCCCTCTCCAAGGATCCTGTCCATATCCTCAGGCTGCACACATTTGAAAGTATCCATTAACTGGACAAGCAGGAGCCAAGGTTGTATCAACCGGAACTGTATCAGCTCTGGTGTTTAAGTCAAAGTGAATGAGCGATTTTATCAGCAAAATGGTGGGCAAATTCTTCGCAGCGGAGTGTTGAATTGCTTACATTTTCTGTCACTGTCACTCTAGTCTTCCTCACACTAGTTTTATTGCTGCCAGCTACCAGGGGGCTAGTTTAGCTCTACTCCATGAGAAGGGATGCTCAGGAGTGATTGTGTCTACTGATCTGGTCAGTCCCCCATTCCAAAGATCAACCAGGGTTTCAAAAGGATCATCTGTTGTGGCAGCAGGAAACTCTCCAAAAGCCATCAGGAAACCATTGGGATCCATAAGCCTCCTGGGGAGGACCATCTTAATGGGTTCCCACCACTGCAAAGGCTCTCTTAGGAGTGATTGTGTGTACCGATCTGGTCAGTCTCCCATTCCAAAGACCAACCAGGGCTTCAAAAGGATCACCTGTTGTGGCAGCAGGAAACTCTCCAAGAGCCATCAGGAACCTATTTGGATCCATAAATTTCCTGCAGCGGACCATCTTAATGGGTCCTCATCCCTGCAAAGGCTCTAAGTCCCAGCAAGTCTAAACCTGCCCAAGAAGTGATCTATCCATGACAATAGAACAATAGAAAGGTTCTCCATTCGCAGATCACCATCCACGCCCGCCAGTACATAAAACAAGGTCTAGAGTGTGCCCAGCAGCATGAGTGGGGTCAGATACCATTTGGGACAGACCTGTGGTTGTCATGCTGAACATGAAGTCCTGAGCCACTCCTGACAGGGTAGCCTCAGCATGGATGTTGAAGTTCTGTAGCATCATAAGCGTGGAGACTCCAACACCATCTCTGAGACCACCCTGGCTAACTGAGGAAGGGAGATTGTTAAACAGCAGGGTGGGTGGTACACCAACAGAATCCCTGATCTGTCCTGGCTGCCCATCTTTAAATAAACCCTGCACAGTAAGGGATAAGGTGCCTGGTCAGGGAGATATTATCCTGATAGACCACTGCAACTCCACCTCCCCATTCTCTGCTGCACAGAGAATCCTGGTGGGCAAAACTGAAAGAGATTAAGATGTGCGTGCGCGCACGCGCGCACACACAAACCAGCTTCATCCAACAAGGTCTCTGCAATACATGCTGGTGGTTATCCAGGATCCAAGTTCTAGATGGCTGCTGTTTTACCATTCACTGTTTTACTATTCAGATTCAAACAGCAGCATTTTCAACATGGGACTTGCTGCCATGGCTATCCAGATTATTTGGGATGAAGATGGTTTGAGGGTGACTAACACCCTGTTGTAAACTCTACCCCCAGATAGTGTGTCTCCCTCTATCCTGTCTCACTTGAATGGCTGCTCCCTGAATGCCAGTAGATTTATCTGCGTTTTGACTCACCAGTCAACAGTTGAAACTAATTAATAGGATACCATCCTAGATAAGTTGGCCGCTTGGGATAGTGGTCTTTGCCTTGTTCTCTGGACACTGTTTATTTTTATATATAGACAACTCTATATCTACATACAAAGTTCCATTGTTCTACATACCATTTTATATTTATATTTTGGCTGATTTCTACATAACTATTTTGAAAGCTTCTAGCAGATGAATTTTTATGTTATCTTGTAAAATCCTATGTATATCCATTAGTCATTTATACGACATAAGACCATCTAATGGAAGGGAAAGCATTAGTAAATGTTAAAAAGTGAAAAGATGAGTTATCTATTTGCTTCCCATTGAACAAAGCACGGACAAATCGTACTAAATTTGCAGCTTCCCATAAAAGAACTGTTAAATATCCTATTTGAATATTAGCTTCATAGGCCAAAATCTTGACTCCCAGCTTGTTCATAAAACACTCTCACAGTGTAACTGTGAAAGCACTTTGGGAACCATGTGTCTCCAGGTATAGTATATATATTTAACTAGCTGGACCTAGCATACTATACACTGTTAAAAACTCCCCCCAAAATGCCCAGTAGACCTCATGCCCGGTTGCCTTGGTTCTGTTGCAGTGGTGTCAGCATCTTGCCACCACCGCCAGTTGACTGACTGGGTCCTCTTGCAGCAGCAGCAGTGGCTTCCCACCATTGCTGTCAGTTCACTGCCTGGGTGCTGTTGCAGTGGCGGCGGCAGCGTCCCCCTCCACCCCTGCCACCAATTGACTGCCTGGGTGTTGTTGCAGCGGGAATAGAAATTATATTACTGTGTAGGCTTAAATCATAAGTGGGAATTGTGCAGCCCTGAGACAATGGTGAACTGGAAAGGCCTGCAGCCTTAGTAACTATAACCAACACTGTAGCACATTGTTTAGTTGCTCCCAGTATGCAGATTGGCCATCAGTGGCAGGAGTGGATTGTGAGGTGGAGAGGGAATTTGCATTGGGTGGTGATTGGCCGCTTCTGTTACTTCCTCAGCCAATCAGCACACTGAAAGAGACAACATACCTAAACCTGTTGTACATACCTAATAGGCAACATACCTAAGGCCATTGTGTATACCCAAGAATTTTATATATATAGATACCTGGTGGTGGTGATGATGATAATGATAATAATACAATTACACCATCCATTAAGCCTTCCTTCAGAGGCACTGGAGGGAGAGGAAAGATTTTTCTCCTGCTTCTTCCTGCACATTTGTGGCTAGAGAGGATTGAACAACAATGCACAGGCCAAGCCAGCCAGCCAGCCTTTGGCTTGGCTCCTGTCACATGGGGTGAGCAGACTTCAATCCTTTACAGGCCCCTTGTGAAGACATTGTGGCTCCCTGGGGGTTGGTGTACCACAGGTTAAGAACCACTGCACACACCAATATAGCTGAAGAACACAATATTTTTCTTCGAATTTAGCAGATGCATGCAAAATGTCATAGGCAAGTATCATCTCAAAAAAGACATTCCCTCCAATACTTGAGAGAACGAAATACAGTTCTTTTTAAATGGCAGGCCCAGCTCTACCATTGGGCAGAGAGAGGCAGCTTCCTCAGGCACTGGATGCCAAGCAACAGGAAGGCAGTCAACAGGAAGGCAGTCCTCCTGAATGCCCCCCCCACCATTCCCCCATCTTAAAGATGATGGTGGTGGTAGTGGTAGTGATGATTTTATTCATTTATATCCTGCCTTATTACCAGTAATAGGACTTGAGGCAGTTTACACATTATTAAAATTGTATAGATTAAAAACCATACAAAAGTATCAGTAAAACATAGATAGATAGACATAAAAGTTATTTTAAACACAAATGATCTGCAAAGTTAAAGGGATAGCTATGAGTGCCACAAGGCCTATCCTGCAGTGTCTCAGCCTTTCAAGGGCCCTTTCACACTGCATGATTATAGCACTACAACCTGGGCTTTCCAACCTTGTTGCCTGCTAAACTCAGTGGAAGCAAAGGCTACTTGGGGCAGGAGGGCAGGGGGCATCTGTGTGGAGGGAATGGGCCGGACCTGAAAAGCCACAGCTCATGTTCCAAGAAAACGGGGGACCAGGACACACCTTTAAACCAGTGACAAAATGCCCCTCGGGTGTCCCTCCTCTTCTCTAGATTACCATTCTGAAAGTGAGGGTTTGTCCGGAAGTAGGTGGGCTGGCAAAGTCCCAATCCTCGGAACAATAGCAGAGCCAATCAATAAAAGTTTACACACACCACATCTCCCCTGCTACTCACACCCCCTCTGCTGCCACCATGTTTAGAAAGGAGTTAAACTTCCACATGGTCCTGCCCCCAGTGTGCTGATTGGCTGCCCAATAGAGCTTTGATTGGTTGGTCAATTTCCTAAGCAGCCAGTCAGCACACTGGAAATAGCAACATACCCAAGAGGATTATATATATTAGATTCTCCAGTGAGGCAGCTGTCACTTATTACATGACATGTAATAGGATGTTTCCAAATGTTCTTCCTCCAAAGAAAGCTGGCAACAATACAGTATTTCCTACACTATGCTGCTGTGAGTTGAAGCTGAAATTTCAGTTTTTTTGAGGATTTTCTTAAAACCCCTAGACACAGGAAATGTTTGTAGGACATGAGAAATACAGCAGTACAGTAGAAAGAAATTGCAAGGGGAAGAAGAATTAAGAGTGAGGGAACTGAAAGATAGAACAGCTAGTGTAAAAGAAGGAAGTGGAGAAGACAGTAGTCTGAAAGAAGATCACAAGAAAGAATGCATGGAGGAGATTTGAATTTTTAATAAAAGGGCCAGAAACAGGGAGCTGAGGAAAGAGACAGCTAAGGAAAAGAACTAGGACCAAAGCCTTGAATTCTCTTGGTAAGAGGGGCTGTATGCTATTTGTGAAAGGAAGTAGACAGTAAGGGAAGCTGTGATAATGTGGGCCAGATCTAAGGAAATGTAAGTTTGCAGATTGGTATTTTGAAGTGTATTTTAAAATACAGCACATAGGAAAATTCTGCCAGGTATGGCTAGAACTTGGAGAAGTGATTTTTTTAAAAAACCTTACATTTTCCAGAATTCTGGGAGCTGTAGTAGAAAAAAATCCTTTTCAAGCTCTGTGTGTGGGTTTTACAATCATCACTATTGACAGTTGGTTAAGGTGTTGGATACAGGCACTGAGGCTCTGTCAGACACCAGACCAGGAAGCTTAGAATGGAGAACTCTTGGCAGCAAGTATGGAGAATGTTTGACCGCCAGGTTTCTTGGACTGCAACTTCTATCATCCCTACTCTTGGCTATGCTGACTAGGCTAATGGGACTTGCAGCTCAACAGTATGTTCCACGTCCCTGCTCAAGAGGGATGGTGGGGAGGGGAGCTGAATTTTGCTTATCCATTCTGATCAATTCAAATCAAATTAGGAGGAAGGGGTAGCTTCTTGCTATGGTGCTTTAGCCATTCCTCTTGGTACAGCATAAGTAAATGGAAAAGGTAGACAAAAATAGTTGCAAAAGGTTTGTGGGTTCAGCTGATACCATTGTTGAAAATGGTGGATTGGATGAAGAACAAGAGAAGCCTCAGTTCCTTCATTCAGAGGTGGTTTGTAGTGGTGACAACAAGTCTCTAGTTAATTGTGTAGATAGATATAGATATAGATATATACATATACACATACACACTAGCTATATACCCAGTGTAGCACACACCATTCCCCCTGCCTCACTCCCTGAGCCCCCTGCCTCACTCCCTGTGCCCGTGCCACTCCCTCCCTCTCTCCCTCCCCACCCCCCTGTGGCCATCCCTGAGCCCCCTCCCCGTGCGCACGCACACACGCTGCTCCCTCCCCCCGGCTTTCTCCAACCCTCCCCGCGTGCATGCACACGCCACTTCCCTCCCCCCACATGGCACCTCACCCCTCACTGTGTCTCTCAGCTACCCCCTGCCACCCTCCCCAAGCCCCCCCCGTGCACACACACCATCCCCCCACACCCCTTTTTACTGCGGCCATGCTTACACTGGAGGTAAAACTCCAGTGGTCCCGCCTCCAGTGGGCTGGTTGGCTGCGCAACAGTTTCCTAAGCAGCCAGTCAGCACACTGGAAATGGCAACATACCCAAGAGAATTATATAGATATATTCCCCCCCCCCCGATAATTGTTCTATGAGCATTTAAAAGATTCATAGCTAGGTAAAATAGAAGTGTTATTGCTATACTATGTGCAATGTGCACCTGCTTCAGCCCTTCTGTGAGAGTGTGGTGATAGTATAGATACAGCTGCTTGCTTTGGATAAACGGAAGCATCCCAGGAACACAGTCATTAGGCTTAACCTTTATGTAGTGTAGATCAGTCTGCATTAAGATGAGGCTGGTGTTGATATGTTTGGAAAATGGAAAGGGCTTGTTTTAACTAAAATAACAGCAAATATATTTCCGAAACACTGAATATTCTAAATAATGTTGCAGTAGAATAATATTAACTATTAAGATGTAATGGCTGGTATTTGATCTTGCTTCTCTTTGTTGATCCAATTAGCCCTATAAAATCCTTTAAATAAATTAACAAAATAACATGAAAGGCTCGACTTTGAGGATCTTATTTCTTGGTTGTAATGCATGCCTGCCATGTTAACCTGTTTCACTTATTTTATTTTGCTGTGCTTCTTTACTCCCAGACACTCTTCTCTTCACACAACCATGTCCTTCTATTCTGTTCCTGTTTCCTTAAGTGTTTATCATCCTTGTCTCCAAGCCCTTGTTAATCCCAACTCTTTTATCTCTCTTATCTATCTCATTTTTAAATCCTGTATCACTTCTGCTTGAACTAATATACTAGATAGTAATGTTTTAAAAGGCAGAGCTAGAAAGAATTTTAAAAACTATATATCTGTTTTATGTCCCACAGAGTATTGCTTCTCAGGTTCCACTACTCCGCCATATTATTACTGTGGATGGTAAACCAGTGTCATGGTCAGAATTCCCTAAGGGTATAATTGTTCACACTATGGCATCTGTTCAAGCTATGGGGGAGAAAACAGAAAATAGTATGTATAATTCTTCATTTGGTCATCTTTTTTGTGCTTAGGATAATGAAAGTTTTTTTGGGGGGGAAAAAGAAAAAGAGGTTAGAGTCATAATAATGTTTGAGGGTTACTGTTGGTGCATTTGACATAGAGAACATATGCTGGGTATGTCAGTAACTGTCACAGATGCTAGACAACATTTGGATACATAGACTTCCATGTTTTCTGTAGCTTTTCTTTTTGAAGTTCTGTGAGGTAATTTTCTTCAACAAATGTGGAAGCTTTGCTAAAAAGTATTTATTTAGTGTGCAGCTCTGTGACTAAGATGTATGAGGGTAAAGCAGAGAAATTGTCACTTCTTGGCATGTGTTATAAAAGCTCAAATTGCTTTTTCCCCTGTGGGATTTCCAGCATACTTCCCACTTGTGTCAACCCAGTTGTAACACTTTGCTATGCCTGCCATAGACAAAACAAGAAATAATGTTCATGTTACAGTTAGGAAGATTAGGTTAAACTTAGCCAAAGCTTTGTAGAGTACATATATGGGACTGTGCTGTGATAAATTGTGTGATTTAGTGGAGTCTTTATTGCTAAATGTTAAAAGCAGATTAGTTGAGTGGTTGGGGGTAGTTTAACTGAATTCCATTCCTGAGGCAGGTCTCAGGATTTCTTGAGAACAATTCCAGATGTATATCCAAGAATGTCAATAAATGGATGAGAGACTGCACCATGCAGATTTTGGATAAGATTTCTGTATCTAATGGTGGGTTGGACATTATGATGTGTGAGGTCTTTTCTGGCTGAACTCCTGTAGTTGGCACAATTTTGGTGTTAACGCCTTCAGTCTCCAAAGGACATGTTCAATATAATTAAGAGTAAGACCTCCTGGAACATAGAAATCAGAGAATGATTAAATCTCCCATTCTATATAAAAGTACAGAATCCATTTAACATTTTTTTCCCAAATTCATTTAACTGTCAAAAGAAATTAGGTAAGTAGAGTAGAAACCTCAAGATCCTCTGGGGTGCTACTGGATACTGTGAATTCTATCTTTCTGAGGTCAAAGAGAGGTCTGCCATTGGAGACCTCTCCAGGACTTAGCCCATCAGTGACCCACTAGCTCTCTCCTGCATGTGGAGGGGCTAGGATTGGGGTGCTGGATGACACCACAAATCCACAGGCTCCACAGCTGTCTCACTACCCAGCACAGTCCCAAATAAGTCACACAGTGGAGCTGGTATGCTTAATTTTAAATAGATGAGAAGGCAACTCTAAAACAGGGTGGGGGTGGAGAAACCAGGAAAAAAGTGTCTACATCTCAACTTCCACTTCCCACACCCCCTTTCTGTCTTGCCCATTACAAACTAGCAGGGCACTGGATGTGTTGGCGGCTGTCCTGCAGATCTCCCCCTGACCAGGAAAGTAGATTTGTTCTGTTTCTTAGAAGCTATGTCCTTCTCGGATGATTTAGTAATCTCACAATTTGGTTTCCTGTTTAATTGCTTTTATCTTTGTTTTTTAAAGTTTCTGTGAACAAACAGAAGTTGAAACCAGTACCCTCAGACATTGCTGTAATTATGTATACCAGTGGTTCTACGGGAGTTCCAAAAGGTGTTATGATCTCTCATTGCAATCTTATTTCTGGTATAACTGGTATGGCTGAAAGGATACCTAATCTGGGGTATGTATCAAATGTATTCTTGAATAGTGTTTGCATTTTTACACAGTCCCAAAATCACTAAAATGTTATTTCATCTAGTGAATTAGTACAAAGATGTTTAATGTACTTAGGAGAGTCAAATGTTAGATTTCATCAAGCTTTTGGTATACAACAGGGGAAAAGAGCTGCTCAGCTCCTCTCTGTATGCAAATCTAAAATGTGTGAATGAACAGAACTAGCATGTTATAGTCTAGCACTGTTTAAAGCTGTGATTCTTAAGCTATCTGATGTAGGAGACTGGCAGGTTTTTTGTTTTTTGTTTTTAAAAGCAATATGCCAGGTACAAGTGTATTGGGAAATTCTCCAGGGGCCAAGAGCTGATGGCTTTGGACTGGCATCAGTCCCTTGAAGCAGGACTGCTTTAGCTTTGAATGTTTGGTATAGATAAGTTCTATAGTTGCTTTGCAATCCTGGCTAGAATACAGTTAAGTTACAGTTTCTGAGTTTCATTTGCTTGAGCCACCACTCTCTAGAAAGGAAATAGCAAGGAACCTGAAATCATGGGGTGTGGGTAGGGAGTGGGCAGGCTTTTAAATGAAGTTTTATTGTCCCTTGATCTAGGCAGAATCTTGTGAGATTGAAGGAGAAGTTGGTTTACTCTTAATATTGGTTTGGGAATGCAGTCTGGGAGCCATTTTTCTGACCTCAGGATACTCAGGAGGCTTCACTAGCCCTTCCACTTGAAACCCAAAGAAAGCAGGTCATTTCAAGCTTTTTAAAAACAAACACACACATGCATCTGGTTTTAGAAAAACAAATTTTCTGCTGAAACAAGGTGTGGACACTATGGTCTACAAAAATGTCCTTGAAGGCCACAGAATCCACATATTGCCTAAAAGCTGCTTGAATCCCACCCTGTGGTAAAGGGGCGAATAGAAGGCTTAATTGCATTTACAAGTGTGGAGGGAGGCAGCTTGATGTCGACAGGAGAAAGATTTGGGAAAGAGGCACCCAATCCTAAGGATGGCTTCAAAACATGAAGCCATCATTATGGAGCTTCAGTATTGTAACCTATGATAATATGCCAGCAATACAAAGTTGGTGGGGCAGATTCGTAATGTTCCAATCTTGTCTGTTCACTGACACAGTATGACACAGACTACATCATAATTCCTTTTACAGACAGAAGGACATTTACGTTGGCTACTTACCTCTTGCTCATGTGCTGGAATTAAGTGCTGAACTTGTTTGTTTGTCCCATGGATGCCGTATTGGCTACTCATCACCTCAGACTCTAAGTGATCAGGTGAGATCTCCCCCCCCCCCGCATAAAATGGAGTGTAGCAGTTAATGGTGCATTTTAAAAAATGTCTAAAGTATATCTAAATGTAAAATCAAATATTTCTGTCTGTTTTGAATTTCAGTGTTGGTATTTCTGACAGAATGTGCACATGCTACTTTGTGAACAAGTGTCATGGTGAAACATGACCCCATCCCCCAGTGTATGCATCTCTAATACTCAGTAAATAAGAGTGTGTTTTTTTAAAAAGTATTGCTAAGTTAAGTTCATATATTTCTGTCTTTGCTTTTCTTTTAGTCTTCTAAAATAAAGAAAGGAAGTAAAGGTGATGTTTCTGTACTAAAGCCAACTCTAATGGCAGCTGTGCCGGTAAGATGTATATTTGAACTCTGCATTTTTCAAAAGTTGCATGAAAATATAACGATTTGAAGGTAGTTCCATTGTGATGTTACATTACAGTACTGCCTGAAACATATGGAAAGCACACCAGAAATTGAGTAGTGTGGGGGTTATGTTGTGTGCTTTTAAAGAAAACTTTATTCATGTTCCGCTGAATCCCTTGGGCTTATTTGAAAACTTATTTGAAAAAAATATATATGTTGAATGAATAATTCAATTTTACTGATAGATAAATAAATCCATAATACTCAAGTCTTTTAGGTGTTGTTGCAACATTGCCCAAAATACAGAATGAAAATACATTGAATGAATAATTCAGTTTTTAATGGTAAATAAATAAATAATATTTTAGTGTTCTGGATGTTATTAGAATCTTGCCTAAAATATAGTATAAAAAATATATTGTGGATCCTGAGCATGATTGTGGGGAAAGACGTGAACCGAAAGTGGTTTTTCTTTCCACTTCAGCTTCTTGTGCATCATGAAAAAGTATTTGGAATATTGATTATAACTTCAGATGTTTATGAAGATCTGCTATGATTCATGCTAGATATTAATTTACTACTAATGTAGAATTAGCTAATAAAACTAAAAATGGTATACAGGTCACTCCCTGTATTCACAGGGAATGTGTTCCCCAACTTACTGTTTATAAATGAAATTGGATAATAGCGAACTGTATTAAAATAAAGGACTTCCAGTACAAACATACCATAAGAGTTGTGTTGGAGGACCTAGCAATTCCTAGAGCAAGCACATCTCTAGGCATTTTCTACCACAATTCTATGATATATGTTCCTATTTTTTCAGCTGCAGGTGATTGAAATATGGATATTGGTTCTGTGGATACAAGAGAAAACCTGTAATATTTATTTGCCAAGATAGAAAAGAAGGAAATTAAAACTTGGCAAGTTTTAATAAAAAGGACTCTATTGAATAGCATGCATTACAGTATGGAAATAGTTTGTGCATAGCTATTTTTTTTTAAATAGAATTCTATTATCTTTTTCAATATTTTGATAGAAAGTATTCCTTAAACCTTAAAACAACTGTGCAGTGTGTTCCTCAGCTATAGCAAATAGCTGATGTTTCCAGCATACAAGTGGTAAACTTCACAGCATATTTTCTCTCTCTCCTCTTTTCTGTATCCTTAAAAGGTTATTGGGTATTGGTCATGCCCACTTTGTAAACTACAGAATACAGTAAGTTCTCTATATGAAATAGAATAGTGTGTGTGAATGTAAGAGAGGTCACAGCAGCTGGGATAGGTTGTCATCTAAAACTCAATCTAAGCTGAAACAATACAATGGTCTCTCTGATATCTGCAGGGAATCAAATTGGTTGCACAGATATCTATGTTGGTTGATGTGTGTAATCCATTTCTGTAACCAGGAAATCATGGATCGAATCTACAAAAATGTGATGAATCGGGTTAATGAAATGTCCAGTTTCCAAAGAAATCTGTTTATATTAGCTTACAATTACAAGATGGAGCAGATTTCGAAAGGCTACAGTACCCCATTGTGTGACAGGTAAGGCAAATAAGCCCCCTCCCTCATGGCCCCAAATCTGGGCTAAAGATACTGTTGTGGGAGATACAGTACTGTGCAGCTTCCCTTGTTGCAACAGCTCAATTTCCAGGCACAATTCAAAGTCCTATATGGCTTAGGTCCTGGCTATTTGACAGATTGTATTTCCACATATGAGCCTGCATGTGTTTTGAAATCTCCTGTGGAGGCCCTTCTTTCTGTCCTACCATTCTAAGGTGCATCTGCGGGGAACACAGAGGAGAGCCTTCTTGGTGGCTGCTCCCAGGCTCTGAACCTGCCTTTCTAGAGAGCCTAGACTAGTGCCCTCCTTGCTAGCTTTATGTAGGCAAGTGAGGACTTTTTTTTGGTTTTGGCAGACCTTTAAGGATTGATTGCTCATGGGGAAAGGGCCTTTAATAAAGTGTGGTTTTATCTATATTTGTTATTCTGTTTTAATGGACATGCTTTAATTGCTTATGGTTTTATTGATAGCTTCATTATATTTTAACTTTTGTATGATGTGACGTTTTAGCTGTATCTGTTTTAATTTTTTTATAAGATGCATTGAGTCCTAGGAATAAGAAAAAAGCAGGATATAAATGAATAAATACACCTCCCCAAATCCTCCAACATGCTGGTGTGGGATTCAGGGAATTGTGTAAAAAATAACTTTTCAAGCTTTTTTTTTTATAACTTGAAAAAGTAATTTTTCAAGCTCTCGAAGTAGACTCCTGAAGAGTGGCCCACATGGCTTGTTTTTTATGGACATGAGAATCTTTAATTGGTCACTGAAAGCCAGGTTCAGGCAGCATATGTATTGGAATGTTGGTGTGGGTGGAGGAGAAGAATGCCTTCTCCCAAGATTTGCTAAACAGTAAAACTGTTTTTGGAAGCCACTGCCTGCTATAAAGTTGAAAAGGAAAGGCCAGCTATGCTACTCAATTACCAGTGACTTGCACTCGTATTAGTAAGTAAGTCCCCTTGGATCATTGGCTTTATTTGACCAAGTGGACAGGTATATATGTAGAGAAGTCATTTGACAAAAGAAAAAGACAGCTTTCTAGTTGGATGTACATACTAGATGATCTCCAGAACTGTTTTTGTCTTGGTCATAACCATATTTCTTATCTTTGTAGCCTCATTTTCCGAAAAGTCCGGATGTTGCTAGGTGGGAAGATTCGGGTCTTGCTGTGTGGAGGAGCTCCACTTTCTGCAGCTACTCAGAGATTTATGAACATTTGTTTTTGTTGTCCTGTGGGGCAGGGCTATGGCTTAACAGAATCCTCTGGGGCTGGAACAATAACTGAAGGTTAGTGGTGTGTATGGAGATGGAATATCAGTCAGGATGTAGAGACAGAGTGTGGTAATATGATCATACTGATATTACTTTACTCTAGAGTCTTTAAAAAATATTTTGCAATATATATATAGAAACAGTAATAGAACTGGTGTGGACTCCTTTGAGTCTGTAATATTATCTTCTTTTTCTAAATTTCAGTTTGGGATTACACAACAGGCAGAGTAGGAGCACCCTTGGTTTGTTGTGAAATCAAGCTAGTGAACTGGAAAGAAGGTATGAAGTCCTTTTGCATAAAACTTCACTGGACATGTGGCAATAATTCTTTCAAAACAAATTGTTAAATGTTTGTTTTTATTATTACAATGTAACTATGCTTCAGCAAACATTTAACATGTATTCCAAGACTTGATTTTGTGTAGTTGAACTAGGAGAAGTTTGTTTTGCTATTTCATAAAGTTTCTCTGAGGATCACACCAAGCCTGTCATTTTCTACTTCTTCTTTAGCCTTAAAACCAGCCAGGAATTGCTAGAACCGTTGGGGTCATGGTAAAATGTGTGTTAATTCTTTCCCTTGCTCCATTGTTTTTTCCCAGACTTTAAGTAACTAAAAGTAGCCAGAGCTTGAAACATTGGGGGGGGGGAGGGTGTTATTTGGACTCAAATACCCAGCATCCCCCAGCCAACACAGCCATGAAAGCAAATGTTTCTAGCTATGCTCAGTCATGGATGGTAAAAGATAGGATCTATCTCTGTGGGAGTGGAAATTGGCTATGGAAGACAGATGGTACAGGATGCATTTTCCTCAGCTCAGCTCCTTTCTTGCATACAGAGACAGGTAATATTCCAGGGTAAAGAGAGCTTGCTTTCCCTCAGCCTAGCTGGTCATCATACTGACCTTGAGGCTTGCATCTGAACACTACTTTTTGCTGCTAGGTTTCTATTGTCCCTAGCCGATTTGGGTAAGTAGTGGGGAAACAAGTATTTTTCTCTTTCCCCAAATGTCTCTGGTTTCTTTTAAGGCCTTGTAGATCCTACCCACCTCCAGCTCTAAAGATTCATGCCATTCTTTCCTTAGCCTGTTTTTGCATCCAGCAGATCTATACTTCTGTGGAAATGAGAGTAGTGGGTCTAAAATAATCTGATTAACATACATTGAAACAAATAAGTATGTGGAATTCATTATCAGTTTAGCTGAGAGGAAGAAATCCTGGAAGTGGACTAAGAAGGAACCAGAATGGAAATTCCCTAGCTTTCCATGCAAAACAAAACCAAAAAACCCCCAGACTTGCTTCAAATGTGTTGTCAAAATATTTTCCCAATAGTTTTAATGGGAATTTTTCCTTAGCAGTAGAGACAACCTTTCTCTCTTTCCTGATGGACTGTGCCTAGCACTGCATTGCAAAGAACCTCAGTGGGGAAGGGATCCTGTGCCAGGTAGGAACTACTGATACTTCCACCTGCCCTGGCATACGCCAAGAACTCCTGGAGGGTGGGGGCACCCCTTCCCAACACCTTACATTGCATGTTGAAGAAGGAAAGGAGGGAGGAGTGTGGTGAGTCTCATGCTACTGCCTTCCTCCTCCAAATTACAGATTAACATAAGGATATAATCCTTATTGCATTTAGTAACATTACAGTTCTTTGAAGTAGTAATGCTCTTCTACTCCCCCAAATTAAAAAAAAACCATTAAAAACCCTGGTCTCTCTTAATTTAATATGAGTTGATTAAATAAATATAGATAAGGACGGCACACACCTCTGCTTTGACATACCTTACAACAGCCAGAAATTCAACAAATGGAGATGTTAAAAGTGTTGGAATCTTTGCCTCTTAAATTTCTGCCTGTCGTCTAGGCATGTGTGCAACTTTTAGGCTCCCTTGTAGATGTGCTAGTTTGAAGGGTTTGTGTCCTATCTCATAAAAGCAGAAAATAAGCAAGTACTTTCTGCTCCTGTAATGGCTGTATGACTGGTATGCATTTAACAGGTGTCTTCTCCCAGCCTTGAGTCACAGCAACGGGGAAGATTGTACATGTTAAATTTCAGCCTTTTAATTACAAAGGAGGTTTCCCCCCCATCCAAACCCAATATTGTCTATAATGACGATGCACATTCCAATGAATTGTGAGCCCTTTGAAGCTGCCTATAAAATTTCTGCTTCAGTAATCACCTCTTCCTTTTTCTTATACTCTCTAATTTACCACCTCTCCTTTCTATCTCTCTGAGAACTCATATGATCTAGATCTGAATTTGGGAGTAAAAATACTGCAATAAATTCTGCAGTAGGATAGCATGACCAGAGTTCAGACAAGGCAGACTAAGCTGTCTGTTTCCAGCACATGTCTTTTATGCCACTCGTTTATAAACAAAAGAAATTAACCTTCATAACCTAAATGTCTCCTGTTTACTTCTCTCTACTCACCAACATCTCAGTGTTTGAGGTAGAGAACATTTTCATTTCAAAGTGCAGAATTAAAATGGAACGTCTGTCATTTTTGTCCTCTATCAAAAATGTATGCCGATTCCTCAATGCTTCCACCACTCTTGCTCCAAATATGGGCAGTAGTAATCTCAACTAGAAGTAGGAGCCATTGGAGTTTTGATTCACCCCCTGCCCCCGTTTCAAATACCTCTTTTGCACAAAGTGAGAAAACACCTTTCCTCTTCCCTGAGGTTTCATCATATGCCAGATGATTTCAGGGAGGGAGATAAGCAGTGATGATCTGAAGCCAAGACAAAGCTTGTAGCTCACTGGAACTCACTGTGGTCGCTCCTGACTCCTTAAGAAGAATGTTTGTTCAGTGTTTTAAATCTGGCATAACATTAGCAGAGGGAAATGGTATAGTAGAAGAATTTTTCTGATTTTTCCAGTTACACAAATTACAGTGCTTTTAGTCTTGCATCCCCAAGGGACACTACTGGAAATGGCACTGGATTACGCCTTATACATAATCTGGATCTAGGCATCCACTACTGGAATGACACTCCTGGATAGTGGCCAGTGCATTTTTTGCTCTTCCTCTGTCAGCCAGAAGAGGTTCTCAGATGCTGGCTGGAGATGAGTCCTTGCCTTTTTCTTGCATTTGCTCTATAGTGTGCATACATCAGGCAGGATATGGGCAGTATGGGACTAGGACTCCTGAGTTGTTCTTTGTCAACCTGCAGGAACTAAGTAGCTCTGGGGCCCTCAGCTAAGCGATTAGTTGGCTTCTCATCTCTCCTGTCTTCCCGTTCTGTTTTTCCTTTTATTCTTCTTCCTCACTGGCTGCACTGCTCATTTTATCTTTGGTATCCTATGATGACTTTCCTTGAGGTGGGGGGAGATAGCTATTGTCCATGTTGAACACAAATTCACTAGACAGATACACTAACAGGGTTGCATTTGATATTAGTATTTGTTAGCTTAGAAATACACTTAGCAGGATCACACACACAAGCATTGCTTTAAATTATTGATATAGCACCATCAGAGTAAAAGAGGACACATTCCTACTCCTAGAACTTACAGTCTAAAATCTGATATAGAGAAACAGGAGAGGGAAGGGAGGCAAGACCAGAGAAACAATGAACAGTTTGTTTTAGTTGTCCATGCTTAGAGTTACAGAAGGACCCCCATATCTACTGGGGATTGGTTCTGGGGGCCCCGTGGATACCGAAAATCATGGCTAATAGTGAACACAATTGAAAACAATAGGACTTCCAGTTTAAAATACCATAGAGTTGCCTTGGAAGACCTAGAAAATGGCTAGAGAAGACACATTTTCTAGGAAGACTATGGTAGGTGTGCTGTTTTGTGTCCTGTGGATAATTGAATAATGAATCAGTGGATACGGGGTGGGTGGGGGTTCTACTGTAGTTACAGTAAGATGAACAGTTTTGGATTTTTGAGTTTCCTACCTCCTAGATGAAGTCCTGTTTGTAGCACTGCTTCTCTTAAGTTTCCTTGGGTCTCAGGGAGCAATTATAATTACCACTGTTTGTTTGTTCTGGGATTTTCTTCACTGTCCATTCCTTTTCTGATAACAGAAAAGCTTAATTCTTCAGAGAATATGCAGAAGCACAACACAGATGATTATTGCAAAATGGAGTTTGGAATATTAATTTAGTAGTAATACAATATTTGTTACTTTTCAGAAGTAACTCACTTGTGTTAGCATGTTGTTGAAATACTGGCTTACTACACTGCTTTTAGTAACTTTTCAATTACTTAAAAAAAAATTAATAAAAAGGTAATAAATCCTCCCAAATGACCCCTACAAGTAAAAAGTCATGTGTTAATAGTAACATTACTATTAGCATTACTTGTTACTCTAAAAAACTTTTATTAGCAACATGATCAGTGTTTGTGTCTTCATTATCAAAAACATTGCTATCAAAACATAATGTGCTCACACATAATGTCATTATCAATAATGTGTCATTTCCAAGGTTTGCTACAAAGTAAGTTGCTAACATCCAGGAAACATGCTAACAACAGAATGTATATGTGTTTCATGAGTAATAAGAATACATACTAGAGAGAAATTATCTGATTCACTTCTCTAACATTATTTCTTACAGTGAGATTTAAAAAAATACATAATCTGTTATGTTGTGCACAGAAAGAAACTGCAAGACAAGAAGTTAGGTGGCAGTGTGTGTGTGTGTGTGTGTGTATTCATGTCTGTTCTATTTTGAGCACTTTGGATTATATTTCTATCCACTGTATACTGTTGCTGTTTTAAAAAAAATATGATGTACACTCTTAAGTGTGCTAGTTATAACAAATATTAACTAAGGGGAAAACAAAGGAAGATTTGTGGTCCTTAAAAACTTACTTCCAAAATATCACCAAAAAATTTATCAACGTTTAGAACAAACTGTATTTGCCCTTTCTCCCCCTTGTTTACACTTGGACCTCATAATGGAAAGTCTATGAGTCACTGTTAATGAGATGAATGTAGAAAACCTGGTTTAGTGGTGATGGTACCCTGTGTGCTTTGTAATGTAGTAGATGGTGTTGCATTTAGATGTGGAAGACTCAAGTTCAAATCCTTTTTACCAATAATGATTTCAGGCCCACTGCACAAACCAATGAAAAGCATGATCTCCATATGATAAAATGCATACATTTTGCACCATCAAACTGTCAGGGATGATGGGAGTTGTAGCTCTTCACCTCTGGCTCAAACTCACCACCTTGTTATGCAGCAGAGCCGACCAGCTTAGATCAGTGGTTAATGCTTTCCTTCAAAGCAGCAGAGTTTCAGAGAATAGGCTGAAGATCCTGACAAACTCTCCAAGCCTTCTCACTCTTCTCCAGGTGTCTCCAAAACGTCTCCAGGATTCACTCAGTAGTTTTATATAAAACCTACTTTATTCTTCTATATAAATATACTATATGGTCAACAAATCACAATCTCTACACACTACTCCACAATATCTCCAAACTACTCCACCTCTACTCAACAACAATACATTGGCAAACATTGCAATTTTATAGCCATTGTTTATCACCTCCCACTAGTTAGTTTCCACCCAGTGGGTGTGTACTTCCATTCTGATTGGTCCACGTAGTTCCACCCATACTTAAGACCAACCCATGTATTTCAACATTTCACCTTGTACACTTAATGATTCTCAGGTGTTTCCATTCTGCATTCAGTACCTCTGTCCTTGGCTCTCAGGACTTATAGATTACATTAGCAGTTTCACCTGTGTAGCTTCATAATTGCTCTTGCTTAGTCATTGTGACTTTCACATACATATTTTATTTCTTTCACTGTATGTCCCATGTTGCATTTTCCTTAACATAAGCTTGTGCTCATTACTCCCTCCTCCCTGTACAGCTTCTGAGTAATGAAGTCCTTTCTAGTTGGAAACAAAGCAGCTTTTCCTGTTATGTCCACACTAGCAGGTTGTGGCTTGTGTTTTGCTTCTGCAAGCCAGGATCTCACCCTGTTGTACAAGTCAGGCTTTCAAAATGGTAAAAAGTTATATTTTGCCAGCTGAGGTGTTTGATCTGAGGCTTGTTTGTTCTGAATGTTTTAAAGGTTTTACATGGTTATTGTGCCTCACAGAATGAGATGTTTTAATATTGTAAACAATCTGTCTCTTTCAGATGTGGTGTGACAGGGGGAAAACATTGTTTGCAGGTCTTTTCCTGAATTTTCTTTTAAATGTTTAGGGTGGGGATATTAAAGGGCTAGCAAATGCAGCAGTTAATAACTGTTGCGTGATAGAAGAACAGTCAGAACTGTGGGTTGCAGCATGTATGATTTTCAGTTCATTGTTGAGAACTGTGCCTGCTGCTTTGTACAAAGATGCAGCTCTGGGAGTTATTTGCATGGCAGCCTTTCTTTTTTGTATGCATAATTCCCAATCTAGCAGAGGATGTCTGTGCGGAAGGCGCCCTGTGTGCTTCCTCAGTGTAGTAGACATTGTGGCCTCAGCAAGTATTAGTGTATGTACTCCAAAGTTTATTAATGTTGCATTTGAAAAATAGCATAATATATGTTGGGATTTATTATTCTGTATTTTAAAACTGCTTATTAACCTCCAAAATTCTATTCTAGGTGGATACTTTAACACAGATAAACCGTATCCTAGAGGTGAGATTGTTATCGGAGGCCAAAACATAACAATGGGCTACTACAAAAATGAAGAACGAACACAAAAGGATTTCATGGTAGATGAAAATGGACAGAGGTGGCTCTTCACTGGAGACATTGGAGAATTCCAGTCAGATGGTTGTCTAAAAATTATTGGTGTGTTTGTTGTACAGTATTTTACTGAAAAATTATATTGCGATATTACCCTTTCACTCCAGTGGATTCAGGGGTGGGTTTTTTTGGGGGGGGTTGTTACTCACTTGAGTGTGTTTATATGATGTATATGTGTACATGCATGCATGTGTACAGTTAATTCTTACTTCTTAGAGTTCTCCCTGGCTTGTTAAATCTCAAAATGTTCTAAAGCAGAAATGAAAGCAGAACTTTGACTAGTCTGATCCTATACATGTATTTTAAAGTGTGTTCATCTTTTAATTGGAAACTTTACTTCTACAGATCGTAAAAAAGATCTTGTGAAGCTTCAAGCAGGAGAATATGTTTCTCTTGGCAAAGTTGAAGCAGCTTTGAAGAATCTTCCATTGGTGGATAATATTTGTGTATATGCAAGCAGGTAAGATGGTCAGTGTATATTCTGGCAAGTAATGCTTTTGCTTGTGCTAGAATAATGCTCCAATCTAGAAAAGTTTCTTTTTTGCACTACAGTTCTAGCTGGGCATTTCTGGCTGTTGTGCTGCAATTAATAAAGGATTTTATTTTGTTTTATTTTATTTATCTACTGCCTTTCTCCCAAGATGGGGCCCATGCTGACTTACAAAAAAAAGTTAAAATGAGATAGAGCTAAAAACCTGATGATAAAAAAGTTTAAAAGTATACAGTCGTTTAAACCCTTAGCAATAAAGTTATAGCAATCCCACACCCAATAAAAAGACCCTGCTGCACAAACAGTTAATCATCAAATGCTCTTCAAATAAAAGTGTCTTTACCTGCTGGCCAAAGGAGAGCAGAGCAGCAACCATCCTAGCCACCCATAGAAGAGAATGCCATAGCCTGGAAGCAGCCGCTCAAAAGGCCTTCTCCCACAGTCCTCACCAGATGGCCTGTGATGGTGGTCTCTCTGGCTTTTCTTCGCAAACGAAGATTCAGGAAGGACTCATCCCGCGCTTTCTGCAAGCGCGCTGATGACTAAAAAGGCCAATCCGAGATAAACAAGTCCGGTTGCAAAAAGCACAGCAGAAGGTCTCCTTGGGTGATGTTTTTGGGTTGTGATTCTTTCTGCGTTGTCGTTTCTCTTCAAGACTTGTTCGTCGTGAGTTCTCAAATAAGGCTGCAGCATTGTGGATAGTGCGTCTCCATGCCTCCCGATGTGAGGCCAGGGCGGACCACTGTTGGTGATCAATTTGGCCAAGCCTGAGATGTTGTTTCAGGGAGTCTTTGTATCGCTTTTTTGGAGCACCCCTCTTACGCTGACCTGTGGCGAGTTCACCGTAGAGTAGTATTTTTGGGAGGCGATGGTCCTCCATCCTAGAAACGTGCCCTGCCCAGCGCAGCTGTGTTCTCAATATCATGGCTTCAATGCTGGTGATCCCTGCTTGCTCAAGGACAGCAACATTCGTCACATAGTCAGTCCAGTGTATATTTAGGATTGCGCGTAGACAGCGCTGATGAAAGCGCTCGAGGAGTCGTAGGTGGTGGCGATAGGTGACCCATGTTTCAGATCCATAAAGGAGGATAGACAGTACGATGGAGAGTCTGGAGCAATAAACACCTGAGGCGATGGTGGTAAGAGTGAGGGAAAATTCACCCCTGAGAATCTTAAGACTTGAGCAGTTTCATTTTTTCCAAACTCTGGGTAACACTCTGGGTAAAACTTCTTTCTTCTTTTAGCTAAACACCAATGCCATGCCCTCATGATATACACAGATTCTGCAGGAGTTGACAGAAGAATAAATTCCTCCTGAACCTATGCATCACCAGACATTGAACTTAGTACTGATATTTCTTAAAGCTAATTCTAAGTTACTGTCCACAAATATACTTGTTTTCTCAGTTTCTAAAGGGAAGTTACTGGAATTGCTTTTTCCCCTTCCAAGCCTAGCCATTGAATGATATAACTCTAGTAAAAACCCTCATCATGGAACATGGTATCTGTCACAGCTGCTCATACCAGAACCATGTGGAATCTGATGCTTTCCCTCCCACAACTGTCCCACCAGTTAGGGAGGTCTAGAATAGCCTGAAACCCTACTGGCTCACCCATGCCCTTTCCCTGCCCTCCTTCAAAGGAAGAAGAGAGTAGCCTTGAGGAAGGAGGTCGTACTGCTCAGTGGTTAGGATTTGGGTTTGTTTGTTTAATCTTATGTTTACTGTGGAAAGAGTGATTAACCTTTCCTCCAATAACACTGTAAAACTTAACAAATAAAAGTTGATCTAGCAGCAAGGCCTTCCTTTGGGCAAGAAGCTTCTCATTTGATTTCCCAGAGTCCCTTCTGTATGCGACTGAGAACTCGAAAAATTTTGTCCCCATAGGGCTAAGCCCTATAGCCTTCTCCAATCTGATGCCCCTCTCCCCTCCCCCGGCCATAATCCTGTGGCCGTGGTTTGGGAGAAGATTCTTTACTGAATGGGGGAGGAGGCTGCAATTATCCAGTACTTATCAGTAAGAGTGAACTTGACTTGGGAATGCTTGACTCCACTGGCAAACATGTGGCAAAGCAAATGTGTGTGCCATTATATCTTGGGAGAAAGTTGAGGAAGAAATGTGATGAAATGTACAGCAAGATGTTGATGTTATATAAAACAGAATGGATATATAAGTATCAGTATGAAGTTGTGCATATGTATCTTTCTGTTAAGTTTCCAGTCTTATGTCATTGGATTTGTTGTGCCAAACCATAAAGAACTTAAAGAGTTAGCACGAAAGAAAGGATTCAAAGGAAAAATGGAAGAGATATGTAACAGTGCAGAAATGGAGAAGGAAGTACAAAAGCTTTTGGCTGAGGCTGCTATCAGAGGTAAGCAAGGATAGCTGCTCGTATGCTTTCGCCCCATATACTGCATTTATTTCATGAAAATGAATGTTAAAAATGAAGAACAACTCTGAATTAAAAGTTGAAACTGGACAAGCTGAAATATCCTCTTTAAGATGCTGGATTTGTTTTTGTTACCACAAGGGGGGTAGGAAGCTTCTGAGAGAAACCCTAAGAACATTAGAGGTGCCCTGCTGGATCATCTAGGTTCATCTAGGCTAGGATCCCATGGCCTGTAGGGGGTGCTCTGGAGTGAGGCTACTCGGGGGTACCTCTACAGGAGAGGTAATCGGGGGTTCCAAGGCTAGAGAGCCCCAGTTTTAGCCATTACAATCCTATTTCCCACACTAACCAACCAGATGCTTCCAGGAAGCACAGAAAACAAGGCATGGTGGTAACAGCCCTCCTGTGCTATAGCTTCCCAGGCCATTGATACAGGTTGACCTCCGTATCCACAGATCCCATATCTACAGTTTCACTTATCCACTGTTTGCACAGCAACCTTAAGCTTTTGGGGTGGAAGCAGGAAGAATTGCCCCCAACACCATTGCTTCATTGTCAGGGAGAACCCACCCTGACTTCTCCTGGGTGACAAAACACAGCAAGAGTTTTGTCACCAGAGAGAAGCCACTCCACTGTCCCAGCTTCTCCCAGACGACGAAGTACTACAGCAAGGGCTCTGTTGCTCGGGAGAATTCACCCCACCGCCCTGCTTTCTCCTGGGCGAAGAAGCACAGCTAGTGCTTTTTTGCTGGTGCTTTCTCCCAGGTGGCGAAAGGTGGGGGGTAGTGAATGCTCTATTTTTGTTCTGCGTGCAAAAATAGAACGTTCACTATTATCCATGGTTTCATCCATGAGAAGTCCTGGAACATATCACTCGCGGATATGGGATTTGATCTGTATTCAAAGGCATGTTGCCTTCAAACCAGAAGTTTCATAGAGCCATCATGACTTCTACCCACTGATATGCCTATCTGAATTCATCCCTCAGATACACCCATCTGCCACGAGTACCCTATTAAAGGAATTTAAGCTAATCATCATTGGCTTAAGCTGCCACCATCTTGTGGCAGTTTCTGGGAATGTAGTCTAAAATGTGATTTTCCCAAGCTATGGATTCCATAGGGAAAGTGCTTTCTTTGCATGTCTTGAATTTACTACCAATCACTTTTGTAGCCTCAGAGATCTTTAAGACAAGGGAGGCGGCAATTCTTCTCATCCTATGCATGAGTTTTAAAATCTTGATAGTATCTATTCTTGATTGTCTTTTTGTCTTATGAGCTTAATACCCCCAAAACACTTTATCCTTTGTTTGTAGGGGAGATGTCCTGCAATTTTCCACCAGTATGAAATCTATTTGATTTGCAATTCATAATTGGAATTCTATTTTTCTATTGTTGCAGCTAATCTTGAAAAATTTGAAGTCCCACTCAAAATTCGTTTGAGCCCTGAACCTTGGACCCCAGAGACAGGCTTGGTGACAGATGCCTTCAAATTAAAACGTAAAGAGCTGACTGCACACTACCAAGAAGATATTAATCGAATGTATGGAACAAAAGTAAAATAAACTCACATCTCCTTTCCCCTTTTTTCTTTCTTCCTTTTTCTTTGACACCACTTTGATATGGTGAGCTCAGATCAAATAGGAAATACTTGAATCACATGTCTCATCACTTGGGACCAACATGAAAACATCTTACATATTTTCAGATTATGCTGTTACTTCTGATAATATCAACATCTTTAACTGGCAGGATAAGTAAAATATTAAGACAGCAAACTTGTGTCTGTCTTCTTTTCTCCCTCCTTTCCTCTGCTGTTTGACAGTGTGTGGATTTTCCTAAATGTCCTTTTGGGCAAACATGATTTTAAAGCCTCAAGTTTTTAAACCTAATTTATAACTCCTGTATAATGTTCTGTTTGTAATTTTTTGAAGTTTGGCTACATAGAGGGAAAACTTGGCTATAAAAGAAATGATTCATTGGGGGGCTTTTTTAACATACATATTTAAATATTAAGGAAGTATCAATGTGAAATTATGTACAATGAAATGACTTACAGGTGAAAATCATTGTTGGCCAGAAGACCAGATTATTTGTTGCTGTGCAATTGTTTTGTATAAAATTGCAAGAGAAATAGTCTGACATTCTGACTTATAAAATAACAGCTGAAGTATGTGCCTGACAATTTCCTCCTACATATATATTTTATTTTTTATCTAAAATAAGGAAAAATGGTCACGGCAAGGCAATGTATATATGGGAACATACCTGCAGAAAAAGCTGTATTGAGGCTTTAGTCATGCAAAGTATGCTCTAACACAGCAGATGTTATACTTGTGAATAATCTGTCTGACAGAGGTAGTTCACTTTTCAAAATGTATTGTGGCCATTTTTAAAAAAAGAATCTGAATTGCTGAAACTAGTGAGAACTCAGTTTTAAATGAATTAATTTCTGATTGACAGTGTCCTTTTCTAAAATGGGACTTTTACTTGTGTTAATTTTATCTGCGTTACCATCCAGGTTTCCTCTCTTTATGTAAGTGTGTGTGTGTGTGTGAATGTAAATCAACAGTTAAAACGCTGTTCAAACCTAACTAAAGCCCAAACATTTTAAGAACACAGTCCACATGACCTTTTCTTGCACAAGCCTTGCCAGGATGACTCTATGCATTATTGTGTGCCTCTCTTTTGGAGTGGGGCATGGTCTTGTACAAGATAAATTTATGGTTGATTGTGTATCTGAAAAACATTAATTGTACTGATGGCAATTTGTATACTCTTCCTGGTTTTTGTGAATGCTGATAGAAATCTCTACTTTTAATTACCCAGTTGTTGGAATCTTGTTCATAAGGAGAGTTGACTTGAGTGAATTTTGTAAAATAATCTTCCAAGTTAATTGCACTTGAGGTCCTGACATGAATCTCCTGGTTTGTTTACTTCATCATTGTTGTTCCAAAGTCTGAATTTGAAAATGAGAACTCTTATGTAGGCTGTTAGAAATATTACTGTGAAGCTTTTGGTTGTAGTTGCTCTGCTCTGGTAAATTGCTTAGAAATGTTACTCTTTTTGAACTACAACTCACAGAATCACCCATCCAGCATGGATAGAAGACATGCTGCCATTGTGATTCTAGGAGCTGTAGCCCAAACAACTAACTTACAAACTCTCCTGGTGCACACAGAGTCCTTTCTGGAAGTTGCAACAGGTGGACCGGAGAATTGGGAAAAGCAGCACACAGCCTGTGGGTGAGAGACATGCGCAGTTTTTCCTATTCTTCAAGAGTTGTGCAATCCCAGTTCTGTTTCAGTTTATGAGAGCCACATAAAGGTGATATATTGAAAGTTTTGGATAAGGTCTAACCTTGTGGAGCGGGGAACACTTTGTAATCTGTTTCAGTAGAATAAAAATATATTGCAGTGGGCAGCTTGAGCAAACAAAATATGTACTTTATTAAATATTTATTAATGTTTGGTAAAGTTTTTAATCTGAAAGGCTTTACTTCCTTTCCTATAAAATTACAGAAATAGTGGTCTTTAGCTGTATGTCTTGGTAATGGTCATTGAAAAGGCTTTCGACACTAACCAGCGAACTGTAAGCATTTGCATACTAGTAATTTCCAGTGTCTGCCTCATTGAAAACAGTTGGACTTAAAAATGCTCAATTTCTGTCTGTCTCATGGAACATACTGGGAAAATACTTAGAAACACTTAACTATCGCTGAATTGTGTGCATTCTGTCCTTGAAATAATAGCTTTAATTTGGGAAACAACTTGACAAGTAATTAGAAAAAAATATTGAAATGGGCTGAAATGGATGCAACACATGAAGTGTGAAGTAGTTTATTCATTAATGGTTAAAATAAGTTGACTCATGAAATGAAGATATTGCTGTATCCTATCCCCATAATGTTAGTCTTTGCATTGGGTTTCACCTGTTAAGAATGTTATTCTTGCAAAGTGGAATTAATTTGATCACTTGAACTATCTAAATTTTAACAGGAACAAGACTCACCCAGTCAAATCAATAACTGAAGGGTTTGCAGGTTCCCCCCTAAAAATTGCTTTGAATATAATTAAAAAAAACTGGCATTTATGTTATTTTAGAAGTGAAAATTCATTTTAAAAATAATATTTGTTTCTTGAATTCTGGAATTCATGTGTATCTAGTTCCTCTAGTGTGTTAATTTATTGTGCAATTTGTTTTTTAATTGTGGGAATGGAATTTGTGACATGGTCCTTAACTATATATTCTGTTGTTTGGACTAACTGGTTCTGTCCTTGTCACTAATGATGCTGGAGTTTTTCAACTGATACTAGAACTGCATCTTTGAACAATCTCACAACAAATTAGTCTTCTAAGCAGCACAGAGCACTATCCATTGGAGGAAATTATATATAGCAGATGTTTTTGTGCACAGTGAAGGAACCAAATGGCCTAACTTGCGGTTATATGGATTACCATATCTTTTTGGGGTTTGTGCATGGTTTTCATGCTTTGGGTTCTTCATGCTTTTTAGGTTCAGGTACTGAGTAAGGCAGAGTACCAAAGTGAAAGGATTCTGGGCCATAAACAGACTTTGATCACCAAAAGCAAAATATAGGGCTTTCTTGCAATTTTCCCTCTTTTTATTTATACCGTGAGCATTCTCTGACCCCTGTGGCTATATGCTATATGCTATCTTGGCTGCTCAGTAGGGAACCAGAAAGTAGAAGAGATCATAAGTAGGCTCATTTTAAGCAACTAGACCTGGAAATATCTTTTTGTAGTTCCTAAACCTTAAAGGCTTTCTACTGAATGAACTGCCTGTAAATTTAATTTTAACAAAAATTAAAATAAAAGTAGGCATTATATGGCAGATGTGTGTAATGGTCTATTAAAGGTTTTTGAATGAAAGACAGCTATGGGAGGCTTCAGTCATGAACATGTGGCAAAGGGAAGAGTCCGCTTAACCCTTCCAGCTCCACTTTATCTGCCTAGGGGTAGGAAATACAGTAGTTCTTTTGAAAAGCAACAGAGAATATATATATATATATATATATACAGTATATATATATATTTAGAAAATGGCTGTAGGAGAAAGTGTTCAGCGGTTCTCCCATCCCATCTGTTCTTCTTCTTAAGAACTCTATTTTCTGTAGTTGTTCCCAAATTTTCAAAAAGGCACAACATTGTCATGTACACCTACTGTTTACTAATTGAGCCTTGGGCCAGTAATTCTAGGCCTTTAATCTCTCAGATGTTTTGGACTTCATCTCCCAGAAGCTGGCATAGCTTATGTCAGGGATTCTGGAAATTGAAGTTCAAAACATCTGGTGGACCAAGAGCTGAGAACCACTGCCTTAGACCACCGGCACACTTGGGATCATTCATTTATTGTCCCAGTGTAAAGTTTTGAAAGGTTGGTTTTGGCATTAAATGGATTTATGGCCTAATTCTGGTTGCTGTGGTGGAGTTCTCCACCATGGTGCATTTCCATGTTGCTTTGATATGTAGTGAATAATATATTAGTGTAAGTGGGGGCTATCCTGTCCATACTGTGTACACATTGTAGGTAGGATATGTAGCAACACAACAGTTCACCAAAAGAATATGACTCCTGTGATGACAATAAATATGTGAGGAGGATTATAGTCCTCTCCAGTAGCAATGACTGGGAAATAAACCCTTAAAAGCACCGAAGTCTGAAGATCTGTCTCATTTTTCATACTATGGAACAGTTCAAGATTTAAACCTAAACACATTTGGCCCCAGATATTGCATGTATCCTGCAGGAACTAGAAACAAAGTCAGTTTCTCTCTCTCCCCCTCTCCCCTCCCTCTCTGTGTGTATGTATGGCTTTGAAAGAGATTATGTGAGTTCTGTCCAACTTTCATTCCTTTCAGCAAGACTTGTGAGGGAGCCCCATGCAAATTTCATCAGAAAGCATACAGCAGCAGTGATTGTACCCTTTATATCAGGAAATATGTTAAATACTTTTCCTGATGTTGCTGCTATTGCAGTTTACAGATAATGCATCTATTTACCTCAAGGGGAAGCTGTCTTTTTAGCAGTAAAATGTTTTGCTGAAGTTAAAAGCTAAAAGCAGTGTGCAATTACAACTCAAAAGGAAGCCTATAAATGTATTGTGGGCTTCCATTTTTTAAATAAAGATAAAAAATACCTGGAGTTAAAATACAAAGGTTTCATCCTATTAAAGCTTAAGAACTTATGCAGCAAATCCATCAGAATAGAAATCCTTAGAAAAAAGCTGTTTGCTGCGAAATGCACAAGCTTGGGTTTTTTTCCTTCCTACTTTAGACATCTACTTCACCTATTTGACTTTTTTGGGGGGAAAAACTTTATTTTTAATTATATGTAATGTGTGTATTCTTCTGGGCTTGTAAGAAAATTGTTTGCATTTGTTGTCTTCTAAATTGACAAAAGGAAGGAACTTTTAAAAAGGTTATAAACATATTAGACCATGCTGAAAATGTAACCGGATAACCAGTTGTTTGTTATAGTAATTGGTTATTTAATGTAAATTCATTGATCTTGGTTGTTATTTTGAACTGCCTGAAAATGTGTCTATCATAACTGAGTTATATTGTATGAATTATTTATTTGTAATTGGACATTTACACTTCTAAAAATAAAATTGAGTTTCACAAGTTAATTTGTTTCCGTGTGTGCACGTGTTTCTGGATTTTCACTCTTTAAGATTTTTAATTTCAGTCCTCTCCTTATTGAGAATTAATTACTATTCACACAGTATAGTTCTAAACTCAGGTCTACACTATGAGAGTGACTCCCAAAGATTTGCAGTAAAGCTGTCAGAATAAAAAAATACCTCCTTTGAGTGACAGGATTGGCCCTATCATTAGGCAGATGATGCATGGTGTTCAGCTACTGTTTCTTTCCCCTGGAGGGCAGAGATGTGGGTTCCAGGCAGGCTGTTCTTTACCCCCTAAATTGGCCTGCTGCCCTCAGGTGTGGGGAAGTACTGAAATCTGGTCAGCTTCTGTAGGTGGAATGGGGGCTTGAATGTGGAAGATGTCTTGCTGTTGCTCAGTCCAAAAACACCCCCATCTGCTTTTAATGCAACTGTGACCTGGCAGTCAGCATATTGATTCATAACCTCTATTCCCTTGGTTCAGCCTGCTTATGTGAACATCAATGGGGGGAGGGCACTGAGGAAGGGACGTGTCTGGGGCGTCCTTATGTGTAAGCACACTTTGATGAACAAAAGATAGCTTTGAAAAAAGCGTGTCTGGTTCCAAATCCTTTGGGAAACTGAGCTTTTTTTTCTTGAATCTCTAAAGTCATAGAATCATAGAATCATAGAATTGCAGAGTTGGAAGAGACCACGAGGGCCATCCAGTCCAACCCCCCTGCCACGCAGGAAATCTTGATCAAAGCATTCCCGACAGATGGCCATCCAGCCTCTGTTTAAAGACCTCCAAGGAAGGAGACCCCACCACGCTCCGAGGGAGTGTGTTCCACTGCCGAACAGGTCTTACTGTCAAAAAGTTCCTCCTCATGTTGAGGTGGAATCTCTGTTCCTGGAGCTTGCACCCATTGCTCCGTGTTCCAGTCTCTGGAGCAGCAGAAAACAAGCCTGCTCCATCCTCAGCGTGACATCCCTTCAAATACTTAAACAGGGCTATCATATCGCCTCTTAACCGTCTTTTTTCCAGGCTAAACATACCCAGCTCCCTAAGTCTCTCCTCATAAGGCATCGTTTCCAGACCTTTCACCATTTTAGTTGCCCTTCTCTGGACACGCTCCAATTTGTCAATATCCTTTCTGAATTGTGGTGCCCAGAACTGGACACAGTATTCTAAGTGAGGTCTGACCAAGGCAGAATAGAGTGGCACTATTACTTCCCTTGATCTAGACACTATACTTCTATTGATACAGCCCAAAATCGCATTGGCCTTTTTAGCTGCCGCATCACACTGTTGGCTCATGTTCAACTTGTGGTCTACTAGGACTCCTAGATCCCTTTCGCACGTAGTCTCATTCAGCCAGGTCTCTCCCATCCTATATTTATGCATTTCATTTTTCCGCCCTAAATGCAGTACTTTACATTTCTCCGTATTGAATTTCATTTTGTTAGCTTTGGCCCAGCTCTCCAGTCTATCCAGGTCATTCTGAATTTTGATCCTGTCCTCTAGGGTATTAGCTACTCCTCCCAATTTGGTGTCATCTGCAAATTTGATAAGTATGCCCCTAATTCCCTCATCTAAGTCATTGATAAAGATGTTGAATAGCACTGGGCCCAGGACAGAACCCTGTGGCACCCCACTGGTCACATCTTTCCAAGACGAAGAGGAGCCACTGCTGAGCACCCTTTGGGTTCGGCTAGTCAACCAATTACAAATCCATTGAACAGTTAACTTGTCTAGCCCACATTCTACAAGCTTGTTTGCAAGAATGTCATGGGGAACCTTGTCAAAGGCCTTACTGAAATCAAGGTATGCAATGTCCACAGCATTCCCTTCATCTACCAAGCTGGTAACTTTATCAAAAAAAGAGATCAGATTAGTCTGGCATGACTTGTTTCTCTGAAACCCATGTTGACTTTTTGTGATTATGGCATTGCCTTCTAAATGTTCACAGACTCTCTGTTTAATGATCTGTTCTAGAATCTTCCCTGGTATTGATGTCAGACTAACTGGACGATAATTGTTGGGATCCTCTTTTTTCCCCTTTTTGAAGATGGGAACAACGTTTGCCCTCCTCCAGTCTGCTGGGACTTCTCCTGTTCTCCAGGAGTTCTCAAAGATTATTGCCAATGGCTCTGAGATTATATTTGCCAGCTCTTTTAATACTCTTGGATGTAGTTCATCTGGTCCTGGAGATTTAAATTCATTTAGATTAAGAAGGTATTCCTGTACTACCTCTTTACTTATTTTGAGCTGGATTTCCCCTATTGTGTCCTCTGTTCCATTCTCCTCAGGTTGGTCCTCCTTTTCCTTTTCTGAAAACACTGAGGCAAAGAAGGTGTTGAGTAATTCTGCCTTTTCTCTGTCCCCTGTTAGCATTTTGCCATCTTCTCCACGTAGCGGCCCTATCATTTCCTTCTTCCTCCTTTTGCTGCGGACATACCCAAAAAATCCCTTTTTATTGTTCTTAACCTCCCTAGCAAGCCTGAGCTCATTCTGCGCTTTAGCTTTTCTGACTTTACTCCTACACGTGTTCGCTGTTTGAATTCTTCTTTGGTGATTTCCCCCCTTTTCCACTTCCTATACATGTTCCGTTTAAAACTTAGCTCCATTGAAAGTTCTTTAGTCATCCATCCTGGTTTCTTGAGACACCTCCCATTTTTCTTCCTCAATGGTACTGTTTGAAATTGTGCCTTCAGTATCTCCCTTTTGAGAAAGCCCCATCCATCTTGAGGTCTCTTCTCTTTTAGTATTCCTGATCATGGGATCATCCCCAGTATTTCCCTGAGTTTATTGAAATCAGCTCTCCTAAAGTCAAGAATGCGTGTCTGACTATGTCTGGCTTCTCCTTTCCATTGTATAACAAACTCCAGGAGAACATGATCACTCTCACCTAAGGATCCCACCACTTGCACCCCATTAACCAGGTCATCTCTGTTGGTTAGGATCAGATCTAAAACAGCTGACCCCCTTGTTGCCTCTTCCACCTTTTGGGCCATGAAATTGTCTTCCAGGCATGTAAGGAATTTGCTATACCTTGTAGTTTTGGCTGAGTTAGATTGCCAGCAAATATCAGGATAGTTGAAGTCACCCATCACTACTACATCTCTCCTTTCTGCATGTGTGTTCATCTGTTCTAGAAAAGCAACATCCAATTCCTCCGTCTGATTTGGGGGTCTGTAGTAGAGTCCCACAATAACATCCCTGTTGTTTCCCTCCCCTTTAATTTTTATCCAGATGCTCTCCACCTGGCTTCCAGTATTGATGTCATGGATCACTTCACTGGTGTAAATATCCCTGACATATAATGCTATTCCTCCTCCTTTCCTGTTTGGCCTGTTTCTCCTATAAAGGTTATACCCCTCTATTCCTACATTCCAATCATGAGACTCATCCCACCAGGTTTCAGTAATGCCTATTATATCATGTTTGTTTTGTAGTGCAAGGAGTTCAAGTTCATCTTGCTTACTTCCCATGCTCTGTGCATTAGTGTAGAGACATCTGAGACCATGTGTTCCCTTTACTTGCTCCCTGTGCAAGTTTTTTTGCCTCCCACTGTTGGGTCCTTGCGCTGTTTGCCTTGTTCCCTCTATGACAGTTTGACTATTTTCTCCAGCCCTTTTGCCTTCCAGAATACTGTCTCCCTCCCCCATTTGACTCAGTTTAAAGCCCTCCTGATCAAATTCTTGAGACTGTTGGCAAAAATGTTTCTTCCAACTGTTGTAAGATGCACCCCATCTCTTGCCAGAAGTCCCCCCGCATGGAAGCGCAGTCCATGAGCCAAGAATCCAATTTGTTCTCGGCGACACCATCTACGGAGCCAGTTGTTTACGTCGGCTATTTTCCTCTCCCTTCTTGGACCATGCCCTTCAACTGGCAGAAGAGACGAGATGACCACCTGTGCGTTCATTTCTTTCAGCTTCCTCCCCAGGGCCTCATAATCTCTTCTGATCTTGGGAAAGCTGTGCCTTGCAGTATCATTGGTTCCCACATGGACCAAAAGGAAGGGGTAATGATCCGTAGGCTTGACGAGTCTTGTCAGCCTCTCGGTCACATCACAGATCTTTGCCCCAGGGAGACAACACACCTCCTGAGTCATCTTGTCAGGCCCACATACCACTGCTTCTGTACCCCGCAGCAAGGAGTCCCCCACCACCACCACACGCCTCCGCTGAGGCTTCGCAGCTGCTGTTCCTTGCGGTGGTCCTCTCAAGGTCCCCTGCTCTACCCCTGAAGTCTGTCCATGCTGTTCTTCCTCGTTGTCCTTGATAAGGGAAAGGGCTTTGAATCGATTCTGTAGCTGCAAGCTGCTGGAAGAATCCCTGGATTTTCTTGTTCTGTGTGTGACATTCCTCCAGCTGTCTACTTCCTGTGTCTGTGAAGTGACCCTCTCCTCCACAGCCACTTCCTCTGTGCGGTCCCCATCCAAGACTGTTCGTTCTGTTCTGTCCAGGAAAACCTCTTGCTCACGAATCTGTTGAAGTGTAGCTACCCGTGTCTCCAGCTGCTGTACTTTCTCCTCCAAGAGGGCTACCAGCTTGCACTTGGTGCATGTGAAGTTCTCCACGTCTGTAGACGTCTGTAGACAAGAATACAAACATCGCACAAGTGTTGCAAGTGACTGCTGCAGTCCCCTCAGTGTCCATGATGAGAGCTTTTAGGTAATCTAAGAACTCTTAGTTAACGCTGAGAATGCTAAGCTGTACTTTTAGGTCTGCTGTATTTTTGTTTGGTTACTGAAATTCGTGTGCCTCAGGCTCTTGAGGGTAAAAGGGCAAGGTCAGAAGTTCAAGCCCCTCAGCAAGTCACCTGCAGGTTCTAAAGACAAGCCTACTCAAAGGTCAGGATATTATATTATACTTGGAAGGGAGATTTACAGAAAAACCAGTTTCTGTGTGCTACGTTCAGAGGAAGGCAACGACCAGCCTCTTCTGAATAAATCTTGCCAAGAAAACCCCATGATAGGGTCATTGCATGTCAGAGTCAACTTGAAGGCACATAACAAAGAAAACAAATATAATGTATATAGCTTTAACTTGAGTGTTCTGATCTTTGGGTTCATTCACCCAAACAACAGATAGGGTGGTCAGACCTCTTAGGCTATGCCACATCAAACTACAGGCCATGGAATCTCATTATGAGAATTTATTTAGTTATTTATCTGGATACTTAACACCCCCAGTGCAATTATCAGAGCAACTGATACAGTACAGAATTCAAAACATGTTATTCTGTGCTCAAATCCAAACAGCTTGCATAACTTCTTTCCCACTTTTAGCCTCTCAAAACAGGCAAAAAACAGAAGGGTGTACTATTTGATATGAAATCAGTTTGAAGACTTGTTCTCTAAATGCCAGCACGGATGCAAACCAGATGATCCAACAACACTGCTCTCATTTAGCTGGTACCTTTTCATTAGGAGGGTGTCTGTTTTCTTTATTCCATCCTTCCTCATCCTGAAGAGATGTATTGGACTTGTAATTCTCACCATACCTGACTAGCATGATGGTTATTGTGGTCCAAATACACCTAAAGGGTGTTGTTCAAAGTTCAGCATCCATTGCAGAGAGAAGCTTGGGTGTTGTCATTGTGCAAGATCTCCATCTCTTTTTAAAAGCCCCAAAGAACACAACCGGCTAACTTATTCAACTTCAACTGGCCTCCTTGAAAGCATAGTACAGTATGTTTGAGGTGCTATGAAAATTAGTTTGCACAAGTCATCACTTACTGTGACACTTCCCAAATAATATACACGCATGTCCCACATCTACACGTCTCCCATAAGAATGTGTTGGTGGATGTAAGAACTGTTTTTAATATTATTTGATTTTTAGAACATAATAACAAAAAGACATGATTTTTTTTAGATGCGGCAAAACAACTTGATAATATTTCTTGAAATTACTTATTTCAAATATTGGAGAAAATGGACTTTATTGCTCAAATCATATTTTCACTGATGTACTCAGTTCAAAGAGCACAGATCTTAATAAATGGTAATGCAACAAGAGTGATTGAAATACAAAAAGGGATCAGACAAAGTTGTCCTCTCTCACCTTTACTGTTTATTTTGGGATTGGAAACCCTACTGAGAAATATCAGACAAGACGACAGAATCTATGGGGTGAGGGTAAAAAAACAAAAACAAAAAACATTACACTCATATAAGCGGAGAGCTAATGTGGATGATCCTGTGACAACAACACAAACCCCATCAGACTCAGTGAAGGCTCTTCTGGTAAATAATTAAGATGTTTGGGACATGCTCTGGGTTTAAAATGAATTGTGATAAAATAAAATTGGTGACTAAAAATATGACCTCAAAAGAAGAAAATGAATTAACTGCCCTTTCAAATTTTAAAGTGGAAAAAAGAAGAATTAAATATTTAGGAGTTACAATCATGAAGAATCAGTTTGTTATTTCAAAACAACTATGAAAATGTCTAGAAAGAAAAGAGACTCAGAAAATGGGAAAAGTTAAATTTTGGGGGTAGAATTGCAGTAATAAAAGCAAATGTTTTGAAAAGATTTTTATTTCACTTTCAAATGATCCTATTATAAGAAATAGAATACCTTTTGTGCAATGGCAGAAAGAGATTTCCATTTTCCTTTAAAAAAAAAAGGAAGAAAACCGACACTGGAAAATACTTTTGTATATGACCATGGCCACAAGCCTGCTAATGACACAGAAATGGAAAACTTCTGTAAATGTTTGGTTAGAGAAGTTAATGGATATGAGGTCTGTCTATTAAACAACCAGACTGTGTTTCTACCTTTCAGAGAAGTCAGGGAGAACTGATAGTGAACATTTGAGTGGTCACCTTGAACATGTGTGAACCTGTATGACAAACATCAACACTCTTGGCCGTTCAGTTAATTGTCTGTCATCATTTAAAGCAGCTGTGTTGCCTGTTGTGTGCCGGAAAAATGCAAAGTTTAAAAGTTGAGCAATTTGTCAATTTGAAATTTTTAGTAAAATTGAACAAAACTCTTGTGGTCTCTTCCAACTCTCTCTCTGGCTTTTCTTTGCAAACAAAGATTCAGGAAGGACTCATCCTGCACTTTCTGCAAGTGCGATGATGACTAAAAAGGCCAATCTGAGATAAACAAGTCCGGTTGCAGAAAGCACAGCAGAAGGTCTCCTTGGTGATGTTTCCGGGTTGCGATTCTTTCTGCGTTGTCGTTTCTCTTCAAGACTTGTTCAGTGTGAGTTCTCAAATAAGGCTGCAGCATTGTGGATAGTGCATCCCCATGTCTCCCGATGTGAGGCCAGGGGGGACCATTGTTGGTGATCAATTTGGCCAAGCCTGAGATGTTGTTTCAGGGAGTGCTTGTATCGCTTTTTTGGAGTGCTCTTACGCTGGCCCGTGGCGAGTTCACCGTAGAGTACTATTTTTGGGAGGCGATGGTCCTGCATCCTAGAAACGTGCCCTGCCCAGCACAGTTGTGTTCTCAATATCATGGCCTCAATGCTTCCAACTCTATGATTCTATTAAAACACCAACGGAATCTTTTCAAATGCTTAGTGAGGCCTATGGGGTAGAATTCATGTCACATGTACATGTGTTTGAGCGGCACAAAAGATTCAGAGAAGGATGTGAGAATGTGGAAGATGATGAATGCTGTGGACAACTTTCCACTTCTAGAACCAAATAAATTGTGGGGAAAAAATCAGCAAGATTGTTTGAGAAGACAGCCGACTCAGTATCTGAATGATAGCTGAAACTGTGAACATTGCCAAAAGCATGGTGTGGAAAATTTTGCATGAGGGTCTCAACATGAGAAAAGTTTGTGCCAAGATGGTCCCTAGGGTTCTCACACTAGAGCAAAAAGAGTGCTGTAAGGATATTTGCACTGACATTCTACAGCAACTTCAGGCAGACCTAAACCTTTTTCAAAAAAATCATCACTTGTGATGAAACCTGGATCTTACAGTATGATCCTGAAACAAAATGACAGTTAATGCACTGGAAAACACCATCATCACCAAGAATGAAAGAAAGCACATCAAAGCAAGTCCATATTCAAAGCCATGCTCATTGTACGTGCGTGTGTGGGTTTTTTTTAATCAAGGGCATAATTTTTGTAGAATGGGTTCCAGAAGGCAGAACCATGAATCAGCATTATTATAAGGAAGTTTTGACAAAGCTGAGAGAAAGAGTTTCTCCCCGTAGAGACATTAAATGTGATGTCCAAGGCTTTCACAGCCAGCATCCATAGATTTTCCTTGGCTTTTTTCCAGACTGTGAGGTCGTGTTCTGGAAGAGTTTATATCTGATGTTTCTCTGAAGATGCCAGCCACAGATGCAGGCAAAACATCAGAAATAAACTCTTCCAGAACATGGCCTCACAGCCCAGAAAAAAATCAAGGAACATCTGAGAGAAAGAGTCAGGGGGAAAAGGTCCCCTCATTCTTCATCAAGACAATGCACCTGCTCACACAGCACTTTCTGTGAAGCAGTTTTTAGCTGATAAACACGTTACTACACTTGAACATACAGTGTATGCTTGAATTGGACATTTTATCTTCAAAGATGCAAGCTAAATCTAAATCAGATAGATGGAGACTGACTATAAATAATTAAACACTAGAAAGAGACATGGGATATAAATGTAAGACAGTAATGTTCATTACAGAACAGAGATGGATACATTTAATAATATAATGAAAATATTCACAGAAAAAGTAGATCATACATTTTAGGGGGAAAAGGTTAAATCAGAAGACTAAAAAGGGCTATACCTCATCTTCTGAGTCTTGAGTAATTGAAAGGGAGTTTTACAGTTAAGTCTGGAAATAATTGGACACTGACACAAGTTACAGTTAAATAATGAATATGGGCTTAAAACGCAGTCTCTCAGCTTTAATTTGAGGGTGTTCACATCCAAATTGGAGGAAGGCTTTAGGAATTACAGATCTTTAATATGTAGCCCCTCTTTTTCAAGGGACCAAAAGTACAGTAATTGGACAATTGACTCAAAAGTTATTTCATGGAGAGGTGTGGGCTATTCCTTTGTTATTTCTTCATCAATTAAGCAGGTAAAAAATCTGGAGTTGATTCCAGGTGTGGCATTTGCATTTGGAAGCTGTTGCTGTGAAACTACAACATGCTGCCAAAGGTGCTCTCAATGCAAGTGAAATAGGTCATCCTTAGGCTGCCAAAAATTATAATCCATCACAGAGATATCATGAATATTAGGAGTGGTCAAATCAACAGTTTGGTGCATTCTGGAAAAAAAAACACACTGGTGAGCTCTGCAACAAAACAAGGCCTGGATGTCCATGGAAGACAACAGTGGTGGATGACTGTAGCATCCTTTCCATGGTAAAGTAAAACCCCTTCACAACATCCAGCCAAGGAAAGACAGAGAGTTCACCACAAGGCTGCTTCTGTTCTGTCACATCATCAATAAACACTAGTGACCCACTACCACTGGAAGCCATACATGCCCATGCCATCACACTGCCTCCACCGTTGTTTTACAAATGATGTATGATTTGGACCATGACCTGTTCCTGTGGCTATGGGTATTATTAATGTTTGTAGGATTACTTAGTTGCATCTGTAACGGTATAATAATAATGTGTTCTCTTATTTTATTTTTCTTTTAATTACAGTCAGGACTGGAGAGGGGAGTCAGAACCATGTTTTAGTTATGTCATTTTCTTATTTTTTTTCTCTCCTTTTCTTCCTTTTGTTTCTTTATTTTCTGAATGTATTTTATTTTGATTGTACATTATATTGTTAGTGTTAAACATCAAACAAATTTAAAAAATAATGTGTTAGTGGAAGAGAACAACAGTGAGTGAATGTTGCCCTGCTTTGGAGCTCTTAAGGAACAAAACAATTCCTCCTTTGGAATAATTGATCAGAGAACTTTAATCCAATCCAACTACTGACCCCAGTGACTAGGAGCTTACATACTGTGCCTTTTAAACAGTGCTCTTCCTCCTCTTCCTCCTGCTATTCCCGCTGAAATGTTGGCACAAGTGCAAGGTTCCTCAAATGACCCTGACACAGTTGCTCCCACACTGTCAGTAGTTTACAGATTTAATTCTTTTCATCTGTTGGCTTTCCCCCTCTCTTCTTTAAAAAGTTCTTTTAAAAATATTTCAGCAAACACAAGCATTGCCTTCTTAACTTTCTGTGAAAACAAGTGCATAAAGTTTGTCGTGGGCAATCTAACTGGGCTTGCTGTGCCTAGTGTAACTCTTTGATTTCAAGGATCTTGGTGCTATCACTTTGGAAACGTCTGGCACTCTGGAGAAAGATCTGCCTCGCACAATTTCCTTATTTGTCAGTGTAGAGAATACAGGGCTGTTTAGGAGGGCCCTGGAGGAAGCCTAAATGGAAATTATGCTGCTCCAGTTACTGTGTGATATGTATATCTGCACTGAGTTTTATTTTTAATGCCATTTATCATACACTTATTTTTCAGAATACTTTAACCATTCTAATTTCCTTTATAGTGTCCTTCTATAATGGACATCCACATCTACTCTACTCTCCCTTGCAGGTCCACCAAAGCCAAAAAAGTAAAATAAAGAAATACTCAAAAATATGATCACTAGGAAATTTATCCAGTCTTGACTGGGTTGATATTCGTGATTTGAAGAAAACACAATTTGAATGAAACATAGTTCGGTATCATGTAAGTTAACTGTGAAATGGACCCAAACAAGCATTTTTTTTAAAAGCCTACATTTGCTGATAGGTGCCAAACTTACACAAAAATGTTTGGGATATCAATCTAAGACTAAATACCATGTTTGGTCAAAACCATTTCATAAATGGGTATTCCAGAACAAAAAAAAATATGAAAGGCTTGTTAGGAGATACCCGTAGTAGTTTAGGGGTCATGTCCAAAATCTTCCTGTGGAATGAAAAGGGACTTACTTAGTGCTTATGGTTTTCTTCTGTCCCATTGTCAAGCTCCACTGTTGCTTCCTTTACTTGTTCGTCCTTCTCTAATGTGTTGGAAGATGAGTGATTAATATTTTGTTAATCAGATTGCCACAGTTCTCATGTGTACTTATTGTATTTAAGCTTTTTCAATCTTCTGCTTTGCACCTTTGAAACAGCCTGTGCACTAGCGTATATGATCACACGCATCTGTGTTGTCCAGGACTGTAATAAAGATTTTATTCTGTGTTGTCCAGGGCCAATTATATCTCAGAAAAAAAGAGTGAGGGAATGAAAATGTCATTAAAATTTTGGACTTATCCACAGTGGAAGGCCACACAAGAATTGCCACTCGAATTAGATTTTCCCCTCATTCACAACTAAACAGGTTCAGATGAATATGTCATCTGAAGAATGCTCTCTTTTGGACTAGAAGAAATAATCCTTGCTATGTTGCCTTGGAAGGGTGATAGACTAGGGGAAATGCTATGACTGATATTTTTATGGGCTGATCAAAAAGCCCATTGGAATCACTATTTGTAGGTTCAGGATTTACATTTCTGCATTTTATATTCTGCAGAGGAGTTAGATATTTTCTTTTTTTAAAAGTATATTTTTATTAATTTTATAATCATACATTATATTATCCAATCAATACTTAGTTAGAATAACACATAAAATTACTATAAACATTGCAACTTTTCTATTAACTAATTTCAAAAGTTAACACAGATTCTTTACTACAATTCTATTCAAAAATATTAATTCCCCTAATCCCCCCCACCACCTCAGTGCTCCCCTTCACTGGAGCCATTATCCCTTACCTAATCTTTCCAGAATCTCATTTCTTCTCGTGGAGGTAACCTCCCATCTTTTGTCTGTAATACTTTTTTAACAAATACTTTCCAAATTTTATCAAAGTCACTTTCTTTCCAACTTCCTCTTCTTACTTTAATTCTACATGTTAACTTATCATTTATTGCCATCTTCCAAACTTCTTTATACCACTCCTCCACTTGTACATTTATTTGCATTTTCCAGTGTCTTGCTATAATTAATCTTGCTTCCGTTAATAAATTTGTTATTAAATCCTTTTCTGCTTGGTTCCCATTCTCTCCATTATAAATTGACATCAATGCTATGCTCGGTTTCCTTTCTATATTTCTATTCAGAATATTCTCTATTTCTATGAAAACCATTTCCCAAAACTGCTGTACAAATTTACAATTCCACCACATATGCATATATGTACCTATTTCTTGACAACCTCTCCAATATTTAGAGTTATTCTTATCTATATTATTCAATCTTGCTGGTGTCAAATACCATCTCCATATTATTTTATAATAATTTTCTTTTATCCGTATCGACATATTTTTTAGATATCTTTGTTTCCATATCTTATCCCATTCATGATCTCCAATGTTTTGTTTCAAATCTTCCTCCCATATTCTCCTTAAATATTCCCCTTTGTCTTTTTTCCTTATTTTTTTATCAATATTTTATATAATTCACTTGTAATACTTTTCATACTTTCATTATCATCCCTCTTTTCACCTTTTTTCACCAAATTTTCAAATTTTGTACATTCCCTTGTTTCTTTATGATTCTTTTCCCAATTTTTAATCCATTGTTCTAACTGTATGCAATTAAACCATGAAATTTTCATTCCACATAATTTCTCTCTTATACCCCCTTTCTCATTCATCCATCCTATCCATCCCTCTATTTTATCTAGTCCTCTTTTCTTTAATTCCTTTCACATTTTTTCATTCAAATTATTTGGGATTTTTCCCCCATTATAACCGGTGTTAATACCGAATCAATAGGCAAAAATTCTCTCTTATATTTATACCATATTTCCCATATATTTTGCAGAAATGGGTTCTCAATTCCTTTAATTTCCTTTTTTGTAAAATTATCAAAAAATATGTTCCATATTCTCTTTTCTATTCTCCTTATATCTATCTCTAACCATTCTAAATCCCCCTGTCCTACAGTTCCTTCTATAACATATTTCAATTGATTAGCTTCATAATATCCTTTTATTTTGGGAAGACCAAGTCCTCCCTCCTTCTGTGATATATACCAAAATAATTTATTTAATCTTGTCCTTTTCCCTCCATTACAATATTTATTCAACGTATTTTGCCATTTTTTCAGTTCTACTTCTGATACTCTTATTGGTAACATTCTAAACAAAAAAATTAGTTTAGGTAATATTTTCATTTTAACTAAAACTACTCTTCCAAACCATGATAGTTGAATATTTTTATATTCTTCCAACTTCTTTTCCATTTCTTTCCTTAGTACCATAATATTTTTCTCTTCTAGTTCTTTTAAATCTTTTGTAATATTTATTCCTAAATACTTAATATTACTTTTTAATCTTACTTCTAATTTTTTCTCTTTTACAAATATATTTTCTTCTTCCTTAGTATAGTTAAACAACATCATATCTGATTTGTTCCAATTAACCTGTAAGCCTGTCATCTCCCCAAGTAATTTTAAATGTTCTTTAATTTTTCTATTCCGTTAATCAGTTCCTTAATTGTTAGCAATGTATCGTCAGCAAACAAGCTTATCTTATGTTTTGTTTCTACTCCAATTCCTTCTATACTATTATCATTTCTTATCACATTTGCTAGAATTTCTATTACTATTGCAAACAATATTGGAGAAAGTGGGCAACCTTATCTTGTTCCTCTCGTTATTTTTATTTCTCTTGTTATTCCATCATTAACCATCACTATAGCTGTGTTATGAGAGTACAATTGATTAATCCTCTAAACCTCTTCCCCATTCCAAATTCTTTCAATATAAAAATATATTATTATATTATATATATTCAATATAAAAAATAAATTATTTTTAATGTTGGCCATTCCACACAATCAAATGCTTTAAATATATCTAATGCTAATATCCCTGCTTTTACTTTTGTTTTGCCAATTATATGTATTTTATTTAACACCCTTCCTATTAAATTTGACATGTGTCTTCTTTTCACAAATCCACATTGGTCCTTTAGTATATGTTTATACATATAACTATTCATTCTCTTTGCCATTATTGCTGATAGTAACTTTGCATCTTGATTTATCAATGATATAGGCCTGTATGATCCAGGGTCCAACAAATCCTTATCTGGCTTTGGTATCAATATTATCAATGATTGTTGCCATGATGGAGGGACTTTGTCTCCCATTCTTATATTATTATATAATTCTAATAATTTAGGTATCAACTTCTTTTTAAATACTTTATAATAATCTGGTCCTAACCCATCCATTCCTGGAGCTTTCCTGCTTTTTAAATTGTTTATTGCTTCCTCTACTTCCATTTTTGTAATTGGTTTTTCTAATAAATCCCTATCTTCCTCTTCTATTTTAATCTTCCAATTTTCCCCTACATATTTTTCTATTTGTTCCACTGATTTATTCCCTGACTGGTACAGGTATTTATAAAACTCCTCAAAAATTGTTAGTTTTTCCTTCATTGGTCTACACATTTTACCTGTTTTATCTCTAATCCCATTTATCGAGTTAGATATTTTCTAACCTTGGGAGCATTTTTTCTTGATATGAACTTAAAACACTTCCAAGACTCTAAAAGCTCCAAAGACATTATTACTCTTCATCTTTCTTAGAGACCATCAAAGCAATAATGCTGGTTATTTATGTGCTTATGAAATTTAAAACACAGTTGGCCCTCCATATCCATGGATCCTGCATCCATGGATTCAACCATTCACAGCTTGAAAGTATCCGTACACGTAAAAATAATTCAAAAAGCAAACCTTGATTTTTCCATTTTATATAAGGGATAACATTTCAGGAGATTATCAGACATGGGGGAATGTGCCAAAAAACTGTGTTCCGAACTGTGTCAGAATATCACTAGGAGAACAGAAAGAGAGACATTACCAGATGCCACATCCTTCAGCTGTTCCCGGGGCATAGTGCTGCCGCAGATGAGGCTTTCCTTTTTCATCAAAGGGGACAAGCTGCCAATAAAAAGGGATGCCTTACTCACACCTGCGCTACACCCCTGGAATGCTGGAGGATGTTGTCATCTGATAATGTCGCCCCCTTGCTGTTCTCCTAGCGATCTTCTAATATGTTTTTTTGTCATGTCTGATAATCTCCTTAGTATGCCATTGTATATAATGGTGCTTAGCTTCCATGGGTTTAGCTATCTATGGGGGGGGGGGTCTTGGAACCAAACCCCAGCAGATATCAAGGGCCCACTGCAGTTCAATTTCTAAGGTGTTCCATTTTATAGTATTTAGCTTTTGACAAGGTATAATATTGGTTGCAAGACACTAGAACTCCAAGAATGTTCAAGGAAATTACCAGAAGCCCTAGTATAGTAGGACCCCCATATCCACTGATTCATTATCCACTGATTCAGTTATCCACGGGACACAAAACAGCACACCTGCCATAGAGTCATTCTAGAAAATGCCTAAAGAGGCATCCTCTCTAGATGTTTTCAAGGTCCTCCAAGGCAACTCTATGGTATTTTAAATTGGAGGTCCCATTATTTTCAATGATATTCGCTATTATCCGTTGTTTTTGGTATCCATGGAGCCCTCTGGAACCAATACCCCGTAGATACAGGCACCCTACTGTATATGTTTGAAAACAAGATATGAGGCATGTTAACAAAATAAATATCTAGGAATGTGAGAAGCTTTCAGAAAAGCTTTCAGAGAGTTAGAAAAGTAGTTGATCTGGCTCACTGTTTTCTACACAGATGGGTAGTAACTCTCAAAAGTTTGAGGAAGGAGTCTTTCCCAGCCCTACTTGCAAAGACCAGGTCATCTAAAACAGGGAAAGCTTGAAGGCTTCTTGGGTGTTATTTTGTTTTAGCTAGAACACCAAGATCCACTAACCGGAGCTTGGTGTAGAAGAGATCTGCTCAGAATTAAAGAATCTAGAGCACAGGAATTTGTTCTGTGTAGAAAAATTGTACACAGTGTTTAATCTCTCTGCATCAACATCCATTGCTGGTTATCCTAAGATTTTTCTTTCTCATTTCAGTAATAGACCTTAAGGTGTATGAGAATTAATTTTTGCTGCTCATATTAAACAATAAAGAAGTAGTTGCTGCAATCCAGATATGCCTTCTGCCTAATCATGGGGCTTGGGTAGATAGGAGCAAGTAATGAAGAGGGGTGCGCATTAGCTCACCTTTGCAGCAGCTCCTGGTTACCTTCACAATTCCCCCCCCCCAAAAAAAGAAGACGTCTGTGCAGTGATGCACATTCATCATAACTTTTTGATAAAGTTACCAGCTTGGTAGATGAAGGGAACACTGTGGACATCACATACCTTGATTTCAGTAAGGCCTTTGACAAGGTTCCCCATGACATTCTTGGAAACAAGCTTGTAAAATGTGGGCTAGACAAGTTAACTGTTCAATGGATTTGTAATTGGTTGACCGGCCAAACCCAAAGGGTGCTCAGCAGTGGCTCCTCTTCGTCTTGGAAAGATGTGACCAGTGGGGTGCCATAGGCTTCTGGCCTGGGCCCAGTGCTATTCAACATCTTTGTCAATGACTTGGATGAGGGAATTAGGGGCATACTTATCAAATTTGCAGATGACACCAAATTAGGAGGAGTAGCTAATACCCTAGAGGACAGGATCAAAATTCAGACTGACCTGGATAGACTGGAGAGCTGGGCCAAAGCTAACAAAATGAAATTCAATACAGAGAAATGTAAAGTACTGAACTTAGGGCGGAAAAATGAAATGCATAGATATAGGATGGGAGAGACCTGGCTGAATGAGACTACGTGCAAAAGGGATCTAGGAGTCCTAGTAGACCACAAGTTGAACATGAGTCAACAGTGTGATGCGGCAGCTAAAAAGGCCAATGCAATTTTGGGCTGTATCAATAGAAGTATAGTGTCTAGATCAAGGGAAGTAATAGTGTCACTCTATTCTGCCTTGGTCAGATCTCACCTAGAATACTGTGTCCAGTTCTGGGCACCACAATTAAAAAAGGATATTGACAAATTGGAGCGTGTCCAGAGAAGGGCAACTAAAATGGTGAAAGGTCTGGAAACTATGCCTTATGAGGAGAGACTTAGGGAGCTGGGTATGTTTAGCCTGGAAAAAAGACAGTTAAGAGGCAATATGATAGCCCTGTTTAAGTATTTGAAGGGATGTCACGCTGAGGATGGAGCAGGCTTGTTTTCTGCTGCTCCAGAGACTGGAACACAGAGCAATGGATGCAAGCTCCAGGAACAGAGATTCCACCTCTACATTAGGAGGAACTTTCTGACAGTGAGAGCTGTTCGGCAGTGGAACACACTCCCTCGGAGCGTGGTGGGGTCTCCTTCCTTGGAGGTCTTTAAACAGAGGCTGGATGGCCATCTGTCAGGGATGCTTTGATCATGATTTCCTGCATGGCAGGGGGTTGGACTGGATGGCCCTCATGGTCTCTTCCAACTCTGCAATTCTATGATTCTATGATTCTATGTTCACACAGAACCATCTCACAAATCAAAATGCTGGCTGTGAGTATGGGGTGCTATTATTCCCCACACTCTTATCACTGCCGCAGCTTTTTAAATTAAAAATTCTATCTTTAAAAGGTGAAGTGAGACCTTCCACTTGTAAAAAAAACCCCAGACAACTATTTTTTTCACCTCTGCACTGCAAAGCAGTGCACACTTGGTTCTCTGGAAGGCCAAAATGGTGCTTCCAGACTGAGTTACACTGGCATGACATTGCTTGCACAATGGGCCAATGAGCTGTCAACTTCCTCCTGGCCGAGAATGTGCAGTGCTGCAAATCGGTCATCCAGACATCCAGTAATGCACAGTGCTGCTCAGTATAAAAAAACTTCATGGAAAACTGCGACGTCCCCTAACATGGGTTTGTTTGCCCCCCTCCCTCCAAATACGGCGAATCTCCTGTGCACCTTGTTGGGACAAAAGGTATTCTCCGTGATTTCTATGAGGAGTATTTTCACCGTCAAGACACCCGGTGGATTGATAAAGCCAATGTGATTGTTCAAAAAATGTTGTTGTCCAGAATTCTACACATGCTACTTGGTTCCACAACTACCATTGGTATGTAGCTAAGTATTGTCTCCAGGCCCAGTTCTCCCAAACCTACTTTACTGGGCATCAGCTGCATGGAGAGAAGGGGGACCATTCTGCTGGTGATCAGGGTGTAAGCAGATGACATTTCCTCCCACCCCCTGCTACCCAGTAAGGCTGCTACAAGGAAGTGCAACAGGGGTTCTGCTTCTGATTGTTGCAGCCTTGGTGGCTGGCAGGAGGGAGGTGGAAGCATAATTTGCCTATCCTCGATAGCCTTCAGAATTTCCCCCCTTCTGTCTGTGTGGCTGATGCCCAGTAAAGTAGGTTGGGTGGGGAGGAAGTTAGGATTGTGGCAATTGTAGCAATGTATATATATATATATATATATACCCACACACATTGCCACAACACATTCAAAAACAAGAGGCAAGCTAAGTTCTGCTTGTGAATGTTGGCAATTAGAGCACTATGGTGTAGCAAGTGACATGAACCAGTAGGAGTAGGGCAACATGCAGTTTTCCTTGAGATTTTCCCTCTCATTTTTTCCTAGATTGATGTATAGATTGCTATGCTTAGGCTTTACTTGCTTCCTTTCTGCCAGCTACAGAGTGGCTGGCAGCGTGCAATGGCTGCCTGAACAGACTTACACATATGGAAATCAGCTTTAAGTGCTTCTGCAACCAAATCTAGGGCTTAAAAAAATCTGTCCAATCTTTGAATGGCATTTTTGAAATAATTAGCACAGGTTTGTTTTCTTTATAGCTTATTCCAAAATATTTACTCCTGCTTTTTAGCCACAAACTCAAGCACTAGGCTGCTTTACTTGGCCAACAAACATTTGCACAGTAAGAAGTTTCATATTTCTATGCATATTTGAGCCATTTGAAATTTGCAGTATAGAACAGGGAACCTAAGAGAATGATATGAAAAGATGTTCCAAAGCTCTCTTTATACTATATGACATCTCACCAAGTCATGTTCTTTCCAGATGAACGATATGAAAAACCCCTGCGTCTTATCCTCTGGACGGGCCTTCACAAGCTGTTCTCTGCAACATATTAGGCTTGTCAAAATTGTTTTCCATGATGATATCAGATGTTATTGCTGGAACAAAAAGACTCTGTAGATCTGAGCATCAATACCAGCTGTTGCTCCAAAACAAAGGCCAGCTGCTACAGGAAAGCCCCTTCCCAATAGCTAGCTAATGCTGGATAGATCCGAGAACAAAATTGTTGCTGTATCTAAAGTAAAATCAGGTTTCCCAGAGAGAGCTAATGGGAGGGAGAGAGAAGTAGTTTTTTTTATTAGAGGAAGTGATCAATAAAGAAATCATCACGAGGTTAGAATGTTGATAAAGATTTCTCAGAGTAGTAAACATAGTATTTCAATGGCTTAAATACATCATTTTGGCTGATTTCCTGTCATGCCTCCTCATGACCCTCTTAAACAGAGAAAAAATACTGTACTTCTATAATGCAGTTAATGTGTACAAGGTTTATATGGCTGCTTCTGGGGGGAGCTTTTAATGAATAAATACCCTGTGTCATGCACATAATATTAGAGGAGACATATGCTTTCCAAACACATATTTTCTTTCCACAAAAAAAATCCATTCTTTTCATTTCAGAAAGCAGCCTGCGTTTCAGACCAGGTTGGTCTTTTCATACTAGATAGGGATGAGACATACTAGTCTGTATTGTTTGTTTTCCAGTTGAAAAATGGATTTCTCAAGAGTCAGAAAACCTAATTGGTAAGAATAATACAGCAGTGAGACTTTCATGCAGTTTTAGCCAAGTATTTGAGCATCCTAAAGAATTACAGAGGATTTTTTTCTGTGCAGACAGGACTGGTTTAAGGAATTTTGGGGCCCCCTGCAATGCTTTATTTTGGGGGCCCCGTATGTTTATCTCAGGTCAATGTAACCTAACTCAACCTAAGCTATTCACAGTACAGGATATTCAGATTATTACTAATAATGTTTTTGCAGGAGGAGGGTTACTACTGAGGCCCCCACAATGATGCGCCCCCCTGTGGATGCTGATGCCGCTGGTGCCTTAAACTGGCCCTGTGTGCAGAAAAACATGGGGGTTGCACAAAAATGGTTTTCTGTGCAGAAAACCATGGCATTACTGGGGTGTGTGTGAGAGAGGTGTGGTTCACACTGGGTGACACCATCAGATGTGACATCAAAATGAGTGTCTATAAAATTTTTGTGCAGCGTTTCAGCAGAAATTTATTATTTTTTATAAAAATATCCCTGGTGTTGTGGCCAGCCAGGCGAGCCTTCCTTCTTGTTCCTCTCCCACATGTAGCTTTTAATGACTCTCAAAGTCTTACATAGATAGCTGGGAAATGTATTTTACAGAGCTTCCTCTTGGTGCTGAAACGAAGGATTCTATATGTTCTGATATGGGAAGAGGTCCACAGGGTGGCACCATGAATCACTGCACTAGGTGACACCAACCCTAGTGACACCACTGGCAGAAAATGTGTTTCCTGCAGGAAAAAAAATGTGGACTTTGCACATAAAAAAGCTCATATCTTTCTGAGCCTAAAAATCCTCCAGCATACTTTAGGGGAGTTGACTATGGGGAAAATACTACACTGGGAGTTAACAGTTACATATGATATAATTATATAATTTTTACAGAAACCATTAATGTATTACAATTACAATTATGTCTACTTATTGTGCTAATGTATGATAGGCTATATACAAAATATATAATATTTTACACAACCAAAATAGCTATAGTTATCAACATACACTGCTTCCTCATGAGTAATTGATTCACAAAAACCTAAGTATTTAGTGCTTAACCAAAAAGCTTAAGGCAGCAATAACAACTGATTTATACAATTTCACACAATGAGCTTAATTCAACATATATAACAACACTTTGATTATAAATGTATTATGTCTTTGATTCTTCAGTGTTCCAATATTTTCAGACAACTTTTTCTGGATATTTTTTCAGTTGTTTCGATCCTTCTAGATCTTCATCAGTGCTCTAAATAAGTCTATTGCTTTTTCTATGGCTTTTCCCTATGTTAATAAAATTATTTCCACATTATTAATGTATTTTTGCTATATGCTACTAATAAAATAATACAGTCATCCCTTCACATTCACGGGGATTAGGGGCAGACAACCCCTGCGAATGTGAAAAAACCGCAAATAAGAAATGAGCCTGCTTCCCACCCCTTCTTCCCAAGGCAGCGAGGAGCTTCCTAAGAAGCCCCTGGCTGCCTTGGGAAGGGAGTGGGATGTAGCGCAAGCACGCCAGCTGGTTCCCACCCCACCTTCCAGGGCAGTAAGGAGCTTCCTAAGAAGCCCCTGGCTGCCTTGGGAAGGGAGTGGGATGTTGAGCAGCGGGGGGGGGGGTTTGGCGCAGGCAGCTTTCCGCGAATGATCAAAACCGTGAATGTGAAAGTTGCGAATGTGGAGGGGCAACTGTAGTTATTTCCTTTTGCTTACCACTAACATGTTTTACCTGTTCAGAGATTCTTCCCCTATTTTACAACTGGATGTAACTTTCTCTGGGTCAATATATGCTGTTAGAGATTTTTCCTCATTTTTACAGCAGACCTTCCTTTTTTGGTCTGTAAAATTAAAAAAAACCCTGTTTGGTTAATTACACTACTTATAAAACAAACTTAATATTTTAATATATTTCTAATAAAATGTGGAAGCTCACCTTGACTGCCTTGAGTATACTTTCTCTCAACGATGCAGTAACTGCTTGTCTTTTCTTTGCTTATTTATTTTCTAGTCATTGGGTAACTCAGCCTACCTGTGGTTTTTCTCTACTTTTTATTTAAAGAGACAGTGTGCTCTTTTTGATATACTCCCATAGCCACCTATTATCTGGCACTACTGGACCTATTAAGAAATACTAGCAAGTCCATTTTGTCATTTAAATCATCTGGGTGCATGGATTCCAATTTTTGAATTCAAAATGCCTATCTTCTGAATAACCATGTGTTTGCCAAATTTTTAAATTGACTGATCCTGTAAACACTCTATAACAAAATTCTGGTGAATGTTTTAATACTGTAAAATGCTCTACTAATGGGTTATCTTGCATTTTATTTTTACTTCTATGCTCTGTTACCCTGGTCTTAATCCCCCCCCCCCATTTTTCCTGTTTTCTCCTGTAATGATAGTTGGGATTTTTTCTTGTTGTTTGATTTAACCTTCATGGTCCTTGATCTTTTTCTAAAAAAGTCTCCTCAGGAAATTCTTCTCTGGAAGTATCTGTTGAATTTCCTATTTCTGACTCTGTAGATGACATAAACCTAGGTTTTTCGGCAAACCGCACTTTTTTTTGGCATAACACTGCTCTTTATTGCTGGAAAAATCCTTGCAAGGATACTCCTGAACAGATTAGTTCCTGCTATTGCAGAAGAACCTCTCCCTGAAAGCCAATGTTGTTTCAGAGCCAATAGGAGTACTACAGATATGGTATTTGCCCTTAGACAACTGCAAGAAAAATGTAGGGAGCAGAACAAGGGTCTCTATGTAATATTTGTTGACCTTACCAAAGCCTTTGACACTGTGAGTAGAAAAAGTCTGTGGCAGATCCTGGAAAGACTAGGATGTCTCCCAAAATTCCTTAAAATGATTATCTTGTTACACGAGGGCCAGCGTGGTCAAGTCAGATATGGCAATGCTCTTTCAGAGCCCTTTCTAATAACTAATGGAGTGAAGCAAGGTTGTGTTCTTGCTCCAACTTTATTTTCAATCTTCTTCAGCATGATGCTCCAAAGATCTACGGCAGAAGAAGAAGACGGCATCTATATACATTACCGTACTGATGGTAGCTTGTTTAACTTAAGCCGTCTGAGGGCTCGCACTAAGGCCCTAAACTATCTAGTCAGTGAGCAGCTCTTTGCTGATGATGCTGCCCTTGTTGCCCACACAGAAGCAGCTCTGCAGCGCCTAACATCCTGCTTCGCAATAGCTGCAGAGCTGTTTGGGCTGTAAGTCAACCTAAAGAAAATGGAAGTTCTTTACGAGCCTGCACCAGAGGACGAACACCACCATCCCCATATTGCCGTCGGCAACTCTGTGCTCAAGTCCATTCAGCAGTTCACCTACCTGGGAAGCATCATCTCCTCAGATGCCAAGATTGACAAAGAGATCGATCACAGATTAGCAAAGGCATATAGTGCATTTGGAAGACTTCACAAAAGAGTCTGGAGTAATAAACACCTGAGGCGAAGCACAAAAATCAGTGTGTATAGAGCCATTGTACTGTTTATTCTCCTTTATGGATCTAAAACATGGGTCACCTATCGCCACCACCTACAACTCCTTGAACGCTTTCATCAGCGCTGTAGATGCACAATCCTAAATATACACTGGACTGACTATGTGACGAACGTTGCTGTCCTTGAGCAAGCAGGGATCACTAGCATTGAGGCCCTGATATTGAGAACACAGCTGCGCTGGGCAGGACACGTTTCCAGGATGGAGGACCATTGCCTCTCCAAAATAGTACTCTACGGTGAACTTGCCATGGGTCAGTGTAAGAGGAGCGCTCCAAAAAAATGATACAAGGACTCCCTGAAACAACATCTCAGGCTCGGCCAAATTGATCACCAACAATGGTCCGCCCTGGCCTCACATCGGGAGGCATGGAGACGCACTATCCACAATGCTGCAGCCTTATTTGAGAACTCACGCCGAACAAGTCTTGAAGAGAAATGACAACGCAGAAAGAATCACAACCCAGAAACATCACCCAAGGAGACCTTCTGCTGTGCTTTCTGCAACCAGACTTGTTTATCTCGGATTGGCCTTTTTAGTTATCAGCGCGCTTGCAGAAAGCGCGGGATGAGTCCTTCTTGAATCTTCATTTGCGAAGAAAAGCCAGAGAGAGACAGAGACAGAGACAGAGACATAATTGTAATTGTAATAAATTAATGGTTTCTGTAAAAATTATATATCATATGTAACTGTTAACTCCCAGTAATGCATAAAGTTTTCAGATAGACACCTGCCATTTAGTTTGTTGGAAAATACTACACTGAACTATTTCTTTTCTCTCATAGTGGAAAGCAAAGTACAATATTATTTGTCCTTGCTTGAAAGAATGAAATAGTAAAGAATTTTCCTGCTTAATATTGAATGTCATTTAATTTGCCAAAGTGGGAAACCATATGGAAGGAAGAAGCTGATTAAAACAAGAGTGGGGAATATCTGGCCCATGCAACTGATGCCCAACCCAAGTTTAGTTTAATCTCTGCTCCCAACATTTCAAGGAATATCCTCCTCACCTCCAAGGACGTATGAGCTGTCAGCACCATCCAGAAACAGCACCCAACACTTGCACACACTTTCATTTTTCAAGATAACTGCCCCAAGAAGAGCAACCAGTTAGACACCAAGCACCTTCCAGCAGCAGAGTTCAACCTTCTGCTGTATGTCTTTTCTGTTCTAATAGAAATACTGCTAGAAGGAGCAGGTGTGTGTTCTCACTCACCTTCCAGAACTAGTCATAGTATTCTTCCTAGGGGGGACCATTGCAAAAGAAGACAGGGTAGAAAATGTCTTTAGTTATATAGAGGAAATAAGTGTGGTTAGGGTACCTTACCTTACAAGTGATGCCTGTGGAAATAGGGGAGGGCATTTCATTGTTCTGAGTTCCTTGGAGTAAGGGTATAGTATTAATAAAATGGATAAATAAAAAATGCAAGGTACTGAACCTCCATGGCAAATTGGGCAAAGGTACTCTTCGGCATATGAATGTATGCAGAAAGACTTCTCTGAAGTCAGAAAATCTGAAAGCCATTGAATCTGAAAGTTTTCACTGCACACTTGGGATCCTTTCACACTGCACAATTATAGTGGTATGATGCCATGTTAATTCCATGATATTGATTCCATGACAATATCTTATGGAATCCTGGGATTTGCAGTCCAGGGAGGCCTATTTAGAATTCTCAAGCAGAGAATTACAGCATCCCTGAGAGATGGCTCTCCAGATTATGGTGAAGGAGCATGCACCACCTTCCAAAATGGCAGTCCGCTGTTGGACAGCTTTACCATTAGGAGCCTTCCCCTAACGCTCAGCTGAGATGGCTTCCTTTCAATTTCCACCTCTTAGTTATAGGACTTTATCAGATGCACTAAATACAGCATCATAATGACGCCACATAAACGCGAAAGGGCATGCATATCAGACGATGTCTCCCTTTCGTGTTTATGTCAAGTCAAAAAAATCGTATTTTTTATTGATTGCTTAAGTCATCAATAGATCAGAAGGTGGAGCTTTAGTGCCAGCATTGTCAGCGTATGAAACCTTGTGCCATTTAACTTACGTAAATGCAGCATCAATGGTCAGTCTGGCCAGAACACTTCCGGGTGAGATTGCAACATCCAGGTAAGTGACACACTTTTTATGACTCTCCCCAGTCTACTTGTAAGTTTTAAACTGTGTGCATGTATTTTTTGAAACTTTTTGTATAAAAGAACAGGCTTTTTGGGTGTGTGTGTGTGATAAAGTCCATAGTCTTTCCCTCTGGAACAACAGAGAACCAGTCTGCCCCTTCCTCTTCATGACAGCCCTTCAGATATTTGAAGACAAAAGAATTATGCAGTGCAAGTTAAATGTAATTAAGTTTTTAAAAAACTGGTTTACGCCTTTGTAATTCAATACAGAAACTGACTCATTCAGACACATATGCTTACAAAGTGAAGTGTGGATTGCCAGCTGTAAGGCTAAACTCCAGTCCTAAACACTTCTGTTTTTTTTCTCCTGGCACAGCAGGATAACATCCTGGTTAGTGACATGATATTGGTACAGCAGCTGCAGATCAAATCATAAGTTTTCATTGCTAGCACAGCACACCTTGAGACAGGTCTGGAAGATAATCAGAGGCAGAACCAGCAGAGCTGCTGCTGTTATACTCAGGACTTTATCAGACACAGAAAATACAGCGTCATCATGATGCCACATAACTGCAAAAGGATCAGACGACATTGCCCTTTCGCAGTTATGAAGAGCCCAAACCCTGTTGCTTTTAATTGACAGCTTAAGCCGTCAATAGATCTCCCTGCTGCTTTTTTGCTGGCATTGTTGGCATACAAAACCTCTGTCCTTTTAAATCTCGGACTTACCCCAACAATGGCCCAACCAACATGAACACTTCCAGGTCAGATTGGGACATCCAGGTAAATGATGAACCTTTTTTGACACTCCCTGGTTTACTTTGAAGTTTTTTTTTAGTGTGTGTGTGTGTGTGTGCGCGCGCTTGGCGTTACTTTTTGACATGTGTTTTTTGTTTTATTGTTGACTTTTGTGTGGGATTTCATAAGAGGAAGTGAACTTTTTATTCACCGAGGAGCCTTTGCCAGGAAAGGAGGTAAGTGCAGGGGGAGGACATTCTTTTGCTGGCATAAAATTGATCTTTTGTGCTGCCAAAAGAACATTATAATGGGGATGTGTCTGATAAAGTTTCTGTGTGTTTATTCAATGTTTACTTTGTTCAAAGTGATATCTGCATAGGAGAAAAGGCTGTACATGACGTATCACTCATCTCATCAAAGGAGGGAGGGGAGCAAGGAAAATATGCTGTTTCATCAGAAGAGAGAAAGTGCGAGAGAGGACAAGGAATGAAGTGTGAGCTTTCCTTGAAGTGCAAACAGAGGTTTCAGAATGGTACATATTGTTGTAACTACAGGTGCTCCCGCCCCCTGCAAGGTCTTCACCTGCCTAATATGGAAGGAGAAGTATTACTCTCTCCATCCTTCAGGGGCCCATTCACACTAGAGTTATAGCACGAGGGACTTTATCAGACCAGGCAAATATGGCATCATAATGATGCCTAATTAACATGAAAGGGTGTGTATATCAAATTATGTCATTCTTTCACAATAATGTCATGACCAAAACTTGTTCTTTTTTATTGATGGGCCAAGCTGTCAATTGATCTCCTGTGTTGCTTTTTTGCTGGCATTGCCAGCATTTGAAACTTCGCACCATTATGCTCAGTGAATACAGCATCAATTCTCAGAACACTTCTGGGTGAGATCATGACCATGACAGCCAGGTAGTGGACACTCTTTTTATGACCCCCAGTTTACTTGTAATTTTAAAAGTGTGTTCCTGTGCTTGTGTCTTTGTGTGTTTATTTTGATTTATTTTTCAAATTTACCGCACTTGTGTTTTCTCGCAAGAATCAACGAGATCTCAAACTAGCATCTCGTCAATGTTGGAGCTGCCTATTCACACATAACAAAGAAAAGTCTGGTAAAGGGGGTTCTTTTGCCAGCATAAAAATGGTTTAAAATATGCCGGCAAAATAATGTTTGAGGAGGGTGGTCTGATAATGTCCTATGAGTCCACTTTAAGTGCCATGGCAACATCTTATGTGTAGTATGTGGGGAAATAATTATTGTAATGTAAAACAATCTTGTGTACCCCATTCACATACTAAGATAAGTCTAGGAATTTTCCCTGCATGCTTCTGTTCTCCCAAATTCCCTTTCTCTTATTTCACTGGGCACTTCCAGCCAACTGGAGAGATGGGTCATTCAACACATGACCTAATTTAAATATTATTGCTCTTTGTGTAAGTTCTCTTTTAAGTTAGAGTCTCCATGTGGCTGTAGCCATGCTGCTATGACACCATGCTATGATGCTATGCCATGATGTTCACCATGTAGCCTCTACCGCTAAAGGCTGGCTAAGTCATTCTACCCTAAATCCTCTTAGTTAGTTAGGAACCCTTTTTTTGACGTTGTTGATATACCTTCAGTAAACTTTTGATATGCATTTTTAAACTGACTCCTTTGTTTTTGTAATGAGTCTAATTCATTGGGTGATCAGACCTTAGAACACACTTTAAAATGTTAATTGAGTTTGTCTCAGCATTCTTAAGTGTCACTCTGCATGAATTTGAAAGTAAAAGGATTTTTTACTTTTTAAAAGAAGATATTTTTTATTTCCTTTTTAAAAGGGTCAGATCCCTGGAATTTTTAATACATTTTTATTTACACAGACTCATATGGAATCCTGACATTATGGAATCCTGGGAAACACACCTGGAGAGCCGCATGATTCCTACCCCGGTTGTAGCCTGTGGCTTGAGCAAACAACTCTCAATGGTCTCTGATAAGAATCTGTTTTATCAGGGGCCATCTGGGGCCCTTTCACAGTACACTGTTATAGATTGCTATAATTCTACTTTAGTTGTCATGGTTCCATCATAGGGAATCGTGGGATTTGGAGTTTAGAGAGGAGTATTCAGTCACGTCATTCATAATAATTAGTCATTCAAAATAATTCATATGCCAAAATGTACAGATGTTAACTTTTTTCCCTATTGTATGATTCATCATTGGAGAAATGTTTGTGGATGCATGCTTGCGTGTAACAGAGAGGTGAAGAGGGATCAGGGCTGAATGTTGTCCAGATGATCCTCCCTGCCTCCTCTTCTTTCTTCTTTCTTGCCTGCCTTTCCTTCCCTCGATGGGAGTTGCTTGCATGGTGGTGATCAATTGCTTTATCTCCTCTTCCTTAGCTTTCCCCAGCAATATGTGCCACTGTAGCAGAGCTGGGGCTGGCTAGGAAAGCTTTTGGCTTGCTGCTGCCAGAGAGGGGGTGACTGGGAATGAATCAAAGTTTGTGCCAGTTGGAGAGGAAAGAAAGTTTTCTGTTCCCACAACAAGTGGTTCAGTGAATCTGACAAATTTTAACAACTGGTTTGGGCCAAGTAGTACAAACTGGCTGAATGATACCACTGGGAGTATTTAAAAATTTCAGCCAAAGAAGCCTAGTGCCTCAACAATAAACTCCAGGATTCCACAGAATGCAGCCACGATGTTTCAAGCAGAATCATAATGCTGTAACTGTGTAGTGGGAAATGGTCCTATGTTGATTTTGCAGTAGCATATACTGTCTCAAGGGATGCCCCTCAGAATCAGGAACCTCTAAAAGAGCCATTTCAGCCAATGGTGTCCACCTGGTGTGGAATGTGCAACATGTGATTCATAGAATTATGAGGTGTGACACAATCCACCACCTGAGCAATGGGAGGGCTTGTCCTGGCTGGGACTATGGCACTCGAAGTGTTTGAAGGCTGCTAAGGCTGATGTGCTTGTTTATTTTGTTTCCATAATTAACATAACATTAAATTTAGCTTATTAGGATATATTCTTTACTAGTCAAGCCTGGGTACAAAAGCATTACAAATGTCATGAAGGAGATTTGTCAACAGCTCCCCAACAAATAGGTGTTTATGAATAGTGTAACACATAGGATGGCTAAATTGGTGTTTTAAATCACTTAGAACTTTATCAGATGCATCAAATACAGCATTATAACAATACCACGTAACTGTGAAAGGGCACACATATCAGACAACATCACCATTTTTTGCTGGCATAGCCGGCGTGTGAAACCTCACGTCCTTTTTTCCTCGTACGTACCCCGTCAGTGGCTGGTCAGGTGCATAAACTTCCAGGTGAGATTGCAACATCCAGGTAACTGACACACTTTTAATGACCCTCCCTGGATTACTTGTAAGTTTTAAAGTGTGCTTTTGGACTCTTAAAAACTTTTTTCATGTGGTATACAGGAGCTCCATTCACTTCCTCTTTCACTGCCAGAGCTGCCTTTGCCAGGATTGGAGGTAAGTTCGGGTGGTGGTGGGGAGCGTTCCTTTGCTTTATAAAAATTGATTTTTTTTTATGCCAGCAAAAGAATGCTTTAAAGTTATAGTCTGATAACGTCCATAGGGTTTTTAGAAATGAGTCTTTGCTCACAGGTCTCTGAAGTAAATGTAAAATAAGGTTGGAGGGAGACGATAGATACACTAGCTAGGGTATGCTGGTTCCCCGCCAGAGTATCCTGAATGTGGAGGTGGCCCATCCCCAACCCCCCATTACCGGCAGAAGACAGGCCAGAATCCAAATTAGACACCAGCCGGTTGCTGAAGCTACTACCACATCTATTTTCTTGCCAGCACAGAAGCTAGGCAGGGATCCCACATCATGTTACTAAAGGCCCCCTGCATGTGACCCCTGCCTGGCTTCTGAAAGAGCCAGGGAGCTAGTAGCAGCAGTGAGGAGCAGTGTGCTAGACAGGTTCTCCCAGACATGTGGGGCCCGATTAAGTGGAAATGGAGTAAACAGGGTTTTTTAAAAAATATTATGGTAAAGGGCCTTATCCTGCCCCCATTCCAGCCCCATGGGGATTGTTTGGACTGCCTGGGGGCAGATTGGGGCACATGCTCTGTGTCATCTGGACTGCCGGGCTCTAGAATGGGGGAAAGCCAGGGTATTGGCCAGTGCAGACAAAGCTTAAGGCTGCACCTGCACTGCAGAAATAATCTAGTTTGTCACCACTTTGATTGCCATGGCTCAGTGCTATGGAATTTTGGAATCTGTAGTTTTGTGAGATACTTAGCCTTCTCTGTCAGAGAGCTCTGGTGTCTCAACAAACTATAAATCCCAGGATTCCATGGCAGTTAAAGCACTGTCAAACTGGATGATTTCTGCAGGGCAGATGCAGCTTAAGGCAGTTGAAAACAGTTTGAAAGAAGCATTAATTTCTGTGGTATACAGGACACAGGCATTTCTTTTGTCCCACAATCAGCTCTGGTCAAAGCGATTGTTCATGAGTAGAAACTAGATTGCACATGCCATGACCAGTGATCTTCCACTTTCAAACCATCTTAAAGTTCCTAAAAAACCATTTCTTCTGCCTTGACATGAGTCATAAGAAAACTCTACTTTTTTCTTTTTCAGTGTAATGTGAGTAATGTGTGCCAAAGGGTGAAGCAGTGCATAGTGGACTAAGAAGTAATATGGGTTCCCGATCTACTGGCTGGGGATTCAGGGAATTATACCGCCCCCCCCCCGAAAATAAATTTCCCCAGTGATGGAGCTCTGCCCAGATGGAGACAGCTAGGCAGCTTGGCAAGTCGTTAGCTCTCAGGCGCTGTAAGATAAAAATGGTGCAGCCTCCTGAAACTACAGTTGCTACATACATAGCAAACAATGATGTTCTTGGATATCATGTAGCCACAAAACGTGGAAGGGAAGAAAGCAAGCTATAATTTAGGAAAAGAGCCTATCCTTTGCATGCAGAAAGCCCCCAAGACAATCCCCAGCACTTCTAGATGAAAAGACCAAAGGCCCTTCCTTCCACACTGCCCAACTATAGCACTATGATTCTAACTTATCTGCTATGGCAACATTCTATGGAATCCTGCGGTTTATAGTGTGATGAGACACTAGTTCTTTGGCTGAGAATTCTAAATACCTCTTCCTAAATTGAAAACCGCAGCCTTCCATAGCATGTTGTTATGTCAGTTAACGTAAAATCGTAGCACTATAACTGTGTAGTGTGTGGTGGGTGGTGGGATAGGACTGCTTGTTGCTCACCTGTTGCTTGCAAATAGTAGTTACTCAGCTAGTCATACACACAACAATCTCTCACATTCCTGAACAAGACAGCCTCTTATAATGCAGTTGAAGCAGGAGTGCAGAGGTAGACACCTGCAGCATTTCGGGAGGGGAGGGCCACATGTCCCCCTTCCCTGATGTACCTAGCCATGAAGAGCAGCAGATTTTTTTAAATGCATGTTTATGTTGTTGCAGGGTGTGCAGGGATTGTGATTACAAACTTGGATACACAGAACATTTATACTTACATAGATTTCAAATGTCCTCTTTCTCATGTCACCAAAAATGTCAAAGAGTTAGGTGTTATTTTTGAGGAAGATGTACCCTTTCATAAGACTGCCACTATTCCTTGCCACTCCAAACAAACACCCTAAGCCATAAACAACTGGTGGAGTTAGAAATTCAAGCAGTACTGTTTTCCTCCTCAATGGATCCCATATCAGCAAAAGCTTTGCTGGCTTAATTTCTGACTTCCATGCAGCTAATAAAGGCTGTCTTAACTTTTGAGACATTTTAGGCTGGGGGGGGGTTGTTTGGCCTTCCAGATGTTGTTGGACTGCAGTTTCCAGCATTCCTCACCATTGGCTATACTGGCTAAGGTGGCTGGGAGTTGCAGTCCAACAAAAAACTGGAGGGCAGCATAATTCCCAATCTTGCTTTGGGCAACAGTGTACTATTTAAAGGTCTCACATTGCACTTTGTACAGGAAAGAAAAGTTTGTACAGGAAGTGGGGTTCTTCTTCTGCAAAAACAAATCATAACCATGCCATCAGCTTGATGGAATTTGTAAATTTGCCAAGCCTGTTGTATGTAACTCAGTGACTGTTTCATTTCACAGACCTGTCAGCAGCTTTGTACTTCAAGCAATGATGCTCAAGCCATGTTCTGGTAATCATTTCTCAGTTAGGCATGTTTTTTCAGAGCTTTTTTTTTTCTTCCTGGAATAAGCAATTTGCTGCCTCTTTCATTGGTATTTTTTTCTTCTCCTAGAACATGGAGAGAAATTAAATGTACCTAAGAAAAACATGCAATCTTATTAGTGCTAGGGTTGGTGGGTGGTGGTGGAAACCAGTACAAATTACTGGAGTTCTGCAGTCTGGGACTTATGTTTTTGTCTCTCAGTAGTATCATTATTTTCAACACCCATTGTAAAATCAGTGGATTTGAATAAAAATAATTGCGATATACAAAATTCAGTATTACAAAATACTGAAGCGGTTAGCTGGTCTGCCCTTGTTGCAAGAGAGGGAGCAGGACAGGGGCCCATGGTACAGAAAGGAAGCTAAAGGGGACCAGTGCCAATGAATAGGAAGAAGGGAATGAGAGGGGTGTGGGTGGACGCGTTCTGGCAGGAGAAGCCGCAGGTAAGACAAGACCTCTAATGGCAACAGTGGCAGAAGCTCAAAACATAGATCTGGAGATGATCAGACCACTGTGGTCTAACTGCCTAGAAAAGGAGGAGGAGGAGTTCCACCACCATAATTTATTTTTTTTATTATTTATTTTCTAAATTTCTATACTGCTTATCAGTGCCAAAGCACTCTCTAAGCAATTTACAGCATAAAAACAAGTAAAAATAAGACAATTAAAACAATTAAAAAGTAACAATTAAAATTATTTTAAAAAACATATACAAATTAAAAGCAATAAAAACACATAAAAACATCCCAATAAAAGCCCCTGTGCCTGCAGCTACAAATTAAAAGCTTGCTGAAATAAAACTGTTTTTGCCTGCCAGCAAAAGGAAAGCGGGGGGGGGGGGCAGCCTAGCCTCCCGAGGAAGGGTGTTCCAGTGGGTGGGAGCAGCCACCGAGAAGGCTCTCTCATGTCCTCAGCAAGTGAGCCTGGAATGATGGCGGAATTGAGAGAAAGCCTTCCCCATGGCTTGGGCAACCAGCAATCCAAATTCTTAGACAACTCTTTTGCCTCCAAGAGCAGCTCCTGAATGTCTCCTAGCTGGCCTGGAGCAGCTGCTGAAGGACACATGAATTCAACTTCAGTGAGTGAAGTTGGGTAGGTGGCTGGCAGTGGCTCTGGGGTCCCCCCTCCCCACAAAGACCCAAGGGACCTTGACTGAGAGAACAAGCCAACCTCTGCCCCTCCTATTCACTGGGCCTAAACTCACTCTTAGCAACCCTGATTAGTACATTAAGTAAGAAGAAAAAAAATATGGTAGAGCAGGGGTAAAAATGAGAGCAAGCATGGTGTAGTGGTTTGAGCATTGGACTATGATTCTGGAGACCAGGTTTGAACCATCACTCAGCCATGAAAATCCACTGGATGACCTTGGGAATGTCACACTGTTTCAGCCTCAGAGGAGGACAAAGACAAGCTCCCTCTGAAAAAATCTTGGCAAGAAAATGTTGTGATAGGTTCTAGATTAGAGGAGGCACCCGATATCCAGAAATGTGATGGCCCTGAGCAATTTTCCCCCAACAGAAGTTGTTTCTGTGATCTCTTTGCAAGCATCTGTGTCAACATGTACAGCCAGACCCCTATATCCATGGGTTTTTCTCCACAGACATACTCTGGATGCCAGAAACTGCAGATATCAGTGAACCCTAGATAGCACCACATCAGCTTGATAGTGTGCACATGGCACAGAAGAACTGTTTGCACATCAGCAGGACTCCAGAAATTAGATGGGTTTATTTCATTCATCAAACTCTTTCAATCTCATGTACAGAACCATATATACAAGGGTGAGGCATGAAAATTTATTTTTGCTCACAGACTGATGAGGGTGAGCCAAGTGAGAATGGAAAGCACTTTGCATCTTACAAAAGCATACCTGGCTATGGGCTTGTCTACACAGCCAAATAAAACGTCCTTCCCCTGTCCCCATGACTATCAATCCAGATGATGCAGGGCCCAATCTCCAATGCTGGTGCAAGCTGTTTTTACAACGTATGGCCAGTTTAGCACCAAACTCATGCTAAACTACGCTTAAAATGCAGCATCTCCAGAGGCAGAATGCTCTGAGCTGCACCCCATTTATCTTGGCCAGTGTAGATTTGTCATATGACCTTGTAAATTTGTTATATAGTGTGATCCACAATAGACATCTGCAGCAAGCACCCTGGTAGTAAATGACTTGCAGCAGGGATAGGGAATGTGTAGCCCTGCAGATGAGATTGGACTGCAACTCCCATCATCCCTAGCCATTTCCTGTGTTGCCCAGCACTGACAGCAGCTGTAAGCCAATATCAACTGAAGGGGTACAAGTTATCCTGCTATGGCTTTCAGCATATTACTAGAAATGTTTACTTGAAAGTAAGCCTCACTGTGTTCAGTCAGGCATATTCCCTAGTAGGTAAGTTTAAAATTACAACCGTAATTTTAGCCAGGACTAGGAGAGAGAAAGGTCTGTGCTCCTGAATCAACTGGGCTAACTCTGCTCCTATTGCATCAGGGAAAGATTCAGGAGAGAGAGTGGGCAGACAGGCAGGCTGAGGCATAATCCTGCTCTACTCTACTGAATCAGCTCAGACTTCCCCTTCAGCTGTTGTTGCTATCACCAGGCTCAGAAGAACTAATCATTCTTCATTTTGGGAAGTTTGTTTTTGATGTCACTGTTTTAAAATTCCATTCTTTAACATGCTATTCTTTTCCCTACATCCCCATCTCTTTTCAAAGATCCTGTGGTTTTTTTAGCAATTCCACAGTGGGCGGGTGGGAGATTCGGTGGTGGAGCTACTGCAACTTTATTCACCTTACTAACTCACTACTGACAGGGAAGTATAACGTTCTAGTGTGGTTGCTTTGATATAGGGAATTAAAACATGGCGAAACAGAGATTGAGATTGAGAGGTTTACCACATGCCAAATTAAAGCGCTGGGGCAGCCAGAAGGTTCCATCTTCCGTGTTGCCTTACCACACGACACCATCATTCTTCTGGCGTTCTGCCATTCCAGTGCCATTCTGCCATTCCCTCAGAGCGTGGTGGGGTCTCCTTCCTTGGAGGTCTTTAAACAGAAGCTGGATGGCCATCTGTCGGGGATGCTTTGATCATGATTTCCTGTGGGGCAGGGGGTTGGACTGGATGGCCCTTGTGGTCTCTTCCAACTCTACAATTCTATGGTTCTAGTCCCATGGGAGACCAAGGTAAAACTGCATCTTTTTGCTAACCAGAAAAACCTGTTAGCAAAAAGACACAGTTTTACCTCGGTCTTCCTTGGAGAACAAAAGAACAATAACATTGCACAATAAGGCACCATGGAAGACAGAACCTTCCTGCTGCACTGCTGCTTTACTTTGGTGTGCAGTAAACTCCTGAGAGTGAGAGAGAGAAACTCTGGGAACCTGGTAAATGTGTAGGAGAGCCCTCTAGACTCTGGTATTCTGTCTGACCCATTTCATACTCTCTGTCTGGGAAACCAACCAAGGAAAATGCAGCCCACAGAGAGTTTGCCAAGAGGTCACCAAGAATTCACAGCTACACAGAAACAACCAGGGCAGGGTAGAATATGTAGGCAGCAAAACCAGTCCACAAAGGCAAAAGAGTAGCCCAATTTACCAGTCCAAAAGTCAAGGGTCATGGCTAGCAGGGTGTCCAGTCCAGTCCAGAGGTCAAGGTCCAAGCAAGGCAACAAGAGTCTTCAGGAGCAGAAGCTTCCCACTGAAGCAGTCAGATCATAGAATCATAGAATCATAGAATTGCAGAGTTGGAAGAGACCACGAGGGCCATCCAGTGCAACCCCCTGCCACGCAGGAAATCTTGATCAAAGCATCCCCAAAAGATGGCCATCCAGCCTCTGTTTAAAGACCTCCAAGGAAGGAGACCCCACCACGCTCCGAGGGAGTGTGTTCCACTGCCAAACAGCTCTGTCAAAACGTTCCTCCTAATGTTGAGGTGGAATCTCTGTTCCTGGAGCTTGCATCCATTGCTCCGTGTTCCAGTCTCTGGAGCAGCAGAAAACAAGCCTGCTCCATCCTCAGTGTGGCACCCCTTCAAATACTTAAACAGGGCTATCATATCACCTCTTAACCATCTTTTTTTCCAGGCTAAACATACCCAGCTCCCTAAGTCTCGCCACATAAGGCGTGGTTTCCAGACCTTTCACCATTTTAGTTGCCCTTCTCTGGACATGCTCCAATTTGTCAATATCCTTTTTGAATTTTGTGGTGCCCAGAACTGGACACAGTATTCTAGGTCCAGTTACTTCCCTTGATCTAGACACTATACTTCTATTGATACAGCCCAAAATCGCATTGGCCTTTTTAGCTGCCGCATCACACTGTTGACTCATGTTCAACTTGTGGTCTACTAGGACTCCTAGATCCCTTTTGCACGTAGTCTCGTTCAGCCAGGTCTTTCCCATCCTATATCTATGCATTTCATTTTTCCGCCCTAATTTCATTTCATTTTTCTGTATTGAATTTCATTTTGTTAGCTTTGGCCCAGCTCTCCAGTCTATCCAGGTCATTTCTGAATTTTGATCCTGTCCTCTAGGGTATTAGCTACTCCTCCTAATTTGGTGTCATCTGCAGATTTGATAAGTATGCCCCTAATTCCCTCATCCAAGTCATTGATAAAGATGTTGAATAGCACTGGGCCCAGGACAGAACCCTGTGACACCCCACTGGTCACATCTTTCCAAGATGAAGAGGAGCCACTGCTGAGCACCCTTTGGGTTTGGCCAGTCAACCAATTACAAATTCATTGAACAGTTAACTTGTCTAGCCCACATTTTACAAGCTTGTTTGCAAGAATGTCATGGGGAACCTTGTCAAAGGCCTTACTGAAATCAAGTTATACAATATCCACAGCGTTCCCTTCATCTACCAAGCTGGTAACTTTATCAAAAAAAGAGATCAGATTAGTCTGGCATGACTTGTTTCTCTGAAACCCATGTTGATTTTTTGTGATTATGGCATTGCCTTCTAAATTTTCACAGACAAATGATCTGCTCTAGAATCTTCCCTGGTATTGATGTCAGAATAACTGGACGATAATTGTTCGAATCCTCTTTTTTCCCCTTTTTGAAGATGGGGACAACGTTCTCCCTCCTCCAGTCTGCTGGGACTTCTCCTGTTCTCCAGGAGTTCTCAAAGATTATTGCCAATGGCTCTGAGATTATATTTGCCAGCTCTTTTAATACTCTTGGATGTAGTTCATCTGTTCCTGGAGATTTAAATTCATTTAGATTAAGAAGGTATTCCTGTACTACCTCTTTGCTTATTCTGAGCTGGATTTCCCCTATTGTGTCCTCTGTTCCATTATCATAGAATCATAGAATCATAGAATCATAGAATTGCAGAGTTGGAAGAGACCACGAGGGCCATCCAGTCCAACCCCCTGCCACGCAGGAAATCACAATCAAAGCATCCCCGACAGATGGCCATCCAGCCTCTGTTTAAAGACCTCCAAGGAAGGAGACCCCACCACGCTCCGAGGGAGTGTGTTCCACTGCCGAACAGCTCTGACTGTCAAAAAGTTCCTCCTCATGTTGAGGTGGAATCTCTGTTCCTGGAGCTTGCACCCATTGCTCCGTGTTCCAGTCTCTGGAGCAGCAGAAAACAAGCCTGCTCCATCCTCAGCGTGACATCCCTTCAAATACTTAAACAGGGCTATCATATCGCCTCTAAACCGTCTTTTTTCCAGGCTAAACATACCCAGCTCCCTAAGTCTCTCCTCATAAGGCATTGTTTCCAGACCTTTCACCATTTTAGTTGCCCTTCTCTGGACACGCTCCAATTTGTCAATATCCTTTCTGAATTGTGGTGCCCAGAACTGGACACAGTATTCTAAGTGAGGTCTGACCAAGGCAGAATAGAGTGGCACTATTACTTCCCTTGATCTAGACACTATACTTCTATTGATACAGCCCAAAATTGCATTGGCCTTTTTAGCTGCCGCATCACACTGTTGGCTCATGTTCAACTTGTGGTCTACTAGGACTCCTAGATCCCTTTCGCACATAGTCTCATTCAGCCAGGTCTCTCCCATCCTATATTTATGCATTTCATTTTTCCGCCCTAAATGCAGTACTTTACATTTCTCCGTATTGAATTTCATTTTGTTAGCTTTGGCCCAGCTCTCCAGTCTATCCAGGTCATTCTGAATTTTGATCCTGTCCTCTAGGGTATTAGCTACTCCTCCCAATTTGGTGTCATCTGCAAATTTGATAAGTATGCCCCTAATTCCCTCATCTAAGTCATTGATAAAGATGTTGAATAGCACTGGGCCCAGGACAGAACCCTGTGGCACCCCACTGGTCACATCTTTCCAAGACGAAGAGGAGCCACTGCTGAGCACCCTTTGGGTTCGGCCGGTCAACCAATTACAAATCCATTGAACAGTTAACTTGTCTAGCCCACATTCTACAAGCTTGTTTGCAAGAATGTCATGGGGAACCTTGTCAAAGGCCTTACTGAAATCAAGGTATGCAATGTCCACAGCATTCCCTTCATCTACCAAGCTGGTAACTTTATCAAAAAAAGAGATCAGATTAGTCTGGCATGACTTGTTTCTCTGAAACCCATGCTGACTTTTTGTGATTATGGCATTGCCTTCTAAATGTTCACAGACTCTCTGTTTAATGATCTGTTCTAGAATCTTCCCTGGTATTGATGTCAGACTAACTGGACGATAGTTGTTGGGATCCTCTTTTTTCCCCTTTTTGAAGATGGGAACAACGTTTGCCCTCCTCCAGTCTGCTGGGACTTCTCCTGTTCTCCAGGAGTTCTCAAAGATTATTGCCAATGGCTCTGAGATTATATTTGCCAGCTCTTTTAATACTCTTGGATGTAGTTCATCTGGTCCTGGAGATTTAAATTCATTTAGATTAAGAAGGTATTCCTGTACTACCTCTTTACTTATTTTGAGCTGGATTTCCCCTATTGTGTCCTCTGTTCTATTCTCTTCAGGTTGGTCCCCCTTTTCCTTTTTTGAAAACACTGAAGCAAAGAAGGTGTTGAGTAATTCTGCCTTTTCTCTGTCCCCTGTTAGCATTTTGCCATCTTCTCCACATAGTGGCCCTACTTCCTCCTTCTTCCTCCTTTTGCTGTGGACATACCCCCCAAAACCGTTTTTATTGTTCTTAACCTCCCTAGCAAGCCTGAGCTCATTCTGCATTTTAGCTTTTCTGACTTCACTCCTACACGTGTTCGCTATCTGTTTGAATTCTTCTTTGGTGATTTACCCCTTTTTCCATTTCCTATACATGTTCCATTTAAAACTTAGCTCCATTGAAAGTTCTTTAGTCATCCATCCAGGTTTCTTGAGACACCTCCCATTTTTCTTCCTCAATGGTACTGTTTGAAATTGTGCCTTCAGTATTTCCCTTTTGAGAAAGTCCCATCCGTCTTGTGGTCTCTTCTCTTTTAGTATTCCTGACCATGGGATCACCCCCAGTATTTCCCTGAGTTTATTGAAGTCAGCTCTCCTGAAGTCAAGAATGCGTGTCTGACTATGCCTGGCTTCTCCTTTCCATTGTATAACAAACTCCAGGAGAACACGATCACTCTCACCTAAGGATCCCACCACTTACACCCCATTAACTAGGTCACCTCTGTTGGTTAGGATCAGATCTAAAATAGCTGACCCCCTTGTTGCCTCTTCCACCTTTTGGACCATGAAATTGTCTTCCAGGCAAGTAAGGAATTTGCTGGACCTTGAAGTTTTGGTTGAGTTAGATTGCCAGCAAATATCAGGATAGTTGAAGTCACCCATCACTACTACATCTCTCCTTTCTGCATGTGTGTTTATCTGTTCTAGAAAGGCATCATCCAATTCCTCCGTCTGACTTGGGGGTCTGTAGTAAAGTCCCACAATAACACCCCTGTTGTTTCCCTCCCCTTTAATTTTTATCCAGATGCTCTCCACCTGGCTTCCAGTATTGATGTCATGGATCTCTTCACTGGTGTAAATATCCCTGATATATAATGCTATTCCTCCTTATTTATTTATTTATTTATTTATACCCCGCTCTTCAGCCACAAAGGCTATCAGAGTGGCTTACAAATGGTCAATTTAACAGTTCCCTGCCCTCAGGCTTACAATCTAAATAAGACACGACACATAAGGAAAAGGGAATGGCAGTGCGGGTAGGGATAAATCCAGCAGATACTGCTGGTTCTTCTCTTCCTCCAAGGCAGGGTGGTGGCAATTGGGCTGGAGGGAGGGCCTTTCACTTGCTTCTGGGCCCAGGCTGATGGAGTTCTGCCTGCCTCTTCTTCTCTCCCTCCAAGGCAGGGCGGTGGCAGTTGGGATGGAAGGAGAGCCTTTCACTTGCTTCTGGGCCCAGGCTGATGGAGTTCTGCCTGCCTCTTCTTCTCTCCCTCCAAGGCAGGGCGGTGGAAGTTGGGATGGAGGGAGAGCCTTTCACTTGCTTCTGGGCCCAGGCTGATGGAGTTCTGCCTGCCTCTTCTTCTCTCCCTCCAAGGCAGGGCGGTGGCAGTTGGGATGGAGGGAGGGCCTTTAACCTGCTTCTGGGCCCAGGCCTGATGGAGTTATGCCTGCCTCTTCTTCTCTCCCTCCAAGGCAGGGCGGTGGCAGTTGGGATGGAGGGAGGGCCTTTCACTTGCTTCTGGGCCCAGGCCTGATGGAGTTATGCCTGCCTCTTCTTCTCTCCCTCCAAGGCAGGGCGGTGGCAGTTGGCCTTTCCTGTTTGGCCTGTTTCTCCTATGTAGGTTATACCCCTCTATTCCTACATTCCAATCATGTGACTCATCCCACCAGGTTTCAGTAATGCCTATTATATCATATTTGTTTTGTAGTGCTAGGAGTTCAAGTTCATCTTGCTTACTTATTTCCCAAGCTCTGTGCATTAGTGTAGAGACATCTAAGACCATGTGTTCCCTTTACTTGCTGCCTGTGCAAGTTTTTTTTGCCTTCCACTGTTGGGTCCTTGCACTGTTTGCCTTGTTCCCTCTATGACAGTTTGACTATTTTCTCCAGCCCTTTTGCCTTCCAGAATACTGTCTCCCTCCCCCATTTGACTCAGTTTAAAGCCCTCCTGATCAAATTCTTGAGACTGTTGGCAAAAATGTTTCTTCCAACTGTCGTAAGATGCACCCCATCTCTTGCCAGAAGTCCCCCCTCATGGAAGCACAGCGCATGATCCAAGAATCCAAATTGTTCTCAGCGACACCGTCTACGGAGCCAGTTGTTTAAGTTGGCTATTTTCCTCTCCCTTCCTGGACCATGCCCTTCACCTGGCAGAAGAGATGAGATGACAACCTGTGCATCCATTTCTTTCAGCTTCCTCCTCAGAGCCTCATAATCTCTTCTGATCTTGGGAAAGCTGTACCTTGCAGTATCATTGGTTCCCACATGGACCAAAAGGAAGGGGTAATGATCCGTAGGCTTGACGAGTCTTGTCAGCCTCTCCATAACATCACGGATCTTTGTCTCAGGGAGACAACACACCTCCTGAGACATCTTGTCAGGCGCACAAACCACTGCTTCTGTACCCCGCAGCAAGGAGCTCCCACCACCACACGCCTCAGCCGAGGCTTCGCAGCTGCTGTTCCTTGCAGTGGTACTCTCAAGGTCCCCTGCTCTACCCCTGAAGTCTGTCCATGCTGTTCTTCCTCATTGTCCTTGATAAGGGAAAGGGCTTCGAATCGATTCTGTAGCTGCAAGCTGCTCAAAGAATCCCTGGATTTTCTTGTTCTGTGTGTGACATTCCTCCAGCTGTCTACTTCCTGTGTCTGTGAAGTGACCCTCTCCTCCACAGCCACTTCTTCTGTGCAGTCACCGACCAAGACTGTTCATTCTGTTCTGTCCAGGAAACCCTCTTGCTCACAAATCTGTTGAAGTGTAGCTACCCGTAATCTCAGACAAGTTGGCAGAACAGCGCCCCTGATTTATACCCCCTCAGTGTTTACACTGTTGTTCCTTGATAGCTCAGGCATTTCCCATAAATACACCCGTGACCTTCATCATTACTCCTTTTGGTGCCTGTGTTCTTGAAAGGTGGGTAAGGCTGGGTCCAGGTTATCTAGTATTTCTCTGTCTGAGGGGCCAGGCCTCTCCACTAGGTCTAGGTTATCGGCTTTGTCCTCCTCTGCTATCTCTGAGGGGCCAGGAAGCTCTGTTGGCGTGGGTGCTGATAACTCTGCTGCAGAGGGGTCATGAATCTCTGGTGCTAAATCTACTCCCTGCTGTAAATCCTGCTCCAAAGTCCTATCCTCCTCTGGTTTATCTTCAGAGTCAGAGTAGTAGGGTATGACACCTTCCAACACTTCACAGATAGGAGAAACCAGAACACATGTGGCCAAGCAATATCACAGTGTGGTCAAGATGACAAAAGATATTAATGACAAATAACATAATAGCTGGGGGAGACTGCAGTAGTTTGCTTTTGCCTGAGCCTTCTAGGAAGGGCAAGAGTCCACCTCTCCCTCTCCTCCCCTGCCCCCACTGCTGAATTGAGTGCAAACAACTTTTCCACTTTGAACTCAGTCAGACAAAGGTTGGTCTGGGGATTCTAGTGGTGCTGGGGGCAAAAAACACCCCAGAGGGGCCACGTTCAGTGCCAGGATCATGTTTTGCCCACCCTAGATATCAATGAACATGATGCTGATGGTGACTATACTGAGCCTAGGCACAATTGGGTAATTTTAGATGGTTCAAGCAGGCTCCCAATTTTGTTAACCAAACACCCCAAGTCTCTGTTTTCCAAGGAAAAGAAACCTAGATAACAACTGTCTCAGAAATTTGTTTCAGTGCTGGGGGAAGGAGGGAGCGCATAACAAAACAAAACTACACTGTGGCTTTGTGTCCTCTCCTCCCCACAATGAGAAAATAAAGCAAATGCAAACAAGGCCTGCAAGTTCTGCTGCTAGGTCAAAGCAAGGCCTTTTCACAAGACTTGGCTCCTATGCAAAGTTAAGTGAAAGAAGCTAATTTTTCCCCAAGTTGTTTTTCTTACAAGGTCTTAGCACTTTTGATGACAATCTGGGCATGTACCTTCATTGCTTTATTTCACCTTGAGGGTGTGTGGTCAAAAGTCAGCAGGGACTTGATGGTCAGCAGGAAGAATGTTATTACAGCTCATATGGATGTTCAAAAATTGGCAGGCACAGGCTATCTCGAAAAAATTATAGACATTTGAAAAGGCTATTTAGCTTGGAAACTGCTATGGAAATCTAACAGTTATATTGCTGTTGCCTCTGTTCCAGACATAACAGTCTTATCTTAAAATTTTCCCCCAGCATGATATGTGCAAGAATGCAAGTCTCCTCCACCGAGGCATCACTATATCTAAGGTCTTCCGATGTGGTGGGCAATTTGTAGCCTGCTAGATGTTTTTGGACTGCAATTCACATCATCCCTCACATTGGCTATGCAGACCAACATCACCATTTGTCCTTTTATTGTTAAGTCACTGTCTGTAAAAGCACGTCTGTATTTATATGATCTCATTCACAATTGCTTTTAAAGCTCAAGTACACCAAAGAGGAATAAAGAACAGACAGTATCTGCTTTCATATAGCAGAGTATCTAGAACATCTCATAATTGTATAAAATGCAACAAAATCAATTTTGGCTGGTGTCCCTTATTACAGGTACAGTTGCCCCTCCACATGCGTGGCTTTCACACTCGCGGTTTTGATTATTTGTGGTTTAGCCCCGAGGCCCTTCAGGAAGGCTGGTGAGAGGCGGGGCAATATCCTGCCTGCGCCTTCCCTGGCCTTCCAGAAGCGGCTCCGGGGCTTCAAAGCCCTGGAGTCTGCTCAAGAAGGCCGGGGAGAGGCAGGGCAGCCTCCTCCCCGCCCACCCGCTGCCTTCCCTGGCCTTCCTAAGCGGGCTCCAGGGCTTCTAAGCCCCGGGGTCCACTCAAGAAGGCCGGGGAGAGGCAGGGCAGCCTCCTCCCCACCCATCTGTTGCCTTCCCCAGCCTTCCTAATGGGCTCTAGGGCTTCTAAGCCCCAGAGTCTGCTCAAGAAGTCCGGGGAGAGGCAGGGCAGCCTCCTCACCGCCCGCCCGCTGCCTTCCTCGGCGTTTCTAAGTGGGCTCCAGTGCTTCACTCAGGAAGGCTGCAGGGAGGCAGGGCAGCCCACCCGCAGCCTTCCCCGGCCTTCCTAAGTAGGCTCCGGGGCTTCTAAGGCCCGGAGTCCCCTCAGGAAGGCCTGCAGAGAGGCCGGTGAGGCAGGCCAGACACCCTCCCGTTGCCTTCCTCCCTCTGGGGGGAGGTCGCAGGAGCAGCATTTTTATTCATGGTTTTTCCACATTCGTGGGGGGTCTCAAAACCCTAACCCCCGTGAATGTGGAGGGACGACTGTATAAAGGATGTCCCCTGTTTGAGAATTGGGGACATCCTTTTATATAAGAATTGGGGAGCTTTTCATTTTATATAAACTGAACAAGATATCATAAAAAACCAAAACAAAACACACACACCCTGTATTTTTCAGTGTGGGTCCTTCATAAAGACAGAAATGTGTGCATCATGTAATTTATTAATGTGTACGATATGCTAATTTCACAGAGAAACCCATGGCTATTAACTGAAATCAACACTTGCATTTGGTTTTTCAGTCAAACACACACTTGTTAATAGCCACTTCCTGACTCTCAACCCTGCATGTCATCAACTTTGACTGTCTTCTATTGCTATTTTGAAAATCTGGCAAGACTAGAAAATGAGGAATTATCTAGTCCCTCCCTGCTCACCCTTGGAAGAGACCTCCACAGCCTGGGAGCAGCCACTGAGAAGGTTTCCTCTAGTATCCCCAGTAAATGTGCTTCTGAGAATGGTAGGACCAAGAGAATGGCCATCCCTATAGATCTCAAAGCTCAGGCAGGCTTGTATGGGAGACAGGGAGGATATGTTCTTCCAAACAGCCTGGGCCCTCACCCATGTGGGGCTTTATATGTCATCACCAGCAGTTTGAACTGTTCCTTGAAACACACTAGTTGCCAGTGAAACTGTTGCAACAAGGGAGAGCTTACTAGTATTAGAAGTGTGTCTGCTTGCCAGCATGTGAGTAAGTTTATCATAGAATCATTGAATCCTAGCGTTGGATGAGACCCTGAGGCCATCCAGTTGAATCCCCTGCCTTGCAGGAATACACAATCGAACCACCCCTGACATATGGCTATCCAGCCTCTGTTTAGCTACCTCCATAGAAGGCGACTCCACCACACTCCAAGGCAGCATATTCCATTGTCGAACAGCTCTTACCATCAGGAAGTTCTTTAGCAAGAAAGGAGGCAGTCTGTGTTGACTGATTGGTCCATCTGACTTTAGGGTTATTAACAACGAGTGTCTGTCTCTCCAGGATTTTAGACAGAGTTTTTTTTACAAGACATACTTGAATCTGGCCTGAAATCTTGGAGAGTGAACCAGTGGACTTTGCCTGCAAGCTTGTGTTCTACCTCTATGCTATGGCCCTGCCCATTTCCTATACAACTATCAGTTGTAGGCTTCTCAGATTTGTTTTGAAGAAATTGGTTTAAGGAATAGCACCATCTAAGCATTCACTGTATTCTCCTTCCTTAGATTCCTCTATGTGTGACGAAAACTGACCCATGTACAGCAACAGGACCACACGCATTTCTGCACACCAGCTGTTCATTTGCTTACATTGCTAACTGCAGTTGCTAGATGACTACTAGATACAATTTAAAACCCCACAACAGAATCCATGACATTCCTTTGGATTAACAATTATTTTTATTTTACCTTTTAAATATACAAGTTATATAGAAGTTATATACAAGTTATAATCTGTCTCCCAATTATTCAGTTGAATGTTGAATGTCTGCGTCAAAAATAAAATAAAATCCCAAGAACATTCCTTTCTAATCCAAAGTTATTTTTTGCTTACCCACAGTGGATAAACTATTGAATATTCAGACTTCTGAATATGATTTTACTTACGTATTTACTCTAATAATTTGCACTCATCTTTTCTATATGAAAAATAAACCCAATCTGGCTTGACAAACTAGCACAGAATAAATAAGTAATCAAATATTTGATACAAGATTGGACACAGGTATGTGCCTTCAAGTTGTCTGTTGAGTTATAGCAATCCCATGATTGTGGGGTTTTCTTAGGCAAGAAATATATGCAAATACATGTGAAAAAGGCACTGCTTTTCATTGACGAAAGTTTCTGTCAATAAAAAACGACATCTTTTCCATTGCTCCAGCATGGAGGGAGAATGAACGAAGGATGGGAGGAGGATGGGAAGTGCAGTTTCGACTACTGGAAGTGGGACAATGGTGTCCTCTTGACCTCCACGGGTTTTTTTTTTTTTTAAGAGCATCTGATAAAAAATCCTTAGTGTTATTTCTTGCTTGTGACTTGTTAATCAATTACTATCAATGTTTCTGGTGATTTTTAAATAGGTAACCTAGGTTTCATCTCAATCATTAAGACACTGAAATATATTTTGATTTTGATAAACTATGGAGATTATCAGACGTGGCAAAAACTGTGTCAGAAGAATGCAACAATAACAGAAATGGGTAACATTATCAGACGATGACGTCCTTTAGCATTGCAGGAGTATAGTGCGGGTGTGAATAAGGCATCTCTTTTTATTGACAGCTTAGCCCCTTCAACAAAAAAGTGAAGACTTGCCTGTGCCAGTGCTATGCCCCAGGAGCGGCTGAGGACACAGGCATCTGATAACATCACCCTTTCTGTTATTGTCATTTTCTTCTGACACGGTTTGGGATATGCTTTTTTTCCCCCCCTTCATTTTCCTGTGTCTGATAATCTCCTATAGTCTGACTCACTGGATCAACAAGTTTGTTATAAAATGTCCTAACAAAAAGCCATATGTCAGTGTATTTACACTACCCAGGTATAGCATTTTCATATCACTTTAAGGAGATTTTCACACAGGCTAATTGTCCCATTACAGGGACGGAACAGAGTTGCTGAAAGATTTTCCTTTCAGACACGTTTACCCTGTTCCGTTCCCTAATTGTCATCATTCTGTGTTCTCCTTGTGATATTTTATTCATGGGGAGAAGTCATTTTTAAGCACCCAGTTCTGTTTCTATAACGGAACATGGGTGTGTGAATTGGATCCCATCCCTGTTCTGGAATGACAGGGACGGGGGAGGAGCTCTGTGGTGGGCACTTTCTACAAAGATTGGGACATCCAGGTAAGTGCCACCCTTCCCATCCCCCTCCCCGGGTTACTTGTATTTTTAAAGATTTTTTTTTAAAATTCTTTCATTTGACAGCTGGGGAGTTAATTTGAATTTCCCTCCCGCTCGTTGTCTCATGAGAACAAGCGGGATTTCTGCCAGCCAGTTGTAAAAGCAGCCTTACGACGGCTGCATTTACGGCCAGCCAGGCAAGGAGGGAGGAGGACCATTCCTGCAGCAGAATGGAGGTAAGTGTGCGAACATTTACCTCCATTTCATTGCAGGAACGGGAGAGGAGTTGGCGGGACAGAACTGGGGCTTTTAGCCCCGGTGTGAATATCTCCTCACTGGCATGGCTTCATTATATGAAATCTTAAGATTTGTAGTTTGGTGAAGGACTTCACATTTTCTATAGATGAGCTGTACTCTACTCCTTTGAACTACAGGAGAGAATTTTAAGTACCTCAGAAAACTAGAAATACCAGGATTCTATTGGGTGCAGCCCTGGCAATTCAAATGCTATGAAGATGACATAACTGTGTAATGTAGACACAATCTGTGAGTCAAAACTTCTTGGACTTTCTGAGTAAATTTGTTTATTTAAAAAAATCTTTTTACAAACCCATTTCAATCTTTTCCATATATAAATCTCTTCACACTTTTGCAGCCCTGTGCTGCTTGAATTGAATAGAGCAGCCTTTCTCAATCTTTTTAACCTGGAGGCATCCTTGAATTAATTTCCAGATCTTAGGGAACCCCTGAATAATAATTATTGGCTGGAATCCTGATGGGCAGTTATAAATTCGCTCATGACTATTTCATATTCATGATCCCTACGTGAAAGTCGTCCAATCTCCACTTTCTGGGAAGCAGCCACTGTGATCGACAGGGGTCTATTCACCTGTCACTCAAGAAGCAGTTTGCTGATGCTCCGCCCTCACTTCAACAATCTCCAGGAGGAGGGGGAATGTCAACAGGGGTCTTCCTTCTGCCTATTGTACTACAGATTACTCAGGGAAAGGGTGGGACTGTCGGTCATCTGATTCCCGAACAGCTGTGGGGCAACAGGCCTTCATTGATTGCAGTGGCTACTTCCTGGTTAAGTGGATAACGGGAGGATCAAGATGAGATTCACTGCATAGCACTACTGTATAACTACAATATTTATGCATATGTAAATCCCCAGTAGGATTTTGGCTATTATCTCTACAGCTGTTTGTGTGTTCATCTCCCCAAAGCAGGCCCTCTTGAAACTCTCCTCTTGTTGTTCTACTGCAGTTCCCATCATTCATGGTTAGAATAGCCAATGCTGAGGGCGATGGTAGGCTGCACCCTAACAATATTGGAAGGCATTTGTTGCCCATCCCTGCACTTTCCTGTTCATCATGGCAGCACTGATGTATCACTGAAGTCTTGCTGCTGCCCTTATGCCCTTATTTTTTAAATTATTTGTGAGTGGTTATGGTTTTTTTTATTTCCCACTGACTGCTGACTCAATGACCAAAGAATGTGCACTATTGCCATAAATATGGAAGAAGAGAAGAATTTTATTCTCTTCCACGGACAGTAAGGTCCAGAAAGAAAGGACAAGGCTGCCCGTGAGGTGACTTGTAAGCAGTGCCCTTCTGTGATCTGTGGGCTTGACCTTGTCTATGCTGCCTTCACATCCAATGGAAGGAAACACATCAAAAATGTATCACACTTCAAAAGGGATGTTGAGGGGGGGGGAGAAGGCAGTATGTACCAAATAGGTCAGAGCCTGAGCAAGTTCAAAGTCTCTCCAAACCGTTTGTTGTCATATCATATCATATTTGTAGTCATTCTCAAGGAAGAAAAACAACACGTATAGACTTGAGCCTGGCTAGGCAAGCCTGGGTTTGAGGAAGCAGTGAACCCCCACCTCCTCTGTCGCTAGTTTCTCTCTTTGCAAGTAGACAGAATGTTCTCCCAACTGCTTCTGCAACCTCAGAGAAACCCAAGAGGCTGCATAGCATTACATGAACAAACTGCCCCTTTCTACATTATTTTGGAAACCCTGGAAAAACAGCTTGCAGTGTTAAAAGCAGCCTGCCTGACCATTTCACAGTCATCACATAAGAGCATCTTAGGTCACTGTAACCTTAAAAGCAGAGCAGCTGTTTTCTTTTCCCATGGAGAGCAGATAGTTGCTAAGCAGCAAGTCAAATGTACCCTACTAACTAGGTCTTCCTCAAGCATAAGGCATACAAGGCTCACATGCACATGTGCAGTTTCCGCTGAACTTCTCTATAAGTATTCACAACATACCGGTATATATTTTTAGGCTGTAAGATGCCAGTCTGCATTAGTGTCTAAAAATCCCACCTTAAGTATGGGACTTAAGTCGTCGTAAGTGGACTTAACATCTGTGAGAAATCGAATTGAATAGTTTTGCAATGTCTGTATTTAGCAAGGGGCTGCCATGATGTTACTATGTGGGGGCAAAGTGACAACAGCATACAGGAAGCCTCTGCTTTTCAACAGCTCATTATCTGACAACTCACTCTTTTGAAGATGCAAATTTAGGACAAATTCCATTTATTTGATGAGGAACCCCATCTTTGACAGCTCTTGCCTACGGAGGCTTGCTTGGGATTGAATGTGCATGTGCATGCTACTTGCAAAATGATCCAAGAGGGAGGAAAAGTCACCAAGCCAACTGAGAGATTTTGCAAGCAATGTGCAGGTGGGTGGATATAGGCACCCATGGATGCATGCAGGCAATCCCAAGCGAGCCACCATAATTCTCTGATGTTCCCTACATGGGTTCTGCTTTTTGACCAATTCCAGTTTCTGACTCTGCTGCAGTCCTTATCCTGTCAGATAAGCGGAGGCTCCCTATATTGGAACTGATGTGCAATGGGCGCTGATGTGCATTGGGCATTGCTGTTGTCCATCCAAACACCAGCTAGGGATTGCCAATTAGTTTCACACATTGGGACACTCTTGCCAGTGCCCTGGAATGCATCTTCACAATTCACTAGGAGGGTTCTATAGCCCCTCTGCCACATAGCTAAGAATGCGTAAAGTTATGCAACATAGATTGTGATACAGAATCGTAGCCATGGTCTCTTGAAACTTGGATTGCCCATCTCACAGCATGGGGTTCCTCTACAGACACATACCTTGCAAGTGTCATCATGGATTGTCCTGGACAGCCACATTTAACCCTTTGCATCCACAGTTTCTCAAGGGGTAGTAAAATGTCCTGCTCTTTCTTCTCACCCATTGTGTCACTTGCTCCTGTCATTGCTATTTGCCACCAAATCACTGCAAACTGCCACCTGTTGTTACACCCACCCACCCACACAACACACACATACACACACACAAAATCTTTTCAGGGCAGTGCTCTTGCCCTGAGGTTCTGCTCCCCATCTGGCCCAGAGAAGAGGGGCCAGGCCCTGAGATCTGGAAACCCTAGCCTTGGCTCTAGGAAGAGGTGTGTTGGGGGGAGAGATTGCTGCAGAGGAGAAGGGATGAGAAATTATCCTTCCCTGAATCTCCTTCTGTTAACTTCTAAGCATTTCCCCTTTCCCATGTTTATCTGCCTGACTTCCTCTAGCCTTTTCTGTGAAAAGCCTGCTTCTTAGAAAGTGGAGGGAAATCCCAACTCCTGTTACTCTCTTGCCCTCCCGCTGCCCTTCCTTTCACACTGATCATAAGCAGCTTGCTCCAGGGAAGGATGACAGGGGTTGTATATTATACATAACACTCACTTATATGCACAAAGTTCTAGAACCAGTGGGAATTGAATGAGGACCAGCATCTCATGGATCAAACAAACCCCTGAGGGGTGATGTCATTAATCCTCCTTGACTCACGAGATAGAATAAAGCAGATAAACATACCACAAAGAAGATGCTCTTTTCCAAAGGTTGCATTTTCCACAGAAAGCTGCAGGAGCCAACATTTCAGATTCTGCCAGGGAATCTTTGGTTTAGCTTAGTTTGTGTAGCTGGGAGGTATAGTTATATATTTTCCCATATATTCCCCTTAAAAATAGAAAACTTAGTTTAACACACACACAATTTTATTTAGATTAAACTTGAACATGTCCATTATCTTTGCTGTTCAACCCCATGGGATTGACTACACAGTGGATAAAAATCCAGATGAAATTCAGACTACTTTGACCCAGAGCTGCAGCACATGAAATTTGGACTACTCTGGCCTAGATTTAAGCACGACACCTGCCAAGGCCTGAGTCTGCATTGGGTTTTTACTTGGCTTCGATTCAAAGCTGTTATTCATGCTTGGCTCTGAGCTCTAGGAAAAGCAAAGCACCAGTGATAGTCACCCTCACTGAGGCCAGAATGGACACTCGCCCTGCCATTATGTTTCACTATTGCACCAGATTCGGGGGAAAGGTCACACGTCATGTGACATTATCGGGCCAGATTCAGGGGGGATTCAGGGTTATTCACTGGTGTAGATAAGCCCCATGTCAAAATAATTATCCTTGATCCTGTTGGTAGGCCCAGCTACTGGGTCTTTTCATACAACACAATTATAGTGCTATTATTCCACTTTAACTGCTGCATCTTATTGAATCTTGGGTAGGTAGAAGGCTTTCTGGCTGAGAATTCTAAATAGCCCTCCCTCCACTGCATATCCCAGGATTCCAAAGGATGGAACCAGATCATTAGAGTGGAATCAGTGCAACAATTGCAAAGTGAAAGGTGGAATCAGTTATTGAATGGTGAGTCAACACTTAATAAAATTTAATTGATTCTAAGGGACTCCTCTAGTTGGGACTAATAATACAATTCAGGCCATTGAGTCCAGGTAATGATACTGCAGGAGATTTTTTTGCAGCAGTGTCATTCTTCTAGGAGGCGGAAGTGACAGAGATGTGGTGGAGGCAGCCTTGGAGTGAAACAGAGATTTTTTGCAGGAGCAGAGTCTGTAGCATGCATGTTTCATAGAATTGCAGAGTTGGAAGAGACCACGAGGGCCATCCAGTCCAACCCCCACTTTTGCAGGGATCCTGCACCCGTAACTCCTGTAAAATTTGAGGGTCAACTGTGAATGAAACACACTCCTTGTAGCAGTTCCAGTTTCTTGCACTCTTGTGACCTCGTCCCACCTGCATGTTTGCTTTCTCCTCAGTTCTGTGCTCCAGTCCCACAGTGTCTACATTTAAGGTGTTAGCATGCCCTACTATCCCCTCCCTGCAATATCTCATATTTGGAAATATTGGACACTTTGGGTGGTCAAGTTGGCCAGGGTGAACCAAAGAGGTCAGGTAGAGGTTACATTGCCCTGGGATATGTCTTAGAAATATTTTGGCAAGCAAGCTCATATCAGGATTGTGCAGAAGCCCCTTAGTAAACAAAGTTGTTAAGGAGGTATGTGCTAATTCCTTCTTGAGCACCTCAGCAATGAGTTATCCAACCAAATAATTAAGTAACCATTTCCAACCCCACTCATAATGAAATCTCATCTCATCTCAGACCCCACCCCCGTCCTGCATTGCAAGGTTGTCATAAACCCATCAATTCCTATCTCCCAGCCATTAAAGCAATTAGTGGGAAAACCATCCATGCTTTGTCCTAGCCAAAGTATCCCTTCATGATATAAAGCAGGGTATAAATATTAGCCCCCCAACAATAGTAAGGTGTGTCACGGTGGATGAACCTGGCCACCCTCTTTCTAGGCGTGCCTCCAGATCAGAACCTCCTATGCCACCCTCAGATGCCTGTCTACCTTTGCTACACAAAACTCTGTTCTTCAAGACTGGTAACTATTGAGTTAACTATTCAGTCACTTCCTGGACTGAAATCCCACCCGTTCTCATGAGAAGATGTGAGCACGGAAAATTCAAAAAGAAAAAGAAAAATGCACACAAAAAAATTCACAAAAGCACATACACACACTAAAAAAAATAAAATAACAAGTAACCTGGGGAGGGTACAAAAAAGAGGGTAGCCTACCTGGTTCTCACAATCCCACCCAAAAGTGTTCTGGCAGGACCACCCATTGATGCTGGAATCATGAGTCAAAAACAGTGCAAGGTTTCAGACGCCAGCAATGCCGGCACCAAAACAGGATGGGTGATCGATCCATTGACATCTCTGGCCCATCAATAAAAAGAAATGCCAGAATAATGACAGCAGAATGCAAAAGGATGACATCATGTGATATTGATGTTCTTTTGAGTTCTACTGGTGTTGTTTTGGCGCCACATTAGCCGTGTCTGTTAATCTCCTTAGTGAAATGGAGATTGGTCCCAAATAACTTCATACAGAACTGCAGTCATGCTGAATCCTAATGAACCAGGTATTACACTACATACTCTTGTTCTTTGAAGGACATATATTGCAGGACTTGCATTTTCAAATTCTCTTTAACATGGTTATGGAAGTGGTCATGATGAGCCCCTCCACTTCAAAATGTTTCACTATATCATCAACATTGATGTAACAGAGACTGGTACCAGAAAAGTGGTCTGGGACTCTTCCTGGTAAATGCAGGCAAATTAGAGCATGTGATGCAATATAACTACAGAAATGTCTGAGAAATCTACTTTCACATATGGTGTGAATCAGGTCTCCTTCATCAAAAGTGCAAGCAATGGCGCAAAGGGGTGAACCACACAGACACTGCTCAGCCTCTCTGATTTATTCATGCATTCCATCTGTATATACCACACTTCCCCTGGGAAAACTGGGAGCAGAGTCTTAGCCCCACAGCAGTCTGGAGAGGTAAGTTAGCCTGAGAATAAAATCAATTGTCCAGGGCTACTCAGAGACCTTCTCAATCAAGCAGGGATGTGAATTAAGATTTCAGTTCCAAGGGATACCCACATCCCAACCCAGCATTCCAGAGCAGGCTCTACTATTTGGTAGAATGAAGCAGCTGCCTCAGACAGCAGATGTTATTTATGAGGAGTAACAGCAAGCTGTTGGAAGATAGAGGTGTATGTAAGTGTTACATGACCAATCTGTGTAAGCTAGTTTGCTCTCCTCAGTGCGGTGGAAGACAGTATCACCAGTATTGATCCAACTGCTAGTGTGGGTCTCAACCAACTGAATTTCTTGGGCTGCTGCTGCAGCATACTAACTATTGAATCACTGCAATATATTTAGTTTCAGAGCAGAAGATTATGGAACAGATGTGGTGTTTGTGGCCATGATCAAGATGATGATGACAATAATGATGATGCTCTGTATTTCATGATATCATATCTGGAAATTTTTGAATGGGGATGGGAAAAGCAGCATCAAAGAAGGAAGCATTTGCAGCAGATCAGTAGCCACATGGAGTATGCCCAAGAGTTCCCAGGATAGCTCAATGAATCTGTTTTTGTTTTAGCTGGGTGGCTAGCAAAGCTATTGTAGCAATCCCTTTGTGCTGGGTGGGGGAAGCTTTTGTGCTTATTTGCTTTTCAATGGCTGTTTATTTAAACCTTGGCAGGAGGGGGTGGTGGATGGAATTTGGATTTGTCCTGCCCCATCACATTTCCATTTAGTTGAAAAATACTCTTTCATAATCATTTTTATCAAAATGTTTGCAGATCTCCAGTACCATCTATGGGGGAGCTGTAAAGCCAGATTGACATAGTTAACTCAACTGTAAATATATTATGAGGCAAAGAAGGGGGAACCCCCACATACATCTTTGGCAAAGAAACACAGAGGACAAATGTCACTCTATCAAATCCCAGGAGACATGAATCCAACATCAACAACTCATGGCTTATTGTATGGGAATGTGTATAGCAGAGGATAAGATCAACTTACAGAACAAAGCCATATTGATTTCAGATGATGGGAAGGCTGCTATTCCAGTCTTTATGTCTCTGCATTCAAAAAACAGCAAACATAGAAGGGTTGAAAGTTTTTTATTCTATAAAACAGACTTCTTTAACTTTTAAATAAAGAGGTAAGACCTGTCTGGTAAATACTGAGACCTCAAAAGAAGGGAGTCGCCAACATCCAGTGAGAATATGAAATGTTATGTTTTCACATAAACATCCCTGAAAATTATCCAGTAAGGAGGGCAATTATGTTCTATGTACAGTACATGATTGATTTGGGACTGTTTTTCCCATCTTGGGCCCAGATCACTTGATTTGCTTTTGGGATGGATTATATGATATGCAATTTCAGTAAACAGAAAGGGAGACAGCATTACAACAGAGAATGAGTAGCTAAGTTTGTTCAGTGAAAAGAGTTGAAAATAAGCATCTGTCAAATTGCCATCCAGATTTTACTTATTTTAAATGTTAACATTTGCGCAGCTACATCATTCATTCTTTTAAGCATGATAATTATGTATAGCAATCCAAGGGAAAACTAGGGCACACGAGAGCTTGTAACCCAAATACCGTACATAAGGTTAAAAAAGGAAGTTCATCTGGCTGGAGTCTTGGACACCTTCTACTCTACACATTAAATCCAGAATTGCAATCTTTTGTTCATTCACTTTTGTCAGAGATTCCTAACGTAATTGCCAGGTGGTTGCATCCTATATTTTATTTGTTGTCCTGGCTCTTTTCCGTACATGATTTGGGTCATGTACAGAAAAGCCTTCATAATCAAGTGTCGGTAAGCAGCACTGAAGTAGCTGCAACCCACTTCAAGCTGTCCCTCAACCTCAGTTCTGCTCATTGCACACCCTGTCCACCCCAGCTGCCCATACCACCAACACCCTCTTCCATAAGGGACCAACACCTTTCCTTCTTTCTTGCAGAGGGAGATCTCAGAAGGAAACTGGACCTATCCTCCTCCCTGATAGACTTGATAGCAATCTATTTTTTTTTTCCACCAAAGATCATAGGGATTGGTTGCCTGTCAGAAAGGACACTGTTCATGTCACCATGTTGGCAGCATCCTTTACATTTGGCCATCAGTAAAGAGGGAAAGCATTCTCTCTTGGCCCTATTTCCCACAGTTATTTTTTTCCCTTTTGCCAGAGGGGGGTGAATTAGTAGGGAGATGGAAATTCCAGGGTTTTTGACATCTGAAGTGCCTCCTCCTCCTCTTTCTCTTAATCTATGCATAAATATTTTGTTAGTTTACATGGAGACCACATAAATCACTCTTTAAGTGCATTTGGATATGTTCAACTGGTGTCCTGAACAGTTCAAATGTATGTCCAGATCACACCTTTACATGTGAGGATTCAATTAATTCTCTCATTATTTTTCAAGAAGAAGATGAATTTGATCTTGGCATGCAATGAGCCACTCTGAAGAACAGGTGAACAGGTGATAGGCTTGCAAAGTCTATCTAGGTTATCTTTTGTACATATTTTTTAACACTGTGTTGAGCAATTCTTCCAACTGAGGGGCAAACCCAGTGGCAACCAGTGACTCCAAAGTCAAGGGGGCAGTGAATCCACACTAGGTTTCAGTCCTAACATTCAAGGAGCAATTCAAGGTACTTAAATTTGGATTACTCCTTGAAGGTTTGGACTAAAATCCAGAACAGATTCATCATCCCACTCACATTGGAGAAACTAGTCACTACTCCAAATTGCAGTCTACTTTAAATACATAGCATGCAGCCTAAGGCCCTTTGGCATGACAAAATTATAGCACTATTATTCCATTTTAATTGCCTTGGCAACATCCTTTGAAATCTGGGGGTTTGTGGTTTGGGGAGGCACTAGAGCTCTCAGGCTAAGAATTCTAAATGACCCTCCCTGCACTGCATATCCCAGGATTCCACAGGATGTTGCCATGGCAGTTGAAGTGGAATCATAGTGCTGTTAGTGGACAGTGTGACAAAGCTCCCCAGTACTCCACAAGGGCAATTTGTGTGCAGATTTACTTGGGAGTAAAATGTCATTGAAATGAGATGGAAACATAATTATAAGAATCATTGACTACATCAGAGCTGTGTATCTTGTTGAAAAAACAGGAAAGGCTCAATATTGAGGAAACACAAAAATCTCATGACTATTGTTGGCTGAGCCTGAGTGCAGAAGGCAGGTGCACAATTGTGGGGATGGATCAATCTGTCAATGCCATTCTTTCCCACATTCAGTTTAAAAAAACAACACCCCCCCCCCAAGTTCATTTTCTTCCTGTCAGCTTTCTTCACTGTGCAGTTTTGATGACCATAGATAGAAATTAGGAACATTCTGTCATGGATGATTCTGATGTTGGTATTTAATTATATATCTTTACACTTGAGAATGTTAGCTAGTTCCTTCATAGCTGCCCTTCCAAGTTCTAGCCTTCTTATTTCTTGACTACAGTCTCCATTTTTATAGATGACTGAGCCAAGTTGTAGAAAATCTTTAACTATTTAAACGTCTTCATCATCCACTTTTAAGTTATGAAAGTGATCTGTGGTCATATTTTTTTTTGCTTTCATAATATTCACTTGTAACCCTGCTTTTGCATTTTCTTCCTTAACTTTTATCAGTAGACATTCCAACACTTTGCTGTTTTCTGTTAGTAATATGATGGTATCTGCATGTCTCAAATTGTTGATGTCCCTTCCCCAAAGTACTATACAGGCTGATTTTCTACTAAAATTCTTTGGTATTCTCTGTTAGCCAACATACATTTGCAATACAATCACCTTTCCTGAACCTAGCTGGCATGTCTTGTTCCATATATGAAGCAAGAAGTCTTTGTTGTAAAATTTTGAGCATAATCTTGCTTGCTTGGAAGATTAATGCAATGGCCCAGTGGTTACTGCAGTACCTGATCTTCTTCTTGCAGACTGGAATGTATACTGAGTTTTTCCAGTCTATAGTCTATTGCTTTGTTTTCCATATCCGTTGGCAGATTTTTGAGAGAATTTGGATGGACTCTCTTTCTTTAGCTTGAAACAGCTGTATTGGTATGTCATCTGTTCCTGGTGATTTATTTTTCCCAGTGCTTTAAAAGCAGCTTCCATTTCACTTTCTAAAATGGTGAGGTTTTGACAAAAGATTTGTCCTTGAAGGATTCTACAAAGGAATCTTGTAACATCTTTGAGATGAACTGGGAGAAAGACTTTGTAGCATACAGTCGTGTGAAAAAGAAAGTACACTCTCTTCAAATTCAATGGTCTTACATATCAGAACATAATGACAATCATCTGTTTCTTAAGCAGGTCTTAAAGTTAGGTAAGTATGACCTCAGATGAACAACAACACATGGCATATTACACCATGTCATGATTTCTTCAACAAAAATAAAGCCAAAATGGAGAAGCCATGTGTGAAAAACTAAGTACACCCTTACTGCTTCCATAGGAATTAAGATGCTAAGCAGCAGATAGGTGCTGCTAATCAAATACCATTGATCAATTAATTGATCATCAACAAGTGTGACCACCTCTATAAAAGCCAAGGTTTTAGCGGTTTGCTGATCTGGAACATTTAGCTGTGTGTTAACACAATGCTAAGGAGGAAAGACATCAGCAATGATCGTAGAGAAGCAATTGTTGCTGCCCATCAATCTGGGAAGGGTTATAAGGCCATTTCCAAACAATTTTAAGTCCATCATTCTTCAGTGAGAAAGATTATTCAAAAGTGGAACATTCAAGACAGCTGCCACTCTTCCCAGGAGTGGATGCCCCAGCAAGTTTATCTCAGGGTCAGACCATGCAATGCTCAGAGAAATTGCAAAAAAAACCCAAGAGGTACATCTCAGACTCTACAGGCCTCAGTTAGCATGTTAAATGTAAAAGTTCATGACAGTACAATTAGAAAAAGACTGAACAAAGTATGGTTTGTTTGGAAGGGTTGCCAGGAGAAAGCCTCTTCTCTCTAAAAAGAATATGGCAGCATGGCTTAGGTTTGCAAAGTTGCATCTGAACAAACCACAAAACCTCTGGAGCAATGTCCTTTGGACAGATGAGACCAAAGTGGAGATTTTTGGCCATAATGTGCAGCGACATGTTTGGTGAAAACCAAACACAGCATATCAGCACAAGCTCCTCATGCCAACTGTCAAGCAGAGTGGTGGAGGGATGATGATTTGGGCTTGTTTTGCAGCCATGGGACATGGGAACCTTGCAGTCATTGATTTGACCATTAATTTCTCCATATACCAAAGTATTCTAGAGTCAAATGTGAGGCCATCTATAGGACAGCTAAAGCTTGGCTGAAACTGGGTCATGCAACAGGACAATGATCCCAAGCACACCAGCAAATCTATAACAGAATGGCTAAAAAAGAAAATAATCAAGTGTTGCAATGGAACAGTCAAAGTCCATACCTCAACCTGATTGAAATGGTGTGGTGAGACCTTAAGAGAGCTGTGCATAAACAAATGCCTGCAAACAAACAAAAAATAAAACAATGTTTAAAGAAGAGTGGGCCAAAATTCTTCCACAACGATGTAAGAGACTGATAAAGTCTTACAGAAAATTATTACTTCCAAGTTATTGCTGCTAAAGGTGGTTCTACAAGCTTTTGAATCATAAGGTGTACAGTACTTAGTTTTTCACACATGGCTTCTCCATTTTGGCATTATTTTTGTTGAATAAATCATGACATGGTATAATATGTCATGTGTTGTTGTTCATCTGAGGTTGTATTTACCTAATTTTAAGACCTGCTAAGGAACAGATGATTGTTATTATGTTCTGATATGTAAAACCACAGAATTCAAAGAGGGTGTACTTTCTTTTTCACATGACTGTAAGCTTTTGTAGACTCAGTATACTTGTGTCTATGAAAGCTTATGCTACAAACTGTCTTCCAATTAGTCTCAAAAGTGCTACAAGATTCCTTTGTATGCTGATACAGACCAAAATCACAATAGCCTTTAATTCTACTTGAAGGATTCTATAATCCTTTAATCTCTTTTATATAGTTCTTCAGGTATTGCTTCCATTATCATTTTATCTCATCCTGAATGTTTGGCATATGTGCCCCATTCTTAGTTTAAATTTCTTTTTTAGTTTCTCTCCTGTGGAAGAGGTCTCTTGTTGTACCTTTTTGGTTATCTTCTGTTTCTTTGCACTGATTATTATAGTCATTCTCTTTGTCCCTCAACAAAAATTGCTGAACAATAGTGTTTGAGATTCTGACCTTATTTCCATCACTATTTGCTTTTACTTCTCCTCGGTCCTTAACTACTTGAAGAGTTTCATCTGTCATCCAATGATGCTTTTCTGTCTTTTTGGCTCCAGATAGTCTTTTTGTGTTCTTTCCTGATAATGTTCCTGGTTTCAGTCCAGTGTTCTTGTGGGTCCTCCTAAGTTAGGCTTAGGACACATTCAGACTGACTGAAATGTTCCAGAGTTTGTTCTTGTTCTTTCCATTTTTATACAGGGTTAAAATAAACTGATCTGGAGAGCTGGTATAAAAAATCTCTGCTTGTACTGGGAGCAGACAGCAAATATTATGGGATAAACAAAATGTGTATGGATCTCCAAAATAAACTTGGAAACAACAGGAATAAAACGTGGGACTTCCTGGTCTTTTCAGTCAGTCTGAGTGCACCTTTAGTGGTATAGTAGTAGTAGTACGTTGATATCACTAATAGTAGAATCATAGATTCACAGCATTGTAGAGTTGGAAGGAAGGGATACCATGAGTCAGCTAGTCCAACCCCTTACCAAACTACAGCATCCCTATAGAGTAATAGAATGATTTACATTAAAATGCATATATAATACAACATAAAAACAACGGAAAAGTATTTTAAAATAATAAGCTCTTTAAAATAACAGCAACTCAAATACAGAGCAGTCATAATCATTAGAGGCTGGGGTAAGGCTGTGTAAAAAAGTATCACATTTCTCCAAAAGCAAAGCAAAGCAAAGCAAAGCAAAGCAAAGCAAAGCAAAGCAAAGCAAAGCAAAGCAAAGCAAACAAAAAACCAGCCATGCATTCACCTCCCCCTAATCAATGCACTATCTCTATTCACTGGTGGCCCTAAACCATCATGTTAGGATGGCTGATTGGGGGGAAGGGAGGGAACTTGGCTATGTTCTTGTGCTGAGCTCTGGAGGCACCCAGGAGCAATGATGCTTGGAAGCTGGGGCAAGGTTAAAGGTGGGCCCTCACCTTTCTCTCATTTTACAACCACTCTAAGATACATATGGTTAGTGCTGGACACCCGGAAAGAACATTTTGCAGGGCCCTGATCATTCCTGCTTATTCCTGTGAGAATTGCCTTCTTCACCTATGGCATAAATTTCATAGTTGTGGTAGTGCTTTGTAAGCCAGAGGTTTAAGACATGAGCCTGGCCTTACCTGAGCTCTGTGAAGTGGTAGATAAGGTAGAATATCAGATACACTGAATGCTAGCCAGGTACCACAGACAGGGTGCTGAACCTGAGAAGGGACAGGATTCTGACTCACTTCTCAACTTCATTAGAGGGCTCTTGAGCCTAGTCCCTATCCTATTTCTTAACCTACCTTGCAAGTTTCTTGTGTTGATAGGGGGACATTGAGGATTTATTGTCATACATCTTGAGCTTTCAGGATACAATAAAGAGTATTCAACATTATATATACAGATTACTTATAAAGTTATTTCATGGCCCAGATATCTGTAGCATGAATTGCACTTCAGACTTCTCTCCTAGTGTAGAGAAAAGAAAGGCATGGCATGTGAAAGCCATATTACACCCTTCAGCTATAGGTGAAACCTTTCTCATTTGGAAAACTCCAAGTATTAACTCTTCTAATCCAGATGATTGGCTGCTGACTCTGTCTCTCTCTCTTTTTTAAAGGAATGAAGTGGTTATTCCAGAAGTGGTCCTCATACTTGCAGGTTTTAATCTGGTCTGTGATCTGTTGACTGGAGAAATGGGGGGAAATGCTGAGAACTGATGGATTATCTCCTTGCCATGGAAATAGAAGCTATTGTGGCTGCAGTCTTGCCAATCTTGTGTACTCAGCTTGTGGCGGCAATTAGCTAACACACATTGGAAAGCACTTAATGTGATATAGATGTGTAGAGTGCTGTTGCTTACCAATTTGTAAGCTGCTCTGAGAGCCTTTGTGGCTGAAGAACGGGGTATAAATACCTAAATAAAATAGATAAGAACTATGAAAAGTTTATTTTTGGTTACAGTTCCCAGAATCCTCAGCTAGTATGGCCACATACTTGAGGGACTCCTCTTTGTCCCACCAATGGAAGCAATACACTATGTGAGGACATGGGAGTGGGCCTTTTCTGCTGTGGCACCACTGGTTGTGGAGATCCCTCTCCTTATAGGCCTGTGGCTGTTGCTGGCATTGGCTTCCTTTTGGTGCCAACTTAAAGCATGATATTAAAGCCTTTGGAGTCCAATGATGTTATCCAGTTTGATCATAGCCCGCAAGCCACATGAGGGCCTTTATTTTGTAAGTATCAGGGCCCTCCAGGGATCAATATTTTTTGTATTTTTTAAAAATGCCCTGCAATGTCACCAAATGTCCCCTTGGAGGCATGGGGGGAATTTTCACTATGGTTATTCTTACAAATAAAAATAATTGAAAAAGTCAAGAAAAGTAACTTCTCCAAGCTCTGCATATAGCTCCCAGGACAACTGCAAAGTCATTTGGCGGATTCTGCACTCTCAACAGCCCCAGAAAGAAAACAGTGCTTGCACATAGCCTTGAAAGGGGTTTTCAACAGATCGTTTTTTGCCCTTCCCTGTATTGTCTGGCAAAGTTTATCTTGCTATTGGCAGGACTGCTACACACACAAACACACATACGCCACAAAAAAGCTTTGAGTGCTAGTCACATAATTTATCATTGGAGTGTGAGTGCTTGAGTAGTGCTTATGTCCAAACACTCAAGCACTGGTCTGTGTGTTTAGGAAAGAGTTAGTCAACTCATCCAGCCTTTTAATTTTTTTTTTTTCATGTTAGGAAGGTGTCAGGAATTCATCCAGTTAAACTGCAGGCCTTGGTTCACGCACTGACTCTCCTATGAAACTATTGTAAACTCTCAAGTCACGTGATGAATGAAACATTTCTTCAGCAGCTATTAATTCTGGAAGCAGCCTGGGGAAACTTTCAGAACTCAGGAATCAGTTGGATGAGCTGTGTCCTCAGAGCTTTGGGAAGCTCGGAATTATTTGCAGACTCACGTAAGTTTTTCAAAGTCTCTTCCTTCTTTCTTTCTTTGCTTCACCGCTCTGAATATATGAACACTTTCACATAATTTTCCACTGTCGAGCACTGATAAGCTATACAAAATCACAGAGCCTTGATTCAAGAAGCTTTTCTGGTAGCAAGCTTGCAGCCTTTTTGTCTCCGATATATATACAAATATAGTGTGTGTGTGTGTGTGTCTTCAAGTTGCCTGTTGACTTATTGTGGCCCCACGAATGTTCTCGGACAAGGAATACCCTTTGTTAATTTGTTATTATGAACTTTCTCAGGGTACTGCCTAATCTTTTGAAAAAACAAAGTATTGCCCAGGTGGAAAGTCTAGGAAGCTTGTAAAATTCTCTGTAAGAAAATGGACATGTTGTAGAGTCATGTAATCATAATATTAATTTAGATAGTATATCTAGGCTGTTCATAACATTCATCTTAGTAACTTGTGTAACTGAGTAACGTGTGCAAGAACATGGGAAGATATGACAAGTATTATCATCCCCATATTACAAAAGGGGAACTGGATCTTGGAGACATTGGCTTACCTAGGGTTAGGCATACAGGAATGTAGGACATTGCCTTCTACTGAATCAAAACATTAGTCAGCCTAGCCCATTCAGCAAGAGCCACTGTCAGCAATGACTGACAGTGGCTCTTGAGAGTTTCAAACAGGAACCTTTCCCAGCCTGCCCTGAAGATGCTAGGGATTGAACCAAGGACCTGCTTTATGGAAAGCCTATATTCTGTTACTGAACTATTGTTGTTGTTATTATTTCTTCTTCTTCTTCTTCTTCTTCACCTTCATATTGTTTCCAACTTATGGCAACCCTAAGGTAAAGCTATCACAGGGTTTTGTTGGCAAGGTTTATTCAGAGAGGGCTTGCCCATGCCTTCCTCTGAGGCTGAGAGAGTGTGACTTGCCCAAGGTCACCCAGTGGGTTTCTATGGGGACTCGAATCCTGGTCTCCAGAGTCATAGTCCATCACTCAAACCACTACACCATGCTGGATCTTACACTATGTCTTCTCAAGAAGTATTTCTTAAAGAATTTGCAGGCTTTTCATTTCATATTCCTTGCTGAACTAAGAGGATGGACCATATCTCAGTGGTAGAGCAGAGGATTTGCATGTGAAAATCCCAGTCCTTGCTATCTCTATTTGACCTATGGAAGATTCACTCCTTTGTATCTCCAGCTAGAAAGGATTAGGTAGGAGGTTATGGGGAGGTTCTTTGTTTGAGAGCCTGGGGGGCCACTGGATGAACCTTCTTTGGAGTTTTTAAACAGAGGTTGGATGGCCATCTCTTGGGAGTGCTTTAATTCTGTATTCCTGCATGGAAGGGGGTTGGATTAGATGGTCCTTGCAGTCCCTCCCAACTAGATTCTATGACTCTGTGAAATAACCTGACCTAGAATAGAGCTGCTTCCTATGTTCACTGAGACTAATCTCCAGTGAATCTTCTTCCTTAAGTGTTCCTACCTAAGTAAGATGCTTTATTCTATCCAGAAAATCAGAGTATCTCAATTGAAGAGCAAAAGAAGATTGCTCATTCACAACTCTCTAGGATTAATCTTTATTTTTTCACAATTTGATGCCTGGTTTTCACACCTGTCCCTATTTCCTCTTCCAGGTTCTGACTTTCCCCAAAGAGCTTTAATGTTCACAATGGACCATCCAAATATAACCTTGCCTGTGGTTGCTGCTGCAAGCTCTGGCCCTGCTGCTTCTACTCTTGAGAAGGGAGGAGGGAATGGAAATGAATACTTTTACATCCTGATCGTCATGTCCTTCTATGGAATCTTTCTAATGGGAATCATGCTGGGCTACATGAAGACCAAGAGGAAAGAGAAGAAATCCAACTTGCTGCTGCTCTACAAAGATGAGGAAAGGGAATGGGGACAAGCTGTGAAGCCTTTGCCAACTGTCTCGGGACTGAGGTCTGTCCAGATTCCCATGATGTTAAGCATGCTGCAAGAGAGCATGGCACCAGCTCTCTCCTGCACCCTCTGCTCCATGGAAGGCAGCAGTGTGAGTGAGTCTTCCTTGCCAGATGTTCACCTCACTATTGAAGAGGAAGTGCCCGATGCTGAACTGGGGGAAACGGCCGAAGTGGCTCTCGTCAATGACAGCAGTGAAGGCTCTTCTGATAGCATCCATCAGAATTCCTAGCATTCCCAGAGTGTGGAGATGCTGCATTTTCCCTCAGACTAAAGACTAACAAGTCCCAATTTTGCATCCTGCCTTGAACCATCTACTTTTCAATATGGAAGGGGTGGAAGTTATGTTGTGGGAAGCAGAGGAAGCCAAAGTAGCAATGACTAATGTATATAACAGAATGTCTCTGTTGTTATGGTCAGAAGGAAAATGTCTTCCCTGGCAAATCTCTTTGCATAGTCTTTGCTTCCTTCACAACTTAGGAAACATCTGGGAAGTGGACTGCATTGTGAAGGACATATGTTTTGACAGCTAGCCTCATGGATTTGTGCTGATGAATTTTTTACCCCATCAATCTTTTTAACCCAGTTTTCAGTAGAAATGCTAATGACAGCTATACTAAAGGAAGGAATAATGCAATGCAAAAGTAAGGTCTTTGCTTCAATCCGTGGCTGAACAAGAGCACACTTGAATAAATTCTTGACACTCCAGATCTGTAGACCTGTGTGGGAGTCAGTATATCTGAGCAAAGATGGCCTTTGAGGATCAGATTTGTGTGACTGCCAGTGAAATAAATAAATTATGCCAATGGAGACTGTGATCACATTTTCATGACCATCCATTTATGTCACTAGAAACTGAGATCACAGTCCATAGGGCTACTTTAATCACCCATTCTTTCAATGGCAATGAAAGGAGGAAGCAACTCTGTACAATGAAATGAGGGGATGAGGCTGCCTTGTAACTTCTAATTCTTCCAGAAGAAATGAATGATTTGCATCATTAGGTTTGCTTGCAATGCATCCATTTCTGTACAGAGATTGTTGTAAGATTCACCATAATGTGAGAATGATGGCTTCTTTGAGATATTATACTAACCCATGAATTAGAAAACTTTAACTGTAGCTGAAGTTCCTAAACAGATGGAGGCAAATCATGTTTATTGCTGCTTTTATGATTTTTTTGTTTTCCATCTACTCAGCACTTCTGCTTCTGTGGTTCAGAGACCTATGCATATGGAGCATGGACTGTAGCTGCCAAATTCAGACATCACACTAAATTACAGGTGGATAAGCTATGTACCTCCAGATGTCGTTAGACTGCAACTCCCAGCAAGTATAGCCAATGGGGAGGATGGCGTTACCTACAGTTTAACAATAGCTGGAGGTTGACATATTCCCCAAACCTCCACTAAACTATGCTTAGCAAAAAGCAGTGTTTACAAACACACCGCAAACCATGATTATTATTATTTTTTAAAAAAAATCTGGTTTCCTGGTTGGTTGAAAACCATAGTTTTGTGAGTTTAGGCCTCATGCCAACCCATAGTTACATTTCTGGATCGTAGTTTGGGGAAAGATATCAGCTGAACCATTGTGTGTTGTTTGTGTTAAAAACCCAATGAACTTCTAGGTAAACTGTTGCACAGTTATAATGCTGAGCTTCCAGCACTGTGATTACTTCCATCATGCATTACATTTCACAGCAACATCACTATTTGGACTAGTTTTAACAACAGAAATGTTGCCAAAATGCCTGTCTGAATTTTCTGAGTTAAACAGCTCAGAAACACACTTATTGCCATGGGATACAGGCTGGGAAAACAGCATGAAAAGGAAACAAGGAGAAAATCAGGCCAAAGCCCCCACTTTCTACTTCCATGTTAAGGCCTCAACTCCAAATTCAGCATGACAGGGTTAGTCTAATGCCATGGATCAAAGAGAATTCTCATCTCATCTTTCTGATGTCATAGGAGATAGATTTGTTTTGTTTATAGAGAGGCTTCGTTGCTCATTGACAAGGAGCTGCAAATCTCATTAAAGGCAATGGGAATATTTCTGTGGATCCTGCTGAACAACCCATAAGCACAAACTTTGGCTTACTTTATTCCAAGAGGGGCTGTTAAAACTTTTCAAAGAAGCCAAATTAACGTTTGGTATTTTGCCTGGAATCACTTGAATATTGAAACTTTCCAACTCAGACCAACATTTGAGTTGTCACATTTTTCCCTTGCTTTATCCTCGTTTCTTTTATTTTAACACAAGTCTATTTGTGACTTTTTCTCTCTCTTATTTCTTTGTTTCATTGAAGGACAATTGTGTATATACTTTGATACCAAATTGTATATATTTGTCTTATGTATTTATGTTTAATTGGTTCTTCCTGGTAACACTTATTTTTTATTTAAATAAAGGAACCACTTTGTGTGAATTTTGTGTGAAGCTTATTTATTACTCCATATAGATATCTATGATTCTCAGAGTCAAATCTCACACCTCTGCCATGAATTTTACCTTTTTCAAGACAATTTCTTTCAAATTGTCACTTGGATCACTCAAAAGCTTAGTGGTGTTTTTTTTTTAATAGTGTAATTTGGGGGCAATTTCCCCCTGAAAACCCACTAAAAGACAAGAAAACACCCCAGTACAACCCCCTATACTTTCAGAATGTCCCTCCAAATCTCTTTTTTTGACCATCAGTGGCCACAATGGCTACATTGTGTTACTTCTGATTGCCATTTTGGCCAAAAAAGAGGACTTCGGGAATACAGGTGGGTGGGTATGGCCAATGGGGATGTTTGAGGGGGAAAGCTTCTAGTCCTACATAGTTGCCCACCCCTGGTTTAATAGGTTTATTCCAAATGGAGGTAACAATTAATATAAAGATGTTGGCATTTTTGTTTATTGACGTTAAAGTGCTAAACTTTCCAGTAACATCTTTCAACAAGTGAACCACCGAATCTGCTTTCAATGGTTACAGAAGCCCAATAACAAATTAACACAACCATGGTGAATAAATACATGTGGGGGGGAGAGACCCAGTAAGGCCTTTGACAAGGTTCCCCATGACATTCTTGCAAACAAGCTTGTAAAATGTGGGCTAGACAAGTTAACTTTTCAATGGGATTTGTAATTGGTTGACTGGCCGAACCCAAATGGTGCTCAGCAGTGGCTCCTCTTCCTCTTAGAAAGATGTGACCAGTGAGGTGCCACAGGGTTCTGTCCTGGGCCCAATGCTATTCAACATCTTTATCAGTGACTTGGATGAGGGAATTAGGGGCATACTTATCAAATTTGCAGATGACACCAAATTAGGAGGAGTAGCTAATACCCTAGAGGACAGGATCAAAATTCAAAATGACCTGGATAGACTGGAGAGCTGGGCCAAAGCTAACAAAATGAAATTCAATACGGGTAATGTAAGGTACTGCACTTAGGGCGGAAAAATGAAATGGATAGATATAGGATGGGAGAGACCTGGCTGAACGAGACTACGTGCAAAAGGGATCTAGGAGTCCTAGTAGACCACAAGTTGAACATGAGTCAACAGTGTGATGCGGCAGCTAAAAAGGCCAATGCGATTTTGGGCTGCATCAATAGAAGTATAGTGTCTAGAACAAGGGAAGTAATAGTGCCGCTCTATTTTGCTTTGGTCAGACCTCACCTAGAATACTGTGTCCAGTTCTGGGCACCACAATTCAAAAAGAATATTGACAAATTGGAGCATGTCCAGAGAAGGGCAACTAAAATGGCGAAAGGTCTGGAAACCATGCCTTATGAGGAGAGACTTAGGGAGCTGGGTATGTTTAGCCTGGAAAAAAGACAGTTAAGAGGCAATATGATAGTCCTGTTTAAGTATTTGAAGGGGTGTCACATTGAGGATGGAGCAGGCTTGTTTTCTGCTGCTCCAGAGACTGGAACATGGAGCAGTGGATGCAAGCTCCAGGAACAGAGATTCCACCTCAACATTAGGAGGAACTTTTTGACAGTAAGAGCTGTTTGGCAGTGGAACATACTCCCTCGGAGCGTGGTGGGGTCTCCTTCCTTGGAGGTCTTTAAACAGAGGCTGGATGGCCATCTGTTGGGGATGCTTTGATCATGCGTCTGCAGAGTCCCGTCCAGCAGAGCTGTTTCGGGTGGTGAGGGAGTTAACACAGGTACCCCCTGTGCCGAATCCCTTACTTAACCCGACATCGTCCTGCTGTGATGCGTTTAACAACTTTTCCACAGATAAAATCTCTCAGATAGGAGCCGACTTAGATGCCAATGTTTTAACAGAAACCATAGGAGAGACGTCCAGCGACTCTCTCAATGAAGTTATTCTGGATCAGCTCCAATCTGTGAGTACTGAGGACATGGACAAGCTGCTTGGTAGGGTGAGGAAAGCAACTTGCCCTCTCAACCCTTGCCCATCATGGCTGGCCGTCCGGGGGTGGGGGAAGCATTGACGAGATTCCTCATGGATATCATCAATGCTTCCTTCAGGGAAGGACATGTTCCATCTTGTCTGAAGACAGCAGCTTCTGAAAAAACCTTCGCTGGACCCCCTGGTTATGAGTAACTACAGGCCTGTTTCTTTATTGCCATTTCTGAGCAAGGTGATCGAGAGCACGGTTGCTCTTCAACTCCAAGTTGTCTTGGATGAAACCGATTATCTAGATCCATTTCAAACCAGCTTCAGGACAGGCTTTGGGGTTGAGACTGCCATGGTTGCCTTGACCGACAATCTATGTCTGAACATCGACAGGGGTAATGTGACCCTGTTGGTGCTCTTAGACCTCTCAGCAGCTTTCGATACGATAGATCATGACATCCTCTTGGACCGCCTGAGGGGGTTGGGTATTGGAGGCACTGCATTGCAGTGGTTCTGGTCCTACCTCTCAGGCAGGTCCCAGAGAGTGCTGTTCGGGGACAGTTGTTTGAGCAAAAGAGAGCTTACCTGGGGAGTTCCACAGGGAGCTATCCTGTCCCCGATGTTATTTAACATCTATATGAAGCTGCTGGGTGAGATTATTCGGAGTTGTGGAGCTGGGTGTTATCAGTATGCTGATGACACTCAGATCTATTTCTCCATATCTTGTTCGTCGGTCTCGAATTCCAATGACATCTCTTCTCTCAATGAGTGTCTTTGGGCGGTAATGGGCTGGATGAGGAAAAACAGATTGAAACTGAATCCGGACAAGACACAGGTGCTCACGGTAGCGGCCCCGAAACCAAGAATTCGGTTGCAACCTCTAGTCCTGGATGGGGTCACACTCTCCTCCAGTGACTGTGTTCGCAGTCTGGGGGTGATCATTGACTCATCATTCCTGATGATAAATCAGGTAAATGTGATAGTCAGGAGCGCCTGTTATCAGCTTCGGCTGATACGCCAGCTGCACCCTTTTCTGGAAGCAAGGGACCTCGAGACTGTCGTTCATGTGCTGGCAATCTCACGCCTAGACTTCTGTAATGTACTTTACATGGGGCTATCCTTGTGCTTGGTTCAGAAACTACAGTTAGTACAAAATATGGCGGCCAGGCTTGTTTCAGGAACATCTAGGAGGGACCACATCACTCCGGTTTTGAGGTCCCTCCACTGGCTGCCTATTGGTTTCCAGGCCCAGTATAAGGTGTTGGTTATCACATTTAAAGCCCTAAATGGCTTGGGTCCAAGCTATCTCAGGGACCATCTCCTCCCTTATAATCCCCCCCACGCACTCCGGTCCTCTGGGAGGAATTTGCTGCAGCCTCAAAAGTCGAGGCTTTCGGCTACCTCCCAGAGGGCTTTTTCTGTTGTTGCCTGCAAACTATGGAACAGCCTGCTGGATGAGATCTGTCAATTGACATCTTTGGACAGCTTCAAAAAGGCTGTCAAAACGTATCTCTTCTGGCAGGCCTTTCCAGAATAGATAACCCTGGCCTCAGGAACCCCCCTCCTTCAGGAGAGTCCCCACAGCCTCCTTTGTTAACAGAACTGAATATCGCTGGGGACCTACTGTTATTGCCAAATGTAGGTATGTGTTTTTATAAAATGTTTTAATTGTTGTTTTAATTTGTACATTGATTTAATAACATTTTAAGGGGGGGAGGGAGTATATTGTTTGACTTGTATGGTTTTTTTTAATGTTGTGAACTGCCCTGATTGGATTACCAAAGGGCGGTATATAAATAATTTTATTATTATGATTATTATGATTTCCTGCGTGGAAGGGGGTTGGACTGGATGGCCCTCATGGTCTCTTCCAACTCTACAATTCTATGATTCTATGACTCTGTCCATGTGATCAAGACCTTGGACAGGGCATGGATTGGCCCTGCTGCTTGATCCCATGCTCAACTGACTATAATTGCATTCTTATGGTTGCGTTGTCTTGAAAAGCTTAGCTGGTAGTTTTGTTTATTTAATACATGACTCACATCCTCCCTTCCCCATTAAAGCAACACCCAGAGATTACAATGGAAGTAGCAGAATTTAACTACATACAAAAATAAAATTATATATTCATTAAAACAATAATTAAAAATAACACAGGTAAACAATACCAATACATTAGTAAGAACGTTATGGTACAGCTAATCACTGACATTTATTTATTTATTTATTTATTTATTTCCCGCCTTTCTCCATATGGTGGGACCCAAGGTGGCTCACAACATTTAAAAACTCAGTACAATAAATAAGAATTAAAAGAACTCAAACCATTATATAATTAAAATTCCACATACATACGAAAACATTTTTAAAATTCCATAAAATTAAAATAAATCTTAAAAACAGTAGCATTAGCAATCCAACCTTCATTTGTCAGCAAAGACCTGGTGGCATAAAAATGTTTCAACCTGCCACCTGTAAGAGAGTAATGATGGGGCCATCCTAAACTCTCTGTGGAGGCAGTTTCAAAGTCTGGGAGCAGCCATCAAAAAGGCCCTCTCTCTAGTTCCCATCAAACGAGCCTGAGAAGGTGTTGGAACAGAGAGAAGGGCCTCTACAGCTGATCTTAATGTTCTGCTGGGTTCAAACGGGGAGATACGGTTCTTCAAGTAATCTGGACCCAAGACTAAAATCTAGCTTGAGTTTTAAAAAAGAGCCTTTACAATGAAAGACAGCAAGGGAGAGAGTCCTCAGTCCCAGCTACGTGGCAGAATTAAATATGGGAGTATTCGTGTTGCCTCAATTTCGGTCCTGTCCCACGTTGTGCCCATGATGAATCCGAATAATTGGTGCCTGTCAAAATACCTGAGTTTGTTGTTCACATCGCCTGTTGGCTTGTCAGCTGGGGGTGGGCGAGCCCTTCAGCGGCAGCCTTTCATCTCCCATCCCTTCATTTCCCTGGCGGCATCTTTCTGGGGAGGGCGGGATGGGCTGTGCACTGGAGGTCTGCGCTGCTCAGCCCTCACCCGTCCAGCACTGTGCGGAATGGGCTGCTGCAGCCTAGGGCACTTCCTCCATGACTAACAGTCATGGAGGAAGTGTCCTTGACCACGGCAGCCTGTTCTGCCCGGTGCAGGACGCACGAGGGCCAAGCGGGGCAGACCCGGCACGCCCAGCCTTTCCTGCCCTCCCTGGAAGCCACCACCACCAGAGAAATGAAGGGATGGGAGCTGAAGGGCAGTCACAGAGGCAGAGCCGCTGAGGCACCAGGCAGGACAGGCTGGTTCAGGGACAGGGAGAGCACTGGGGTTGCCCAGCCTGGGCTAGACATGGCGGCGAGGAGGAGGAGGGAGAGGAGCCCGGCTTCAGAGGAGGCAGCAGCGAACTCGACACAGGGCCATTCAAAAAGGTGGATCCTCAATTGCAAGGCATCCCTTGCAAGCCCACCCCCTCCAAGGTCCGACCAATCACAATCCTGCTCTGCTGTGTGCCCTTTATCTGAGATGGTTGCTGATTGATCAGAGAACTAATAGTACAGTTTCCCTTGCGCTTAAAAAAAACCTGTGACAAATAGCGGGATGGAAAGTCATGTATTTAGTGGGTTTTTTTTTTTTTTGCTTCCTCTCCTTCTGAACACGGAGCAATGGATGCAAGCTCCAGGAACAGAGATTCCACCTCAACATTAGGAGGAACTTTTTGACAGTAAGCTGTTCGGCAGTGGAACGCACTCCAACTCTGCAATTCTATGATTCTGTGATTCTATGATTCTATATGAATAGTGCATGTCTACCCCAATGAGTGTGAGGACCAATAGGATTCTTCCCAAATGCTTCCCAGATCTTTTTTGCCACATACATCAAACTCCTGGTGAAACTCCAATTGAGAGTTCACTGTGATGACCAAGTGAGAGGACACCTCCCCACTCCCACTCAAACCATGAAACCGCAGAGCCACTAAGCATGCCTTGGCACTTGTACCTGGCCAACCGCTGCCAGATGTTGGCAAAAAACAAACAAGCCAGGGTTTCCAAAGCTGGTCTTATAGGCAGGGCAGGCTTATATAGGAGTTTGTAACTTGATGAAACACGTAGAATTCTCTGCTAGAGAACTATAGTCCACATTCTGAACTACAGAACTAGAGCTGTAGTTCAAACTACAATCACTTGGAGGACTCAGCCAAATAAAGCACTGTCTCCTAAAGTTCTTCAAAGAGAGGGCTATTCTCTGTAAAATGAGATATGTGGCCACCCTGTGTTAGACGCTTTCCGGTCAGATGGGAGAGAGGTAGCAGGCAGGCAGACACGTAGAACCTCTCTAGAGGGGAGGAAAAAGAGGATGAAAATTGTGGAAGGATGCCAGTAGGGAAATGGCTGGCAACCTTTCTACTGACCCAGGTCAGGGAGGCACAGAATGAGGGTTGCAGGGAATTATGTGTCAGAAGTGCAGTGGTCTGTCACAACTTTGGCAGACAAATGACAGTGCTGAAGATGAGAGACATGTGGAAGCAACATTCTGCTACTAGTTTTGGTTCTTTGCAAAAGAGAAGTACAGTGAAAAAGCTATTGTGGGAAGAGCTGTTATGTAATAAGACCAAGAGGGTGGGAAAGTAGTTCTGGGACCTCAGACTCATCCCAGATTCTGGGAAAAGAAGAAGTTTTGGACACTGTAATGTCGGTGACAGATCCATCCCTCAATCTGAGGATAGGTAATCCACACTCCAATTCATATTTGAGTGGCAAGGTGAGACCTGTTATTAACCACAGGCATAGAAGGAACTACAGAAATCTTTGTATTGTCCAAACCTGGCATGAATCCAGATTCTTAGAAGGTTCCCAGACTTCTGAACACCAGAGAGAAAACACCATGTAGTGCAAACAGCACAAAGAATAACTCCAGGAATAACAGCAGCCAAGTGAGAGAGAAAGTATTAATGCAAACAGTGGGGGGAAGTGGGCTCAGGTGAAGCCAAAACAACCTGGCTGGCTGAGCAGCCTTCTGGGCAGCCCTGTGTAGCAATGGTTGCCAATTCTCCTCCTCCACTGACCTCTCACCTGCATCCTTCATAGTACAGTACTGCACTTGTGGGATCATTCTCACGGTGCGGGGTGGGGTGCGGAGTAAATATCTGGATGAAATTTGGTCTACTTTGGCCCAGAGCTGTGGTACATGAAATTTTGGCTATTCTGGCCTGGATTTAAGCACCACACCTCTGGCCCAACTTGACCTGAATCTGCATTTGGATTTCTGCTTGCTCAAGTGGAGAGCGACTACCGCTGAGGCTTGCTGTTTATTTCCTGTTATATGCTGAATCCTGGGGTTTCAGGGAGAATGGGTGGTTAGTCTCCTGTTTGGAGTGGGGTTGCCACCCATTCAGGCTTCTGAGAGAGCAAGTAGCACTGGGGGGGGTGTTGCTTTCACAGAGTTCTTGAGCTATGTGAAAGTAACACTCCATCCCTAGCCGCTCTCTCAGAAGCCAGAACTAGTGGCTAGTCTCCTGATTGGGTGTGTGTGTGTCACCCGTTCTTGCTTCAAGAGAGAGCAGTTATCACTGTGGGTGCTGAGGAGGAGGAAATGGTGGTGCTTCAGGCAGCGCTTGTCCTTCCTCCCCCCCACATGCCCCCTGAATCCTGAGCAGATGGATTGATAAGTTTCCTCTGGTTTCAAGCAAACTCTGGAGAAAACTTCAGTTTTCTAAAAGCCAGATTAAGAGAGGTATTGGAAAGATGTGACCAGTGGGGTGCCACAGGGTTCTGTCCTGGGTCCAGTGCTATTGAACATCTTCATCAATGACTTGGATGAGGGAATTAGGGGCATACTTATCAAATTTGCAGATGACACCAAATTAGGAGGAGGACCTAATACCCTAGAGGACAGGATCAAAATTCAGGATGACCTGGAGAGACTGGAGAGCTGGGCCAAAGCTAACAAAATGAAATTCAATACAGAGAAATATAAAGTACTGCACTTAGGGCAGAAAAATGAAATGCATAGATATACGATGGGAGAGACCTGGCTGAACGAGACTACGTGCGAAAGGGATCTAGGAGTCCTAGTAGACCACAAGTTGAACATGACTCAACAGTGTGATGCGGCAGCTAAAAAGGCCAATGCGATTTTGGGCTGTATCAATAGAAGTATAGTGTCTAGATCAAGGGAAGAAATAGTGCTGCTCTATTCTGCCTTGGTCAGACCTCACCTAGAATACTGTGTCCAGTTCTGGGCACCACAATTCAAAAAGGATATGGACAAATTGGAGCATGTCCAGAGAAGGGCGACTAAAATGGTGAAAGGTCTGGAAACCATGCCTTATAATATGAGGAGAGACTTAGGGAGCTGGGTATGTTTAGCCTGGAAAAAGGACGGTTAAGGGGCGATATGATAGCCCTGTTTAAGTATTTGAAGGGGTATCACGTTGAGGATGGAGCAGGCTTGTTTTCTGCTGCTCCGGAGATTGGAACATGGAGCAATGGATGCAAGCTCCAGGAACAGAGATTCCACCTCAACATTAGGAGGAATTTTTGACAGTAAGAGCTGTTTGGCAGTGGAACACACTCCCTCGGAGCGTGGTGAGGTCTCCTTCCTTGGAGGTCTTTAAACAGAGGCTGGATTGCCATCTGTCGGGGATGCTTTGATCGTGATTTCCTGCGTGGCAGGGGGTTGGACTGGTTGGCCCTCGTGGTCTCTTCCAACTCTGCAATTCTGTGATTCTATGATTCCCTGAGTCTGGTGCGAATAGGGTTGTACATTGTGTGTCCTTTCCACACCAGATTCAGTGGAGTTATCAGGCCAGATCTGGGAGGAATTCAAGTTTTTTTTTTTTTAAATAGTGTGAATGCGCCTCTATTTCTGTGTAAATGTTACATAAATTTAATGTCTGAACTCATCTTTTCTATCTAGTTTTCTATCTAGTTTTTGACCAGAATAAAATTCCATTTTCCTCAAATCTGGAAATATAACTTGCATGATATGCAGATTGAGTGCATCAATGGTTGCATTTTTTCCTTCAAATTTCATACCAGTTTTTACAATTAAAACTGATCTGAGGGAACCAACATAGAGTAATGCTTGAAGTGCTGGATGTGGAACAGGGAGACCTAAATTCAAATCTGTTTGGTCATAATATTTACCATATACGATTTACCTTGGGTCAGCACTGCCTCTCAGGAGACCTGCCTTACAGACCTCACCTTACTTCTTGAATTTCTCTGTTTGCACCTGTTACTACAACAATATAATTTTATTCCCTTTCCATGAACTCTGCATCATCTTCACCTGATGGAACCAGTGAACTCCAAAAGCTAGCAGAAAGAAAGAAAGAAAGAAAGAAAGAAAGAAAGAAAGAAAGAAAGAAAATTATGCTGGCTTTTGGAGTTCACTGGTTCCATCAGGTGAAGAAGATGCAGAATTCATGGAAAGGGAATAAAATTATATTGTTGTAGTAACGGGTGCAAACAGAGAAGTTCAAGAAGTAAGGTGAGATCTGTAAGGCAGGTTTCCTGAGAGGCAGCGCTGACCTTCCTTCCTATCTGGTTAGCCTTATAAAGGTATCACCAATATGTACTTTAAAGTTTGTATCATGAGTACATCAGTGACACACACACACACACACACACACGTGCACACACATACACACATACCAAGCAGTCTAAAAGACTAATACATTTTATTAAGTTAAGCTTTTGTAGAATTCTGCCCATTTCTTCACATGTATGAAGCATTATCTCATTTAGCAAGTGATCATATGTATATATCTTTGGTATCTGGGATTGGGAAGCCAATTGTAATAAAGGAGATGAAAGGGAATTAAATGTAAAAAGTACAAATATTGAGATCACTGCCATAAAAATAGGCATTAATGAACAAGAGTTGGTTGGTAATACAGACATCCTTGCACCGATAAGCTGAATAATGTGCTATCCCCTAACACTTGGGTCTATGGTATGAATCCAGTTTTATTCAGCATAAGCTTTCAAGGATTGCTGCTTTCTTCATCAGATGAAATGTGCTGCAGCATGGATGGCTTGTGGACTTTGCTGTGTGTGCATCTTCCCCCATCATTCTCAAATGCAAACAAAACCTTCAAACATTTCCCTTCACTTTGATTATGGGAGGTATAAAATTAAGTTGGTGACCTTTAGCAATATTGAAAATAATAAGAAACAACAACAAACATTGTAATCAAGCTTAACTTGATCCAACAGTTCCTGAAATATGATTTTAATAAGATATATAAGCCAAACAAAACTATATAAACCATACTTAGAATTAGCCGATAAATCCACAAAATGTTTCTCTTCAAGATCTAATGTGGGGCCTCTATTCTTACTTTTGAAATTGGATGGAAAATGTGCTGTATTTCCAAAACACATACTGTATCCCAGTTTGCTTGGGTGGGAGGAATGTTTGGCACAAATACATGACATATTCACATCTGGACAGAGTTAAAAAATATATACAACAAATAGCAACAAACCAGTCTGCTTAGCTTGAAATAGTTAATTGGCAATAACACAGGAAGTCATTTCCTGAATGCCTGTTGACCTGAAAACCACAGTAGTTTCTTCCAAAATTAAGGCTCTTATGACTTTCAACAAAAGCCATGTGAAAGCAATATGAGCCCCAGCATAGTCTCATGTCTCAGGCAGCATCAACACTAGAGAAATAATCCAGGTTGAAGCTGTATTATTTGCATGGGTCCTTCCTATGGAATCCTGGGATTTGTAGTTTGGTGAGGCACCAGCACTCTTTTTCAGAGAAGCCTAAAGACCCTGGGTGCATCCACACTACACAAATAATCCAGTTTGAAATGGGATTATTTGCCATGGCTCCTTCCTATTGAATCCTGGGATTTGGAGTTTGATGAGACACAAGCACTCTTTGGTGGAGAAGACTAAAGACTACAAATCCCAGGATTCAATAAGAAGGAGCCATGGCAAATAATCCCGTTTCAAACTGGATTATTTGTGTAGTGTAGATTTGGTCCTTGTAAAAATACAAATCCCAGGATTCTATAGGAAGGAGCTATGCAATTTCAAACTGGATTATTTGTGTCATGTGGATTCCCCCTCAGTTATGTAGATACAGTAGTCTCACTTCTCACAGAGGCTTAATTTTATCACCTCAGTGACAACTGAGACTATTCTGGGGCTCTTATATGAGGCAACATAAGATCAAAAGAAAGATCTGTACAGTCCAACTTTCTGCTCCCACAATGGCTGACCAGACACCTAGGAGAAGCCAACCAGATACCTACAAGGTTTCCATAGTTAAGGAGATACATGCTTTTTCCAGGACAGATTCATATATTTATCAAAGCTGCTATGCCAAGAAAAGTTTGTGCTAGGCCAGAACCTTATTTTCATATTATTTTCTTCATGGAGGGTTGTTTTTTTTTAAATGGAGGAACACATGACACCCCCTTTCCCATCTGTGGTCTCTGAAGTGATAAATCCAAAGTGGCATGCAGCCTTGCACAGGACAGAGACAGCCTAGATCTCAAAGGAAGTTACTTTGTTGCTGCCAATGGAGAAGGGAATTTTACTGTATTTCTTTTAAAGCTGTTGTCCAGTTCCCTTAGTGCGGCCTCTATCTGCATCAGTTCTCCCTCAAAACCACCTTAAACACCACATAACCAAAAATTTCAACCAATATGTAAGCGGTTGATTCTCTTTGCTTTTGGCCTTTCTCTTTCTTTGGATCCCATCTTTCCCCTAGTTCAGGACTCAAGGTGCTTACAAAGACTAAAACAGAGACAGCTTTAAAAAAAAATCATTCAAAGTTAAAAATATATATAATTACAGTTCTCCCTCCATATCCACAGATTTGGTATCCACAGATTTAAGTATTCATGGCTTGAAAATATTCTTAAAAAAATAATAATCCAAAAAGCAAACCTTGATTTTGCCATCTTATATAAGGGACACCATTTTGCTATGCCATTGCATATCATGGGACTTGAGTATTCATGGATTTTGGTATCCACGGGGGGTCCTGGAACCAAACCCCAGCGAATATGGAGGGACAAGTGTATATTAACAATAGAATTTGTTGTTGTTGCTATGCGACTTGAAGTAAACTCTGACGTATAGCAATAGCATTGATATTTATATACCACTTATTAGTGCCAAAGCACTCCCTAAGCAGTCTACAGTGTTTTTTAGCTAATTGCCCCCAACAAGTTGGGTACACAGGATGGAAGGCTGAGTCAACCACGGAGCCCTCTGGGATTGAACTCATAACCTTGGGCTTGCAGTACTGGCATTTAACCACTGCACCACCAGGGATCCCTTATTGTGAATCTCTCAGAGAGTTTTCTTGGTGAGATTATTCAGTGGAGATTTGTCACTGCCTTCCACTAAGGCTAAGAGAGGATGACCTGCACAAGGTCACCAAGTGGGTTTCCATGGCTGAGCGGGAATTCAGACCCTGGTCTTCTTGAGTCCTAGGGCTTTATCACACAAGGCTGGTAAACTGCAATTATAGCAGGATAATAGTGTCTTTGGCCGGTACTGATCACACGAGGCCATGTCTCCCCTGTTGTTGCTTTGCATTTCAATTGTTGGTGGAGTGCATCTTTTCATTGATAGGAAAAACCCATCAATAGCTCCCAATATTGTTGCTTTACCACTACTGCCTCTGGTGCAATAGGTCCCTTCTGCAGCAGTTCTGATAGTTCAGCAGAAGTAGGTGCAGTTCTTCTCCTTCTCGCCCTCACTATTCCCAAGCAGGCTGTGGTAGCTTAAGGGGGGCTGGTACTTTGCTGTAGATTTGGGGTCCTTGACTAAAGTGCCCATGGATTTTCCAAAGACAGCAATGTTATGAAGGGACAGAAGAGAGGGAAGAGGGTAGAAGGAGTGACTCATCTGTGCATGCTGGGGCAGGAAGGAGAGGAGTGAGGAAAAAGAAGAAGGGAGGATGATGAAAGATTTCCTTCTGCTGCTGAGTGGCTTCAGTTTTGAGATGGCCTCGGCATCTTGGAAGCAAAAGTCACTATGGCAAAGAAGGGAACTGAGGAGTTGGCAGGAGCAGGGCCGGGGAGAAAGGGCATGGCAGCTCCCAGCATCACTCACTCTGGAGATTTTCACACGGGCTATATATCCCGTGGCAGGAAAAGAAAAGGGTCAGGAAAGGTTTTCCCTTTCGGACGACGTTGACCCCATTCTGTCCTGCATCCATCCTGCTCCTGTGACTCTTCCAGAACAATGTAATCATGATTTTTCATCGTGAATAGACCTCCCGTTCCGTCACTATAACGCAATCACAGGTGTGCGAACAGGAGCCCCGTTCCTGTTCCAAAATGACAGCTGCGGAGGGGAGGTCCATTCCAAGCACTTCCTGGTACGATCTGGACATCTAGGTAAGTGGCACCCTTTATTTTACCCTCCCTGTTTTGATTGTGTAATTTAAAGTGTGTTTTTGTGATTGGTGAACTGATTTTATGTTTGGGGGAGTTTTATTTTTTAAATTTACCGCTTGGGCATTATCATGTGATAACGTGATAACATTTCAGATGGCTGGTTGTAAAAGCAGCCTAACAACTGCTGCATTTACGGCTGGCCAGCGAGGGGAGGGGGAGCCCGTTCCTGCCACAGAATTCAGGTAAGTGTGTGAAAGATTTATGTTATTCCGTGGCAGGAACGGGAGAGGAGGTGGCGGGGCAGTAATGGAGCATTTTGGCCCCGTGTGAAAATCTCCTCTGACTAATGAAAGCACTCACAAGGCACAGCTTCTTCAATGTCACTCTCTCTTTCTCTTGATGGCTTGGTGTTGTTTTCAAGCTAACAACACTTGCTTCAGCTCTTGCTTAAGTCACTGGAAATACACGGGGAGGAAGGTGGGGTAGTGAGGTGGTGCAGAAGAATGAGTGTGGATCACCAAAGTAGTATAATAGCATGATTGTGATAGTGATTGTTTTCAAACCAGTATGTTCCCGTTTGCTTCAACAATGCAATTGGTGTGAGACAACAGGCTGGTGTGATAAGGTCCATAGTCCAACACTCACAAACTATTACACTACACTGACTCTCCTAACAATAGAATTAAAAATCCTTACAAGCATGATCATTAAAACAAAAACAACAGATAAACAGTAAAGCACATTATGAAAGGCCCCTTTCCCCTGAACAATAAACCCTCAAAGACTTACCCTCCCCCTCCAAAGTCTTAACCTACCTATGAAAGGATAGCAGGGAGAGTGCCAGTCTAACCTCTCTAGTAAGGGAGTTTCAGAACCTGGTAGCAGCTGCCAAGAAGCCCCTTTGCCATGTTTCCACCAGATGCACCTGGGAGGGTGGTGGGACAAACAGAAATGCCTGTCCAGAAGATTTCAAAACATGGGTAGACTCATATTGGAGAACATGATCATTGATATAACCTGAACCTGAGCCATATAGGGCTTTATAGATCATAACCAACACTTAGAATTGTGCCCAGAAATGGACTAAATACATTGCATCTTGGGAGCTGTGTGCTCCCTGAAGCCATTGTTACCCAGAATGCTTAGGGTCTTAAGGGCCTTCCAAATATCGATGTAATAATAATAATAATAATAATAATAATTTCTATCCCGTCCCTCTGCAATCAGGGCGGCTTACAGTATAAAAACTCCATAATTACCTCAATACCCTAACCCACCCACTCCTTAAAATCTTAAACTAGAAAAGATTAAAAACATACAATAATTAAAAAAAAAACATAGCAAGTAATCACTGCAGCATAGAATAATTCAATGGCAGCTCAAAGGCGGGGGGGCAGTCAAATCTTTGGGCCAGGATAGCTATTCAGGAAAGGCCTCCCGGAAAAGATCTGTCTTGACAGCTTTTTTGATGCTGTCTAGGGTGGTAATAAGATGGATCTCGTCCAGCAGGCCATTCCATAATCTTGGAGCGGTAGCAGAGAAGGCCCTCTGGGAGGTTACCAACAGCCTTGTTTTCATAGGTTGTAACAGATTTCTCCCAGAGGACCGAAGTGCGTGGGGAGGATCGTACAGGAGGAGACGGTCCCGGAGGTAATTTGCCCCCAAGCCATGTAGGGCTTTAAAGGTCATAACCAACACCTTGTACTGTGCCTGGAAACTAATAGGCAGCCAGTGGAGAGCTTTTAGCACAGGTGTTATGTGCTGTCTTCTGGAAACGCCAGAAATCAACCTGGTTGCCATGTTCTGAACTAGTTGAAGTTTCTGAGTCAAGCACAAGGGTAGAGGATATGCAAGGAGGATTCCTGTCTGTTTGGCTAATGGTCCATTGTCTGCTGGAAATCCCCCTGGCCCTGGGTGGAGTTCATTTGCATGTGTTGAGCTTTGATTTTGGTGTTTTTCAGGACTGGTAGCCAAACTTTGTTTACTTTAAGGGTTTCTTCTTTCCTGTTGAAGTTGTCCAGGAGTTTGTGGATTTCAATAGCTTCTCTGTGCATTCTGAAAGGATAGTTGTTGGCCTGGCCCAGAATTTCTGTGTTTTTAAATAACATTTTGTGTCCAGGTTGGTTTATCACATGTTCTGCTACTGCTGATTTTTCTGGCTGGTCCAGTCTTCAGTATCTCTCATGTTCCTTGATTCGTGTTTGCACACTGCATTTAGTGGTCCCTATGTAAACTTGTCCTCAGCTGCACGGTATGTGGTAAACTCCTGCAGCTGTGAGAGGGTCTCTTTTGTCCTTCGCTGAGCGTAGCATTTCTTGGATTTTCTTGGTTGGTCTGTAGATCATTTGGAGGCTGTGTTTCCTCATCAGTTTCCCTATTCTGTCTGTTGACTTTTTCAAACAGGAAAAATCCCCGAGAAGGTTTGGAGAAGAAGGGGGCTGTCGTGCTCACAGCACCCCGTTTCAGATGGTGCTGTACTCCTCTGTCCTCCTCCCTACCTTCCCCCGTGCTTCCTCCATGCTGTGGGCACTGCTTTTTATTGACAGAGGTTTTTCATCAATAAAAGCAGTGAGTTTCTTGTGCCCGCAGTATGGAAGAAGCACTGGGGAAGGTCAGGAGGAGGATGGAGGAGGATGGCACCATCTGAAACATGGCGCTGTGAGTGCATCACTCCCGTTCTTCTCCCAACCTCCTTGGGATTTTTCCCCTGTTTGAAAAACTCCTGTGACTCTTTTAATGAATGGTAAAAATACCATCCCTTTGGGCGGCTGTTTTTCTTCATTCCTGTGTTTTTTTCTGGGTCTGGCTGCTCTTGTGAAGTCTAATCCGAAGTAACCATTAGTCTGTAGAGCCCAGTTTAGGTGCTTCAGTTCATCCTCCAGGTAGTGGGGTTCGCAGATCCTTTTTGCATGGTCTATCAGTGTTTTTGTTGTGCTTCTTTTTTGTCCTGAGTGATGATTGGAATTCTTGTGTAGGTATCTGTCTGTGTGTGGGGGTTTTCTGTATACTTTGTGGCCCAATCATTGGTTTGATTTGCAGATGACTAGGACATCCAAAAATGGCAATGTTCCTTCCTTTTCTTTTTCCATTGTGAATTGGATATTTGGGTGGATGCTGTTCAGGTGGTTCAGAAATACAGCCAAATCTTCTTTGTGGCTCCAAATGATGAAAGTGTCATCCACATATGGGAACCATGTTGTGGGCTTTCTTGATCCTGTTTCCAGGGCTTGCTTTTCAAAATGTTCCATGTAAAAGTTTGCTATCACAGGGCTCAGAGGGTTTCCCATGTCCTATCCCATCTATCTGTTTGTAGAATTCGTTATCCCACTGGAAGTGGCTTGTGGTGAGGCAATGTCTGAACAGTGCTGTGATGTCTTCTGGAACTATTTGTTGGATGAGTGCCATAGTGTCCATTATGGGGACTTTGGTGAACAAGGAGACCACATCAAAGCTGAGATTGCAGGATCTTTTAACCTATGTTTACTGGTACTAAGGAGGAGACGTTAAGCTAGATAGTACAATAGTTGGTCTTTCTTTGATAAAACAATAATAACAACATTCATGCACACATTCAGGCTTCACGCATTCATGCAAGACTAGCAAATAAAGTAGGGGATGTTGGGATAGAGGAATAGTCAAGGAAGTCGTCGGTGGGAGATATGACACCTGTTCTGTACAGCAGAAATTCCTGCAGCAATGGGGTCTCAGAGTGAGCTCTGAGGGTCTGTCAGCAAACTGGTACCATGGATGTAGCGGGGGGGGGAGCTGAAGACAGTTTGGTGTTGTTTTGAAGGGTTTTTTATAGTTGATATTTGCCTTCAGGGGATGGGATTTAGAGTGGACAATGCTTCTTGGAATTGCTCGGTGTGAGACAATAGACATTCTGGATATGTTAATGGTCTTTACTGTGTGGATACTTTATGGTTGAATAGAGGAAGCAACCTTCTTTGTTTGGGAAAGGGTAGAGGCATGAGGGTTGTTTACAGGTTTGAATATCTCAGCTTTGGCTAATAGGATTAGTCAGGTGTTTGGACATGTAGTTGCCTTGCGAATTAACATTTCTTTGGAATTTGGGTAGCCCCTCCTTAAGTGCATACCTGACTGAGCAATGTTTGTCTTTGGGATTCCTGGTTGTGGAATTTCCCCAGTTTCAATTCTAGGAAGACTCTATGGTAGGTGTGCTGTTTTGTGTCCCATGGATAATGATTCAGTGGACACAGGGGTCCTACTGTATCACTATTGTGTGTTTTGGGTTTTGTTTCATTTTGCTACATGGCCAATATGCGTGCATATATATTTAATCCAAATGCAAGTAGAGTATTTTAGGAAGGGTTTCCTTTAAGCATAAAAGCTGCTGTGCCCCTGCCATCAGGTCTGGGATGGAACAATGGAAGATGAAACAATAATTTTTTCCTGCTCTGCCAATTTTCTCATCGATGTTGTCTCCCTACAAAACATTTATGAGTTCTGTCTGGGAAAGCATACAGGTTTATCAATAGTAATGAACACAAGAGGCTGTGAAAACATCTATTCTATTTTGCACTGACTGGAATGGACAGAGTGAGCTGATCCTTTTGCTCTAGTTTAATTTTATTCAAAGTGGTGGTCCAATAGCCAATGCCTGCTGGTCCCTGGCAAGTTTCCAGCAAAGAAAGGAACCATAGTGGCCAATGAGCACAAATGTTGTACTGGTTCCTGACCATACGGGGGGGGGGGATAATAATAATTACCATTTCTCCACATCAGATATCTTGAGAAGCACACTCTAGTTAATCTCAGAGTTTATTGAGATGGGGTCAGGTAAGAGCAAACACCTCAGTTAGCTATATTCCTTGTATTCCTTTGGAACCTCCCACTCTGTGGAGGAACATAGCTGTGTACTATTACATTAATTTTTAATTCTACTGTAAATGCTAGAACAAATGTTGGACTTGTATATTGGGAACAAATACTGGAAAAGTGTTGAAGAATCATAGATTCATAGAATTGTAGAGTTGGAAGAGACCACGAGGGCCATCCAGTCCAACTCTTGTCCCCTTCAATATACTCCCCATTCACACTTACACACCAATGCAGTCTTGTTTCCCACTGGTCAAAGACATGGAGCAGATCAGTTTCTGTCAGCTGTGTCAACACATCTGCCATTTTCTTCTTTAATGTTGGTTAGTCACAAATGGAGTAGACCTATTAAATCAATGTGTCAAATGGTTAATCGACAGATAGGTAAATCCAATTGATTCAGAGGTTCTACTCTAGTTGGGACTACCAATAGAATACAATTTGGCCCACAGTTTGAACTTTACTTCATGTTCAAATTCAGCCCTGAAAGACCTGCTATTCCTGTGTGTAGAGACAGGTAGGCTGGGCTCAAGTAAAAAACAGGGACCAGCTTCCAAGAATGTCTTTCCCAAGTTATCTCATACCTGAATTTTTAAAAATACTTTTCCTTGAGAACTAGGCTTTGGCGCTATTTTCTTTTTTGCCTCTGTTTTTCTTCTTGGGTAACATCTGACAGCTTCTAGAACTTAAGGAAGCAAACATATACTATCCATGGCAAAATATCTCTTCTCTGACTTTCTCTTGGCAGGAGGAGAAATTCATTGCCTACCTAAGGCCCTGAGCACCACAGTGGCACCTAGTCAGAACCAGGAAGTTCCTGTGGTGATAATGTGGGGTATTTGTAAGCTTTCATTTGCTTTCATTGGTTATAATCTGCATCTATTTTCTTTCATTGCCATCAATAAACTTCATTTTATTCTTTCACATAAGTGGCCTGCTTCTTCACAGTTCTCCTCAAATCTGTTTTGATGAAGCTCTGAGTGGATTTGGCCTCCCAGATTAATGCAGCTTTCACAGTAAGGAGTCTTCGGCAGATTGTTAGCCATACAATGATGTAAGAAAGGATACAAACTTCCAAAGGGAGTGCAAATTTGTTGTAACTGAAAAATACAATTCAAAATCATATTCCTCTCTGAAGCTTCACAAATTAAACATTGCACAAAAGTTTTGATTTTAAAAGTAACCAGATGGTTGTAATCATCAAAACCAGGGAATTTTACAACATTCAGGAAGCAAGAGTGCTTCCAGACTCATTCATTCAAAGGCATAATACAAATATCCTATCTACTGTCCTTAATGGATTTTATGTGGGTAGTAAAAAGGTAGAAAGACATGGTGACCACTAGCAGTGATGGAAAGACATGGGAGAGAGGGTATAACCCTGGATTCCCTGAGGCAGGGCAACTGATTGATAAAAGCCTTGTCTAGAAGCAGCCATATTTTAGGAGATTATCACACAAGGCTTTACTCCAGAATTACACAAAGGTATTAGCGAACTTGGCTAGTACTTATTGCATGATGTTGTTTCTTTCCCGTTGCTGTTTGCATTCCAGGTATTTCTGTAGTGCACCTCTTAATTGACAGGGAAAACCCGTCAATGGCTCTCAATACAACTGCCATTCCAGTATTACCCTTCAAATAAGTCCCTTCCATGGCAGTAGCAGCATAACAGAAATCACATGGCACAGATCCTCCTCCTCCCTTCCTCTCTCCCTCCCCCTCACTATTCCTAAGCTAACCAATATTGTTTTTTCTCCATGCCTGTCTTTTTCTTTTTTCTGTGATTGCACAATTATGGGGATACAATAAAATAATAAAATAATTATCATTTCCCCATAAATGCACAATTGCATAAAAAAAAAAAATTAAAAGAAAGGCACGCATGTGCTGAAGGTGGGGTTATGGAGCCAGTGTGGAAAGACAGATGACTGGCAAAGCACCATAACTGCAGCATACTTGCACAATTGAAGAGACAGTGTGATGATGAATGATTTCAAACAGGTATGTTCCCCTTTACTTTGCTAACATGATTGTTGTGAGAAAGAGCCTGGTGTGATAATCTCCTTAGTCAACCTCAGTTTATATATACAAATGTTTTTTTTTTTAAGTGGTGGTTTATATAGCAAAATTCCTTCATTCTTGAGGGTGGTAGGATCCTTGGGGTTCAATGTAATTTTTAGTCTCAACTAGAAAAGACTTGCTAAATTAAAGGGGTATGGTCAGGATGCAGTTATGCAATTCTAATTGCTTCAATGGGTCTAATCTAATTGGCCCTAGCAATTAGATTTAGCATTTTGTCTCTGTTTCAGAATAAACTTATATTTATACGTAAAAATGTAATTCTTCTTACTGTACACTTATCTGGTTGATTACGGACAACCATTTATCAAGAGCTCATGTACCATATGTGCTTATAACTACTTTTTAACCTCCTCATCTATATTATCCTGTCAAATGATCATGACACTGTTGCCAAACCTCTTCTGCAGCTGAACAGAAATCCAGAGAAGTCTTCAAGTGTTTAAGATTAACCTTAGTGTTTGAAAGGACAATGGAGATGATTAGCTTAACCAATGATTACATCCCATTTGAGGTTATTATTAGAGCAATGTTTGTTCATAGTCAGCTAAGCAAAATGTTGGATAAGAATATATAGGTCTAAGCATTAAGTACCATCTCTATTCTCAACATGTTTGTATTTGGCCCACCAATGCAGTGGTTTGATAACTCTCTTGTAACAGGTAATATCATGAATACAGGTAGACCCCTGTATCCATTGATTCGGTATCCATGGTTTTACTTATCCATGTCAAAAAAAAAAAAAAAAAAGGTTTCTAGGCATTTCTAGGTCCCATAATAGGTTTCCCTATTATCCATGGTTTTAGGTATCCACAGGGGTTAAAATGTATTTCCCCTGTGGATACAGGGGTCAATTTGTACATTTCCTTAATATTTAATCCAGCTAATTTGAATTCCTTTGATACTCAAAGATAGCCATATCAGGAGTATATTTTCACTGATAAAAACAGATACAATAGGTGCCCAGAAGCGGACATATTCCAGGGTATGTTCTCAGTTGTGACATAGGTGCAATGTTTGAATCTTGGTTTCTAGAACGTCAAGACTATTAAAGCAAAGCAACAAAGGAGTGAATGTAACTCAAGGTTGCAAAGATTAAGGCATATATTTTAACCATATACCCTGAAATAACCAGTTGCTGTTGTTCTGCCAACATCACACCCACTTTATTGGATACTTTGTGACTGTGACTATAAAATCTACTATAGATATCTCTTTCCCTTCCACACAAATTTCTTATGACTGTGGTGAGACTACTGAAACAGGTTGAAAAGGATGAGGAAATATTTGCCAGCAGTTCTCTCTCCTACATGAGACACTAATAGCAACAGACCTTGGTGATTGGAAAAACTCTAAGCGCCTCTTCCCAATGCCACTTTCTCACAGTAAGTTCCCCTCAGGACTTCTCTGATGCCTGAACTCCCGCCTACTCAGGCACAGCAAACTATAAACTAATTAAATCACGTCTTTTGCAGGCTGGGAAAGAAGGAACATATTGCTATTGTTATTGCTTTAAAATGCTGGGTTAGTACACAGATAATTTGGTGAATACAGTACATGTAGGAAGACAAACAGGGAATGTTAGGATATGATAAGACTGGCATGAATCAAGGCTCTTTGTTAGATGTCTCTGTGCTATTTGCACTAGGAAGCCAAACTTGAAGACAACCAATGAGCAAGTCATAATGTCATTCTAGACATATTAATGAAATTGCTATCTTTTTTTTTAAAGCTTGGGTTCTTCATCTGCTGAAATAGCTAGATCAGCAAAGTTTACGGCCATTACTTTCACTTGTTAATACTGTTGGTAAACTCATATAGGTGTGGTACCAACAACTCTTGCAAAGGTGGACAAAATATGACCCTCCAGGTGTTATTAGAATGCAACTCCCAGAATCCCTCACCATTGTCTGTGCTGGGCAGGGCTGATGGGAGTTCCAGTCTGACAACAACTGGAGGGCAGGGCTGCACTTTGGCCACCCCAATCTATTGTCTCTGCTTTCAACTTGCATAGATTCTTGACACCCAATGTGTGCAGTCTGAAGCAAACTCAGGGAGATAGCTTTGGGCAAGTCCATAGAAAATGTTTTCCAAGTGGCAGCCATTTCGTATGTGCCAGCTTACAGGAGGAAATACTGCACGGAGATGTGCTTTATCTGCAATTCACAGCAGCTCTCTTTTGTCTAAAAAAATTTCTGGCACCAACAGCTGTCTGCAAAGCTATTTGTGTTGAGGTTCAGATGGAGCCATGCCACAAATCAAAATGGTGACTGCAAGTATGGGAGGCTATTATTTACCCCCAATGTTCTTATCACTGCACAGTCTTTAATCTTTTTTTTTATTGTAAATGGGCAGAAGGGAGACCTTCTGCTTGTAAAAAAAAAAATAGTTTTGTTTCACCCCAGCATGGCAAAAGTGTGCATACTCAGCTCATCGCAATACCAAAATGGCACATCCGGAATCCACCACTGGAAAGCCCACGCCTGCTTGCACGGTGGACCAATCAGCTGTCAACTTCTGCCTTTGCCAAGAATGTGCAGCACTGAGAATAGGTTGTTCAAATGACTGGTTATGCACTTCCCCCTGTAGTATTTAAAAAACTTCATGAAAAACTGTGAAATCTCTGGTTGCACAGTATACGTTGTTTCCCTCCCTCCTTCTGAATATTCCAAATCTCCTGTGCAGCTTATCTGGGCAAAGGGCATTCTCAGCAAATTCTATTAGAATTATTTTCACCATCTAGACAACCCTTTAGACATAAGAACTTTATTTTTGTCCCTAGCAAGTCTTGGCTAGCATCCGTTTGAGCAGTTGCAAATGTATAAGCTATACTTACGCATTCCTAACTGCTCAGTATTAATGTTTACAATCATGGCACTATTGCCACAATTGCAAATCCCCCCCCCCAACCTAGAAGATTAGCAGACAGGAAAGCAAAAAGTGTTCCTGTCCCACACTCTCCACTCCTGCCCCTGTCCTGCCAAAATCACCCTCCCCGCTGCACTTACCTCCTCTCCTATTGATAGGGCAGCCCAGGAATGAACAGAGCTCCATTCACTTCCTGGAGTGAAATCCCACCCATTCTTACGAGAAGGCACGAGCATGGGAAATTCAAATTTGAAAAGAAAATAAAACAGAAAAAGTGACAGCGAGCACAAAAACACATTTTAAAATTAACAAGTAACCTGGGGAGCTTACCTGGATGTCCCAATCTCACCTGGAAGTGTTCTGGCAGGGACTGCCCATTGACACTGGGATCTCACCAGCAGCACAGGGCACCTTCTTGCACACACAGAAACCCGGGACAGAAACAGAATGGGGGATCTATTGATGGCTTCTCCCATCAATAAAAAAACAGCGCAGGTGGAATGGGAGCAGAATGAGTGCATAACTGCAGCATCTGGTAAGGAAGCCCTTTTGCAATCTCACTTTTGATGCATCTGATAATCTCCCTACCTTAGCAACCAGCTGCCACACCAAGCAATGGAGGTCAGTTCTGCTGACAATCATGGCACTGTATGATGAAGTTTTGAGCCCCCTCCCACAACATGATGTAGTATGACAATCAGAAGCAGGAACTCAGGAGATTATCAGAAAGGAACGAAAGAAGTGTTCCTATCCCACAATCTCCACTCCCACCCTGTCCTGTCCCTGTCATGCCACAATCACCCTCCCCATGGCACTTACCTCCTCTCCCGTCCTTCCAGCAGCCCAGGAGTGAACGAAGCTCTAACAGAACTCCCTGGGATTTTGATCCAGGAAGTGAAGGGAGTTCTGTTAGAGCTACATTGCTGTGAGAAGACATGACTGTGGGAAATTAAAAAATAAAAATAAAAAGAACATCAAGCCGTTACATCAAGCACAAAAAATACTTTAAAAGGTAGAGTAACCCGAGAAGGGTCATAAAAAGTGTGTCACTTACCTGGATGCCCTGATCTCACCCAAAATTGTTCTGGCAGGACCTCCCATTGATGCTGGGATCTCGCCAACATAACAAGGCACCTTTTCACTTGCAGGAGCACCCGTGACAGAAACAAAATGGGGGATCTATTAACAGCTTATCTCGCCAATAAAAAGCAGCACCAGTGGAATGGCAATAGAACAGATGCATAACGAGGGGGAAACGTCGTCTGAAAACGTCATTTTGTGATCTCCTGGAGTTTGTGTAATGCCACTTTTAATGCATCTGATAATCTCCGTAGTCAGAATGTCTCATTGCATTGTAGCTCTCTGGTAGGAGGTTCTGGAAACACCATCCTGTTGCGCCCTGATCACCATGAGAACACATCTATGTTACTCAGAGCAGCTGCTGGCTGTTAAGGTAGGGTTGGAGAGCCAGGTCAGGGGGTGATACATAATTACACACTCATAACTACGTCTGTGATGTAGGATTTGGGCTCTTGTCTTTAAATGCTGACTTTGTGGTCACAGAACTCAAATGTGTAGAATTCCATAGAGATAGGATTGGGGTCCAAGCAGCATAATTGCTTAGTTTAATTGAATAGTTCAGAGTTGCAAGGAAAAAGAATAGTTTCTCTTTATTTTGGAGGCTATGGAAAGTTACACATTATTTCCTTGAGCTCTATCAGGGAGATTAATGGTTTGTGAAAGAACATTTGGGATTTAGATTGTCATCAAGAGACTCATAAAGCAAACATGTTAAAAGTGTTCTGGAAACACAGCCTAGTCCCTTGGCGTTTTAAAGTATGAATGCCAAGTTGCTATTGGAATAAAGAGCCCTATCTTTCCCCCATTAAAACAGTGATGGGGAACCTATAGGAGAATATTAGGAATTGTTATAGACTCAAAGGAAACAAACTGGATCTGTTGTGATGCAAATTCTTTTGTTTGCTCCCCCCTCCCCACCAATTCTTTTCCATGTGAGCCACTGCATGCGCTTCATACGTCACTAGGAAGATACAGACAGTGATCCGGACTTTTAAAAAAACATGGACAATCTCTTCCCTGGGATCAAATGTGAAGTTCAGCCTGGAAAATGATTAATTTGCATGGACAGGGCATAATAAGGGTCACGATTACACAAATCTGTGCTGCCTGTGAATGCATGCTTCTCTCTAGACAACCCCTTGGGCTTCTCTCCAGGGGAACAGCCTCTTAGGAATACTGCACATCATCTACGCTTCAAGAAAGTGTGTGTAGAGGAGCCAGAATCAGCCATTGAAGAGAAATGGATGCTAAGGCAATGACGATTTGTTTTGTATTGCTGCTAGGATACTTGACTGGAGAGTAGATAATTGTTAGCTCAACTATGAGTGAAAGGGAGGAGGACCTACACACACTTGCATCCTTTTAGAATACATTGCCTCACAGGAAAAACTAGGGATGTGAAAATCTCTTGAACTCTGCTTTGAACCCCACCTTAAACCTTGGTTCTCTGAATCCTATTTGCATCTTCTTCCTGTCCTTGGTTTATATCTGGTTGTAGGACTCCCACCCCCCCTTGTAGCATGGACATTTGTAATTATTTTGATAGGTCCTTTTACTAAGGTACAGGTGTTTTTACATGTTTTTCTTACTGTATGAATTTTCAAATATATTTCCCCATTGACTAAAGTGTGTTTATGCACATCTCCCAAAGACATGTCATTCTAGTTGTGCACACTTATTTGGGTTTACTCAAAAAGAAAAAGAAAAAGAATGTGACAGCTGTACTTTCCTCCTGAAGACTGGAACTGAAAGATATACAGTGGGCCCTCAGTATCCACTGGGGTTTGGTTCCAGGACCCCCTGTGGATACCAGAATCCATGGATGCTCAAGTCCAATTATATACAATGGCATAGTAAAACGGGTCTCTTATAAAAAATGGCAAAATTGAGGTTTCCTTTCTGGCTTGTTAAAAAAAAAATACTTTTTCAAGCCATAGATGGTGGAATCCATGGATGCAGAATTCATGGATATGGAAGGCCAACTTTATGCACACTTCCATAAATAGTCTCATGGACCATGGATTGGATACCTCTATAAAAAAAATCACTTAATGCAAATTTATTTTCCATTCCTAATTACAGCCTGTTCCCTTAGAATATTTGTGAACAGTGTAACAAATGTTTCTCTGTAAACCATTGCAGTGAACATGTAGTAATCTAATGCTGGGCTTTATAATAAAAAGATGTGTGTTGCTTTTGACAGATGGCCAAAATGACAGTTGCTTTAACAGAATAAGAGCAGTTTAAAAAATGTAATCTGTTACCTTCAGTAACAATTCTAGCCACAATTCAAACTACTGGTTATACCCTATAAAGCCCTATATAGCTTAGCTCCAGGCTAACACATCACATTTCTTCATATGAGCTTGCCTGGGATCCTCAGGAAAGGCCTTTCTCTCTGTCCCACCACGTTTACAGGTATGGTGTCTTCTAGATGGCTTTCCTCCGGATCTAAAACCTCCCTCCTTAGGGAGGCTAGAATGGATCCCTTCTTGCTGTCCTTCCATCAGCAGGCAAAGACTTTTTAATTATTCCGAGGGTCTTTTAGAACTGAAGGCTTTTAAGAGGGTGCTGTACTGTTTTTATCATATTGTTTTTTAAATTTCTTTTTATCATTTTAAGTGTATACTTTAAATTTGTTTTACTTTTGTTAGTAGTTTAATTTATTTTAATGTTGACATTTGGTATGTATTAAACTATATTGTACTCATTTTAATTTGTAAACTGCCTTGAGCCCCAGTTTTGGGGAAAAGGTGGGGTGCAAATAAAGATCACCACCACCACCACCACCATCCTGATCTAGACCCAGAACTTAGGAAAGGTACTGTCTGGACTATTAGAATCTCCCAGGAGGGGATTTTTGGAGTTGTAGTCAAAGGAGATTTTCACATGGGCTATATATCCCGTGGCAGGAACAGAACAGGGTCGGGAAAGGTTTTCCCTTTCGGACGACGTTGACCCCGTTCTGTCCTGCATCCATCCTACTCCCGTGACTGTTCCAGAACAATGTAATCACGATTTTTCATCGTGAATAGGCCTCCCGTTCCGTCGCTATAACGCGATCACAGGTGTGCGAACAGGAGCCCCGTTCCTGTTCCGAAATGACAGCTGTGGAGGAGAGGTCCATTCCGAGCACTTCCTGGTACGATCTGGACATCCAGGTAAGTGGCACCCTTTATTTTACCCTCCCTGTTTTGATTATGTGATTTAAAGAGTGTTTTTGTGCTTGATGAACTGATTTTATGTTTGGGGGAGCTTTATTTTTTAAATTTACCGTCCGGCGTTATCACGTGATAACGTGATAACATTTCAGACAGCCGGTCGTAAAAGCAGCCTTACGACGGCTGCATTTACGGCCGGCCAACAAGGGGAGGGGGAGCCCGTTCCTGCTGCGGAATTAAGGTGAGTGTGTGAAAGATTTATGTTATTCCATGACAGGAACGGGAGAGGAGGTAGCGGGGCAGTAACGGGGCATTTTGACCCCGTGTGAAAATCTCCAGTATGTCATTTCCAAAGAGATAGCCCTGTTGGCACGTCATAGCATAAAAAAGAAAATGGGGGTTAGTTTTCAAGGCTATTAGTCCACTTCTTCAGATGTACTGATGGAGTACATTACAGCTCAGGCATTGAAGTACAGCTACATAGCTGTGGGAATGGGATCAGAATGTCATAGGACACTGAAAAATGCAAACTGTAACTAACCCTGGCTTCAAAGTTTAGTATAATTATGTTTTAAGTGTGTTTTAAACTTTGTGCTTTTCATAGAATTGTTTATTTAATTGTTCTCTAACTTCTGTATAAGATGTTAGCTGTACTTTGTTTTAATTTGTTGTCAGCTGCCTTGGAAGAAAAATAGGATATAAATTAATTAAATAAATAATGGTGTAAGACGATACAAGTCTGGACTTTAGTATAGTCTAAAAAAGTAACACCTTTCAAGCCCTACCCAGATTAGGGCTCACCTGGTTATCACAAATCTCAGGCCAAAACCGACTGCTGCTATTTCTGGAGCACATGTCAAAGCAATCAAGTCACAATGAAGAACTCACCACTCACCACTCGCCAAGGAAGCACCCTCTTCTGAAGGACTGGCAGATTTGTGTCTCAAACTGCTGTCTATCACCAACTACCTGCTGAGTGCTAGTGGCGATAATGAATTTTAAATAAAAAAGCAATTGGTGGGATAGGTTGCTGCTAAAGCCTGCATCTGCTCAGCTCCCTTTCCCCTCCAGGCCTTCCCTGTCCCTTCCACCACAACACTGTTTTCCAAAGACATGTCTTAGGACCATAAAATAGCAGTAATATTACTATCAAATGAATGAATGCATTTATTTCAGTCACAGACCAAAAATATAAAAATATATATGAAATCAACAAAAACCAACAAAATCATAGAATCATAGAGTTGGAAGAGACCACAAGGGCCATCTAGCCCAACCCACTGCCATGCAGGAATATACAATCAAAGCATTCCTGACAGATGGCCATCCAGCCTCTGTTTAAAAACCTCCAAAAAAGGAGACTCCACCACAGTCTGAGACAGTGTATTCCATTGCCAAACAGCTCTTACTGTCAGGAAGTTCTTCCTAATGTTTAGGTGGAATCTCTTTTCCTGTAGTGTGAGTCCATTGCACTGTGTCCTAGTCTCTGGAGTTGCAGAAAACAAGTTTGCTCCATCCTCAGTATGACATCCCTTCAAATATTTAAACATGGCTATTACATCACCTCTTAACCTTCTCTTCTCCAGACTAAACATGCCCAGCTGCTAAGCTGCTCCTCATAGGGCATGGCTTCCAGACATCCCACCATTTTGGTCGCCCTCCTCTGGACATGTTCCAGCTTCTAAATACCCTTCTTGAATTGTGGTGCCCAGAAATGGACACAGTATTGCAGGTGAGGTCTGACCAAAGCAGAACAGAGTGGCACGATTACTTCCCTTGAACTAGACACTATACTCCTATTGATGCAGCCTAGAATCGCATTGGCTTTTTAGCTGCCGTTTCACACTGCTGACTCATGTTCAGCTTGTGGTCCACTAAGACTCCTAGATGATGATGATGATTTATATCCTGCCTCTCCCCCCAGGATCGGGGTGACAAACAACATACAAAACATCGAACAATAGTCCAATACACATTTTAAAATGGCATCATTAAAATAGTCTCTATCATAATAAATTAATTCAACATTTTAAATATAAATACAAATAAATAATAATAATATATTTTTAAGATCCCTTTTGCATGTACTGCCATGAAGCCAGGTATCACCCATTCTATATCTGTGCATTTCATTTTTACTACCCAAGTGTAGTATCCTACATTTCTCCCTGTTGTAATTAATTTTGTTAGTTTTGGCCCAACTAACAAAAATTAAAACCATATTTACAGCACACCCACAACATGTCTAAAATATGGTACCTACAAATAAAAAAATAATTAAAATCTAAGCTAAAATTTTATTCACTAAGATCTTTCACAATGTGTCTCCTTAGTCTAATAGCAACAGCACAAAACTTAACCACCTTTAAAGTGATCTGTGACTCCCTATTGTTTTGTACACAATGGCCAACATCATATTAATGACATATAGAAGCATAAGACTATCTTATGCTTGCATATGTATTTTTGGGGGTCATTGCAGAAGCTGACATTCCCTTCCTCTTACCACAACATGCCTCCCTCTCCAGACTCACTGTGTTGCTGCTATAGTCATCCACAATGGCCATTCCATTGTTTACTGAGAGCAGAGGGTATCGGAGGAGCATCTGGTTATGTTCCCAACAGTAGCTGCAGACTGATGACATCATCTGCAGAGACCTCCAGAGGACCAGAATGGATCTCAGTGGAAGATGTCTGCAATCTGCATCTGGCTCTGTGGACATAGCCGGACACTCCTCTGATTCCCATCACTCTTCACCAGCCATGGAAGGGCCACGGGGAGATGGTAGCCAATTATCATAGACACATGGTGAGTCTTGGGGCTGCTGATAGGGGAGCCGCATGTGGATCTCTTGTGCTGCATGCAATTCTTAGGATCTTGGTCAATGATGGCTAATGCAGGATTTAACATTGGGGGGTTTGTTCGCATGAACACATTTTTTTGTTCTTCTTCTAAAAGCTGATGGCATATTTTTGTTTGTGAAGAATGAGACTTCATATTCTGTGGCTGTGAAAACAAGAGAGCTTTAATTCTGCAGTCTGAAAGGATCAGGCTGCTCTGTTTTGCCAATACTGGGACTGTCATTTTGAATTCTTTCCCACAAGATGGCGCACCAGGGCTTATGTTCATGGCCTCACACATGCTGCATGTAAGACAGGAGGAATCTATTTGAAGGGTGACACCTTCACATCCATGTCCCCACCCCATGGAATATTTTGCTGTGAAAATTTACAGTAATTCCACCATCCATCCCTGAATGGTGCTTCTTAATTTGGATTTAAGGTATCGAAATACCCGTGACTGTAGGAAGTTCCCCCACCCCTAGTTCTGACTAAAAACTATGAATTCTGCTCACAGTCAATTATCCATCAGAGTCACTGCATCATCAGTAGAGCAGGCAATTTGTGTCTTAATATTTCCATGTCCTGTTCATGTCCTCTTCCATGCTGAACCAAGAGATTTCAGTTCCTTGTTCTAACATTGCTAGCAAGCATTTTTAGCTGAGTGGACCCTCAGATGTGTGAAGACATGTTTTGTTTGGCCATACTAGCTGGGGGTGGGTGGGTTGGGGAACTGTAATTCCAAAAAAGTAACTTTCCCATATTCTGGCCATTATTGATACACATGTTGCATTACCTACTGGTACCTCACATGCTACTACCTTATTTTAATTTTAATTTTTATGTATTTATTTATTTATACCCCACTCTTCAGTTGCAAGGCTATCAGAGCGGCTTACAAATTGTTTTAAGCAATAGCAAATTTACACATCTACACTGCATTAAGCAGTTTCCAATGTGTGTTAGCTAATTTTGTTAAGCCACCTTGAACCCCACTTTTGGGGGAAAGGTGGTAAACTTAGTGAAATAATAATAATAATAACCTTAATTGTAATGAGCTTGAACTGACAAGGAAAGGGGGAAGACTATTTATTGAAGAATAGGGCAAGGAGGGGTGAACACCTCCCCTTGACCAGTAGCTCTGCTATGTTTACTGGGCCCCTCCGCTTACTTGAAGGGAAAACAAGTGGCAGTCGAAGGCTTTCACAGCTGGCATCCATAGATTTTCCTTGGTTTTTTTCCAGGCTGTGAGGCGTGTTCTGCTAGAGTTTATTTCTGATGTTTCACCTGCATCTGTGGCTGGCATCTTCAGAGAATGGTTGGGTAGGAGTGTGTGTGTGGGGGTTTATATACTGTGAACCCAGTAACCCTAAATCCCGCCTTTAAAAAAACTGAGTGATTTGCCAACCCACAATACTGAAAAACAGCTTAAAACCACCACAAAATGTGATGGTTTTGCTCCCACAACTGTCTTGCCCTTTCCCACAAAGCAACAATGCAGAACAAAATTGGAAGTGATACCATGTAATTTCTAGCTATGGCATTTTAGTTCAGTGAAGCCCACTAGGGGTGCAGGGGATGAAAAGTGTCTGCTGCCCTTGGCACAGTTTGCCCATCCCCGGGGTAGACATGTCAGGAGTTGAAGACTGAACTCCATTTTAAAATGGTGAAACAACTGCAGAAACCATGCTGAGTCATGATGGCTGACTCCATGAACTGCCAAGTCATGTCTAGTCATGCCACAGCTGCAGAATGAGGGTTATTAGAGGGCAAGCCATATAGAACAAGATCTGATGCAATGTAACCATGTGGTTAAGTAAGCCAGTGCTCTGCTGATGTGTATATAAGTGAGCTAGACCAATGCTCATTCTCTTCTTGTGATTCTGTGATGTCTGGCGTAGCACTTTGTCTGACAAGATTGTAAATATTGTGAATATCTGCAACTACTTGAAGATAAAGTACCTCCTGTTTTCTGGACGTCAAAACACTCTGTGTGTGAGTATTCTTGGGAATGGGTTGCTACTGAGTCTGCTGAGACAGTGTTTGGCTTCTGCCGGGGATTGAATGTCCTGTCATCCCCTGACAAGACAGTACTGAGACATGGGCTGGATAGCATGGCTTGGGACACAGCTGTCCTAATGCCATCAAAATGAACAGTACTTACCTTCAAGGGAAATACGCTTTGAATGGGAGTGTTAATGTGAAATATATGATTGATGCCATAATATTTCCAATGTAAGAATGGACAAGTTGGACAGTGATGAAAGCTGACAGGAAAAAAATCCATTTGAAATGTGGTGCTCGGGAGAGTCCTACTGATGCCATAGACAGTCCAAAAGACAAATCAAAAGACAGCTTGAACTCTCACTAGAATACAGAATTACTAGACTGAGGCTATCATTCTTTGGACACATCATGAAGCAGCAGCATAGCTCAGTGATAATGCTCAGCAAAGTGGATGGTAGTAAGAAAAGAGGAAGACCACATTACAGATTGATTTACTCCACAAAGAAAGCCATGGCCCTGAGTTTGCAAGATCTGAGTCTGCAAGATTTGAGTTTGCAAGATCTTAATAGGGCTGTTAGTAACAGGGTCTTTTGGCAGTCTCTCGTTCATAGGAATGACATAAGTTGAAGCTGATTTGATGACACAAAACAACAATAATACAATAATTTCTCTTTCAGAGGTAAAACTTCAATTTATTGCAGGTATAAAGCTCCTCAGTATGCTGCTACTGGTTGACAGGTGGAAAACAGGACAGTTGGGAAGAATAGCAATTTCCTCCCAACAGGGTAGCTATGCTAGTCTTTTGCAGAAATGCACGGGGGGGGGGACACTTAAAAGCTATGTAAACCCACCTTGGCATAAACTTCTGTGGGTCAGATACTCTGCTGAAATATGCTCTCTAGGCCATGAAAACTGAGGCAGCAGTACATTTACCTTTTATCACAGTGCCATCAGACTCACAGCTCTTAAATGCCTGTTTCCATTTTCTATCTTCAGACAGAAAAATATTGCTTACAAGTAAATGGTATTTTAAGTTTTATAAGAGCTGATGTTGAATAATCATTCTATGATTCCCCTAGATGCAACAGGTTTCTATAGAAATCAGAATGAAGCTTAGCAATGGTTTGCTGGTTTCAGTATTGTAATTCCTTAGCATGTGTTTGCTTGGAATCTGGTAGAGAACAAGTGTTATAAAATATATTTTGCTTAGGTTGTGGCTTGCACCTATAAAATAGGAACACTGTGCTTTTCAGAGCTGGACTAGAGCAAAGTGGCCACTTCAGTCAGCTAGTTTTGGAAGCAACATATTGCCAGTTACTGCTATTTGGGCACTGGGAGGGTGGGTATATTTGTAATGTTAAGGAGGGAAAGAAGCATTTTTGAGATTTTCTGTCTCATGTGCCAAAATAATTTGGCTAGCTTTAAGTGCCATTCACCATGACTCCCATGGCTATAGTAGACTATTTGCTGTTCTTCTAGGGCAGCAAAATGTCTTGAGCTTGCCCTTCTCCCAGTTACAATAAGCCCTTCTTTAGTACATTTCAGAGGAACAAATCCTTCTCTGAAGCAACATGTGGTATGAAAGATCAAGCATGAAAGATGAAATGCATAAGGAATGTTTAAGCTGGATGGTTTCTCCTCTTCAGAAATGATAGATTGTTGAGGGGGTTTGAATGATTTTAAAAAGATAATAACACCAAGATTAATAGGAGTTTTTTTTCCTCTTTCCTCCATGTCACAAAAGAATGCAACATTGAGCTGAAAGCATTCTGTATTGTAAAAAATATTTATGGTACTGTGGACAGGATTTCCACAACAGCTAAGTCCTCATAACGGGACCTAACTTTCTGAACAGGCTTTATGAAAGAACAAGAAAATTTGCTTTATGTCAGATTTTGACTGATAGGAGCTCTAAAGAAGAAGAGAGAGATCTAGCTGCATAGTACATATCTTGTGTATGAGGATTCTGTGACAGGATTCACCATTGAAAAAGGAGGTTTTATCATGCCAAAATGGCTGAGAGAAGGCCTTGGTTCTACCACCATAAGAAGTAGCCTTGGGTATATCCACACTATGCAATTATACCTCTTTAATTGCCATGGGTCTGACCTAGGGAATCCTGGGATTTGTATTTTATTGAAGTACTTATAATTCTCTGCCAGACAGCTCTAGTGTTTTATTTGAGGAGAGTGCAGTACAGAATTCTGAGTATGCTGAACTACAAATTCCCCTATTGCAGATGACAGAGGCATGGCAAAGTGGGATCAAGCTGCTATCATTCTGTAATGTAGATACACCTTTGATAAAAGAAGTACTTTTCCTTTGGTTGCTAGGATATCATTTCCACTACCACCAATTTATAGAAACACCCTACATGCTCCTAGATGCTAGTGTGTCCACATGTCTTCTATTGCAGAAGACAGTGTTCTGTTTGAAGTCATCCTCACTTTGGTTTAAAGCTTGGTTTAAAGATAAAGAACTATAAGATGGAAGAGAAGCAAGGTCTCTGAAGTCACAGGACTTTATCAGACCACCTCCCCCTTAACGTTCTTTTACTGACATAAATTGTGTCAGCTCCATTTACTTCCAGGGTTGAAATCTCACTGATTCTCGTGAGAAGACACTAGTGTGGGAAATTTAAAAATAAAAGCCAAATAAAGACACAAAAAGTACAGCAAAGCACAGACACACACTTTAAAAGTTCCAAGTACATGGGGGGGGGGTCATAAAAAGAGCATCCCCTACCTGGCTGTCTCGATCTCACCTGGAAGTGTTTGCCCATTGACACTGCACTCACATGAGCACAATGGTGTGCGGATTCAAACATCAGCAGTGCTGGCAACAAAGCACCACAGTTGATCTATTGATGGTTTTGGCCATTAAAAAAATACAGCTTTTGGACTTTACATAATTGCGAAAGGACAACATCGTCTGGTATGTGTGCCCTTTCGTGATCATTAGGTGTCCTTATGATGCCGTATTTGCCTGGTCTGATAAAGTCCACAGACTGAACAGCTACTCAGGATTTTGCAGCGTAAACAATAATTACTTTATTAAAAAAACAGATAAAGATAGGAGTAGAGTCCAACAGAACAGTCTATTTTCAATACAAGCTGTTAAGAGCAGCTTCTCAAAAGAAAAAGAGGGGAACGATGGCATGAGTGCTAAAATCCCTACTCCTGACCAATGGGGGGGGGGAATAGAGGGATGCAGACTAAGAGGCACATGGATTCTCTCACTCTCTGATGTGAAAAAGAAGCTGGATTACTAAAGATCAGGGCAGCTGATGAAGGGGACCATGTGGAGGGTTTTGAAAGGAAGGAGATCCTCTGGGGAGAGCTTCTGGAGAGTGAGGTTCTATGGAAAAAAGAGTGACTCACTCTCTGGCCTATATATAGCCATTTTCTAACTTGGGGGATGTCACCTGGATTGAGGGGATACCTCTGGGTGGGGCAAAACCTTAATGTTTTTCTATGGAGGCCCCATGTGCTCAGAGTGATGAGTGCAATGCCTATGGCTCAAGTGCAAAGGTTTGTTTTGGTCTGTGTGCAAAAGGCAGATGGGAATGTGATCTCTTCCTTTCACCCTCTGGGCACTGGTAAAGACTCTTAGATGGTCTGGGGAGATGAACACAATGAAGCTGCACACATGAGACAATGCCAATCAGGTATAGACATTTGTCCGACTTCAAATCCAAATAGGACTGCCCAAGATCCATGGAAACTCACAATACCTTACAATGGGAGGTATACTAATCTGGGCCAGTTTGGCAGGGTCTCCATTCAGTGGAGGTAAACAAAACAGTTAAGTACTGATTGCTCTTAATGAGACTATTTCCTTGTTAGCAGGAGGGAGGGAAATTCCAGTTTGTACTTTAAAATGACACCTGAGTTCTTCAAGATGGACAGGGATCCAGGCTTTTCACTGCCCTACCTTCCAATATATGGCTCTTTACAATGTGTGCAGATTCTGATAAGAGGCAGCTCCCTGCTTGATGCATCAAAGTCTACTTGCAATTCATACTTATCGGCCATAACTAGTAATTGGGGGGAGGGAGAGGGAGTTGTTGTATGAGAGAAGTAGTTAATTCCTCCCTCCACAATGGCCAAAACAGACATTGCAGACATAAGTTGGATTTATGCTTGCATACATCATTAACAGGATGCCAGCTAATTATTGAATGGTGAGCCAACAGATAGGCAAATCCCATTGGTTCAGTGGATTTCAGTTAGGACTAGCAATAGAATTCAGGCCCAGATCTGCTAAACCAAACTCCCTTGGTACAGAAAGGCAGATGATTCAAAGAGTTAGTTCATAAAGGCCTCAGCAGGAGTACTTCAGGAGCTGAATCCCTTTTGATGCACACATGGTGTGGAGAAACTGGATAGGGAAAAATTTTTCTCTCTTTCTTATAGGGGTTGTCCAAATGGTGAAAAACTCTTCATGGAATGCAAGGGAGAATCCTACCTGTCCTAATGGCATTCCATGTGATTTCACCCTATTGGGAAGGAGTGGGGAGGAAAAGGCCAAAAACCTCACCAGAAAAGCCTTTGGGACTTTTCTTGTCTTTTTTTTTTAAAAAATAATGAGATTGGATGCATTCCTGCTCGCTAGGACAAGCAAATTGATCTGATTTGCTTGCCCAAATGAGAGGAAGTACATCTCCGATTAGCCAGACAAGTTCAGGGGGTGAGGCTTGCTAGCAAGGAGGGTGCCTGCAGCCACCATTCCCTCCCCAAGTGATCAATGATGGCGAATGGGGAGAGTGGCTGTCTTTCCCACTGCACGCCACCACTGCTGCCTGGGCCAGAGAAGGGAGGAGGACTCTTTCCTCCTCTTCTTCCTTCCCCAGTTCAATCCCCCCATCTTGCCGCTGCCACCTGCCTGGTTTCTACGCTGCCTGCCCGTGGGGCCAAGGAAAGGGAAGGGGGTGAAAGAGCCTCCTTGGTTTCTCCACCACCTGCCCAGCTGTGGGGCTGAGGAAGGGGGAAGTGGGTGAAACAGCCCTCTTCCCTGGTTTCTCCACTGCCTGCACACTTGCTCCCATGGGGCCGAGGAAGGTGGAAGAGGGCTCTGTCACCCTCTTCTCCTTTCCTCAGCTATCATCTGGGATGTGAAGCTTATGAGGGCTGCTGGGATAAAATCATCATTAAGACAAGTCACAGCTGTTGCAACTTGCTTTTTCTGTGTGGCACTATGTTTTTTGGGGGGCTCGTATAGACTAGCCCGTAATTAATACCGGAACTCTAATGAAGGTGAATAGTGGTGGATTCTGGATAGATAAAAGAAAGCACTTCTCCCCATAACATCTAACTAAACTATGGAATTTGCTTTCAGAAGTTGAGTGATAACCACTGACTTGAATGGCTTTCAGCAGAGGCAGGGCAAATTAATGGCTATCCATGACAACTAATCACCCAGAACATATATTACATTCAACATTAGAACTAGCATCTGTTTCAGTACCAGGTCCAAGGAATACTTGTGTGCTTCCCATAGACAACTGGTTGACCACTGCGGGAACATAATGCTGGACTAGATAAACTTTTCATCTGAGCTAGCAGGGTTTGTTTTGTCTTGCATACACAGGATTCATTGTGTGGGCTATTTCCTAGAGCAGTGTTTCTCAACCAGGATTCCCTGGAACCCTAGGATTCCGCAAGAGGTTGCTAGGAGTTCCTCAAGAGATTGTGATTGTGGGGGGAAAGCAATAGCAGTATATACAATAATATTTATACAGGGGTTCCCAGAGACCTGAAAATTATTTCAAGGGTTCCTCCAGGATACAAAGGTTGAGAAAAGCTGTCCTAGAGTCATGTTACTGAAAGGAATGAGAACATTGGAATCAGATCTTATACAGAACAGAACGGAATGGAAAAGAAGTTTCAAATGTGGAAAATAAGGATGATCTTTGTCTGAAATTCCTCTTTATAACTTCTGTGTATTCAGGAATTTGGCTTTGATGTTGGAACAGATGACTGGATATTTTTATTGCAACATAATTCATTTTGGAAATATGAATCTTTTTAACCAAACATGGTTGGGTTTTATACCTTAATGATCATAGGTGGCATGCTAGGAAACAGTAACCAATTTGGCTTGCAGTTTAGCTCCTATAAAACATGCTTCTATTTGTCCTCTTCCTCTCTTTCTGTCCACTCAGATGACTTAGTTTCCTTTATTGTCTGCTCAGGATACCCACAGAACTGCCTTATAGGGCTTGGATAGCAGCTCAAATTAGCAGAGTGTTTTGTTTTGCACGTTCATTACTTTCCATGAATGTGTTTGGAGGACAACATCAGTTGCAACTGGACATATTTCATAAATAGGAAGATTTCCCCTCCCCTCCTCTTGTTCTTGGTTCTATGGCCCATTGATACTATAAAAATGCAATACAATTGTGATAAATTGGCCCTTCTCTTCCGGCAGGAAGGGAAGGCTCCCAGACTATTTGTACAATCTGAAAACACACTCTCAAGGGTTCCTCTAGTCTAGAAATCCCTTTCTAAGGTTAAGCCGCCACCACTCGCTGAGTTAACCCTTTCCTTTGTCTAGCACAGCGAGAAGCCAGACAGGTTGTGTAAAACCAACAAGGACCTTTTTCTCTATCCCAGAGAAGTTCAGATAGCTGACCAAGAAAGGCACAGGACCATGGAGATTAGGAATACAGAAAAAGCTTTATTTTAAGGCTAACATGGAGGAAAAGCACTCCCCCAGGCTTCCAGCTTAGGTTTACAGAAGTTATACATTCAGTCAGAGTACTAAAAATAAATCATAAAAACTAAAGCAACTACCTAGACTTGTTCCCTAAGCTAAGATAATGGTAACTTACAATTCTGATGTCCATGCAAAGTCCATTTCCCAATTGGGATATTAGGCCAGGCTCCTCCTAGCCTGCCTAGCTGGCTCTGGAGATGAAATTCGGAGTTCTTTTGGATGGAAGTCTCTCCTTAGACTTCAGATATCCCTTGTGGCCTTTTTGGTATTATCAGGCTATGAGGGAGGTTGGCTCCCCCTATATCTCTCTACAAAGGTATGTGTCTCTCCATCTGGCCCAAGCCAGATGACTCCTGCATGAGGCCCAAGGATGGGTCCCAAGCATGTGCTAAGCCATGTGGCTCTCTCTCCATGTGCTCTCCAGCATCTGGCCTAGAACAAACGAATTCAGAAAACTTCAAAATCTTTGTGGTCATCTCTGATTGGTTCTGCATTGCCAAATCTGATTGGCTCTCCAGTCAGGTGATGTGATGTCATGTTTAGGAAATGAGGGTGCCCCCCTCCACAATACCTGTTGCTATGGAAAGCAAAGAGTGGAATGAGCTCTCCATGATGGCTGGGCAGGCCATCATGACAACAATAAAGATCCAGTCTTTAAAGTGACCACTGCTATAATCTTATCCTTAGCCTACTTCCAATGGATAATGATAAGAAAGTATGTTTGCATGGCACCATGGTTACACAGGTATAAAAGGCTGATAATTGCTTGATACACAGGCTAGAACATGAGCCTTGAATAAGGCAATACAGTATATTTATGTAGATGTTCCTTCAGCAGAATGAACAAGAGCCATTGAAGATAACGTGGTAGTAGTAATTTTAGCATGGGGGAAATGTGGACATCAAATGAAAACTCTATGAGGGGGCCCATCTTCATGTGGATGAAGCTCTCTGGGAATATTTCTTTATTAACTGAATTATGTCTCACCTTTCTCGAATGAATGCAACTGAAGGCAGCTTACAATTAAATAAAACAGATACAATAAAACATAACATGAATGCAAGCATAAAATGCATAAAATAGAAATTAAAAATGAACAAGAAAAAGAAAATACAATGCATGTCCCATTAAAGGTCCCTTCTGCAGGAAAGGAAATCAGTTTTCAGACTCACCTAAATAATCATAGAGTTGGAAGGGGTCACAATGGCCATCTAGTACTAATCCCTACCATGCAGGACTATACAACTAAAGAATTCCTGAAAGATACCCATCCAACCTCTGTTTAAAGACATACAAAGAAGGAGACCCCATCACCCTCCACAACAGTCTATTCTAACAGTTCTCACAGTTCTTATAGGACTTTATCAGACATTGCCCTTTAAATGTTCTTTTGCCAGCATTAAAAAAAAATGCCAGCAAAATAATCCCGCCCCCACAATTACCTTCTTCTGCTGACAAAGGAAGCTCTGTGAATAAAGAGGAAGTGACTGGAGCCCCAGTCACTTCCTCACTTGAAATCCTGTGAGACTTTGTTGCACGGGAAGTTAAAAAATAAAAACAAAAATAACTTATTTTAAGTTACACCAAGCACTTTAATGCACTTTAAAGGTCCCAAGTAACCCAGGAAGAGTACATAAAAAGATCATGTACTGATCTGACCCAGAAGTATTCTGGCCGGTCCAGCCATTGTTGGGGTAAGCATGAGATTTAAATGCCCTGATGTTTCGCACGCCGACGATGACGGCACAAAAGCAGCACAGGTGATCTGTTGACAGCTTAAGCCATCAGTTAAAAACTATGTGATTTTTACTATACATAAATGCGAAAGGGTGACGTCTCATCCATACGCCCTTTCTTGTTTATGTGGCATCGTTATGATGCCATATTTAGTCCATCTGTGTCTGAGAGAGCAGCCAGATACAGCGAAAGGATAAACAATTACAGAGTGGCATAGATTAGGTCCTGGGAAGAAAGCCAACCCTTAACAGGAGCAAGGTAATTAGGTGGAGTCAGAAAAGGCTTGCAGTAACACTCAAAGTTCAGTCTCTTTGGAGACAACAAAGCAGGCAAGGAGAAATATGGAAAGATTCAGTCTAAAGCACAGTGCCACAAGATCAGGGCTTACAACAGGCAGTATAGCCACAGAGAAGTCCAGGATCTAACAGAATCAGGCAAACAGAGTAGTCAGAACTCTTCCAGAACATGGCCTCACAGCCTGGAAAAAAACTATGGATGCTGGCCGCGAAGGCCTTAAACTTCACAGAATAGTCAGTCAGTCCAAGGTCTAGGCAGGGATTAAGGCAACAGGAACACAGAGTCAGAGATATCAGGCGAAGCTTTCTTCAGGAAGATCAGTTGATCTCTGACAAAGCCTCCATAGCTCCCCAAGGCATATACATAGCAATCAAGGCTTGCTATATATATTTTTCTCACCATTTTGATGTGAAGATTTCAGATCTTCTGAGGAGAGCTTCTGGAACAGAAAGTGGAGGAAGAGAGGAGAGCTCTCTTCCTTTCTGGCCTCTATATACACCTTTTCTAACTTGGGGGCTGTCACCTGGAGTGAAGACAACACCTCTGGCTGGAGACTGTTATTCTGTTGAAGGTTTCAAAAGGCCCCATGTGCTTAAAGTAAGTGATGAGTACAAAACTTATGATTTGTGTGCAAAGGGCAGATGTGGATGTGACCTCTGCCTTTCTCCCTCTGGGCACTGGTAATAACTTTTAGATGGTTTGGGAGAGGCAAACCGTGGAGCTGCACATCTGAAACAATGCCAACCAAATTTAGACATTTACCCTATTTAGGATTGCCTAATATTTCTGGAAACTGCACAATACCTTACATGGGTGGTGGTGTACCAGTCTGAGTCAGTTTGGCAAGGTCTGCTATTCAATGCAGATAAGCACTGATTGCTCCCAATGAGACCATTTGCTTATCAGCACGAGGGAGGGAAATTCCAGTTTGTACTTTAAAATGAGGCTTAATACTCCAAGATGGCCAAGGATCTAGGCTTTTGCCCTACCCTTCTAATATCTTCCAATATATGCCTATTACTACAATAGTAAGCTGCCTATTGACTCTTCCAATAGGCAGCTTCCTGCCTAAACCGTCAAAAATCTACTTGCAATTCATATTTATTGAGCATAACTCATAACAATTTAAACATGGCCTTCATATCACCTCTTAACCTTCTCTTCCCCAGGTTAAACATGCCCAGCTCCTTAAGCTGCTCCTCACAGAACATGGTTTCCAGACCTTTTACCATTTTGGTTGCCCTCATCTGGACATGTTCCAGCTTGTCAATATCCTTCTTGAATTGTGGTACCCAGAACTGGACACAGTATTCTAGGTGAGGTCTGACCAAAGCAGAATAGAGTGGCACTATTAACTTCTCTTGATCTAGGCACTATACTCCTATTGACACATTGGCTTTTTTAGCTGCTGCATCACACTGTTGGCTCATGTTTAGCTTGTGGTCTGCTAGGACTCCTAGATCCCTTCTTTATGTACTGTTGTCAAGCCAGGTGTCCCTTATCCTAAATCTGTGCATTTCATTTTTTCTCCCTAAGTGTAGTAGCATCTTACATTTTTCCCTGTTGAAATTCATTTTGTTAGTTTTGACCCAGTTCTCTAATATGTTATGATCATTTTGAATTCTGATCCTGTCCTCTGGGGTGTTAGCTACCCGTCTTAATTTGGTAAATTTGATAAGCATGCCCTCTATTCCAAGTCATTTCTAAAGATGTTGAATAGCACTGGGCCCACGACAGAATCTTGTGGCACTGCTCTCCAGGATGAAGAGAAGTCATGGTGATCACCCTTTGGGTTTAGTCAATCAACCAATTAATTACAAATCCACCCAACAGTAGCATTGTCTAGCCCACATTTTACTAGCTTGTTTGCAGGAATAATAAATTAAAAAGTTCTTTGCCTATGAGAGGACAACTCTTTGAATGAAAATGAATGAGAATGAACATAAAGGTATTGTTAGGATTCTAAAGTAGACCTAATGAGCCAATGGGATTTACCTATGTGTCGACTCACTATTTCAAGATTGATTCAGTGGCTCTACTCTAGTTGGGACAATCACTTCAACCAATTATAATTATTGCAAATAGTGAACTAACAGGCTGGTGTTTTGGAGTGCTTCACCATTAGTACAAATGCCCTCTGAGATGATCTAGATTTTGAATGCTAATACTGTACAGCATTATTGTTCTGGAAATCAGATATATTGATGTACCACTATACAACAGACACCTCTCCAAATAACGAATTTCACAATTTGTATTAGTTTCAGTGTCGGAATAGGATTCAGGGAGAGGAGGGTTTGAATTCTTGCTTAGGCATGGAAACCCACTGGGTGTCCTTGGGCAAGTCACACATTCTCACATCTTTTTCAGACGGGGTAAAAAAAAAACCCATGGAGGTTGGGAGGAGGATGGTGCTGTTCACTCTGAGGCAGCGGACTTTTTCAGATGGGGTAAAAAAAAACCCATGGAGGATGGCGGTGCTGTCCTGCTTCCAGCGATTGGTTTTGGATGCCACCATCCTCCTCCCATCCTTCGTTCATTCTCCCTCCATGCTGGAGGGATGAGAAAGGTGCCACTTTTTATTGACAATGGATGGAGGGAGAACAAACTGTTCTGGGTATGATTGTGACTATTCTGGGTACATGATTGAAGGCAGCCGCACCATTTTTTTACTCATGGAAGTTGTCTATTATTAAAAATGGTGCAGCTGCCTTCAATCATACCTGGAACAATCACGGACAACACCGAGAGAGGGACGGCGTCGTCCGAAATGGACCCCCTGCCACACAACAGTTTCGTAACTGTTCCGGAGGCTTCTTGCGCGGTAAGGGGTGTCTGAAAAAGTCCATAGTATTACAAAGTTCATTTTCAACATATGAAATCATGACCCTGTCATAGGGTTTTCTTGGTAAGATTTATTCAGGAGAGGTTTAACATTGCCTCTCTCTGAGACAGTGGACTTTTTCAGACAGTGTATAAAAAGCCAACAATACCTTTATGTTCATTCTCATTCAAAGAGTTGTCCTCTCATTGGCAAAGAACTTTTTAATTTATTATTCCTGCAAACAGTGTTGTAACTGTTCCGGAGGCTTCTTGCGCAGTATGGGGTGTCTGAAAAAGTCCTATGTCTCCTCAGAAAGAAATCCCATGGGACTGACTCCCATGCAAATCTGCATAGGGTTGCTGCCAAAATCAGTGAAACTTACTTCACATATAACTACATATGATTGCTGCCATAAGTAGTTGCAGGTATCTGATCTGGGAATCTACCATAGTTTATTATCAGAAACTGTGCTTATGCAGGAGGAGGAAAAAGAAAGGAAGCATATACAGAAAGACAAATTTGTTTAAACTAATTTTCTGGAAGAATACTGCACCAAGTTTACATTGCTCAACAGTTCTTAACGCAACTGGTCCACTAGAAACAGACCGTACATAAACAGAAGTATGTTGCAAAGTGAATTAAACAGACTCAATCTGCCAGAGACACAGATAGGCTAAATATTTGGCACAAGAGAATAGAGCTGTGAAGGAATCTCTCCCGCCCCACTCAAAAAGTGCAGTTTTGATGACTGAATGAGGACAAGTGTTTGCAGCCAGCCATGGCTGACAGTATGGCTGCAGTTTGTTGGTCAGGGAGCTGAGACAATTGACTACTGTGCTTCCAGGTTGCTTCCCTGCCTGCCACTGGCCTGTCAACAGCTTGCCTGATTTGCCAGTCACCCCCTTCTACTCCAAGAGTTTACTATCTCTCCAGGCATGGGGCTGGATTTGTCCAGCACAAGAGGTTGGGGTCATGCAGTGTTGAATCTGGGACCTTGACACTAGCAGCAAAATAGTTCAGATGCAGTGTGAGAATTCTGAGTCTGGGCATGCCACGTCCTGTAGCTTAAGAGAGCATATCAGAATTGCAGATGGTGACAGTGACTACTACTGGCTTCCATGTCAGAAGGGCAGAAAGTTTTAGCCTGAACTTTAAAGGCACTGTCCAGTATGTGGGTCCTATTTTGCACATTGGTTTTGGCATATTAGTTCATGCTTCAGAGATGTACATATACAGAAACAAGGAGGCTGGCTTATAAGGACCTCAGAGTTTATTATAGGGTTGACATCTATAGAAAAACAAACCAAGAGGTACAAAATGCTTGCTACACAAAACAAAAACAAAAAAATGAATGCCTAGTGAGGTTCCCTGGGACTACTTTCCAGATATGGAGAAGAACCTCTCCCCTGTTACCACCAGGCTTAATATTTATTTTACTAATAATAAAGTAATTAGTAATAAATTAAATGATACAATTAAATTAAGGTAATGATCAACCAATAAATGAAATAAAATAAAAATTCAATTACAATGATTATCAATTAATAAAATAAAATAATTAATATTTATACAGATAGCAGGGTTATCATGAGGAGATCCTCCACCAGTGACCTAAACACATAGAGTCAGCAGGACTACAGTCTTTCCTTCAGATACCCTAGAACCCAAGTCATGACATCTTCAGTTGTAGTGATCATCTACATACCTTGCTTTCTATGCTGGTCTTCAGCTCATGCAAGGGATATATGTTTTCTGTTGACCCTTCCCTTCATCTGTGATCCTTCAAATGAGGGTGGGTAAAGGAGATTATCAGACGCCGGGAAACATGGCAAAAAAAATTTGGGTCCCCAACCACATCAGAAGATTGTGAGGAGAACAGAAAGGTGACATTATCAGACGCCCATGTTCTCAGCCGTTCCGGGGGCAGAGTGCTGCCATGGACGAGGCTTCCCTTTTTCATTGAAGGGAACAAGCCCTCAATAAAAAGGGATGCCATACTCATGCCTGCGCTACACCCCCACGATGCTGAAGGATGTTGTCGTCTGATAACATCCTCCATTCCTGTTCTTATTGCAATCTTCGGATGTGGTATTTGCAACATCTGATAATCTCCAAAATGTGGCCTATGGATAGTGTGTGGCCTTCAGGGCCAATTTTTGGCCCCTATGGTTCTCCAAGGGTCAAAAATAAGTGTCCTAAAATGCTCCCAAAAGCCCTCTAGGGGATGTGGAGAGCATTTCCATCATATCTGGAGACATCCCAGACCTCCCCAGGGTCAAACAAACCTTTTTGCATTTTTATTTTTTTTCTAAATGCCCTTTAGGGGATATGGAGGCATTTCCAGCAAGTTTTGGGCAAACCCTGGGTGAATTTAGGCCCTAAAGAGGCCTTTTTTAAACATAAGAAGTGAAGAAATGGGGTATCTCCTGGGCCTAAAATGACACAGGAAGTCCAAAAATCATGGTTAAATGCCCTCTTTGTGCCCTAGAGGGTACTTGGGGGCAAAGAGTTGAATTTTGTTTGCAGGAGGGGTACGGTGTGGGGTGCAGCCCTCCAAAATCTGCTGGAAGAGCATATGTAGCCCCCTACCTTTCCACGCTTGCTCATCTCTGCTCTACACCATTCCCAATGGTCTCCAGCCTTCATGGGATTTGGAGTGATGCAGGGGAGCAGATTAGAGAAGGAGGAAGCAGAGAAGCTCCATTCAGTGAATGGAACCTTAGTAAACCAACTTGATAGAAAGGAGTCCATGAATAACAAGCATATGCTTTTTTAGGATTAATTCTTAAGAAAGGGGTTTACTTTTATTAGTCATGTATAGATTTGTGCTTTTCATCTTAAAAAGTTCTAGAATGTGAAGTTTAATATTGTCTATTTATACCAACAAGGAAGGAATGAATTGTTGCATAATGGAAACCAATGAGTGGAATACAGGAATACATTCTCAACTGAAGATTCCTTTCTCTCCCTCTGCACACCCATTTCTGCAAAAAGTATAAAGATTGCCTAGGCTTCCACCCTGATTTAAACATTTATCTTTCTTGGTTCCTTTTTGAAGGTCACTGACTATGGCTTATTAGAGTCCCACTTGAATGCTGGCATATCTCTGGGGGAGAAATAAAAAAAGTGATACTATTTTTCAGTGTCAAAATGTTGAAAGCTTGATCTCAAAACAGGAAATGTTTGTGCTGCACTGGAATTACAGGTAATTGACTGGAGAAAAGGAGTTGATTGTTTTATTGTGGAATTATTAGAATGTGCACAAACTTCCTACTAGTTAAAAATGACAAAAACATTGTGACTATATAAGATCAAACATTGGGGTCAGAGCATGCAAAGTTTATAGGGAGTGGTAGTCCAAAAAGTAACTTTCCCAATCTCTCCCCCCTCACCCTTATTTTTATTTTGAGACAGGAACCTTGAGATGTAATTGGAAAGTAAAGAAAGTAGAGCAATGCTGACACATCACAGAGGATCTATTGACAGCTTCAGCTGTTAATAAAAAGGTATGGGTTTGGGGCTGATTTTAACTGCGAAAGGGTGATGTCTGATCTGTGTGGCCTTTTGTGGTTATGTGGTGTCATTATGATGCCTTATTTTGTGTGTCTGATAAAGTCCTAGGAAGGAAAGGAGAATGAGTGGTCAAAGTGGCAGAGAGCAAGAAGCAAGGGGGAGGCCTGCAATTAATTTACTTATAGATAGTGGTGGCCCAAGATCTCATGACAAATTCCACGGCCAACAAGATACCGTATTTGAACTTGGGTATCCTGTTCCAAGTCCAGCACTTTAAACATTACTCTGAATATTATTCTCCAATAATTTCTTACTCTAACAAATGTACAGCATTTTAAACATAGCGGAAGAAAAAATGCATCAATTAATGTGTTGAATTTGCCTAATTTGGATGCAAGTTGGATTTATATTTTGCTTATGGCAGTGTCCCCAGGTCTGATCCCTCCAGACATATTAGACTACTGTGCTAAGTAAGAATGATGGAAGTTGTAGTCTAATATACATGGCTTGGAAAGGATGGTTCAGTAGAGATGGAAAAATCCAGAGCTGGATCTGTCTAAAGTGCTATATGTACTGGTGCTCTGATTCCTTTCTGCTTTTCCTATCATACCTATTTGAAATATTGAAGTCTTTCAAACTTATCATGACATTTCCATTAAAGTTGTGTAGAGTGGCAGTATTACTCCCTAGAGGCAGAGGTTCTGCCAACATTGGCTAAAACATTAAGGTTTTTTTTTTCTTCTGAATGTCACATTCTTAACCATATTTGGATTAAAATTGAATCCTAGTATTCCTACTGTCAAACCTGCTGCCAACTTTTAAATAGAGTTTCCTAGGCAGAATCTACAGCCTTTTGTTTACAAACTGCACTGTTTGTTTCTAATACAGCTGCTGCTCCACACGTAATGAGTAATCTGCAATATTCCCTCAAAGTTTTCCAGACATTTCTTGCCACATGCAAATGTATAGTGTGGCAACTGTGGGTACTGTGGGAGATGTTTCAAGTAGTCAATATGTGATTTCATGACACACAAATGTAGAGAAACTTCTTTTCTGTCACCATTGCATTTGCAAAGATCTATGCATAATTGCTGTTCTGAATGATCAGAGTACTATTACATTCTGTACATCTGAGAAGACAATGTAGGGTTAATCTGCACTGGAGATAAAAATCTGGATGAAATTTGGACTACCCTGGCCTGGAGCTACACCAGATGAAATTTGGCCTACTCTAGCCTGGTTAAGCACCACACCTATCTGGCCAAATGCCCAAATCTGCATCACTTCATTGCTGTCTGCTCTATGCCAGAGCCCTGCTGGCACACAGCTGCTTGCTCTGAGGTCAGAACAAGGCACCCAGCCATGAGATCAACTGTGAGAAGGTCAATTAGGCTACGCTCTCACTTTTTCATTCTGACCTCAGAATGAACAACTGAGCTTGTTATTTGGTGTGATCTACATGGTCTATTTCTTGCATTCACATTTTTCTTAAGGGTTAAGTTTCAAAGAATGCCCTCCTGTGATGAACGTGCTTTCCCTGAAGGCTAATTTTCTTTAAGTTAACCTCCTTGTGATATGTCATCAGACTGAAGTCTGAAATGAACACACTGTTCACAGGCCTTAGGTTCACCTTAGCTAAACTGGTTTTTGTTATGTAGTCTAACAAACATCTCAGCTATTTTATCTGCAACACCCTGAAACTCCATGAGTATCAATGGTTTTTATCAGTGTCTTTCTGTACTCTTTCTTTCAGAATCCTTCACTTGTATATATGCACAGACCCCCAGAAAACACTGGCAACCTTCTCCCTCACAGGTCTCCATTGTTTAATGTACACCAATACTACACAATCCCCTTTTACACTCCACTGGTTTCTAATCATGGCTAGAAGAGTGACAGGTGACAGTGAAATCATGCTGTTAAGATGAATCCCAATATCTCCAGGGTGAGAAGTGGTTTGAAATATGAGATGATACTATAAAGCAATATTAGACGAAAGGGATTACTTAGGGACAAGTGGTTATGTTTTTAACTAACACGTTTTGGTTAACAGACACTAATCCTCCTTGCATATCTCCACCCAGAATCTAGTAATTCAAATACACAAATTTACATATCCTCCCCAACAGGGGTTCACAGTATTTAAACACCACACAGACTCCTACCCAACCATTCTCTGAAGATGCCAGCCACAGATGCAGGCGAAACATCAGAAATAAACTCTTCCAGAATATGGCCCCACAGCCCGAAAAAACCCCAAGGAAAATCTATGGATGCCGGCAATGAAAGCCTTCACATTTTCTGGTATATTTGGGGAGATAGTCTTTCCTCAGATAAATAATGTTACTAATCAGTTTCTCATAATTATTTCAGAATTGGAACTCCTCTGTTTATTCAAGGAGATAATGCAAAGGTGTTTAAAAACCCACTGTTTAATCAGCTATTTGTTAGTAGCTGCCTGGTTGACTATTGTTTGATTCTGGAAGGATTTAAAGGGGATATCTGTGATCGCGTAGTGTAATAAGGTCCAACACTTAGCTTTTATTGAAAAAGTAACACATTTCAAATGGCTAAAGGAAAGAAAGACATTTTTGCAATGATTCAACATTATTTTATGTAATGGCTGTGTATTTTCATAATAAACATTATTTTATGTACCACTGGGAGGAGGGTGACTGTTACATATGATGGTATAACAAAATTTAATAAAAATATATTCAACAAAAACAAAAAGGAAGAAACAAGTAGGGGTCTACTGTGGGCAGGTAGCATTTAATTTTTAACACAGGACAGTGGGCCCTTGGTATCCACTGGGGTTTGCTTCCAGGACCACCACCCCCGCCTCCATGGATACCATTATCTGTAGATGCTTAAGTCCCATTATATACAACGATGTAGTAAAATGGCAGCCTAAAATTTATATAAAATGATTAACAGCAAAGTTTGCTTTTTGGAATCCCCCCCCCCATAATATTTTCAAACTGTGGTTAGTTGAATCTGTGGATGTAGAATCTATGGATATAGTGTACAATTAATTCTTATAGGAGCAGAAGAAAAAAGTTTGCCTATAACTGATTTCCAGCAATGTCTCCCAAGGAGTATGTTTTGCAGAGAAAACCATAGCTCTGTCAAAAAAGTTTCCATTTTGGATGACAACTTCCAGAATCCCCAAGCCAACAGGATTAGGGAATACAGGATGCTGCCATCCCCAAAAATAACTTTTCCAAGGTCAATATTCAATACAAATGCAAAGATGCCACTTAAAAAATTGGCTTGCTGCTTATTTTTCTCTCAAAGCTTCAGCCCATCTTCTTCCATTTCTCCAGTCTATTTGAAGGACATTCTCTCTCTCTCTGGCTTTTCTTCGCAAACGAAGATTCAGGAAGACTCATCCCGCGCTTTCTGCAAGCGTGCTGATGACTAAAAAGGCCAATCCGAGATAAACAAGTCCGGTTGCAGAAAGCACAGCAGAAGGTCTCCTTGGGTGATGTTCCCGGTTGTGATTCTTTCTGTGTTGTCGTTCTTCAAGACTTCTTCGGCATGAGTTCTCAAATAAGGCTTCAGCATTGTGATAGTGCATCTCCATGCCTCCCGATGTGAGGCCAGGGTGGACCATTGTTGGTGATCAATTTGGCCGAACCTGAGGGAGTCCTTGTATCACTTTTTTTGGAGCACCCCTCTTATACTGACCCATGGCGAGTTCACCGTAGAGTACTATTTTTGGGAGGCAATGGTCCTCCATCCTAGAAACGTGCCACTATTGCTAAATCAAATACTAATTGTATCTTCTGTACCCTGTCACCTCCTTTAAAAAACAAAAAAACAAAACAGCAATACGTGGTGCTTATATGAAACTTTTTTTTAAAAAAAAATGTTCTAATTAAAATACTCAATGAAGGAAGGATAGAGGAAGTGACCCAGTGACATCACTAGGGTCAGCCAATTAATGCTCTGTGGTCTACTTCTGCAGACACAGGAAGAGCTGGTTTGCCCTCAGGTCCATCATGAAGACAAAACTGCGCATATGTACTAACTGTGGTGAGTGTGTATTCCCAGCAGGCTCACTTCTCACATTAGGTCTATTGTATGCAGCCTAAACGTTATGTCATGTCTTATAAAGAGGAAAACTATTCCCACCATGTCCACCATAAGGGTTGGAAACCAGATCTTCAAGCAGGCATGATTTCATTGAGATCATCAGCTCCTGTGCATGGTTAGAATCAAAGCCATCTGTGTCAACAGTCAGTAACAAGCCAAAATATCTGGGAGGGCCTGCTTATAGATCAATGAATTACTCTGAAAATTTTCCTTTTGAGGCCCTTGAGGAACACCTCTGAAAGTACATTCCAACTTTTAATTAATGAGTCATATAATTGCTGACTTCTGAAAAGTTAGCTTGATCCAAGAAGGTCACTAAGTATTGACTGGATGTCTCAAGCTGGCAAACAATTTAGCCTGCGTTCCTTCCAAGCATTTTTTAAAGACCCAATGTAAATGATGCAGAACCTAAAGGAATACATTATTCCTTTTTCAGAGAAAATTGATTTTTTTTGGTATAAGGCTTGTGCATGCTGTTTTTTAAACTGTCATGGAAGGCTTAGAAGATGCACCAGTCAGGAGGCTAGTTAAGAACTTTATTCTCTCTCTCCAACTAGAACAGCTGCAGCAAAAGCAAATATCTTACTGAATCCAGATACTGCTAAGAATAGTGCCTCTAGTGACAAAAAGTGTATGATGACACTATCCACATACAGAACTGTTTTCAAAGATTCCATTAATCAAGGCGGTAAGACTTTGATTTGTTCCTATGGTTGTGCTAATTTTATTTTCAAGAACAATTTTTAAAAATGTAGACAAAGAGCCACAGACTGATGGCCTAGATTAGGGCAGTGTCAGCTGATGTCTACAGGAGCTACAAAAGTCACCTACCAATTGGTACACAATTTTCGATGGCTCTACCAACTAAAATTATTCATACCTGCACTCAGTCCCATGGAAGCTATTCTTATCATCCATGATAGCTGAGCTCATTTGAATGTCCCCACCCACCCATTTAGGTCTGATCAGTGGATACCAGAGATGTCCTTTACAGTGCTGGCATCCTTGTTATGGAACACCTTTCCTAAAGAGGCACACTTGGATCCCATGTTATGGGCAACTGTGATGTCATGGACTTTCAGTGTAAAATGTTGTTTAATTTACTATATATATTAAGGTGATTTGGTTATGTATGCTACAGTGCTTATAGTTTAATTTATTATATATATTAAAGTGATTTGGTTATGTATGCCACAGTTTTGAGAGGTAATAACACAAGGAGGTGTTGGGAAGGGGTGGGAGAATGGAATGATGGGAGTGAGTAGATGTTGGTGGAATGTTTGAGGCAATTTGAATAACGTTGGTGAATTACAGTTGGGGTGACAGTTGATATAGGAGATTATCCTATACGTGGCTAATGTGGCACCATAATGATGCCAGTGGAACACAAAAGAAGGCCAATATCACACAATGTCATCCTTTTGCATTCCGCTGTCATTATTCTGGCATTTCTTTTTATTGACGGTCCAGAGCTGTCAATGGATCACCTGTCCCACTTTTGCGCCAGCATTGCTGGTGCCTGAAACCGTTTTTGACTCATGATTTTGACTCAGTGTCAATGGATGGTCCTGCCAGAACACCTCCAGGTGGGATCATGATAACCAGGTATGCTACCCTCTTTTTTGTACCCTACCCGGGTTACTTGTTATTTTTTTAGTGCGTGTATGTCCTTTTGTGAACATTTTTGTGTGTATTTTTCTTTTTCTTTTTGCATTTCTCGTGCTTGCGTCTTCTCATGAGAATGGGTGGGATTTCAGTCCAAGAAGTTAATGGAGCTTTGTTAGAGCTCCAGTCATTTCTGGGCTGCCTTTGGATGGAAGTCTGATGGGGAGGGTTATTGTGTCAGGACAGGGATGGGTCTGGAGGTTGTGGGACAGGAAAGCTTTTTGCATGCCTGTCTGATAACTTCTGTAGTAATTTACTGTAGTTAGAAAGAGAAGAAAGGAGTGAGTGAAGTGAGAATTAAGAGACTGTCAGTCAGGTTGGAAATTAATGAGTAGCATTTAAGAGTCTGAATTTGCTAAGAGTGGAGTATGAAAGCAAGTGTGAGATATGTTCTAAAATGTATTAAACAAATAATCTGTTTGTTCAACTTCTGTTAATAAAGTATTGCTTTGTATTTATATGCTTTTGGCCTCCAGGAACACTATGTATTAGAAAGCTTGGATTCAGACAAGGTGTCTGTGGTGGCAGCAGTAAATAAAGAGGAAACACTGTGGTGTCTGGTGGGGATATAAGTTGCATAATATATCACACAAATACTTTGAGGGCACCTAGGAGGTTCTCACAGTTGGTGGCCACAGCAGTAGGACAGGAGAGGTCCTTACTTTGGTGGTGAGGACAAGGGAAAGCCCTCGCTCTTGATGGTAACTGTGAGATTTGTGGAAGTCTTCACATTTGGTGGCAGCAGAGATTTAGGCAGAGCCTCACAGTTGAAGGAAAAGTATTGTATTAAATGGTAAACCCTCCCAGAGACTTTTTTGTGTAAAAAAAAGCAGAGCTCTTGATAGAGCTGGTGAGAGGACAATGAGGTGATGACATTGGTAGACTGGAGGCAAAGTGGCAGCAATAGATTTTTTAACAATCCCTGACATTTAAAAAAATCTACCTGGAAATTTTAGCTCTGAAAAAGTGGACATTATGAGGAAAAGGAGGACGTATGGTAACCCCCACTTTTCCAAGCCTGGAAAGATGGGGTCAGGATTGATTGCTTGGCTGCACTATTTGGAGGCTTATGTTGGTGTTTTTGTCATTTTGGGACCATGTGGTCTCCCTGAGCACATGGCCCAAGGGGTTGGGGCTTCTGCTAAATCATTGACTTGGTTAAGGGTGGAGCTAGCTAGCAGCCTCTAGGTCTATATATCTGTTGCCTCAAGTCTCTGAATCTTGACAATCTCTCTCTCTGGCTTTTCTTCACAAATGAAGTTTTAGGAAGGACTCATCCTGCAAGCGTGCTGATGACTAAAAAGGCCAATCCGAGATAAACAAGTCCAGTTGCAGAAAGCACAGCAGAAGGTCTCCTTGGGTGATGTTTCCAGGTTGTGATTCTTTCTGCATTGTCATTTCTCTTCAAGACTTCTTCAGCATGAGTTCTCAAATAAGGCTGCAGCATTGTGGATAGTGGATCTCCATGCCTCCCGATGTGAGGCCAGGGCAGACCATTGTTGGTGATCAATTTGGCCAAGCCTGAGATGTTGTTTCAGGGAGTCCTTGTATCTTTTGGAGCGCCCCTCTTACGCTGACCCATGGTTAGTTCACTGTAGAGTATTATTTTTGGGAGGCGATGGTCCTCCATCCTAGAAACGTACCCTGCCCAGTGCAGCTGTGTTCTCAATATCATGGCCTCAATGCTGGTGATCCCTGCTTGCTCAAGGACAGCAACATTTGTCATATAGTCAGTCCAGTGTATATTTAGGATTGTGCATGTACAGCACTCATGAAAGTGTTTGAAGAGTCATAAGTGTTGGCGATAGGTGACCCATGTTTCAGACCCATAAAGGAGAATAAACTTGACAAATAGGAAGAGCAAAACAGGCATTTTGGGGGGGTGTTTGTGGGGGATTCTGAGGAGGAGGCCTGGAAAACTGTGCTGTTGCCTATATAGAATCATAGAATCATAGAACTGTAGAGTTGGAAGAGACCACAAGGGCCATCCAGTCCAATCCCCTGCCATGCAGGAAATCGCGATCAAAGCATCCCCGACAGATGGCCATCCAGCCTCTGTTTAAAGACCTCCAAGGAAAGAGACCCCACCATGCTCTGAGGGAGTGTGTTCCACCGCTGAACAGCTCTTGCTGTCAGAAAGTTCCTCCTAATGTTGAGGTGGAATCTCTGTTCCTGGAGCTTGCATCCATTGCTCTGTGGTCTAGTCTCTGGAGCAGCAGAAAACTAGCTTGCTCCATCCTCAATGTGACACCCCTTCAAATACTTAAACAGGGCTATCATATTGCCTCTTAACCGTCTTTTTTCCAGGCTAAACATACCCAGCTCCCTAAGTTTTTCCTCATAAGGCATGGTGTCCAGACCTTTCACCATTTTAGTCACCCTTCTCTGGACATGCTCCAATTTGTCAATATCCTTTTTGAATTGTGGTGCCCAGAAGTGGACACAGTATTCTAGGTGAGGCCTGACCAAGGCAGAATAGAGTGGCACTATTACTTCCCTTGATCTAGACACTATACTTCTATTGATGCAGCCCAAAGTCGCATTGGCCTTCTTAGCTGCCGCATCACACTGTTGACTCATGTTCAGTTTGTGGTCTACTAGGACTCCTAGATCCCTTTTGCACATAGTCTCCTTCAGCCAGGTCTCCCCCATCCTGTATCTATGCATTTCGTTTTTCTGCCCTAAGTGCAATACTTTACATTTCTCCGTATTGAATTTCATTTTGTTAGCTTTGGCCCAGCTCTCCAGTCTATCCAGGTCATTTTGAATTTTGATCCTGTCCTGTAGGGTATTAGCTACTCCTCCTAATTTGGTGTCATCTGCAAATTTGATAAGTATGCCCCTAATTCCATCATCCAAGTCGTGGATAAAGATGTTGAATAGCACTGGGCCCAGGCCAGAAGCCTATGGCACCCCACTGGTCACATCTTTCCAAGATGAAGAGGAGCCACTGCTGAGCACCCTTTGGGTTTGGCCGGTCAACCAATTACAAATCCATTGAACAGTTAACTTGTCTAGCCCACATTTTACAAGCTTGTTTGCAAGAATGTCATGGGGAACTTTGTCAGAGGCCTTGCTGAAATCAAGGTATGTGATATCCACAGCATTCCCTTCATCTACCAAGCTGGTAAATTTGTAAAAAAAAAAAAAAAAAAAAAAAAAAGAGAGATTAGATTAGTCTGGCATGACTTGTTTCTCTGAAACCCATGTTGACTTTTTGTGATTATGGCATTACAGTACTTTCTAAATGTTCACAGACTCTCTGTGAATGATGAATGTGTGTGGTGATAGAATTGTTGCAGTGACCTGCAACATCTGTGTCATGTTTGTTTTCTTGCCAAAGGATCTGCATCTCAGAGTATTGAAGGAAATTGCTGATATAACGACAGAACTACTTGCCATCATTTTTGAGAAATCTTGGAGAATGGGTGAGGTGCCAGAGAACTGGAGATTAGTAAACATTGCCCCTCTATTCAAAAAAGGCAAAATAATAATTATAATAATCAAGGAAACAACAGACCAGTCAGTCTGACTTCACTACTAAGAAAATATTAGAATAGATTATACAGGAATTTGTCTTCAGATATCTTGATGACAACGCAATGGTTAGTAGGAGCCAGCATGGGTTTGTCAAGAACCAATCCTGCCAAACTAACCTTATATCTTTTTATTATAGGGTCACTAATTTAGTAGATAGTGGGAATGCTGTGGATATCCTTTATCTGGATTTTAGCAAAGCATTTGATAACGTCCCCCATGGTATTTTGATTTGCAGACTGACTAAATATGGATTAGATGAAAATACTATCAGATGGATCCATAATTGGTTGAAAAACTGTGCTGAAAGAGTTTTCATCAGTGACTATACTTCAAACTGGAAGGAGGTCTCAAGTGGAGTGCTGCAAGGTTCTGTCCTGGGGCTGACACTCTTCAATATTTTTATCAATGATTTAGATGACAGGGTGGAGGGAATTCTTTTCATATATGCAGATGATACAAACCTGAGAGTGGTAGCTAACACATTGGAAGATAGGAACAGAATTCAAAAGGAACTTGATAAACTAGAAAATTGGGTGGAAATTAATAAAATGAAGTGCCACACTCTTAGCAGATGTGTAATTTATGCAATGTGGAGATCATATGGTATCCTGTGCTATGGGGAGTTCCACTGCCAGCTCCATCTTCACCAGGAAGGCTGTGAGTTGTAGAGTGATGAACCTAAATGCTCACTGAAATAGACACCTGGAATGTACACAATTGAGGCTGTCATTCAATTGAAGCTTATCAATCTATCTTAGAAGGACACATCTGGAAATCGTCAGTACTATGTACACAGAATAAAAGTGGAGGGAGGGGGCATTCAAACCCTACTACTGTAATATGATTTTTTTAAAAAAACTGAAAAACAAGGTTTAATAGAAAGAAATTTTCTGGCTATTGCAAAGGGAGGAACTGACTACTTCTGGTGCATAATTACCAAAACCTCTGCAGGCACCCTTCCCTGTAATTTAGTATCTGGTGGAGAATGGGGAACATGGGAGATGTAACTGGCTTCCAGAGGTCCCAGAGGGTGACATTGTTACCATCGTCTGAGGTATAATACCATTACCCTTCCAGTAGATCAACAGTGTAAGAAATGTTTATGTTTAAAGCAGAATTAATGTTGAAGCTCCTGCTCCTTCCATGCCTCTTGTCATTTCCCTTTATACTCTGTGACCTAAACCAACATGCTGTTTCCCAAAACTTGCTATACAGATGAAGAAATAATCTGACAAGACACACCCTAGCAAAGTTTGTGGAGGGAAAAAAAAAACCAGAACATGATGTTCAAACTGTAGGAAGGATTGCACCAAACTTTTATGTGCCTAGAACTAAGCACCTTCTAACCTCCTTTCCCTCAGGATCACCACACGCCATCCTCCGTCAGCCATCTCCAGCCTTTCAAGTTTCAGATTAATCAGTTTAACCATTTTCTGAATATAAGCCATAGAAGTTACTGCCCCGTGTGTGCAACAGAGGCGTAAAGAGAGGGTGGGAGCAGGAGAATGGCAGAATGCAATTCATCTGACTCTGGTCTCTTTCATACTACATAGTTATAGCACTTTGATTTCACTTGAACTGCTATGATAACATATGGAATCTTGGGATTTGAAATTTAGGGAGTGATATTTGGAATGCTCAGCCAGAAAGCTCTATGTGTCACCATACTTCAAGTCCCCAAATACCATAGGATGCAGCCATGACAGTTAAAATTATGTCAAAGTTCTACAACTGTGTAGTGTGAAAGAAGCCTCTGTCTTAACATACTCTAGTCTCAACTCTGGGTCTAAAGTATATTGCACATGCACTGCTTGTTACTTTCAACAGCACAACCAAGTATACATGCCTCTCATGTGTACATCTATCCATCCCTGTCCTCCTCAAAGCCCAAGATTCATGAGATGTTGTTCTTAGAGTGGCAAGACATGGGAGAACAGGGAGGAAAGAGGACACTGTTCAGTCTTATGCAGCTACCTTACTACAAGAATGGATTTTCCCCTTCTTTTAATGTCATAACAAATCTCTACTTTATTTTCAAACTTTATTCCTCCAAGAAGGTAAGTCAATGTCACACCATTCCAGTTGATTACTATCACTCACCAAAACATTTTGTGATTGGATCAGCTCTGGGCATTTCCTCAGAGCAGGGATGTGAACATTTCTCAGTATCAATCTTGCTGTGTTTCCTCAAAAAATCTCTTAGATTTTCTTTCTACCTTACTTTTGTATCAGGTTTTGTCCAGGAGGGGAATTTGTACATGCATTAGTACACACTTTTTCTTGTGTGCCCATTTATTATTGCATTTTTAATGTATGCACTTTAATATGTATTTATAGACATTGTGCTGAATTTTTTTAAAGATAAGCATGTTTAATTATGCAAATGTATTTGTGGATAGTGTGATGAGGGGGAAAAAGGATCTGATGCTTATTATTTCTTCCTGATGGCTGTAAACAGTAAAAAATATGCACACACCTTTGTTAACAGGCTTGCCAACAACAAATTGGATGCATTCATAGAAAATACAGTTAATGTGATTCCCCCCATCTCAATCTCAGAATGAGACATTTAAATCTGCAATCAACCTCTTATCTTGTCACTGTGCTAGTTTCTTATAAAGTATCTCTCTTCTTTCAAGAACACATACACTCAGATTTTAATGAAATAAAAACAATTTAAAAATCCACTGCATTTCAGAAACATGAGATTTATTTCCTGCAGTTTTTCCATTGTTTTGAAAGTATCCCCAGTTACAGCAATGAGTTCTCAAAAGGCCTTAGAGCTTCCACTCCAACAGAGACAGAAGGGAGTGCAGGGGGAATAATGCACTCCCACATTCACCATGGGGATTTCAAATGTGCGTAAGTTACAAATGACAAAACTGGTTAGCCTGACCCTCAGATTACTTTCCTGATGGAAATGGTTGAATATGGAAGATGAACATCTCAATAAATGTAAAGTTAGTATAGATGTTGAAGTATTAACCTAGAGTATGATGGCACTTAAGAAGATTAGATATGATATTACAAGATGAAATAATGCTTTGATCAGACATCATTCTCCTATTGATACTGAACTACAAGAGGTAGGGATGATATTTATAGGAAGTAAGTTTTGGGTTGTTATGAGGAGAAAGGATAACTTAAGCACCAGTAAGTCCGAATCATACTTAGTAGTGAGTAAGCCTCATTGCATGCTATGGGATTGAAGTCTTAGAAGATATGCATAGAGCTGAAACATCAGATATAATACTTCATTTTGGTGATTCTCTAAGCAAATGTGCAGTGTGCAAGCAAACACTTCTGATGGAATATGGGATACATGCCATGCATAGAGTTACGTTACACATTCACATGATTCTCCTTCTCAAATAAAACAACAGCAACAATTTGATGTAGATTTATTTAAGGCATGTATTTAAAAGGAATGTGTCTGAGTTTGATCTGATTACTATGGTGCATGTTAAAGCTCATCTCAAGTTGAGTAATGTGTATCAGGATCAAAGCGATTATATATTCTAGCTATACTGATGGCCCTAACTGTGAAGACACACCCAACTAAAGGTGGTGGCAGGTTTGGGTGTGCAACGCCAGTACCCTGGTGAGATCAAACTCCTCTACCCAAAAAGGCTCTGATGCTGAATATCCAGTTCAAAAAAGGGGGAAGTTTATTTTAAAGAACAAAAGAAAAGGGCTTTCTCCTCCCCAGCTCTAAAAGGCTTGAAATGAAAGGTACTTTACTGTTGGAGTTTCAGCAGTCTTCAGGGTGATGTCTCTCTGGGTTTGATCTCCTCACTCAGTGGAGCTGGTGTAGGGTCTTTCAGCTCCTGATTCCTTTGTTGTTGGCAACTAATTTGGCTGATGGTGTAAGAAATACCCTTCCCAGCTGTCTGGGCCTGTTTGCCACCAGAACTGCTCTCTGCAAGCTCACAGCAAAAACTGCCCAAAGGAACCTAAAGCTTCTAGGTGAACAGAGCTTGCTGGGAAGGAACAAACCAAAACCTAGAAAAATGCAAGGGAATTATTAGCTCCTCCCACAAGTCTAATACAACGGAGTATTCCTATACTCAGACATGCTAAGGCCTTGAAAAGAAAACAAAGGAAAATGCAGGGGAGATTTAAACAGTCCTGGCTGGACATCACACTAACATTGGCTTAACATTTACAGAATATGGTTCTTCAGAATAGTTTGGACTCCTAGCAGCAAATCTGACAGCAAACAATAGCATTTTAAATGAAGGATAACATATTAATGCTAATACAGTACTGAAAGCACTGCCAACAGTAATGCACTGACAATTTCCCTATTCTAGCTAGCAATGCATAGAAGAAACCAGTCCATGCACGGGAAGAGCAGAACACCTTGATGACCTGGGAGACACAAAGTGATTATCACAATGAACTTGCAGGAATTTGTTAGCATGGTGCAGATAACATGAATCTGGTAACCAACAAATTTCAGGCATCACAGTTGATGGGTATCTGAATTTCCTTATATTACATAGATTGTACAACTATGTACTACTTGTTCCTCTCTAACACTCAAGTACCTCCTTATTTAAGTTGACAGAAGGTAGTTGCATGCAATGGGGAACACACACACTCCTGGCAATTAAAGTTCTGTTGGGGATTCCAGGTTTCCTTGCACTGCATGAGGGGAGAAACAAGATTTTGGGTTGCGGGGGGCAGCAGACGTCTGTTGAGCATAAGGAACCATGAGAGGCACAACAACATGTTTTTGAGAAACCATCTTTATTGGTTTTATTGTTTTCCTTCAGCATTTGGACTCTTAGATCTCAGAGTTGTAATTTTATGTGGGGTTTATGGAGGTTGTTAGCCATTCTGGACTTCTGTCAGAAATGAAATCAAATAAATAAATCAACCTCTGATATCATCTTCTCGGTAGCTGGGAAGAAGCATTGATATAGGAAACCAGAGACAGAAACTTAAATTCCTCTTGCCATGATAGCCTTGTGGCTGAAGAGTGGGGTATAAATAAATAAATAAATAAATAAATAATATTGGAGAATAGTGAAACCATAGGCTGAAACTTTCCTTTTGGATTCATGGCTAGCAGCAATCAAGGCAAAGACAAATAAAATAAAATAAAATAAAATAAGCATAAACATGAATACTTTAGAACAGAAGTGTCCAGAGTGAAGGCTGTGCCATAGTTATCATACCTTCCAACATTTCACAGATGTTAACTGAGACGCTTGTAGCCAAGCAATATCAGAGTGTGATCAACATGCCAAATGTTATTAATGAGGAATAACACACAGCTGTTTGCTTTTGCCTGAGTCTATAGGGGAAGGGCAAGATTCTCTTCCCTCTTCTCCTTCCTGCTGAGTTGAGTGCAACTACTTAACAGAGGACAAGAGAGGAAAAGTGGGAGAAGGAGAGTGAAACTGGGACATTAAAAAAACTGTTGAAAAAGTAAGATGCGAGGATCAATTGGGACTCTCCCTGTCAAATTGAGACAATTGGAGGTTATGAGTCATCAATGCACATCAGTTGACATTCCAGGATGACTATGTGATTCATTACATAAGAAGTGAATGGCCATTTCCTTGTCCATTCTTTTATGGAGTGAAAACAAATTAAGAATTTTAAAATCTTTATATCTAGTATGAATTCACTTCATAGTTACATTTCTCTTAACCAGCTTGTTTTGTTGGCTTGATAGCTCCTGCAGCTGCTTTCATCACTATGACAACCGATAGCTAAAAATAGTGGTTGAGACATCTCCTTTTTCAGTCAGTTGATGGTCATTCTTCCACAGGGTACACTGAAGTCTTTCCTTCCATATGACTGAGTCACCTTTCTGCCTCATCTGAAGTGTTTGAGAAGGTACACGCAGTATCAAGTTGTTCTAAAGTTCCAATTGTTTGCTATAGGTTTAATGATATCTTAAAATTATCCTTTCTGTGAACTTTTTAATAAAAAAACTGCAATAGTGGATGAATATTGCAAATGCCATACCAGCTTTTCTTTAGCATCCACTTTGTAATTCTCGTCTGTATTTCACATAGTAAAACCAATTAAAAATAGGGCCTGATTATCTCAAAGTTGGCTAAACAAAGGGAAATAGAGGAGGGAGCTGCCATGTTCCAGAGTATTATTTCTAAATGGGACATTGTTTTTGCTTCTTGACAATTTCTTTGATTCTCTCTCTCTCTCTCTCTCTCTCTCTCTCTCTCTCTCTCTCTCTCTCTCAGCTAAGCAGGTTCAGCTCTGGTTAGTACTTGGACAGGAAATCAACAATGAATATCAGGTACTATAGTCTATATTTCAGAGGAAGGAACTTGCAAAACCATCTCTGAGTATTCCTTGCCTAAGAAAACCCTATGAACTTCATGGGGTCACCATAATTTTTTAATTAATTATTTTAATTAGGTATTTATACCCCCTTCTTCAGCCACAAAGGCTATCAGAGTGGCTTACAAATAGTTTTAAGCAATTTACACATCTACACTGCATTAAGAAGTTTCCAATGTGTGTTAGCTGACTGATGGGCAACTTAAAGTCACATAAGCACACATCTCAGCAGTAGGCAAAATACCCTCCAGGCATTGTTGGAATGCATTTCCCAGCAACCCTAGTCAACACAACCAGTGATGAGGAACACTTGGCGTTTACATCCAGCACCATCTGAAGAGATCCACTTTGCCCAGTCCCTGCTGTAAATTGTGAAACAGACTCCATGCAAATAGAAACACTGAATATGAGAGCAGTAGGATACATTTAAGGCTGAAACCTTCTATCATATGTCAGAATGTACAATTCCATAAGACAGAACTATGCCATCTTGCTCTCTCTCTACATAGATAATTCATCTTCCTCCTGCATCCTCCATAAACATTCAATACTTGGGGAAGTGTGTGGAACAGCATCCAGCAATAGGAATATAGCCGGATGCTATGAGCCTATCCTCCACACTCCCTTGGTCATTTAATGGCCATGCGGGAGGGACACAGGAGACAAGTATGTTCAGTGGTCAAGGGGTCATTATGTGAAGAATGTAGAGAATGCTCTCCCCACAACAACTGTAAAAAGACATATGCAGATTAAGTCCAACATGCCTGTGTCCTGGTTTAGGCTTCAGCACTCCCACAGACGATTTTTAGGGAGGAAGCAATTCACTCCAAGCTCTTGCAGATAAGGCAGGACAGTAAATTAAACAGAGTTACTGGAGAAAAAACTTGCCTTAAAGGGCTTGCTTGCCAGGGAATGCTCAGGAGTGGTCAAAACCAGTCTAAGAGTCTGAGAGCCAAACTGGGTAACTAGCCATTTTAAGAGTTCAAGAGTCAAACAGGGTCGTCAGCCAGTCCAAGGTCAGGGTTTCAGGGTTATGAAGCAGAATCACACTAAAGCTGGAGAACGGTTGGTTGTTTCCCACAGAGAACATGGGTCAGAGCTGTTTCTTAAATTGGCTACAGTCAGGTGACCTTGATTAAGAGAGCTTCTCCTTTTGTCTCAGTGAACGCTTTTGCTCTGCTCTCTTTTCTGCCCTTTGAGACTGTGGGCTTGGGGGCTGAACTTCCTCATCTGACTGTTCCAGCTGTCCTGGTGGCACCAATGTTTGATTAGTCTCAGGAGAGTCCTGGCTTGGTGTGTCTTGAGGCTGCCATTCCACAGGTTGAGCTGCAGCATTGTCCTCATCCTTGGAGTCTGAGTCCTGAGCCAACAGGATGCCAAATGATATATCCTTCTTTAAGAGGAAGGTCTTTCTATTGTAAGGTCTAGATGGTAAAGAAGAATGTACTGTTAGGCTGTCAGTTTAACTACATACATGTTTTCTAGGTTCCCAATCTTGCTTTCTTTGAAGCGAATGGAAAGTACTGCATTTTTAAAGCCAAATATATGGTTAAAAATTCTCTAGTTCCTTTTGCTTAAACTAGTAAATTGAATATGCATATAGTCTGCTTGTTATGGTGATGATTAGATGCATCGTTATACTCATAGCCCAACTAACAAGCCTAATGAACACTTCCTGCATTTTATAAGGATATTTAAAGCAGCATCTTGCTGGAATGCATATACAGTTAAAATAAAGAGAGGGAATTGTGGAATTTAACTATTTCTCCCTTAATTAAAAGTAGGACTTCGCAACAAAGTTCAGATCTAACACTTATAGGAGCAGTTGCCTTTTTGATTCATGTCCTTTTCAGATACATACAGTTTCTTTCCTCTTTCAACTTTATCAGACATGGAAAATATGGTGTCATCATGACACCACATGATCGCAAAAGGGCATGTGGATCAGATGACGTTGCCCTTTTGTGGTTAAAAGCAGACCCAAACCCATCATTTTTAATTGATGGCTTAAGCCTTCAAGAGATCTCGCTGTTGCTTTTTTGCCAGCATTGCCGGCAGCAATACCTCTGTCTTTTAAATCTCGGACTTATCTTGACAATGGACGGACTGTTGTGAACACTTCCAGGTCAGATCAGGACATCCAGGTAAGTGGCAAACTTTTTTTTGACTCTCACTGAGTTACTTGGAGGTTTTTTTAGTGTGTGTGTGTGCTTAGTTTAAATTTTTGACGTTTCTTTCTTTTTTTAGTTTTGAATTTCCTATGCAATGAAATCACATGGGATTTCAAAAGAGGAAGTGAATGGAGCTCCATTCACTTCCTCTTTATTACCAGAGAAGCCTTTGCCAGGAAAGGCGGTAAGTACGGGGAGGGGGAAACGTTCTTTTGCTGGCATAAAAAATGATATTTTTTTTTTTTATGCTGGCAAAAGAATGTTATAATGGGAGCATCTGATAAGGTCCTTTGTTATTCTCCTCTGATTAAGAGGCTTTAAACAGACTGTGATATTAAGTGTAAGTAAAGACTGTCCTTTGGGCTTTTGCACGTATGGAAAAATAAAAGCCACGGAGGTAGCACATAGCTTCCTATCTGACCATTTGGCAAGAGTTTCTTTGTTGTACTACAACTTTTATGTGTTATTAAATGCAGTGCTTAGGAAAGTGTTAAGAACAGAGCTGGCAAAAATAAGTTGTTGTGGGTTTGTTTGTTTTTTACGTTTGAGGCAAAACTTGGAAAACTAAATTTTGAAAAATAAGAATATTTTTCTCATTTGTTAAGGCTTTTAAAAATTATTATTACAGTTGTCCCTCCACATTCGCGAACTTGACATTCGCGGTTTCGGTTATTCGCGGTTTTGGGAGGGCCCCCCCGGGCCCCCCCAAAACCGCGACACGGGGCCTCCAGAGGCCCCGTGAAAGACATAGAGGGAGCGGGGAGGCCCAGGGAGGCGTCCACGGGGCCCCCGGAGCTCCGGAGGCCCCAGGAAGGCTTGGGGACAGGGTGGGGAGGGCTGGGGAGGCGATCCTGGGGCCTCCGGAGACGCTCCGGAGGCCCCAGGAAGGCCTGGGGACGCGGTGGGGAGGGCTGGGGAGGCGATCCTGGAGCCTCCTGAGACGCTCCGGAGGCCCCAGGAAGGCCTGGGAGGGCTGGGGAGGCGATCCTGGGGCCTCCGGAGACGCTCCGGAGGCCCCAGGAAGGCTTGGGGGCGGGGTGGGGAGGGCTGGGGAGGCGATCCTGGGGCCTCCGGAGACGCTCCGGAGGCCCCAGGAAGGCCTGGGGAGGTGATCCTGGGGCCTCCGGAGACGCTCCGGAGGCCCCAGGAAGGCCTGGGGACGGGGTGGGGAGGGCTGGGGAGGCGATCCTGGGGCCTCCGGAGACGCTCCGGAGGCCCCAGGAAGGCCTGGGGACGGGGTGGGGAGGCGATCCTGGGGCCTCCGGAGCGTCTCCGGAGGCCCCAGAAAGGCCTGGGGACGGGGTGGGGAGGGCTGGGGAGGCGATCCTGGGGCCTCCGGAGACGCTCCGGAGGCCCCAGGAAGGCCTGGGGAGGGCTGGGGAGGCGATCCTGGGGCCTCCGGAGACGCTCTGGAGGCCCCAGGAAGGCCTGGGGAGGCGATCCTGGGGCCTCCGGAGACGCTCCGGAGGCCCCAGGAAGGCTTGGGGACGGGGTGGGGAGGGCTGGGGAGGCGATCCTGGGGCCTCCGGAGCGTCTCCGGAGGCCCCAGAAAGGCCTGGGGACGGGGTGGGGAGGGCTGGGGAGGCGATCCTGGGGCCTCCGGAGACGCTCCGGAGGCCCCAGGAAGGCCTGGGGAGGGCGGGAGGAAGGGCCGGGGAGACCTCCGCGGGGCCTAGGAAGGCCCCGCGAAGGCCTGGGGAGGGAGGGAGGGAGGGCATTGGAGACCTCCGCGGGGTCTAGGAAGGCCCCACGAAGGCCTGGGGAGGGCGGGAGGGAGGGCCGGGGAGGCCTCCGCGGGGCCTAGGAAGGCCCCACGAAGGCCTGGGGATGGAGGGAGGAAGGGCCGGGGAGGCCTCTGCGGGGCCTCGGAAGGCCCCGCGAAGGCCTGGGGAGGGAGGGAGGGAGGGCCTTGGAGACCTCCGCGGGGCCTAGCAAGGCCCCGCGAAGGCCTGGGGAGGGAGGGAGGGAGGGCCGGGGAGACCTTCAGGGGCCTAGGAAGGCCCCGCGAAGGCCTGGGGAGGGAGGGGGGGAGGGGTGTCGCTATTCGCGGTTTTTTCACATTCGCGGGGGTCCGCGGAACGGAACCCCCGCGAATGTGAAGGGACGACTGTATTTGAATGACATGCCCTGAGCAATTGTGTATGATGCTTAATAATATCATGCTTAATAACATCACCAAACCCTGTTCCATGTGACATCACCTGGAGCCATGTGTAGGTCTCATGTTTTGGTCCTGAAATCCTGGGGCCCGGAATGTTCCGCACTCAGCAATCCTAATACTACTACAGCTACCAGCCTCTCATTTTCCCTTGTGAGCTGGCTCCCATGTGAACAATGGCAGGGCTGTAATTGGCTAGGAACCCAGCAGGGTGGTCAGCTACTGAAGGTGCAAAGCTCAATTTTTGCCCTCCACAGTAGGTTGCATCCACCTGAAAATCAGGTACCAAATTGCCAAAAATGAAACAGGAAGTGATGTCTGGTCCCTACTTGTAGCTATTAGTGGCCTGGTTTTACTGGATTGGGGGTTAGGTGGGGTTTGGGAAGGATTCCTTGCTATTTGCCACTCCTGGACACCTCCAAATTGTCTTTCTGCTATGGGAAGGTGGCTGATTTTCCTCCAATTCAAGGAGGGGGTGGGAGCAATTTGGGGGATTTTGTAGGGAGCTGAGTGGAGAAGCAGTAGGCTGGAAAAATGCAACCCATAGCCTTCAGTTTTCACCCCTGTGATGCAGGTGATGGGTCTTCTATCTTTTAGGAGCACCTTCTTTTCATTTTCCCTTACATCTTGAATGTATATCTGTAATTGAAAGAAAATATTGAAAGAAAAAACCATAAAACTCCAGTATTTCCTCATCTGAAGAAATCCAAAATATGAGTGATACTGCTTGTGGACCTTCTCCTTTGCAGACGTCTAGAATGCATAACGATACACTTGTTCCTTGAATTGGCAACAGACAGACACATTTATGACACACATTCTTGAGGTTTGTATGTTATGATGTGAAGACACTGTTAACAGTGCGATGCTAGATGGAAGGAGCAAGGAACATGGAGAAGCAAGAAGACTGGTCTATATGCTCAGGAGGTCTTACTACCAAGAACCTCAAAATTGTGTTAGGCAAAATATTGCTTAACAAAATATCCATTATACTTTATGAGGTCTGTCTATTAAAAAATGAGACTGATACAATAGCCCATCTTTATTTATATGTATTACAATTCTAATACTTGTCCCCTTCAATATACTCACACACTGATGCAGTCTTGTTTTCCATTGATCAAAGGCATGGAGCAGATCAGTTTCTGTCAGCTGTTTCAGCACATCTGCCGTTTTCTTCGTACTGTATCAATTGACTCAAAGCTTGTTCCTTTAAGCACTGATTTCACTTTAGGGAAAAAAGTCACATGCTGCCAAATCTGGTGAATATGGAGGATGTTCAAGTGTAATAATGCATTTATTGGCCAAAAACTGCTTCCCAGAAAGTGCTGTGTGAGCAGGCACATTGTCTTTATGAAGAATGAAACCAATTTTTCCACAGTTCTGGCCTCTTTTTTCTGACTCTTTCTCTCAGCTTTCTCAAAACTTCCTTATAATAATGCTGGTTCACTGTTCTGCCTTCTAGAACCCATTCTGCCAAAATTATACCTTTGATGTAAAAAAACAACAATGAACATGGCTTTCAATGTGGACTTGCTTTGATGTACTTTTTTTCATTCTTGGTGATGATGGTGTTTTCAAGTGCATTGACTATTGTTTTGTCTCAGGATCATACTGGGAGATCCAGGTTTCCTCACAAATGATGTTGGTTTTTTTTTGTTTTGGAAAAAAAGGTTTGGGTCCACCTCAAGTTGCTGCAGAATGCCACTTTGCTCAACTTTTATTTAAACTTAGCATTTTTCCAGCACACAACAGACAACAACAGCTGCTTTAAAGAATGGCTGACAATTAACTGAACTGCCGAGAGTGTTGATGTTTGTCATACAGTTTCAGACATGTTCAAGGTTACCACTCAAGTCTTCACAATCAGTTCTCCCTGATTTGTCTGAAAGGTAGAAACACAGTCTTGTTATTTAAAAAATAGAACTCGTATCTTTGTCACTTTAATGTGCCTTGCACTGGATGGAGCTGTTTACAGGCAAAGGATAGAAGAGAACAAGGACTTTATCAGACAAGCCTCTCCAGGGGTTCTTTTGCCTGCATATTTTAAAGTGTTTTTCTGCAGTAAAAGAACCCTTCCTATCAGACCTACCTTGATCAGTGTTCAAAGGCAGCCCCTTAGTATGAACAGAGCATGAACAGAGCTCCATTCAATTTCATGTTCGTGATCTCACTGATTCTTGCAAGAAGACGTGAGCATGGTAAATTTAAAAATACCCCCCCCCCCAAAAGTCACAAAATATTCACACAAGCACAAAACCATACTTTACAACCTAAAAGTTAACTGGGGAGGTTCATAAAAAGAATGTCCCCTACCTGGTTGTCATGATCTCACCAGGAACTATTCTGTCATAGATGCTGTATAAAGTCCCAAGACTGGGTTTTTTCCTCTGCCTTTTTTTTTTTTTTTTGGTTGGAGGGGAGAGATTAGCATATAAGAGTTTTGTCCTCTCCCAGGCCTAGGGTTACCAGGTCTCAGGGCACAGGCTGATATCTAAGAGAATTTCAATGGTGCTCTGATCTCCTAGTGGGGAAACAAATTTTGGGGCAAAGGACACTGCAGGAAAAAGTTTGATTTTTGTGGGTGAAGTGGCTTTAAACCTGGGCACCCTATGTCCACTCACATTCAGCTGGTGCCAGGGATCACTGGTTCATCTTCAAGGCATTTGTTTGCATCAGCACACCAAAAAAAAAAAAAAAAAAAAAAAAGCTAGGGCAGGAGTGATAGGAAAGGAATAGGAAGAGAGCCAGTGGGTGGTTGCACTTGAGCCCATCATGCCATTTAGAACAAGGTAGAGAATAAAATGCCAGCACAGTAACTCATGTGATGTCTTGTTGTACAAGCCCTGGAAGAAATGGCACAGGGCTTAAGAAAAAAATAATCCCCATGGGCTAGCAGTCAGCCTTTCACAGTCCCAAAAAGCCACACAGGAGCTTGGAAAATCTTTCCATGTTTAATCTGTGTGGTTGGTAAGGCAACTGATGGATGCATTTTGTCACCTGCCCACCCAATCCTTGCATGATGCTGTCTCTGTGATATTGCAAGGACCAGCCCCTCTCACTTCACAAAGGCCCACCTCCTGATTTCAACATTTGGGTCTTAAATCTCAGGGAATGGGATGCTGAGGACCTTACAAGATTATCACACTACACTGTTGCAGCACTATTATTTCACCATAACTGCTAAGGCTGCCTCCTGTGTAATCCTGGGATTTGCAGTTTAGGGAGGGGCATTTAGCATTCCAAGCCAGAGAACTCTTAGGCCTCACTAAACTACAGACTCCAGAATTCCACAGGAGTGGTGTTGTGATAAAAGCCACAGTTAAAAGATTTTGATTAGGCAATGCTGAGCTAAAAAAAAAAAAAAAAAAGGGCCAATTAGGGATTTCTTTCCTTGAAAGCATGAACAACGACTGCACAAAAATGTGACTGGAAAGTCTTTGTTAATCCGTGTGGTGCTCTTTTATATCACGATGACATCTTAAACAAATATGCAGCTTATTGTTTGAAAAGTGTCTTATGAGACAAGGCTTGATGCAAAGAAATGAAGGCAGTTAACCTAGGTCATTGTGTTCATCTTAAAAATGCTACAACATAATCCTCAGAGTCAGGAAAGGAAGGTGACTTTACACAAACTTTTTGAGCAAAGACTGTGGTTGTGTTTTCACATAATGATGAGCCAGAGTTCTGAAGACGCTGGGCCTTTAATTCACAAGCAAACCCTTAATATTGTGTCCCAATGTTAGTTGTCTTCCTTCTAACAAGCCAAGATTTGAAACTATGGCTTGTAAATACAGCAACAAACCATAGTCCAAGTTCAGATGTAACATTAGGGAGTTTATCAACACCCCCCCCCATTAATGTTCTTTTGCTGGCATAAATTGTGGCATTTTTATGCCGACAAAAGACCCCCCCACAACTTACCTTGAGCAGCATCAATGAGGCTTCCCCGGCAATAATGGTGCATGAACAGAACTCCATTTACTTCTGGGGTTGAATTCTCACTGATTCTCGTGAGAAGGTGCTAGCATGGGAAATTTAAAAGTTAAAGCAAAATCAACAGATAAAAAGCACGAGCACAAAAACACACTTTAAAAGTCCCAAGCACACGTGTGTGTGTGTGTGATAAAAAGAGCGTCCCCTACTTGGCTATCCCAATCTCACCTGGACATGTTTTCCCATTGATGCTGTATTTGTGAGATTAAAATGGCACAAAACGCCGGCAACAACATACCACAGCTGATCTATTGCTGCCTTGGGCCATCAATAAAAAAGTACAGCTTATTGGCAAGATATGCTCATGAAAGGATGACGTTGTCTGGTATGCACATCCTTTTGAGATCATTAGGCATCCTTATGATGCCATATTTGCCGCATCTGCCTTGAGAAGATCCTGGTTATTTCAGACACACCCTCTACTGGAAATAGACAAGTGGGAGTGTTCACGTAGTCCACCAGTATGCTTGCTTGCTTTGTGAATGATAACCAGGATTATGGAAAATTCCAGTTTAGTGTTTTGTGTAAATACAGTTTTGTATATTTTGCAGATATTCTAGCTGTAGGAATGTCATGATGGACTTCCCAGCCATCATGGGGTGTTCGTCTCAAAACCTACAGTTCACAGCAGTGGAAAATTCCATTCCCTGGGTTCTATAGCATCAGGTATGGTAAGGGGGTGGGAACCTCATTTCCTAAACATGACATCACATCACCTGAATGGAGAGCCAATCAGATTTGGCAATGCAGAACCAATTAGAGATGACCAAAGGACTTTTAAGTTCTGACCTCCTTTGTTCTGGGGGAGCACATGGAGAACCACATGGTTTCGCCATCTTGCTTGGGCCAGATGGAGACACACATAGTAGAGAGATGCTAGACTGTGATAACAGAGGTTGGGGGAAGACAACCTCTCTCTTAGGCCTGATAACATCAAAGGGGCTGCAGGATAATAATCACTAATCATTTCTGCAGTAATTTTGCAGATGTTTGAATCTTTACGGTCATACTGAATTATGAAATGTTTTTCATAGTGTATGTTTTTCAATAAAGCATGTTTATGGATCTTTCACTCTTGCACACAGGGTAATTAAACAGCCTTAATGTTTCCTTCTTTAAGCTGGTTCATAATAATAAATGGTGACAGTCTCTTACAGTGATCTCTTACCTATCTTCCATTACATTTTGATTTTTAAGAGGAAGAAGAAATGTCATTCCTTCTGAATTTGGGAGGGGGGGGGAGAATCTATGCCAGCCAGTAGGGCAGGGATGGGCAATGTGTGACCCTTCAGAACCTTTTGCAGATTACCTCCTGAGGGCTCAACTACATGGGCCAGAATATTCTGGCTCTCCATCAACATATTGCACTTTTGGATCTGGCCTGATCCTCCCCTGGTACCAGCATGAAATGGGGCAGAGTCCAGAGGAGCATTGTGGCTTCTCCCTGCAGCCACCGCTGTTGCCCACCACATCAAACTCTCTGATGTCAGGAAGCAGGTCCATAGCACATGAGAAAGGCCTGTGCTGCGGGCCCCCTTCCTGGGTATGGAAGAGCGAGGCAGAGGGCTGCAGCAATGGGCCACCATGCTGGAATGAGTTCCTGTGGTCATGTGGGACCTGATCCATTTTTTGATGGCTAGAATGATTTACAAAGGTATTTTTTAAAAAACACTGTAATGGCCTATTGATTAGGGGCTTGTCTATATGGGCAGTATATCCCATCTTCCCCCTGTCTTAGTACCGTCTTTGCCCAGTGTTCTTGAGGACTGCCTGGGGGCAGAATGGGGCAAAAGCCCTGCATCATCAGGACTGTAGGGCTCCAAGACAGGGGCAAGATGGGATAAATGGCCTATGTAGACAAGCCCCTAATCAACAGCCAATGATAAGGGGTGTTGGAAGCTGCAGCCCAAGTGCATCTGGCAACCACAAGTTGCATGCACTGACAGTAAGGAAATAAAACAGACACAACTACAGACACAACTGGGAATGCTGAGGCCACCCTGACAAGCCAATGCTGCCCAACCCTCTCCTTTATGAGGGCTGCATAAGAACAGAGCTTAGAAAAGTGACTTTTTAAGGAGCTGCTGGTCATGCTGGGGAGGCTGGGAGATATAGTCCAAAAATAAACTTTTCCAAGCTTTGTACGAAACTTTCCCAACAGGACAGAATATTCAGACACTTGGAAACACTTGGGATATTGGGAAGATTTGTTTGCGGCAGGGAAGGGTTGCCTTTGCCTTCCTCTGAGGCTGAGAGTGTGAAATTTGCCCAAGTTCACCCAGTGAGTTTCCATGGCCAAGCAGGGATTTGAACTCTGGCCTCCAGCATCATAGTCCAATGCTCAAACCACTATACCATGCCGGCTCCCAAAATTGATGGAGGAAGCTTTAAAACTGATGCAGGGGCTGATCTCAATTAGGGTTGGATGTGTTCAAGGTTTAAAAAGTGTTTTTCAGCTTTATTATATATGTTATAATGTATTGTGCAGTTTGGCTCATAATCTGAGCTTTATACATTTTACTCTACTCTCAACTTATTTTATTTGGTGGAAAAGAAAGGCTGAGCTTGCCTTCAACTCAATGTGGGCTTACAACCTGATAATATACAACTTGTGTTCACAGTGCTCCTGTTCATAGTGCTACCTGAATTCAAATCCCATACAGACAGTACAGATTGCATCCCTAAACATGACAGAGGGCATAGAGTATTCCAACCCCTCCACCGCATGCTGCACAAAGCTGGAAATTATTTACTACACATTGACCACAGGACCTAGGACATTGTAACTGCTTCATATTCTCATTTGCAACCACAGCACTATTGCCATGACTGCAAGTGAGCCTGAAGCCCATGTTAAAAGCCCCAGCAATGGAGGTCTGTGCAACTTGTAGGTGAAGCACTGCTTGATCACATGATCAGCCCCATCCCACCAGTGAGTGACACTGCAGGGACCTGTCACTAGCAGCTCATCATCATAGCATCACTCACTGATGAAAGGGGGCTGGTCATGTAACCCTGCAGCACTCTGCTCACCAACAGCACAGGCCTCTGAGTGGCTTTTGAGGTAGGTTTCAGGCATCAGATGGAGTTAAAGCATAGCTACGATATCAAGCTATGTGTGAGGCAGGATTGTGGCCAATATCTTTACTCTTAGTGCAGAAGGAGAAGAGTGAGTAAATTAGTTTATTACTGAAGAAGCCAGGGTAATGCTCAGTGTCCCCTTGGGGCAGCACTGGCGGGTAATGAAATTTCCTGTACAATGGGCCGTGTTAGAGAGTGCATCAGCCCAGATACTTTACAAGTAGGCCAACATGTTCCTTCATTCTGCATCTGTTCAGTTTGGGCAGTTGATTGCATTAGCCCTTAATGACATCATAATATACCATAATCTGATTGGTTATGTGGTGCTATGATATTATCACATTGGCTCTTTTGATCTATGATCGGTAGGGATCCTGAAGCCTGCAAGAAGCAAAAGAGTGTAGCTTTTAAAATGATGCCAAAGTGAACATGAAGAGGGTTATCTCACATCACTTAAATAAGCTCTTGGAGTTCAAGTAAGCTCATTATCTTCTACCCCCATCTGAAAATGTGGCCTCTTAAAACTCAGCATACCACTGTTTTTAAAAAAATCATTATTTAGTTTTCAAACATTGAGCCAAAATCTATTCTGGGAGTCAAAGGATGTTCTATGAATGGAATGCTGAAGACATATACAATTGGTTTCTATCACCAGCATTTTAACAATTTAAACACAATCTCTTAACAAAATATTTATATTTGAAAATGCTGGGGGGGGGTTAATTCTTTCAACTAATAGTTTACACTTAAAGATAGTTTGCTATTTCTCTCCAAGGTTTGCTGACGCATAGATTGTGAAGTGTACATTTTTGTAGGAAATCTTCAAATTAGTAAATCAACCCAACTTTCCAAACATTATTACTAATCAGAAGATGAATTATGTGACTGGCCTCCAGCAGTTTCTAATAATAGAGAGACTACATCCACGAACATATGAATGGTAATATTTCAGGTGGGTGGCAAAATTGGCTTTGTATGCTTTTACGCAGACAGAATAGCTTGCCAGGTTTTAATTTTTCTCCACACTGAACATTTTGTCCAAAGGATATGGTCAAGGACATAGTCTACCCCCATGTTGAGTTTTCGCACCTATTAAATAGGCAGATGGCTAAAGTAGTCTCTGACAGGATGTTTGATTGCTTTCCTCCCCCCTTTTTACGACATCAGTACCTGGTCATTTAAAAACATACTGGAAATGTAGTTTTGGAAGAGCTTGCATTATATGAGTGTGAGAGGAAAAAAAATTCCCATTCTGCCAGGATTGTGTCTAATTGAAAACTAGTCCATCACTTTTGCTCAAGGTTATTATCAGGCCATTTACACTGGAACAGTTTCACTAAAACATCATAGGTCTATTTAGGGCCAGTGATCATACACAAAAAGTGGCACTGTATTTTCTCTCTGTCATCAGATACTCAGCTGCATAGAGAAACATGAATGTGTACTGTCAGTTCAGGCTGCTTAGCATTTATTTAGCCACCCCCCACCACCACAGGGAGTGCAGCCACAACATTGTAAGTTTGATCCCACAGGGCTCCAAGGTTCACTCAGCCTTCTATCTTTCTGAAGGTTGGTAAAATGAGTACCTGGCTTGTGGGGGCAATTAGCTAACACATTGTAAACCACTTAGGGCACTGATAAGTGGTATAGAAATAGAAATGCTATTGCTATTGTTATATAATTAGAAATGGGGTTGGGAACCTTTGGCCCTCTCCAGATGTTTTCGCTATAACTCTGATAGCCCCTTACCATTGGCCATGCTAAGTCTTGAACAGTCCTGGTGGAATTGATGGGATCTATAAACCAGAATAACTGGAAGGTCCCTGCAGTAGGAATACACCAGTGTTACCTGTTGTTCTTTCTCTTTGTTGCCTCCTTATCACCAGAAGATGAAGTTCTGCAGAAGTTATCCCTCCAGTCAATATCCAGTAGCCTTTGTTGAAGAAAGAACAAGCTGCTTGTAGGCTTCTGTAGGTGCAATGTGTGTGTGTGTGTGTGTGTGTGTGTAGAGGATATCATTTTATTCTTTGTGTCAGGACTTTTTCGGACGAAGAAAAATAACGCAAGCAGCCTCTCCAGCTTGCGAGGCTGCTGCGCTGCAAAGCACTCCTTTCGTATGACGCTCGCCCCTGCCGGTACTGTTGCGGTACCGCAGGGAGAGCTGAGCGTCATATTTCGTTGATTTTTTTACTCACGAAAGTTGATAGCAAAATATTTTGGGCTGGCCTTGCCTCTAGGGCATGGAAAGCTTTGGGAACAAGCAAGGAGGGACTTTATCAGACCATGCAAATACAGCATCATAAGGATGCCTAATGACTGTGAAAGGGTATGTGTACCAGATGATGTCCTTTTGTGAATATGCAAAGTCCAAAAGCCATTCTATTTTATTGGTAGGCCAAGCCATCAATTGATCCCCTATAGTGCTTTGTTGCCGGCATTGGCGTCACTGGAATCTGTGCACCATTGTACTCATGTCAGTGCAGCGTCAATGAGCAAACACTTCCAGGTGCGATCAGGACAGCCAGGTAGAGGATGCTCTTTTTATGACCCCCCCCATGTACTTGGGACTTTAAATGTGTGTTTTTGTGCTTTGCTGTACTTTCTCTCTGTGTGTTTTCTGTGTGTGTTTTTTCTTTTTTTTTTCCCTTCAAATTTCCCATGCTAGCGTCTTCTTGTGAGAATCTGAGAGATCTCAACCCCAGAAGTAAACAGAGCTCCATTTATGCTTCGTTACTGCTGGTGAAGCCTCACTGATGCCATTAAGGTAAGGTCTGGTACAGGGGGTTCTTTTGCTGGCATAAAAATAACACAATTTATTCTGGCAAAAGAACACTAATGTGGGATGGTCTGATAAAGTCTGAGGACACAGGGTGGGGAAAAAAGCACAAGAGTTCTTCCATGTTCTGACCCATGCAATTCTGATCATAGGGAGGGGTCTGAATAAGGCTTTACATTGGGGTGGGCATGCTGATCCATATCCAACTCTTTGTGGCCCTAAGCAGATTGCACCACCCTCTTTGCTGGAACTGGAAATGACCTTCTGGTCACTTCCAGTCAATTTTTTTTTGGGGGGGGGATTCTTGGCAATTTCAAGGTGGGCCCCTTAATAGTGTTGTATATCAGAACCAGACCCCTAAAGTCATTTTGGCTGACTTTTTTTTTCAGGGACTCAGGGTTTGTGGGGCAGTTAGTGGTCATCAGGGAAAGGGTCACAAGGGATCTCTCGCAAGGACTGCATGGAGCCTGCAGGCCACATGACTGCCACCCCTCCTCTATGTGTAGATATGAGGCAGTCATATGTTTCTTTAAAAAATATTTCTTCAAGCCAAAGATATAAGCTGAGTGCAAAGAGCCATCTGCTACTTCTGTTACTATCTACACTACATATTGTTGAATCTGTTTCAGAGCAGTTGAACTCTTGTGGAGTCTCTCAAATCTTGGTCAAGATACTGATAGGTCTTTGTTTTGACATCTGTCATAGGGCTAGATCACAACATCTATAGACTTTGGAGATTATCAGACGGGAACAAAAAAAGCATTCCCATCCCGCTATCTCCTTTCCCACCCCTCTCCTGCCCCTGTCCTCGCACAAGAACAAACAGTTTCAGAATTACCTGAATTGTGCTTGTGCCGGGCAGCCCAGGAAGTGAAAGGAGCTCTAAAGCTCCTTTCACTTCCCTGCAGCTCTTGCAAGAAGAGGAGAGCTAGGGATTTAAAGGGATAGGCTGGGAGCAATCGGGGGGGCAATGGGGGGTGATCAAGGGGGGGGGGCGATCAAGGGGCAATTGGGGGGCCAATTGGGCAGCGATGGGAGGGGCAATTGGAGGGGCAATTGGGCAGCAATGGAAGGATGTGATTGGGGGCCGATCGGGCAGTGATGGGAGGGGCAATCAGGCAGTGATGGGAGGGGGATTGGGGGGCGATCAGGCAGCAATGGGAGGGGGCGATTGGGGGGGTGACCAGGCAGTGATGGGAGGGAGTGATTGAGGGCGATCAGGCAGTGATGGGAGGGAGTGATTGAGGGCGATCAGGCAGTGATGGGAGGGGGTGATTGGGGGTGATTGGGCAGCGATGGGAGGGGGCGATTGGGAGGTGATCAGGCAGCGACGGGAAAGGGCTATTGGGGGCGATTGGGAAGTGATGGGAGGGGGTGATTTGGGGGCGACTGGGCAGCGATGGGAGGGGGTGATTGGGGGTGATTGGGCAGCAATGGGAGGGGGTGATTGGGGAGGTGATCTGGCAGTGATGGGAGGGGGCGATTGGGGGGGCGATCGAGCAGTGACAGAAGGGAGTGATTGGGGTTGATCAGGCAGCGATGGGAGGGGGTGATTTGGGTGTGATCAGGCAGTGACAGGAGGGGGCAATTGGGGGTGATCGGGCAGTGACAGGAGGGGGCAATTGGGGGGTGATTGGACAATCATGGGAGGGGGCGATTGGGCAGACCATCAGGCAGCAACAGGAGGGGGAAATTGGGCCCTTTATCCTTTATCAGTTTGAGCCGTTTATCCTTCCTGGGGCTTGTCAATGAATGTGAGGTGCATTAAGGGAGGCATCCGGAAGTATTTTGACACTCCAGACCTCCCACTACTGCTGGCATCATGTCAGCATAACGGGCACCTTTTCACATTCTGGTCATTCCATTTCGGAAACGGAGCATTGGATCTATTAACGACTTAAGCCGTTAATTAAAAAAAAATGGGGATGGAACTGAAGCAGCATGGGATGGGATGACGTTGTCTGAAAGGGAAATATTTTCATGATACTGTGGTGTCCCTGCCCTGGTTTATTAGGCTTGCTTGATAATCTCCTTTCTCACATAACTATGATCCCCACAGTTCCCTAGGAACTGGGAACAGCTATTTTGGTTGTTTCATTTATATCCCACCTTGTTTGAAAACAGGATTGAACCAGCTATTACATCAGTCCAGGGGCTTATCTACACAGGGTAAAAATCTGGATGAAATTCAGACTACTTTTCCTGGGATCTGTTGGGCATGAAATTCAGATTACTGTGGCCCAGATTTAAGCACCACACCTTACCTGGCCAAAACCTGAATCTGCAGCACTCATCAGTGGGCTTGCCTACACAGTAATTCATTTGGATTTTTACCTCAAGTGAAGCTGCAGGTTCACCACCGCTGTCTGACCAGGTACCTCCATGATGCCGCCACCATCAGTGTTGACTGGAAGAGCAACAGGGCTCTGCCTTCCTGGTGCACAATTGATTGTGTGGCTGCCCGCTTGCCTGGGCTGTGCTTTCCCAGTGCACAATCACTCTCTCTGAGGTCACCATTGTGAGGCTGGCTGTTCATTCTGACCTCATAGAGAGCAACTAGCACTAGGGTTCTGCTTTGCCAGTACATAATCACTTTCTTGGAGGTCAGAATGAGTGTCCAGCCTCACTATGGCAGGGCTGGCCACTCCTTCTGATCTCAGAGCAGGTGATTGTGCACCAGGAAAGCAGAGCCCTGGCACATAGTCACTCCCTATGAGGTCAGAATGAGTGGCCAACCTCACGACCTCAGAAAGAGTGATTGTGCTCTGGGAAAGCAAAGCCCTGGTGAATAGTTGCTCTCTGTGAGGTCAGAATGAATGGCCAGCTTTGCAGTGGTGGGACTGTCTACTCGGTTTGACCTCAGAGAGAGGGGCTGTGTTCTGGAAAAGCAAAGCCTTTGTGCTAGTGTCTCTCTGAGGTCAGAATGGGCACTGGGAAAGCAGAGCCCTGGCACTATTCAGCCTCTATGAGGTCAGACCGAGTGGCCAGCCTCATGATGGTGTGGCTGACCACTTGTTCTGACCCCAGAGAGAGTGACTAGTACCAGGGTCTTGCCTTCAGAATGAGGAAGTGGCATTGAGGAGAGGGGGAAGTGGTGGCATCTCAAGTAGCACTTGTCCTTCCTCCCCACTCCCTGAATTCAGGGCAGATGCATTGTTCACACTATCAGTTTTCTCCAGGGTTTCAAGCAAACTCCAAAGAAAACTGAGGGCTTGGTTACACAGTGAAAAAAAAACCGTGAAAAATTCGCCAAGATTCCTAATTGTTTACATGCATTGCGTCAGAAGGAGGGGGGCACAAAAACCCATTAGTAACGCAAGAAAGGATTTTGGGACTTTTGCCAACTTTTTTGAAAAGTAGCATATTTTCGATAGTCTGAACAACCATTACACTACGTGCTGTGTGAATTATCAGCAATCTTTCAATACATTCACTGCAGAGCTTTGCCATGATTGGTTGAACTCACCAGGGACGGGTTTGGACAAGGAGGGGATGGAGGAAAGATCCATGTTGTTTCCAGCCATGAAAAAGACTGTGAGTGCTAGCCTTGTGTGTGTGTGTGTCTTTCCTTCTCTCCCTCCCACCTTGCTACTTTCAGTCTCTCTCTGTGTGAATGATCTTTGTCTCCCCTCCTGAGATCGCGTCCCTTCCCTTCTCCCTGTCTTGTGCTTAGCCACAAAGAAGATTGTGAGTGCTAGCCTTATGTGTGTGTGTCTTTCCTTCTCTCCCTCCCACCTTGCTACTTTCAGTCTCAGATTTTCAGACACCACTGTTATAGTGTTACTATTCCACTTTATTTGCTATGGCTGCCTCCTCTTGAATCCTGGGATTTGCAGTTTATGGAGGGGCATTTACAACTCTCAGCCATAGAGATCTTAGGCCTCACTAAACTACAAACCCCAGAATTCCACAGGAGGAAGCCAGAGCAGTTAAAGTGGAACAGTAACACTATAACAGTGTAGTCTGAAAATCTCCTCTGTGTGTGAATGATCTTTGTCTCCCCTCCTGAGATCGTGTCCCTTCCCTTCTCCCTGTCTTGTGCTTAGCCATGAAAAAGACTGGAGTGCTAGCCTTGTGTGTGTGTGTGTGTCTTTCCTTCTCTCCCTCCCTCCTTCCTATCTTGTGCCCAGCTGCGGCGATCTGAAGAATTAAGCAAGCCTTTTCCAGTCTCTCTTGTGTGTGTGTGAATGTTCGTCTCAGGCAATCCTGTGGTAATCAGAGGATGTCCTTGGGAGGCCACACCCCTGTCTCAGTCTGTGTGTGAATATCAAAGCGGAAAACAGCTGAAAACTAAACTGATAGACCAATTAAGCAATATATCATCTGAACGATGCAGTACAGCTGCGAAACAGCGATAAAGCGCAAATTACCGCAATAAAAACTGTTGTGTAACTGAAGCCTGAGTTTCTTAGAACTGTATTAAGGTAGCATTCCCTGAGTTTGGTACAGATAGGGCTGTATGGTGTGTAAAGTAACCATACCACATTCAGGGAAAAGGCCACACAGAGTGTGGCCTTATCGTCCCTGATTTGGGGTAAGTTTGAGTTTTTCAATAGTGTAGACAAGGCCCAGGTCTGTGATGCAGATAAGCCTTGGTTATAATATCTGTTGCTGTTTTATACTCTCCACTCCCTACGGAAGCAAGTAGTTCCATGGGCAGCACTAACCGAGGCTGGTTCCCCTATGAAAGAGCGGGTCTACTGGGGGCTTACACATCTTATTTACAAATACACAAGTAGTATGTGTGCAAAGGTAAGCAGTAGACACAGTCTTACAAGGCAGCAGAAGCACTATCCAGTATTCAGTCCCTAGAGACAAGTGTTATGCTCCCTGATTGTAAACAGCTATAGTGCTTTCAGCCATTTTTCTCTGCTACTTTCTCTATTCCAAATTGTAATCTCTCTCTCTCTCTCTCTCTCTCTCTCACACACACACACACACACCCCTACCCTATACTACTAGCTGAAGAGAAAAGAGTATCAAGAGTATCTGGTCGCTTTTCTAGTCAAGCATACTCCACTTGTATCTCAACCTTGGGCAAATATCAAACATCCATACTGAGCTATTGACAATCTCCTTACAAACATTGTGCTCACATGTAGCATTGTGTATAAGCATTGCTGGCATTAGAACTTTACTGGCAACCACAACATGTAATGGATTCCATCTTTTCCCATTATGATCTCCTGAGATCATAGATCTTGACAGACTATTTTTGAATTATGTTTTCATTTTTTTTAAAAAGAACCTGATGTTTATGTGTTTGTATAACTTATTTGTGTGAGTAGTGATAGGGAATCTGTGCCCCTTCAGATGTTGTTGGAATCCAACTCCCATCAGCCCCCAACTACATTGCCAATGTGATCTACTCCCATCAGCCCCAACAATAACATCTGAGGGGCTATATGTTACAGAATAACTGGGCAGTTTTGTAGAGTCTGGAAACCGTTGTTTCCTTCTCCCTGGAACTTAATGGATAGTACTTCTCAATTTTTGAAGAACAGAGTTTAAGAAATGGTATTTCAAAAACTTTTGGGGGAAAGAAGGTCTGGAGGAAGGAATAGCCTTTAAATAGCCAGTCATACCCCCTGAGGACATCTGGGGGTCCAATTGGCTGTGTTATACCATTTTTTTCAGGTGCAAGGGCCATGTTGTTGCTGTTGTTAATTTGTTTATATAGCACCATCAATGTACATAATGCTTTACAAGTAAAACAACAAAAACAGCCAGCCCTGCCAAAGTCATACAGTCTCAGTCTCAGTCTCTCTCTGGGTCCATCTATACGATTAAAAAAAAATCTGTTTGGGGGTGTGTGTAAAAAATACGAATAGGCAGTCGTTTGTATGCATACGATCCGCCTACATGATTTTTTACCCCCCCTAATCTCCGTATGAGCCCCCTTCTCCAGCTGGCTGGAGCAAGCAAGCCAAGCGGAAGTTTTAAATCTCACACTGCTTTTTTTTTTTTTTAAAGGTGCCTGCTTTGGACATTTGGTTTTCCCTATTTACAATGTAAAATTAAAATAAATGTATATAAAATTCACAGATTTACCGGACTTTCGCTTAGCCAGGAATCCAACATGGTGGCCATTCCCAATCCCCCTCCTTGCTAGCCCTGCCCCCTCTACTCAGCCAGCCAATCAGATTACATTGCCTGTTCATATGTGTGCGAACGGGGCATACAGACCATCAGCCATCCGAACGGCTGTACAGATTTTATGCTGAGATCCACGACTCCTTCCGAATGCCAAAACCACGTAGTTTACAGGGGATTCGTTAGCCACCTTCTGAATGACATGTATGAATCTGAATGGCCGTGTGTACGGAACAGCGATCTTCAGAACGGCGTACGTATTTTTTTTTTACCGTGTAGACGGGCCCTAACTCTCTCTCCACATACACACACACACACACACACACACACAGAGAGAGAGAAAGTAAGTAGTAATACAAATATAAAACTATACAGATCACCTCCCGTATCCATTCCACTGTTTCAGTTATCTGCGGCTGAAAAAATAGGGAGTCACCACAGAGTCACTCTGGAAAACACCTCTCTAGGAATTGCTAGGTCCTTCAATGCAACTCTATGGTATGTTTGAACCAGAAGTCCTTTATTTTAACAGGGTTTGCTATCATCTGCAGTTTCATTTATAAACGCTAAGTATGGGAACGTATCTCACATGGATGGGGGGGGGCAACCTGTATAATACAATTGTAAATCAAATTATTCAGATATAAAACAAAAAAATAATACAATATAAAATAAAGCAAACTGACAAATACATATAATCAAAATATACAGGATGATTAAAACAATATTGAACTTCAGTGTGTGTTTCAAATGAGGAATCTAGAACTGACAGAATGTTTAGCTAAATATGAAGCCCATGGACCATATTTCGTGTATTTCAGGTTATAGGATAGATTCTCAGAAGTATTAAGATGGTGAGTAAGAACAGCAAGGGCATGGGAGTCCAAAAAAAAAAAAAAAAAGAGAGAGAGAGATGACTTTCCAGTATACCCTTACACAACCTCTCCAGATAGCTCAGATGTTCAAGACAGAGTTGCAGAACAACAAAAGTTCTTGCTTTGTAGCAAATCTTCTGAAGCTTCCTATCCAGCTCCTGGATCAGAACATTTAGTATGCACAAGTAATAGATGGACAGTTGTAAAGGTAACAGAAGATTTTCCACTTGTAGTGTGATTTTTAATTAGAACATCTTGCAACAGACAGTGTAAACGTAATTGCATACGCATGTTTTAACCTTTCCAGACACAGCACAGTGCATGTTTCAAAAAAGGCAACCATTGTAAAGCTGATTGACAGGATGTTTAGCTAAATAGGAAAGGAAAAATTGCCATGTGTATAGAGAAACATTAGTTCAAAGAGCCATAATTTTGAGAATATTTCTCTTCATCTAAGAAATTAAGAACATAGAGGAATATTTGCACTGAAGGGCACACAGACATACAATAAATAATTCAAATATCAACTAAGCCTTTAGGCAATGCATTTAATTATTTGTCACTTTCATGTCCGAACTTACTTTCATGGTGGAATTCAAGGTGTCATACACAGATTTTCCTGGCAATTTCACCCCAAACAGCTCTCCTACATAGAGTTTGGGGGAACACAGGGCTATTTTTTGTTAGGGCTGGAACATATGTGCAGTCCAAGGGGATCTGAGAGCCAGGAGCTACGGAACAAAACCAATAGTCAAGACAGAACCACAAGCTCAAGTCAGAACCAAGAACAAACCATAAGGCAAGAATCACACTAAGAAGAAATCCAGAAGGGGGTCAACACATGATGCTAAAAAGATTGGATGAATGGGAGAATCAAAAACTTATCCAATGGTAGTTTAGTATTAGATTCAAGTGGGAAGCAATGCTGACAGTTATTTACTACTTGAATAGCATATGGCCAACCCCACTGTAATCCCTCCCTCCTCTTTCTCCTATCCCTTGAGGATCTAATCTTTCTGGTAATTATTACCACAACTTTTTTGAGAATGAATAGATCTCTTTCCCTTCTGTGGATTGTCAAGAAATGAATTAGTGGCATTTTCCTTTTCAAACCTCGAAAGAATTATACTTAACTCCCTTCATGTCTATTGCTGATTTCATATTTTCCATTCTCTCACGGTGATCAAGTTCAGGCTGTTTTCTGAGCTAAAGACTAGCCTTTTCCAAGCAAAGTACAACATTAAACAAAATCACAAAGCTAGAAAAACAGTGTTTGGCTATACTACCTAAATCAAGTTAGTACCCCTAATCTGTTTTGACAAATGTATGTGGCAAATTCATGAAAATGTGTTGTCCTCCCTCTGTTAAGATTAAAGACTATTAAAATTATTTAAATGCATACAGTATCTGAGGCAGCACTGAACATGGGCAAATTAGAATATTTTATTCTTAGCAGAATAATGGACTGAACCCTTCCATTGCTTCAATCTCCCATTCTTCATTAATAACATTTTTTTTTACCACACTGTAACCTTTCAGTCAAGAATCATGATTTAGCTTGATGGCCAAAAGACAGATGCTCAGCAAGGAAAATCCAAAAGTTGTCACTCCTTGCACACATGGATTTGTGTCCTTGTAGGTATATGCGGAAAAGTTAATTAACTATGGCCAGAATCCTGTTGATTAGTCTCAACTAGAGTTAGAGGTGGAGAAAATATTTTAAAATATTCCAAAAATGGTTGCAAAACATGTTTTTCAAGTATTGAGAAACCCTGAAAGAATTATCCTGGATTGATAAGAATCTTTGCAGTTTGGGACTTACTCCTTGCAAAACAGCATTTTCTGTGCATGAAAGAAACATTTTCTGCAGAGAAAATAATATTTCTATAAAGAAATATTATTTCCTGTGCAAAAACTATTGTCTTCTGCAGAGAAAATGCTGTAATTGTGGACTTATTCTGTTTTGTGTTGTTAGTAGAGAAAACAGCATTTATGGAAAATAGCTTTTACTTTAAAAAAAAATACTGTTTCCTACACAAAAAAGGCTCTTTTCTGTGCAAAACAATCACATGTGAATTTTGCACTGAATAAGTCCTGAATTGTAAATAGGTTTCAAAAACAGGGTAGTTTTCAAATACTTTCTTGTGGCTGGAAGAAAATTGCTAAAAATTACTCACTGCTTCCTTCAGGAAGAAACTTCATGAAGAATTGAATACCCAACCAGAGTAGATCCATTGAACCTCTTGTGTACTTGTGAGTCAACACATAGATAAATCAATTGATTCAATGGATGCACTCTAGTCAGGACTGACAAAGGACTGAAGCCTATATTTCATTGTACCAATTTAGGAGTAACTGCAAATAGATACAAATATTTCTAGTAAGAAATGTCAAAAAGATAAAGTAATATGACTGTACCTAGAGGCCTAAATCTAATTGGTAGTTCTAGCTGAAATAGACCCACTAAGGCAGTGGTTCTCAACATGTGGGTCCCCAGATGTTGTTAGACTACAGTTCCCAGTTAGACTACAGCTCCCAGGCATTAGTGAGGCTGTGAGTTCAATCCTATGTGTGTAGCCATATTTTTGTTACTTACTAGAACTGGTCTTTTCTTTTTTTTAAAAAAAAAAATTTGAATGGCATATTTGTGCAACTGTGATTGATACTTTATGTATCATGCTTAATGACATCACAAGGGCTGCCATATAACCCTTGTAACATCACAAGAGTCCACTCCTTGTGACACCAAAGTGGCCATCCGTAGATTTCTGGTTTTGTCACCAGAATCTCAGGGTCTGGGATAGTCCTGGCTTGGCATGTCTAGATTACCATAATAGAAACAAAAGTTTTTAGAATTAAAGCTCTATGATCAAAATCAAAATCTCCAAAAAATGAATGAATTAACAAATGTCTCAGTCACAATGCATGGGAAAAGCAACTGCAGTTTTGGCATTGCTGGGATTATCTTTGCCTGCTTAAAAGAGGTGTGTGAGGGGATGAAAAAACTGGAATCTTGGCATTTTGGTGTGGCTGGAAGGGATTTCTTCTGCTTGCTTAGGTGTGGGGTGTGTGGGGTTGCATCATCTGCTTGGGCAGTTGATGCAGGTAGTTCCATCCTTTCGTAGGTCGGTAAAATGAGTACTCAGCTTGTGGGGCCAATTAGCTAGCACACATTGGAAACTGTTTAATGCAGTGTAGATGTGTAAATTGCTATTGCTCAAAACAATTTGTAAGCCGTTCTGATAGCCTTGTGGCTGAAAAGTGGGGTATAAATAAATAAATAAATAAATAAAATAATTAATGTCTACTTAAAGTACAAAACAGCCATAAAATTTTCAGCTATTCAAAAACCAAAAGAACAAAATATCCCTTGCAGTGTGGAGTGGTCCTTTTCAAATTTCCAGGCAATCTATTCAATTTCACTCTTCTCCCTATTTTAGCTGGGTTTTTTTTTTCTTCCAGTTAATCCATGCCAGCTGAGTATGCTCACTTTTCATTGGCATGTTTTAGTTTCCCCAGTCCCCTCCACTGCCACCATGTTTCTCCAGTTATGTTCTTTTGCGCCTTCTTCCATTAAATGTTAATCTTCCTTTTTTTTTAAGCCAAGTGCACCTCTGTTATATTCAATAAAGATGATTTCTGTGCAACCATGTTTAAGAATTAAGTGTTGGGACTACTGTACTTCATATAACCAAATTGATGAGGTTTGTATATGAGATTCTTTATTGATGGAGCTGCTTTTGCTGGGAGAGGAGGTAAGTGTGTGTGTGTGTGTGTGTAACATTCTTTTGCCGGCATAAAAATTGATTTTTTTTTAATGCCGGCAAAAGAACCTTTAAAAGGGGATATCTGATAAAGTCCTGTGTCTATTTCTAAGGCCCACAGTTCAATAAGAGTATTGATAAGCTGGAACGTGTCCAGAGGAGGGTGACCAAGATGATCAAAGGGCTTGAAACCTAGTCTTATGAGGAACAACTTAGGGAGCTGAGTATTTGGCTTGGGGAAGAGACGACACAGAGGTGACATGTTATCCATCTTTAAATATCTGAAAGAAACTCATGCAGAAGATTAAGCAAGCTTGCTCCAGAGACCAAAACATGAACGAAAGGATTAAAAATGAAAAGAGATTATACCTAAACATTAGAAAACACTTCTTTTTCTGTAACAGCTGTTAGACAATGGAAGATTGCCTTAGAGGATGGTGGACTCTCCTTCTTTGGAGGTTTTTATACAGAGGTTAGATGGGCATCTTTCAGGAGTGCTTCATTTGTGTATTCTTGCAATGGAAGGAGGTTGGACTAGATGGTCTTGCAGTCCCTTCCAACTCTAAGATTCTATGAGTCTATGATCACCAACCTAGCTCTAGTATGTTTAGTGATTTAAATGAAATATTTTGTTGTTTGATCACTCTTTTATGTGATCAAGATTTTACTAGAGCTCAATCAAGTTAGCTCTAGTGTGTTTAGTGATTTAAATGATTTTTTTTGTTTGACCATTCTTTTATAATTTTATTACTTGATTTTATTGAATTTTGTTTATTTTAATGCTGAAGTATTGTAAACTGCTTTGGGATAGTTGTGATGAGAAGCAATACAGAAATGTTTTAATAAGATATGAGGAGAGACTCAGGGAGTCTCAGAGAGACTCTTTTATGAGGAGAGACTCAGGGAGCTGGGTATGTTTAGCCTGGAAAAAAGACGGTTAAGAGGCGATATGATAGCCCTGTTTAAGTATTTGAAGGGATGTCACGCTGAGGATGGAGCAAGCTTGTTTTCTGCTGCTCCAGAGACTGGAACACGGAGCAATGGGTGCAAGCTCCAGGAACAGAGATTCCACCTCAACATGAGGAGGAACTTTTTGACAGTAAGAGCTGTTCGGCAGTGGAACATACTCCCTCGGAGCGTGGTGGGGTCGCCTTCCTTGGAGGTCTTTAAACAGAGGCTGGATGGCCATCTGTCGGGGATGCTTTGATCAAGATTTCCTGCATGGCAGGGGGGTTGGACTGGATGGCCCTCGTGGTCTCTTCCAACTCTGCAATTCTATGATTCTATGATAAATAATTATGTAAAAATGGTTAAAGTAATAAGAGTCTGAGTTCCTTTCACAGGCTTAATATTGCAGTCAGATTCATTGGAGAAATAATTTAAAAAATTATTTCCATCTGAGTAGTGAAAATGCACCTGTCAAAGGTTTATATAGTAGAGAACAAATGGATCATAAATTAACCAAATTTGTCTAGAAGTACATGTCCTGGCTGACTGCTGAGTAGAAATTCAATAGTATTGATTTTAATATAAAACCTTAATTGAACAGCTTGAGCAATTTGATACTTGAGAAACAAGTAACATTTTCAGCAAAATCCAGCAGTTTCTTAATGTGGCAAAAACACACAGAGAGTTTCTCTGTTCACAAGGGCTGGCCCTTTCATTTCAACAATGATGGCAGATCTGTCTCTGGGTTCATGTGCTGTGCTAATAATATATCCTGCTGGGCCTTCTCTGCTATGGCACCCAGTATTTGGAATGACCTCCCTACTCTGCCATCTGCTAGACTTCTACTGTGGAATGTCTTCACTGACAGCTTTCGATGTATCTGTCTGCAGGGTATTTTCTTGGCTGTCAGTACTGCCAATACTGTGCTGTCAACACCTACTGGTTATTGTGAATGAACAATTTTATTGTGTTATTGATTGCTCTTAGTGTACTTTGTTATAGCTTTATTTTGAAACTGTTTTATGTTTTTTGTAAAATTTGAAGTGTTATATGAATTTTCTAAGCAAATAAATAATGCTAGGACACATTCCATGGGTGTTTCCATACTGCAGCCTGAGGGTGCTTCCTTAAAGAATGCAGAATATGATGAGTGCAATAGCACCTTCCTGTTCACATTTCCCCTGCACTGGGCTGTCTCTGGTACTGGAGGTAATCACTAGCCATTGAGTGCCTTCTCTTCCATGAGTTAAACTCCATTTTTCAGCTCTGGCTGCCCATCACTGCCATCCTACTCTAGCTCCCCCTTTTTGGATTGGGGCCTGAGTCTCCAGGTGACCCTCTCACTGGATAGCTTTATATAATTGTGTGTATTCTTTTGGTTAGCGTGACCTCTCCTTCATTATACAGGAAATAATTCAAGATGAGTCAGTGGTTTGGTTTATTATATCAATGTGATAACAAATCCCCAAAACTGTATAATATTGAATATTAACACTAACTCTTTCATTTAGGAGATTATCAGATGGGAACAAAAAAGCGTTCCCATCCTGCAATCTCCTTTCCCGCCCCTCTCCCACCCCTGTCCCGGCACAAGAATAAATAGTTTCAGATTTACCCGAATCGTGCTTGTGCCAGGCTTCCTGGTTTGTAATCCCGGCTGCTCTCGTGAGAAGAGGAGACCCGGAGATTTAAAGGGACAGGCTGGGAGTGATCAGGGGTGCAAAGGGGGATGATCGGGGGATAATCAAGGGGTGCTTGGGCAGCGATGGGAGGGGGTGATGGGGCAGTGATTTGGGCGTGATCCCAGTGGCAAAGGAGGCCTGTTAAGCTTAAGGGAGCCACCCGGAACTGTTTTGACACTCCAGACCTCCCACTAACGCTGGCATCGTGCCAGCATAATGGGCACCTTTTCACACTCCGGGTGTTCTGTTTCAGAAACAGAATGACGGATCTATTAATGGCTTAAGCCATTAATAAAAAAAATGGGGATGGAACTGAAGCAACACAGGAGCAGGATGGGATGGGGACAATGTAGTCTGAAAGGGAAATCCTTTCACAATACTGTGGTATTCCTGTCGGTTTATTAGGCTCATCTGATAATGACCTTAGTGACAGACATAATATATTCAGACATATATTTTCTCTATAATCTCTTTCCACTGATTCACACACTTTTCTCTCATAACTGTTCACTCCCAACTTTTTCTTACACCTGACTCATCCAGCTTCTTCTCTCAACTGTCATTCTCTTAGGCTCACTCTCACAGAGGTCCCTCCCATCACAGTTTCCTGTGCTGGGATTGGCTGCTTCTCATGCATGCCTTCAAATATAGCTCCTCACAGAAACAAATTCCATAGTTTAATTATATGCTATGGGAGAAGCATTTCCTTTTGTCTGTTCTGAATCTTCTACCTAAAACAGCCACCCAAAGGGAAGCTATTTTTACCATACATCAAAGGAGTCACAGACAGCATAGAGAAACTGATGAGGAAACACAACCTCCAAAAAATCTACAGACCAACCAAGAAAATCCAAGAAATGCTATGCTCAGCGAAGGACAAAAGAGACCCTCTCATAACTGCAGGAGCTTACTGCATACCATGCAGCGGTGGACAAGTTTACATAGGGACCACTAAACACAGTGTGCAAACACGAATCAAAGAACATAAGAGACACTGCAGACTGGGCCAGCCAGAAAAATCAGCAGTAGCACAACATGTGATAAACCAACCTGGACACAAAATGTTATTTAAAAACACAGAAATTCTGGACTGGGCCAACAACTATCATGTCAGAATGCACAGAGAAGCTATTGAAACCCACAAACACCTGGACAACTTCAACAGGAGAGAAGAAACCCTAAAAGTAAACAAAATCTGGCTCCCAGTTTTGAAAAACAACAGAATCAAAACTCAACACTTACAAAGGAATTCCACCCAGGGCCAGGGGGATTTCCAGCAGATAATGGCCCATCAACCAACCATTAACCAAACAGACACTAATCTTCCTTGCATATCTAAACCCAGAAACTAACCATTCAATTACACAAATTTACATATACTCCCCAACAGGGGTTCACAGGATATAAACTTCACACACACTCCTACCCAACCATTCTCTGAAGATGCCAGCCACAGATGCAGGCGAAATGTCAGAAATAAACTATTCCAGAACATGGCCCCACAGCCCGGAAAAAAACCAAGCAAAATCTATGGATGCCAGCTGTGAAAGCCTTCAACTTCACATTCCCATCTCATTTTTATTTTTGCGGAGTGCACTTGGGATGGGGGTTGTAGAAAGCATCCTCCTTGCCTCCCAACTCTGACTGGAAAAGAGGGTTTGCACTTTGAAATCACTCTTTATTAGCTGTTATCAGCAGCTTCTCCTCTTTCTGGGCACCGTAGTAATCAGAAATGGAGCTGGATGTTGCCAAAGAGTCTGCTTTCCTTCTTGGTCTATCTCTGGCATTCCCAGAAACTTTCCCTCTTCCCTCCCAGAAGAGAAGAGAAATTTCACAAGCATACCCTGAGTGGTCAGGTACATCTGACTGTGGAAAGGAGAAGTTTCTTCTGGGAAAATCTTTATTCTCAGCAGGCAGCTATATCACGTTAGAAAAACGTAATATACATGAGGGCAACACCCTCCCCCAGCACAGCATAAGAAGTTTCAAAAGAACAGAACATTCTTAGGCCACATTCAGCCACACTGAAAAGAAATATAATTTCCAAATGTGACTGAACTACACAGATCCATATTCTTCTCATGTCGTAGCTGGCAAACTGTCGTAGCTGACATAGCAGAGTAGGCAAGCATTCATAAAATCATAGAATCATAGAACTGCAGAGTTGAAAGAGACCACGAGGGCCATTCCTTCATCAGTTCACTTGAACCTGGAGAGGCTTTCCTTATAAAGCCTGAAAGACCTGAGATACTGACAACACTGCGGAAATAACATTGTTTGACACCACTTTAACTGCTGTGGCTCGATGCTATGGAATTCTGAGATCTGTAGTTTAGTGGGATATTTAGCCTTCTCTGACAGAGAGCTCTAGTGCCACAATAAACTTCACATCCCAGGATTCCATAGGATGTGCAATTTGGGGAGAGGTGTTTAGAATTCTCAGCCAGTGAGTTCTACTGCCCGAGCTAACTAAACACTTCAGGATTCCACAGGATATAAACATGGCAATTCAACTGGAATTCAGCCAACTCCCTTACAGCTGTGTTGCCCATGGTGACCAAGTTAATGGCAAGATGCCATCATCGCAGTCACCCTCCATAGTTCCATCTCACAGTTACTGTTGTTTTAGTGTGCAGATGGACATAAAATGTGCAGCTGGAAATAAACAGTACAAATGGCAAGCTAATAAATAAGCAGTCAGAAAAATGGAGAGGAGGAAATTGGAATATTATAATGTGCAGAGCATGCAGAAACCCTTGGAGAGGCATTAAAGGATTCTTTCAAGGATTATTGTGAATCTAGAAATGAATGCAAATAAATGTTTGATAGACAGCAATTTGGGCTGTGTAGATTTGATGAGGTAGCAAGAATAGAGGGATAATTTCATTACTCAACCAAAGAAGATTCATGAATGACTAGACACTGTATGGTAAATAAGACCTCTGGACTCCTGCATTGTTTTTTTGGGGTGGTGGTGGTGGAATCTATTTATGTATTAATTTATTTATTGAGTTATGTTACTTTTTTTTATACACATCATACAATGCAATATATGCAGTCATCATTTCCTCTGTAATCTTTTCCTCATGTAACAAAAAAACAATAAGACCAATAAACTACTGCAAGGAAAGTATACAAATTTTGCCGCTCATTTCCATTCTTAGTACATTTGCTTTCCTACCGCTGTATTAATTCTTCCTCATGAATTCTCTTTGCATGCTTCACCTACTTCCTACATACTTTGTTAGAATTCTCATCTATTTTTAACTGATTTTCAGTTTGGCATGGTATATTCTCATTCCTTCTGCTTTCCCTATACATTTTAACTTCAGATCTCTTCAACCATTGGTGTGTCTTCTTTACTTGTATTATATTTTAACTTAAATATCCCTTATCCCAAAATTTCGCTTAAATATCTTACTCCTGTATTGTTTTTTAAAAATATGGAGAAGCCACCAGTGATATAAGGTGCAAGGAAGGAGCAAAGTCTTGGGGCTTTTAAAAAAAGGTGTGTGAAAAATCCTTTAATGCCTCCTTTTTTTCAGATGGAAAATCTGTTTTTAAAAATTCTGTTTCTCTCCACACCAGTGTTGCCCAGTTTTCAGAGAAAACTTGTCTGAACTAGAGCAGGAGCAACCATCCATGTGGTCATCTCAAGAAGCATGGGAAGGAGGAGCCACACTATGATAATGAAATCCTAATGTGAGGTTCAAACTAGACATTAAGACAAATTAGTATTTGCTATCATTAACCTATTTTACCAGCCACAATTGTACTGTGTCAGAGAGGTACATGCCCAACAATCAAACTTTCAAATTAAACCCATATTTAGTTTACAATGACTACCACAAAACAATGCACACTAAATACACAGGTAAAGAAACTAACATGCTGTAACAAACAGATGTGTCTAGATCAAGGGAAGTAATAGTGCCACTCTATTCTGCCTTGGCCAGTCCTCACCTAGAATACTGTGTCCAGTTTTGGCACCACAATTCAAAAAGGATATTGACAAATTGGAGCGTGTCCAGAGGAGGGCGACTAAAATGGTGAAAGTTCTGGAAACCATGCCTTATGAGGAAAGACTTAGGGAGCTGGGTATGTCTAGCTTGGAAAAAAGACAGTTAAGGGGCAATATGATAGCCCTGTTTAAGTATTTGAAGGGGTGTCACATTGAGCATGGAGCAAGCTTGTTTTCTGCTGCTCCAGAGACTAGAAGACGGAGCAATGGATGCAAGCTCCAGGAACAGAGATTCCACCTCAACATTAGGAGGAACTTTCTGACAGTAAGAGGTGTTTGGCAGTGGAACACACTCCCTCTGAGTGTGGTGGGGTCTCCTTCCTTGGAGGTCTTTAAACAGAGGCTGGATGGCTATCTGTCAGGGATGCTTTGATCGTGATTTCCTGCATGGCCGGGGGTTGGACTGGATGGCCCTTGTGGTCTCTTACAACTCTACAATTCTATGATTCTAAAAAAAATGTGATACATGTGTTATCTAGTTTGATCCTGAGAAAGGGAATGGAAGCATTTGCAGAATTCAAGAAACAAGGAGTTTGCTTCATGATCTGAACTTGGAAAGTATACTTTTTCAAACTACAGTTCTCAGAATCCCCAGCTGTAGTCCAAAAAAATAACATTTTTTTTCCCAATAAAGGTCTGTTCTTTATATGAGGACAAGCTGCTTTCAAGAGATGATTAGAGCACATTCCTTTATGCTTTTTATATCATTCTCTCTTCTCATTTAGTAGATGATAGGAAAGAGGTCATTTATGCTGATATCAAAATCACCCCAACCGACTCCATTCCTATAATTTGTTCAGCACCGTGAAGGAAGCAACCCCAAATTCTAATTAAATCAGATTCAGTTAGAGCCATACAGAAGAAAAGTTCATCTCAATGTTTGCTAATGATTGAAATGGAGATTCAAACATGTCTAAAAGAAGGTAACATTTCTAACATGGCTCTGGTGAAGATCTCATTAAGCATTGCTTCTAATTGGGCTGTCATAGTCAGGATGAGGAGGCCATCTCATAAATTTAGGTGATCTGGAAACAAGTTCAATTTCCTGAGCATCTTTCAGCTCACTGTCACTTGCATATAAGACAAATGATTCTGTTATGAGAAGACAGCAGAATAAATATTTCTTGAGGGGAAATGGGAGATTGCAAGGAGATTGTCCTTCAGAGCAGCCTTCTCTAACCAGGTGATCTTCAGATGTTTTCAATTACAATTCTTAACACCTCTCACCAGGCTGGCTTGGAATAATGGGAGCCGGAGTTCAGCCCATCTAGAAGGTACCAGGTGCCAAGCCTGGCATGCAATAGCTTCAAAATTCAATAGCAATCCTCTCTCCTAACCAAAATCACAGACAAAGGTCTTGTTAGGGATATTTTAGCTCCCCACACTCTGTGATTGTATATTTTCTTTCTTTTTTTAGAGAAAGGAAGGTAAGCCCCAGTTCATGTATTTCATAGAATCGTAGAACCACAGACTTGGGTGAGATTACAGGGGCCATCCAGTCCAACCCTCTACTGTGCAGGAATATACAGTATAAAGCACTCCCAACAGATGGCCATCCAGCCTCCAAAGAAGGAGATTCCATCACACTTCAAGGCAGCATATTCCACTATCAAACAAACATCAGGAAGTTCTTCCTAATATTTAGGCGGAATCTCTTTTCCTGTAGTTTGAATCCATTGCTCTTTGCTTAAGGGGCATTCACATTATTAAAAAAACAAAAAACAAAAAACAACAAAAAAACCTTTGAATTTCCCCCAAACCTGACCTGATAATGCCACATGACATGTGGCCTTTCCCCCAAATCTGGTGTGGAAAGGGCACATGGTGTACCACCCTATTGCTTGAAACTACAGAGAAAACTGCCATGTGATCAATCCATCCACTATGGATTTGGGGGAGGGGGAGGGAGGAGAGGATGGACAAGTGCTGCCTGAGGCACTGCCATTTCCCCCCTCTCCTCAGTACCTCTCCTCATTCCAAAGGCAGAGCCCCAGTGGTAGTTGCTGTCTGGGGTCAGAATGCCCTGTGAGCCCTGCATACAATCACCTGCTTGATCTCCATGAAAGCAAAGCCCCAGAGGTAGCTGTTTTCTCTGAAGTCAGAACAGGCAGCTAGCCTTGCAATGGGAGGGGTACCACCTGTTCTAGCTTCATAGAGAGTGGCTACCACTGGGGCTTTGCTTTCACAGAGCTCAATCACCCTTCATGAAAGCAAAGCCTCAGTGGCAGTTGCTCTCTCTGAAGCCAGAATGGGCAGCACCCCCCATCATCACTAGCTGCCCATTCTGCCTTCAGAGAGAGCGGCTACTGCTGAAGCTTTTGCGTTCTGGTGCACAATCGCCCACTTGAGATCCGTGAAAGCAAAGCCCCAGGGATAGCTGCTCTCTCTGAAGCCAGAACAGGCGGCTAGCCTCACTCATTTGCTTTTTGTGAAAGCCAAGCCTCAGCAGTAGTGCGCTCTCTGAAGCCAGAGTAGGCGGCACACAAACTTCATTTTGTCTTCAGAGAGGGTAGCTACAACCCAGATTTGCTTTTCTGGCACACAATTGCCCCTCTGGAGCTCTGTGAAAAGTGAAGCCCCAGTGGTAGCCACTCTCTCTGAAGCTGCTGATAGCAAGTAAAAATCCAAATGCAGATTCAGGCTTTGGCCAAAGGTGTGGAACTTAAATCTGGGCCAGAGTAGCCCAAATTCCATGTGCCACAGCTCCAGGCCAAAGTAGTCCAAATTTCATCTGGACCACCTGTGTGAATGACCCCCTAGTCTCTGGAGCAGCAGAAAACAATCTTGATCCTTCTTCAAATGAGATCCTTTCAAATATCATGTCACTTCTTAAACTTCTCTTCTCCAGGCTAATCATACCCAGCTCCCTAAGGTACTCCTCATGAGGCATTGTTTCCAGATGGTATCATTTTGGTCACCCTTCTGTGGACACGTTCCAGCTTGTCAATATCCTTTGTGAATTATGGTGCCCAGAACTGGACACAGTATTCCAGGTGACATCTGACCAAAGCAGAATTGAGTGTAATACCTTACATTTCTCCCTGTTGAAATTCATTTGGTTAGTTTTGTCCCAGCTCTCTAAACTGTTAGGGTCACTTTGAATTCTGATCCTGTCCTCTGGGGTATCAGCTACCCCTCCTATGTTGGTATCATCTGCATATTTATTTATTTATTTATTTGATTCATATTCCACCTTTCTCCCAAAATGATAAGCATGCCTTCTAGTCTATCATCCAAGTCATTTTAAAGATGTTAAGTAGCATTGGGCCCAGGACAAAATCCTGTGGCACCCTACTAGTTACTTCTCTCCAGGATGAAGAGGAACCATTGGTGATCATCCTCTTGGTTCGGCCCATCAACCAATTACAAATCCACCTAACAATGGCATTGTCTAGTCCACATTTTACTAGCTTGCTTGCAAGAATGTTATGGGGGAACTTGTCAAAGGCCTTACTGAAATCAATATATGCTACATCAACAGCATTCCCTTCATCTACCAAGCTTGTAACTCTATTAAAAAAAAAGAGATAAGATTAGTCTTGCAAGGCTTGTTTTTGAGAAACTCATGTTGACTTTTTTAAATCATGGCATCACTTTCTAAGTGCTTACAGAATGACTGCTTAATGATCTGCTCCAGAATCTTTCCTGGTATAGATGTCATGCTGACCAGATGGCAACTGTTTGGGTCCTCCCCCGCCGTTTTTTGAAGCTGGGGACAACATTTGCCCTCCTTGAGTCTTCTGGGACATACATCTCCAGGATAAGCATAAACAATTTGTCCTTTCATATTCGCTGGGGTTTGGTTCCAGGACCCCCCGTGGATACCAAAATCTGTGAATACTCAAGTCCCATTATATGCAATGGCATAGCAAAATGGTGTCCCTTATATAAGATGGCAAAATCAAGGTTTGCTTTTTGGATTATTATGCTTTTAAGAATATTTTCAAGCTGTGAATACTTAAATTCATGGATACCAAATCTGTGGATAAGGAGGGACAACTTAAGAACAGTTTAAAATATTTCTTAACTGGCCATCACCAACTAGAGGGTTTGTTATTGTGGTTATGTAGTTATTTTGATTTATTTTAATGACAGAGGTTCCCCTGGTCAGTTGTAAGGCAGAACAGGGAACAGAGATTCAGCTTGAGCTAGATGGGGTTACACTTCCTTTGAAATCTCAGGTTCGCAGCTTGGACTTGTGGACTCAGATCTGAGCCAAGATGCCCAGATTTTGGTGGTGACCAAGAGTGTGACTGTACAGTTAAAACTAGTGTGCCAGCTATGCCTATTCCTTGAGAAGTCAGATTGGCCATGGTAACACATGCCTTGATTATACCCTGTTTAGATTACTGTGATGTCCTCTACATGGGGCACCATTTGGAAACTGTTGAAAAGCTGCAGCAGGTCTAAAATGCTGTGGGATTGGTTGCAGAGATCATATAACTCCCCTATTGAAACAGCTTCACTGGCTACTGGACTGTTTCTGGGCAGAATTCAAGGTTATGACTTTTAAAGCCCTACATAGCTTGGGTCCAGACTATCTAAAACACTGTGTATGTGTATCCCCCTATGAGCTAGCTTGAGTTCAATGATCTTTCGGGGAGAGCTTTCTCTTGGTCCCATCACCTTTGCAGGCATGGTTGGTGAGGACACAGGAGAGAGCCTTTCTGGTGGCTGCTCCAGACTGTGCAACTCCCTTCCATGGGAGGTCCAGTTAGCTCCCCCCCGCCCCGAGTCTTTTCCCCCTAGCAGGTTAAGACCTTTTATTTAGGCAGGTCTTTGACTGTTTTTTATCATATGGCAGAAATGTATATAAACTGCTGTGCTCTGTTTTTACTTAGCACATTTTAAGTATGTTTTAAATGCCATTTAAAAATATGCAGTATGTTTAAAAATATTTTTAAACTGTTTTTAACTACGTGTTTTTATTGGAACTGAAGTTTATTTTTTTTTAATGTAATAGTACATTTTTAGCTAAACATTTCTTTTCAATTTTGTAAGCCATGTTGAGTCCCTCAAGGGGAGAAAGGTGGGGTATAAATTGAATAAATAAAATAAAATAAAATAAACTTGTCTGTACATGCATCCTCTGATTGGTGGAGATTGGTGGCCTGCAAAAGATCCTTGGGGAAGGCCAATGCTTTTTACTAGGAGGATACAGCAATTGGATAGCCATATTGGGGATAATAATTTTTATACATGGTGCTGAACTAAATGGCTGATATTATTTATCTTTATATCCCAATCATGTTGTGAGCCACTGTGGATCCCAGTTCTGGGAGAAAAGTGGGATATAAATCAAATAAATGAATGATCCTCCAGTATTCTACATTGTTTCCAATTGTCAAATGTTCCTTTATTGTCTATATACTGCCCTGAGATCTCTGTATATCTCATGCAATATAAATGGTTAAATGTTCATTAATATTAATTTTTGTATGATTATGAAAATGAGACACCTTGGGCTTATCCATGTGGGTGATTTACCCCTTCTTCCCCCATCTTGTAGCCCTGTTTTGCCCCTGGGGCAGTCCTCATGATCCCTGGGGCAAAGACAGGGCCCCTGCATTTGGGGGAGATGGGGTAGGGATCGATAACACATTATATTAAAACGTGTTAAAATGTGTTCCAGCTGGAAAGAAATGGATCAGGCCCCACACAACTGCAGGAGCCCATGCTACCATGCTGGCCTGTAGTAGCAGCTATCCTCTGCCATCTCTCTTCTGCAGCAGGAAGCAGGTCTGCAGCATGTGACCAAGGCTGGACACATGCAGGGGACCATGGTCACATGTTACGGACCGGTTTCCTAGCTTCAAGGAGAATGAGGGAGACTGCAGCAGGGTCTTGTATTTCCCATTACCTTTCTAGAAATTTGTGGCAATATTAATTTGGTTCACCTTTTAATCTTTCCTTTAGATGAGTGATGTCATTAAAAAAAAAATCCCCTTTTGCAGGGAATAAAGCCTTTAGGACAGACTTGGGCCCGCCAGGTATTCCTGGGTTCTTATCAACCCTGGGCATCATAGCCAGCAATGAGGGATCATGAGCACTGCAAGTCAGCAACACCTCAGGGGCCACTCGTTGCTTACCCTGTTTTAGTGTGTTGGGATCTATATACATGGAGTATATTAGCAGAGGGTGGAATCTGGGTTATACAGCCAGCAGTTCTGATGTCGAAGGAATAACAATTTTAAAAAACCCTGCCTTTATATTTCAGTTAATTGTTCATTACATTGGCACCCTTTCTACTAAAACAGGTGCTCAAAGCAGATGATAATGCTCAAGATGTCTCCTTCCATCCCTCCCTCCGTTTCATTCTCTTCTGGAAATTCATTCATATATCAGTTGTTAACAATGACAACTGACTCCTGATAATTTACTTGACTGTGACTTTTTTGGAGAGGGAGAAATCCTCTAGGGTGTACTTACATTTGTTGGCCATTTCTCTATTTTTGTTTTATAGCACTCTGAGGATTCCACAGTTTAACTCCTCATTTTTTGAGGCATGCTCTTGGGCTACCATAATCGCTGTCCTCTGGCATGATTGTTTTCATGCCATCTGTCATTTCATTTGTCACTTTGGGTTGGTTGCTGGTTATAAAATAACACCGAATGAAATTATAAGACATTGGAAGAGTCTGTTTACATTCACAGTACTCCCCTCTCCCCCCCCCGCCCCCACCCCGCTGCCGCTTCCATAGCCTGTATTCTGGCAGTTTATTTGGTTGCCTTGACATGATTACCCCAAACAGCCAAAAGTCCAGGGAAAACACCCTTGAGTTAAGGAAACAAAAAACAAGAGGAAAAAAACACTAATTTTGTTTTTGGCTTTTTATGACTGTTATGAGATTACATCTGCTGCTGGTTATACCAAAGACTTCAAATTTGACATTGGCCAAGTTGTTTCTTTTAAAAATTCCTGTTCTTCCTTTCTCATGAGGGAGATTTTTTTCCTAGCCTGGAGTCTAATTGTCAAGTGGAGGAGCAGGGGTGAGGAGAAAGAAACACTGCAAGCCAAATCTAAAATGTGGGCCTTATTTGTCCCATATACTAGACATTTCCACCCCTTTCTTAATGAATCCAGACTGGCTAAAGAGGGTAACTGCAGCTCTGGGAATGCATTCGTGATTAATGGATCACTTTTCTATATGTGACATTCTATTTTCCTGTTCCACATTTCATGAGTCTGACTTTGGTTCCTAGAGTTCAATTACTTATTCAGAGCAGAAGTATGGAAGCAGGTGGAATAAATGGCAGAAGTCTGTACATCTCTGCTTCTCATAAGACAGCATCCGGGCCACCCCAAATTATATACTTCTGACTCTCTTAACAGATAATCCAACATTATATCCAGCCTAAAGCTTCATTTTTATGCAAGAAACATCCAAGCATGATGCCCCTATACTAGTTGCATTTTTTCTTTACAATACACCTACAAATAAGGAGATATATATCCCATGGGGAATGTCATGCATGAAAGTGTCTTCTAATAGTACAAAAGTTTTGAGGTGGATGCAGTGATGAAGCATCTCAAAAAACGACAATCTGTTTGTGGCAAAGAAGCCTGAATTGGTGTCTCTGATATCAGTGGTGTGGTACATATATATGCTCCATGTTTTTGTCCAATGCTTAAAAGAGCTATCCAAAGCATTGAGCCTGTATTGGGGATACAGTTTAGTACCTTGGGGATACAGTTTAGTACCTTGAGTAGTTCCTTTAAAGTTTGGGATAAAACCCAGAACAGATTTCCCATCCCATTAACATCATAGTTACCTTAGGACTTTATCAGACTTTATCAGATACCACATAAATGTAAAAGGGCACCTATTTAGCATAACATCATTCTTTTGCGATTATGTGACGTTAATGAGGCGTTCTTTTTTATTGACGGCCAAGCCATCAATAGATCAGCATTTTTCTGACAGAATTGCCTGCATGTGAAACCACGTCCTGTTCTGCTGGTGTGATTCCAGTGTCAATGGACGGTCCATGCCAGAACACTTCTGGGAGAGAATGCGAAAGTAGGTACTGGATGCTCTTTTTATGAAACTCCCTGGTTTATTTGGAAGCTTTTAAGTGTGTTTCAGTGCTTGTGTGTTCATTTCGGTTTTTTTATCTTTTTAATTTTAGCTTTTTTAATTTATTTATTTTACTTTTAAATGCATTTGCATCTTCTTGCCAAGATCATGCGCCCTGGGGAACACAGAAGTAGTGGGCTGCTTTTTCACATTATTAGACCGACGTCTGATAAAAAGGGTTCTTTTGCTGCCACACGAATGGTTTAAAACATGCTGGCAAAGAAACACTTTTAGAGGTTCATCTGATAAAGTTCTTAGTCTAGGATGCAAAGCCCACTATTTCTTATTAATAGATTTGCTGACAAAGAAAGAAAATAATTAGTAATCATGCTTGAGAGTGTGTTATGCGTAAAGGAAGTTTTGGGCTGGACAGACTGCCTGGATCCAGTGGTGGAGTAGTACATTGTACAGTAAAAGCACTCATTGTGATAGTCCCTTTAGCTACAACACCACAAGTTCATTCATATCAATAAATCAGTTCTAATACTTTCCAGCTCTAGGTGCATGTTTTTTTGTTAAAAAGATTAATGGGTTTTAATGTCCCATTTAAGACTATGGGGTTGTCTACACTGCAGAAATGCAGCAGTTTGACACCACTTTATCCACTGTAGTTCTATCCTGTAGAATCCTGGTATTTGTAGTTTGATGAGGCACCAGAGTTCTCTGACAGAAAAGGCTAAATACCTTGCAAAACTATGTACAAATACCAGGGTCTCATCTACACGATGAAAAAAAAATCCTCTAACAATTTGAACAGAATGCTATTGGTCCTCACAGACAATGGACCACTTTTACCATATTCAGAAGGAGGAGGCTGAAAACTCCACATAGTCCATGATACCTGCTTTTGCTGTTTTTCATGATCGTTTTGAAAAAGTGCGCGAAAATGCACTAGAGCCCCGTTTGGTACAGATGGCAGCAGCCCTTGCAGAAAAAAGTCATCTGTACAACCAATTCAAAAAGGGGCACACAGCATCGCTTAACCCTGATTGGAGGATGGGCTTGCAAGGTAGGGTTTTCAATGCCAGAGCAGCCATTCTTCTTGTTGTTTGCCAGCACAAATGTTCAAGCAGCAGAGCAAAAGAGATCAATTGGGGGACCAAGTATTTGTGTGTGTGAGTGCGAGAAGGGGGGAATTCTATGCAGCCACCCTACAAGGATGGATCTGCATAGAAAAGCAGAAGGGGGGTTAAAATGGGGAGGGAGGTCTGCTTTTTACAGGCAGAGATGGCTTTTTTTTTTTTTTTTTTTTTTTTTGCAGGGGGGACCTCTGGGTCCTACACCAACACTCCTTTTCATCCTCCTCCCCTCCTCTGGTCCCCTTTTGCTCCCTAACATGGCTGTGCCATTTCTGCCCTGATCCGATTACCAACTGCAGCGCAAAAGCCTTAAGGGAACTAGAGCCCTGTTAGGTGCAGATGGCAGCAGCCCTTGCAGAGCCCAAAGATGGAAAGGGGGGAAAGTATCTGTTACAAGAAGCGTGGAGGCTCTGCAGGTGGCTACAGATGTTGTAGGGCCTGAATCGTCTCCAGGCGTTGGCACAAAGGCAGCAGCTTTGTTTCTCTCCGGAAAGGGTAACAAGAATGGCGGGTCCTCATTTGCACTCCCAGAGAGAACAAGTGACTCCTTGGGACTCCTTGGGCTGCCTTCGTCCTGTCCCAGATCCCCTTGAATTTTATCCCTATTTTCCATTGGCTTCAAGCCTCCGGTGGAGGGATGGGCGAGAAATGCAAAAGAGGCACTCTTCCACTGGCTGCTCCCTTGGCAAAAGTGCCCCCCTGTGAATGAGCTGCCTTGCGGCAGGTGGCTGGGGAATTGAACGGCCTTGCCCCCCCAGGAACGATGTGCTCTGTGGTGGGCAGCTGGGGGACCACAGGGCCATGAGGCAGCCACGAGTAATATATCCAGTTTATATCACTTGTGGCCACCATTTTTTCCCATCTGCTCTGTGTGAACAGCAAAATCGCTACTTTTTACCATCACCCAATTTCAAATGCTTCGTGGGCACAAATGAGCACTGGAGTGAAAGGGAGGTAAGGTGATATTTTCCAGATTTAATTCTCCCATCTAGCTGACCCCAAGGATTCCATAGGACAGAGTGACGTCAAACTGCTGTATTTCTGAAGTTTATACAGGTCCCAAGCCACTCCCAAGTGTTTTGCATTCCAAGAGGGATTGATCACAATGCATTGTTGGAGGGGAAATCCTTTTTTCCTTCCAGCTTTTGGTGAAGAGTGCAGCTCAGCTTGTATTATTGCTCCTTTTGATCAAAAGTTCAGGTGCTCCAGCCCTGTGAGCTCTGGCTCCTCTATCTCACAGTCTGAGGGCTTGTCTACATGGGCAATGTAACCCATCTTGCCCTCATCTTAGAGCCCTGCAGTCCTGATGATGCAGGGCTTTTACCCCATCTGCCCTCTGAGCAGTCCTCACCCCTCAGGGCTAAGATGGGGTATGGCCCTTCACCACATTTTTTTTTAAAAAAAACCACAAACTGGCTTAATCTATTCCTGCTGGGCAGGAACGAATTGGGCCCCGTGTGTCTGCAGGAGCCTGTCACATTAGCTGCCTTGCTCTCTCCAAAGCAGGAAGGAGTCCTACAGCATATGACCAAGGCTGAAAACATGCAGGGGGCCTTGGTCACATGTTGCAGGCCAGCTTCCTAGCTTCTGGGAGACCCAGAGAGATGACAACAGTGGCAGCTGCAGTGATGGGCCAGTGTGCCTGTCTGGACTGGCCCATTTCATGGAGGGAATATGTGGGGAATGGGTCTGATCCATGGTGGGGAGCCAGCATATCATGGCTTGTGTAGATGAGCCCTGAGTTTCCAACTAGCAAGGTGAGTGATCTAGGGTTGTTCTGAGCTCCCCCACCTTTTAAAGGAGGAGACAGAAGCATGGTATGAGAACTCACCTCCATATTAAATTTGTTATTGTGCTGAATAAGAAACTGGGAATCAGGACCCATCTTCAACCTTTTCTGCCTTTTCATAATTTGATCAAAAGTGAAGCAGACACCACTTCAGCTTGTTGTTACATTATCACCTGAGATGAGCTGTGACAATCCTATACTTCTCTCGTTGGCATTACTTCTGTGATGTGCATATACTTCTTAACCAGTCAGGGCTGCCCTGCATTATACATGTTTCATTTTCTTCGAGAGGTTGTTATTGACTTCCTACGCATAAAGCTCTTTGATTCAAAGTTTCTTTGATTTTCACACAGCCCTGCGGTGTTCAGTAAAAACAACACTTGCAATCTGGTAAAGTTATTTGGATGCTGGAAATCCTACTTGTCTAAGTCCTTTAAGGAAATAAATTGTTGGCATGGTTGCTGATGAGTGGACTTTGGCTAAATAATGATAATACAAGAGTCTCCTGCAAGCAGGTTGTCTTTTAGATGTGTTGATTGACAGTTCCAATCAGGCACTGCCATCACCCATGTTGCTGGGGATAATGGAAGTTGTACCCCAGCACCTCTGAGCCTTCCTCTTATTGTGGAAGGCTCATAATCGAAGTTAATGAATGAGAAGTCATATATTCATTCAAATTCAAAACACAGTTTTACTCTTCTTCCCCCCCCCTACAAAATGGGGGGGGGCATATTCAGTTGCTTTTAAACTGGAAAAAAAGAACATACTTTTGATTGTTAGCCTAAAATCAAGTTATTTATTTATTGAGGTCATTATTTCTCTGTCCTTCATTGTTTCCAGTATCAAGGCTGTTTACATAATAAAAGTTTAAAACTACATAGAACAAAAAATGCAAGTGAACAAAAGCAGCAGAGCAGGTGGCATCTAGCATCTAGTAGAGACAAAAACTAGAGTAGAGGGGTGAATTTTTCAAAGGCTAGGTACATTTTAAATACTGCAGGACCCCCGTATCCACTGATGCATTATCCACTGATTCAATTATCTATTGGACACAAAACAGCACACCTACCATAGAGTCGTCCTCAAAAATGTGTCCTCTCTAGCTATTTTCTAGGTCCTCCAAGGCAACTGTATGGTATTTTAAACTGAGTCCCATTATTTTCAATGGTGTTCGCTATTATCCATAGTTTTTGGTATCCACAAGGCCCCCAGAACCAATTCCCAGCGGATAAGGGGGTCCTAAAGTATATGTTCAGTTAGCAAAAGACTACTTCTAAATATGGTACCAAAAGCAGAAATAGCATGGAAAGAATAAGAACTGGTTCCCACACCACAAAAACGAGCTGTTCGAAATATTTTAGCAAACTTTTTATCCCAAACCGGCAATATACACATGTGAAATGAAATAGCCAGGTTAGTTAAGCCTTGCATAAGCAAACAAAACATTTTTGTACCTTCTAGAGACTATTGAAAGATTCTTCCAAAATGCATGTGGGGATCATTTTTTCTTTAACCAGCCTCCACTTTTCTTATGATTTCCATTTTGGTGGCCAAACTTATAAATCTATTGTTATTGGTAACAAAGTCAAACTGATTTTGACTTATGGTGACCCCATGAATGAGAGACCTCCAGGTCACCCTATCCTCAATAGCCCTGCTCAGGTCTTGCAAATTCAGGTTTATGGCTTCTTTGAATCTCTCAATCTGTAACGTGGTCTTCCTCTCTTCCTACTGTCTGCTACCTTAACAAGCATTATTGTCTCTTCTAACAAGTCATGTCTTCTCATGATATGGCCAAAGTATGGCAGTCTCAGTTTAGTCATCTCGGCTTCTAGGGAATGTTCAGGCTTGATTTGCTCTAGGACCCATTTGTTCATCCTTTTAGCAGTCTATGGGATCTGTAGAATTCTTCTCGAGCACCACATTTAAAATGAGTTGATTTTCTTCTTATCAGCTTTTACTGTCCAGCTTTTCACTGTCCAGCTTTTACAACCACACATAAAAATGGGAAATACAATGGCATGGACAATCCTAACTTTAGCAGTCAATGATATTTACACTTCAGGATCTTGTCTAGTTCCTTCATTGCTGCCCTTCCAAGTCATAATCTTCTTCTGATTTCTTGACTGCAATCTCCATTCTGATTGATGAATGAGCCACGGTATGGAAGATCTTGAACTATTTCAATGTCTTCATTGTTTACTTCAAAGTTATGTAAATCATCTGTGGTCATTATTTTTGTTTTTTAAATAAATGTTCAGCTATAAACTTGCCTTTGCACTTTCTTCAGTAATCATTCCAAGTTTTTGCTATTTTCTGCTAGTAGTATGGTGTCATCTGCAGATCTTAAATTGTTATGTTCCTTCCTCCAATTTTCATGCCTCCTTCCTCCAAGGACTTTTTCAAATGGGGGAAAAAACCCAGAGGAGGTCGGGAGAAGAAAGGGGCTGTCACACGTACACAGCCCCATTTCAGACAGCCCCATCCTCCTCCATCCTCCTCCTGACCTCTTCCCAACCTTCCCTCATGCTGCAGGCACCACTTTTTATTAACAGAAAACCTCCATCAATGAAAAGTGGCGCCCGTAGCATGGGGGAAGGTTGAGAGGAGGTCGAGAGGAGGACGGAGGAGAAAGTGACTATCTGAAACAGGGCTGTGTAAGCACGACAGCCCCGTTCTTTTCGAACCTCCTTGGGGTTTTTTCCCCTGTTTGAAAAAGTCCCAAATCTAATCCTGCTTTACATATGATATGTTCAGCATACAAGTTAAAAAGACAGGGTGATAAAATGTAGCCTTGCCTGACCCCCTTGCCAATTAGAAACCATTCTGTTTCTCCATATTCTGTCCTGATGGTAATAGCCTCTTGTCCTGAGTACATATTATGCATGAGAACAATCAAATGTTGCGGCACATCCAATACACCTAACCAAATTTGGTTTGTTAAAAACCTGGGCTGACTGGGGATTTTGACACTGTTCTCACTGTAAGCCTGGTTCACCAGACATGCTAATTGCATTTCAAATTATTTTTACCATTGTAAACAGATGGTGCACTGGCTCCCTTTTCAGAAGGCAGTGCATGAACTGTATCTACCACACATGCTTTGTATGGAGGGAAAAAAATGGAGAAATGATGAGGCTCTTGGTGGTTATAATTCCATAAGTAAATCACTGTTTCCTAGAGTGAATCCACTCGTGCTTATTTAGTAGAGATGTAAATAGCACTAGAAATATCCTTAATTTTTGTTCTGACCATACCCCCGCAACTCCGCCCAGAAGCACAACAAACAGTTTTGCCTCTGGTCTTCCCTGAATATGCAAGTGGGGCTCAGTCCCCATTCTGGCGTCTTCATCTTGATGGCTGTCATAATCATGTTTTCCAGGAATGGCTTATCACCACTCAGAAGTCCTTTGAAGTTTCAGCTAATGGAGCATGACAGTGAAAGTATTTCTCATGGACTCAGATAGCAGAAGCACAGGAAAGCGGAATGATTTGTGCCATTCAAAGATGAGTTACCTTACTAGTAAACTTAAAAGGGAGGTGTGATCTAGCAGTATTGTAGTGAATGTTTATGTATGTATATAGTACATACATATATACCAGGGGCAAGCAACTGGGGGATAGCAATTTCCTCTGACCCCTCCATGGACCACAGCCCCTCTGAATGTATAGTTCTGAGGATGTTGATATGTGCTTTTGTGCCTTAGGGATGGTTGTGGTGCAGTTTTGAGGGGGAGATCACCCACAAACCATGGCAAAAACTTTGAGCTATTTGGGGCTTCAGGGGCTTTGAAGATCACATGAGTGGCTATCTAACTTAACTCACTCTGTGGTATTTAAGCAACCTGATACAGAGCAGGGCAGGAAGGGCCTGCTACTGCTCTAGATGGACCTTCCCCAGAGCCTGAACAACCAAGAACAAACACAGGCAATACAGACTCTCTGGATGATGGGCACCTACTTCAGCCACTACAGGTGGATCCTAAGGAGAGACAATTTTCCTTTACACAATGATGACAAGCCAAACAGGACCAGAGGGGGAGCCAATGCCTCGTGCTCAAGCTTAAATATCAGATGCCAGGCGATTAGCTTCCCTGGCTTTGGACCTGTCTACACTACAGAAATACAGCAGTTTGACACTACTTTATACACCATAGTTCTATCCTATGGAATCCTAATATTTGTAATTTTTTGAGTTGTTCAGCCTTTTCTATCAGATAACTCTGTTGCCTCACCAAACTACAAATACCTCATTTGCTTGCCCTGTCTAATTGAATGCAGCCTCTCCCACCACAGGCTACTCCCAGTCCAAAATTCTAATCCAGCCCCACACTTGTGTGGCCAGGCTGCAAAACTCACTCGCATACTCTCTGACCATCCTGGTCCCTTGCAAGATGTCCAGCAGTTTCCTCCATTCTTATTTTTTTGCAGCAGAGAGTGGGTCTTCAAACTGCTCGTGGAGTCCCTCCATGAATGCTGGGAGGTTTCTCAACTCTGCTGCCCCGTCTGTTGTGAACTTTGTCCATCCATTTAGCAGCTTCACCTTTCAGCCGCATTCCAATGCTCCTCATTGCTACCACATCATCTTGGAATGTAGGCCCCACTCTGCAAGAAAGCCGATCCTAACAATTCCTGACACTTCAGACTGGCCCTGGCTGTAAAATATATGATTTGTCTTTCTACTCCCTTTGCTTTGTTTTTCCAGACCTCTTGTTTCCTTGGAATGACTCTGCAACATCTGAGATCTTGTTATTACACCTCTCCTCCTGACTTTCCTGTAACTGCTCTGCCCTACCAGAGCCTGACTTCCCTGGCACTTGCTGTTTCAAAGCACAGGGCACCACTCTTGATATGCACCAAACTCATTAAGTCATTCTCCTCCTCCACCCCTCCCTATTACTACCACTAAAAGTGGAAAGTAAGGACATACCCATCAGCCTCTATATACTCAGACATCACTATTTCTGTAGCCCAAGTGTGGACAACTGTGGTAGATCTGTGGGGCTATTTTCCTGCCCTGGTACCCTACTGTGGCTGCATGCACAGCTGAGAATGCCAAACAACAACAACAACAACAACAACAACAAACAAGACCCAAAGAGCCCAGGAGCCCACTTCTGGTTTTGAAAAATGGGATTTTTTGTTTTGTTTTGTCTTGTTTTATCAGTTTTACAGGGGCCCTGAATCCTTTAAAAATGTATTACCATTTGCAAAGACTTCCAAAGAAAGGCAATTAACTCCCCCCCCCCACCAGAGGAATACAAGAGGTCAGTAACGACAGGATCTTTTATAGTACTGTGTATACCAGTACTAAGGAGGAGACTCTAAGCCAACAAGGTACAATTAAATGATCCTTTTTGGAAAATAATATCACAGCACTCATACAAATACTCAGGCTTCAAGCACTCACACAAGGGTAACGAAATAAGTAGGAAGTATTTGGATAGAGGAATAGAGTGAGAGAGTTTGGGGGTGATACTGTACCGATCAGAGGAGTTGTGATTGCAGAGAAAGCCAGCAGAGTGGGTGTCCGGAAGCAGGAACGGTGACATAGCTGACATGGAGTCAAGAAGCATGGGAACTGTGCACACTTAGCTGTAGTTTTGGGAAGGTTTTTATACCTAATATTTCCCTTCAGGGAATGGGATTTAGAGTGAAATACAATGCTTCTCGGAATTTCCCAAGTAGTAACAATGGATACTCCGGAAGCGCTAACAATTATTAACGTGTTATCAATTTGGAATTGAATGAAGCAAACAACCTTTGTTTGAGGTGGAGGAGAGGGGAAATAGCTCTTTTATAAACCTTGAGTACTCAGCTACACTTGATTGGATTAGCCAGATGTTCAGGCAAGAAGTTGTCTACAGGTTACCCTTCTTTGGAATTTGTGATGACCCCCTCTCTAGGGTGTATGTGGCTATAGTCTCAGTGCTAGCCTTCGACTGTCTCTGGTTTTTGGGAGTTCCTGGTTTACTTGTCACTCTCATGGAAGGCTCATAGTTAGCTAGATTTTTAAATATTGCCAATTAGTATATGGATAAAAAGGTGGGGGCTATCAAGGCTGGTAAGGCAAGAATATATGTGTGCCAGACAGTTATGTGCATATGCACGTTTTTTTATTTAGTCTTTTAATAAAGATTTTTTATCAAAACATATAAATATTAACATCATCATCAAAATACAATAAACAACAGTAACTGTGGGACATTGGGATAATTATGTAACAAGTTACAGTATTTATATACATTTTCCTTTCCAGATATATTTTGATGATCAAGAGTTTATAGAGAGACTGTTTCTTTCCAAAGGAATTGATGGTCTTCAACTTTTTTATGCAGTTCACTTTCCATCTGGTACACATGGTTGCACATTTTAGCACCATCACCTTCCCCACTCCAACCCTTTCTATTACATGCTAATTTTAAAAATAAAGACACATTTCAACAATTCAGTGGTTGGAGAGAGTGTGATTTATACCACGTCCATGATCTCTTCCCCCTAGGTTGATTCATAACTGCAGAAGAATTGGAAATTAAATTGGCTAGAATTGGCTCCAAATTAGGCAAGCCTTTTCTTTCAAATGCACCTTATTTTTTTATTATTAAAAGTATCTATCAATTATTTTTCAGTTCACCAGGATCTTCAGAGTAATGCACAAGATAAGAGGTAAGATCCCTCCCTGTATCTGTGTCCAGTTACAACTGAGTGAGCAATATGAGAGGGACTGGGGCCATACCTACCACATGCTTCTTTGCTCTGGCTCATCTGAGGCAAGACAGAAAGCTGCAGAATCCCCACCCCTGGGCTAGAGTACAGAGAGGAGCAAAATGCACCTTTAGTGATGACTATTCAGGGCCAGCTCCACTACACATTTGCTTACCCTGTCCATCTGAATGTAAGCCATGCCACATATCATTTAAGCTTCTCTCTCTCTCTCTCTCTCTCTCTCTCTCTCTCTCTCTCTCTCTCTCTCTCTCACACACACACACACACACACACACACACACACACACACAAAAGATAAGGCAGATTTGAAAGAAATTTTAAGTGTCAATTTATATGGAGACATTCAGCCTTAGAGATCCTTATTATTACTTAAATGCTAGGGGCAGAAAAACCTTTGTACAGTGTATTTGCATTTGTTGAGGCACTACACTCTAGCTCAGAATTCTAAATCTGCCCGCCTTCTTCCTTACCTGCAAATCCCATAATTTCAGAGAACATTGCCATGGCAGTTAAAAGTAGAATTATAGTGCTATAACTATGCAGTCTGAAAGGGCCCCAGACAGCCAGATCAGTCTGCAGCCCATTTGTAAGGCTGCTGCTCTCTTCTTCTTTATCTTTAAACCAGATGTAAATTGGATAGCCCTTCAAATGAAAACAAATTAAAAATGGATGTCCTGTAATGCCCTTCAGTTACAGCAATGCTTCCCAAACGTTGGTCCCAGAGGTTGTTGGACAGCAACTCCCAGAATTCCTGGTCACTGGACATACTGGCTTGGGCTTCTGGGAGTTGAAGTCCAGCCACATCTAAGGACCCAGGTTTGAGAAGCATTGTGTTTTGCTATAAATAAGACACCTGGTCGGCCTAATCACAGCCCAGAAAGAGAGGACAAGACAAGTATGGGGTGCTCCTCCAATTCCATGCTGTTGTCACTGCTCACAGTCTTTGAGGAGGGCAGTACCTGTGCTTTCTGACATTGTCAACAGACCCACCAAAAGGGTGTGGGACCTCTAGGGGTATGAGAAGGCATACCTGTGACTCTAGTATGGATGTTGACTTCTAAACTGCTCTCGGAGGAGTATGGCTGGAATCCTCTTGGGGCTTTATTTTAGCATAACCCCAAGGGCCTATCTAAACTGTAGTAGCCATTTTGACTCTAATGTCTATTTGCTGAATGCTGTCACCTAACAATCACTATTTGGAGTCAGACTAGATAGCCCATGAGACTCTGGGACTCTGCAAAGTCTTTTCCTTTAACTCTCAGGCCTAGTCAATGTTCCTTACTAATCAACTCTATGTTCCATAAACATATGATATGCTGATGTAAACAAATTCCTTCTCTAATAACGGTCGAACTGTACCCAAATGTTCCTAAGCTATCTTGCCTTGAACTATCAACAGTTGTCTCAAGGAAGTTGCTGACACCAAAGACACCAGAGAGAAGGAGGAGGGAATGGCTTTTTGCATAGTGTCATTACAGTATAAAAGTATTTTGTAACTATAGCTCTGGGCTCTGACTCTTTGGAAGATATTCCAGTCAGGCCAACTGGTGTAATAAAACTCACTTTCCAATCCGTGGGTCTGCTGTTCCATGATTTCTGCAACATAAATGTTGCGGTGGCTGGGAAGGAAGCAGCAGGTGATGGAACAGGAGGTGGCATTTGCCTGCTCTAACTGCCGTGGCTGGGAGGGGGCATGAGCACACACACTCATTCTGGGCGCCACCAACCATTTGTTGGAAGAATGGGAGTCTGTGCCATGGCTGCCTGAACAGCAACGCGCACAAGGAGAACCCAGTAAACGGAGAAGGAAACTGAGCAGCCCTACCTCCAAAGAAAACAGGCAAGTAAACAAGGGAAATAGTATGGCCCATGCCATAAGAGTGGAAGAGGGGCTTGATCACCCCCTAAAGGGCAACCCGAGTACCCAGATAAGATGCAGTGAGGGTGCCCTGGTGAAACCGTTGTACCATTGAAGCATTGAGAAAATGGTAATATTGTAATTTGGGGCAATTTGGGAAAAGTGGGAGGTAGGAACGAATGCCTGTGAAATGAATAAATGCAACGTGTGTGTGAGTTTGTATGCGTGGCTGCCGTGGTTCTTGCTACTTGCCGTTGAGTGTCTGGGGGTACAAGCCGGCAGCTGTGTGACTGGTATCCATTTCCTCTTGGTTCGGGCAATAGGACCCCTTACCTATTGTCCACACATTTTTTGTTTTTCCCTTCTGTCTCTTGTCTGTGTCTATTTTAGGAGGGAGGACATGGGTGGAGGGGGAAGCAAAGAAGTTTGCAACCCCTTGAGCGGTATGTTAAAGAACTTCAAAAAGGGGTTCAATCCCTTTGTGAGATAGAATGGCTCTCCTTTGGTGTTCAGTGGCCCAGTGAGGGGTCTTTGAAGTTAGATAAAATTTGGTGTGTGTATTTTGTAAATGTTGGTGACCCAGAACATACAAATCAGTTCCCCTACATTGACTCAGGAGATACAGTGGTCCTTGAACACCCCCCCCAAGTGGTTGAAAAATGCCAAGAGATCCCAAGCCAAAGTTCTTGTAATTAGAAAAGGAAAATTAGCCAACTAAGTTAAAGCCAGTGTTAGATTCCCCAGGGAGATGACCTGATAGGGCCAATGGCACCCGCGCCTTACATTACACTGCAAGTGGAGCCCTAGCAGCCTTATCATGAAGAAAGGAGGGGCAAGATGGCGACAGACTAATAACTTCTGAACTCCCATCACTATCTGACATTATTACTTCATATACCCAAAAATGCCACCCAATGGCAAGAAAAGAATTCAGACCGGCCCCAGCAGCAACACTAGAACCCAGGGATCTTTCAAAGCAGAAAAAAAAAGAAAATTGACTCACTTTTCACAGTGGCAGCAATGGCAGCTTCTTCACTCCCTAAGACACCACAGAAATCTGAACTAAACAAAATAGCTCTTCAAAATCAAAATATAAACTATTCTCTGGGACAGGGAGAAAACAGATGAACTCCTGGAACTTGCTGGCAGTATCTCTTACAATAACACTACTTAGCCCTTTTATGAATTCTGCCAACTGTCTTTAGAAACATTGATTCTTATATTACAGAGATTAAATGACATTGCAAGCAAGGTAGAGAATGTCCAGCAAGCCATTCAAAGGCAAAACTCATATGGCACACAGGAGGTTAAAAAGGCAGATTTTGGGGAGGAAACCTGCCCAATCCCATCACAACAACTGGATGTTGTAGTTAAACACTGCCGAGTGCTACAGAGAAATCAGCTCATCTTACAAATACAGTTGTCCCTTCACATTCGCTGGGGTTTGGTTCCAGGACCCCCCGTGAATACACAAATCCGTGAATACTCAAGTCCCATTATATGCAATGGCAGAGCAAAATGGTGTCCCTTATATAAGATAGCAAAATCAAGGTTTGCTATTAGGATTATTATTTTTTAAAGAATATTTTTCAAGCCGTGAATAACTCAAATCCGTGAATGTCAAATCCGTGAATGTGGAGGGACAACTATACAGCACAATGCCCATATTTGGAACATCCGCAAGTCAATTGTGAACACTCTTGCAAAAAATGTCCAGTACTACAGATGCATCCTCATCTAAAATTAAATTCCAGCAGCTATGCAAATCCAGTCCAAGGGAAAAACAGTCTTTACCACCACCTATCTTATTGGATAAGCCAAAGGATGTTCCCCTCACTAAAGAGACAGGATCCATGCCTGCTTATGATCCTCATTTTACTGCCCATGCTGCACTGGTTCTTCCAGTCTCCCTACCAGAACAGACAAAGCAGGAAGTACAGGAATGTGACCCATTATTCCTCCACTCAAAGAGGAAGATACAGTTATAGTCATCCCAGTCATTTAAACAAGATAATTTACCCATCCAGCCCCTTGCCTACAGGGCAACTGCCTGACTTCCAACTGACGAGCACAAGGTTACCCTAATGACCTGGAACAGTATGAATTGGAAAACCCACTACACCTCATATACAGAGAAGCTTCAAGAGATTATAGAGCTATGTGCTAACACTATGGCTTTGCATATGCCAAATTGGCTAGACTGCCAATAGCAGCTGCTACTAACCCTATTCATCACTGACGAGAGGCAACACATTATACAACATGCAGGAGCAGATAGCTTTGGCCAGAGCTCCCAAAAATCATGCTGATGCTCAAAGGAGGATGCGAGAGAGACTGCCATCAGGGCAACCCCCGCTGGGATCCTTATGAGCTGGAACAGATAAAGCACCTCATCCAATATCAGACCCTGCTATTAGAAGCCATGAGGTCAGGGATAAAGAAGCCAGTTAACATGACTAAAGTCTCAACAGTACTGGAGGGAGCCACTGAAGCCTCTGGAGCCTACCTAGAGTGCCTTCTAGATGCCTATCACCAGTATACCCCCTCGACCCTGAATAACATGAGGATGGTTAACATGACTTTCGTAACACAGAGTTATGAAGGTTATGCAGGAAAGAATATGAAGGCATTGTTGGAAGTAGCCCAGAAGGTATGGTGTGGTGTAGTGCATGTGAACAGAAGGTGTAGAGTATGTGAATAGAGCCAAGGAAGAGAAGTGAGAGAAGGACAGGAAAATAATCAAGAAGCTGAGTTGCTCACAGCAGCACTGGTGGAGCAGCGTGACAGAGAACGTGAAAGAAGACATGGACATGTGGAGATGAAAGAAGGGGGCTCGCCGCTGGCCGGCGGGCCATTTTGCGGCCTGACCGGCAGCCCATATCACCAGCCCTCCAACTCCCCCAACCCTGCTCGGCCTTTTGGCCCGGTGGGGGGGGGGTGAGGGGAGGGGAGGCCGCATGGCAAGCCATGGGCGTGGCCATCTTTCCCTTTCTCCTTCCCAGAAGCCTCAGTGGTGTGGGAGGGAGAAAGAGGAACCATGGACCAATCAGGGAGGGCCCTGCCTGGCCCTGATTGGTAGAGGAGAGGGCGGGAAAACTGGATACAAAAAGCCGCACTGTGGGGTGGCCTACCCAGTTTGGAGGCAGCGACGGAGGCGGCAGCAGCACTCCGTTGCTGCCAAGGGGAAACAATTTGCAGCCTATCCCACAAGGTACGTAGGGCCAGCTGGGCGCGGGGCAGGGCGGGGAGCCACGGACGGGGCATCCCCCCCGGGAGCCACAGGGGGGGCAGTTGGCCGACAGCTGGGTGGCTCAGGCCGCCACGAAGCCTTGCGGAGGCAGGCCGCAGGCGGGACACCCCCCCGGGAGCCACATGGGGGGCTATTGGCTGCCAGCTGGGAGGCTCGGACTGCCACGGAGCCTTGCGGAGGCAGGACGCAGGCAGGACACCCCCCTCTGGGAGCTGCACGGGGGCGATTGGCTGCCAGCTGTGCAGCTCGGAGCACCACGGAGCCTCATGGATGCGGGCCGTGGGTGGGGCACCCCCCGGGAACCACATGGGGGGTGATTGGCCACCAACTGGGCGGCTCAGTTCACCATGGACCCTCGCAGAGGCAAGCTGTGGGCGGGGCACCCCCCCGGGAGCCGCATGGGCTCTGACTCTTTGGAAGATATTTCAGTCAGGCCCACCGATGTAATAAAACTCACTTTCCAATCCGTGAGTCTGCTGTTCCATGATTTCTGCAACAAAATGAGGGGAAAAATAGCAGAGCACCTTATAGTAATGGCATTTTGCAGTAGCAGTGACATGTCTTAACCGTGTTTTTGGCCTCAGAAGCCCCCATAAGCTTCACATGCCAGATGGCAGCCTCAAGTGATTTACTCATGTTAGTTCTTCGCTGCCACCAAACTTAAAAAAAAAAGTTATCTAAGGTGTGCTGTAGCTATATAGCGATTTTTCGATTTAACAGGAAAGCAAAACAAAAAATCCCCACCCCATTTTATCACCTTAGCGATTGCTCACTAAGGTGAAAATCCAATATGGGGGCAGTAGGCGCTTCTTCTGTTAGCAAGCCCCATCCCCGTGCTCACCCAGCCAATCAGCTTTGTGCTTCCTCTCAAATCATTGTCCTAATGAGCAGGAATGTGCACCCCCCTTGCTGTTTTTAAAAAACTATGGGAAAAGCTGCAAAGGTTTTTTCTGCATTGTTTTTGCCATTCTGGGCCCCCCTCCTTCTGAGTAGTATGGATTGGTGCAGGATCCCATTTAGGTAGGTAGGATTCCATGATGGTTATTTTGACTGTTTAGACAACCCCCCAGTTATAGTAGCCGAACTATTTTTTTCTGATGTGGAGTGAGGCAATATAAAGTACCTCCTTATGTGATAGTTCTGCTAAGCAGTACAATGGCTGATGGAGAGCATCAAGGTGCTCCTTTGCCCCCCCCCATACAGATATAGCCACTGATTAGCTGTGAAGGTGTACTGAGATAGGTTCCCTTATGACCACCTTCTAGACTCCCACATAAGTATACTGGTAGAAGCGTATGCTCCACTAGCTACAAAGAGATTTTTGGCCTATACTTCTAGCCTGCATATTTTCTAGAGAGGGCTGGTTGTAGTTCACAGTATTCTTTTAAATTATTCTTCAAATGTGGATTTATTTATTTTTTAAAAGAGCGGATCTTATAGGTGCATTTTTTAAAAAATTAAAAAGAAGAATTCAGTGGATGGAGTCTGAGAGACACATTTTGACACATCTTGTTTTAAGCTAATTTACAGATACTTGGGTGATGCATTAGTCAGGTTATCGGTTTAGAATGAAATAAGGCTTGTTTTGCTGCTTTATGTTGAATGGGAAACTCATAATGTAGTGATGTTATGGGGGCGGGAAAGTACAATCAATCCAACAACTTTAGGAAAAAAGAGGGGAAACACATTGCCACTATCAAAAAGGCAGGTAGGCAGGCCAGCAGGCAGAATCTCAAAAAAGTATAGAGGCTTGTCTAGACAATGAAAATACTCCTCACAGAAGTTGAGGAGAATACCTTTTGTCCCAATGAGATCCCATGATGATTCACCTTATTTGGAAGGAGAGGGGGAGAAAAACTCCATTTACTGTGTGGGAAAAGCCTTCACAGGTTTTCCTTAAGGTTTTTTTTTTTAAAAAAAAATGATGTGAGGAAATGTGCATTAACTGTCGTTAGGACAACTGATTCGATTTGCTGCACATTCTCAGAGAGGGCAGCACTGGAGATCAGATTGGACAGATGTGCGCAGGGGGATGGGCTTACCAGCAAGACAGTGCCTGGAGGTGCTCTGTTGGATTTTTGCATTAGTGATCATGCAATTTTTCCTCCACTGAGATGCCCAAATAATTTTTTTAAGCAGAAGGTCATACTTGCACACCTTTGTTTTAATGTTTTCTTTTTTAAAAAACCCTCTGCAGCAGCAGCTGCCTATAACACACTAATTTATGGCCACAATCTTGATTTGCAGGTGTGTGAACGTCAAATGCAGATAGCTTCTCAGTGTATTGTTTTTGCTGACAGGCTGTGGAGACAAAAGGATGCTGCTGCAAATTTTCAATTATGTGCAGGAATGAGCATTGAATCCTCTCATCTAGACTAGCCCCACGTATATCTCCGGAATCATATTCAAATATATATCTCAGGAAATATATTCAAAACATATTCAAACCTATTCCATGTCGGCCATGCAGCAAAATACAACAAAATCCATACAACAGGGATACCTTTATTGGACCAACTAAAATTCACAAACTACATCATGCAAGAGCTTCATTCATTTTCAGAGCTTCATTCGTTTCTTCATCAGATAAAGATGTTGAAAATCATACAAGAGAAGAAAAATAACTACGTATATTCCGGCGTATAAGACGACTGGGCGTATAAGACCACCCCCCCAATTTCCAGCCAAAAATCTAGGCCTAGGCATATATTCGCCAGATAAGACCCCCCCCCAATTTGGCTGGCTGGGGGAGCCTTGCCAGCTGTTCCTCTTTGTTTCCCAACTCATGAGGATCTCCTCGTGAGTTGGGAAAGCGAACAGGATCAGCTGGCAGGGCAACATTCGCCCCTCTCTTCAACCTTCCAGTCAAACTGGACTCGAAGGTGGAGCAAAGGGGCGAAAATGCCCAGTTTGCCTCAGCAGACCCCTTCCCTCCGTCTTGGCTCTTCCGAAGGGTACCAAGGCGGGGGAAGCAGGGGCGGCCGCGGCAAACCCCTAGATTCGCCCCCTCTCCCCACCTTCAAGGAAGGTGGGGAGAAGGGGCGAACATGCCCTGTTTGGCTCCATAGGGAGGACGCGGGGCCGTGGAGCCAAACCCCGGGATTCGCCCCCTCTCCCCACCGTCAAGGGAGAGGGAGCGAATCTAGGGATTTAACTCCACAGCCCCATCCCTCCTTCTGGGCTCCCTCCTCCTGCGATTCCCCAACCCACAGGAGGCTGCCCAGTCTCCTGGTGGGTTGGGGAATGCGGGATGGCCAGCTGGCTGGGGGGGTGGAGGGAGGGGGCTTCGCAGCGCGGAGGGTGGGCATGGGGCAGGGAGGAGCACTTTGCTTCACCCCCCTGCCCCATCTCCTGCCTCTTCGCTCCGTTTGCGAAGAGGCAGGAGATAGGCAGGCAGGTGAAGCAAAGTATATCCAGTGTATAAGACGACTGTCGATTTTGGAGGGCACTTTTGAGTGCTCAAAAGTTGTCTTATACGCCGGAATATACGGTAACTGCCTGTCTAAATGGCAACAAACAAACAAACAAACATGAATCGTGTGCGAATGAACAGCGATCCGTTCACATGGCTGTGTGAAAACATACATATCATTTGGAAGTGGAGCAGCAAAATACACCTTAAAGTCTGTTCGCACCGCATCTGGGGCTTCGTACAAATTTTTCCAAAAGATCCATATGACGTACGAACGTGTTACCATTTGAACACTCATATTTGCACAGATATGAACAGGCAGGGGAATCTGATTGGCTGCATGAGCACAGGGGGCGGGGCTAGCAAAGAGGGAAGGCAGCTGCAGTCATCATGTTGGATTTTCGGGAAAGTGAGGGTCCGGTAAGTCGATCATTTTTTCTCCGTTGCCGGTTGTGTTCCCCATGTGGTTCATTTCCAAGGAAAGTCTGAATCTCCTTGGCAAGCCTCCTGAGTCAGCTTCATCCCTGGCGCTGCCTTCATGGCCCCAGAGGTGTTCTTGGAGGTTAGGCAGAGGACAAAGAGCAGGCTGCTCATTATCCAGTATTTTATTCCCTCCTTCAAACAGCAATTATACTCTTTTTTTGTTGTTTTGTTTTTCTGTAAATACGTAAAAACACCTGTGCACACCACAGGAAACCTTTAAAAAAATTGGCAGCAGCAGCTTTAAAATTGCATGTAAACCACTCGCAGCTGCCAGCTGGCTAGGGGGTTATGCAAAGTTTAGGGGGGAGTTTTGGCCATGTAGGCAGATCACATTGTTGCAAATGGCTGCCTTTTCATACATGTTCATATCCCCCCCCCTTGTATAGATGGGACCAATGTTAGAATCACAGGCCTACATTTTCTCTCGGATATTAATGTTGTTGTCAGTCAAGATGGTCTGGAGGAACCCCAGTTCAAGCAGAGGCCTCTCCCCTTCTCTACCATGTGGGGACCATGGACAAAGGGCAGTAAATGGCAGGCAATAAAATTTCAGCTCCATTAGCAATAGAAAAGTGACTTCCTTTGAGAGCTAGGCTGTCTTTGTCCTCAGTTGATGAAGTAGGTTGTTGCGGCCAATATTTCTTTAATAGAAAATTTGGTACCACAGGCAGAAATTGTCAGGAGTTAGAAACTGAACTCCATTATAAAATGGCCAAACAAACTGCAGAGTCATGCTGAGTTAAAATGGCTGACTCCATGAACTGCCTAGTCATGCCACAGCTACAGAAGGAGGGTTCTTATTGGTGTGTAAGATCATGTGATTGAGTAAGCCCATGCCCTGTAACTGTATGTAAGAGAGTTCATGTGACGGATATTGCTGTCCTTGAGCAAGCAGAGATCACCAGCATGGAGGCCATGATATTGAGAACACAGCTGCGCTGGGCAGGGCATGTTTCTAGGATGGAGGACCATAGCCTCCCAAAAATAGTACTCTACAGTGAACTCACCACAGGTCAGAGTAAGAGGGGCACTCCAAAAAAGCGATACAAGGACTCCCTGAAACAATACTTCAGGCTCGGCCAAATTGATCATGAACAGTGGTCTGCCCTGGCCTCACATCGGGAGGCATGGAGACGCACTATCCACAATGCTGCAGCCTTATTTGAGAGCTCACGCCAAACAAGTCTTGAAGAGAAACAACAACACAGAAAGAAACACAACCCGGAAACATCACCCAAGGAGACCTTCTGCTGTGCTTTCTGCAACCGGACTTGTTTTTCTCAGATTGGCCTTTTCAGTCATCAGTGTGTTTGCAGAAAGTGCAGGATGAGTCCTTCCTGAATCTTCATTTGCGAAGAAAAGTCAGAGAGAGAAAAAAGAGAGCTCAGAACAGAGCTCACCCTTCTTCCTGTGAATGCTGAGGCCTGGTGAAGCAGTTTCTCCCTGAATTGCAAATATTTGTATATATTGCAACTGTTTGAGTTTGAAGATAAAAGTGCCTCCTGCTTATTTGGACATCAAACACTCTGTGTATGAGTATTCTTGGGAGTGGGTTGCTACTGAGTCTACTGAGACAGTTTTTGGGCTTCTGCTGGGGATTGCGTGTCCTATCATTCCCTGACAGAAATAACATGGAAAGAATCAGAATGGTTCCTATAACACAAAAAAGGAAAGCAGTTCTACAGGTTTCAGTGAACGTTTTATTCAAAACTAAGAAGAGTTTTGAATAAAACTACCAGGTTTGGCAAACCTTTCATAAGTAAACAAATCATTCTGAACTTTCTCGAGACCATTTGACAACATATCCCAAAATGCACCCAGCGTTGACTTTTTCATTCAGTTGCTTCTACTTTTTTTAGAATTTCCCTTTTGGTGAACAAACTTACCGACTTATGCTTTTAAAAAAATGTTGGGGGAAGCTGGTGAAGCACACTTATCTGCTCTCCCCATTTCTCTCTGTTTTGCTGTTTTGCATAAGAAAAGCCTCGTTGGATCACACAGCAAAAGTCCTCCTAATCCAGTATCACATTTCCCACAGTGGCTAGCTAGCTGCTTCTGGGAAGTCTACCAACAGATCTTGAAAAAGCCCTTTAATGCTGCTGTTCCCCAGCAACTGGCATTAAGTGGCATCCGAGCCAACGTGTTTATCCTTCATGAATCTGTCTAATCCTCTTTAACATCCATTTAAACCAACAGAGCAAATGTTGTAACATAATTATATCTTCTGTGAAATACTTTCTGCTATCTATTTTGAATACAACTGTTGGCCTTTCTAACTAAGGTTTCTCCTCCATGGACCTCACTGCTATTAGACCAGCACAGGAAAAGTTTTTGGCCTGCTAGCCAAATTCCAATTTGGGAAGGGTCTTGGGACCTACATTTCAGTAGTGGGTGGGGACAAAGTAAAGTGGGTGGGACCAGACTTACTTCTTTTCAATTTGGACATTTTCCCACCTAACATGGCTCAATGTTCAGCATGTCTACTTAGGAATAAGAACCAGTGTGCAAGAACAAATACAAAGACAGAGATTTATGCAATGTTAAACTGAATGTTAAGGCTGGTATGGCCAAAGTTCAGACCTCCAGATGTTGTATGACTGGAAGTCCCAGCATCTCTTGCTGTTATTTTTAATTGTATCTTTTAAATTGTTTTAATATTGCAAACAGTTCAGTTCTATTTCAGTGTTGATCTTTTGTGTATTTTTAAATATATTGCACTTGTTTTAAAATGGAAAACCACCTTAAGTCCCAGTTTTAGGGGAAAGGTGGGGTATAGATGTGGCAACAACAGTTATGCTAACTAGGACTAAGGAGATTTTCACACGGGGGAAATAACCCCCACGGAGATTGGGAGAGAAATGGTGCTGTTCCGGTTCCAGCGCTCTGTTTCACACGCCCCCTTCCTTCTTCCGATCTCTCTTCATCCTCCCGCCATCCTCCTTCCATTTCCCTTCCGCTATTTTTTACTAACAAATGTTCTTCGTTAGTAAAAAATTGTGGAAAATACCGGAAGGGAAATGGAAGGAGGACGGCGGGAGGACAAAGGGAGATCGAGAGAAGGAAGGGGGCATGCAAAATGGAGCACTGGAACCAGAACAGCCCCGTTTCTCTCCCGATCTCTGTGGGGGTTATTTCCCCCATGTGAAAATCTCCTAATGGGAGCTGCACACCGACAACACCTGGAGGGCTGCAGTGTGCCCACCCCTGATTTAAGTCCACAGATAATTTGCTCCTAAGGTTGCACTGCATGTAGTAGCCATGAATTCCCATTGGACAATTGTGCTCTTTGTGGAAAAAAGACTTTCTTCTGTATGTCGCAGACCTATTGCCAATAAAATAATTCCTAATATTACTACCCAGCTTTGATTAAAACAAACACTTGTATATGGTGCTGCCAAGTTTAATTGTACTGTTACCCAGCCTTACACTTTCCCCTCCCTCTCATAGTTCATAATTCAGACAGTTCACAAGTTCTGAGGTAGACCAGAGCAGACCAAAATTAGGTTTGAGTGAAGGTCACCCAAAGACTTAACAAAGTTATCTTGGAAATTTCCCAACAAACACGTCCTGTCCAGAGAGAATTAAGCAAAGCCCCTTAGTCAGAATAGTTAAAGTAGAATGTGCTAATCTTCCCTGGACACACCTGGCAGTGAGTCATACTCCAAAACAGTGATCAGAATCCTCATTATCCACAAAATGTCTTTCCCTCACACCTTTTCCTTTCCACAACAAGGAGGCTGCCATAAGTCTATTAAGTTTAATATCTCAACCATTTGCAGCAATCAACAAAGCCAGAGTTTCTATTGTTTAGCTCTGGGAAATTCACCTAAGCATTGTTTCACACTCAAAATGCCCCTTAAGGATACAATATTGGGTACAAATATTACCCCCAAATCATAGCCAACGTTTGGTGCTAGATTTGGACACCATCACTCTACTAAACTGTTGTCTCACCCTCAGCTTGAGTCTGAGTCTTTCTTTGCTACACAACCCTCTTCTCTCCGGACAGGTAATTATAGCCCATTTCCCTGACTCTATCTCCACTATCCAAGTCCTTCCTCCTGATTCTTTGTTAGCCTTGTTTGGTTGTCTTGTGAGCTTGAGTGCATGTATGAATGCTTCCATGATTATTTTCCAATAAAAAAATTATTTCATTTTGGCTTGGAGTCTCATTAGTGAGTACTGGTATACACAGGTGCAAAAGTCCCCTAAGTTATATGGCCTCTCACAGCAATACCTTTGAGCTACTTAAAATTCTTCAACTAATTATCTTAATTTGAGTGTCACAAGTGGGTCCCCACAGATCCCACACAAACTACACATCAGTATTGACATAATTAAAGACTACTTTGGAATTATTTCTGCTTACCAGAAACAACAAAGAACTTTCTCTTGGAGCAGCATGGACCAGCATTATGCATGGACCCTCCTTTTGCAAAACAGTGGAGAAATTCCTTACTTCTGAATATGCAGATGCACACAGTAAGCAGCCCCATATCCTTTGTGTTTGTGTGGCTTCGTGCACCATTCAAAGTCCCTTGAAACTTATCCAAATTATATGAACAGCATTAGAGGAATTGGCCTTCTTCTGTGACATTTCCTATTCACTCTGCTCAGTAGCTGGAATGGAAATAATGTACTAGCAGACTTTCCAAGAGCAAATTCAACAACTTTTTTTTTTGCCTAACTCAACTTTATGGGAATGTAAAGAAAGTTGTATAAGGCTGAAAACTTTGGCAAAGTTGCTGACAGTGTTTTATTCCAAAAAGAATTCAAAACCCATGCTACAATGGGTAGGGAGGTTAACAGTTCTAGTTCACCATTTTAAACACTCCTTTTAGGAAAAATATGCAATATAATTTTACAAGGAGAGATGGGATTCCCCATTCATTCCCCTGAAGAGGACAGATCCATGTGTACAGTCTGTTGTTTGTTTTTTAAACAGATCTACACTGAATTTCATCCAAGCATATACCTGGATCTGAGGGTGATGACAATGAAGATCTTAAGATAACAACATTCATCATTCCTAGTAGTCTCTGCTTTTGCTTTTGTCTTAAAATGACTCTCACTGACATACACTGAAGAATACATTCAATACTGTTTCCTGTCCCTCCCTTCAAAAACCAGGCACATAGAAAACTAAGATGACATCTTATTCAATTCAAACAAACTCTTGCCTCTGGTGTTCTCATGTTCAGGCATCATTTCAAAACGGTAGGTGTACTCATGTACTGAAAGTTAAGGACTCAACTCAACAGAGGTGGAAGACAATTCAATTGATCAGAGACACAACATTTATACCTTCCACCCACCTAATCTAGATGATGATGATGATGATGATGATGAAAGACAAAATAAATTGTGATACTTTGTAAACATTATGATACAATTTAAGATAACTGTTAAATAGTATTTACCTCTCATTAAAACAATTGGCAGCATGTACACAAACTGGTTGTATATAGAGTAGTTGCCTGCACTTCTGCATGTGGGATGTTTCTGCCCTAGCTATAGCAAAGCTTCTCTTGCCCCTCTGCACATTCTGAGGAATAACCTGTAAGGAAGTGTTGCTGCAGGTTGAGGAAGGTGGAAGGAAGATTCCAAGGCCTCTTCTCATATGCACACCCACACTAAATTGTTGAAAATTTCTCACTTAAGATGTCTCCGCCACCCCAAACAGCTACAAAAGTTCTTGGGAGTGGTCATCTCAAGACTGCTTCCTAACTACATTGGACTGTTTTAATCATGAGAAGTTACAGTTCTGCCTCCAGTGTCAGGAAATGACATGGATGTGACCACAAGATGGAGCTGTAAGCTTAGTAATGAAAGTAGTTAAGCTCCAGTGGCAGGTGTGTGTGTGAGTCAGCACTTCAGAGTATGCACATCTGAGATGCCTGATGTAGTAGGCATTGTTTAACTGCCTATAAAAAGAAGATGGGAAATATCTCCAGTGTGGATTTGTTGTGGATGGTGCTTGGCAAAGCAGTTTGTTGGTTTGAGAGAGATTTATGAGTATTAGAGATGACTGTCCTATACTATGTATATATATTGTAAATATACTGCAAACAAAGATTAAAGCCCTCAAGTTGAGTGAAGGCTGGCCTTGTTGCTGTCTTTATTTGGCAAGCCAGAGCTCAAGGCAGTGTGCTGGGGTGAAGGAATTTTTCCTTCTCAGCCTGAAGTCTTTTGCAGAAGTCTCTCCAGAAACCTTCTCCTTGGTGTCCTGTCGATGTGGAACAACTCTGCAGGTGGTGGTGGTGGACACAGCGCATCTTTCTGTGCCCCAACATCCAGCTAGTTTAAAAAACAAAACAAACCACCACCACAGCCAGACAATGTATTTCCACAGGAGCCTTTTTCAATTTGCTATTCATTTAAGTGCATTTTTGCTTAGTTGATACAGAGTACTGTGTGTGTCTTTATCCATTTTCAGCTGACTTTTTATGTAGTTTAATATATTGTTGGTAGTTCTATGCATGCTGACTTTTAAATATAGCTTGAATTTTATTTATGTTTATAATCTTGGTGCATATTGTGTATTTTGACATCTATTATTTTTGTATTGGTTGAAGATATCCTGTTCGATATTTATGATATTGTCAGCTGGACTTACAACATCCTAATGGCTAAGGATTCATGTTGACAGTAATGAACAACTGAACATAACCGAAAAAACTTACCTACAAAGCCTGGTGGTGCCCTGACTGAAGCATTTCTGGGGCACTGGAAATCTGTGCACTGGGATCTTGGTGCAAACTCAGTTGAGGAGAGGAGTGCCTTGGGATGAATGGTTATGGTAGGACCCCAAGAGGTCTCTCCAACTGCCTGTTCTCCAGGCACTCTGTGACTAGGAGCAAGCACATTGCAGGTGGCATTGCTTGTCTCATTGATAGTACTTCAGAAATGCTTCAGTTGGGGCACTGCCAGACTGTGAAAGTAGGTTTTCCAGTGGGGCATTGTCAGTTGTAATTCCAGTGATGGAACTCTCTCATTGTAGTTATGACAATGATGTGTGATCTCAGCCATTATTTTCATTTCATTGTATCACAGTATCCTACTATTCATGTTTTGAGATTGTCTGTGCATCTGTTATGGTTTGGTTTTGTGCATCTTACTTTTGAGGCTCTTCCCTTTTATTTCTCTGGTAAAGCATGCTGCTTCCTGCATTCTTTGCCCCAAATGGAAAGGCCTGGTATCTCTCTGGCTCAATCTGTATTACTATAACTTAACATTTAGTAGATGATTAATGAATGTTCCAGTATTTTAACAATTTTTTATGGTCAAATATTTCCTCACAGGACTTTTTCAGATGCCCCTTACCACACAAGAAGCCTCTGTAACAGCAACGAAGCTGCTGCTCGGCAGGGGGTCCGTTTCGGATGACACCGTCCCTCTCTTGACATCGTCCGTGACTGTTCCGGGGAGGATTGTGTGGTAAGGGCGTCTGAAAAAGTCCATAGTCTAGGAGGCACGCAGCTTTTGTCCTCAACAGATGGGGAGCAGAAGCTGAAAAAGAATGACTCATTCAAAGCCACGAGATGGAACTGGGAGTTTAAATTGGTACCTGTTAATGAACATAGTGCTTTACAAATTAACACAAGCCCAAACTAACCCTCAAAGCCTGTATCAATCTGTTACCCTCCAAGAGTTTACCAACTCAGTGGCTTCAAATTGTTTTTAAAACATTTTAAATCATCATAATCTTAAACTTTTAAATTCTTAAATGGTTTTACATTCTTTATCACACACACACACACCTGTTTTCTATGCTCTATCTATCCTGAAATCTTTTGATATAGGGTGGGGTCAAAATATTTTAACTAACTGAATAAATAAATGAAACTTGTAGCACCTTTGAGGTTTAGGAGATTTTCAGATGCGATTTTCGGCAGGATATATTCCAAAACAGCTCCGTTGCTGCCGTGCGGCAGGGGAGCAGTTTCGGACGATGCCGTCCCTCTGCTGAACCCCTCCGTGTCACTTCCGTGACAGAATGGAGGAAACCGCGTCATATTTCACTCATGGGCAACAATCGTGAATGAAATACGATGCAGTTTCCTCCATTCTGTCACATAAGTGACATGGAGGGGTTCGGCAGAGGGACACCATTGTCCAAAACTGCTCCCCTGCCGCGTGGCAGCAACGGAGCTGTTTTGGAATATATCCTGCCAAAAATCGCATCTGAAAATCTCCTAAGAGGCTTACCACACTCCAAAATAAAGTGGCAGTGAAGCAGGAAGGTTCCATCTTCCATGCTGCCTTACCATGTGACATTGTAGTTCTTCCAGTGTTCTGCCAGTCTGGTCCTGTGGGAGACTGTGTCTTTTTGCTTCTGGTTAGCAAAAAGACTCCGTTTTACTTCGGTCTTCCATGGGACCAGAACAGAAGAACAATGGTGCTGTGCAATAAGGCAGCAGGGAAAACGGAACCCTCCTGCTTCACTGCTGGTTTACTTTGGCATTTAGTAAGCCTCTAACTGAAAGAAGTTGTAACATAAGCTTTCATGTAGTGGAGTCTCCTCCTTTGGAGGTTTTTAAGCACAGGTTGGATGGCTGAAGGGAGTGATTTGATTGTGTATTCCTGCATGGCAGGGTGTTAGACTGAATGGCCCTTCTGGTCTCTTCCAACTCAGTGGTCAATATCTGTTTAATCTCTGTGCAAAATGTACAAATAAGCAATTGAAACTAGTGCACAATGCCAATCTTCTTTCTGAGGACTCAGCAAACACCACTGTTGAATCATTTGCAGTCTGCTGTATTTCTTCTTTTCTTGTCTTGCCAAAATGAAACTGTGTAGTCTAGGGGTGGCAATCTGTGGCTCCCCAGATGCTAATGAGCTGGTGCTTCTATCATCCATCACCACTAGCCAGGCTGACTGAAGTAGATGGGAATGGAGTCCAACATTTGGAGGGCCACAGCCTCCCCAGCCTTGCTTCAATCTAATCTGAGAATGTCTAGACCGGCAAATGAATGCTTCCAGCCTAAATAGTTTAGCCAACACATTCTTGTCACAAATCTTATTAAACTGCACTTTGGAAGAAACCATGTGCACCCAGCACTGGGAATAGAATGGAAATGAAGGCAATCAATCATATTTTTGAGTCACTGAAGCAGCACTCTTGTTCCCAGCCACTGTCACCCTTTGCCAATCATTCTAGATAGCACACAATCAGAAGGTTATTGGAGGCATTAGGCAAAGGGGCAGAGGTGATTATGATTGTGGGTAACGTTAGTTAAGCGCCTGTGATTAATGAGAAACTGGATGTGGCATTGTACGTGGTGGACTTTCAGCTAGACAGAAGAGTAGGGGGTTTCACTTGTGTGCTTTGCCAAGGCTTTGGCAACTGCTTCTCAGACCCATCAGTTAATTCCAGATTTATAAAAAACTTAATTAGAATACATACATCTACCATAGTTTTAAGCTGGCTGTTGCCATTTATTGCTGAATTCTGAAAACCTGTTGATATCATTTACAACAAGAAATTCTAGATCTTCAACAACAGTTATTTACTATTCCAGTACAGAGATGCATACCTGTCAAACCTTAAAATGCTAAGAGGAAAAGCTGCCACTTGTGGAAACAAGAGAGACTGTGGTATAACCTATTTCAGGAACAACCAGATACATATTTAATCAAATAAGATGGTAACAGAAAGCTATATACCTTACAATTACCCCATTTTCCTTTCCACAGTGGAATTTCCTCAGAGATACATGCTTCAGTGACCAGACTTCTCAATTAAGCCCATGACCAATTGTGAAACAAAACATGCCAAATACAAGAAATCACTAGCACATAAAATCCACTGGTTGTTTAAGCGACTTCCCCTCACTTTCAAGTACAACGTTGTTTGTTAATCTGTCACTCACTGCTGACTTTTAGAATGCTCACAAGCTAGGGGATTTTATTAAACAGAAGCTGTGTTCTGGTGTTTGTCTTTATTCTTTTATTGTGAAAAGAACTGAAGCTTACGTGTATATGAGATGAAATGTTCAAAACATTTAGGGTTTTTTCCCCTTTTCTTTTTAAGGATCAGATTGTTCATGTTTTCAACCACAAGGCGTGCTTTAGTGTGCCAATAACTTGCGGGGGAAACCTTCCACTGTAGCATTCCAGCTGCTGAAAGATATGTGCCCTGAGACACATTCTCAGTGAGCTGATGTATAATTTCAGCCAAAATGTGGTAGAGAAATCATCTGGGATCAAACCACTTCAGAATGCATAATGAAATCCTCACTACATTGTATTTGCCCCACATTTTCTGGAAAGCTCATATATGAAAAGATAAGGATTCATGCGCAGACTTCTCCATGGCGTGCTTGCTTGTTAAAAACCATTTGACTGTTTGTTTTTACTAAAGAGGATATTCACCATTGTGAGTCCACTCCCACTGTACAAAATCTTCATTCTAAAGTGGTACAATCCCAGCAGGGCTATACTAAGGGGTAATTCAAGAGCAATTCAGTTGGGAAAGCAAGGAATGTACAATGCATTATTGAGATACTTGTTATTAGAGTAACATAATTTATTTCTTGGGGCACCAAAGGGTTTGTTTGTTTGTTTGTTCGTTCGTTCCCCACCCCATAAGAATTCAGGGTAGCTAACATGAAGCATATATGAAAATGCAGATTTGGGGAAGAACTACTAAAACTTACAGTCTCATGTCTAAAAGTTGTAAATTACACACCTCTAAAATTAGAAATATTTAAAATCATAAAACATAAATCTCCACAAAGATACAACAAAAACAATACAAATAAGCAGCAGTGAAAAACAAATCATGTATTTGCTTATTCCTTGAATAACTGGTACATGAGAGAGTGGCACATGCAAGACAAAAATGAGGGGAATAACTAGATCTCTAATGAAAGGGGATTCAATAACCAGGTTGCCACTGTATGTTTGTTTGTTTGTTGGACTTGTATCCCATCTTTCTCCCAAGATGGGATTCAAGGTGGCTTATTGGATTTATATCCTGCTTTTCATAGAATCATAGAATTGTAGAGTTGGAAGAGACCACAAGGGCCATCCAGTCCAACCCCATTCTGCTATGCAGGAATCACGGTCAAAGCATCCCTGACAGATGGCCATCCAGCCTCTGTTTAAAGACCTCCAAGGAAGGAGACCCCACCACACTCTGAGGGAGTGTATTCCACTGCCAAACAGCTCTTACTGTCAGAAAGTTCCTCCTCATTTTGAGATGCAATCTCTGTTCCTGGAGCTTGCATCCATTGCTCCGCATTCTAGTCTCTGGAGCAGCAGAAAACAAGCTTGCTCTATCCTCAATGTGACATCCTGTCAAATACTTAACAGGGCTATCATATCACCCCTTAACCAATTTTTTTCCATACCCTAAACATACCCAGCTCCCTAAGATTTTCCTCATAAGGCATGGTTTCCAGACCTTTCACCATTTTAGTTGCCCTCCTCTGGACATGCTCCAATTTGTCAATATCCTTTTTGAATTGTGGTGCCCAGAAGTGGACACAGTATTCTAGGTGAGGCCTGACCAAGATGGGATTCAAGGCACTACCAAGAAAGCCCTGCTACACATTGTAATCCTATTGGCCATGACACTTTGGAGCTCCACCAGGAGAACGCCTCCATCTTATTTTAAATCCCAGGTAGATCAGTAATGAATCACTCCTTTAGTACTTAGGTCCTGAGTCATTTCACTAACATTACCACTTGCAATTGGGTACAGTTGCTTGCTGGAAACTAATGATAGAGATTTCAAAATTAATGTAATTTGTTCAGTCTTTAGTGGCCCTGTCACCATCCAGACAGGAGGCTTCTATGCCATCACTCAGAATGAACTCACTAATGAATTTGCTTCCCCTAACTCACTAGATCCCCCAATTAAAGTGAAAAATATTATTTAGTGAATTAGGTTGTTAGAATTCACTAGAATGTATTAGAGTGGGTGTCAGATTCAGTTACATTCAGTAAATTAGGAAGGCCTTCTGCCTCAGGAGAAGAAATATTAAAATTGGAGGAAATATATCACATGACTTTGTTGTTAGACAGGCTAATCTGTGTGATTTCTTTGGGAAGACAACAGATTGGGGGAGGGAGGGAAAGAATGAGAACTTTCTGGAGCCCAGAGCAGAGCAATAGAGCTGGATTTGTGGGCCAGAAGAAATAAATTTGAGAAAGAAAAAAAGAAGAACTGGAAAGAAGAAAAAAGTGAGTCTTGGAATGAAATTGGGTGGAGAGGGAGTGATTTATTTTATTTTATTGATTAACAGGACAACAAGGCCCTCCAGCAGCCAGATCTATTTCAGAATGTGAGGAGTTTTAGGCAAGTGCCCCCCCTCGCCGCAGGTCTGTATCAAAGGTAAGTATTTGAAGTGTTTCTTGGAATGGCGATGAATTGTGACTCTCATGTATAAATTCTCCATTTCTATTGGTTATATGCTGGGCTGCTTTCTAATGCATATTATTGTATAATAGCCAATTATTTGGGCTGAGCTGCTGTTAATAATGTTGCAATCTTGTTCACACAGTTTTATGCACTTGAATAATTAGGTGAAAGGTTTTCTTCAATCCCATCCCTCATTTCTTTATCTCTTGGCTTCTCCTTTCTCCTCCCCTTCCCATTCTTCTTCCCCCTTCTTTGTACCAAATTCCTTTTAATTATATGATTAAGGTAAGATGGATACAGAAAAGGGCTTTGTTAGATACCTGAACATTAAAACTGAAAATACCACAAATTGAATTTAGGCTCCCTGGCCCCTGCTTGCAATGTATGTGTTTTATAACTGATTTAAACAGATTGCATTTATTGACTGGGAAGACAGAAATGATTCATTTGCACAGAAAAGTGTTCTGTATATGCTCAGAGACTTTCAGAAATTTTAGATTAAGAATATTAGATGCCTGATTCACTGGCTGGACTACTGGCAAAATCCCTCAGCCTGCATGGCCACTGGTCATGTTCTGAGTGCTGAGTCTCCATGCATTCACCTCAATATGTGTATTTGTTACCTGCCCTGACACCTCCACCCTTGCAATAATTTATCAACTGGCTATATTTCACAATTTGGCTTATTATGTGGCCTTCCATGTGGTTGGTAGGAGATCAGGGATTCCCAAATGCAAGGACTCAAGATGTGCTCCGAAAACCTAAGGAAGAGACCATCCCAAAATCCTAAAAGACACGTCCGGGTAGTAATTATGCAAACCCCCTTGGACTGGTAGTTAGAGTGGAAAGGTGCTAATTCTCCTGGACGCACTTGGAAGTGAGTCATTCACTAATTCAATCAAAGTAGCTGGTCACTCTTCGCTCTGTAAAACTGATTTTCCTCCCCACCTCTCCTAAATCAATAGAAGATTGCCTGATACCCATCAGTCTTAATGTCTCAGCCATTAGCAATTGTTAACATAGCAGGAGCTTCCATTGCCTAATTGTAGGAAACTCTATCTTACATTGTATTCCACTCATAACACCCCTTCAGGGGAATATCAAATATAAATACCACCCCAAAATATTGCCAAATTGTGCTCAGTTTCCCAGAGGCAGTCACTCTTTGGTTTGCTGTGTCACCTGACACACATAGCTGTACTACCTCTCTGCATGAATCTCTGCTCTTCAGACAGGTATAGTATAGCCCATCATCCCAAACTCTGTTCCTCTATCCCAACACTTCCTCCTATTCTTTACTAGCCTTGTGTGATTGCCTGAAGCCTGAGTGTCAGTGTGAATGCTTCCAAGATTATTTTTCAATAAAAACCATTTTTTTATTTCCTGGCTGTGATTCTCATCAGTTAGTATTAGTATACATAAGTCAAAAGGTCTCATGGCCTCTCGCTGTCATATTGAGCTAATTAAAATTTCCTATATTAACATCTGGACATGTGTGAGGTTCTCATGAACATATGTATGTAGGTATGTAAAGTATTTCTGTATCCCTTCCCAGCCCACAAGGCCTCCCAAGGTGATGAACAAATAAAAACAAATTAAATCAATATAAAGATAGAAACATTTTAAAAAACATTTTAAAATACTCTTTAAAAACTCCTAAAACCAGTCTAAAAACAATCCTAGAATCCAGTTTCTAAACAGTTAAAACAGCACTTTCAAACATTGAATGCCATGTGGAACAGCACTGTTTCAGTTGCCTACTGGAAGCTAAAAGAGATGGGGCCAGCCTAACTTCCTTGGATAGGGAATTCCACAGTCAAGACACTGCTAGAGAGAGAGCCCTGTTACATGTACTCAGCCACCTAACTTCATGAGGTAGTGATCTCAAATTTCTGGCAGATTCATATGGGAGGTAGTGGTCTTTCAGATATCCTGGTCCCAAGTCATGTAGGGCTTTTTAGGTCATCGCCAGCACCCTGATCGAGCTTGGCAGCAAATTGGCACCCCGTGAAGTTCTTGCAGGCCCAGTGTTATATGGTCTCTAAAATGGCTGCTGTATTTTGCACTAGTTGCAGCTTCTGAACACTTTTCAAGGGCAGCCCCATGTAGAGAACGTTACAATAATCTAATCCAGAGGTAACTAAGGCATGAACCACTATGGTCAGATCTGCCATCCCCAAGAAAGCGTGCAGCTGATGCACCAGCCGAAGCAGGGAAAAGGTGCTCCCAGCCACCACGGCAACCTGGCTTTCCAGGAGTAGTACTGAGTCCGAGAGCACCCCCAAGCCAGGAACCTGAACTTTCAGAGAAAGAACCACTCCATCCAGAACAGGCTGTGATCCCAATCCCAGTTTGGTTTGCCTACTGACCAGGAGCACTTTTGTCTTGTCTGGATTAAGCCTTGGTTTATTCACCCACATCTAGTCTTTTACTGCACCCAAACAATGATTCAGTGCTACCACAGCCTCCTTGGCATCAGTTGTAGAGGAGAGATAGAGCTGGGTATCATCAGCATATGATGACATCCAACCCCAAAGCTCCAGATGACCTCTCCCAGCAGCTTCATGTAGATGTGGAAAAGCACAGGGGACAGTATTGACACCTGTGAAACCCCACAGGCTAATTGTCAAAAGGCAAAAGGATGAACAACAGTTCCCCAGCACTACCCTCTGGGAATGCTCAGCCAAGAAAGACCAGAACCACTGCAAAGCAATGTCCCAATGGGCTTGTTTACACTGCTGCAATACACCATACTCACTTCAAATCTGGTGCTGGCAGTCCAGATGATGTACAGCTACTTCCAGGGAAAATCCTGAGATTTTTTGCCCTAACACAACCTTGCACTAAGCAAACTTGTGGAAAAGTCTGCTACTTCCTGAACCCCCAGAGTGGCTTTGGGTTCTGTTGGAGTGTGGATAGCTGGATCAGGTCCAATTCAGTGAATCTAGTTGTCCACATGCCAAAAGCTGTGCCATCCTCCTTCCCCATGCTGAACAGCACAGGGAAAGGGGATGGCCTGCCTTCAGTGCCACTGCACCCTCCTCCTCATAAGCAGGAACTCCATGAAAAGCCTGCCCAGCATGCCACCATTTCTGCTGAGGGCAGAATGAGGTGTTCAGACATGTGATCAACAAGTAGGGACCTCCTTGTTGATTGCACAGGCACCCCATTCTACCCTCAGCAGAAGCAACCATACTGGGCAGGCTTTCCACGGAGCTCTTGCTTGCGAGGAGGAGGTGGCTCCAATGAGATCCAGCCTCTCCCCTGTGTTCCTGCCACTGCTGCCTCACTGACTAAGTAGCTCTGGAAAGCCTGCCTGACATGGTCACTTATGCTAAGCACACAAATGGGGCACCTGTATGATCAAGGAGAAGGGGTCGGACCACCTCCTTGTAGATCACAAGTCTGAGCTCCCGGTTCTGAGCTCAGCAGAGGTGGCAAAATTGGTCAGGGTCTTGCAGGGAGCTGCTTGGCTGGTGAAGTGCTGGCAGCAGCAGCAGGAATAAGAGGATGAGCCAGTGGGATCAATGTGGTGTCGGCCTGGCTGGCCCACATGGACAATGATGCACCATTGCACTGGGTTCAGTCTGGTGCATAATGCTACGGACTACCCCTGGATTAAGTGGCCAGTACAGACAAGCCCCATCCCATATCTCCCAAGTGATCCAGAAGGATACTATAGTCATTAAATGCTGCTGAAACAGCCAGGAACAGCAGTAGAGACTCACTCTCCTTGCCCAGTTCCCAGTACAGACCATCTACCAAAGTGACCAAGGCTTTTTCTGTCCCATAACCAGGTTGGAACCCTGACTGGAATGGATCCAGGTAAGCCATTTCATCCAAGAAAATCTGGAGTTGTGTTACCACCACTTGTTCTAGGACCTTACTTAGAAAGGGGAGATTAGAGACTGGTCGATCATTACCTAGGTAGATGAGGTCCAATGAAGGTTTTTCCAACAAAGGTCTTACAATTGCTTTTTAAAGAGAGCTTGGAACAGAGCCCTCTTTCAAAAAAAGCATTTACAATCTCCACCACCCAATTGGCCAGTCCTCCTCTGGCAGCTTTAGTTAGCCAGGATGGGCATGGGTCTAACAGAAAAGTGGCTGGTCTCACCTCTCCAAGCAACTTGCCCACATCATCATGTTGAAAACCTGACATTTGTCCATCAAAATCATACAAGTATGTGCCTCAGTTACCTCCCCAGACTCTACCTTTAATGTGAAGTCCAAGTCAGAATAAATATAAACTTCTTTTTTTTTTACCCAAAGTATTTAGCAAATGCATCACAGTGCTTTTCTGAGGGTTTCTCCTCAGCAGTTTCTATAACCCTTAAACTTCCCAGAACAGCTGTGCTGGACAAGACTGAGCTGCTGTCATAGAGGCTGTGGCTGCAACGTAGGTTCTAAAATGGGCCTTAACCCATGTTCAATCCCAAGTCTTTCCCTACTGTTGCTCTAAGTTACAAATGTACTTTGATAGGAATGTGCTCAAGCCCATCTAGTGAGGCCAACATTTGTGTCCAAAGAGTGATTAACACCAGACTTGCTTGTGCCTCACAGGGAGGTTCCAATTGTTTGAAGCAACCAGAAAGTGAAGTCTCTTGTGTTTTCCTTCCTCTGAAATAAGGTACATATACCAACTTTGTGGTTTTTTTCTTCCTCCTGAAATGAACATATATTTATCCTTTCTGCTCTTCACATGGGCTGTCATAGCCACTGTGAAACTCTAATCTATACCTGTCCTTTGTTGTGTTTAGCAGTTCAGGCTTTGCCTTGCCAGTTCCCTAATGGTGTCTACATTTTTCTGACAAAACATAAATCCCTTCCTCTCCCCCCACCTCTCTCTCTCTGTCTCTCTCTGTGTGTGAGTGTGTTTTAATTTCTCTTGTTAAGAGAGGCCTACTGTTTCAATGCTAGGGGCTGGTGTGCTAACCAGTCATGTTCCCTGTGTAAGCATTTGTCTGTGATATTTTTTTTAAAAGGAGGCCCTGTGTGCACACGTGTGTATATCTGTCACAGCTGTAGCTCCAGGACTACTTATTCCATAACACAAAGGTTCATCAGTAAACAGTATAATCTGGAGCAATATACAGAGCTGTACTAAGCAAGCACTCAACAGAAGACATTGCAGGGCCACCAACTGCCCTCTGAATAAAAAGAAAGGCTCCAGTTCTTTGCTGGAAAGGCATTTGCAATGAATCAGAATATATCTGTTCCCAAGCAAGTTCCAGATCCATGGAGCTTCACTAATCTCCCCCAAACCCTCACACATTGAGAGGTGAGACATGGTGTCCAAAAGAGGAACCATGAGCCTAATGAATTACTATGAGGCAATGGCTATATAGCAAATGGCAGCCCAATTTTGAGATTCCCCCTGCCTTTCATCGTAACTTTCAGGCTGCAATGCTAAATAAATACTCACTTATGAGCACCCGGTGAATGCTCACCTGGTGAAGTCAAAAGGGTTTACTTCTGAGCAGACAGGTATAGGTCTGCACCATTCATATTGACCTGGGTCATTATGATGACATTACTATATTTATTTGCTTGTACCTCCTGCTTCCACTGTAGACAATGGCCTATATTCTACATCTCCTACTTAATGCTGTATACATAACTAAGTAACATCTCCTGGCCCATCCCCCCAACCTACTGTACCAGGCAGAAGCTACACCAAGAGATGAAGGTCTATTCAGCTGATGTTGTGGGTGCAGCATGATGTTTCCATCCCCTCCCACCAGCAAGTGAGACTACAACAAGGAATTGCGGCAGGGCTTCTGCTTCTGATTGTTGCAGCCTCCCTCACTGGTGGGAAGAGGGTGGAAATTTCATCCTGTTGTGCCATGATCACCAGTTGAACAGACCTCCATCTTTTGGTGCAGCTGATGCCCAGTAAAGTAGGCTTGAGAAAGCATTTACAATTCTGGCAATAGTGCCACAATTATGACTATGTACTGTCAGTGAATATAGAGCAGTTGCAGATTCAAAACTCTAGGCTACAAGTCCATAACTGCAATGAGAATGCCAGACAATGGTTGGGGAAAACTCCAAGTGATGAAATCATAGTGCAGATAGAAAGTGGAGAAGAAATAGATATGAAACTTCTTTTTTCAGGGGCATCCCCTTCTTTTATGTGGTTCTTTCAACCTGCACTCAGAGATGGAAGGTGTCATGCCCTGCTTCCAGAATTTGGAAATGGACTCTGACTCAGAGACTGAAGCAGTAGACATGCCAGGATCTGCTGAACCAGAGCAGGAGGATGTTCCAGAGCCACAGGCCTCAGACACAGGCAATAGTGCAGTACCAGCTCTGGCAGAGGGTATCTGCCCCTTCAGATACAGAGGACAACTTGCCTATACCTACCTTCACAGTACAAAAACAACAAAAGGAGAGCTTGAGGCAGTCTCAACATCAGCAATTAGTTAAGCAGCAGCTGTGTTAGCTGCCTCACTGTAAATATGCAGCAATGCCCTCCAGAGGTTGTTGGAGATTATCTGACCTACCTGATTATCTGTTGTGTTCCTGCTTGCTGTGTTTGACCTGGACTGTGTTTGTTTACTCTGGACTCTATTTCGCTGAACTGGATTTTGCTGGACTACCCTGAACTCTGTTTGCTGGACCAGAACCTTGTATATTGGACTTTGCTTCTGGACTTGTGTTTTGCTTGCTAAGTGACTGACTTCCCACTACCTTGATTCCTTTGCCTGTAATTAGTTTGACTGTGCCACACCTCTGCTATCAGCTGTGTAGTAACAAGACTTGGCTGGTTCCCCAGACATGGTTTGGACATAAAGGAATATAGTGGGACAGCTCTTTGATTTCAATTGGACTTAAGCATGCATTGGGCATACTTCACTTGGACAGTGGATAGTCATGTCAAGCTGACTTTAAGGGCTAAATCATATCTGATCAACAACATATAAAAGCAGGAATAGGGAATATGTGGCCCTTCAGGTGTTGTTGGATTGCAACTTCCATCAGCTGATAGGTTGTGTGACACAGGGACTTGTGACCCAACAATATCTCAAAAGCTTTGGGTTTCTCATAAATGAACTTTCCAGCAGCCAAGAAACTATGATTTAGATTTCTCTGATTTGGCTCATCGGTATGGAAATATTGGAGGATTCAAGCACAATCCCTTCAGACCTTAGAGAAAATGTGTCAGGCATAGGGGAGAGGTGGGCTGTTCAGACTCAATCAGCAAAGCAGACCACAGTTATGACTCACTGGTTACATTACCACTGAGTCACACTGAGCTCTGCAGTACTAGGGCTGCATAAACAAAGCCTAGCAGGAGGAAAAGAATTGCTTGAAGTGAAGACCTAAACCTTCTTTGTTTCTTTGGCAATTTAAAGACATAGGTCAGAATATTGGCATTATTTTTTGTACATGTGAAATGAATCTTTTAAATTTGATTTCTCCAGTGGCATTCTGGTCAAATCAAGCATTGAGTACCAGTGTGATGTAGGACTCGATCAGGCCAGGGTTAAAATCCCTGCTCAGACATGCAAACACCCTGGGTGACCTTGGGCAAATCACACTCTCTCAGGCTCAGACAATGGCAAACTACCTCTGAACAAATCTTGCCAAGAAAGCCCTCTGATAGGGTCACCATAAGTTAGAGTCGACTTGAAGGGACAGAATAGCAACAATTCTGTTTATTCTTCACTATTTGGAGCAGGAGTGGGTAATTTGTAGCCCTCCAGATGTAGTAGCTCCCATCCGTGGCTCCCACAAGTGGGGGCTGACAGGGCTCTAGCCTGGGCCCAGGCACCCAGGATTAGGAGGGTGTGTGTGTGACATTATTGTAAGATTTTATTATGTAAATCCATTTAGTTTTTAAAAATAAATAACTATAACTTTGGTGTCATCATTTAAACTGACATTTTAATTTTTATTCTAAATCCTGTAGAGCATCTTGCTGCCCTTAACCTTAGCAGTACATTGGGGGCCTGCCAAAGATCCTGGCCTGGGGCCTGCTTCAGGATGTGGGGGCCTGCTCCCATCACTCCTTTTCTTTGGCTATGCTGGCCAGGGCTGATAAGAATTGAAGTCCAACAACACTTGGACTTTTGGGGAGCAGTGGGGATTAAGTTAACATATAGGAGAAGAGAACATTACAGCAGGAGAACAGATTTATAGAATGACGGACACCTTTTTTTACTGGAATGAAAAGATCATTGTTGCAATTTATCCATATAGTTTATTAGTTGAATTATACTAATATAAAGTTTCTCTTTTCTTCATGTACTCTTCTGTTTCTTAAATTGTTTTTATTTCTTTTCTCTTTTCTTTATATTTGTTTTATTTTCTTTCTCCCTTCCACTCCCAGAAGATGTGGGTAGCTACACCTGCAAGTTGGTTGCACTGTGGGAAGAGAAGGTCCAGCAACCTGGGGCCTGGGTATCTATTCTTCAGCATATTAGGAAGCATGAGGTTTCTTGCACAGAGCAGAGCAGATTGTCTTGGATGAGAAACACACAGGGGATGTCTCTGAGGAGGAGGTCAAACACAGGAAGCAGACATTTGGAGGGATGTGGCACATAGAAGTAGAAGGACCAGGGATCATTCTGTGAATGTGCAGGTGACCTTGGAAGATTCAGCACATGTAAGGAAATAAATATGCACAGATATAGGATGGTTGACACTGGGCTTGACAACAGTACACATGAAAGGAATCTAGGTATCTTAGTAGACCACAAGCTGAACATGAGCCAACAGTGTGATGCAGCAGCTAAAATTTTACATGTGATTCTAGGCTGCATCAATAGGAGTATAGTGTCTAGGTCGAGGTAAATAATAGTGTCACTCTATCCTGCTTTGGTCAGACTTCACCTGGATTAAAGTGCCCAGTTCTTGGCACCACAATTCAAGAAGGATATTGAAAAGCTGGAATAGAGACAGGAGGGCAACCAAAATGGCAAGAGTTCTGGATGTCATTCCATATGAGGAGCAGCTTAGGGAGCTGGGTATGTTTAACATGGAGAAGAGAAAATTAAGAGGTGACATGATAACCATGTTTACATATTTGAAAAGATGTTATACTGAAGAAGGAGCAAGCTTTTTTTAATGCTGCTCCAGAGACAAAGACATGGAGCAATGGACTCAAACTACAGGAAAAGAGATTCTACTTAAGCATTAGGAAGAACTTCCTGATGGTAAGAGCTGTTCAACAGTGGAATGCACTGCCTGGGAGTGTGGTGGAGTCTCCTTCTTTGGAGGTTTTTAAAAAGCATCTGGATGGCCAGCTGTCAGGTGTGCTTTGATTGTATGTTCCTGCATGGCAGGGTGTTAGACTGGATGGCCCTTGTGGTATCTTCCAACTCTCTGATTCTATAGTTGTATGATTCCTTTCTATCCTTCTATCTTTCTCTCTCTTTTGCCTTTAAGCAACCTTGATCATTTTAAAAAAAATATATAGTTGGAATGTTAATGACTATGGCATGAATTACAGAGATTTAGTCTTTAATATTTACATTATTTATTTATTTATTTATTTACTGAATAGATGTTTGAATTTTATATAAAAACAAAAACTTTAATAAAATGTAATAAAATTTATGATGATAAGGAAACATTCTCTGGGCCTTTTTTTTAATTTAAAAAAGCAAACTACTTTTTTTTGTCTCTCTTACTGGTACATTGAAGACATCATCATCATCCCTTATCTTTCCACTCCAGTACATACAGTAACTACATGATATAGCCAGATTATGGCCTCTTTGTTGATATGCTTTTGATTGTTCCTTAGAATTCAACGGTGGCTTCTAGTGGCACTTAACACAACAAGCAAACATATTTTTTTTTTAAATGAAGGTGGCAACAATGAGGATTTGGGTTCCATGTGGGTCAAGAGAGATATCTGGTTCTCTGTCCTGCTAAGAATTGTCCAAATACACTATTTTTGCCGTTCAACTGATCACTTTCACCTTGTCTTTTTCAGAGAAAACAACAAAGACAGGTTGGAAGATGACAGTGGGGGAAACAAGCCATAATTGCTCTGTGAAGCAAACGTGCATGAAAATCAGTGGCAGCTCCCATGCTGACCTAAAATCCTATTTCTTATTCCAAAATTACATTTTGGTCAGCCCCTCTGCTGTGATATTTATTACTTTGAGCAATACTAAATAGACCTCTCCGTGACTTGCTTGGAAGGGCTATGTTGTCTCAGTTTGAAATCACAGTTGCAATTTAAAGCACATTGTTTTAACTGATAAAAGCTTTCCACCCACTGGGATTCTAGTCCTCCCCCCACTCCACACACACTTGTAATAGAAATTACTATCTTGAAGGAAGTCAATGGAATTGCCTGTTAGTTCAGGTCAGTTTGTCTCAGTTGCTTAGCAGCCTTACTCCTCCTGAAACCCTTCATAAAAAGGAAAGTCAGAGACCTTCTGAGGTGGAAGGAAATGCAGCTGTTGGACTTACCTCCCCCCCACCAGCAGCAGCTAATTTGCAGGCCTGGCTGCCCCCCTGTCTTTACCCCTTCCACATGGTGGGGAAGGGGCGGCATGGGCGCCACCATGCTCCAGCATCTTCTTCCTGGCTGGCTTAGTGGGCTGGGAGGGAGACAGAGTGCTGGTCAATCAGGGCAGAGCTAGCTCTGCCCTGATGGGCTGGTTTGAACTCACTCCCAGCCAATCAGAAACCGTCCACAGGCCCTGCTATCTGATTGGTTGGGAGGCAGGACTCTATTGCCTTTTGCAGCAGTTTTCACTCCAGTCCAGTTGTTGGGTATATATTCCCAGCCGGCACACCAGACGAGGCAGTGGCTCTTTGGGAGGGGCCGCAGTTGGCCCGTCTTTGTTGGTGGTTGACATGGGTTCTGATCCAAGGTCATTGGTAGGGGTCTCCGTCAAGTTCATGGTCAAGGCCAAGGTCACGGAGACCCCAGGGGAAACAATGATGAGGAACATACCAGCTTGGGGCATGTGGGTACGGAATACCCCCCCCCCTTTTCAGGTATCCAGTGGCAGGAGGGTGAGGGTAAGGGATAGGCAGGCATGCCAAGGGGCCTCCCCAGACTTCTTCCCCTTCCTGACTGGTGATTGTCAGCATGCGGGCTGACAATGGTCTCATCGACTAGCAAGTGGGTTGGTCAATGTCTGGATCCGAATCCATGTGTTTGAGCCAACCAACTGCAGCTGTCATCAATAAAGTTGTGGCCTTTATTGCCAATATTTCTTATGTAACCAATTATCCTTATGTTATCCAATATATTCTTTCAAACATATATTATGTATGTCTTTCTTTGGGGAGTGGGTGAGAGGGGTCACGTCCAGCCTGGACACACAAAGGCCTTGGGTTCAATTCATGGTGTGCTGGGGCTGCACACTGTGGTGTAATCCTCCCTTGGTGGTGTCACCTGGTGTAGTTCAGCCTCCCCACCCCCCCAGTGCTGGCACTGGCTGTACACCTTCAATTTATTACAATAGTGATTACTTCTGGACAAAGTCCATTTGAATTAGCAGTGACGGCAATAGTTAACCAATGCTTTGTAGATGCTTCCTTTAGATTCTTTGCCTGGTGCTCTGAAAAAGTTTCTTTGAGTTTCAATTCACCCATTTGAATTAAAGTTATTTTTTTTAAAAAAAAATAGTTATTTTTAATAACATTTATAAGTCACTGTATCTGAAGCTTTCAAAGTGTGCACAGCAATATGAAAACATAGAATGTTATCAGAAAATAATCCCAATTCATTTTTGTGCCCCCACTTTTTCGGCTACATTCAAAATATCCAATTTCTCTCTCCTCCTTTCAATTTTCCCCTTTGCCCTCATCTTATTTCAATTACTGCATGCTGAGTTGAAAGTGCAAAAATAGTTTGCACTCAAATAACTCAGCAGGGGGGAGAGGAGAGGAGGGTGAATCTTTCTCTTTCCTGTAAACTCAGGTAAAAGCAAACTGCTGAAGTATCTCCTAGCTTGTGTGTTCTTCTTCGTTTATAACTCTTGCCGTCTTGACCACACTCTGATGTTGCTTAGCCAGAAATGTCCCAGTTTTCATCTCTGACATGTTTGAGGGTATGGGTTCATAATAAGAAAACAATATCAAAAATCTAGGATTTTATCATATTCCCCCCCCCATTAATGTTCTTTTGCCAGCCTATTTTGTGGCATTTTTATGCCAGCAAAAGCCCCCCCCACACACACACACCAGACCTACCTTGAGCAGTGGCAAGAAGGCTTGCCGTTCGGCACCGGGCCATTTTGCGGCCCGGCCGGCCACCCCACCTATTAGCCTCTGGGAAGCAGCATTTTTATGCCAGCAAAAGACCCCCCCCCACCAGACCTACCTTGAACAGCAGCAATGATGCATTCCTGGCATAAATAGAGCACGAATTAAGCTCCGTTTACTTCCAGGGTTGAGATTTCGTCGATACTCGCAATAAGACACAAGTGTGGCAAATTCAAAAAGTTAAGCAAAACAAATACATAAAATGTAGACACAATCACAGAAACACACTTAAAAAATTACAAGTAAACTGGGGAGGGGGGTTCATAAAAAGAATATCCCCTACCTGGGTGTCACAATCTCACCCAGAAGTGTTCTGTCATTGATGCCATATTCACTTGAGCACAATGGCACGAGGATTCAAATGCTGGCAGTGCCAGCAACAAAGCACCAGGGGAGATCTATTGACTGCTTGGGCCATCAAGAAAATAGAATGGCTTTTTGACAGTACATGATCGCAAAAGTATGACATTGTATGGTATGCCCACCCTTTCACGATCATTACGCATCGTTATGATGCCATATTTGTCACATCTGATAAAGTCCCTAGAAGCAGGCAATACCTTTATTAGGCGAGTCAACTATAATTCCACCATAGTGCAAATTCTTGAGTTCTTCAGAACTTTTGCACATAAGTACAAAACTTTAGCTAGAAACTTTAGCCATGAAGTTTGCAGTTAAACTAGGTGGAGAATGCTGGTTTGATGAGTATCTGGTAAATCACTTCAGAAGCCTAGCTAAAGTGTTTTGAATTAGCTACACAGGTTCCACAACTCTGCACAGGAGCATTTGCATAAATACAGTTGGTCCTCCATATCCACAAATTCTGCATCCATGAGGTCAAGCATCCATGGTTTGAAAATATTTTCTTTAAAAAAATCTAAAAAGCAAACCTTGATTTTGCTATTTTATATAAGGCACACCGTTTTACTATGCCATTGTATATAATGGGACGTGAGCATCCATGGATTTTGGAATCCAAGGGAGTCCCAAAATCAAACTTCGGCAGATATCAAGGGGCCACTGTACATCATGGGGAAGGGAGCATGGTTTTGTTTTGCTGAAGTGAGGCAGCTGCCCCAGACTGGAAGGCAGTAGATATCTGGAGTCATGAAAAACCAACAAATGGTTATTTCCCAAGAGATAGCTGTATCAGTTTGTTTTGGTATAGAAAAGAAATGGGTGGGGGGAGGAATATAGAAGCACCTTTAAGATATTATCATGAGCTTTCATGGATTTCAGTCCACTTCTTCAGTCACACTGGAGATTATCAGATGCAGCAAATGTGGCGCAATAACAACGTCAGCAGAACGTAAAAGGACGCCAATATCAGACACCAATGTCCTTTTGTGTTCCGTGGAATTATTCTGGCATTTCTTTTATTGTTGCCAGTGTGCAAAACCTCAGGACATTTAACTTTCATGAATGCAGAGTCAAAGGCCAGTCCGGGACAAACATTTCTGGGTGTGATCAGGGCATCCAGGTAAGTTTCACTCTTTTTATAATCATCCCCAGGTTACCTGGGACTTGTTAAGTGTGTCTAGGTGCTTGGTGTAACTTTTTAGGCTTTGTTTTTGTTTTTGAATTTCCCGCACAATGAAGTCACGTTGGATTTTGAACAAGGAAGTTACCGGGGCTCTGTTCACTTCCTCTTTATTGCCAGAGCTTCTTTTGCCAGGTAAGGAAGGTAAGTGCAGTGAGGACCATTCTTTTGCTGGCATGCATTTTTTTTTATGCTGGCAAAATAATGTTTAAAAGGAGATTGTCTGATAGTCTCCACCGACAGAATACAATGTTCAAGCCACAGGTATTTAACCATTTACATAGTTGTGGGATTCAGGTGAGAAGGTAGTAGGATCTTTCCCGAAGGAACAACATAACTGTGCTTATATATTTGTGGCTTGAACTACTTGATGGGGGTTGAAGTCCAACAACATCTGGAACAAAGCTAGGAACAGTTCCTTTTTAGATTAGGACTCTTAGGACTTTATCAGATGAGGCTAATACTGGCAAAAAAAAAAACCCACATCATTTAGGATGTGAGTATAGCAGAAAAGGCAAAATTATCAGGTGACGTCATTGCTTACCTGTTCCTGCTGCATCGCACTGGCACGAATGAGGTGTTACTTTTTATTCATGGGCTACGCCATCAATAAAAACTGACACCTCATTCACACCAGCATGATGCAGCGGGGACGGGTAAGCAACAACATCATCTGATAATTTCTGCCATTTGTGCTATCTTTGTGTCCTAATGGTGCGCTTTTTGCCATGTCTGATAAAGTTCCTAGTGGCCATGATGGTTGGGCTGCTGTCAACAAACAAACAAACAAACAAACAAACACACCCCTAAGCTCTGACCACATTTGCCTCTCTTTTCCTCCTGTTAGGTTTTGCTTATGAAGCCCTCTCTGTTTTAGAGTTATCAATTTTAGGCAAAAGTGTTGCATTGATTTCATTAGGTATGCAGTAAGTTCACAAAGATGCTTTGGTGTATCCCAGCTTGCCTTGCAAGTACAAATTGAGATGCTCTATTGTCTCATTCTTTACTGCTTGCTGCTGAATGGAAAGCTGGCTCTTTTATCCTTAGTTCCTTTTTCTGACAGATATTACAATGGCAAGAAAAATGGCTTGCAGATAAGGTGCCCAACAGCTTCAGTCTGAGTGAGCTGCAATCAGTTTTTTTCATTTGTTTCCTTCATTTAAATGCTTCTAGTGAGCTAAGAGAAAACAGACTACACTCTTTTCTGAATGAATGCAACCCATGTCTGCTAGGGATAAAAAGGAATTAGTTGATTAATCATCTGCCTCTTAATTATTTGATTATTATGAATATTTATTTGCAGATTTTGCTTTGAGGGTTAGGCTGGAGAAAATTAAGGCTATCAAAATATAAACATAAAACTCCTAATCAATAGGTAGATCGGAAAGGGAATTGACCTGCAGATGCTGTTGAAGTGCAATTCCCAGCAGCTTTAACAACATCTAGAGGGCTGCACAATTCCCATAACTGGGTTAGAGTGCTAGTTTGGGACTTGGGGATCCAGGTTCAAATCCCCACTCATCCAGGTTCAAATCCCCACTCATCCTTCACTGAATGATCTTGGGATAATCACACTCTCAGTCTAGAGTTGTCATTGAGAATAAAAATGGGAAATATGACTGTATATACTGCATGTGGTATGCTCTGTATAGTTGGAGGAAAGGTAGGCTATAAATATAAAATAATAGTAAAGAAGTAATCTTCTAACATGCCTTCTCACTTCCTGGTAAACCAGTGCCATAAGAAAGTAGCCTAAACACATTTTTTTTAAAAAAGTGTAAGGTTGCTTGTTAAAATTTGCCCTTACAGGTAAAATTGTCCCACACAGCCAGCTATTTATTAATCAGTGGGATTTACTCCCAAGTATGTGTATTTAGGGAGAGCCAGCATGGTGTAGTGGTTTGAGCAATGGACTACAGCTCTGGAAAGCAGGGTTTGAATCCCCGCTTGGCTATGGAAACCCACTGGGTGATCTTGGGCAAGTCACTCTCTCAGCCTCAGAGGAAGGCAAATGCAAACTCCTGAACAAATCTTGCCAAGAAAACCACATGATAGGTTCACTTTAGGGGTGCCATATGCCAGAAATGGCTTGAAGGCACACAATAGCTATAAAGTGTGTTTAGGACTAAGCATTTGAGAGTCAGTGTTGTTTAGTGGTTGGCAACCCTGCTTCACAGGGTTGTTGTGGGAGTGGAGTGGAAGGAGAGAGCTGTATATGCCACTTTGAGTTCACTTTGAGCAGTTAATCTGTAATAATGAAAAAGAGAGTGCATGTTTGTGTTTCTCTGCCATAGTTCCAAAGCCATGAAGCCTTTGCACCTGAATGCTGTCATTGATATTAAGGGGATCATCAGGTTGTGCATCTCAGAATTATTTCATTCTTGGATAAGTTTATTTTACTGAACTTGCATGGGTTCAGTAGGCCACCAGATGGCCAACACCAGGTTCCTCAGAATTAAGAGGATTCCTCAAGAGCAGGAGTGGGGCTCATCATGCGGCATATCAGATGTTCCTGGACTTCATTTCCCAGCATTTCACACCAGCGGCTATGCTGACTAGGGCTACTGGGAGTTGAAGTCCAATAATATCCACATGATTTCCACTCCTGTTTGAGAGAATAAGGACTCCCTTTATCAGGAGGAAGACTTGATCTTTATTCCAGATACTTGCACTTGGTTTCAAGTCGGGCTATGGGGGGACAATCTGCAAAAAAACCTTACTTTTTGAATTCCTTAAAAAATATTAATTTAAATTAATTTTTAAGTTTAAGCAAAAACTTAAAAGATTGGGGGAGGAGAACCATAAGAGTTGGAAGGGGCCAAAAAATGCATCTTGTCCAACCCCCTGCACTGCTAAAGCAATCCAGAAAGAAGACCAAGAGAAACAGCACTGAGGGGTAGGAGAACAAACCTAGATGCAGCTAAGGCAGGACAAAGAATACTAAGGTAGAAAGGGACCAGAGTAGAGGAAAAATACTTGGGAGTGTGGGAGAGAGAAGAGGGAAGACTGAGGATGGGCAAATTTTAATTTTTAACTTGAGTGTGGCTGGATACTTTCACTAGTATCCAATAAATAGGGAGAGCCAGCATGGTGTTGTGGTCTGAATATTGGACTAAGAGACCACAGTTTGAATCCCACTGGGTGACCTTGGACAAGTCAAATTCTCTCAGCCTCACTGGAAGGCAATATTAAACTCCCACTGAAGAAATCTTCCCAAGAAAACTCTGTGATAGGTTTGCCTTAAAGTTGCTATAATTTAGAAATTATTTAAAGCATACAACAACAGCATATCAACTGCCTATGAAACTGAACTGTTAATCAGAACATTTTGTTTGATATTTGGATAAGCCATCAGTTTGCTGAGGACCTTAAGAAAGCCATGCTCTTCAGATTCCCTCTTCTTCCTTCCCAACATGGGGGCATTTGAACTGATCTACCCTACAGAGTTATTGTATAGATAGCAATACAATGCTGCGTATGAAGCATTTTGAGCACACTATCACACTGTCTGAAGTATTATGATAAAAAAGTGTTACCCAAATTACTGGGGGTCTGTAAAGAACCCATTTGTGTCCAGATATTAATATGGGAAATTTTATTTTTTAATATATTTTTACTAATTTTATAATCATACATTATATTATCCAATCAATACTTAGTTAGTATAACACATAAAATTGCTATAAACATCACAATTTTTCTATTAACTAATTTCAAAAGTTAACATAGATTCTTTACTATAATTCTATTCAAAAATATTAATTCCCCTACCCCCCCAACCTCAGTGCTCCCCTTCACCGGAGCCATTATCCCTTACCTAATCTTTCCAGAATCTCATTTCTTCTCGTGGAGGTAACCTCCCATCTTTTGTCTGTAATACTTTTTTAACAAATACTTTCCAAATTTTATCAAAGTCACTTTCTTTCCAACTTCCTCTTCTTACTTTCATTCTACATGTTAACTTATCATTTATTGCCATCTTCCAAACTTCTTTATACCACTCCTCCACTTGTACATTTATTTGCATTTTCCAATGTCTTGCTATAATTAATCTTGCTGCCATTAATAAATTTGTTATTAAATCCTTTTCTGCTTGGTTCCCATTCTCTCCATTATAAATTGACATCAATGCTATGCTTGGTTTCCTTTCTATATTTCTATTCAGAATATTCTCTATTTCTATGAAAACCATTTCCCAAAACTGATAATATGGGGAATGTTAGTTATCTCAATATGGCAGTGAGAGGCTGGATAACTATATATATCGATACTAACTGATGAGATTCATAGCCAGGAAATAAATAAAAGTGCCCTTTTTAATTGAAAATTAAACTCAGGAACACACACACAGGCTCCAAGTAGTCAGATGAGGCTAGCGAAGACAGTAGGAAGTATTGGGATAGAGCAATAGAGTTTGGGGTGATGGGCTTGTGGAGGGTATTATATTTACTCCAAAGTCCCATGCTGTTGTTAAAACAAAGGGAGAAAGGATCAGCCAGTGATACTGATAACAAAAGTAGAAACACCACCCTGTTGTTACTTCTGTGTTCTGCTCCTGTATTGCTGACAGTTGTTGAGTGGGTCCTAAAGTTTTTAGAGATTGATTAGTCAAAGCATTAACATCCATATACGCATGACTGCCATCATTGAAAGCATTATTTCCAGAAGGGAAATTTCCAGAGTTTGGGAAAGCTACTTTTCAGCTTCTGGCCCCAGAATCATCTAGTGAATGTTCTAGTTGGAAGTTCTGGAAGCTGGTGTCCACAAAAGTAACTTTTCCAGATTCTGGAAAATTCTATCTCCAAACATAACCCTGAGGGAGATTGCCAGCTCCTTCCTCCCTCTCCCTCTCCCTCTCCCTCTCTCAAAAGAGCATTTCTTAGAGTGGAATTTTCCTTCAGGCCCACCAAAGCTTTACATCACTTGGCTATTTAGGACTGTGAAGACAGCCTTAAATTTCCAGCTGGTGTATTAATTAGACAAGGCACATGGGGCACATTAGGATGATGAGGTTCCTTAATTATCACTTGACTGGGTTTCCATCCGTGTGGAAAAAAGTATATTGTGACTGCAATATATTTGTCCTTCCTGGAAGTGTAACTAAACAGGCATCCTCTTGTGGTAACCTGGGTCTGGCATTTAATTTACAGATAAGCAACGTGCAGACAGTGTAACTAAAGATGTATCTCTCCATCATAGCAGTCCTCTCTCCACAGCAGACCAGAGGTAGGCAGTTCGTGGCCCTCTAAATGCTATAGGATTGCAGCTCATATCATCGCTCAATACTGGCTGTCTTGGCTAGGCCTGTTGAGTGTGGCAACAACTCCTGGAAGATTACAAGTTAACCAGTCTTGCAGTAGCCAGTTAATTAGTAGACAATCCTCTGCACACTTACTTGGGAGCAAATCTGATTATCTCAGTATGGCTTACTTCTGTACAGATACAGAATATACAGGGCTGTGTTGTTAACCTTTGGCCTGAGTCCTATTACTAGTCTCAACTAGTGCAAGCCCATTGATTCAGTAGGATTTAACTACATGTTGACTTACCAATTGTAGCTGTTAATTCAGTGGGTACACAATCCTGAAACAACATCTCAGGCTTGGCCAAATTGATCACCAACAATGGTCTGCCCTGGCCTCACATTGGGAGGCTTGGAGACGCACTATCCTCAATGCCGCAGCCTTATTTGAGAACTTACACCGAACAAGTCTTGAAGAGAAACGACAACGCAGAAAGAATCACAACCTGGAAACATCACCCAAGGAGACCTTCTGCTGTGCTTTCTGCAACCGGACTTGTTTATCTCGGATTGGCCTTTTCAGTCATCAGCGCTTGCAGAAAGCGCGGGGTGAGTCCCTCCTGAATCTTTGTTTGCGAAGAAAAGCCAGAGAGAGAGAGAGAGAGAGAAAGAGAGAGACTCTAGTTGAGACTAACCAATAGGATTCAGGTCTATGGAAGCAGATCTTTTGCTTGACTCATGTGGAAATATTCAAATTACAAGAAAAGAGATTCCTCCTAAAGGTTTGGAAGAACTTCTTAACTGTAAGAGCAATTTGACAGTGAGATAGATTGCTTTGGAGGATGGTGGACTCTCCTTCTTTGGAGGTTTTTAAACAAAGGTTGGATGGGTAGCTTTTGGAAGTGGTTTAGTTGTGTAAATCTACATGGTAGAGTTGGACTAGATGACCCTTGTGGTCCTTTCCAACTCTAAGGGGCTTACTGCACTCTGAAGAAAAGTGGCAAGGCAGCAGAAATGTTGTCTTTTCTGCTGCCTTACCACATGGCATCATCATTTTTTCATTCCGGTCCAGTGAGGGACTGAGGTAAAATCATGTCCTTTTGCTAACCAGAAATATGCATTAGCAAAAAGATGTGGTTTTAGCTCCTTCCCCAACCCCCAGGACTGGAATGAAAGAACACTGGAAGAATGGTGACATCATGCAGTAAGGCAGCAGGGAAGATGGAATGTTCCTGCTGTCTTGCCACGTTTCTTTGGAGTGTGGTAAGCCTCTAAGATTCTGTGAATGTATTAAGTTGCAAAGCTGGATCAATGTTTGGAGAAACCAGCTGTTTGGTTTGTTACTACAAGTGACCTGGCAAGTGGATGTCAAGTCATATCGTTAAATCAATTTTGCTCGTCACAGATTCTGAACTTTGCTTGAGGCTTGTGTTTGCTTCTATGCCTGGGTATATTTCCGTTAAAGCACGATGTGTGACAGAATCCAGACACAATGTTAAGCAACTCATCTACATTGTTTTAAGCACATGCTGAAGATGTGACAGGTAACAGACAACCCTCTTTCTCCAGCTTGTATCATCTATATTTCATTGTATCTCTAGATAGACTGTTGTGTAGTATTGTGAGCAGCTGATACTGTTATTGTAAACAAGTGGACTGCAGGCTGCTTAATGTTCTGCACCAGATGCTTTACTGATGAATGTGCGCTCCCCTAACAAATCTCAGGGGAGGCTGAAATTGCTAGGAAGCCACAAAGTGCTACAAAGAGCTGCAAAACAGTGCTGTTACATATTTTTTTCTTTTGCCAAGAAGTCAATATGATCATGACTCCATCAATCAAAAGAGAAAACCATTGTGGTTGCACGCCTTATCTTTGCTGAACTCAAAATGAAAGGGATACAGTCTTTTAAAAGTGCTGTCCTTGAGCAAGCAGGGATCACCAGCATTGAGGCCATGATATTGAGAACACAGCTGCGCTGGGCAGGGCACATTTCTAGGACGGAGGACCATTGCCTCCCCAAAATATTACTCTACAGTGAACTCGCCACGGCTCAGCATAAGAGGGGTGCTCCAAAAAAGCAATACAAGGACTCCCTGAAACAACATCTTAGGCTTGGCCAAATTGATCACCAACAGTGGTCCGCCCTGGCCTCACATCGGGAGGCATGGAGACACACTATCCACAATGCTGCAGCCTTATTTGAGAACTCACGCCAAACAAGTCTTGAAGAGAAACAACAATGCAGAAAGAATCACAACCTGGAAACATCACCCAAGGAGACCTTCTGCTGTGCTTTCTGCAACTGGACTTGTTTATCTCAGATTGGCTTTTTTAGTCATCAGCGCTCTTGCAGAAAGCGCAGGATGAGTCTTTCCTGAATCTTTGTTTGCGAAGAAAAAGCCAGAGAGAGACATAATGTCTTAGCTTCAAGGTTTTGCTTCACTGTTTCAAATAAAACATATTCACCTGAAGGAGATCAGGAAATAAGGGCTAAAAATATTCAGTTGTTAGTTGCATTTAGAAAAGACCCACTGAATCAATGAGGCTTGTTCAGGCTTGTCTTAAATTCTATGGTTTTTCTCCGGGCTGTGAGGCCATGTTCTGGAAGAGTTTATTCCTGATGTTTCGCCTGCATCTGTGGCTGGTGTGGAATTCTATGCATTCCATTTGCCTGCTTTAGTTGAGATTAACAATCAGATTTAGCAATAGGAATACACATAGGAATTGGGACTCTCACGGCTAACACATTGAAGGTGGTTATTTTTGTTTAATGACAAGCTCTTTCAACCATTTTAGCAGTAGAAGTTTTACAATATTACTACAGTACAGGAACATAGGAAGTTGTCTTATGCTGATTTTGGCCCCGTATTGTTTACTCTGACTGACAGTAGCTTTCCAAGTTCTCATGCAGGATTCTTTCATCACCCCACCAGGATATCCTTGATACTCCCTGGTGGTCTCCCATCCAAGTACTAACCACTCCTGGATCTGGTTAGTTTCTGAAATCAGATGAGACTGGGTGTGTTCATGATGGTAGGGTGATAGTATTAACAACCTCTTCACCAACCTCTGTGTGCGCATGTCTGGTGGGACTTCTGAGTGATGGCTGCTCCCAGGCTAGGCCATCCCTTTCCTTGCTGTCCTTTTATCACCAAGTGAAAACTTTTCTATTCTGACAGGCTTTTAGTAACTACCTGCAAACTGGTTTTTTTTAAGTGTCTTGTTTATTGACTTTTCTCCTTTTAATGGTTTTGTTTTAAATTGTTTTAATTATATGGATAGCTTTACTGTATTTGGACCATGACCTTTTTCTATGCTTTTACTTCTGTCTTTGTATGTGCTTTCATCCATGCTTATTTTAAATTTTGTAATCCACCTTTTGGAAGAAAGGTGGGATAAGAAAGCAAGCAAGCAAGCAAGCAAGCAAGCAAGCAAGCAAGCAAGCAAGCAGTTTTTACGTCATACAGTACTTAAAAGCTGACAATCATATATGTATATATATATATATATATATATATACACACACACATACATATATATATGTGTGTGTGTGTGTGTTGCCATTTCCAGTGTGCTGATTGGCTGCTTAGGGAACTGACCAACCAATCAAAGCTCTGTTGGGCAGCCAATCAGCACACTAGGGGTGGGACCATGTGGAAGTTTCACTCCTTTTTAAACATGGCGGAGGCAGAGGGGTTATGAGTAGCAGGGAGGGTTGTGGTGTGTGTGTGTGTAGCATGCCGTGTGCCTGAGCACGGGGGGCGGCTAGCCTGGCGGGGGGATCCTGGCAGGGGGAGGGGCATGATCCTGCCAGAGGAGGAGGGTGAGATCTTGGTGGGGGGAGGAGCATGATCCTGGCAGGAGGGGCTACGGGGGGGAGTTTGAAGGTATATGTTACACCAGGTATAGAAAATATCTAGAAAATAACTATATATTCAATACAGAGTTTCTTTGTGCACCCTAAAATTAGTATGTATGTATTAGTATTAATAATATTATTATCCTACATAGCACTAGGTCCTCTGGCCATTTGTAAGATGCATATAGTATGTGTTTAGGAGCTGGTGCAGGAAGCCTATTCTCTCTCTTTCTCTCATACACACACACACACACAATTTTGCAATCATTACACGAGGGGCCACTCCATGACATCATAAGGGATTATCTCTGTGACTTCAGAAGGCTATGGCTCCAAAATCTCAGGCTATGGGGAGCTGCTACCTGGCAACCCTAAGAGACAATTGAGTGGGAGGGGGACAGTGAGTTGATTAGGTAGAACCCATGACCACTTTTAGTATACTGGAGGAAAGCCTTGCCTTGCCAGAACCTTAAATAGGAGCAGAGCTACTGACAGGCAAGGATATAACTGAGAAGGAATGATAGGTCCAAGTTATGAGCTTCACCTTACTGAAATTAATGTGAGTGTCTTTTGTGTGTGCCCATAGGGGAATGAAATGACCCATCACCTACCCATGAGGAAACCAAGTGTTAAAGAATGTTTATTGATTGTCAAAAACCAAGGGAGTGGACAGGGTAGAATGCTGAGAGTTTTAGGACTTTTTCAGACTAGGCTTACCGTGCAAGAAGCTTCCGGGAGAGTTATGGCACTGTTGCACGGCAGGGGGTCCGTTTCGGACAACGCCGTCCCTCTCTCGGCATCATCCGTGTCACTTCCATGTACGATTGAAGGCAGCTGCACCATATTTTACTTATGGACATATTTTAGTCACGGACATATTTTACTCACAAAACGGAGCAACAGCACCGTAACTCTCCAGGAAGCTTTTTGCACGGTAAGCCTAGTCTGAAAAAGCCCTTAGAATAACTGTATTGAACTAAATCCATGCACATAAAAAGAAGCAGGATAATAGGTAGTTTTGCAAAGCTTGAAAAAGTAACTTGTTTGGACTAAAGCTCCCAGAATGGAGCCAGAGGGTAGGCATCAAGTTGTCCACTGTGAACAGAATGCTGGATGAGATAGACCTTTGGCTTTCCTTTTGTTCTTAAAGGACTATTGTCAAAGCGGACCAGTCCTAAAGCCTTTGCCTTCTATGCTATCTTCTATGTTGGCTTTCAAGTTGTCAGAAAGGGGCCATAGCTTCATGGCAGACTACACATTTTACATGCAGGCTGTTTCACATTCACTCCCTGGCATTTCCAGTTGAAAGGATCAATTTGTTGATGATGAGGAAGACCTATGCCAGTCAGTGTAAAACAGGGGTAGGATCATGTGCCCCTCCAGATATTGTTCAACTGCAGTTCTCAGCATTCTACACTGTTGGCTATGCTAGTTAGAGCTCATGGGATTTGGAGTCCAACCACACCTGGGGGGGGCAACATAGTTCCTGTTCTTGGTGTAAATAATCCTACACTAGATGGCCCAGCAACATATAAGTATACAGCATCATAAGTATACAGCAAGTCTATCAGGGCTAGTCCTAATTAGTACTTGGATGGGAGGCCACCAATAAATACCAGGTGCTGTAAGCTATATTTCAGAGGAAAGAACTGGGAAAACCACCTCTGAGTATCCTTTGTCTAAGAAAACCCTATGAAATTCATGGGGTTGCCATAAGTCGACAGGTGAGTTGAATACACATACACACAAACAGTCCAACTTCTACAAAGAGCTCCAAGGGTTCCATTTGGGAACAGTTGACAGGTGACCTGAAGGTGCGCGCACATGCGCGCGCGCGCGCACACACACACACACAGAGCTCAATAAAAATATGTCTCTCTGCTTTTAAAGTTAATTCTCCCTCCTCCCTGGCACAATTTTTATAGCCACTCTTCTTTTCAACAAGCATGGTATTTCACTAGAAACTACACCAAGTCTGAAATTGGGTTTTCTTCCATCTAAGCAGAAATGAAAGACAAACTGGAGCAGTTTGTGCAGTATGGTCACGTACCCTAGAGCTGAGTGCAGACAGATAAAATTAATTTGATAGGTGACTCACTTCTTGCCCTTGTTAGTTCACAATGATTCATATGATCTGAGCAGATTTTCTAACTCCCAGTAAATGCAAGCTAGTGAAAAAATACTGCCTGCAATATATTAGAACATTGGACCATATCATCTGTGATATATTGGTCTCTCCATGATGCTCCAAGCATGTTCAGAAAGAGGAGCTTTAGAGCTGGATTGTATTTAAAAGCTGGAATGAACATGCAAAATGTTTAAAATGGACTATGGATATATTTTGTCTAGTGATAAACATGAAGTGGTTACAATGAATCTGATGCACTTTGGCTCATGTTAAAGCAGCAAGTCAGGCACTGTGTCCAATAGTAATGTATTGTTTGCATTGAAGTAAAGCTGTGGAGTACAGTGGAGGAAATTAATAGCTAATCTGAAAAGATTGGGGTTAATTATTGTGCTTGGTCAAAAGTGTAAATAAATCTGCAAGGAGCCATGAGATAACATACAGATACGATATAGATATTTCTAATCCAATGAACTATTGAATTAGTACATTCTGTGAACTCTGGTAAACTTGCAAAAATGCAAATTCTACAGAATAATCTCTGTAGAAGTCATTTTCACTCAACTCACTTATTATTCTTTTATTAGTCTGAACTAGCAGACTAAAAACATTAATGAAAGGATGAATACAGTGGACCCTCCTGATCTGTGGGCTCCAGATCCATGATTTTGAGTGACTGTGGATCTTCATGTCCTATACTTAAAATGGCGCCAACAGGAATATGGATACGCTGAGGCATCCATGCACGTCACCACCATATAATAATATGGGACACGATCATCCACGTTTTTTGTCATCCACGGGGGTTCTTGAACCAAAATGCCAGAGATCCAGAGGGCCCACTGTACAAATCAAAAGGTACAATTAGTACATTAAATTGCTTTACTGCAATGGTCACAAATAGTTTGAGGAGCAACATTAATTATTGAAAGTATAGGCAATGCATTCACTGATTAATGTTTAGCCCAGTCTTATATGTATTCAAAATATGGGTGTGTAAACTTTCTTAGAAAAACAAAATACTACAATTCCATGAATGGATTGTCCACTCTACTATTATACCTCTACTATTATACCTCCAATTAATACAGAGTTGGGAAACTGTTGCTGTTCATATTTTTTTTCATATATATTTTTATTGAGTTTACACGTTCATATACATAACAGACTAAGAATACAGAGATCATATATGGTGGGAACACGGTCACCATAATTCCTGGCTGTCTCTCATGTTTGCCTTCTGCTAGATGACGGAGTGAAATAGTTAAACACAACAGGAACCAAACCATACTGACTGGATGATGGTGGGACCAGATTATTTGATTTAGAGCTCACAAAACAGGAAGAGGGGCAGCCTACAGAGGCTTTTGGTCAGAAAAGATGACTACTTATGGTGCTAATGATTTTATTATGACATTTACTTGCTTTCAGAATGATTCTAGAAGTAACTATAAATGATTTAGGGGACAGTTTCATTGTTTCATTATCATTAAATATTTATTTTTCACATGCATGTGTAACTGGGATATGAAAAGGGAAGGACATTTGTAGTAGTCCTGTATCCATAGACATAACCCAGAAATAAGATCTTGAACAGACTAGAACAACCGAATTAAAAATGTAGACTATTTAGACTCTCATTGCATTCAAACCACAAATATTTGGATAGGACCAAGTTGGAAGGAGTCAAGTTGTTCTTGTTAGAAGTGCAGCAGCACTTAGCACTGAAGAATTCATAATGCCTCAGAGTGGGCAGTAGCATTAAGATTAGATAGTTTGAGGGACCCACAGTCCTCCATGCTTGTCTATCTATCCTGCTCCCTCTGTGATGTAAACTGATACTCTTAGGGATGTTTCCACCTCTTGTTTTACCCAGAACTCTCCCAGTCCTCCATAGAGATGTAGCTAGTTTAGTATTGCACTTTGTGTAACTTTCCTATCTTAGAATGGGATTCCTACAATAAAAGCCTTAATCTGTTTCTCTAAAGCAATTGGTGCCTTTGCTCCTTAAGACTGAGGGCCCATGTACACGAGGGAAAAAAAATCCCAAATAGCTCATATTATTGGCATCTCACAGCAGCAGCGACATGTCCAAACAGTTTTTCTGGCCTCAGAAGCCCCCATAAGCCTCACATTCCTGAGGGCAGTTGTGAGTGATTTACTCATGTTAGTTCTTCACTGCCACCAGGTTTTTTTTTTTTAATGTCATCCCTGTAGTATGTGGGGAAATAATTATTGTAATGTAAAAACAATCTTGTGTACCCCATTCACATTTTAAGATAAGTCTAGGATTTTTCCCTGCATGCTTCTGTTCTCCCAAACTCTCTTTCTCTTATTTCACTGGCACTTCCAGCCAACTAGAGTGCTGGGTCATTCAACACATGACCTAATTTAAATTTTATTGCTCTTTGCAAGTTCTCTTTTAAGTTAGAGTCTCCATGCGGCTATAGCCATCTTTGCCTAGCCATCTTCTCTTTGCTATCTTTCGCTTTGCCATCTTATGAAGCCATTCTTTTGTAACCATGCTGCTGCTTTGAAGCCATGCCATGATGTTCACCATACAGCCTCTACCGCTAAAGTCTGGGTGAGTCTTTCTACCCTAAATCCTCCTAGTTATTTAGGAACACTCTTTTTAAAGTTTGTTTTAGTATGTAGATTGAGATTGATATACCTTCAGTAAACTTTTGATTTGCATTTTTAAACTGACTCCTTTGTTTTTGTAATGAGTCTAATTTAACTGGGTGATCTCAGACCACAGACCTCAGAATACGCTTTTAAATGTTAATTGAGCTTGTCTGCATTCTTAAGTGGCACTGTGCATGAATTTGAAAGTAAATGATTTTAACTCTTTTTTTTAAAGAAAATATTTTTATTGCTTTTTAAAAAGGGCTAGATCCCTGGAATTTTTAATACATTTTTATTTTTAGACTCATTCCTCCTACAATCCCAAGGTGCTTTGGTGTGATAGAGTGATTCTCCAAAGCAAAACAGAAAATATTGATCCTTTTTATCGCCTTAGCAATTGCTCACTAAGGCGAAAATCCAACATGGTGGCAGCGGGTGCTTGCCCTCTTAGGAAGTCCCACCCCTGCTCTCGCCTGGCCAATCAGCTTTGTGTTTCCCTTCAAGTTTTTTATTGTTTCATAGTCCAAACGAGCAAAAATGCACACCCGCCTAGCAGTTTGTGAAAAAGTATGGGGAAATCTGCAAAGGGGTTTTACCCCATTGTTTTTGTTGTTTTGGGCCCCCCTCCTTCCGAATAGTGTGGATTGGCACTGGATATTGTTTAGACAGGTAGGATTCCCAGTGAATTCCATGAGGTGTATTTTCAGTATTTAGACAGGCCCTGAATCTCTAATTGACCACTGCATGCATTTATCTATCAATTCTTTATGGTCAAATTTGCCTCTTAAACTCATCCCTCCTTCTTACCAGGAACAATCCATACCCTTTGATCAGATGGAATTTTATAAAGACTTCCCTTTCTCAGATTATCTCTTTGAAAACTCATTTATTTTAGCATGAGCTTTGTTGGTTTTCAATATACTTTGTACCTAGCCACAATTTGGAGCTGATTTGGTGGGGGGGGGGAATCCAAAAACAAGCACATGGATGTGTGTTTCTTATTTTTCTTTTTGCTTCTGACATGACTCTCATCTATGTATGTGTGACTAATTAATTTGGTTAGTTTTAATTTCTGGATAGTTGGCATCCTCACCCCTAACTACAAAGGAATTCATCTTCTAGCTAAAGGCCAAGGTGGGGAGGAAGGATTTTGCAAATGAGGTGGCACCCACAGCAAAGCTTCAAGAAAGTCATGTCCTCCATGACATCCTGTTGGCATGGAAACAATACAGTG